>OY728138.1:1287815998-1290315998 GCA_963277665.1 Viscum album | reverse complement strand
AATTATTAATGTGGAAAGAAAACAATTAAATATTGTACAGTAAAGCACTGAAGAACAAAAAATTTACAGTTTTATATGTTAGAGATTCTAGATTCTGATTCATAAAATGACGAAAATGTGAGTCATGATATTTAAATTTTGAAAATCAAATATTCTATCATTGATGAGGTATGTTGAAGAAACTATCATACCCTCTTGTGAAAAATAAATTCTAAATATAAATAGGAGATATTTATGATTTAATGGAAAAAAAGATTCTTCAAAGATGAGAAATATTATTTTTGGTTGTAATGTATATAATATATATATATTTATATGGATATACAAGATATTTTGAATGAAAATATCTACAATAACCCCATAAATGGAATTTTTGAGTTGTTATAACTTGATAAATTATTTTTGGATACCATTCAAATCTATTTTAGTCATATTTGTTTATACACTTATAATTTATTACGTAGAATTTGAATTCATTAATATATTACTCATTTATTATGGAAATTTTTTTCCATCCTTCTCTCAAGTACACAAAGTTTACAATCAGTAGAAAAGAAGATAAAGGTACAAGATGAAATAAGATGAACTATGGTGGAACATGAGATGAGTTAATTCATTACATAATTCTGGAACCTTTGAATTTATTAGAAGTAAGGGGTATAAATACACATGGAATAATGTGAGGAATCATTTAATTTAGTTGGATTGAGATGTATTGTTTTTTAGAAATATATTGTTAATTGGAATGAATTACAAAGGGGGAGATTGAAGGACCCAATGTAGTAGGATGATGAGTGTTATATTAACTTTTAATAGTTCTACAATAGATTAAGAACCCAATAGAAAATTACAACTGTCAATTTTTGATAAATTCAATGATCAATGAAAGGAATATATAAGATAAATATAAATATATCTAAAACAATTTCAAAAGGTAATCTATCTAAATGAGTATTGACAAATAAAACTCAAGAATATAGATAAAATCCTGTTTGACTTATTAGATTTAAAAATTATATGTTCTGGAAGTAATTAAGTAGCGTATGATATAATTCCATTAGACAATGATTATTTTAAGAAAATATAGTTATGGTTATTGTAAATTTTTACTTAATTATGAATCTATGATATGTGAAAAAGGTTGTTGAATACACTGTCACCAACATGTTCTTATTGACATTACAAAGAATTCATTATTGTGTTTATGAAGAAAATATTAACCAAACTTGGATTATGTTGAATAATTTAAGTGGGAATTTTCTACAATTATAAGTTATAGTAATTGGATTTTACTTGTGAATGAATAAGACAGAATAGAGGCATGTTCACGAAAATGTTTGGAGGTACTTTATATGAAATATATAAGATGAACCCACAAAATATAAGTTATCATTATGATGAACATCAAGTAGATGAGAAATATATATCAAGGAAAAGTGTATCCAAACAATAAATGCTGGATAAAGCTGAACATTAATATGATATGGTAATATACATCCAAAATTTAGTTGATTTGATGATGTTCTGAGATATATAATAAATTTGAAAAAGGAAATAATCATATGCTGGTTAGTAAGATATTTTTTATATCTATTATTTTCTAAATAGATGAAAAATGAAAAAGTTATTTGTATCTATTTGAATATATAGAAGTAAATTATAAGTAGTAAAATAAAAAAGAAATTAAGAAGACTATAAAATTCAAGAGTAACTATTTCTTAAATTAATGACGACAAATAGGAACATAAGAGACTACCAGTTTTCTTAATTTTTTATGATGGGGATTTTAGAAGGTATACTACAAAAAATTGAATTATTAATTATATGTTATATTGAAATTTGAAAATATAAAATTTGAGAGAGTTATGGAGTTCAAACTATAAAAAATGGTTTGGAAGTTAAGACATATGATTATACAGTGATATTTGAATACAACATAACTGATAGTGCTTTAAAAATCAATTGTGATTCCAATTGAGTTAACATAAAAAAACCAAAAAGAGATAGAGTAATAAAGTTATTTATTATATAAGTAATATGATATTAATAATCCTTGATAAGTGTGTTCTTGGAAATGAAAAAGGCACTAAATACATAATAACCAATATTTCTTATGTAAGATTCATCAATGAAATATATATATAGATTTTAAAAATCCCAGAGCATTAGAAAAACTATCGTGAGGGTTTATAGAACATAAATATCAGAATTTATTCAATAGAATTTAAGAAAGATGATTTTGGGAACTAAATATTATATAAGTCAATGATGAATAAATTTTATAGGAGAAGTGAAGATGAACGAATTCACTAATGTGAAAGAATAATACTTATGATTGAGTGATAAATAATACAAAACATAAGATGAATTTATTACGTGTGTCAAATATGATACATTGTTTATTTATATAAATATAGAAATTATAAAGTTCAGTTGAGTAAATGGTGTATTGATCAAATCCATCATGATAAGAAGATGATTTAATCTCATGGCATGAAGTTGAGGCACAATATTACAAAGTTAAAACAATGGGAGTGGGAAACTGAAGAAGAACCATGAAATCTCATGATTATTTTGGGAATTATTTTTAATTATTAAAAGGTTTCACATTCTTAATGTTATACAAAACAGGTAGAAACGAGGGAAAAAAATATAGTTCATGTCATAATTAACAATTTTCTATGATAGTTAATGACAATAATAAGGAATGAAATTTCAAATAACAATTATTTTTATTCAAATTATTTATAATGATGATGAGGTGTATGTAAAAGAAAAAAACTATCAAATTTAAAATCATGATTCTATCCAATATTTTCAAGAGACTTAAAGATAGTGAAACTGATATTTTCAAGAGACAGCTATGAAGTCAGATGCTAATATTTTCAATGGAATTAAATGTACATGATTGAGAATTTAAAAAGGTTTGTGATATGAATCTTAGAGACTGAATTTATTAGATTATGTTTGGATATATGTTAATGTATTTCATTTATATATTTATGATAATAATTTTGATATATATTGAAGAGAGGGAGAATATGGCCTATAAATTTTGAAGATCAGTTGGGTTAAAGATTTTAGGATATGAATCCTAGAGCTCTGAAGGTAGTGACAAGAATCTATAGGTTTGGAATCCATTAAGTATTGATAAAGACCAATTTTAACACGATTCCAATGTATTTTAGTGAATTTTAGTACTTATAGAAGAGGAGTATTTAGAATATATTTTTTAAAGATATTGAGAAATAAAAACTATTCACATTCTATATATGGTCTAGTGGTTAGGAGACTTAGGAATATGTTGACATAATTTAGAATTTACATATTTAAAATATTAAGGGAGTATAATGATAATGTATATGTAGTTGGAGTATACTATTTCTTTGTAGTAAAAATAATTTTTTGAGGATTAAGATCTTATATTTGATGTAGATACTTCCCTCAGCTAATATAAGATCTTGATTAGGAGTTCATAAGGGGGACCATTAATGACTGTCAGGAGATATTATACAGAACCTATCATGAGACAATAAATTAATTTTATGTAACAACCTATTTGTGTTCAATTTCATAGTATGGTGAATATCATGTTAGGGGTGATTACTTCGTATATCAATTCATTTTTTTTGAAAATCATAAAAAATCTATGTCTTAGTTGGGACTGAACACAACAAGGTGTTGGTACCCATATCGGGACTAAAACTTATAAAAATATCATATTTTTTAATCTATTTACATTTTATCATTTCATTTTGTGTAAATATTTTTTTGCATTTAATTAATATTTTCATAAAACCTAACCAATATAGAGGTTTGAATACTAAAAAGATGTTAACAATATAAGTTGGAATAATTCATTAAATTTTGTCAACACAAATTCATACCCTGACTTAGTATGATTACATGACCTACTAGGAACTTCAAAAGCATTGAATGAAAAAACTATTCTATGTTTTATCTATCCATTTCATGGTTTGGAGGTTTTATTTATGCATTTTATTTGTAAATAAACCTTAAAAAGGGGAAAGATATGTATTTTAATAGGGAAACATTCACTCACTTCCCAAAATTTTTTATGGTTGGTTTTGAGCATTTTTAATTAGAGGTATACAAAATTTACTTTTGGAAGTATTTGATAATTTTATTTAATTAGATAAATAAGACTTAGATGAAGGGAGAGGTTGAAAAAATTGAGATAAAATTTTTGAGTGAGTTATTAGAAAAAATTGATGACATCTATCTCTGATTCACACATTCAACTAAATGAGAAGGATAACATGAATGATATCATTAATATAATGAATAAAGATATTTTATCTATACCAAAAAAGGTGAAATTGTCTTATATTTTTATTTTTTTAGATTAAATCTTTCACATATTTTTACTTTGTGTCATTATTGTGAATGTGAGTAGAAAAATTTCAATGTGTGAATGGTTGTACATGAAGAATGATAGTGAGTCTACAGTGAAATTTTAAAATTAGTGTGATTAATTGATTTTGGAACATCCACAGATCACCATTGTAATCTCTTTAGACATATCCCTACATGGATAAATGAAGTAAAATTTATAATGTATTGTGATTTTATTTCTTTCAAAATTAGTGAAAAATAGAGACATGTTCCTATAAACTATGGTAAAATAATTTTATAGTTTTTAGTATTGAAATTAAATTTCTTAATTAAAACCCTATCTCATGGTAACATACCTAAGTAGTAAAAAAATATTTTGATTTCAAGGAATGTCAATATGTTGAACAATTAGCTTGAACGTTTATTCAAGAGAACCTAAGCATGTTTTGAATAGATCCCAGGAATATGTGATGATTATTAATTATCTTGGATGTTTAATGTTCGAATTTCAATTATCTAGTATGATTAATGATTTATGTTATTATGGTGTTCCTACCTTTGAAGTTATTGGAAGATTAATTTATGTTAAAGGAATAAGTGTTTAATGATTTTGAGTTCCATCCATAAATTTTGGATGGTGTTTGAAGTTTATTATAAATTTATGAACCTAGAGTTATCCTTGTATTTTTATTCAAGAGAATGAAAATAGAAAAATCATTCCCCATGTAAATGTAAACCCATTTTTATGTTCTTATGTAAAGGTAAGCAGGGATAAATTTATATTATATAAAGGTAAATTTCATCATGCATAATGATAAATCAAGAAATTAAATACCTATTCAAGGGTGGTTAACACTATAATAGTTTTATGCAAGGGTAAGTCCTAAAAATTACAACCTATGTAAATTTTTTATGTGTTTCTATGTAATGGTTAGTCATGAAGAAAATTACATACACAAGGGTATCTATGTTTTATAAATTGTATGTAGGACGTTTCATATCCAATGTAAAGGTATGTGGTAATTTTAGTTATGTGAATAAGTGTATAATCCACCTATGTAAAGGTAATTCAGAGCAATGTGAAGTTAAATGCTTGTCTATATAATAGAAATATAATCATGATAGTAGTTGCAGAAGGGTAATTTTAAGATAAAATTAACTATGTATGGGTAAAAGGGAAGTGGTTAACAACCCTTACGACATTTATCTCCATTAAAGTAGTTAGTAGATCAAGATATAGAATCATAGTATATATTGAAGTGTTATAATAACCAAAAAAATATTTTACATGGAAGAAGATAATAATAGATATTGTCAATCCATGTTTTTGTTCACACAACATATTCTTTGATCTTGTGTGTATGAAATGTGTGGTTGGTCAATTGACTATTCACACCCCAAAATTTATTATTATTATTATTTTATTTATTTCATGTGTCTCACTTATGTGTCTATCTTCTTGAGTGGAACACTTAATAATTTTGATGTTTTTAGGCACATGGAACTTGTCACATAGTTTTCTCGCAGTTCGTAACAATAGTGTGGAAACTTTGTGATTGGTCTATATTTTTTAACATAGCTAAGTATCATGGTTTTTATAACCATGTTACTTTCGCATGTATAGTGCTTCATGTTCGTAGTAGAAGGTGCACAATTATCGTACGATTTTTCTAATCACATGGACAAACTATGTGCATTTCTCGATTTCATTAGAAGTTTCTTTACCAACTTTTACTATACATTTTTACCACAAATTGAACCCCTACTTCTCCCGCCTGACATTACACACACACACACACCCGGATATCTAACCCTATTTTCCACTCTCTCATATTGTGGATTCTTCAAGATTCATTATTGTTTGATGATAAATCATCATGTTAAATGTAATGACGGAAGATTTTAGACCCTGTAAAAAAATAATGCTATGTTTGATAACATGAAATCCAGGAATAAAATAATCCAAATAGGACACAGTAAAATATAATTACATTATTAATTAAATTTATATTGAAATCAATTAAAAATAATAATATTTAGAAGATAAATACTTAAAATGAGTTTGGGTTTTTTCAATAAAAGTGTTTTCATTTTAATATTAATTTTCCATTAAAAGTTAAATTTGAAAATTTTAGACTTTGAATTAGAAAATTTAATCTTCATTTATTAATTCATAAAATCAAAATGTAGTTATTATGATTTATTTACAGTTTCTAAAAATGTTGATTTTTAGTTAAAAAATGTGTGATTTATAAGAATAATAATTTCAATAAATTTACCCCCATTTAAGAATATATAAGAATATTTAAAAACAATTAATGTAATAAATAATGAAATTAATTAATAACGTTATATATTTTTAATTTTGTTTTGTATATATAAAACAATTTAAAAATTTTCTAAAAACAAATTAAAATGTTACTTTAATATAAATAATGTTTTTGGTCTTCTCATTAAATCAAAAAATTTAACGTGAGTTTATTTGGATTTCCATATAATTCTCATAGATTTTATTCAATTCATAATAAATTAATTTAAGGATTTAAAATCAATAACCATGATAATTTTATAATATAAATACATTTAAAAGAAAAAAAAGTGTTATTTCAAAAAAATTGTTTTACGTGTTTCAGTATTTTTATTTTAAAATTACTTTTTTATTCTTATAGACATTTTATTAAATAACATTTGTTTGAAAATTGAAGTAGAAATAGTCAAATTAGTAAATATGGACAATTTTTATTTTTTTCTTCAAAATTAATAACTAAGGTCAAAAATTAAATGTTATGGTGATTTTATAAAGTGTAAAGTAGTTTTATCCAAGATTTAATGTCATAAAATATTTTAAAAAATGCCTTAAAATGAATGGTTGAGAGTTTTATTGAATAATAAATTATTACCTACACTTTTTTTCCCATTTTTGGAGCCTTAGGACATTGAATTATTAAAAAAACATAAAGTAATTTACCAAAGATCCCTTACATTGAAATATAAAAACATACCACTTATACCATTAAAATATAAAATAAAACATCAAATTAACCCTTTAAATCTCCTATTTTACTCTCACTAGAATCATGTCCCACGAAATTAATCAATTGTTCACTCATCGTTGTCCTACGTCCCTCAATTTTAAAGAGACATCCAAATAAAGATCAAGTCTCCAATGTAGGAATTATATGATTCTTATGTTTTTTATTAATATTATTCTCCCAAATATATTATAAAAATATTAATACAATTAACTCAGTATCATTATTGTACGTATATTTTTCAATTTTAATGGAATTACACTTATATTTTTTTCATTTCAATCCTTGTAGAAAAATAAAATAATATCAAATGTTTGTATGCGTGGACTATAACCTAAATGAATGACATATTCTAGATTTCATCACCACCCATCATAGATGGTCAAAAAAGGTTATTTACTAAGATAATATAAAATTTATAACATTTTAATGATTCTTAAATGATAATATGTCTTATTTTCTACATTTATTCCATTATGTGAAATTGGGAGCATCGCCTATGTGTACGCGCAGACTACTACCGCCATGAGATGAGATTTATCTCTCTATTTTTCAAGACAAACTAAAATTAATGTAAATAAACATGTATTTAATATATAAAATTGTTATTTAAAAATAAATAACATTATATAATGATTAAAATATACATTTCATAAAAATAATTACTAAGGATTTAAAAATTTATTACCAAGGTAAAAGTAAGTTTGGGTAAAAGGAAAAACATTAAAAAAGCTGAAAAAACATTAATTTTTCCAAAAAAGGTGTGATAGAGGTGTTTTTAGACTCAAAATAATTTTTTATTCACTACTGTTTTTCAATTTTCCATTCTTTGAATCTTTAATAGTGACATTTCATTATTGAAAATGAAAGGGTTACTCCCAAAAATACCCCTCTACTTATAAAAGGTTAAACTATTAACTCTATAAATACCCACATATAATTTGAATTTATTCTTGAAACAATTAATTTATTATACTATTATAACTCTCCCACATTAAAAATCTTTTTATCACCATTATTTTTCATAAATCCTTCATTTCTAAGTTGAATTACAAGGAAAATTCAAGTCCCTGGTGTGAGTTGTATCAACTAATAAATTTTAATTAGTAATTATCTTCTTATAATTTATTCTATCCATTATAATATATTTATACTAGTGTAATTTATATTTTTAATGTTACTATATCAATTTTATTATAATATTTCCTTTATATACCCCATCCATTATGAAAAACAAAACTGAAGTTTGTGCATTGTGTGGAAAACCGCCTCTACAATATAATGTGTTTTGATTTCCTTCATTGATTTACAAGTATGGATATAAGGATGTTATTAAAGGATAAATATTATCTTTATGATATAATTATGGTTTAATTATGATAAATTATGGAACCCATTAATGATATTATCAAAAACCGATCATCATTAATGTATCCATTTAAAATAAGAATAATAATAGGATAATCATTAATTAAAATTTTATAATGTTTTAAAATTAATCACTTATTATTATAATTGATTAAAATTATGATATATCTCACTAATAAACACTAAATACTATCATTATCCTTCTTGAATAATGACTTACTACAAAACCACATCAAAACCATTCATTAAATCACGTTAGGTTCATTTTTGGGTTGATTTAACAACCTAATTGAACAATATTGGAATATAAGTCATGGATTTCTATGGTAATATAAATAATTGTTCAATTTTTATATACGCCTGAAAAAGGTCTATTTTTGGTTCTGAATATGTTATATAAGCATTTAATTAAGAAAACATACTTCAAAAATCAATAATCACTGAAACGTGCTTGCTATCAATTTCATCTTCACAGATAAAGACTAAAACACTCATGTAATTAATTTGAAACATCATAATATTTTTAAATAATACATAATAGTACGTTTAATGATCTTTCAAATATGATATTTTAAAAAATAATAAACACATACACTTCTGTTATGAAACTAGTAAAAATGATCAATATTATAAACACATGATATGGAAAATAGGTTAAATTCATATGGAGAATGACTATTTAGAATAGTATAAATAAATATGGATATGAAAATTGTTTTTAATTAGGTTATTATTATAACTAATTTTATTATACTTGAGGTTGAATTACATTCATGAAAATCGAGACAAGCGGCATGAGTTTCATCCCAAATTCCTCTCTTTGAGAAATATTTGGTATTATGTAAGTAATTTCATTTTTTTAGTTTTTAGAGTGCCTATTTGGGATATAATATCACGAATTATATTTTAATAATTTTATTTTAATATTAAATTATAATCACTCTCTTTCAAGGTGCGTTGATGAAAGTGTTATTCCATTTATAGGAGTTTTCTTGGTCTTAATTCTGATTTTTTGTGACACGTTTCATGTTATGCACCATGTTCCCTCTATATGGTATTATATTGATTAAATGTACCAGAAATGTTCAGTAATTTATTTCATTTTATTTCATATGATTCAATATCCAAACATTGAATCCTTATTCAAGTGACTATTAATTCAGTTGTTTCCCTAGTAGTGAGGAATTTTGGTAAGTCAATTTTCATTCATTGAGTTATAATAATTATTTGAACTTATTTCATATCATTTGAGTACATTATAACCATTTATTATATTATGTGGAATTATATAATTTTAATCTAGATATATAAATTCTTACCACATAAATACTTTGGTAGATATTTCTTACTTATTGGGATATGTTTTTTTTAAAACTATCGTCTTTCTTTCTCGTGATGGATTGTGATCTTGGTATTCTAGTATTGAATTATGAGTACACATTTTTCTATGTGATGTTAACGTAAAATTTTATATAATTCATATTTTATGTTGTTTTTAACACCCTACTATTTTATATGTATTTTTCATGAAATAAAAATTGAAGTATTTCATACCTTTCCTTACATGAAACCCTATGTCTATATGAACTATGATATAATAAATTTTTATAACCTATATATTGAATTTTAAGGTTTGAATAGAAATAAAATCTTTGTAAAAAATATTTGTAATGTTTTTAATTAATTCAATATTTTTATTAATTCATAATAAATTAGTTCTTAATTCTCAGTATTGCCATTTTACGTTTCAAAAAGATGTTCCCTTAAAAATAGTTTTAATCACATTTTACATGAAACATTTATAATAAAATTCCACTATTTTTTTAAAAAATAATTTTTTAAATAAAGAAAAATTTAATAATAATCAATTAATTATTATCTTAGTGTTAATTTTTATGATTTCTCTAAAAAGATATAATTTTCAGTGAATAGTGAAAATAACAATTTTTTGTAATAAATATAATTTACTTTCATGTACATGAACCATTATTTTTTTAATTTTTTATTTAAGTGACCAAGGTATGATTTAATCATAAATAATCTAATTACTCACATAATAATCATCATATTACTTGATTTTTGTAAAGTTAATTTTTGGGTGTTAATGCACATTTTCCGAAAAAAAATATTTTTATCTTTGCAAAGTGTTGTTATGTTAATAAATTACTTTAATATATATTAAATAATTATTTTAATTAAATTTATTAAATAAATATTGAATATAATTTTTTAGCATTCATTGTTTTGTTTTTAAAAGTCATGTAATTGAATCAAATGAAGTTTTGTGCTTAACAATTAATTTTTTGAAAATGACTTTTTATTTGGTTTTCATGATTTATTAAAATTTAATACTTCATATTATATAAATTTAATCAGGTAATATGGGTTCTGTATATGTATTAATAATAATTAATATTAAATAATAGGTTAAATCTTTTTTCAGTCATAGAGAATAGTAATATATTAAAATATATTTATCAATGTTTTGTTTAAAAACGTTTTAACATGGGGATAAACCATAAGACAAGGGTATGATTTCCTCCCACATCTATAATATTAATTTTTAGAAGAAATATAAAAATTAAATAATCCTAATTTATAATATCTATCCATTTGGATCCATTTTACCATGAAGGTGACCACATTTCATTGAATTCTTTTACGGAATTCTATGTGTCTCCCTCCACACACTTATAAAAGGGAACCTCTTCTCCTCCATTATTCACAAAATTTGAGGCATATATATCTTAATATACATATTAAAAAAACTCCAACAATCCTTCACTTCATACTAAATCTTATGGTAATCTCCTAATACCAATCTATCAATGCTCAGGGAGTAATCCATTGGAGGTCTCTCAAAGAAGTGGTATAGATCTTAACTAAACTCTGTCGATTTTATTTATTCTAATACTTACTAAAAACATATTATATCCATAAGATCATAATTAATAATTTATTATAAATATACTAATATTTTATTATGATTATTCATCAACCATTTACCACCTATTCTCAATTCAATGTGTGTGTGTGTGGGGGGGGGGGGGTGCAAGTATCCCTCATTCATACATGTAGACAACCCCCAACATGTAATGATACTACTCATTTCCATAACCATCATTTATGATTGGTTATTATGATATATTAAAATATTATATATTATATTAATTTTATAATAATTAATATCTAAAGGTGAATTAGGGTTTAATTTTCTTTCATTACAACCATCAAAAATGGAAATATCACTCATGTGTATGTACATACTACCGTCTCCATGTAGCGGGGTAACTTATTTTCATCACTGATTTATATAAATAGTTTTAAATATGTATATAATGAAAATATATAATATTTTTATAATTATTAACATTATGAATATTATGTAACCATGATAAAAGTTTGCAAACTACAATTATAGAACTGAAAACTTCATGAAAAATTAAACAATTAACACGTGAAATTATGAGGATAATGAAATTTTGTTATTGAATGTGTGATAAGATGTCATAAGTAAACCATGTATGTTATTATAGGTATGATAATTTTTCTAATATATAATTGTAATAAGTTTACATTTATTATACATGATATTATATCACTTATAAGGAAAAATAGACATGAGGTAAAGGGTTTTATGTTACAATATGGTTTTTATTGGTATTTTTTATTATAAAATTTCTGATAATAGAATTATATAATATATATCTAGAAATTATTATTTATTTTTTATGGTTATTTTTATGGAATTCATATTTACCATTCATTTTTCCCTCATCAAGTACACAATAGACCGAAATAATGTTTTTAATAAAATCTTGAAGGATAACTTGGCTGGCACACCACTGGGGTTCTCGGGCTATTTGGTCTTTGATATCCATTTCCTAGGATAACAGATTTATGCCCTTTCTTCAGGCCATTATCATACATGACCAGCTGAAGGTTCTTGATGACATTACCATGAATGAGGAACTATATAAGCTCATCTTTATGGGGTCAGAATTGGGTGCCTTCTCAACTAAGGGGTACTGCTTCGTGATTTGGCCCACAGTATTCCGGATAGATTGAATGAAACCGTTTGGTGTTGTGAACTTTTGGTGAAATACAATTTTCAAATTTGGCATCTTCAGAAAAACACTATTCCAACAGATGACTAGGTGATGAACAAAGGGTTCTCTCTAGCTTCTAAATGCTTTTGATACATTAATTCCAAATAGGAATCGACCGATAATCTCTTCTATTATTGTAAATGGGTGGCTAAAGTATGGAGTTCCCTAGGGGAGACCTTTGGGTGTCGAGGTTGGGAAACTATTCTTGTTGATTTTCTTCAATTTTGTTTTTTGGTGTCTGAAAATAAATCTTTTTAGAAGAAGGCGAGGACAGTGCTGATTATTGCGTATTGTTAGAGCATATAGAGTAATGGAAACCAAAGCCATCATTGGGGCAATGACCTACTCGTTCCTGGACGTGGGGGATAAATTTAGGTACATTGGGGTTAAACAATTATCCCTCATCAAATCATAGAACCGTAATATTTTGCTGAGGGTTTTTATGGTAGGTAATGATATTTCTTGTACCTTACAGACTATTAACAGACAATGAAGATGGGTGAAGTGGAAACATCCAAGTAGTGGATTAAAATTCAATGTGGACAGATATTGTGTGTTAGGAATTATGAGGGGTGGTGGAGTGGTTCATGACCCCCAAGGAGTAGTGATTATTTTCTTCAATGATGGCTTTGGGGGTGAGAGATTCTCTCATGGAAGAGGTTTTCGGCGATGATGAAAGCTATTGAGCTTTGTCATTCTCACAACATCAAATTAGTTTCAGTCAATACCGACTCAAATAATCTCCTTGAGTCGTTGCAAGGGATGATTAAAATACCTTGGACATTTTTCTATATCATTAATAAGTGAAAATGCTTGTTGGACCCATAGGTTATTCTTAGTCACACTTGGCATTAGGGGATTATGGTGGCTGAATTCCTATCTTCGAAAAATTACTAATGGCGACCACATGTTTTTTATAGGTTGGGGTCTCTTTCAAAATAAAGTGGTAACATTTTCAGTGAATATTAATTGGGTATCTTGTACTTTATAACTCCATATATTTGTTATGTCTTCGCCATTTCCCATATTGAAATAATAATAAATTGTTAATGTTGGATGGATGGTACTTTTCACTTTTTACTGAAAATGTGAATAAAATTTTTATTTCAAAATACATCACATGAAAAAATTTACTCTTCATCATGAAAAATAATTTATTTTAAATATCACTTTATAATTTTACATGTTTATTTTAAAAGAAATTATTTTCCAAAATATTTTTGATATTTTTATATTATAAGTGATTTGAAAATGAAATAGGCATTTTCCTCCAGAAATGTTCTTGTGATCTTTTAAATAAATTTTCATCGATAAAAATATACATTGAATTTTATTATTATTTTTAGGGATATGATATAATTTTACCATAATTAATCTTTATTTTGATGGTTTATTATTATTATTATGAAACTTTTATGAATTCTATAACATTTCAATGAGTTATGATATGATTATGTGATAAATATTTTATAATCATGCAACACTCATATGTACAGTTTTCAATATGTGATTGGAGGTTCTATTATAAAAAAGGGATGGGTATTTTTGTTATAAACCAAGTATAGTTGGTCACATTATATACATTGAATGTATTTGGTAAAAATGGATATCTCAAGAGATAATCATGTTTGGAATGGGAAGTGACCTCAGTTCAGTAAGGGACATTTTCCAATAAGATATTCTTGGGAGAGAACATCAACTAAAGTAATGATGGAATGGGGAGTAAATAAAATCTAATATGATGGTATTTGAAGTTATCCTTAAAAAATTAAATGTTTTTAAATATTTATTTTTAAGACGTAAAATTATTTATTATTTTATGATATGTTTTCAGGGATCATAATTGATTATTGTTTATTACACACTATTTATTATTATATATTTTGATTGATAAATCTTTATCCCATGTTTCATGATTATGCCATATAAATTTAGGGGTATGATTTTATAATTTTTATCTCATTTAATTAAAAAGTTTTTCTTATCTTTTGGTCAAATATGATCATTTATTAATACCTCTTATATTTACACTTACTGAGTATCTAATCTCATCCTCTCTTACATTTTCCCTCCCCAGGATATAGACAAAGGTTTTATTTATGTTATATCTAACAAGGATGATAGTTGTTAATAACTATCTAGTAAATGTTATTAATATATTATGAACCATTTTTTATATATCTAAGTTTTCAAAGTCACTAGACCTCTATGATCATCAAGCATCTATTATTACAAAATATAGTGAATATTCAACTAAAATTATATAATATTCATATTTGAAAAAATATGGGTCACTATACGGATTACCAATAAAAAATGTTATTTTATAGATATGGGGTCATATATTGGAATTATTAATGATTATGGACTTCCAATGGAGGTCTATAATGTATTGATACTCCATATTCTAGATTATATGTAAAACCATGTTTTTCTTTAAGGAATGGTCTTTATGACTGTAATAGTGAATAAATTGGACTTAATCAGGTAATTGGTGGGTACCATAATTATATAGCCCTTATATGAAATGAAAAACCTCATGAGACAAAATATGTTTGGGTATTTGGTTTATGCCATCCCAATTTAGAAAGATGTCTTGAATATAGTTTTGATGAAAAGTAAATGTTTTGATGCAAGGAATTGAGAAAATGTATTTGATGTATTAAATTATACCTTCTCTTAGTATGAGTTTATTATTATTGATATACATGTTTTAATTTATTTTCATGGATAGAAAATTCTCTTAGTCTGAGTTCATTAGGACTTTATTTTTTTCACTTATTCCTTACATAACATTTTTTCCATGTTTATTCTTTCATTACCTCAATTTCATGTTTTCCCTTATATATCATTTGAGATAATTTTTTATTATTCTTATATTTCTCCAATTTATAAAGAAAATTATTATATATGATATTCCGAATAGGATAGATTTTATAGAGATTTTTTGGGAGATACGAAGCCCTTTTTTTATTAATTTGTTTCATATATAGTGAAAAAAATTTACATAGTTTGCATAAACATGTTCTTTATGTGTTTAAGATGTGTCCATATTATATAATGATATAAAAATTATAATTTCATTTAGAATGTAATATATGAAACAATCATTTTTATTTTTCATTTAGTTAGGGTTATATAAAGTCTTTTACAGCCAGCATCAAAACATGTTTGTAATATAGGTGTTTATGAACACTGAATATGGGATTGTGGGACTGAGATGTCACATTTATGTGTTCTGAAGTGCCCAGATCAGTGTGAATCACTGAGAGGGGGAGGGGGTGAATCAGTGATCCTTTAAAACTTTTTACTAATTGATTCTTATCAATTAAACCTCTATGACTGGTTAAAGCCTCGATCCACTCTTCTTGTATCTCTCACCTTTCCTCGAATGATGCATTAAATGTAAAGGCACTGGACACAAGGATTTACAAGGTTCGGCTCCAAAGTCCTACGTCCTTGCCATGTTGGTTATACGCCCCAACATGGTTTCTCCATTATAACCTGTTAAAATTACAGTGGTCAATACAGAGTCCCACTGTATCTCTCCTGAGTCCCACAGGAGGGTCTTTATACTACGTCCCACAGTGTTACCAGAGTCCCACTGGCCTGCTCCAGAATCCCACTGAAGACTTATTCCACCCTGAGTCTCACAGGGGGCTTCTCCTGGCTCCTCGAGTCGCACGTGTAGCTCTTCTTCTCTTTAACTCTTCAAGTATCCTCAACAGCCTGGGATAAAGGCTGCTGGCCTTGCTCTGTACCTCTGCTCACTTGTGATGAACAGGTCTTCTCGTCTTGCTCAGGATTTATCTCCTTTCTCTAAGGATGACCTTGCCTCTCTCTTCAAGAATCTTCAACAGCCTCTGATAAGGTCTTTTGGTCTTGCTCTTCACTTCTGATCAATTCTGTTGATCAGGCTCTTCTCAATTACTGAAAACTCAGGTAGCTGATGTCTTTAACTTCGGTCTGGCTTCAGTCTCACTTCAACACAACTTCATGCACTGAGTTCACGGAAACTCTGTATCTTCATGCACTGATTGCATGGCTTCTCAAATGTTCTTCAAGAACTCCGGGTCTTGGTCAACTCAGATGCACACATCCTGATTTAGCTTTGTTCACGTGTGCACGTGCATGAATGCAAGAATGCACTCCCCTTCTTCTTCTTCTTGGTGCAGTAAACCCTCAAAGGGTGTAGTCTCTTTAAGCACACACCTTCTTTGAACCTCACACACTTAATTCAATTTGCTTACACACATAAATGTGTTTTCTTCTTTGTGTGGATATCTTCTTCTTCTTCTAAGTGTTTACAATTTTAATGCACACACTAGGATCGTCCTTCGTGTCTCTTTGCACACACTTGTTTCACTTTTGCAAACACATGATCTTGGCCTCTTCTTTTTTTGTTAAGCACACACACAACTTATGTGTGGTCTTCCTCTCCTCCTTGCACACACACGGTTTAAGTGTGTTCTTTCACTTCCACACACAACCAAGCCTCGGGTCTTCTTCCCCACTTTAGCACACACACACAAGGTATGCAAACCACTGCCGTGTAGGGTCTTGGTGTAGCAAGCACGCAAGGTGTGAGGTGCAAGGGCCTCCTCCTCTTCTCAACCGCCGCGCAAGTGTGCAAGGTGCAACACCGCGGGCTCCTTCCTCCTACCACGCAAGTGTGCGGGCAGAGAGGGTGGCAAGAGACTTGAGCGCGCAAGTATGCGGCTCGGCTCCTTCTTGTCGCACAAGGGGTGCGTGCAGGGGAGTTCCCTTCACCTATTTCGCCCAAGGGATGCGCAAAAGGGACATCACGAAGCCAAAAATGGCTCAGGGCTACTCTGCCACGCAGGGGACACGCAACTCAATTCTTCGCGAGGCAAGGCACTCGCGGGACTCCACAAAGTTTCAGCAAGAAAACAGAGAGCCTCAGCCTCTCTTTTTATAGGAAGAGTGATGCCTCAAATCTTCGGCGTGGGATAAATCGAATTCCCGAAGTTTTCGGTTTTTCAAAATCTTTCCAAATCTTGAATCTTTCCTCTGTTTCCAGGAGGGTCTCTTCCTTTATTTTTTTCTCTACGTGCATGCAACTTAGAACGCATTAATGGAATTCTATTATGGATAATCCATACAAAACATAAACCATCATGGCCTCGATAACGTTGTTTTCCTTGGCCACGTCCAAATTTTCTCACTACTGTACATGCATGCATCTTTCTTGCATGGATGAGTTCGTCAGGGCCATACAAACTCAATGAACACCTTAGCTCGATCTATGGTGGCCGGGAGCTCATCTTCAGTGCTCGGGGAGGCCACTGGTTCAGGCGGCATTGTTGTTTGCCTCCGGTTGAGCTCGAGGAAGGGGATGATGCGGCAGCCGTCGGATCAGCCGTTTAATAACATTTTGATGGCTGCGATCAGAAGATCTCACGCGAGATCGATCGTGCGGTCGAGATCTGGCGCACGATCGATCGAGCGGCCAGGATTCGCTCCGCGGAAAAATCCTACGTCCCACATCGAAACGAAGGCCGATTTTTCCGTGGTTTATCAAAGATGCGCTCCCCCAGCCGGCTCAATTGAACTTCCATCCTCCACGGTGCCGCCCCGCACCGTGTTCTCTTGCGGGCGCGCTCTTGCACCCACCCCTGCCACTCGGGCGCTCCACTGGCGCCCACTATGCACACACGGGCGCGCTCCTCGTTCTCACGCTGCGCGGGCTTCATCACCGCGTGGCCTCGGGGCTTATACACGGCCCCGACCTCTCTCGGGCTGGCCCCATGGGATCCCCTTGGGCGTGGTGACCTAGTCCCACATGTGCCTTGGGTTGAACCCTTAAGGCTGGCCCTTGGTGGCTTAATTTTTGCTTGAATATACACTAAGTATACAAAGTACTAAAGTGTAAAATGAGAAATATCACTTCTTCCTTTTCTATCCTTATTCTTCATTATAATTCCTCCAATTATTCCTCAACATGTATTCATTACTTAGGAATGGAATTCCCAAAGGTTCTTCATCAACCGAAGCTCCTGAATCAAATAAATCTTCAATGTTCTTCATTGATCCAATCAGAGATCAAGTTGGATCAACTCCTAATTCACATGCACTAAGTGGTAGTGCATGGACTTCATTAAACCACTTCATCCACTTAGAACTTGTGGATGGATCCCTTTCATCTCCTCATGCATTGTCAATACAATACACGGCCTTCTAACATTGTTGTGACTTTGTATCATCAGGATACAAGTTCTATGAACTTAATGATCAGCTCAACAATCGTCAGATATAATGATGATGCTCCATCATCATCCATTCTTCAAGTGGTGTAACTTAGTATCATCTTGATACAAGTATTGAAACTTTAAGATCATTTCTACAATCGTCTGATATTCATGGAGAATGTTTCAACCATAATCTCCTATGACACTTAGTAAATCTCCTTAGTGACATGCCTCTAAGTACCATGGCCATTCTCCTTCATCACCATCACCATCACATCCTTTGTCATTCACATCTTGACATTCCTTGACATCCATTCATTCCATGACAACATCATTCCTCATTGACAACAAATGCAACACAGTGCATTTAAATCTCCCCCTTTGTATTTGTTGTCAATACACTACTTCTGCACATATGAATGGGTCA
The DNA here is from genome assembly GCA_963277665.1 of Viscum album. Lineage (NCBI taxonomy): Eukaryota > Viridiplantae > Streptophyta > Magnoliopsida > Santalales > Viscaceae > Viscum > Viscum album. Next base: position 1,290,296,497 of record OY728138.1, on the reverse strand, counting down.
ATATGTGTGCCAATATTTTCTCCCCCTTATTGGCAATCAAATGAAAAGATGTGGCGTGTCTCTCTTCCAAAATATCTCTTTCTCCCTTTGAATAGCATTTTATTGAAAATCACTAAGAGAGGGATGATGTCACATGTTCTTCTTTAGCAAAGAACCTTTAGTAAATCATCTCTAAGTCTACTTGGGCTAACCCGGTGTAGAAAACAAGAGTGATGTAACCAAGATTTTTCAATGTTGTCCACATTTCACTATACATGTGAGATCATGCTTCAGGGGGTGAAATTTTTCAGATTTATCAATGAATTTCTAAATCCTGCACATACTTCACAAAACTCATTAGAAAGTTCAGTGCAAAGATAAAGCTCCCCCTTTCTCCATTTGCCTTCAATCAATGCTCCCCCTTAATTGATATGATGAATAAAATTAATAAACAAGGGATGAAAGTATGATTGGAATACCTTCACTTTTCTCAAGATGATATTAAATCCCAAAATATCATCTTCTCCAGATTGGCTCCCCCTCAAGGGGTGCACTCCATTCCTTCCAAACCATCCTCCAGTTGAGAATGATCATCATCTTCAATTCCCTGTAATGTTAGCACATGTAAATACAAGTGATTAGCGAATAAGATGGAACCTCCTTGGTTCATCAATGTGAACAACAAGGTTGAGAAGATTCTCTCAACTGAGATGTCCCATTTTCACCATTCTTCACACTTGCACATTTGATCTTCAATGATGTTTGTGCGAGTGTGGATCTCAACACCTCTTTAACTTCTTTGTGTGTGACTCATCTATTTCTAGGTGCCTTCTGAGCACTAGAGTCTCCTGGTGCAATCTTCATTCTTTTGAAGAATCCCTTCTGAGATGGAATGAATATCATGCATTTATCACTAGTATGTCCAGCTTGATTACACCTCACACACAGAACGTGATCTTCATGTGAAATCTTTTTCTTTCCTTTTGCCTTAGCTATTGCCAGTGCTTTATCTTCAGCTCTCTGCAGCTCTCTGCCAAGTTGAAACTGATTAGGCCATATGACTAACAAGTCATTTGAGAGTGAGGCCTCAATTTTGGGAATTCCACATGGTTCTTTTGATGCTGTTAAGCTACCTTTCTTAGGAAACTTATTTTCAATCAATCCCTTTTGCTTCTTCTGGATTGATTGTCTTTTTGAGTCCAGTCTGCTTCTATTCAGTTCCATGGCTTGTTCACAAAGATCCATGGTGTGTCCTTTATTTCCACAGTAGAAGTATTTTTTCTTGGTGGTCCTTCTAGATGCATCACCCTTCTAGGATTTAGACTCCAAGGACTTCTTTTCCTTTTTCAAAACATTCTTGGGAGCATCTTCAACTTTCTTCTTACTTCCCAAGGATTATTTCTGAGCCAGGTTCTGTGATATTTTCTTCTTTTGAGCTCTGGATACAGTTGGAGATTGATATGTATCTATTTGACCACTTTTGCACACATCCCAGATGTTATAAAGCAATCCAAATCTTTTTGCTGTAAACAGATGTCTCTAGACCTATGGATGTTGCTTCTTTCCTTCTGGCTTGCTCCCCCTTGGTATGGGCTTGGACTGTGCTTTTACATTTAGAGGATTGTACCAACAATCTTTTTCACAATGCCCATACTTGTTACAACACCACAATTGACCCACAAATCTTGACTTCTTGTGTCCTTCTGATTGTTGGGTACTTTTCTTGACTTGCTGTGTTGTTTCAAGAGAGATCTCTTTCTTCATTGTCTTTATCCATACTTGTTTGGAAGTATTCTTCCATCCTGCACTTTTTGTGGAAACACAATTAGAAGCATCAGTACAAGATGGGATGGATGGTACCTTCTTTTTAGAAGTTGTTGCCCTTTTATTAGAGGATGTCTTTCTTTTAGAATCATCCTGCTCAATGCATACTTGAGTAGCAACATTTCTCCTTTCAGCTGACTGGGAGGCTTTGGCTTTGGGTGATTGCTGATTTTTCAATATCACCTCCAGTTCTAAGAATTTCATATTGAGGGAGTTCTTCTCATCCTCAACCAATCTTATCCTTCCTTCCCAATTTTATTTCAACTCTTTCATCTGGTCATCATGCACCTTTTTCAATTCTTGCATTGAGTTGTCAACCTCCTTCACCAATTTGACTTTGTCTTCAAGTTGAGCATCTTTGACAACCATTGACACTTTGTAAAACTTTTATAGTGCATGGAAAACTTCTTTGACCACAGTCTTAAAGAATTCTTTCTCAGAACGGCTTCTTTGCAATTCTTCAGTAGTGACTTCATATCTTTCATTGCAAAGAGACACTGTTTCATCTTTAGCCTTCACCAGCTTTCTGAGAGTGTTGGATATGCCAACCCTTTTAGCCAAATGATTTTCCATTGCATTGGCTTCTTCTTCTAGCTATAATTTTTCATCTTGAAGATCAAGGATGCCTGTAGTAATACACATTTTCACTTCCTTGGGGACTGTCTTCTGAAGATATTTGAGTGCATTTTGAAGATCATTCATTGTTCCAACTTCATCACAGCTAGGACAGGCTTTCTACATCTTCTTGGCCAGTTTCTTCTTTCTATTTTTCTGGGTCTTGGAAGATATCTCCATTGGAGTTTGTTCGCTCATTTCCTCAAATCTGCACTTCATAAAGACTACCTTGTATCTTTTAGAGGTAACCTCGCTTTGATACCAATTGAAGTGCCTAGATCAGTGTGAATCACTGAGAGGGGGAGGGAGTGAATCAGTGATCCTTTATAACTTTTTACTAATTGATTCTTATCAATTAAACCTCTATGGCTGGTTAAAGCCTCGATCCACTCTTCTTGTATCTCTCACCTTTCCTCTAATGATGCATTAAATGTAAAGGCACTGGACACAAGGATTTAAAAGGTTCGGCTCCAAAGGCATATGTCCTTTCCATGTTGGTTATACTTCCCAACATGGTTTCTCCATTATAACCTGTTAAAATTACAATGGTCGATACAGAGTCCCACTATATCTCTCCTGATTCCCACAGGAGGGTATTTATACTGCATCCCACAGTGTTACTAGAGTCCCACTGGCCTGCTCCAGAATCCCACTGAAGACTTCTTCCACCCTGAGTCTCACTGGGGGCTTCTCCTGGCTCCTCGAGTTGCACGAGTATCTCTTCTTCTCTTTATCTCTTCAAGTATCCTCAGCAGCCTGGGATAAAGGCTGCTGGCCTTTCTCTGTACCTCTTCTCACTTGTGATGAACATGTCTTCTCATCTTGCTCAGGATTTATCTCCTTTCTCTTAGGATGACCTGGCCTCTCTCTTCAAGAATCTCCAACAGCCTCTGATAAGGTCTGTTGGTCTTGCTCTTCACTTCTGATCACTTCTGTTGATCAAGCTCTTCTCAATTACTGAAAACTCAGGTAGCAGATGTCTTTAACTTCAGTCTGGCTTCAGTCTCACTTCAACACAACTTCATGCACTGAGTGCACGACAACTCTGCATCTTCATGCACTGATTGCATGGCTTCTCAAATGTTCTTCAAGAACTCCTGGTCTTGGTCAACTCAGATGCACACAGCCTGATTTAGCTTTGTTCACGTGTGCACGTGCATGCATGCAAGCATGCACTCCCCTTCTTCTTCTTCTTGGTGCAGTAAACCCTCAAAGGGTGTAGTCTCCTTAAGAACACACCTTATTTGAACCTCACACACTTAATTCAATTTTCTTACACACATAAATGTGTGTTCATCTTTGTGCGGATATCTTCTTCTTCTTCTAAGTGTTTACACTTTTAGTGCACACACTAGGTTCGGCCTTCGTGTCTCTTTGCACACACTTTTTTCACTTTTGCACACACATGATCTTGGCCTCTTCTTTGTTTGTTATGAACACACACAACTTAAGTGTGGTCTTCCTCTCCACCTTGCACACACACGGTTTAAGTGTGTTCTATCACTTCCACACACAACCAAGCCTCGGGTCTTCTTCCTCACTTTAGCACACACACACAAGGTATGCAACCCACTGCCGCGTAGGGTCTTGGTGTAGCAAGCATGAAAGGTGTGAGGTGCAAGGGCCTCCTCCTCTTCTCAACCACCGCGCAAGTGTCCAAGGTGCAACAACGCGGGCTCCTTCCTCCTGCCACGCAAGTGTGCAGACAGAGAGGGTGGCAAGAAACTTGAGAGCGCAAGTATGCGGCTCGGCTCCTTCCTGTCGTGCAAGGGGTGCGCGCAGGGGACTTCCCTTCACCTCATTCACGCAAGGGATGCGCAAAAGTGACTTCATGCAGCCAAAAATGGCTCCGGGCTTCTCTTCCGTGCAGGGGACGCACAGCTCAATTCTTCGTGAGGCAGGGCACTCGCGGGACTCCACAAAGTTTCAGCAAGCAAACAGAGAGCCTCAGCCTCTCTTTTTATAGGCAGAGGGATGCCTTAAATGTTCCGTGTGGGATAAATCGAATTCCCAAAGTTTTCGGTTTTTCAAAATCATTCCAAATATTTAATCTTTCCACTGTTTCCACGCAGGTCTCTTCCTTTATTTTTTCCTCTATGTGCATGAGACTTAGAACGCATGCATGGACTTTTGTTATGGATAATCCATACAAAACATAAACCATCATGGCCTCGGCAATGTTGTTTGCCTCGGCCATGTCCGAATTTCCTCACTACTGTTCATGCATGCATCTTTCTTGCATGGATGAGTTCGTCAGGGCCAAACGAACTCAATGAACACCTTAGCTCGATCTATGGTGGCCAGGAGCTCGACTTCAGTGCTCAGGGAGGCCACTGGTTCAGGCGGCGTTGCTGTTTGCCTCCGGTTGAGCTCGAGGAAGGGGATGATGCGGAAGCCGTCAGATCAGCCGTTTAATAACATTTGGACGGCTGCGATCAGAAGATCTCACACAGGATCGATTGTGCGGTCAAGATCTGGCGCGCGATCGATCGAGCGGCCAGGATTCGCTCCGCGGCAAAATCCCGCATCCCACATCGAAACGAAGGCCGGTTTTTCCGTGGTTTATCAAAGATGCGCTCCCCCAGCCGGCTAAATTGAACTTCCAACCACCACGGTGCTACCCCGCACCGTGTTCTCCTGTGGGCGCTCTCTTGTGCCCACCCCTGCCACTCGGGCGCGCCACTAGCGCCCACTATGCACACACGGGCGCACTCCTCACGCTCACGCTGCGCGGGCTTCATCACCGCGTGGCCTCGGGGCTTATACACGACCCCAGCCTCTCTCGGGCTGGCCCCATGGGATCCCCTTGGGTGTGGTGACCTAGTCCCACATGTGCCTTGGGTTGAACCCTTAAGGCTGGCCCTTGGTGGCTGAAATTTTGCTTGAATATACACTATGTATACAAAGTACTTAAGTGTAAAATGCGAAATGCCACTTCTTCCTTTTATATTCTTCTTCTTCATTAGAATTCCTCCAATTATTCCTCAATATGTATTCATTACTTAGGAATGGAATTCCCGAAGGTTCTTCATCAACCGAAGCTCCTGAATCAAATAAATCTTCAATGTTCTTCATTGATCCAATCAGAGATCAAGTTGGATCAACTTCTAATTCACATGCACTAAATTATAGTGCATGGACTTCATTAAACCACTTCATCCACTTAGAACATGTGGATGGATCCCTTTCATCTCCTCATGCATTGTCAATACAATACACGGCCTTCTAACATTGTTGTGACTTTGTATCATTAGGATACAAGTTATATGAACTTAAAGATTAGCTCAACAATCGTCAGATAAAATGATGATGATCCATCATCATCCATTCTTCAAGTGGTGTGATTTAGTATCATCTTGATACAAGTATTGAAACATTAAGATCAGTTCTACAATCGTCTGATATTCATGGAGAATGTTTCAACCATAATCTCCTATGCCACTTAGTAAATCTCCTAAGTGACATGCCTCTAAGTACCATGGCCATTCTCCTTCATCACCATCACCATCACATCCTTTGTCATTCGCATCTTGACATTCCTTGACATCCATTCATTCCATGACAACATCATTCCTCATTGACAACAAATGCAACACAGTTCATTTCATGTTCAATGAATATAATAGAGAATTTGGATTTAATTCGGTAATGGAGAATAAAATGTACTTTCACATTGATACAAATAAGTGTATACTAATACATAAATTCTTGGAAAACATTTATTGTTTCACCTTTATATTAACTCGTCAATTTAATATATTTTTTGATATTTTTCATTCTAAAGGTACTATTCCCATAAATGTGATTAGTGATATTAAAACATAGAAATTTTCTAAAACATGAGAGATAATGAAGTTTCTCTTAAATATTTTAATCCGTGATTATTTATTATTGTAAGATAATATGTGCGTATTTATTTTTCATTAGGTTGACCTCCACATCATAGGTGAACTAAATTATTTGATGTGTCCACTATTCTTAATATTAATTATGGGAAAAAGTAATATATTGGGAGAAGAAAATTTTTTCAATACTAAATGAACAAAATCATAAAGAAATAAAAGTTAAAAATGAAATAATTCATGAACCATTAATCTCCTCTATCCATGTATTTTCAATGTGGACTTAACAACTAGTTGAAAATCTTGGATACATGTCTTTTATGTTTTTTCTCTCATGTGAAAATAAATTTAATATTTGGTGAATAAAAAATGCATTCCAATTTCTTTCAGATACATTTTTTATCTATATAAGTGTTAGGTACTCTATTAGTTTTAATATAATGATATTGATTTATATATTGATATGTTATATTTAGCCAATCTAAATGGTATGAAAACATTCTATTTATAATGAAAATTTGAAAGTATTTGAATATGGACATAATAAAAGGGATCTTCTTAGTGGGAATATTATCCAAAATAATTTCCACTATGGTGATTGGATTTAAATCCTTATAGGTGACGCTAGGTAAATTGGTTTATACATATAACGGTGAAACAAATGACAAAGATTAAAAATATTAGGTTATATAAAATAGTTTCGAAAACTAAAATATACTATTAATGAAATCTACTAATTTATTCATCAATATAGTAATTAATGTTATTAATAGAATGTGTGTACTTGGTAATTGTATAAAATATATTAGCATTATCAAAAAATCATATATATCCTTTATATATATTTCAAAATAATTTTTTTTTAAATAGGGAGATATTAATTTGATATCCATAGATGATCTTAATATTAACTATATAAAATATGAAATATGTCTGACATGGGATGTTCATATAATAGCAAATAAAAATAAGGAAATGGATTTCAATTCCATGATGAATATAACATTTAAGGTGATTCAAATAATAAATATATTGATGAGGTGCTGTGTTTTCATTTATCAAGTCTAAAAATTTAAAAATGAATATTTAAGGGAAAACTCCCACCAAATCTCTTTAGATATGGGTACATTAAGCACCATATTTTTAGGTTCTCAATGAAATATCAAGAGGAAGAAAAATTTTAGTCTTCAAGAAAACCTTCTAATAATTTATAGACTATGATGTATTTTCAAAATGACAATAAAGACATATAATATTATAACCCATAACTCTTATACATAATATCAAATAAAAAATACAATAAAACAAAAATTTATTACACATCCTAGGATAAAATGGATTTGTGTCAGGGAAATTAAGCATATATTACTCTATCTACCTATAAATACTATGAAAATTTATTTAGTGACTTTATTGTATATATCCTATAAATTTGAAAAATATTTTATAATACATGTGATAACTTAGTGAAATATATTAAAATTAAAGGGTGAGATAAAAATATTAATAAGGAGACAAAAAATAAAGATTAAAATCCATATTAAGTGTCAAGAGATCATGCCACGTCATCATAAAGATGAATATAAGATACAAATGTAACATATCATAAGAATATATAAGATTCATATAATTAGAAATAAAATTTATAAGTCAAGGCTTGTGACTAGGGAAATATATTATAAATTTTGGTTAGACTCGCAGCCCAAGCCCCATACATAACATCTCATGAGATATAAGCTTTACCTAATCCATTAGAGGGTTTTATAATTCCAAACCCACCCATCAAATCATAATATGTTAAAAAATACTTTATTCCACATAGAAATAAAAATATAAGATTAAAAATACATAAATTAGTAATCATAATATGAATAATATATGATTTTAGATAAACATGATGTACATTAATCTCAAATAATATAATATATAATCGATTTAAATGGATGTAGAAATAATTGTAATTCATGGTGATAATATTGGTTAAATACATAAGATTTATTAATAGAAAATATATATACACTTATTATAAAAATATAGATTATGGAGACCATAATTTAATAAAATAATTCTAATGAAGAGTTTTAATGGAATTCAAGATAAGAATAATAAAGATATATTATTACAATCATTATTACATGTGATGTAAGAAACAAGGGAAAAATTAATAGGAAAGGATATATAAATTCTCATAAATAAATGAAACACAAAAAATATGTATAAAATAGGATACATACAAAATATAGAATAATATTATCAATTAAAGAATCATAAACCATAAGAAGAGAGACTGAGAGAGAATTGTTTACACAAATACCAATGTTTCTTGAATATAGTGTAAATAACATTATTTATTTTTAAAAAACATTTCTCTTGAATAATATTTAGGTCAATAATTTATTTTTAATTATCAATGTCCATTATTTATTAGTTATAAATTATTTATTAACAATATTAGTACTCAAAATGAGATATATTGAAAAAAATACATAGTTTGATTTGAATCGTGGAATAAATCAGAATTCTTTTTTCATGTGTAAAAATATTGAAAAATGAAAGGTAAAAATTACTAGAGAAATTCCATAAGTTTGGTAGTGAAATTATCAATCAATCAAATGGACATCGTTGAAAAATCAGTGTTTTACAATTTAAAAATCCCTTGCAATTTAACCAACCATAAATTAAATCCTTCGGGAAACAATATTAATATAAATTTATAATGAAAAAATATTAAAAATAATTTATATCACATATTAATATTGTAGTTACATGAGACTAAACATTACAAAAAAGTGATAAATATGGAAATTAATTGTCCACATATGTGGTAAAAATAAACTGTGTAAGGATGTGTCAAATGAAGATAAAAACAATAATTATTTAAAATTAAAATTTACAATTAATATTATAGGTTATTATAATCTTTTAGGCCTATTTTATGGATAACTATATTGATTAATATTAAAAAATATATAGAAATAAAAAAATTGGATGATGTTTTGTTTTCTCTTTAGGTGACAACCATTTAATTTGTGTGTTTTTATTCCTTAAAGATTAGGGTTTCCTAAAGGATAAGGGATAAAAAAAATTCATGGAAAAGGACTAATAGGAAGTATTTGTAAATATTTTGGTTATATGAAATATATTTATATGTGTTTTTAGAAAAATGGTTGAAAATAGTACTTTTAGAAAAATGGTATAATATAATTTTTTGACCGACAAGTGAAATTTTCATTTAATTTTAATAAATAAATAGTATTCGACACTCATTTTATTAATCTTGTCTATTATTACATGGGATATTATTTTTTTTATATGATTATGTCTTTATGGTGTAATTAATACATCATATTCTTTCAATTTTTTTATTTATTTTTTAAAAAATTTCAAAAAATCACCATAACTTATTTTTGATTCATTGATTACAAATATGTTTCCCTATTTATGGAAATACTTATTAATATAATAAAATCATTTTTAAACTAAAAATAGGTTAAAATTCATTTTTTCTTAAAAATTATTTCCTATTATTTTTTGAAAATATCATATATTATTTCATATTTTTTAATTTATTAGATAATAATAACTATTTATGTGATCCCATTTTATTATTTGTGATGGCTAATATGTATTTATATAATATATGTAATGGTTACTCCAATGAGATATATAAAAACAATATAATTGTCCATACGTCTACCGACCTTTATGCACAATGGCCATATGTCATCTTACTACAGAATAAATATTTAGATAACCCTTTACCTAAGTCATTCTTCCCATTTACCGTGATCTCTATGAAAGATATATATTTATTATTTAATATTTGTATCGAATTATTATTATTATTTCATAGTATAATGATTCTCAATGGTATGGTGATTATAGGGAACCATAAACCTCTATATTTAAAATTTCATGTAATGATATTTATTTGTTCTTAATGTCCCATTTTATTTTTATTTTTCACATAGAGTTTTTTGTATTACAATGGTATATTATATATTAAAAAGATATTTTTTATTGAATTATAGGGTTCAATAATTTTTTTATATAATAATATTTATGTTCTATTCTATGTTTTAATATGGAAGAAAATAAATTTAATTATGCCACATATATAAGTTATGTAAGAAAATTACATATAAAAAATATAGGATATTAAATTCCACCTTATTAGTAATTTCACATAATGTTTTTAATTTAAATAATTAAATAATAATTTATTTTAATATCCTTATATTTTTAAATTATAAAAAAACCCTCTTTGTTAAAAGATTATGAATATATATATGTCAAAATGTAATTTTTTAATAAAAATTACATAATAAATAACTTAAAGGCTTTACATAAGTGTAAATTCATGTTAACACCTTATAATATTGTATAAAATATTTTCAGAGTCGAGTGCTGAGTTGGAGCTGTATTTCAAGGCTCGTAGAGACTCAATATTGATTAATAACAATATTAATTATATTATATCACATATGCAATATTTCTCTGAAATAATTGAATATATCATGAATGATATCTTGAATGATAATTCTATTAAAATTATGCAGAATTTAAATATTTTTATTGAATAGTTAAAAATAATTATATTTTTTTATTATTATCTATGTTGAAGAAAAATGATGAAAATATACATGTGTAATTAAATAATTTTGTTATGGTGGATATAATTGGTGATCAATGTAATAATAATTAAATTATTACTTATTCTAAATAAATGAAATTTCATGGTTAATAAAATTTTATTTACTATTACCCATCTTTAATGGATTTATATTGTTGAAATGTATATGGTGGTAATGGTAGTGGAAATTCATTAATAATAAAAGTTATTGTTGTTATCATTATTAATTTTATGAAAATAATTTTAGTGTGTGTATATAAATTCCATAAATATATATGCATATATATATATATATACATACATGTTCGAGTGTATATATGTATATACATATGTGTGTATAAATAAAATGTATATATATATGTAAAATATATTTATGTGCATGTATATAGATATGTAGAGGTGTATATATGTATATATATGTATGTATATGTATATATATAATGCATATATATATACATACATGTTCGAGTGTATATATGTATATACATATGTGTGTATAAATAAAATGTATATATATATGTAAAATATATTTATGTGCATGTAGATATATATATGTACAGGTGTATATATGTATATATATGTATGTATATGTATATATATAATGCATATATATATATATTATAACATTTAATATATTTTTAATTAATGGTTAAATGTATTTAAGAGGAAATAAATAAATAAATATGTATTTGATGTATGGTGGGCCATGGGGGGCTACACATAAAGGTGTGAAGAGGGGATGCATGTACAGTGCTTGGTTTCTAATAATGAATGGTGTAAAATGTAATTAATAAATGAGAAAAGGACAATAAGAATATATGAAGTCAGTTGGGGTGTGCAGAACACGGCTTCTCTCATGCCTAACTCCTCCCCAACACCTCAAACAGTTATCGCCTCGCTCATTGTTATTTATTTTTATTATTATCATCAAATATTTCTTATCAATATAAACTATAATAATAATTGGATTGATGTTCCATTGATGTCTTCAGGTTAGTCTTGATGAGAAGAATATAAATACTACATTTTTATGGTAGTTATGTATTTGTCCAATTTAATTTAATCCAATTATTTCACGTTTTAATTTTCCAAATATAATTATAAAAGGATATTTTCATGAGTTTATTGAAGTTAATAATTTATATTTATTGAAGGATACTTTATAAGAAATTATTAAAAGAAAATCATCAATGGATAATTTTTGGAATTGATCAAACACTATTTTATCCAAATTATCTATGTATAATTATATTTTTTTATAAAATAATAATGAAGTATAAAGGATTACCACATTTGTTCTTGGTTTAATCTTGAGAGATGTTTTTATTGAATGTATTTTTATAATTTTTACTTATAATATTATTACGAGTGCATGTGTTGGACTAAAATGACAATTCAAAATTATCTAGGAGAGAAAAAATATATTTGTTAGTAATGTTTTATTTATTTTTGAAATTAAATAGACAGGTTTGATTCTAGGACATTTTTATGAACCATGAGAATTAAAATCTTGAAAACTATTATAATAAGGCCCAGGAGGGGGTGTTTGTGTTTTGTGGGGTTTCCACACTAACTTTTGAACCTCACAATTTGGTTGGTACTTACCATTGAAGTTGATGACATTGAGGTAAGAAGTTCCTTAACTTCATAGGCTTTCATATAAATTTATTTATGTGAAATTATTATTGTGTTGTCATGTTTAATACTATTCATGATTATGATCAATTGTGTGTATGTGTATCCCTGAGACCCTTTGTGATGTTTATTCCATGAGTGATATTAGAGGTTCAAATTTCCATGTTTGATTATAATCAAATGTTGTTGTTTGTTGTTTATATATTTCTCATGTTGATATACTATCCATGAATGCATTACCTTGTATGTGGGTACAATACCTTGTTTGGTGGTACTATTATTGGTGATTAGAATAGGTGGATCATCGTGACATGATAATCCCTAAGCTAGGGTGTTCACATGAATTGTGATGAAGTTGACGATGGACCTAATAAAAGGGTGGAGATATAATGATTCCATGGAATGTCATGTATCATAAAATCCATCGAGTTGAATTCCATACATCAATCAATCACTGAGTTTTATTTTTTATTATGGGAACTCCTTAATTTAACATGCCTAAAAAGACTACCCTTGCGAGATGCTTGATATATACTATACACTCCTATGAGATGAAATCCGCATATCACATGATCATGTGGGATGCACGTCATATATTAGGTGACCCGACAAGATTAATCCCATACACTGGGCATGATTTTGTGAGGTTATAGAGTGATAGATACACCATCCTAGAGACTATTTTGGTTTCTACCAACATCTTTCACTGGGGATACAATATGGATCTAAATCTAATACAACTAGGGGATTGTAGTGGATTGGTTAGAACAAAATCACTAAATTTTGGAATCTTTTTTTATGATTGTCATGAATATACTCATATTATGAATAGTACTTGTTATAATTGAGCATTGTAGGTTATGTATGAATTGGTTCTATCCTACTAAGTCTTATACTCAGACCTGTATTAGGAACTTTGATGCGCCTATAGATTTCATGAGAGATTTGATGAAGGGAAATGTCCTAATGGTGGATATAATAATCGAGGAGCATGATGATGGTAGTGGAATGAGACGGAGTCAGAGGGACCAACTATTTATTTATTATTATTTAATTTATTTCTCGTAGCTTATTTCATTATACAAACTTTCCACATCGTGAGTTGTTTTATTTAAATAATAATTATGAAATTTATTTAGGGTCTATATGTTCATTATGACCATTTATAATATTGTTTATTATTTTTTATTGATCACATGACATGATACTGAGGGTATAATATCCCCACTAATAGACACAGACCCTCAATGCTTGTTCGAAGTGTCTTGCATATGGGGAGGTGCACATGGGGTCATGTGACACTCTGGATCGTACCTGGTTGTTCAAGATGAGATGTTACAAAATGGTATCTCAACATCTATACTTACTAACAAGTTTCTTCATTATGCCTTGATTTTGGGACATGATAGAAAATAGTAAGGTTTTTTGAGATTCATGTAGGGAAACTATGCATGTGCTTGACCAACACTATAAAGTGGATATCCTAGTTTTTATAAATGTTGGGAAATTATGTTTTTTCTATTAATGTTGATTAAATTCATCTTAGGTGATACACAAGATGTTGATATTTTATTTATAATATTTTTTTTGTGTTTATACCTCATGACTAGGAACATAGGTTCACATGCCATATATATATTTGTACACTTTTTGATGTGATGAATAATAGTTCTTTATTAATTTCCTTGAGTTGTGATATCTGTTTGAGATAATTTCTCCTTATATGATATATTTTTGTTATCATGATATTATGATATATATTTATTGGAATTAATTAGTTGAACTGAACATTTTTTGGTGTTAGTATATATATGATGATTGATACTATTGCGTAGGGATGAAGAACTTGGTTAGTGCTATTAGAGGAATACCTTGGGTGGGGAAAAAATTCTAATAAAACCATGTGTGGCCCATAGACTAGATAATTTATATTTATATTCTTTATTATACCAATGTTTGAAAGATTCTGGTTCAATGAAATTGGTACAATAGTTTGATTTTTTATATCGGGACCTGTGTTATTCGAATAACACCACTAAAGATACTTCACGAGGATATCAAGTAGATAGAGTGGGAGAATTATAAAATCCTCAATTTTTTGTAATGATAATATAAACCATATTTTTTAAACAATTTTGAGTATTTTTGTGTGAAAATGTACTTTTTTAAATAGAAATCACTTAACAAATAATATAAAGACTTTATAGAAGGGAAAAATGAATTTAGCACCTTGAAATATTTAATGAAATATTTTAGGATTTCGGTGCTTAGTTAGCATGAGATTCAGGGGACCGTAGAGATTCAGTATTGAAATAATAAAAATATTACATATATTATATCACAAGTTTGTAGTTTTTCCAAAATAATGGAATATCTCACGATTGATGTCTTAGATGAGAAATTTTAGACCACCATTAACTCCGAAATGAAGGTTTTATCCTTAAAATGGTATAATATTTGTGTGCATCAGGCATTGGTTAAATTTCACGCATAGGGAATTATTTTATCCATTTTCGGATTAAAAATTTTCATTAAAATGATAGAATATATGCTTGTAAATAAATTTACCAAATTATTTTGATTTTTTTAAACTGATAAAATTATTTGGTATATGAAATGTTTTGTTGAGCAGTTAAAAATTATAATAATTATTACATTATTATTATTATCTAAGCTGAAGACAATTGATGAAAATAAAATTTTCTAGTTAGATAATTTTGTTACAGAGAATATAGTTGGTAAAAAATAATTTTGATGAAATTATAACTTGTGATGAACAATTGCAATTTTTGGTTAGAATTTTTTTTAACTATTAATAGTTTTTAATAGATTTATATTGTTGAAATGTTTATGGTGGTAATGGTACTGAATATTTAATAATAATAAAAATTATTGTTTTCGTTATTATAAATTTGGGAAAATAATATTGGTGTGTGTATATATATATTTTTTATATATATGGGATAAATTTATATGTATATATATATACATGTGCGGGTATATATATGTATATATAGATGTGTATATATAAAAAAAATTATATTTGTGTATAATATATATTTGTGTATATATATATATGTGTATAAGTGTATATATGTGTATGGGGGTTTATATATGCATATATATAATTTGTGTATATATGGTTGACTTTTAATATATGTTAAATAAATGGTAAAATGGATTTAAAAGGAATAGAATAAATAAAGAATTTGGCATATGTAGGGAATATGGGATCCATGTACAACACATGGTTTAAAATAATGAATGGTCTAAAAACGTATTAAATAAATGAGAAAAGGATTATATGAATATGAAAAGGAATTTGGGGTGTGCGTTTCATGACTTATCCCACACATAAATCCTACACCATGCCTATCTTTCCTCTCCCCACTCCCTCTTATTCTTTTTTTAATATTATCATCAAACATATCTCGTTGATATCTACTACAATATTGATCAGATTGACCTTCCATTGATGTTTTCGGGTTCATCTCGATGAGTATAAACTAAATCCATGTTTTTTGATGTAGAGACATATTTATTCGATTTAATTTAATCCGATTATTTTTCATTTTAATAATAAAAAGATAATTATAAAAGGATAATTGTGTGAGTTTATTCAAGATAATAATTTAGAATTATTGAAGGAAAATTTATAACAAATTATTATAAGATAATATTCAATGGATCATTTTTTTAATTGATCAATTTATAATTTATGCAAACTATCAATGGATAATTGATTTATTTTATTAAATAATAATTATAAATGATTATCAAATATGTTCGCAGCTCAATCTTGAGATATTTTTTCTTATAAAATGTGGTTTTATAACTATTGATGAGGACAATATTGAGAGTGCATATATTGGTATAAAAAGATAATTTATAAATTATCCATGAGAGAGAAATTATCATCACTTGTAATATTTGATTTCTTCTTGAAATTAAATAGATGTTTTTGGTTCTAGGATCCTTTGATGAACCACAAGAATTTATGTATTGACAAATATAATAATAAGACATGAGAGGAGGTTTTCACAACTGTTAAGGTTTCCACTCTATCTTTTGATCCACACAAAGTGGTTTGTGCTTGCTATTGAAGTCAATGAAATTGAGATAGGAAGTTCTATAACTTTTCGTTCTTGTGTATACACTTATTAGTGTGATATTATTAATGTATTGGAATGTCTGATACCATGCTTGATTATGATCGCATGTGGGTCTATGTATAGCTTGTGATACCCATTTTGATGTATGTTCCATGAGTTATATTAGAGGATCATGTTTCCATATATGATTATGATCACATCTTGTTTTGTGTTGCTTATTTATTTCTCATTTTGATATAATTTCAATGTATTCTCTAAATTTTATGTATATATGTCACCTTATCGGATGTACCCTTCTTGGTTATTTTAATAGTTGGATGTTCATCACATGATTATCCCCAAGAGGGGGAGAATTCATGACTTGCAATGATAGTGATGATGGTCCTGATAAATGGCCAGAGATATTATGATTCCAAAGAACACCGTGTATGGTGAAATACCTCATGTTTCACACCATATATCATGCACTCCCTGAGTTTCATGTTCTATGAAATATTATTCTTTGATTCACATTAGATATGAATGGTACCCTATGAGGTGCATTCCATATATTGGAAAATCTTATGAGTTGCATTCCACATATCGAGTGCTCATATGAGATGCATACCATATATTTGGAGCCCCTACGAGTTGTATTCTGGACACTGAGTATGATGATGTGAGTTTTTTGAGTGACCGATGCACTAGCCCAGAGGCTAGTTTGGTTTCAACCGGCTACTTATGTTGGTCTTATGAATTAGATCTGAAGTTGGTAAAGTTAGGTGTTTTTGGTGGTTTAATTAGTGCATGACCCCACTAATTTAGATTGTGTGTTTATAACTATCCCAAATTTATATTTTTTATTGAAAAAACATGTTATACTTGGGTATTGTAGGTTAATGATTCATTGGTCAAATCCTACTGAGTCTCGTACTCACACTCTACATGGGAATTTGGTGATCTTGTATAATTCCTGAGAGATATAGTGATGGAAATGGGCCTTATGGTGGAAATATGAGTTTAGGATCATAGAGATGGTAGAAAAATAAGATATACCTAAAGGACCCTTGTGCTGTTAATATTTATTTATTAATTTAATTCTTTTATTTCAATGGATAGGCTTTCCCCATTAGGAGATGTTTTATTTGTATGATATGTATGAAATCTATTTGGATTCCACATTTTTACTCTAATCATTTATTATATTTTTATTGGTTATTATTGATCTTATGACATGATACTGTGGTTATAGTCTCTCCACTTATGGTCATATATCCTCTATGCTAGTCAAAATCCTCTTTAATATTACGAGGCACCCATGAGGTCATGTAGCCTTTTGGATCGAACCCGGTGGTTTGTGTCAGGAGGTTACATAGATGCTGGGTAATTTTGAGTTTTTATATCTTTAAGTTCCCATGTCTCATCTTCATAAATATTATTTCTTTAGGTAACTTTACTAGGGTTTGTTTCCTTTCATCATAACTCTTTATATCATTGGTTTCCAAAATCTTCACTATTATTCCTTATATGAGAGGTTATGATCAATTTGTACAACCTATATATTCAAAATAAGTGAGAGATATGGCATGTACTTCCTTATATTAAATACATTAAACACATTAAACAATTAAAAAAAATACTTGGTGTAAGTTCCATTCTATTTTATATAACTACCACATGATCTATAATTTCAAAGGGGTAGTCATGCCTAGGGCTTAAATTTCCATTCTTTCCAAGTATTATAACTCAATTTGTGGGATATATCCAAAGGAAAGCAATAGTTCCCAATGATCAAATTGAGATCTTATCAATTGTTACAAACAAATATTTTCTATTCATTTAGTTATATACTAATGTGATTTATAATGACTTGAACCTTTTCTTTTATTTCTTAGTTGATTTATGGATCCCAAAGTATCCTTTCTATACCTTTAACCAAAAAAGTAATATTCATACATCTCTTACCATATATGTATTTATATGTTGATATTTGTATACCTAAGGAAAAACTTTTATTATTTATAATTTGAGTAGTAGAAGATGTCGACACGAAACTTATATGAAGTCTACTAAGAAATATCTAATATTCCCTTATGTAGTTTGGATGGTCCATTTATAATTTATATTTTATTTTGGGATGATCAAAGAAATTAATATTGAAATCAATGTGCAATTACTATTAGATAATCCCATAAAACATTGAGGTAAACCTGGAATATTGACGAGAAACCACAAAAAGTGGTTCCCTATCTAACCTCACTACTTCCATGATATATATTTTGGTATGTTTACTGAGTAAGAAATATTTTATAATGAAATTGAATTGATATGTCCTTATTATTCAATCAAACATGACTTTTAATATTCCCTTAGCCCATAATCCACTTAGGCCACAATTCATGGGAATTTCATGACCTTAGACATGCCTCACCATACTATAGTGGTTAACTACTATTGCTGGGTGTTTATAAAAAGTTTTGGGAACATGGTATCCTTGTGAGAATAACCTTATAATTTTAAAGAAATAACATAAACAGAATTAATAATAGAACATCATATTATGTGAATAATATTATAGTGACGGGCTACCAACAAGAATAGTATAACATATATGTTATATTTAATGAACCCATGAAATGTCACACTTAACATATATCATAAGGGATTTCCAATTAATCCAATCATATATAAAATATATACAAAGTGAGTCAAAATAATAATTGGATAGAACACTATAAAAGTCTGTGCCTCAGATTAATCCAATCTCCAGACCATATTAAGGAATACAAGTCGGATCATATAGGAAAACCTATGTCGTAACCCAAATATCAGATATAAGATATGAACATCCATTGAGGTGAAATTTCATGGTATGAATATAAAACTCAATAGGAAACCACAAATGTGGTATCTAATATTTGAGAAATATATTAGATGAGTGTATTAAATGAAAGATATATAAATAAATAACCCCAATATCGAAAGAAATCATGGAAAGAAACCATGGTCTAACTAGTCCACCATGACACTCAACCCTACCTTCTCTAACCTATTTGAGTGAGTTATGTTATTTGTACCTATGATATCATACCACAGTGCACTAGGGTCCACAATATGGATCACTAAGAATCAGATTAGCATCTAACTATAAGGGGAGGGGTATACACTACAAAATATTTGGGACCACTGACTTATGATGTGTACCTAAATAACCTAGGGTGGGTTGGGGTTATGGGTGAATCCAAGTTTTATCATTTCTCTCTAACCTTCACCCATCCTCAAATCATGTTCATGTGTTAGAAATAAATCATTTCTATATAATTCTCCCTTGGATGAACTAGCATGAAACATATAATGTTTACAATGGAAGTAAATCAGCATTAACCCATGGATTTTTTCTTGGTTGACCTAAAATTGATATGTCCAAGGATCATATATTTGGTGATGTGCCAGTATACTAAAATACCCAATTAAACACTTTTTTTCGATTCAACGTTTAATTAAGGTCACTCTAAACCTAGGATCACTCACTATAAGATCATGATAGGAGTGGCGATCCATTATAATTTAATAAAAAGTATTATTGGTGAAATATTACTCTTCAAAGTATCAATGTTATATCTATTAATCATTAAGTGAATATTATTTTTTAAGATTTATATTATTCCCCCTCTTGAAATTAATTTTATTTGTAATTAATCATTTATGAAAAACCCTCTCTCTAAAGGAACTAAATACGTAATATATTAATCAAGATATAATAATTTTTATTTTCTATATTTTATTCCGTCATAATAAATAGATAATGTTCAACATCATTACCTAGAATCAATGGCCATGATTTTTCTAAGTCATCATTCCATGTTCTATATCCATAATGATGTAAAAATTCCATCAACAATTATTACTTTAAGGGTCAATCATTTCTTGAAAAAACAATTTTTTTTCCATAAATTTACCCTATATTAATATCAATAAATATATCTTGTTAGATATTATATAACGACTAGAAATATAATATTTTATATTAATAATTAATGTTTTGTCATTGTCTCCCTTTAGTCCAACACTATTTCCATTCTAAATAATATCCATGAATTTTCATAATTCATATAAAAAATCTTGGTCAAAAATAAGTATATAATGTTTTGATATATTTTTTATATTTCCTCTTATACAAAATTATTATTCCAATATACTCAAAATACATAAAATATTTTCTTCATTAATGTGATTTCTCTCCAAAATATTACTTTTACATTCTTAAAAATACTTCTTTGTTTTTTCTAAAATATATGCTTTAATATATATAAGTCAAACCACCATGTTCCACCCATAAATTAGTATTTAAATACATAAAATTAATCTAATTAAAACATCCTAAATATATCTTCAAATATTTCTATTTATTTGAATTGGACCAAATCTCAATATATATAAAAATAATGAAAACTCTTTTATGACCACATCCAAAACATCTTGTTTTCTAACTCAAATTGTTTGAAACCAAAAAACAAGGACTTAATACCCATATCATTAAAAATATAAAAATTTTCATTTTTGAAAAATTATATCTTGTCTACATAATGATTTTTTGTTTTGTGTTTGTGTCATCTTCAACTATAGTAACTTCTAATATTTCTTCAAGAACAACATATTAATCCAGGACTTCCACCACGACCAACATCCTATTTTTATAAAATATTGTTTGTATAAAATGAAAATTTAATATTCAAAATTTGTTTTTAAACACTTATATTTACACAATATTAAACTAATATGTTCATTACTACATAGTCACCTCTGTCTCCCTATTTTTCAAAACATAAATGGGAACCATAATATAGATACTCGAAGCACTATGATGAACTTTCTATTTCAGCTTTATGACTGAACCAATACTTGGTCAACTCTATTTTGTAATGGTTTGTGTTTATTTAATAAAAAAATCATATATAATTCTATAAATATATCTATCATGCTAAAACATCATCCAATGTATTTATTGAATAAAATAAATATCTTTAACCATTCATTACTTCCTTAAAATACTGATAGTGGACAAAAACCATTCATGTTATATAAAGATATTCTATTCCATTCATAAATTTTACATGATATAAAATCTATGTTCCTTCACATTACATTGTTCACTATGGTGGATAGAATCTATATATTTATTATTTTTTCAATCCTGTATATCTCATTTTGTCCATGTATTATTTAACTCTTAGCTTCCTGTATAATATTTATTTGTTCCCTACTCTACAACTAGTATTCCATGACATCTATATTTCTATTTTATATAAATATATCATATATTGAAAAAAATTACATTTAATTTTTTTTAATTACTATCATGGTATAAAATAATAAACTCTACTTGCCTCTCAATTATTAACAATTCTTTTTGGTTACAAACATAGCCCCACTGAATTCTTGTGATGATATAGAGCTCATCCCCTGCGATAGGAAAGATATTGTTAGGATAATTCCTCTTAGAATTTTTTTTTGATCCTCCTTAATTTATTGAGAATGGAAATTCTACTATTACCCACTCCTTTAGCAATATCCCTATTAAGTACTTCTGCTCAAACCCTATCACATTAAATTTTGTTTATCCTAGAAATCACTATCGTGCTTAGTTTCTTGGTTAGGGTGGATGGCTTCCCTACTATTGATCTATATAGAACATCGCTTGATTAGGTGGAATCTTATCATTACTAGGAACTGGTTTCTATGTTTGGTCATTATAGAACACCTCTATCATTTTTAGGGATTTCTTGTGTACTTGGGGTATTTTCCATATAGTGGTGGAAACATCAATATCATGGAATGACTTATTTATCAATTAATTATTCATATATTAATTTGTTTTTTCAAGGACTCAAGAGGATCATAAATAAATGGAATGGAGTTTATTTTGTTCCTAATACATTCACATTGGTAAAAAATATAAATTGGAAGCAGTTTGGGAAAGCCTCCATTGTCCCCCTTTTCAATTTTACAACCCATAGATTATTCATAGATTGTGAGATACCCTTAGAATCTATCTTTGAATCAACACGGAGGCACATAGCATGAAATAATATTCAAAGTATCACATTTATGTGTAAGTGTATCTCATGGATCACTATCATCTCAGGTTCACATTCAGCCGGGTGACAGTTTCTCTTAGTGGTAGTGGATTATATTCCAATATCTACTAAGGTTCTGCGAGGTATGTAATCTTTAGGGAAACTCAATGGTTTTGTGTAGAAGAAATTATTATATTAAAGGTAATAACTATTTAGTTTAATAATTTCAACATGAGTTTTAATTTGAGTAGGATATTCAAGGCCCTTCTCATTTAGGCCTTTCTGTTTTGATGATTTTTATGCCTCCCCTTTATACAAGGTCACCATCTACGCATTTGGTTGGATCCAACTCTACTTGGTATGTGTAACCATCCCCTCAAAATATGGAGTGTCACATAATTGATGGATATTCATTAATATAATTTTTCCCCATTAGGAAAATGAGTGGAGGTTTACAGCTCCATTGATGGATTAAAACAAATTTTATTTAAGGAAAAATATTCTCCACACAATGCGGAATCCCTTAAGGTTTCATTGACATTAAATCCTAATAATGATACCATAGTGGTGAAGCCACTATTGTATTAGGGAAAGGTTCTTGTGGACAATGATCATGATTCTTGAAAAGTATTTATAAAAATAGATCTATCATCTCTTTTTCTCTTGTTGATCTTCCAAAACAAGTTTTCAATTCTCATGATCTTATTCAATGAAGAGGATTATTATTCTAATTTAATGATAGAAAAAATGATTACATTTTCTGTCGATCAACCCCAACTGTTGATGGTTTGGTGACTCATTTTAATTCTAAAGAGGCCATCAGATTCTCAAATTTAGTTATCTCTTCATCTACATTGTAAAATTGGAAGGCCATTACTCCTACTATATAATGAATGACATTATATTATAGAAATATATGGGTTTAAGAGCATAGGATATGTTTTATTTTATATTTTTTGAAGAAATAAAATAATAGGATTCTATTCAATATATTCTAGATGATGAAAAAAAAGAAAATCTAATTAGTTATTTTTCAAGAAAAATGGGCTTTTCTAACCTGATTAACAGGAATAATTACAGCAACCGTGTTTTTTTATATTGTTCCCATAATATAACTATAAAAAATATAGAGGTCTCATCTCAATATATAACCTCAAGTGTTTCTTCTGATGGTTTCATTTTTCTTTTGAAAACAGTGTATGTTAAATGTGAATAGTATGAGAGGACTAAATTATGGGAAAAATTATCATGGATCCAACCAATAAATGTACCTTGGTTCATAGAGGGATTTTAACTCCATAAAGGACACATTGGAGAAGAAGGCTATAGAGGTTTACAAATCAAGATTGATGCATGACTTCAACGATTTCATAGAATCTAATTGACCCGATGGATATGTGATTCATAGGGTAACCATTTAATTGGTGCAACAATCAGAAAGGGAGTGATAGATAATATTGTAGGTTGAATCTATGCCTATAAAAAATATAAGGAGTAAACTCATTACCATTGGATTAGATTAATATTATACCTCACATTCTATCTAGTCACTCCCCTCTCTTGGTTCACATAAAAAGATAATTTAGAAGGTGTTCATGTTTCTATTTCTCAAGGATCTAGACTTGCAATGAAGGTTTATTATAGATTTAAAAGGCTCCATGGGATCAAACTATTAGGGGTAATGCATGGAGTAGACTCAAAATTATACATGGGAGGTTATGGAAATACCCCTTCGATTTCAATGAAAATATACCCAACAAAATTAATCTTATTATAGAAATAATTAATTACATCAATGATTTAAAAGGAAGGCCTTGTGAAAATTGGGATGATGAGGTGTTTTCGAAAAAGGTTGGTAAAAAGAAATACTTGTTGATAAAATTTTAGACATTCACATAGTGGAGAGGGTAAGTCAATGGTTGTCTTGATTATGGAGGTAGATAAAAAATTTAGATTCTTTCATGCCTCTTGGATAGATAGGAAATCTACAAGGGAAATAAAATTCATGCTAAAGGACAGATATTTCCTAGGAGACCAGGTGGTGGATGGTAATGTTGAAAATAAATACATTGAGAATATAATTGTATGGTGATTATATTAGGTGGTGAAATAAATTTTAGGGAAGTATGATATGTTACCTTCTTTAATAACATCCCATGGTATGTGACTGATCATGATAGTAATGATATAGTCACCATCCTAGATGAAAAATAAATTATGGATTCTATTATTTCTTTGAATAGTCATTGTTCACTAGAACTAGAGGGTTTCTTGGTAACATTTTACATTTTTTCATGGGATTTTATAAAATTTTAATCCACTAAAGTGATACAATATTTTTTTTTCAAGGAGGAAATATTACAAATGATATTAGTGCCTCCAAACTTTTTCTAATTCCAATAGTGATGGATCCAACTACATTCAGTAAATTCAGAATAATTTTTTTTATAAACATATCATATAATATTATCATTATAATCAATAATGAAAGGCTTAACTAAGTTCTTCCATAGATCATTTCTATCAAACAACATGGATTCACGAATGAGAGGAACATTTAGGGGTGATCAGGATCATGATGTAGATGAAGAATGATATCAATAAGAAGAGTCTTAGGACTAATATAATGATGAAGGTGTATATGGAAGAGATATATGATCATATGAAATGGAGTTATATTTTTAATGTAATGGATATGTTTAACTTTAGTGAATTGTCTTTTGATCTGATCTTCAGATGCTTTCCTTGCCCATGGATCTCAGCGTTTGTCATGGGGAGATGCTTCAATTTCTTTGAATAAGTTTTTGTTTTGAGTTAGGGGGACCCATTATCATCCATTATATTCATTCTTATTCAAGAGACCCTTTTATATAATTTTTAGAGTGATTTTAAAATAGGGTCCTTCAAAGATTTCTGGAACTGAAATGGGAAAACTATAGTGTCTCATCTGATATATAGAGATAAAATTTTATTCTTCATAACTATCAGGACAAAATCAATAGATTGGTTTAAAAAAATTAATAATACTTATAACTACAAGAAAATATAATTTATCAATTGTAAAAAGAGTAGTGTGTATCTCCCAAAAGACTACTCAAGTCATCATGGAAGAACCATTAAAAAAATTGGAATTGAAAAAATAATCCTCTCAATAGATAATTTAGTAGATCCAATATCAAATGGGAAGATAAAAAAATTTTGTTTGTAAATATGATAATTTATATAACAAAACACATTTTCAACTGAAAAAAAAGCTTCTCTCATTTGGTGGTAGGATCACATGGGGGAAAACCATAATAACATCCATGGATATAATTTTTTTCCCTATCATCAATCCACCAAATAGTATCATAAATAATATCAAAAAATAATTAACACTAATATTTGGGACAAAAAACATCAGGGGATATTACTTTGGACATCATGGTAATGGTTAGAGAAACCACTTTCGGAGGGTGGAATCAATCTGAGGAGCATGTTAGATTCAATGTATTCATGCAAGTTAGATTTGATTTGGAATAATAAAAGGGTAATCTCTTTGGGATTTATTCATGAGGGGAAAATATGGGGAGGATTGGAGACATTGGTACGAGATATCCGGAATGATCTCAATTTTTGTGTGCTAGATGAGAAACCATCTTAGACTTTTTGAGGGCAAGGTATGATGAGTGTTAGGATAAGGAAGGATCATGTATTTTAAATACAACTAGGATATCCAATTCATATTCTTTTCAGGATGATCAGTCCCAATGATTTCAATTATATATAAAATACCACATCTGAGGTTCATTTATGCCACCCTCGATGAAGAGATAAAAATTATACATTAATGGATAATTTTCATCAAGTAACCAGACAAATGCATGTTCACAGAGTCAATTTCATTATCTTTCAAAGATCATGATATTCTTATTTCCATTTTATCTTACAATCATACATACTTGTAGGTTAAAAAAATCTAGAAAAAAGAAATCCGGGTGAATATGAGCTTTCACTTTTGGATTTCAAGTTAAAAATATTTTCCAATGGATGATAAAATTCAAAATAAATGGATAAAACTAGACTCACAGTGCCTGTGTTGCAAGAAAACAAATAACGAATCTATCTGGAAATTGTTTTATGAAGGTGATTGGGCATGATTCTCCTAGGATCTTGTTTATCAGTGGATGAGAGGATGTGTTCAAGTACATGATATAAAAGATTTTCTTTTTATATGGTTTCAGGGGGAAGATAGACATGTGATCAAGGTAAATCTCTATGGAATGGTGTTTACCACAATTTTTGGGTGATTTCAGACCTGATGAATAAAAGTTGTGAAGGAAATTACAGTTCCTAATTTTTTTTAAGATTCATTTTCTATCTCTGGTGGCTGTGATTGATGATTTAATCCATAATGGATTGGATTTAGTAGTCAATAAATTCCTTACCTCTTGATGTTTTGACTCTGAAAGCATGGCTTCCCAAGCGAGCTGGATCATGTTGAGACCTCCAAAGTAAGAGTATAAATTATTCATTGATGGTTTGTGAACAGAAGGAACAATTATATGAAAGGGCCTTTTTTGGGACACCATAGGGTCAGTGGTTATTAGTTTCAAGACCTTTTGTGAATCTAGTAATTCAATCAAGTTAGATACTAGATCCCCCATCATTGGAATTTCCTTGTGCAAGATTTATAACATCAATATTGTATTGGAAGAATTAGACTATGAGCTTTTGGTTGGATTCATTTGGGACAATAAAAAAATTCCATGGTATTTTACATATTTTTTTCACAAATAGTAAGTCTCTCATTGGTAACAGAATAGAGGACTCTCACAGTTGTGGGTTTTTGATATCCTTTCTTATAAAGAATGTTCTAGTGATATTATTATTCTTTATTATAGCATTAGATACATACCCCATGACTGTAATCTTATTATAACTAGTGACTCACTTAGTATTCACCAATACAGAACACCTAGATTTTTAGGGTTTCCATGACTTTGGAATAAAATGTCATTTTTGAGTTAGTTGCGACAATTATAACTTTAATAAAAAAAGCTAACATATGACCTCTGATTATAATATTCACCACTTTATATTTTGTTATCAATTATTTTACTAATACATATCTATAATATAACTCCTTCATTTTTAATATGTGAAGAGATTAATGTCTTATTTTTTCTCTATATCAAAATCTAAAAAAAATTAGGGATTTAGAGAGTTATCTACTATCTATTTTTAATAGTAAAATTCAATGATCATCGTCTATGGGTATATATAAATTTTGATCATTCATAAAGTGGATTAATTAAAAACTTATTTGATATATAAATTATATCACCTATCAAAAAATAACTTGGATACCATGGTACATATATTTTCTATCTTGTCCTGACATAGCTCTAAGTGATTTCCAAGTCCCCGTGGATTGGAGACTAGAACATGACATCAAAAAAGGAAACATAGATATTGATTTTTCAACAAGGATACAAAAAAAAGTTAAAATAGTATATGATCAGCACTCCCATACTTCTGAAGGAGAAATTTACAATAATAAAATAGATAAAAATAATAAGATAAAAGTTAAAGGAAAGGAAAACACCACATCCATCACGAAAAGGGCTTACAATCTTGGTGAAAAAATTAGACTGTAGCTCCAATAGCCACCACCATCACCCTAAGGTCCTATGGTTCAAGAAACCACCACCACCAATAGGCACTTTTATCTTCCATATACTTGGAATAATAAGATCTAAAAATTCCTGAATGAAATATTGTGGTGTGAGATAAATTACCTATTAGGGTCTCACTAAGTGTTCCATACACAACTCCATAATAATAATAATTTATGATTTCAAATTAAAATAAATTTAATCATAGAAAATTTTTTATATATTTTGAATCAACGCACTCATTCAAATCAATTTTATATAAGATATATCAAAAATTAGATAAATTGGAAATTCTATATAAAAAATTTATATAAAATAGATTGCATGAATAAAATAGTTCTATAAACAATAGAATTTATAATCAATATAAAAAAACAGCACCACAATCATTTTACAAGAGCAATGTTAGTTCTATGATCGTAGATCCTCATGATACTAAATCATAAATCATGAATCAAGTATGCGTGAACACATACAATGGTTCCGGATAATAGATCTAATTAGTCCTCACCCCATCAAGGACAATCACGCCATAGTTGGTTTAGTTAGAGTTGTAATAATCAATCCATTTATAGGGAGTCAGAGTCCTAGTTTGATAATCATAATCAACCATTAACTACATAAGCTTACATGAGCTTTAGTCAATCAATCAGTAAATAATGGAAATCTAAATCAATTCAAATCAATTCATTAATCACAGTTCAATTACCCAATTTCAAGATCATCATGCCTTTTCAATTTGAAAACCAAATAAATGATTTTTATCAAATTTATTCCTTTCAAATCACCATTCATTTTAATATAACTTTTTGAAGAATTAAAATAAAGTAATTTAATTTAAACATTTATTATTTAAATAAATCATTTTTTCCAAAAATTAACCAAAAAATTTCAATTCCATTGAAATTGGGTGTTTTTACAGTTTCTATACATTTTTAAATAAAACACAAAATCATCACAATTCAATGTTTTATAAATAAATTAAAAAGTCATTTCAAATAAATCAAGAAATATAGTGTTTCAATTGTAGTTTAAATCATCATAGAACAACATAAATTTAATCACATGATCAAATCAACACCAACAATAGGAAACACAAATAAAGAATTAAGGAAAAAGATATCAAGGGATTAACTGTAGAATCATGATTCATCAAAAAATATCTAATACATCAACAATGTGAGGATTTACCAATATCATAATGGATGGGAAGGTAGAAGAGTGAAATCCTAAACCATGAAATAGAACACATATTATAGAGTGATCAAGTTCTTTCACTGGAACATCTATTTTGTAAGATAATAGGTTCATGGAGTAAAAAATACAATAGAGAGCCTTCATTAGCCATGTAATTTGATTCAGGTTAAATGAGAGTTTTACAAATCATAAACAGGGGTTCCTATATGTATAATTAAAATTTCATGGGATTAAAAACCCACACTCATGGTTTCCTAGTTGTGTTGTATTATTAGTAGTTAACTTTTTCCCTTACCATGCACCGTTACCATGATTATAGAATCGGTGCATGATTTGGTTGCACTGTTCAAATAACCATGTTACAACTATGTAAATCCCCTATATAAAAGGGTGAATGGTTTAATGGATATTATGGATGGTTTTAACTAACTATACATTCCCTCTAGTGCACCAATATAGGGCACATAGTATACTGGGAGAAACCATATGATTTCACCTTACTCTGTGCCAATTGTTCACTATCCCAAAAATTTACTAATTTTTTCAAAAGTCAACAACAAATCCCTAGAATAATACCCAAACAAAGGGAGATCAAATTAAGGGTTAATAAGGACCTGAAAATTAGTAACAAGATGTTGTAACCTCCACGCAATAAATACATTCTATCCTCAATAGGTATATCAACATGATTCCATATCAATAGATGAGAACAATACTCTCTCATTAGTCACTCATGATCACAAGTCTCATGTAAATTTGAACTAGGTTATCAAAACACACAGAAAAGAGGTTTAATCGTCCCATCAAGAACCTTCTTCTTAGAATCAATAATCATGACTAGATTCTTACTCATAGATAAATCAGGTTTCACTTCAAGGTCTTTCCAAATATAGACATGAGAAGGGGAATAAATATACGTTATGATATACAATACATGAAGCATATTGTGGATCAATATCAACTGTAACGGCAAGGATAAATGGTAATCTAAATTTCCAACTCACTCAATAATATAAAAATGAAATACACTCCTTGGTTCAATATTCATCAGTCTGTTAAGACTTCATTTATCCACCCAAGGTGAAACTCTCAAAAAACATGGTCACCAACTAAAAACTCCAATGGTGTACATCAATGATAAACATAGGAATTATACCTTCTATGATCTGTTACCATTACATAGTAGATCAATTAAATTTTCACAATATTTTATTAGACCAAACTAATTTCAACCATGGATGTTTCATCGATCTCAAACTAACGACGGTGAGATCTACAAGGCCAACCATACAAGGCCTGAAAAGGGACCATTTTAATTGTTAGATGATAATTATTATAATAAAAAAAATATCCCCTATTCTATTTCCCAAGGTCCACCAAATTTAAGTATACAATCATGAGTCATGTATTATAAGCTCTGTATAACTTGTTGTGTTTGGAAATCCATAAATGATTGATTTGACCTGATCAAACTAACATGAGATCCTAACAACTCTTGGATCCCTCTCCAAAAAAAATAATTGAGGTGAGGATACATTATAAGAAACTATAATATATGGGACTCTATGAAATCTAATAACCTCTTGTATATATAATATTCATAAGTCCCCAAATTGGTTTTATCCTAAATGGGAATAGAGTGAGAATATTCTTTCCACCGATCAATCACAATCCAAACTATACTCTTTTTTTGGGGTTCATGACAACCAAACTAAGAAATTATTAGAAACCATTTCCTAGTTCTATGTATGAAATGGAAGGATTTAATGAAAACCTAATGGTTTTTAGTTTTGGACCTAGAAATTTCAGAAAGTATAAAAATAAGGGACAAATTCAATAATGTATTATCTCATACCTAGCCACCTGAATCATCACCACATGTCATAGGACATCTTCATGGTGTCAGGGTGCACTATCCATTGAGAAATATGGAAATCCCCCGTAAAATATTTTCTCATAGTAAATGGAACAACATACCTATTTTATAAACATAAAAAATACCATTACAATGAAACCACTCACCAATGGTATCACCATCATAAAGAGAGTATCTAATTACATAGAATTCATCACCAATGTATTTTTCATGAAGACCTATATTGAGAAGAGAGGAGGTAAGATGAACATTAGTCTGAATAAACTATGTCAGATTATTTCATACTCCCAAATTCTACTATGTAAAGAGATCCATAAAATTACACCATTATGATGATTCTTTCATGGAATGGGTCAAAATATTAATTCTAAAATAATAAATAATGGAATTTATATTTGAATGGGTATTGACAATGTTAAAATCAAAATATTTTAGGTAATCCACCAGATGTATTTTCTAATGGATCAAATATTTTTAAAATAAAATGTAACTTATGATTTTGTGGTTTGAATAGAAATTGAACCTTGAACTGAAAGGGTAATTTTTGAAACTATTGAGAGAATGAATCATGAATGTATGCTCAAGATCATGCATAATATAGTTCTTCTCATATGGCATATGTTTTCTAAAACCATATACCACTACGTGATCACCTAGTATGAGGATATAACCCAAATATCAAATTGGATATGTCACAAAATACCACACAGCGCTGCCCATAATTTGGAAGAGATAAGATTGGTGATAAATTCAATATATGATTCAAATCATCAAAATAATTATGACATTTCGAGTCCCCAATGAACATCACTCCTTTCCGAGTGAGAGAAGTTATTAGGGAAGAAAATTTTGAGAATTATTTAACAAACCGGTGGTAGTACCCCCCCAATCCCTTGAAGCTTTGAATCTCAATAACATTATCTTGTTACTTATATTTCATAAACACCTTCCCCTTCTAAGGATTTACTAAATTACCATTTTTTGTGACCTTCTTTCCCAATAAATTCACTTCCCAAATCAAGAAATTACATTTCAATAACTTTGAATAATGTTGGCGATATCAAAAAAAATTCAGAACTATTCTCAAATGATGCACATGGTCTTCTTCATATTAAGATTAAACCAGAACATCATCAAATAATACCACCAAAAATGATTCAGGTTACTCTAGGAATATCCTATTCATTAATTCTATAAAAAGTTTGAGAGGATTGTTCAAAACAAAATTCATAAAAAGATATTTATAATGGCCACACCCACTCCAAAATGTTGTCTTTATAATGATAGATTCTTTAATTCTCAATTAGCAATGAATATAGTGAAGATCAATCTTTATAAACCACTTCACCAGATTCATATAATTAAAAAATCACATATCATTAGATATGGATACATGGTTTTTTACTGTAACTCAATTAAGATTCCCACAATCAACATAGATGTGAATTATACCATTAAATTTATTTTAAAAAATCATTCAAACCACACAAGTAAACACACTTGGTCATATAAAGTCTTTATCTAAAAAATCATAATACTAGAACTTCAATAGAAAACTATACCCACTTTACTAGATCAATAGAGAACTATACCCACTTTTCTAGTGGAAATAAAGAATGTTATATGGGAACACATTAGGAAAATCAGTTAAAATTGGTTGGAGATCAGTACTCAAAAATTATTTCTCTAGATAAAAAGTAAAAACTAATATTATGCCACCCAACTCCATAAAATATGGTATAATATTACTCAAAAATGGGTCCCATTATACTTAAAAAATAGAACACACAACATAGTGTGTAGTAATGGAGACCCACCAAAGATAATAGTCAATCTGATCCTTATGAGAAATTGACCAACCCATCTTGAGAATGACATCAAGAGGTTTCATGTTAAGAACAAGATAATCACATGTGATATCAATCTTTAATAAAGGGAAGAAACAAGAATGGAATCAAATTCATTGCCCTCTCTTTAATCTTAGGGGTATAGTAATATCAATCAAATATGATATGAGATCCATTCGAATATTTAAAAAATTCATAGAAAAAGTTGATATGAATGAATGGGATTCCTAATTATCAAACTAATTAGTCACTAAAGATGAAACTATAGTGATGGTATCTCTCATCATCACTGGACCCACACTAGATTCCTATGAAGACTCTTCCACATTATAAATAATAATTGTTCCTGATGATCATGGCTATAGAAAATTAGTTCATGAAGTACATGATTACACTACAATACTTTTTGGAACTGATGATCCTATTCCACTACATGGGGTAGAAAATACATGATAGAAAATTTTTAACTCGTGTGAAAGATTACTTGTACAATAGATTATGGGTTCCTTAGTGGAAAATCACTTGGAATTCCTAACCGTGACAGACTAAAAGTATGTGATAGAAACTATAATAAGAATATCTGGAGGTCTGGATGAAACCTTTGAGAGAGATCCACTATGATACTCATCACACACACTCATTCTCAAGAAGGAATCAGCATAACTGTAGCTAGAAGTAAAAGGAACTCTTTGGGACCTTGGGTTACATGTGACTTCAAGTTTATCCATCAATTATCTATCCTAAACAATCACATAAGAGGTCATATTCTGTATTAAAACAAAAAAAATTGATGTTTGTTCGAAGAAACATCTCAAATATTCATGCCTTCAGCTTCTCAATCATCACTCCCTAAGGAGAAAACCAAACTAGTTCCGAAAAACTGTTCACATATCAATCCATGATCCTTCAACCATTTTATGGGCTAATGAAATCCAAAGACGTTTCTAAAACCATCAATTCTGGATAAAACTAATCCATAAAGAGGGATATTAAGTTTTTCATCTCAAATAATTCATTTTTATTAACTATCACCATTGAATCCTCTTATATCATGCTTGGACCTTCAACCAAGAATGTATAACTCTTCATCATAATTAAATCATATGTTTCTAAGAACTCAAATTTTCGCCAATTTTTTTAACAAATAAAAACCTCTTGAGGATAATTTGAGGCTTGGAAATTTCATGGTTTCTAATGAATAAAATATTGACCATGGTATATCTTTTCATTACATAAATGTTCCACTACTAGGTTCTAAATGTAAACAGGTGCAGTTACCTATCTTAGAGTTTGGATAGTGAGAACCAGTATTCCAACAATATTCTGATCAACTAGAGTGTTTTATTTCCCTGATTAATCACAACATCCTTCCTAGGGTCATTTCAAACATCTTCTTTGAGGCATGATATAATAGACCATAAATAGTCATCAATTAAGAGATAAAAAAGGAAATTAGATGAAAAGATAAAAGGACGTCTATTCAATAAAATTAAATAAAAATATTTTTGAATTTAAAAATACTATGATAAAATTGGGGAATGACTAGAATAAAATAAAAGTATTCCTCAAGGAAACTTTTACTAAACTCCCATGGTGACTTAAGGCTTGTTACAAAAAGATTTGGCCTAAAACTAGCTAATCACTTCCTCATAGGTCTTCATAATCCCACCTAATATCTTTTAAAATATACTACACTTTATAAAAACATCAATAAAAGAAGTTTTGATATGCATATGATACTATTTTTGTCAGAGAACTACTTATATACATTGGTAAAATATTCTCGATCCATTCTAATATAGCTCAAATATTGTTCTCGATCCCCATGGGTTCGTGACAAGAACTTAACATCAATATAGGAAACATTAAGAATGATTTTTCCACAAGAACATAAAATAACGGAAGATAAAACATCACATGGTCAATATGATAACATTACTCAAGGATAAATGTACCAAATTTCAGATAGATAAAATACCAAGGTAAAACATAAACCAAATGAAAACCCAACATCCATATAGAAAAAGTCTTATAATTCTTATTCAACAAGTAGACTATAGCACCACTAGTCACCACCATCAGTATAGAGTCTTATAGTTCAAGCACACCCACCCCCTCCATGTGTAATGTTTCTTCTCCATTGACTTGTAATAACATGGTCTAAAAATGCTCATAATAAAATGTATGGTGTGAGATAAATATCCCAATATGGTCTCACCAAGTGTCCCATAACCAATTCCATAACAATAAACCATTTATGTTTCAATTTAAATAAAATAAGGAGTGAAATAACATTTGAATATTTTCAATCAAAAAATGATTTCAAAAAAATTATATGGAATATATCTAAAAAACTAGCTAATGTGAACATTTTATTTAAATTATATGTATAAAATAGTTTACATGAAAATATCAATTCTGTATACAATGGAATGTACAACCAAGTAAAATAAGAAATCTCCATTTTCATTTTACCCAAGCTACACTGGTTAAAGGATATTTAATCATCTCACACTCAATCATCAATGAAGGCTAAATAATGTGTGCACATGTCCCTAGGCTCAGTCCATTAGGATAAATCAGTCAACATCCAACTAGGTACAATCATTATGAACCTGATACAGTAAGAGTTATAATTATCAATATATTTCTAGTGAGTCGGAGTCCTAGTGTTTTTGTCATTATCACTAACTAAATTCTTAGGATCATATGTGATTTTATCAATAAACCAATAAATAAATCATTGGAAAATCATTCATTTCGAAACAATTAATTATTAGAGTTCAATATCCAAATTTCAAGTGAAACATGCATTTAAAAATTAAAAAACCAAATAAAGTTTTTTTATTTAATTCATACCTTTTAAATCATTTTTCATTTTATGAAAATATTCTCTAGAATGAAATTCATTAAATTTCCAGAAATCATTTCTCATGTGAATCTCTAATTTATTTTTGAAATCTACCCAACAATTTGAATGACATTAAAATTGGCATTTTTCACAATTTCAATGTGTTTTTTAAATCAAAAATCAAATAATATCAAATAAAAGTTTTATGAATCGATTTAAAACAAATTTTAATTATATATTTAAATTTAGGGTTTTAATTTTAGGGTAAATACTACTGAAATAACCTACTTTCAATCATACGATCAAATCAATACCCACAACGGGAAACACCAGTGAAGGACCAAGGCAAAAAAAGTCTATAGAATAAAACATAGAATCATGATCCATCAAAACAATTATCTAATGAATAAATATATGATTATTTAGTACTCTCAAAATGATGAGGAATATATGGGTGTGAAAACCTAAACTATATAAGATAACACATACCAGAGAGGGGTCAAGATCTTCTACTAGAATTTCAATTTACAAGAGAAGGGGTTGGTGGAGCCAATAAATTCTCTAAATAGCCTCCTAAAGAAATTATATTCAATTATGGTTAAATATAGGGGTAATAAATATTAAATTTGGGTTCTAATATTTTTAATTAATATTTCATCGGATCACAAACCCACACACATGATTTCATGATTGGGATACATGGTTAGTAGTAACTGTGCACCATAACTGTGCACCCTAACAAGGCTTATGTAAAGGTTCATGGTTTGGATGCAAGATTAAAATAACTATTCGCCAACCATGAAAACCAAATCTATCAATGGTTTTATGATTTAATGGGGAAACACATTTTTCACAAACCATGTGCCCCCCTCCAGTTCACCAATATATGGACCATGGTTTTTTTTCTCCAAACTGTATAGGTTACCTTTAACTGTGTTCCAATCATAAACTATCTCCAAACCATCCATTTTTTTAAAATAGTCATGAAAATATATATAGAATATTTCTTAAGAAATGATATAAAAAAATGTTCAATATGTATCTAAAAATGGGTAACGAGATGTCACATCACCACCAATTTCTATCTTTTCTGATGAACCTTTTATTAACTTCATTTGACAGATACATAATAAACTCTAAACATTCAACTATATTCTCACTTATTCATCAAAATCAATTATTTTATTATAGATATTTACCCTTAAACTAGATTCAATTCCCATATATGTTTAGTGAGTGTGCTTAGCACTCTGTAAAAAACCCAAAAAACCCACTAATATTTCTTTAGTTAAAGATTGGTTTTTTATATAAGAGAATAATTTAGTGACCTCAATGGTGTCCATTACACTCATTTATATCATATGATCATTTAAATTGAGTCTTTACTTCCTTCAATAATATACTTTTGATCTCAATCACACTTCAATAAAAACATCAAAAAATAATAATCAACTACACTATGTACAAGGTGTACTACATATTGAAACAAATTTTCTCTTTCCATAGGGTATTACCCCTTCCACTAAGGCTAGTATCTTTTTAATGTTTAAAAAAACTCCCCTGAAATATTTATTTATTACTCTATTTAAGAATAAAATTCATCACAGGAGTATGTATTTTCTTAAAAAATTATGTATCCTGGAAATTAGAGAATGTTTTTTATTTCAAAAAAAAATTAATCATTGATTTATCCTTGAAATTTCCCATCAATCTAGCAAGATATCATCTAGTACCAATTAGTATTTTTCAATTTTTTCTAGATTCCACATGCAATAAAAAATGTATCTTATACTATGAAATTTATTTAGATTCAAAAAGAATCATACAGTCTATTATTTGTAATGAACACACCCCATACATCATATATCTCTTTTAAACCTATACCACTTCAAACAAAATTACAAAAATTAAATATATGGGAAGAGGTGTATTTTCTTATCATCGTCAAGTTGATAAATATGGTTTTTATTAGTGATAAAACCCTTATATTCAAACTAATTCATTACCCTTCTTTGTTATTGTCTTTTATGTGATCATACATAATAAATATTACTTATATATTTATTATACCATATAACTTATTTGTCTTGACATCGAACTAAAATGATATATTGATCACACCAATATAGGTTTCCTCCATTGATGCATCATTATTGTATCCATATACATGATTATTTCTCTATGTGATAAGAAATCCTTTGAGTTTCCTCTCTTTCCTTATGGTGGAATTTATGAATCTACTTTGATATTTTTTTCTTATACTATTAAAAATTCATTAAGACTACTATATATTTTTTTTATCTTTATAGTGTCATTATTTTAGTGTTCATCTTTATTTCTCATATATGGATCATATTTCCACTTTATCCTTCACATTTTATTCTCTAAATTTCATCATTTTGTTGTTAATAGGACACAATTTATTCATGATACACACACATTTCCCCTCTATAATCATTATATTCCAACATCATGAATCTATTTTTGAACATAACAAGTTTTTATTTCTTCCAAATTGGCTTCCCATTAACATGGGATTAATGGGTTTTATCATAGAAAATTCATGACCATTTATGTTACTATATATTAAAATAAGTGCACATCTATAATAAATAATACATATCCTAATAAATGATACATCATATATTTATTCCATGGATAAGATATTAAAAAAAATTAATTCCTTTACTCATCTTCTTAGCCATTAAACACACACCCAAAGAGTGTCCCATAACATTACAATAGTAACACACTCTCACAACTATTTTTGAGTGTATTGTGTCCTTGTTTGATTAGTACCACACATTAATTGAATAATTATTGATTTTTTTACCTTTATATGATTCACTTTTTAAGGAAATTGTGTGATAATTATCCAATTTTCTATTCTGTGTTGAGGAATCTAACTTTATTTCAATATATATGATTTTCACATACTTCTCCATCATTTTGGAATAAATATACTATACTGTAGAATAAGAAAATTTTCTATATTTTATTATTCCTTGATGTTGTTACTTTATAGGAATCATGTTAGTTCATAATTAATTATCTTTCAATATTTTATATTTATCTATGTGTGTAAGTTATCTGAAAAATTACTATTATTCTTCATCTATAAACTCATTTTACAGCGAATGTATTTAAGGATATATCCTCTTATTTTATCCTTTTATTATATAGAAACCTTTCTTCAATGAATTCACAATATACTATTAATTTTATGACCAATTGATATAGATTTTTATTATAAGTATATTATCTATACTTGACTTCTACAGGAACATTTTTTGGATTAAAAAATTAGTGTGGCTACCTTTTTTTCAATAGAACTACTAACATTTGTCTACTTTATAGGGGAAATTTAATATTTATGTTTATAATAAATATCCCATATGTTGGTATAATTATAAAAATCAATAAAATAAATCATATTAACTTCAATAGGGGAATTTATATTCTTAGAGATATTTCTCTTCTCACTCATCTTCTTCATACATTTCAATATAATCCAATCTTATTCTTATTTATCACATAAAAACTTATCATCACACGATTTGTAATCTGTACCTATAAAAACACATTATTTTTTCAAATGTCCTTTATAAATCACCTTTAATATCACCAATATTTTTTAAATTAATATCACAATGAAATGCTTTCTTAAATATCTCATTGATTATAGCATTGTAAATGATTCTTCATGTATTTTTATAATGAAGTATTTTTTATATATTTTTCAATAAGAAACATGATGTATATACTAGATAACAAAATATATATAATCTTTTTGATAAAAAAATAATACTATTCATTTAATAGTCAATGCTATATCCATAAAATATAGAGCTTTCAATTCCGAATCCTTAACGTTCTAGAACATGAAAAATAAACTCGTTAGATTGAAATCCATGTAAACACTTATCGGATATGATACTAATTATTAAGACTATATAAGTATGATTTGAGACCCAAGGAACCCCTTGATATGGGGGAATCAATGTACTTTCTAATTAAATCCTCTTCTCTCCATCCCTCACCCATCAAAAGATCTTGTCCTATTAATAATAGGAACTCTATTAAATCTAACTCCCCCATGAATTCACCCACATGGAATATGTAGAATATATATAGGAAGTAAATGATGTAGAGACAAAGGGGTTTTAATTTATCACCTAAATAGTTTATTTCTAAGGATCATACAATTTTTTATGTTTTAGTGTACTAAAATATAATATTATACATTTTTTCGTGGATGTACAATTTAAGAAAGTTAAATAATAACCAAGGATCACTACCATAAAGATGTGTTAGGGATGGTCCACTACCTCCTAAGGGTAACTATATTTAATTATATTATTTCTAATTAATTTAAAGAATAATACCCATGAAATAATAATTCAATCCTCTAGAAAATCCAGAAAAAAATAATAATATAGATGTCACTGTAAGACTATATTTGGTTCCTAGTTGTTTTCCTCTCACTACATCCTTTCTTTAAAATATAGAATTGAGTGACTCTATGTTATGTGAGTTTAAAAAATATCTATGCCTTAAACATCTTAACAGTATAATATTTCTCTATGAGGGATTTATATTATGTCAATTCACTGTTAATTTAAATTCCCATACTACGTTTTATCTTCCTCTCTCATAATTCACCAGATATGTCATTGATCATCCATGAATCGATGTCTCTCCAAAAATACTGAATATGTAAATTATGTTTCATGGTATTTAATTTTATTGTTTTATCTTTACCACATCATCAAAATTAATATAATATGGTCACCATCGAAACATAACATCAAGGATAATGATTTTTCAAAGTCATTATGCTAGTGTCGATGCCTTAATGATATAGAGATTCCATCAATAATTCCTCATCTAATATAAAATAATTTCATAGTCAAATATTTCTCCTTAAACTAATGTATACACCATTAATATTTATAAAAATATCATAAAATATTCTATAATGGATAGATCTCATATAATCCATGTCAATCATAAAAATAGAGACATTCACCCTCTCTAGTTAAACATTAATTTCATTCTAAATAATCTTCTTGAATATCTACCATTGAAGGAATAATCCTTGTCAAATGTAGATCCATAAATAATGAATATAGATTTTATTTTTCTACCCATACTATGACTACATTCCATTATTTATAAATTCCATGAAATATTCTAGTATCGTTGTAAATTCCTAAAAAAATATTACATTTTAATTCCCCAAAACATCTCTTTGATTTTCTATAAGATATCTCTTTAATTTTAACCAAGTTAAACCATTTTATATCACCCATAAAAGATTATTCAAAAACATGTGAACACATTGAGAGAAACTTCCCAAGGATATTGAATATTTTAAATTAATATAAATTAGACCTCATCTTCAATATCATCTGAAATCATGTAAACCACGATGTGGCCAAATACAACACATAATGATTTATTGGTTAAATAATTTAAAATTTAAAACCATCAACTTCAAGACTATAAATCCAAAGATTCTGGCTATTTCTATTACTTATAAATAATATCCATGTTACAATATGATTTAGTGATCCAAAAAAATGACATGGTTTTTTCCTCCACAAATATAGTAGCTTCAAATATTCGTACCTCATAAAATGTCATTAAACACGTCTTTCCCCCCTCACCAAATAACTTTTTGTGGAAAAAATCACTAAAGGGTAATATTCAATCTTAAAAAGTAAATTTCTCAAGAATTTTATTTATATTAATATTCCACCCTGATTTTTATTAAAGTGTGTTCACCTCCTACACCCCATTTTTCAAACCATATATGAGATCCCCAATAAATATCCTCCAAAAAATATGATCAAATCACCATGTTAACATACAGAAATATTTATAACTAAATCAGGAAAAGTACTATAACATGAAGAACATGAAAAATATCATTTTTCATTCATATTTGAAGACCATGAAAAAAACAATATATGTTTAATTCTTCCTTCAGTAGAATAGATATTCTCATAGAAAGCATAGTTAATAAAATTATTACCAACAAGTTGCCAGTTCATAAACCACATTGTGGTCTACTCTATTTCAACATTTTTATGGTTCTTTGAAAATAAATACCTATATCCTTCTACAAAATTTATGCATCATTCATACACTTCACCAACTCAATTAATCGGATATAAAAACCATCTTAAACCACTCTGAACTTCCTTCAAATATATACAATATATCACTAATTTTAATTAATATTTAAAATTTCTATAATATCCATAACATTTACATGGTATCCAAATAATGTTCCTGCACTATTCTATATTCATTGTGGTGTCTTCATTACATTATTTCTTTAATGTGTCTATTATGTGTATGTATAATTATCCTTGAATTATCTAACTCTTGGATTTTTAGAGAACATCATTCTTATTTTTCCACTCTTCTGTAAGAATTTCATGATCTCAATATTTATCCTTGATTTAAATCCAATCTATATTGAGAAAAGTTATAAAATAAAGTGAAAAAAATAACAGATAGAATTTTTTGTAACATGAACCCTCAAGTAATTCACACATGTTATACTATCATTCCATAATTTAAATCAATTAGTAATAAACAACATTATGGGTACCAGAAATGGGGATACATGAGTACCTTATATTTTTAATAAATAGTGTACAAATAAAATAGAGAGGAAACATGACTCACTATCACCCACAACAATCTAAGGCCACTAAAGAAAAATATATACAACGGGTTACATAAGGGTGGCCCCTTAGGTCTTTATAATCCCTTTGAATTGAGAATAAAACACATGGACGGTTTTATGATACCTTAGTCAGGTACATATAATCCAATTCCACTAAAAAACATAGATAATTGTCATAAATCATTACCACATCCTCACATATTAAATATATTTAGAATCATCATCACATCCATTCATTTTGTATCAACATATTTTTTATAACAAAAAGAAAACACATGGAACAAAACCTTCCATAACTTTCTCTCCAAAAATACTCTACCAATTACATATTATCTACGAATATTCAACACTTATGATCTTACCAATCCTAAAAAAAATTACTTTTTCTTGAGTAATTTATGAAACATTACACTATAATCACAATTAAATCCCATTAATTACTATGTACATGATCTATATCTTATCACGAAACTCTCTGAATCAGAAATTAGATTAGGCTGATATGATTCTCTAAGTCATCTAACCCAATAATTTTCAATTCAAAAGTTCTCCAAGAACCCAACCTAGTTCCTCCCACTTGGATAATAATCATGAAACAATCATTTAAAAAGTGATTGAAAAGCCAATAATATTGTTCAAAAACCCATTTCACATAATAAAAAGATAGGAGAACCCAAAACTAATCTAACCATCACCTTACCAAAGGAAGAAATAATTATATAATAGTCATGTCTTAGTGTATCCCTTTAAAGGTGTGGTTTAGAGGAAATAATCACTGAATGTAAAGAAATTTTTAAAATTATAAACCTTTTTTAGAGGTAACGTTGAATAATATATTTTTTGGTTTGGAATTTTTTTGTTTTAGGTTTAAATTTTGAATGATATTGATCATAGTATAATTTTTAGTAAGAGATATAGGGGATAATATATGTTGAGAAGGGGTTTCACCTATAGCCATTGGTGAAATATGACACTATTTACTCAATGAGACTATAAGAGACCGGGGTTCCTATGTGGTGCTACCACCTACCCAGTATACTTTGGACAAGTACCTGATAGGCCCTAGTGGATTTCCCATTTAAAAGGGGATTTTTTTCTTTTAAGTGGATCTTTATTAGCCTTTATTAGGGAACCTTCAACCCAATTTGAGTTTACCCAATAGTAGGATCCTCCTCAAGCCTATGCATTCCATCTCTCTCCTTTTCCCTTCTCCCATGAACCAAAGTGGAATCAATGGTGTTCTTCATGATAAATCATAGTTATTCCTTCAATTTCCTCCTCTTTTCTCAAATCATCACTTCTTATTTGATTTC
The DNA here is from genome assembly GCA_963277665.1 of Viscum album. Taxonomy (NCBI): domain Eukaryota; kingdom Viridiplantae; phylum Streptophyta; class Magnoliopsida; order Santalales; family Viscaceae; genus Viscum; species Viscum album. The sequence continues at coordinate 1,290,252,360 of OY728138.1, read as the reverse complement.
ATTATATTTTCCTTGGAATTTTGTGTGGTGATTTTACCAAATAATGGTGAAATCTCTTCTATGATTAGGTATTCGATTATTATCATATAATAAAATTCCTCGGGTTTTTATGCATAAATTATTTATCTATTTTAATTCCAAATCATTAGTGTGTGTTTGTTTAGGATTTTTGGATTTTTGGGTAATGGTAAAATGTGGATTAATGATTTTAATTGTGGATTTATGTTTTTTATGGGTTTTAATAGATTTATTGGACTATAAATATTTTTTATTATCAATGTTTGGTGGTTTATTATTTATGATATTTGTTTTTATTTGACTCTTGGTTTATATAATTCCATATAATTGTAATTAGGTGATGTTTAGTTGTTATTGGATCATTCCATGCGGATATTTTAATATAAAACTATATCTTTTTCAAGGTTGGGATGTCACAACTATTCTAGTGAATCTCTATCCCATTCTTAGTTTGTGTATTCTAATGGTTTTCCAAAGTTATTAATTAATCATTAATATTATTTTGTTAATTTTGAATTGATTTTTTCAAGTTACTTTAGTCAGTCATGTAGAAAAGTTTTATTTTAATTTTAGTGAATGTATAATGATGTTTCTAAAATAACTATTTGAACAAATAATTTATAGTTTTATTTAAAAAATGGGTTTTTATAAATACTTAATTGTGTAAGCCTTAATTTTTTATATTTAATTATATTCTTCGATTATTTTATATTGTTTTTTTCAGAATTATTGTTTTATTTATATTGAAAGTTTCTTGTACTCTTGGATCCTTCTTGTTATCTCTAACATTTTTCATGTTTACTTTAAAATACATTCATATCTACGTGTTCTGTGTATTTATATATTGTTCTTGAGATATAAAAGGGAACTGTAAATTTTATGCCCACTTATGATCGTAGCATGAATGTGATAAGACATTAGAATATGAAATTGAACACCATTACCTATGTTTTTCTTGGAATACCTTAGCATTACTATTACATGTATTCCTAACACGATTAATTTATTCACCATAGTCTTAATTATATTTAAGTCAATAATCAAATATTAACCGTGGTTAAGAGTTTCATAGGTAGCCTAGAGAAGATAGTACAAGTTATGTGGATGTAAGTGATCAACATACATACCTACTAGGGTTTCCAAACTAGGTTATCACATGAATATAACTTAATTTTCCAATAACTAATAACTTATTTTTCCCTTAATTCAATGAAATTTATACTATATTGTTTTTTTACTAGTGAGTTGGATTTACCAAATAATCTTTTACTTTTATAAAACTATAATATTTTTAATTAAAATAAAACTATATCATTGTTAATCTCAATTGTAACTCCTTTGACTTAATAATGATCAATTGAAAAAAATTCTACTATTTGGTAAAGAATCTTCTTGGAAATTTTCTCCTGTAACGTGGTAAGGTATATGTTCATAAAACACAAATATTTATTTATGATCCGTCTCTAAAGTAGATAAGTCTATAAAAATAATTTCAAATGAAATGTTTTTTAGATAAAATCACATTTGAATCCCTTTTATGAACCAAAATTTTAAACAATGTCACTCCCCTTATAGGGTTAACTTGAGTGGGAATGGATTATAACTAATAAAATTAATGTTTCCCTTATGTAAATAAGAATTGTGTAATCTTAAAATATTACTCATGTACTTAGTTATTTATTTGGAAAGGGTTTAATAAAATAAGGATGAGTGATAATCTATTTGGTTATGTTTGATACTTGTAATTCCTATATCACGATCAGAGCATCATGGCATAATTAAACTATAACTTGAAGAATCCTTTGAAATTTATGTTATGGAATTATTGGAAAGTAAATAATTTTTGAAATATTAACACAGTAGATTATATAAAATTGATATGTATGTTTACCTTTCATGTTTATTGGAATGATGTTTTTTAGGTTTGATATATGTTTAGTTTATGATTATTCCATGATCAACTTATAATAATTCTTAGAAGGGTATGCATATATTTTTTTAATGTCTCTATTAATTTTTAAACAGGTCTACCAACCATTGATGTATAGGTACATTACATGGGGTGGTTTTTTGTGCCCTGAAGTAGTATACCCCCTCCCCAATTACATGTGATGGGATATGTTCTAAATTTATTTTTACATTACAATTTCCATGGGATGACCTTTTTCCTAATTCTTGTTGCAAAAATGGATGTGATGTGATATAATACTTGCATACCTCTAGCATGACATTGATAATAACCTTTCCTGATGCAGTTTAGATTAAGTGATTTCAGCTATAGACCCTCATGGTAAAGGGTGTTATTTATATTTTATTTGAATTATCTATTACCAACTTATCTTATAATCATTCGATGATTTTTATTATTATTTAATTATGAAGCTATTTTTATTTTATTTATGTAATTGAGTGGAAATGTTCACACATACAACTTAAATTTCAATAATAATTTAAGGCATGTTGGATGTTCCCAACTGAGTATGTAAATTCTCACACCATATTTAATGACCTCATTGGACATGAATACTCACATCATTCATTTTAGGTATGATTTAGGATATGGTATATTTTATAATATATTATTATTATTTTGTGGCAATTTATGTTAATATCATGTATATAGTGTTTTGGGGTCTCTTTAGTTTGTTTAGAAAAGGGATTTAAGGATTTCCTTTTTTGTTCAAGTTATGTTACTGCTCATGTCACTTCAGACTTTGGCTCTTTATGACCTTTTTTTGCAATGTATAGGCTATTGTGGTTTTTTGTCTAGTCTGAATTTTTTTTTATATTAATGAATTTCATATTGGGTTGTGACATATTCATGATAATTTAGTATTTATTTATTTTTGATGTAAAAGAAATGGTGAGTATTTATTGTTTTGATGTTATTTATTAGGATCCCATATGAAACTATCCTTTAAACATGATGATGATTTTTTGGAGACTCTTATTACGTTTTCTATATTTCTAATGGAAGAAAAATAACTACCACTTGGTGGTTATTTATAATAACTTATTTTTATTCTAAAATCATGTAGAAGAGAACTTTTCATGAGGTATTTTAGTGACCCAAATTGATGTTGTTTGGGTAATCAGGTCATAGTAATTAGAAAATGTTTTTATAGAAGGTATTTGAGTTTAATATAGAACCAATGATTTTATGTTTATATCAGAAATATGATGTTGTAACTCATGGGGTACATTGTGTGTATGTATTTTTAGTATGTCTATAGTGGAAACATGAATTACCTTGGTAGTTCAGGTGTACGGTCTCAGAAATATAGGTTAGGTTATGGTGTTTATTTCTTTATATCTGGAAATATGGGATGAAACATTATACATGAGTATAATATTTTAATATGATTAAACCTTTCTATTGTGGATACATTCATCATAGTGGAATTGATAGGTAAGAACATGTTAGATGTCATCTCTTCTCACATGCCTAGCTGTGAGAGTTTACCATATAACTAGATCTAACAGAGGTCAAAACTATCTAAAAAATAAATAATACATATAAATATATATTGTATATATATATACATATATATTTTGGTGAAAATTAGATAATGTGTATCAATAGCTAGTTTGGAGACTCATAATTTTGAAATTTATTACTCCTAGATAGACTAAATTAAAATCTCCCAAATAAGTTTGTTAACTATTTTCTACTTGTATTTTATTATTAAAAATAAAAATTATTGTTTATTATTATTCCATTAAAATTCATTTATTTTAGTTTATATCTTTTTTGTGATCATGTTTATGTTTTTTCCTAATAAATTTCTTGATTTAAATCATTGTAGTTGTTTATATGTCTAGTGTTTTCTTATGATCATGTAAATTATCCTCTGATTAATATGTTTTACTAATTATTAAAGCAATTTCACACTTAGTTTTTTTTCATGCATCATTTATTTATATAATAATCATGTTGTAAAACATGATTATTTATACAATAATTATTTGTGTTTTTAAATTGGGATTATTATTTTTAAATATAATATTTTAAATGTAAATGTTTTTTAAAACCAATGATTTTATTAAAATGGTTATTGGTTTATAAAAGGATTCATGATTTTTTATGTAATTGAATTTTATAAAATGATCTTTTGGGAACATAAGGGGAATCAGAAATAGTATTCTTTAAAAAATTAAAACAAAAGGGTGATTTTATAAATATTTTTCTATAATGTGAATATGTATTGTATAATATAGTATTTTAGTATAGTGGTTGAAATTTATTTTTAAATTTAAATTCATTACATGTTAAAACTGATTCGTTAGGTAGAAACCTTTAATATATTGGAACTATTAATGGGGTGAGTAAATACATGGTTAATAATAGATAATAATTATAGTTCAGAGCTAGTAGAATGGAGGGAATAATTAGTTAATCATTCCTTTATTGTTCCAAAAAAATTAGTAAGTCTTACATTCTTAAAACATTATAGGTATTAATGATTTTTATTAATTTATGGTTTTATTGGAATTTGGTTAATGATTGGGAGTGTTATTTAGTGTTCATGACTAGATTTCCATTTAAGTATTTGGATATATATCTATATTGTTTTTTTCCATTATGGGAAATGATGATAATTTCATATATTTATTCATCTACTGATAGTGAGTATGCAGATGACTATTACGATTTATAGTAATATAATTTGTTGGTTTTGGGTAATTTCTTATGATTTATTTTATTTACTATGGTTCGATTTTTATATGGTTATTAATTCCTATATTTATTTTAGATATGGTTTTTAAATGTTCAAATATGACTCACTTTCCCCCTAGTTCAAAAACATTCTAAATTTTGAGAAATCACCTATCTCTCAACTGATTTTTTACAGTATTTTATATGAATCCTAGGATTTACTAAATATACTATGTGTATACCAAAATTGAAGTTTTATTAAGTTATTATATAATCAAAATGGTGAATCCCACCTTAAAATTTTATGGAAATGTATTTATATTTAGGAAAACTTCTTTTGCACAAACCGGTTCTCTATGAAACAACATTCCCCTAATTCTTTTTTGATGTAATAAACTTCTTTAATATCTTATAGTCACATTAATTCATTTATTCAAGAAATATTTTCATGTAAGTATTATAAAACACATATCAATTAGATCTCTTGATCTTCCTACAATTATTCTTATTTTCTTAATAATGAGATAATACATTATTTATAGGAAAAACGGATAAAAAACATAACATGGAAAACTGATCATGATCTTGAAAAATGATTCACCTTGAGTTCATGAACATCACCTTGTTTTGTAACCTTAAGTAACATGATTCATCTCTCTTTACATGAGAACATAACCTTTTCTCTAAATTTCTATGAAATCTTCTCAAACACAATTTAAAAACTACAAAATCCTTTTTTTCATGAATACATCACAGTTTTCTCTAATCTAGAAAATTTCCAACCTGGTTTGTCAAAAAAATAATCCATAAAATCTTAAAAGTAAACATTTGAGGTTTTTTCCGATAAATCCCCCTCTGTATTTTTGGACAACACTTCAAAATACACAACAATCTTGTTGGAGAACTTTTCACACTTTCTTCTTTAAAAACAATATTCTATTTACAAATACTGATATAAATTAAAAAAATCAATTAAAATTTAATTTAACCCCACAAAAAACAATTTTGGCTTGATAATCAGTATTAACAGGAAGAGATTTTTGATTAATCACATCATTCATATCTCGATCAAAACATGGTTATAAAAATCCATTATATCTATCCAAAAATTGATTTCACCCATGTTTCCTCTCACCCTATGATTTAACTATGAATAACTATATACATTTAAAATCCTTTTAAAGATACTTTTACCTTTTAAGTGTTTGAGTAATTATATCTCCCATTTCATGGACAATATATCTCTCCACCATTGTAAACAAATCCAAATGTCAGTCTTTTATGGGATATATGAGAAATAACTATTATTATCACATAGGGAAATCCATGACACACCTCTATGAGTGAGGGTAGCACATATACACATATTTAAGTGTTGGGAGTTTACTAGAATATGAGAGAAAATGGATTCTTCTCAATCATCTCCTTGGGTGATGCATTTATCATGATATCAATAACCTGATTATGGGTAGAAACATACTTTAATTCTACAAACCCATGATCAAAATTTTCCTTTAAGATTTGATAATTTATTTCAATTCATATATGCCTTCAAGGATAGATTTTATTTTTTAACGATTGATCTTAATTTAATTTTCGATGTTCATTCTAATGGGATAATTCAATTAAACCCCCACATCCTCAATATATTTCTTCATTCATAATAGTTTCATGTAAAATTGACTGGTGGTGATATATTTAGCTTCGATAGTGATCAATGAAATGCAGTCTTGTTTCTTACTAATATAATAAATTAAAACTTCTCTAAGATAGAATGAATAGCCTAATATTAAACTTATATCATCTGATGAACCCGTTCTATAAACATTTTCATATCCTAATAACGTTTTATAAGATGTTTGACCATTAATAAATTTAAAATACACCATCTATTTTGTGCACTGTATGATTCCATTTATCATGTTTTCTTTTGAGATTGATGGGTACACAATCTTTTCCCCCCTCAATATCTATCTTCCATATACCTTATAAGGTTTTTAATTTACTTATTATAGAAATAATCAAACTGTTATATTGTATCCTGATATTTTCTCCCCCCTTTTTAGTGACATAATTCATACTTATGGTGTTTGTTTTATCTCAGTGTCATGTCCTTTATTTTGCTTGTCTGGTTTTTAGGAAAATTATTTAATCATTATTCTTTTACGTTAACATGTTTTGGTTTGGATTTCACAATTTTATTTGTATCTTCCTGGTTCTTTTCATTTATATGGATTTGGTTGTGCCCCCCGTAAGTTGATAATGATTCATATATTGTTTATCATGATCAAGGTATGTTCTAATTCATCCCTTTCATCCCATACTTCCATGCATGAACCCAAACTTGGCTAGGCATGATGGTGTGCACGGTTACATGTAATAGAGATGGTGAAATTTTCTAATAAAAAATTCCCCCTTTTCCAATAATTTTTTTATTCATTGTGGTGGTGGAGACATATTCTCATTGTAAAATTCCTTTATTAATTTTACAATATTCACTTTTTGTGCCTAAACCAACATGAAATGACCCATATTTAGTCCTCCATGCTATTATTTAGGGTGGTTTGGGTCTATTTGTGGGTCATAAGTTGGCAGATCAAGCAAGTGAGTTATATTATGGTTGTTTTATTAGACTTTTACGATTATTGTATTCCTTAGGGTTTTCAATCACACGATAGTTTTATGGATGTTATTATAATGTATTTAGATTTGTGATTATAGTGTGAGGTTTTCTTGTTTTATTATTTTAGTGGCCTATATAGTGTTCTATTTTTGTGGACATCAATTATCATAGGGTATGCTGAGTGAGAATGTATTTATATTGCATTTCAGAGGCATCAAAAAATTTTATTCCTTTTTCTATGATGATGTTACAAGTCCAGTATTCATAGTCACTATTCTTGTTTAGTGGAAATCTGTTATCACTGGGGACATTAATAGGGGATGTCTGAACAATATCTTTTATCGGCATTCCAGATATTTATTTCTACATATCCAATGATTTGGATTGTTCATTTTTCCCAGTAAATGTTCTAAATGTGTTTAGAGTTTTGAAACTATGAAGGCTATTTCTTGAATTTATAGTTGTATTCTTGATAATAAAGGAGGTTCAGATAGACTCTGATGGGTAGTTGTCGTGTGAAGATTCACATAAATTAAGGAAACTAAATGGGATATATTACTACAAGCCCGAATTTCCTGAAGGCCTTATTTTGTTATTGATTTTTGATAACCCCCTTTCAAGGGATGATGGGGAACCTTTACAGGGCCCGTAGGCTCATAGATTACAAGGCCCATAGTCTTAGGAGATTACGTAACCCGAAGGTCTTAGGGAATTAAACCGGACTATCTACAATGAACTGCCCCCCCCCCCCAGCGTCTGCATCGTGATAGTAGCTCTCCACCTTTTCATGGTCATCTGGCTAGGATTCCTATGCAAGCATAGACTGGTACTGATGGCATATCCATAACCTCTCATTCTGATAATCCATTTGGCTCTACTCTGTTGAGTGCACATGCTCTGAATCCTTTACTGGGGCTGCTCTTTTTTTGTAGAGTCTGTCTGGGGAAACTACATGTGGCTCGAAGGCCTTGAGGTGGCCCGAAGGCCTTAAAGGTTGCCCAAAATCCCTACTGACCTGAATTCCTAGGGGGCTCGAAAGCCTTAAGGGCTCCAAGCCCAAACTGATGGCCCAAGGTGAATAGTTCTAGCTTCTACAGTACCGATTAGTACCTGCAATAGTAACTGCTACAGTGCCTAAAATAGTACCCGCATAATTTATTGTTCTACTACAGTACCTGCACAGTGTATAGTCTATTATAGTATAGCAAAATGTACAGTCCTGCTATAATACCGCACAGTGAACAGTCTCATACAGTACTACTACAATGCCTTCTACAGTACCTCCTACATTACTGCAATAATGCCTTCTACCAATACATTTTTTCTGTCTTTTAGTTCATAATTTTGAATTTATGGGGGTTTGGTTGGTGAATTGTGTCAGTTTTATAGATGGGTTTTGATTATTTGTAGGTTTCTAAACCCACCTTAAAATTGGTTTTATGAAAATCCTAAAAAAAGGGAATTGTGATTTCATTTTAATCACTATGGAACCATGAAACATGATAAATGAGAAAAAAATATAAATTCTTGTGGTTTTTTTTACAAAAGGCCCCAAATTATCTTCCCACATAATATGATGTTAATTCATTACCATCAGCATCACTTGAAAACCTCATATAGGTAGTAAATGATGATGTTATTTCCCTCAAATCCATCATTCCAAATATTTTTATAACCTCTTTTTCATATAAGGACTGTTATTAGAATTTCACATGACTTTCTTATTTCACTAGCATACTAAGGAAAATGTTTAACTCTCTAATCATTTACATTTTGAACTTTCACATCCCAAATTTCATACATTTTTTTCATTGTTCCTCATTCAACCCATTAAATATTTTATCATCAAAATATATGAGATATATCACCCTTTTAACACTTTACTTTTTGATATAGAGTTTATGGTTAGTCTACCATGTTGAAGAGCTTCTTGATGTATTGATATATTCTAGAATATCATTTTCTTGGTTTTTTTTAACCCATAAATAGCCTTCTTTAGAAAAAAAACATTTTCCTCGTATCCAGGTATAATAAAACAATCTATTATATACATTTACCCTTCTTCTTCAAGTAATATATTATGAAATATTGATTTTATATCCACTAGGAAAACCTTTATGCTAATTTTCATTACTATGGCCAATAATAATTGAATTATCTCCAACCTATCCATAAGATAATATGTATCATCTAAATCAATAAATTTAATTTCAGAGTATCCCTTTCATAAATGTCATTCCTTATTCAAAATCACAATTGAGATTTTTTTATGGAAAAACCATTTTGTATTAATAAAGCTCTTATCTTTTGAGCTCAAAACACTCTCACATGTCTGATTCTTCTCAATTTGTTTAATCACTCCATGCATCACCTATACCCTATTCTCATATCTAAAATCCACTTCAATTTTTTTGCTACATTAGATAAGAGTGATGTTTATATAGAGACTTCATTCTCATAATGTTCACTGGTTCTGTCTATTCATAAAATATTTTATTTTTATAAATTTCATCCCCACTGTTTTGCATTTATCTGTCTTTTTATTTAACTCTATTTTCTTATAATCAATTTATTATTTAGAATAAACATTATCCCCATTTCCTTCCTCTAATATTCTAAAATTCTCATCACTTTCTTATAAAATATTAATACAATTTTTATGATTCTTTCCTTTTTTCACCTCAATGACATCTTATATGTCAATAATATTTCAAGTAATTTATTTAAACCCTTCAACTCATTTCTCTTGGATTAGTCTCTATGAAAAGTCACATCGTCTAAATGAGACTTTAAATTCTCATGTTTTTACTTATTAATAATAAAACATTCACTTCCATAGACTCAAAATTATTTTAAATTTTTATTCCTCTGATATGATATCTCATATGGAGTCTTTTCTTCTCCAAGATATAATTAATATATATTATTAATATATACGGATTTCAATATTTATTCCTCCCAAAACATATCTGGTAGGTATTTCCTAATAATAATTATTCAAGATATGTTTTTAAGATCTATTTTATACTCTAATATACACCATTTGGTTAATAAATTCTCACTATTGATTATTAGTACCTTATCCCTGTATTATCTAAATAATCATCCACTTTGCTGTTAGTGAATTACAAACCATTCTCAATTCATTACTTTAAAATCATTTTACTAACAATTTTTAGCCCTAACTTGATACTGATTAGTGAAACAAAACACTTCATACTTTTGGATAATGGAAATCAACCACAACATACTATGGAAATCATAAATTAATAACACATTGTATCTATTCCCATCAATGGATCTTGGTGAAATCATTCCACACACATAATCAAAAATGAATTAAAGAAAACTTATTTACTTATTGTCTTCTAAATTTTATGTCTTTCAAATAATATCCCCCTTTTGAAAAACATGACATGAGTGTATATGATAATTTAATAAACTTTGGATATCATGATATCCAACATTTGTCAATAGATATTTGAATGAATTTTTTCTCAAATGTATAAGCCTTTTAAGCCACAAATTATTTGATTTTTTCCATATACAAAAAATGTATATCATATTCTCCATCTATGAGGCAGAGCTTCCCTTTATAATCTTCCCTTCCATCATAAGTATACCATCCTTCTCTTTAATGATACACTTATTATTAGTGAAATATAGAGTATTTCACAATTCACACAGTTTACTTACACTTATAATGTTATGTCCAATACCTTCAACAATTAAGACATATGTGTGTCTCTTATATTTTCACCAAAAGTTGTATTTTGTTGATTTAATAATATTTAACCTTTCATCATTTCTAAATTGAACAATAACTTCCATGTCATAATTTTTCCCATGACAAGATCCTTGTTTCACATGATATAGGTAGTATATCATATTTTAAGAATCCATGCACTAGCATGATCTAAGGGTTTCCACGAAATATCATCAACCTATTCTTTCTCATATATTCACTTTTTACCCATGTCTTTGAATTACCACTCAGCGATGATTGGTGCATTTTCACATGTTTATATGATGGACCAACTTCATCTGGGAAATATTAATATTTAATTTTTATTTTCATCATATTTCATGATTCATTGAAATACATTATAGGATTAAATTAGTACTTCATAGTTTCATTCCCATGCATTGTTGATAATTAATAACTATTCATATGATCACATCCATAAAAAATAGTTTTTAAAAAAATCATAATTGAAATGTTTCGATATATATTCATACCATTATTTATCTTTTGCATTTCAATACATCTTTTCCATAGAAAAAAAACATTGAGTGAATCTTTTCCTTACACAAAAATAACACCTAATCTAAGGCGTATTATTGTGTGTTTTTAATGTGTCTATATTAGATTTTTTTATTTTATGTTTTTTAATTTTAGTAACACCAAAGTAAAACTTCAAATTTAGAGTGGGTTATTAGGGGTTTCATTAACCAAAACTTCTTTATACTTATGATCAACCACCATATCATCTTTGTTATTTTGATGTGCCCTTTTGTTTTTATAGAAAATTCATTAATTGTATTTATTAACCTCTATACTTATCCATCACCATTTCTACATCCTATTAGATTTAATTTATTTATTTCATACCATGATTTAAGAATCGCTCCGAATATACAATTTTTCAAAACATACATAAAATTTCTACCTCATGATCATAAATAATCATGACTGGATCTTTTATCATGTTAGTAAACCCATCAATTATATTTGACTACTATTTAATCATGATATTTTATACACTCACCTTATTTTATTTATTTATTTTGGTTTTTTATATTTGATATTTTTAAATTATTTCATCAAATTAGACTTTTATTCTTCCTGATACTATTTTAGAGTTTTAATCACAAACTAATTTATTGAATTTCTTAATTTTTGATTTCGAAACATCAATCTTCTATAGTAAAACTTGTAAATATACTTATATATAAAAAAGAATATATATATATTTTTCTTCATCATCATGGTCTTCCTTTGTTTTTTAATTGTTAACAAAATCCATAAAAAACATCTTCTTTGATGTATTTTTAATACTTAATTTCTTCTATGTCTGTTTTATTTGAAATATTATTATATTTTTTGATAATGTTATTCTTCTGGAAGAAATTGATCATGGTGATATTTATTTTCAAATACTTACTATGTTTACTCATGGTAACTTCATCATCTTCATCTACATCTTAAAATATCGTTGAAAATTTGATTCCAAGTTCCCATCCACTCTATATTGAATGAAAAAAGTTGGATGATTTCCTTTGAAAATTCAATTTTCTCTTTTTAGGAATGTTAATATTAATGTAAAAAATTCACCAACATCCCGTTATCCAATAACATCTTCTAATGAGATATTATTAATTTCTTTGAAATGAAATTCTATGTTTTTTCCTTTTCCATAACCCCATTATCAATGTTCCTCATCACAAATTCGACATGAGTACTATAAAAATTATACAATAAAATTTCCTTCGCATTTCTATCATATAGAACCAACAATTTTGTATTGAAACATGGTATAGGTATTATAACAATTCCATTTACAATATTGATTTCTTCTATGATCTTTAAATGCACAAAAATCTATTTTATGATCTCATTCATCTAGTCAAATAATGCACCAACTATTACATTTGAGTGAATCCTTAAGTCTTCATACTTGTTCCATTAAACAAGAAACTCATTTTCTTGAAGCTTTTAGTTTCATTTATAGATGTTATAAACTTTTTTTCCATATTAAATGTGATTTTTTACATGACATCAGCATTATATATATTGTGTTGGACAAGGAATCCCCTGATGTGTTGATTATTTGTAATCCACATCAAGTTCATTATGAACTCCTTTTGATAAATATCCACTATGTATATAAAACAATTACCTAAAGAAAATATTTATAACGATATATTCCACATTATTCGAAATAGTGTTTCATTAGATTCATCCCAAGTTGAATGTTTTTCCCTCAAATATTATAATCTCTTTTTAGACTTCTCTCTTTATTTCAAACTAATGTATTATGGAAATGATATCATGAAAAAGTCACAATAATTTTTTCATGTTTCACCCATAATGGAATAAATAAAATTATCTTAAAATGGAAATATGCTAGTGTACCAAATACACTAAATATAATTTTGGTTTATAAAGATCAAAGAAGAATCCCTATACAGTAATTTAAAAACACTCATGATTTTGATAAATCACATCCCTCTCAACTGAAGTGTACTAAAAATTTATTCATAATATTCCTTATATATTCTTAATAAACTATTTTTACACCATAATTGATGTGTCAAAAAGCTATTATTTCCTCAAAAAAAGGAATTAAACTTTACCACAAAAATTTTAGTACATTTAATTAGTCTAAGATAAACCCCCTTTTTTAAATTGATCCTCATGGAATACCCATTCTCACAAAAACTTGGTCATTTTATATAATTTATTTATGAAACTATTGGTCACATTAATTCCTTCACATAAACATATGTTTTCATATGTATAATTTGAAAACAAAAACATAGCTCTCTTAATCTTCCTTTAATCCTTCATCAATAATTAACGATGAGATGAATGGACTACTTATTGGATAAACCAATATTAAAAATACACCTCAGCAAGTCCATCAAAATATGAAAAAATTTATCTTCTCGAATTTGAAAACATAATCAATTTGTCACGACTTATGTTCTGGGAGTCCACTGACTTTATGTAAGAATTATTCCTTTTCACAGAATTTCTAAAAAATCTTGTTATATAGAAATAAAAATCCACCATAGAATTTCCATCATGAATACGTCATGTTTTTCTCCACTCTTGAACTTATTTTTATTTTGTGTTTAGGTTTTGCAGTGCTCCCGTTAATGTTACTAACATAGGCTTAACCACCCAGCTTGTCTTTAGAAATCAGAACCCATCCAGAATATTTATTTGGTGTAGGGGCCAAATATCAACTACTACATGAGGTTAAAGTTGATTTCTGGTGGGATTGATAAATCATTCCTGAAATTCCAACCAAAATGAGGCCTTTTTAGATGGGTGGGGTACCTAGTAAAATCAAATATGGGTTACTCCCCAAAAATAATTAATGAATATAGTGAAGCGAATTAGTGATGATGTGGTATCATAGTTCATAATGTAGCTTTAGACACCCTAGGGTAATGATGAGGGGGAGCTTGTTATACCCAAGTTGCACAATGCTCCCCTCGATGTTTGATAAAAGGTATTATCGACCCATATTATTTCCAGGTGTTACACCCCATCCTAAATAAGAAAATGTTTTAAGAAACACACACTGATCCCCATATTGGGTGAACTGGGATTTCTAATGATATTTCTAAATCAATTTTGACCCCTAATAGAAAAATACCTTTTTAAATGGGTTGGATTCATAGTATTACCAAATTCAGAACTGTTACTCTCCAAATCAGACAATTTTGTGACTAAAAATATTGGAATGGTTCTAAAGAGAAGAAAAAGGAAACATATTAATGACTTATAGAGTTTTAATTGACATCATGTAAGATCTTTTATATTTTATGTTTTTTCATTCAAATAATTAATGTTCTTTCACATTTGAAATGAAGATTAGTTTTAGAAAATAATTATCTATTTCAAAAAAAATTATATTTCTTCCATAACTATAATGAACATGAAAAATAAAGTTAATAAGATCTTTAAAAGGATTCCACTCTTGAGTAAGAATGAATAAATTTCATTTCCACAATGATAAATAATTAATTTAAAAAGGTCAATCCTTTAAATAGCTGAATATATGTTTTAGTATAGTAATATGGTTTTAATAAGTCAATCAACCAAAATATTATCAATGAAATCAAAATATGATGATGTATTTGAAAGTAATTATGAGAAATATCCACAAGAAGAATTACCAAATGGATGCGATCATATTCCATCATATGTTTTCATTGATGAATTAAATGATATGGTGCATTGATCACCTCATTATTAGTCACTAAATATTGATGGATTTTTTAAATCATATATAATGAGATCACTCTTTTTAATTAGATCAAAAAAACATTGAAAAATATTTGAAGGAAAGACTATTAACCCGTATAAAGATCCATAAGCTGGTTAGAGATTTTGAATAAGTAAATTTGGATCTTGAAAAAAAATTCTCTATATTTTATGGGAATTTCACTAAAAAATACAAGATAAGGGTGAGGATACAGATAAATTTTAGACATTTATCCAATCTTTTAAAATAAATATGAAAAATTGAATTGATATTAAGAATGCAAAATTAGAAATCAAATCCAAGAGGAATAAGGATCTTGAAAATTATTGTAATATAAAATTAAAATTAATGATGAAGAAAGTGAATGATTTAAGAAGGATATTAAATATAAGAAAAATGAAATTGAAGATTGGAGGAGTATTCACAGTTTTAAGAATATTATACTTGTGGTTACTATAAAAAATATTTTTAAATTCTCTAGATAAATATTCAAAATAAGTTGATAGGGAAGGATCTATTAAAATATGATTTCATATAGTGGATTCCTCTTTTAATATACCTCCATTAATTGGAATGAATACATATACATCATCAACTGACCATTCCAAATATGAATCAAAGAAAGAGGTATGATCCATTCATAATTATAATGAATTTATATATCTATTTACATGGAAAATATAGGGTTAAAAATATATCTAAAATAATGTATGTAGAAGAGTGATGAAGAATATACCACTATTTATCTAGTGAATAAAAGAAGTATGTGTTATCATTTACAAACAACAAGTTAACCAGGCATGATGAAAGTCAAACAAACATGCTATAAAATCCAGACAACAAGTAGTTTCCAAAAGGAGATAAATATTTTATGTGATATTTTTGTACAATTATAGGGTTGTTTACTACGTAGTGGGTTTTTTGGAAAAAATAAATTAAATGAAATTGATTAGTGAAATCCCATTAAAAAGTGGGTTTAATCCTATAAATAATAGACACTCACAGATATTGAAGTTAAATCTATCATATTTAAATATATTTGAGCTTTTTGAGTATCTATGCAGTGTTTTCAGTTGTGATGTTCATATAAATAGTCAATTATCATCTCAACATATATAAAATGTTAGTAAGAATAAATAATTATAATAATAATATTGAAGAAACATTGGGAAATAATTTTCTGGATGATGTTAATATGAAATTTTCTATGAAGATACCTAATAATGTAGGTGATGGATCATTAGAAAACAAGTAGAATGACCATAAAGTTAAAAAATAAGATTATTAAGAATAGTGAATATTATAAATTGTCATATGAGATAAAAGTAATTCATGATAATACATGTGAATATCTAAAACATCTTGTGAATGTATTGAAGTATATTTTAGTAATTTTTACTACATAATTGGAAAAGGAAGGGACAACAGATGATGAAAAATAAAAATAAATTGCTAAAATAAAATAAAATTTATCACATACTAAACCCTAATTTTATGAGTGGTATTCAACATATGAATTTTTTTTGTTAATGATGTGATATGTGAGACATTTAGTAAATACAGAAATACTTCAAGCGGTTGTTTAACAAACATTCCATCATTAGAAGAATCCCTAAAAATAATATATATTTCATGAGGTTGTGTATATTATTTAATAGATAAATTAATAAGGTCCCTATCCCAAAAATAAATAGTTTATGTGATGAGATCCCTGATTCCTTAAACAAAAATATTTTTGAACAATAAATCTAGAAGTATGAAGAGTAGTGAAATTTGGATGACAAAATCCTCTCAAACATGAGGTCCACATTAAGAATAAATAAGATGCAAATTATTCCCCTTATCATTGTGTGTTGTATTTTTAATTTAAATTCATATAATTGAAGGAGATGTGTGATATAAGAGGGTGACCGAAGAAGAAAATAAGGATTTAAAAACTATACAATAAAAAAGAAGAATAAATCATCATGGAATGATTTCCCAATTGGTATCTTAAAAAGAAATCTGATAAATAAAACATCCTCTATGACAATGTGGAAGTTGTAATTTCTACAATTCCAAAAAAATAAGATCTATTTTTTTGTACTCTCGCATCAAACATCATGTGATTCATCTATATAATAGATTCATCATTAAGAAATTTTTTTATAGTATCTCATTACAGGGGGAGGGGCATACAAAGATATGAAATATTATTCCAAAATCATTCTTTCATTCAAATCTAATTATTATGGAATGAGCTTATGAATGGTTTTATGGAAAAGGTATTTATTCTCAATCTATCATCCTTATTAACAAAAAATAAATCCAAAAATTAAGGTGTATATTAATTTAAATTGATTACATAAAATTTGAAGGATTAATATGTTCTTAGGATGTTATACAACGTACTATGTTTTTGAATTTTCTTATCAATCAATCATTTTACTTTCTATGCCATTTATTGTTGACACTATTCTTAATTTAATATAATTAATGAATTTTTACAATGTTATTATCATTTATTTTCTATAAGGGGAAGATAAATTTAAAATATTATTGATATGAATGAGGGAGAAAGAATAAATGAAATGGAATATATTGGAATATTGATTAGAAGGTATGGAAAAAAATTAAATGGGGACTTTTTTAGCCCACATTAGTTGAGTTGTATTTTTTTCATCGAATATTAATTCATTAAATATGTATCTTGGTGGTTTAAGAAAATAAACCCAATAATATTGGTAAGATATCCCATATAGATGTGATGATTATTTATTATCTTGGATTACTAATTCTTTATGTTTAATTATCTTGGATGATTAATGATTTATGTTATTTAGGTGTTTATTCCATTGATGTTGTTGCAAGATACAATTATATTAAAGGAAAATGTATTTTAATATTTGTAGTTCTATTAATATGTGTTGGATTATTCTTTAAGTTGTTTGGAATAAAAAAACATAGAGTTATCCTTGAATTTATATTTTGGATCATGTAAATAGAAATATCATTCCCCATGAAAAAGTATCTGCATTTTTATAGACATGTATAATGGTACTCTAGGATGTAAGTTTCCTATGGAATGGTAATGTCCATCATGTTTAAAGGTTACTCAATGAATTCAATACCCGCATAAGAGTTCTTAACAATATAATGGTTCTATAAAAGGGAATTCCCTAAAAAAACACTACATATGTAAAGTAATTTTATGCTCATTAATTAAGGTTAGTCCATAATTACATTGCATAATTAAGGGAAATTGAGACTGTGTAAAGATATTTAGAAATTTACTTATCCTATGTAAAGGTATAAACTAATTTTAGTGATAGATATAAGGGTATAATCCACTAATTTAATGGTCATTCAGAGTAGTGTGAAGGTAAATATTTATCTATGTAAAGGTAATGTGGCTATGGACATACCTAGGTAAGGATAATTTTAAGATCACATTTCCTACATATGGATAAAAGGAAAGAGTCAATAATCCTAACACCACTTATCTCTGTTAGGTTATTAGGTAACTCAATCTATGATCTCACATTTGGTCTTAAAGTGTTGGAATAATCAAAAGAAGAAAATACATGTGAGGATAGAAGAAGATATACAGTCAATCCATGTATTTTTTAACTTAATTGATTTAGTTACCATAAAGATATGAATCATTTATCCAATCCAATGGAAGTGATCACATAAAAGATATGGATATGGAAGATTAAGCCATGTTACTACATTCTTCATGATAGAACAAATAACCACAAGTTTGGATTATCAAGTGACTCTATGCCACGCAGTATATCCAGTAAGTATATATATTAACTTTTCTATCATGTGACTATATGATCAATGGTCGATCAATAATAGAAGGTAAATCTGGTGGCTGGAAGAATATTTTTTATATTTCATTCAAATAAATGTGAAGTAATCTTAAAGGAGGTACATACATCATGATACAGTTATAACGATCCTTGAAAATAGGATATATAAAATCATGATGCCCATAATATGATGTATTAATGGTTGATGATTTGAGAAGATGATATCCACTTAATTAAAGAAGAATAAGGGTTATTTAGAAATCCAGAACACAATGTAAAGGTAAGATTTATCTACCATAAAGGTATTTTTTATGTGTGTAATGGTAATGATGAAAATTTATTACCCAATTAAAGATAATGATAATGTTGCATATGGGTTGATACATATTGTGTAATGGTTATACAACTTATTCAAGAGATACATAATGGTCCCTTTGGATATTTCAATGCATGAATGAGGTTATTTGAGTAAAGCTCATTTGATGTTAGAACTACCTATAAAAGGGTAGTTTAAATCTTTTATAAGGGTAATTTATGTACTTTTAGAGATATGTACGGTTCAATGAAAAAATAGAAATAGATATATAAGAAAAACAAGAAATAAATTAATAAGAGATAATATAGAATTAATAAACATGAATAAAGAATTTTTTCCAAGGATGATATGAAGACACAAATGAAGGATATTCCATGATCATCCATATTGTATGAATGCATATTTATATAAAACAAAAAAAATTACAGAATATTGTTTAGTAAATGTGATTCATGTTTTGTAGTATTAATGAGGAATAATTCCATCATTAAAGAAGGGATAAGAATTCGTGGGATGAAGGGGAAGCAGATAATGAAGGAAGATGGTTGTAACTCTAAATTCATGGTCACATTCGTAATGGTGATTTAAATTCAATAATATTTATTGGATAAAAATAAGAATGAAATATATGATATTAACTCGTGTTTTAATGATCATGGTTCATGAATAACTACATGTAGTTTCAAGAAGTTATAAAGAATGATATGTATTCTAGTTATACATATATAAAAAATCAAGAAGATTTTAATTAAAAAGATTTAATTGGATTCATAAATATTAAAATTAAGAATAAATAAATATTTGAGTAACCAATGTTATCAGATATTATTAGATTTATATATATTGTTGCATATCAAAAGTGTATTGTTGTTGTTGTTAGCGTATGACACTATAATTCAAGGGAAAATATTTATTATGTTAAAATAAATAGTGACCTAAAACAACCATTAATCAAAGAAATTATTATTTATTTAAGAAGTGAATGAACCATTGGAACTTTTTATACATTTATTTATATGAAACATAAAAGAAGTTGGAGATCCAGTTTTTATGTTACACTAAAGTAGAGGAAGATTAAGATTGAATTAAAAAAATTATTTGAGTTGGTAGTGAGGTTAATCACAAGAATAATATATCTATGTTTTATGTTTTTCATAGATGTTGAAGAACAAAGTGAAATAAGAAGTAGTATGAAATCAGTATTTTATCATGAATAAGAAGTTATTATATTCATTTCTTTGTTTAAAAATAGAATAAGTAAGTTGGTACTGTACTAGGGGAAAAGTAATATTCAGTACATCAAAAATAAGGAAACATTTTTAATTATTTTTAGAATAAAATTTTGGTCCACTATAATTTATTGTAAAGTTATGAAAAGTAACTGAGTGGGGGATGCACCAAATTATTGTGCAAGATTCACAATGTACACTATCTTGAGACAATAACATAACAATAAAGAAATTTTACTAGTTGTTTGTATGATGACATGTTTTATCAGAACACACCAAGGATTTTCATTCTCATACCGATAGGAGAACCTTATAAATTTATATTTCTATTGTGTTTGTGAGTGTTTAGTTGTGATGAGAGAGAAAACAGAAGATATAATTGAGAATAAACATACCCATTAACTTTTCTAGTTACATAGGAAAATATAAAAGGGATATAAATATTAAAAAGTATTATATGTGAATAACAATAATTCACCCCATACTCATGTCATTCATATCCAAAACTGGACCATTCATTTGTTAATAAACATAAGGGAAAATATTTGAAAGGTCCACATGATGTCTTTTTTCTACTCTATTCTTACCTTATTTTAATATTTTGATTTTAATAAGTTTGATTGTGTTTGTTTCTAGGGTTTTTGGGAATATAAAGATGAAATTAAATTGGGGATTAGTGTATTTAATTTATAATTGAGGCTGATATAAGTTTTAATAATTTTATCGAGCCATATTCATTGGTTCATATTATGGTTTAGTGGTTTACTTCTTTCGGCTGATAATTATGTTGGATTATTTGTTAATTTATTTATTCAGAATTGTAATTAGGGGCTGTTTAGTGTCTATTTGTTCATTCCTTAAGGATTATTATATTTAGACCACTCTAATGTTTATGGTAGGGAATTCATAACTCTCCTAGTTAATTTCTGGTCTATGTTTGGTATACACCATCCACTGGTTTTCCAATGTTATTAATTAATCCTAAAAATTATTTTGTGTGCTATGCATCGATATTTTCAGGAAATTTTAGTAATTTAAGAGGAAACATCATAATTTAATTTAATGGGATGTATGAAAATATCTTTGAAACCATTATTTAAACCAATTATTTATAGTTTTGTTAAAAAAATGTGTTTTGATAATGCCTTAATTGTGCAATACTTGTTTGCATCGAGTGCTACACTAGAGTTCTTTAATATATATTTTTTGGGAATTATTTTTAACAATATATTTAATGTTTGGTGTACTTAGGGACCCTTCTTATTAGTGTTATCTTTTTCCATGTTTAATTTCATCATATTATTTTTCTAGTGGGTAATGGTAATGTTATATGGTAAGTGAAATATAAAAGGGTGTGGTCTCTCTATTCCAGCTTATGATACCATTGTGAATGTGATAATCGTTTAATATATGAACTTGAACACCTTTACCTATGTTTTTATAGGAATACCTTTGTTTTTATCCTATATATCTTTCGACATGATCACCTCCATCAATGTAACTTGTATGAGTTATAAATAAATGATCCAAAATTTAATTTGATTAAGAGATGCATTACAAGATAGGTGATGATTGATTTAGTCAGTTTGAAAGAAGTTACCAACTCATATACCTATATTGATTCTTAAACTAGGTTTTCACTTAATTAAAACATAATTTATTTTGTAACAAATAAATGGTTATTTACATTTAAGTGACATACTTTGTACTAGCTAAGTTTAAATTCATTGTAACGCAGTATGATTTTACTATGTATTTTTTATTTTTAAAAACCTAATTGTTTAATAGCTTGTATCACACATAATAATGAATTAAAATAACAATGATATATTTTATTATAAATCATGATAAACATTAATACATTATGTGAATACATTGTGAAATATAATTAGAATAATTTCAAGAAAGTAAAACTTCATGTTAATAAAAATATTTTATTAATTAACATTTTATCATATCTTTATTATTTTTAATGAAATATTTAATATGTTATATAATTAATTAATTAATTAATAAAACCATAATGGTTAGAAGATAAATAATTAATAGAATGTGATTATAATTAATTATTATTAAATAATGATATTTTTCAAAGACTTAGTTTAACGTGTTGTTCATTTTTATCTTAAACTATATCAAAAACTATTAAATGATCATTATAATAAAATATTAAATTATAAAACAAATATATATTAATAGTAATTTAATTATTAATTTATTTTAAATAATATTATTAACTCATGAATTTTAAATTTTCATTTTTTATTAAAATAGTATTTTATATTCCATGTTTTTATTAAAAATATAAATTAAAAATTTGTTGAAATTTAATGGTAAAAAAGGAATATTTTTTTTCTTCTTTTAAATATTTGATTAGGATAAATTTATTGGTATTTATAAAAATATTTATTTTTAGGTGAATACTATATAATATAGTTTTTAGAAATACTGTAACTTTTATGACAACATCATGATATAAGAATGACATAGTGATTTATAAAACATTTTGATTAATAAAAAATATATTTAAGAGGTAAAATAAATCATTTAAAAATAATATGTTTAATTTATAACTTAATGGTTTACATTTTTGAAATTATGTTATACTTTATTATAATAAAAACAATTTTTTTTATTTTCTTCTAATTAAGTATTTAATAGATTGCGTTCCATTGTGGATTGGTTTAAAATTATAATAAACCTCATTTTTAATCATAAAGCATTAAAATAAATGTTATTCAAAATATATATCCTAAATAATCTTAAATTAATTTTTATACATAAAGATACAATTTTTCTAAAAATTGTTTTTCAAGTGTTCTACGTAAATATATTTATTTATTTTTAATTTTTTTAATTTTAATATATTAAAATGGATTTAATATTTCGAATTATCATGTAAATATTAATTAATATGGTCAATTTAATTATTATTTTTAAAAATAATTTACCTTGGTAAAAGTTAGTCATGCAGTAAAATCTAAAATAATTCAAAAGTTTTAAATAAAGGGATACCGTCACAAAAAAATCCCATAATATTTTTTTGAAATGGGAGTATCTGGATATTATAAAAATTGCATCATCTTATATTTATTAATTATAACTTTTTATCTACTTTCCATAAATATGATATTTTATTTTATGTTAATAAATTAGTATTTACAAAAATTCGACTCCTCTCACTTATAAAAGCACTCCTCCACCACACCATAATGGCCACGCCTAAAATTAGAATTCCCATCAATGATATAACATATTTAATTCCCTAGTAATCCTCACACACATTTGGAGGACTTTGTTCCTTATATTTTTTCTAAAATCACTTTAATACCAATAATGGTTCAAAGTGGAGATATAATTTAATCTTTGTAACTAACAACTTCTTATCAATATTTTTTAATTTATCCTACTCATCCACCACTTTTAAATAATAATTTATACCGATAATAACATCTATATAATGTCATTATATTTCTATAATTATTATATTATAATAAAATCCCCACATAATCAAGCACATCCATTGATTATAACATGTTCTTATATGGGTTACTTTAACAACCAAAATTAGCATGTTATGGATTTCATCTTCAATAATCACACCTAAAAATACAATGGAATGCACTTGGAAAATCCAAAATAACTAAAATATAAATATTAAAGTACCATTAATATTATTTATATGAAAAAATCACGAAATATAAATAATAAACAAAACCCATATACTAAAACAGATACGGAACGATTGAAACAACAAACAACTAGTGATCAATATTAACTAAAAATACTTATAGAATATGTATTAAATGAATATAAATGATTAAAAAATAAATAAAAAAGTATTAATAATTTCATTAAATAGATTTTAAATTACTGTATCATTATTATATAGGATTCTAGAATTTTTCCGACCAAGAGTATGTTTGAGGGAAGGGGTTTTCATATCAAATTCCCCTTTTGAGAAATGTTTCATATTATGCTCCTATTTTAATTTATATAGTTTAAATACTGCCTTTTTAGAAATATTTCATCATAATTATATTTAAAAATTTCATGTAAAATTCCATTTCATGTTATAACATTAAAGGTATTTTGAATCAATGGTTACCAAATCTGTAAGGGTTTATTTTCCAATCTCACTTTGAATTTGATATTGTTTGTACCTAATTTTATATATGATATAATTTTATGCTATTTCTATATAAAAACCTATATAAGTTCTTCTATTGTGTTTATTTCATGATTTACATGTATTATTATAATTTAACTTCTCTTTCATTCAAAATTCAATCGAAATAAATCCTATAATTAGAACAAACCTTGTCTGTTCTTCTCAACTGAAAATATTTTCCTTCCATTTCCATATTATTTATATTGTTTTAAGAATGTTATTATCTATATTTTCATGATTTATTATGTTAATTTAATACTCTCTATGAATTTATTTATAAATATTTAAAATTAATCTTTTTAACATTTTATGCAAGTGTAATTTTTTTAACTTCATTTACAATATTGTGAAAAAAAATATATTTTAAAAATTGTCCACATGAAATAATTTTACCAACATTTTATCCATTATTTTTTATGAATTTTACTCTGTATATTTTAATTTTTTTCATAAATAAATTCTATTACATTATTTTATTTTTTCATTTAAAAAAAATCTGCCTAAAGGAAATGGTATTTCTTATTGTTTTTTCAATGTTCATTTCCAATGTTATAATTATAATGATTTTCATTTATGTAAACATTCTTAAAAGATTCTTATGATTCAAGAAGGACATAATAATGATACTAGACACCTTCTTTCTCAATTTGGAATATGATGATATTTTAAGAGAGTTTTCATGAAACCGATTTCTTTCATATGGGTTAACTAAAATATGATGAAATTATGAATGTTTACAAGTTCATGTGAAAAACATATATACATTTTATCATTATATGATGGGTGGGGCCCTATATAGACCTTCATTTCATTTATAATGTTTTATATCTCATGAGATCATGTTGTGGTATAATGGTAGTATCCCATTCCTAAAATTTTGGGGTATATAAGTACCTATCCAAACACTAAATGGTTGTGTTATAGGGGTGATCATCAAAATCCCAAAAGGAAGTGGAATATAGGTTTTTTCCCAAGATTACTATGTTATGTGGAGATGGATAGCCTAATCCATTATATAAGGAACGTATCAATAGTTAACCTTTACACAAGTTTTATAATCATATACTATAGAGACCTATACATGAAGTACATAGACATTACATTACTTTTTCAGAATAATTAATACATTACAAAAACATACTCCCAAAGTAGGTATTAGTTTAGTGTCTTTGGAAACTCCGAACATAATCTTCTAATCATGGTGATGGATCTTCAACATCTCGCATAAATATATTCCCCTTTTGTTTTCTTACCAAAAACCTGTATTTATAACCTGGGGAAAATAAAACATAATATGGGTGAGCTCAAATTCTCATTAATGGTAATCGTGGTGAACATAAAATAAATCCATAAACATTTGAACGTAAAAACATGAACATAAGCAATGAAATAAACCATGGAAGTACATAAGGAATATATCATAAAGGAACATTAATCATGATAAAAATATCATTGAAATAAATAATTTAATTGTAGAAAACAATTAAGCACATGTTATTATTTCCATAGTAGCAAAGGCATTGTTTTCAATACCATCATAGTGGCCAAAGTCCATTACTGAACTGGGATTACTTGTCGTTCCAGCCCCATATTACTAAACCAGATTCACTTTTTGTTCCAGCCATGTCTATCTCATGAGATATAAATCATTACCCAATGCATTGGAGGGAGATATAGATCCCACCCATCTTATAATAGAACCATTCATATGGGTACCACAAAATAAACATAAATCATTCATCGTAACCCAAAGAATAAAATGGCTTTCATAAACATCATCCCATCATAACATAATCCATATAAATAAAATGGATATCATTTCATCATAATAAAAATAAAACCATTTAAATAATAGATACATTATACTTGAAACATAAAAATATTAAATAATTTCATCCTATATGGAAAATAGTTTTGATAAAACACATGAAATGAATTCTGGGGGAAAATATCCTTTCTTCCTCAAAATAATTTTCTTTCTAAAAAATGCCCTAAAATTTTAATAGAAAAGTATTTTTTTGAAAATAATCATGAAATATTGTAATGGAAGATTCATGAAAATAAGGCATTATGAAACCGTAAAAATCTATTCATGTTGTATATGTTAAAAAACATTCTCCTCGTACTTTTGCCGGAAAAGTACATTATATGTTAAACAAAAGAAAACTCATACCGTTCAACATAGTAAATTTTAAAAAGGGTTAAAAATGAAATTAAAAAAAAAATGGAATAATAGTAAACATTTTATTTAAATATTTCTTTGAAAACATGGACATTTATGATAAAGATAACCCCTGTAAATACTTACGAATAAACAATCTCGGATAAGAACAAGATTGAATAATTATCCTTTACCTTATGTCCAATTTATTCTGTATGTGTCTGAGACTCGTGTATAGTGGGTTTAAACATATTATTAACATGTAATAGAACCATAATAATATTGATGATATCCTATATGATTCACTTATTACTTTATCTTATGTGTTTATTTGTCAATTCCATGTTAAAGCAGCGTTTTGGGTAAAATCGTTTCATTTATCATCCGTGTTTTGACGTGTAATTATTCATATGATTACTTAGATCAATATTACTTACTTCCAAAATTTAAAACAAGATTTATATATAATATATATTCATAATATACATATATATAATAGATAGATAAATGGAATGAAATACACCGTTCATGGAGATGGTAGGCTGTACATACGCATGGACACTGTTTTCTTTTCCTTATAAAATTGAATGGAAGTAAGTAAAAAACATATAAATAAATAAAATATCATTAATAAGTCATATAGTTAATTATTATTTAATATAAATACTTTATAATCATTCTTTAATGGTTAACTTAGAGAATGAATCTCATCGCGTCGTGGAGATGGTAATCCATACATACGTACGAGCGATGATATCGTTCCCATAATTATTTAATGGAATTAGAGTGGAAGATATAATATCTAAGAAATAGTATCATGTTATTATAACCATATATATTTATTCTTTACACCATTATACCCATCCTTGTAATGTGGTTGTGGCAAAACATATTACACCACGGCGTGGAGATGGTATTCCATATGAACGCACGCGCGGTGATTACGTTTTCCGTAGGATGGGTAGAAGGTGAAATAGGGTTGGTTAATATTTATAATGACATATCAGTATATGAGTGATACTGATGTTATTACCTTATTATGAAAAAACCAAATAAGAGGATGTATACGAAGAAATGATCTTGAAAGAATCGGTAAAGGATATTACCTCTTCTTCGATGGGCCTCTTCTAATCCTCCACTTAGGGCACTACAATTTATCTTTGAAGAAGACCAGGACCTCTAGTATGTTTCTAGTAAAGTGGAGAACATAAATTTTAATGTTTTTTATGTGATTTAATTCTCAAAGTGGTGTTAGGAGGAGAGGGAGGATGTGGCCTTTTATAAGAGAGGAGAGGGGCACTTTTCGAAACCTCTAAAATAGTAATTTATAATAAACTCAAACCCCAGTTAAAAACCACAAAAAATTACTAAAATCCTAATAATAGATGATATATGGTTGTAATATCAACAAAAAAATAAGATTTAGTCACGTTGGTAATTTATTTGAAACCTTATCAACTTGATTTATCCTTATTTAATCTATTTAATTTTATTTGTGGAAATAATATTCTAAATTTTAAATTGTTATAAATAATTACTTATGTGTTGTTAATTTTCCATAGTTGGATACATTATGAAATTTTATACCATATAAATATTATTTTTTGATTTTTAAATATTTTTGTGATTTTTAATAAATTTTATAATATGTTATTTTTATAAAATAAAAATAGTGTCAATTTTGACAGTATTAATTTATTTGAATTTAAATAAAATACATAGAGAAGATAAATTAAAAACAAAATATTTAATAGACTCCTAACATGTCATATGCATCTATAAAATTTTTTAAGAACATTAATTAGTTCATATAATATTTATTTTATTATTTTTAAAAACATTCGTTTGATATTTCAATCAATAAAGTAATTTATACATCAATATTGTTTCATCATTAATGAAAAATATTTAATATCTATTAATTATAAATAAATTATAATGATGTAGATAATTTTATTATATTTCTGAATATTATTTATATTCAAAGTTTTATGATGTTTATCACTAAATTAAAATTATTACACTTATAAGATATCAGAGAGTGACATGTTGTCACATTCTCTGGTTTTAATAATAACTATATCATTTTCATGGTCAAAAGTCCATGAAACGAATCTATTATGACCCTTAAATTATATTAGTAGACTATTATTCATCCAATATAATTCTATCAAGTCTTAGGGTAATTTTATAATCTTATTTTTTACCCTTAATTACCTGATTTACATTTAACTATAGTAAATAAAAAATTACCGTAGTTACTATTCATAACATAAAAAAATAAAAGTAACCTATTAAAATAATTTGGTCCCATGGAATCAAAATATGGAATCAAAATTTCAAAATTCAAAATAAAGATTTTTTAGTAATTAATTTAATATTAATCCCGTTAAGAATACTTGTTTTGGAAGTTAAAACATTGTCAAAGATTGAAAGGTTTTTACCCATGAATTCAATATAAATTAATGATTATGACATAAACTATATTAGATGGTAAAAATAAATTCTATTTATACTTTAAAACAATTTACTATTATAATTTATCCATATAAATTATCTTGATGAAAAAATATGTTTTTAAGTAACATTTAGCGTGTTTTTACTATTCATCAAAATAAGAACGTTGTCAGAAAAGTATCAAAACATTATCCAATGTAAATTTTTATATCCTGATTCAAAATAAGAAGTTTATTTTTTAAAATTTAACTTATAACCTTGTCAAAAATTATATTTAAAATGGGTGCGCCATCAAAATCCGACAAGAATGCATTTTTTGAAAAATACTTCTTTTATTCGAAAAATTGATGTTATTCTCATACATCATTCAAGAAAATGTGTAAAATGAACTATATTGTTATAAAATTAAAAATGAGGTTAATACTATTTATAATGGCTAGTTAATAATAATATTATAACAATATATCATTGTTTAGTGAAACTCGGTATCGCGTACAACACACGCTATTGTGGAAGGTCACTCTTGCGTGTAATGCAAGCCAAGTAAGGGTTGCGTGGAGGGAAAGCTTCCTTTAGTGTTGCGTATAGCATACTAAAAATATAGTCCAATTATACATTGATAAAAATCTATTCATAGTGTTGTGTAAAATGAATTTTATTCGAAAGAACTTGAAATTTTGTGCATCACAAGCCATGAATACTGTTGCATATACTACAAGAAAATATGGTGTTGTGTATAGCGCAAGCTAATCTCGGTGAAGCGTACAATAAAAGACATCAAAGAAATTAAAAATAATAATTCTCATAAAATCTCGGGGTGTTACATATACATTCCATATTATTAGGTTATGGAATATACTTATGTCATGTTTTCATAATATTGAATCATGATACTATATTTTGAAGGCTATTATTTAATAAAAATCCTTATGTCCTGAATTTTGTGTTATGATTTATTTTTTATAGGGTATGATTGTATTATGATATGTCAATGCATTATTTATATACTCTCATAACCATATGTTTATCTTATTCCAACCTAAGATGGTTAATTTTTTTTCCTCAAGTTTACTATTATGTCGAAATTGATGTCACCCATCTTATATTACCATTTCCATAGATTATAAAGAACAGTATAATATATGGTCTTCTTATATAGGAATCATTTCAGAAGGATATTTATGGTAAATTATTAAGACTCTCTATAAAATAAGTAGATCATTTATCCAATATCTAAAGACATTAAATCTTTTGGTTATTTTATTGGGTATTCATTTGTGAGGTGAGATGTTTAAGATATTGATGTGACATAAAATATATGAATTCTATGCTCAAATCATCTCACTTTTTATGAAAGTGTATGAATAATGTTTAGATTTTATGACCTAGATCTAGGAGTGAGAGTAATAGGATTATCAGTTGGTATTAGAGTGGGGTTTTGTTATTTTTAGGTGCTAGGTTATTGACATTAAGAGGATAACACTTAAAGAAAACTAGGTTAAACTGAATTGGTAATAGGTCGATCCAATTTTTTCTAAGATGAAATGAAATATTCAAAGATAAAAAATAAGGACTCATAGGATAAGACATGTTAGGATTGATAATTCGTACTCATACGATGGTTAAAGTTTATTTTAAAGGATGTTAACATGGTAATATCTTACCAGTTTTGTTTTAGTATTTGGTATGAAATTGAATCTTGAAAATGAAGCAATTAAATGTATGTCTATAGAATCTCTTTTGTATTATTACCAAATAAAGTGGTATATCAGACATGAATGGTTATGACTAGTGAAAATATAAATATTTATCTATTGTGAGAGAATGTATTAATTTTCTAGTCCTACATTATATAGAAAGGTTCATATCTAATTAGAAATTATCTCTTGAGTCTTTATTATATTGTTTTTATCCTCAACTATATTTATTTGTGAGACATAATTAAAATTTTGAGGATGAAATTTATTTATGGGGTTAGAATATAACACCATGATATTTCAGTATTAATTTTACTTTAAAAATATTATGCAGAATATATTTCATAATAATCTATATTAAACTAAAATAAACCACAATATATTTTGTTACAAGGTAATATAAACATAAATACCTTATGTGGATACAATGTGAAATATCATTATAAAAAATATTAGAAGAGTTAAAAATAAAGTAAATAAAAATAGTATAAAAAATTAAAATAATGAACTATTAATATTATTAATTAAAATTATTTAACATGTAATAATAACAATGAATTAGTGAGAATTAAATTTTATTAAGATAAATAGGTATTGAGATGTGATTAAAATCAATTAATGTTAAAAAGATATATTTTTCAAAGAACTGTTTTAAAGTGTTTTGTATTTTTTTGATTAAATTGAATTAAAACCTATTAAAAGATGATTATAATTGCATTATTCAATAAAAAATATACTAACACTCATTTTTTAGTATTTTATATGAAATAATTCTAATGAAACTAAATGTTCTAATTTTTTGTAATGAAATAATATTTTGATTATATTTTATATATTTATTTAAAAGGTAAGTTAAATTTTCTATGAATTTTAATTTGATAAAATTAATTTAATTTTAAATTAATAATTTAAATATTATATTAACAATAATTTCACATATTTTTTTGAATAGGTGAATTTTTAGGTGAATAGTACAAAATACAGTTTTTATAAACATTGTATCTTTTATGACATCATCTCGACATAAGCATGAATTAAGAATTTATGAAACTATTTTCCAGAAAATATTTGTATTTAAGGATAATATTAATTCAATTAAAAATAATATGTTTAATTTAGAAACCTATGTTTGAAAATTTGGAACCTAAGATGAATTTTTTTCTAATAACAAAATTATTTTTTTGTATTTTTTCTTTAATTAAGTATTCACATGATTCCATTTAGTTTTTTCTTGGTTTGAAAATGCATTAAAACTAATTTTCTAATAATAGACGAATAAAACCAAAACTATTCAAAATAATTGGATTAAATAAGTATAAATTCATTTTTATATTTAAATACAAATTTTTTCCAAAAAAATATTTTCCCCTTGTTATGGGTTCTTATATTAATTTTTTCACATTTATAAATTGAATCAAATAAAATTTATTTCATATCATTACTCAGTGTGTAAAAATTAGGTTATAAGTTCAACTTCATTTTTATTCATAAAAAAATGATACATAAGTAAAATTTAGTCATCATGGTAAAGACTAAAATATGTTAAGAGTGTTAAATCAAGGGATAAAGTCACAAATCATGAGAAAATAATTTTTTAAACTAGTTTATGAGGTTATCATAGACCTTATGTCATATTATATTAATTAATTATCAAATTTGGATCCAAATTCCATGAATATTACATTTCTATTTTATAAATAAACTATTATTTACAAAAATTACACTACTCTCATTTGTATAAACAACCATCCACAACCCATTCAAATAAACCCCTAAAATTTGAATTCACCTTCATACTTCATCACATTTCCATCCTTAATAATCCTATCCCATATTAGTCAGCTTCTATTTCCATGATATTTCTCTAATTCCTTTATAACTAAAAAGGTTTCCAAAAATGAGATATGATTTATTCTTTATAAGTAATAACATATAAATTTTTTTCTTCATTTATCTTCTTTTGATGTAGCTCATAAAAAAACATTTTAATTATTTGTTGTTAATTGAAAATATATAAATATATAATTATAATATATCATAGTTTTTATTTCATTCCTATATTCCCTCTAACATAAGTGGGATTTTATATAATTGTTTAATATTTTGATGTTCATGTTTGTTATTTATTTGGTTGAATTATTTCAAATAAAACCCCATTACTATATGGGTTCAAATCACATATTCTACAATTATTGTAACTGTATACTATCTTCCTGAATGATTAATATAAGACTATGTTTTGGATTGAACATGATATTAAAGTGACTATGATTCATACAATGAATCTATTTAATGAACAAAGGTCCAGTGATCATAATACTTGAATGGATGACTCAACAAAAAATAGAGACTCTACGATAGACCACATGACTAATGGATCAATCATAAGCCAAATAGTTTTAATTTTTATAACTTTATAACTGACTGTATGAAGAAATCTGATCAACCATAAAGTATTCAATCAATTAAAAGAATAGAAGGATTGAAGATAACTATTTTTTTCGAAAATTAATTAATTTATAACCTGAGTAAAATACTAACTATTTAACATTCTGGTTCTGAATTCCAGTCAAAGGTTCCCTATACATGACTGGACACATTACCTCAAGCACATATCTCCAAATTCCAAAGGATTTTGATGAGTAGAAAGGGCCTAGGAGTGTTAGTGGGGAGACTATTCCCTCATTAGTAGAGTGTAACACATCATAAATACAACAACAATTCAATAGAGGAAGAAGTAAACCATAAAATAGAAACAAATAGAGGAATAATGATAGTATATAATAATTTTTAAGTCCTTTCATATAAAAGTTGATTATATAGGTCACATGTTTCTAATTAAACATCCAAAAATAGGACGTAACAATCATGTAAAATATATATACAAAAAGTAAAAAAAATTACAAAATTATATTAGTATCATCACAAGACATAGATTGGTCCCATGCTCTACTACTCCTGTGAATCATATCAGGTAATTGTATTAGGGTTGTTTACCTTGTCTACACCTACAATTTCTTAATCTATTTGGGTCTAAAAAGGTGACCCAAATAGGGTGTGAGATGTAATCCTAGTAGGAAACCACCCATGGTTTGTGCCAGTCATTCACTGAATATATATAAGAAGTGTGAAGGAAGAATAAAAATAAACAAGGTAGTACTCATAGGTGAATATCAATATCATTTAACCAATTTCATTTAACAACTAAATATCATTTAATTTATATGTCTCGAGATCCAGCTCATGTCCTACATCCTCTGTATAGTCAATAACAAAAAAAATATTAAACATGCCATCTACAGAGATATGAGTCAAGCCTGAATCCAATCTTTTTATTTGGCTTGGTAGATATTTGGTATATTAATGTATCATTAATTCAATTTGAAACATGAGAATTTCCATGACATTCCTAAAATGAAATTTAGGTATCTCTCCATGTGTGATATCAAACCATGACTATCCGTGACATTCCTAAGTTTGAATTGGAATACCAACACGTAATGATATCCCCAAACACAATACAATCCCATCCTGGTAAACATATCAAGAAATTGGTATTGTTCTAGGTGAGGTAACTCCATTCCATATAAGTCTTCCCTTATAGGTCTTTTATGGAAGCCTATGTATCACTCTTGGCATATAAGGTCACATGCCCTTTTTGAGTTTGTCCATGGCATCCTTCATTTGGATCCCTAATTTACATGGCATATAAATTAATCCCTAATGATTCCAACAAAGGAATCATTCATTTGGATCCATGGTTCACCCATCGCATAATCAAGGATCAAACCATTGATCCTGTCAATAGAATCCTTCAACTGGATCTATGATTTTCCCAAGGCAAACAATTCACTAGTCTAATGAGTCAGTCTATGGAATCGTTCAATTGGATCCATGATTCACCCATATCTATTAATAATTTTATCCATTCAATTCAATTTGAAACATTTCATTTATTATACTAATTTCAAAACCAAATGCATCCATTTGAATCTCGCCTCAATAAGTGCTCATGCATTAGACAACCTCAAAAAACATAGCCTTTTAATTACTCACATGGGAATATTCAATACAACAAGCCTCATATGCATAAAACGTTGTGACATGGATTGGATTCCAATTAAATCACATGGGAAAACCATTATAATGATAAATTAAGCTCAATCAAAACAATGCATAATGTGGTGTAAATATATCTCACATGGGAAATTCCATTTTTAGGCAATTAAAGCTAAAACAAACAATTTTATAACATGGAAAAGGTTCAAGCCATCTATTCCATTGCCTTAATCCATTTAATAAATGAAATTTAAATTCAATTCAATATAAAATTCATATTTGACAACACAAGCATGGTGTATTGGACACATATATGTTTGTCAAAGGCCATTTCCACTAAAGGTCCATTTAGTAAACATCACCCAAAGGGGTCACTCAAGTTCAAGGCATTCAACCTATATCCAATTTCAATGAATCTATTTAATAACCTAAAAAATCCCTAGAAAATCATGGGATTTAAATTATTTTAATGAGACCACCATAAAATGGGCATGAGACACAACAACATAAATAAACAGCCTGAATTTGAGTGAATGGCTTGAGACCACCTACCATAGGTCCATGATGAATTGATCATCCAGTAATAGCTCCTGAATCAACATAGGTTTAGATAAATATGAAAATTGGATGTTGAAAGATAAATTTGGGCAGATGATCCTAAATCCAAATAGCATATTGGATAACCATAAGTATCGAGAATGACAAAAAATTGGTTTAAATATTTCTGTTACAAATATGATGAGACAAACGACCCTCCAAATAGAGATCAGATAGAGAATCTATCTCAAATCCAAGGATAGGAAATAGTGAGAGTTATTTAAAGGTTTTACATTTCTATAAGTAGGAATTAAATAGATATATAGGGTTTTAATACATTTATAACATAATAAAAATTATAAAAAATAACAAAACTATAATGGTCGCATGGTTTTCAAAACCATGTGCTGACCATGCATGGCTTCCTATTACCTTGGGGCATAACACATTATTTATTAACTATTCTCAAATAATACAATGATCCATTGTAATGTTCTAAAAAACTATAGACCTGGCCGCATGGATGTGTGTCCCAACCCAAATGGTTTGCAGTAACCATGCGACCTCCTCTTTTCACAGAAAACGGGTTACAGGATCTGGAATAGCCCGAGACACCCCTAATACCTCTATGACCTCAATGGAAATTAATATTAGGACTTATTTAAAAAACTAAACTAATAATTGATGAAAAAAGGAGTCAGTAACAAAAATAAAGAACTAGGTTCTTACAAACATCCCCCCTTAAAGAAATTCATCCCCAAATTTCTCTTCCAAGGGTGGTGATGGATGATCTGAGAATAACTTCGACCACTGTGATCAAACATCGGACTCCTACTCCTAGGTCTCATCTTGCACTCAACCATGATTCCAAAGAACCCATAATAAAGGAATGAAACATTCTTAATGAAACTTCATACTATGATCCAAAATTCTTATAGGATGCTCCGTAATTAACGCATCAACATGTAACTCATCCTCCTCGGGCAGAATGGAATTAGATAGTTCTAAATAGTAATTTCATAGATGGGAAACATGGATGACACCATGCATATCCTCATACGTCTGAGATAATAGAAACCGATAGGCTACTCAGCTAACTATCTATGGAATCATGAACGGATCGACATATCTCAGCAAAATCGTACCCTATCTCATGATCCTCATATGTCCCAGCCTCGATGAAACACATAAGAAAACATGATCCAAAAACTCAAACTCAATAGGTCATCTATGGATATATTTGTATGATTTTTAATGAAACTACTTAGTTTCCATCAGCTTCTTAATCAGTTATACTTGCTCTCTGTTCTCCTAGAAAAGACGAGGTCCTGACATAGCTCCCTCTCCTACCTCTAACCAACACAGTGGAGATCGACATGGCCTACCATATAAAACCTCATACTGATCCATCCAAATAGTATCAAGAAATATATTTTTATAGGATAATTTAACTAGGGGTATATTCCTCTCCCACGAACCCCCAACGTCTAGGATGTTTTCTCACAACTTGTCCTAAAGCACCTAAATCATGTGCTCTTACTGGAAATCTGTTTGGGGGTGGTATGTCGTGCATAAGGGAACCTGAGTACCCAGTTCCCTCTGTAGCCCTTTCCTTAACCGTTATGTAAACCAAGCATCCCTATTTAGAATTATAGAATGGGGGACCCTATAATGTTATATTATCTCATGTATATACGTCATCGCAAGCTTTTCAACTGAAAAGGTATCCTTGATAAGTAAGAAGTGACCGACCGTCATGATATTCTCAACAACAACCAGTAAAAAATCATTACCTCTAGGCTCCTCAATAAACTGGTCAAAAAATCCATCATGACATCATTACATTTCCACTCAGGAATGGGTAGCTATAGTAAATGTATTGTTGGTTTCTTGTGTTCCACCTTCACCTGTTGACTGGTGGTGAACCTAATGAAAAAACTAGGTACATCGATTTTCATACCCAACCACCAATAATGATAATGTAGTTCATGATTCATCTTTTTCACACCTTAGTGCACTACCCATTCTAAAGAATGAAAATCCTACATCAGCTCCCCATGCATCTCCATTGAAACCCACATGCAACCATGTACTCATAAGAACTCATCATTTCCTATGGTCCATCCATTAGGAGGGTCCTCACCTACCACACTCTTCTATAAAACTAGGGATTCTATTTTGGATAACTACCTTATCCTCACTCTATCCAGTATGATAGTGGTAATAGCTATAGATGAAATTAATGTTTTCCACTGAATATCATAAACTTCCAAGTGTATCTCAACGAAAAATTCTATAAGTTTCCACTCACTAGTGGCATAATATACTACTTGTATCTGAGTCCTCCGACTCAGTGCATCATCCACTACATTGCCTTTACTAAGTGCTTAGGCAAGCTCGATGTCGAAATAATGAAGGTATTCGACCCACCTTCACTACTTAAAATTCACATCACGCTATATAAATATATACTTAAGGATTTTTTGGTTTGTGCACATTACAAACTTTTTTTCCAGTAAGTAATTTCTTTAACAACGCAATGTGTGAACAACTACACCTAAATCAAGTTCATGATTTGGGTAATTCATCTAATTTTACCTCAACTATCAAGAATCATACACAATGACCTGATCCCCTGCATAAAACTGCTCCTTCATGATACCTGATGCTTTATAGTAAAGAGTTTAACTCCTTCCGAGATCTAGAATAATAAATATTATTGTTGATTTCAATATCCCTTTAAACTCTTGAAAGGTCGTATCATTGGAATTTGACCATATATACTTCACACACTTCTTATCAATCTCTCCAACAAAACTTCTAATTGTAAGAATCCCTATATGAAATGATTGAAGTAATCATCCTACCCTAAGAAACTCCTTACCTCAACAACGTTCCAAGGATGTTCCTAAGAAACTACAAATCTCACCTTCTCTAGGTTCACTGATACTCTTGTCTCTGAGATGATGTGACATAGGAATTGAATATGATCTATCAAAAAGTGGAGATTTGTGATGTTAGAAAATAATTGATTCCATCTTAGTGTATAAAAACAATCTAAAGATTGGTTTAATGGTCTAGTTGATTATTAGAATACACTGAGATATCATCCATGGAAACTACTACAAATAAATCGAGGTATGGATGGAACACTTGGTTGATTATTTCCATGAAGACTGCTGTCAGGTTCTTTAGATGAAATGGAATAAAAAAATACTCATATAGACCGTACATGTTCTGAAAGGTTTTGTAGGGTATGTGTGATGGTCAAACATGAATATAATTATAACCTAA
This sequence comes from Viscum album, assembly GCA_963277665.1. Classification (NCBI taxonomy): domain Eukaryota; kingdom Viridiplantae; phylum Streptophyta; class Magnoliopsida; order Santalales; family Viscaceae; genus Viscum; species Viscum album. Next base: position 1,290,213,344 of record OY728138.1, on the reverse strand, counting down.
TTTTAAATCAATCTTTGAGATGACCTATGATTCATGGAGCTGGTTGAAGAGATCATCTTCTAGGATAGAGGATACTAGTTCTTAACCGTCAACTAGCTCAACTTTTGGTTATCTACAAATAGCCTAATGGTACAATCTACCTTATTCACAAAAGGACAATTTAACCCCTACAGAGATGTATTGAGTCATATTAAAATATTTTCCTGTAAATACTCTATCGTTCTATTGAAATATTTAAACGCCATCATATACATCCTGTAAGGAGGAATGAATAGACAAGAAACTCCTTAAACTAACTCTATAGAGAACTCTACCTCTCTCATTGGAGGTAATCCAGAGAATTCAATGGGAAGACGTCCACCATTTGAGGGAAATAAGTATGATGTGTCCCTTGATCATCTAGATACTAACTCTAAATCTAAGACATCATTCCTCCTATACCACAACTTGCAGGTCTAGTTCATCTCACCTAGAGTTCCCATTAACTTTTCTGAAAGTAATATCTACCCTTTCGTGATGTAAATATCACCCTTTGGAGATAAAAATCAATGAAATTGTGAAATAGAACCAACTAGACTATATTGATAGAGATATTAAATCCTATCATGTTGAGGAAGAAGAGGTCCCATATGAAGATCCACCCACCAATATCGAGGGGGAACTCCCTGCACTGTCATACACCTACCTTCCTAATTACCAAAGGAGTTTCAAGAGTCATGATATCAACATAATGCTGATCACTGAGCCCAAGGATATACACTATAGAAATAATATAAATCTTTGTGAAACATAACTATCAAAAAGTACATAAGCTAATGTGAATGCCATTTGAATAGTACCTCTGATAGTCGAATGTACAAGATCCAACTTCTTATAGGTCTACTGAACTGCATAATCCTGGCATGTACCAAGACCTTGGGACACTCCTTGGATACCCTAAGCTGATTCAACATGTTGTTACTATGAACCCGGGGTCTGGATGCCTTGAACAAAACCACCATCACTGCTTGTTTGGAAAACTATACCATAGCTCCCTACTTGATGTGAAGTGGCAGACCCTTCTCCTTACGACGGTGTTGGTGTATACCCTCTCTCAATGTCTTCTAGTAGAAAAATTATATAGTAGAACTATACATGGACCATCATTACATATGCATGACACTCAACTAGGTCCCTCAGACATCATGGCCTCGTATACCCTGCCTACTGCACGGGTAGCACCACAGCTGGATACCTAGAGGTGTGGTCTAACCGCTAATATCTCCATGTGGAGGCTCTCGATGAAGCTTCCTAATACTGGTCAAATCATTTCTAGATCAAGAAGGAAAACTGCCCTGAATCACACCCCCAACCTCTATCAAGTTATGATATGTGAGCAACACCTAATTTACTATTATTTAAATAGTAGTCATCCGAAATAAATTCACCAGTTATCAAATTTCATGCATGAGACCATCCACAAATCTCCTGGATATAGGTAGCTCATCACCCATAAAATAGGTGTAATGGGAGGGATATCTACAAAATGGGATGACTAATCAACAACTGATAGTGCACCCTACTCTATATATATGAACTCCCAGGCACTATAAACCCTCAAAGTATTAGGATTTAAATAATCATATAAGGTCGTATTAAAATCACTCAAGGACATCTCTCCATGATGATTGGTCTTAGTTATATCATCCCACCATATGATAGAAGAATAACACATAATGTACATTGTAAGAATTACCCTCCTCTTAGGAGGAATTTTAGGTTCTTGAAGATATAAATCTTGGACCCTATCTATGACTCTATAGGTTGTGGTCCTCCATTCCTAAAAAAAAGTGGGTCGATGCTACTGCTGAACTCACCCATCAACTCTACCATAGTCAGGGAAGGTCACGGTGCACCTTGAATGGTTTTTATGAATCGCACAAAACCTTCATAGAACTGTGTCTAAAACCTCTATATGGTACAAATCTTGGATACCATGGTAGGAACAACTAGATGATCCCCTTGTATCCCTTATCCTACCACCTCTAGAGTATGATCATAGCCACCATCCTAACATACCACATGAGGTTTTCATGGTGGAATGGATCTAAAATTCCAAAATAATTCCTCAGTTCATGATCATTATCAAATTTAACATCTAAAAAGTATATATATTCAAGAAGAATAGGTAAAATTATTCCTCTATAAGAACACACCCAGGTTCATACTCCATGAGACTTGTATGAGTGACATAATGATCTGATATAAGTGAGACATACTATTATAATCCCACTACTAAGGTTGGGTCTGGTCATGTTCTCTTCAAAAAATAACTCAAGTCTACATTTCATTTTACATGAATTAATTTTCAATTGGTTTACATATTCATTCCCATTTTATATTTGAATTCATCATTATTCACATGTATATCAAAATTCAATTTAGAAGGTTAAACCATGGTTCACCAAATTGTGATTCCGGAGGGCACATAATTTTATGGGGCCAAATATTTCCATCCATCCAACCCTTACCAAAACACATCCATATATACATATCACAACACTAGGAAAATATATCATGACATCTATCAAAACAACATGAAATAGTAATTATCTCTAAATGGCATGTCAAAATGCATGGCATGTGATTTCTTGTAAGTTTCTAATATGATGTATGAGATATAATATCCTTATTTAATCGGGATGCAACCAAAATAGGACCCATAATCATATCAATAATAAAAACAAAAATCAAGTGTGTCACCCAACGGTGGAATCAAATTAACTGTAACTATCAAAATATAGAAAAAAATAATTAAATTCAAGGTAATGTGGATTATTCATATACACAGATTAGCTGTGCTCAGGAAAAACTCATTACCAAATTCTTATTCATTCTTATCCCTTTTTATTATTGCTAAATTTTAAAGAAAAACCATAAAATAAACCCCTATGATACTACTCTATAACATCCCTGTTTCGGATACCACTCAAAGGTAATCTATACCCAGTTGGCCGCATGGCCTCATGTTTATCTACCCAAATTTTAGAGGCTGCCGATTAGTATTGAGGGCCTAGTTGTGTCTGTTGGGATACTATGCCCTCATTATCAATGTGTAACATATCATAAATACAATAATAGTTCAATAGATGAAGCTAAAAACCATAAAATAGAAATAATTAGAAGAATACTGATAGTATAAACAAATCCAGAAGTCATGTCATATACAAGATGATGATACATGTCACATGTTCTAAATAAAATACCAAATACAAGGACATGATAGTCATATACAGTACATATATTAAAATTAGAAAAATTCAAAATGAATCGCAGTATAATCACAATCTTCAAGTTGGACCCATGCTCTCTTGTCCGAAGAACCATATCAGGTGCCTGTATTAGTATGCATTACCTTATCTACACCTAAAATCATATAATCTATTTGGGTCAACAAAGGTGACCCAAACAAGGTGTGAGATATAACCCTAGTAAGAAACCATCCATGGTCTATTACAATTAGTTAGTAAATATATATAACAAGTGATTAGGTAGTATAATAATAAACAAGGAATTAATCAATGGTAAACAACCATATAATTTAATAAGTTAATTTAACAATTCAATCTCAATGAATTTATATGTATTGAGATCTGACTCAAGACTCACATCCTTTGTATATTCAATATCACAAAATGTTGTTTAATAAGCTATTTCTGATATTTTTATATTTGGGAACACATCAACCTGCCACGTGTTGGTATGCTCGCTGACGATTGCGTTGTTTCCCCACATTCCCACTTTCCAATGGAAGGAGACATATGTTTCCTCTTGATGGAAGTTTTTTCCTTGAATGAAACAGGGTTATGGGATGTCGATATTTCCTTATATGGATTCCACCTCTAAATTTGTCGCCTAGTCTAGGTCTCCCCTAATGATTTAGACGTTTTTCATGAATTTATTCTTGGTGCCGATTGTTTTTGGATTCTGATTAACTATGCCGCATTTGTTATGACATTCCAGAGGGGTCAAATTAAAGAAGCGACCATTGGTAAGAAGATTAATCACCTTGGGCATCGATGGTGTGTCGGGATGCTAAAACACATGTACACTTATATTTTCTCTTATCATAGGGATTCTTGAGGGTGTGTAAGTCCAAGGCATCCCATGCCGAATGCAGTGAATTGTATTCTAGAGGCATCTTTTTGAGGATTTCCTCGGCTTCACATGTTTAACATGGGGTATTCCGTGAGATTAATATATCTCAAAGATGGATTAGACAGATTTGAACACTAATGAGAGTTGATCAGATAGGTACTTCCCTATGGGGAGGAATACATGGAATGTTTTTATCATATGGAGAGATCAGAATGCCTAATTAAGATGGACTTAGGATGGTGTTCCCCAAAAAGGGGAAGGATTCACACCATGAAGTCTGGTTTGGAAACCAAAAAAGGAGGATCAGATAGTAGCATTGTTAAACAAAAATGGGACACCATGGTTTACCATTGGTATGATTAAACCTTTAATAGGCTTCCTACATACACTATTTAAAATGTAGGGATCAAAACCAACATAATTTGAATGTGTGAGGCATGAAATCAGTGTGTACACAAAAGAAAAAAAACCCAGAGATATATTGTAGATTATATATGGTTAGAGGCTTGGGAAATACAAAGGTAACTTTGATGAACGGTTCTTATACATGGTTAGATTCCCATAACAATGGAAGGATCTTACTAGGATGTGGAAGCATTGGAAAAATCAGGATGGATATGGATGAAGTGTCGAAGGATGGAATGAATCTGGATGGAACAAAAAACTAGTGTGAAGGTGATAATAATGGGATTGAACCTCAAAGATGTTTCTTATATATCCTTGTAGAAGGGAATCAAAGTCGGCATAGTGAAGATATCGGGCATAGAATCATAGTGCACACAAATGAAAACAACCCAGAGGCATGCTTGGGGCTTACAGATGGTTATTGAAGTAGGGGTACACTTGGTTGGAGGATTATGGATTGAGTGTGGGACATATTCCTTAAGACTGACCAAGAGAATGGGATATGTAGTCAGGGTGTACACAATAGATGATGAACTAAATAATTTGATATAAATATCTCAGGGAGGCAATCAGGGTGATGGGTCCCACAGAGGGAAGAGGTCACATTAGGAGGGTAAAATCAAAGGAGGGAGCAGTAGATTTTACCATTTTTGGGACATAACCATGAAAAGGCTTCCTACATACCCAAAAGGGATCAAAAACCTTGTATTTTAGGATGGTTTATATAGTTTAACATCATGAGTAAGGAAGAGTGAATCAATGTGAAATGGTTGGGATATATGAATAATTGTCTTAGATCTCAGGAAGGCTTCCAATATACCCTAATTAGAATTCATAGATGAAAGACTACATTTTTAGGTGCAGAGGGGATTGGGTATTACACATGTTTAGCGGCCCGAAAAGGATTTTATGGTCTATGATTACTCTAAGCTCGAATTATTCATTCATGGTCTGAGAATCCATATGTAGAAGCACGCTTGATGATCATGTAATAAAATATGGAACTCGAGGATGGTGTTAGTATTATGTGTGGTTAGCGGTTTAGGAATAAGAGGATTGGTAATTTCTCCAGAAGGTAGGTTTGATGTGAGAGGAGGGTTTCAATATATACGAGGATGATATGGACATAATACTTGGAACACCCCATCAGAGGGTGTCAGGGATTACACATAGGATTCCTACAATGCATGTGGAGACAAAGCACAATGGGAGAGAAAGGTTGAGATGACAATGACACTGATCCTTCATCGAATCATCCCGAGCTAGCCGCACACACAATGATATTAGTTTTAACTCATGTGACGAGTATACTAATCCTTGTTAGTTTAACATCCTATAGCTTAGACAATGGGGAATCACTCCTTACCCCTAGGACATAAATAACTAGAAGACTTAAATCCTTGGGGAAGGTAAGGCTCCAGCAATGCCATTTATTATCGGGGTTGTATAGTGATCCATTGAGGGTTCCATGTTAGCATAACTATGGAAAGAAGAGATATATGTTAGTTTTCCTAGGCAACGAATCATTATTTAGGACAAAACAACATGAAACACTTCTCGAGGGATAGGGAAATTATTGCATACAAACTTGGAGGGCTTCACAGTGGAAGTATGTGCAAGATAGTGGTGTTTACATGAAAAAGGGACTGAGACATGGTCCTTTGGGTTATGGAAAACACTTGGAGCATATAGTAAGGGGTGAACACAATATTTAAGGCTTGCACACAAGATGTGGAGGGGGTACAAGAAGTAATGTTCATTCACATGATTGGGGCATGCGTGCAAGATGGAATCATGCATGGAAAATTAGGGGATAGGGAGGAAAGAGGCACTACACAAAGGAAAATATTTCACATAAAAAGTATCTTTTCATGAAATTTACTTTGAGTGAATGGAAATGGGTGAGGATCAATCCCCCATGGTCCCACCCAAAGGAGGACACCTGGGATACCTATCGCTCATGATCCATTACCTTGAGGACATGCCTTTTATGTAGTCACATAAGGATCATTTTATGGGAAATAGAGAGGCGTTTTATCTTTTGGAACCATACCTCTGAGTGGGGGTGGGGGGGGGGGTATGCTTCTATTTATACATGATAATATTAGTGTAGGTGCACAATGGGGCCTACTCTCAAGTGGAATTTAAAGTTTTATTTGGAAAAAAAGATCTAGTTCATGTTCCATTTTATCACATGCCTCGATGAATTCATTGGAACCTATGAAATGACCGTTATTCGAAAGGTCGATGTGGATGAATCCCTTTGACGTCACATTTGGTTCCCATGTTCTTTCTTGTTTATTTCGATCTTTCATGCCAACCCTATATTTTCCATGCACACCCCTTGGGTGTCTCGTGATTGTCTGAAGATTCAAAATATTCCTTCATTTTTCTCAAAAATTCCCAATTCATTGTCTTAACTGAAATATTGATCCAAAAATTACCCCTCATAATTTGAGCTTAAAGGGGACCAAATGGAACAATTATAAGTGTAATTCTGAATAAAATAATCGAACTTTGGTGCTACTCACAAAAAGGGTGATACAATGAAAAATTCCTTCCACGTGCGTGGAATACTTGGTCCACGCCTATAAATAGGCAGGGGGTCCAATGCTCCGTAACATTAATTTAAAATGATATTGGTGAGTTTTTATATCATACGTCAAATATGATCTTTTTTGTGTAAAAGATTTTATATTTGGTCAACATCTTGCGTGAAATCACATTCTCTTTCATGCCTCTACCATATCTTGCATGAAACTAACTTAGCTAGATTTTTCATGGGCTAACCTCATCTTAGGCATAGCATACTATCTTGCATGCCAAAAATCCCTTCTTTTTTAGAAATACCCTCTATGGATTTTAGGACCTAACAAAATGGATGATGAATAGATCAATGTAGAGAGAGAAGTTGTTGCTGCTACATGGAGGATAGAGATGGTCATAAAACCTCAAATTCTTAATGCAATGAGGGTCATATATGATAACTAAATATTTTTTGGTATGAAAATGAAATCTCAATTTGGTTATGTTATAAGTGACAATCTACTGATTTGGAACATTGGTATTCTAGAAGGAGTGTTGATGCCAGGATTTGACAGTGATGCGCCACGGTCAAGGGTGACCTGTGAGCATAGCCTTACATGGGACACCATCATGAAAAATGGTTACCCTTATAGTTAATTACATTACATGGCTATTGAGGTCCTTAATCCAAAGACCCAAACTATTGTAGGGAGCGATCCAGCTCTTGAGGAATCTTCATCTCTCTATATGAGCAATTTCAGGGGAAACATCCCCGATGAGACCAAAGGATTGAAGGAATAAGACTTTTGGTCTAGGGATATTATTTTCAGTGAATGGTCATGGTTGTACTAGGTTTGAAAAATATGCGAGGTGTTTTGGGTAGTGTTGTGGTCTATCGGGTTGTTTGAATCTATGTGGACATTTTAGTTCCCTTTCTACCATTAGCAGGAATAGGTGCCAGAGATGTTCAACTAATGGTCCCCTGATTGAAATAAATTCCTCCTCCACCATGGGGAGGTGGGCATCAGCCTTTGGAAAATCCATTAGATGGGGTGAATTACCCTATAATGAAACTAGTATAATGAGTTCCTTCCAATGGAGAATTTTTGGGGGGACATGACACATAGCCCCATTCTGACATGGAATCTAATAGAGCAACCTAAGAAGAAGATAGAAATCAATTACATTCTGAAAGATATAGTCTATCCTGGATGGTTCATCCCGTATCTTCGGAAGGAAAAGGTAGTGAAAATGTCATGTCGAGGGAAGTAGTGCCCAAACATGTCATAGAGGGGGATGAAAGGATCATATTGGATAGTCCTAGAAGTATGCGAGTACCAATCATGGGGCTTAAGTGTAAATGAAATATGAGAACTGAATGTAAAATATGTTGGGTTCCATACTGTGTTTTTGAGTGGTTCGATTCCTCTAATAAGGAACAAAATATTGGGGTTGGGGGTCCATCCATGGACATTGGTGATGGCCAAAATCATGGTATCCATGAACAAGGTCAATCTGGGAGAGCTTGTGTTGACCAAGATGTACAATATTCTGAGGAGAATTTCATGGATAAGTACGTCCAAAATCATATATATATTATTCATGATTATTCATGGAAGGGTTTTAACTCATTGTGGTTGGTATGACTTCATGAATTCTATTAATCTTAAATGTGACGGTCTACAGACATCCCTACTAAATATCACTGGCATTCACATGTTGACACCTAAAGAGGAAGGTATAGAGCTCATGATTGAAAACCATGTGAATTTTAACATACAACCATTTAAAACCCCATATATACTGATAGTAGAAGATTGGAAAGGCCCATTGGAGTAGAGGGAATTCATGAAAAGTATTAGGGGAGGTGTGCTAGTAGCTTGGATTGATGAGAAAATCTTTTTGTTAACCCTACATGTCGTCGAGGTTTGTGAGGAAGATCATGTGTATGAAGCATATTCGAAAGAGAGTATATATAGTGGTTTAGGAATATGGGTAGCCCCACACCCTTGAAAATTATGGATCATGTTCATGACTAATGGATTTTATGAATTCATTACATTTCCCATACTGATGTTAATGTCGTCCAATCAAAAAAGTATGACAACCATTGGTTAGCGGCATATTCAGACGTAGTGTTGTTGTAGCATGTTCATAAAATCAAGGCGGCCAGTGTGGATTCTAGATAATGAGGAAGCGTATGAGTTATTTCTGGGGAAGTTATGCCAGAACTAATCTATTTATCTGGAACAACGCATGCAATAACATTGGTGGGAGGAGCATTGCAAGGTGATAATCCCCCTCTGCCCCCTAAAGAGAGGTGCTCCCATGGGTGGCCTCATGGTCCAAATAGGGAACTCTCTCAAAAGTAACTAATATATCTTCTAAATCAAACCACTAACACAATTTTTGCATCTCTATGGTCTAAGTGGAGGACACTATAATGTTCATTGTCTACTGAAGAGCTATGATGGAGACTTGTGTGCATTGAGCTTGACCTAATAGAAGTAGGGGTGTATTCAGGTGGTGGAGAAGGTAGACCTTCGTCACTAACATGTGTACCTAATAGCCTTGTATATTAATGCATGCCAAGAAGGGTTATGTGATGAACCACATATTCTCATGAAATTGATACATGGCCAGGATCATGACCCTAAAAAACTGACGTCCGGGGATGAAGACGACGGGGAAGAAGGAGAAGAGGAAGAAGAGGAGGAGGAAGAAGAAGAAGAGGGTGCTGAGAAGAAAGAGGAGGATCCTAGCGGTGAGGGACATAGAGGTGAGAGATATTGAGGAATATAAACCTACTAGGGAAGCCCATATGAGAGTTGTGAAATTGTAGGATCTAATGGAGAACTTGTCGATCAACTTTTGGTGAGTCTCAACTCTTGCCTCTACTGGTCTTTCTATTTTCATAATTTGAATCCACTAACCAAAATCAGACTCATTTTGGAACACATCAGTGATGATAGTCTAGAAGTTCCCCTTATATGAGAGAGAAATATACCCATGGATGTGGATGGACTTCCTTCTTAATCTGTATCAAGAAAGTTAGAGGAATGACCATGGCTGCAGTGGGAGAAGGGCCAACCATGATTAAGTGTTCAACAATGAACTAGTAGAAGATGATGAAATAAAGACCTTAGAGTCTTAGGTTGTTTTTTCCTCTTAGAAGGATCCAGTTCCAATCCTTGAATTAACAATTATTGAGGGATCTTGCGTGGTTGAAACTCCTCCCATAACTCAGGAAATGGATACCGCCATACTTGGCTCTTATATGCTTCTAACATTTTAGGATCTCATATTTATATGGGAACTCAGCTAACCCAGGTATTAATTCCCAATGTAGTGATCACAAGATTAGAGGCTCAAAAAACTATTTTTCTGGAACATTTAAGGGAGCTCTACCAACTATTGAACCAGTCCACACAGAACTAACAACTCAAACTGGTCTAACCCTAGAACATAGTGAGCAAGAGGATAAAATCATAGGTGACGATAGCACTAGGTTTGAACTACATGCCAGTGAGGGAGAGGTTACTAAAAAATAAAGGATGCGAGAAGAGGACCCTACTGCTAATATTTAGGATATTTTTCCTGAGTACATGCCTAAAAACATGTGGAGATGAATTAATTTGATAATGATGTGGCTTAGGAGAGTCATATGACACAACTCAAGGTGTGGAAGTGCATAAAATGCTTCCTCATCCAATCATAGGTAGAATGGATGAGTTAGATGGGGTCACTTCACACATGTCTATTCTTTCACTATGCTGGAGGGGTGTATTCTCACTATCTTTATATAATAATCCATGATTATTTACCTAAGAAGATGTGGGAGATTATCCAATGATATGATATTTGCTGGTGTTAGAAGAAATCAGAGAATTTTTAGATGTTTCTGAAGGGTAAGCAAGAAGTTCAATCCCTTGGAGAGTAGTGAAATGAATGAGTTATATTTATCACATGCATGTCCATGATTATTGAACAATTGAAAGCCTTGTTGGTGGATTCATAGAAGAAATTAGTGTAAGAAAGCCATAAAATGGTTGAATTCCAATCTGAGTGGGAGTGAATGTAGGTTCATTCCAATGAGATTTGATCAGTGGCTGATGATGAAAAAAGGAGCCTAGGGAGTGGGAAGAAACTCTAGAGGCCACATGCCACAAAGTGGCAGTACTAAGGCAGTCCATTAAAGGGGGTGATCTATAAAGGTTGTGTTTTAAAAAAAATGCATTAAACAAGTTTTCTCCATCATTTACTCATCCTGAACTGTGTGCATGGACATACTACTTGCTTATTATTATTAATTATTATTATTATTATTATTTTTGTAGAATCTCGGTCATAATTATGAAGAAACTAGAGATCAATCCTAAAGCTTACTTGGTTTATACCCAGTTTGAGAAACATGTGATGACCATATAATCCTCCAATATTTGTATGAGAGTTCCAGGTATCCATTGATTATTTAGGGGTCTTCGATTTTTGACTAACCACCCAAAATATTTAGGTTGACAGAGAGACCGCAACAGCATGATAGGTTTCCTGGAACATCCAACATGAATTTTCCAGCATGTTCTAGTGCATGACCGAGATAAATCTAAGGGATTTGTAATCCATCCTAACTAGGGTTAATAAGAGGTATGAGTAATGATACCTAAAAAATAGAAACATAATGAGCGTGTCATGATGATGGAGGATAACTGTTGACCAAATTTGAAACACATCATTTTCATCTTGATAGACTGAAATTGGAATAAGAAAATGAGGGCTAACCACTGAATGTATTCGAAAACACAAGGACAAACTCAATGTTTCATCCAATATCCTTCGGAATGTTGTTCTAGGATGGTAGGAGAGAGTTAAGGCCAATCATCATAACCGTTAGAGAGTTCCTTCAAACATGATAGGGAACGAGGATCTGAAATAGAGGGCACACAAAGCGTGGTGATGGAATGAAAGGATATTGTAATAAAGTCCAACACTATTGAAGTTAATCCACTATGATGAAAGTACATTGGGTGATCATATGAGTTTGAACAATGTTCAAACCTACTCCAAACAAGACCTCTCTGGTGAGGGCCAAGAATGACTTGTAGTTTTACATCATCCAAATGTGGATGATAGATGCATAGTTTAGCATCGTACGATGAGGACGATGAATGAGATATTTTAACATCATATGACCAAGATTTTGTATATAGTTTAAGGTCATACCTCATATACAGTAGTTAATAGTTTAATGTAATGTTACTTGTACTATGGGTTCCTAACTTCAGGTCATATAATTTGTACTGTAATTAGGGGCGAAGATCTAGAAGGGTTAGTGAACATGTAGTTGGGATCAAGGTCAGAAGAACTTTTATCTCTACATATCCTACAAGGGAATGAATAAAGACATACATAGTTCTGGATTTCTATGTAGTTTAACATCATATGGTGAGGATATGTGAAACTCCAAGGAGAAATGTGTGACATGGTGATATCCCAGTGTGAATGGGGACTAAAGAAGTCCACATCGAACTGTACGTTCCCGAAATGGGGAAAGGTACAAAGGGATATAAGGATGAAGGGTGTTAGGGTTGGACTATAGAAAAATATTCAAGGCATCACTATGTATCCCATAAGAATGAGGATCAAGCCATATGTATTTCTTAACGTGTTGTGCAGTTTAACGTCATACGGCGAGGACACAGAAGTTCCTAGTTTTTGGTCATAGAGCTTGGAGCAAGGGGAAGTGTGATTCTTCCATGAAAGAGAAAACCATACCCATATACCTAATCCCATGTGATCCATTATTAATGTGGGAAACAAGGGTAGATTAGATCCTTACTACAAAACAAAGTACAAAATAGAGAATGTAGGTGCAAAATCAAGGATGGCCTTACAATGCCGCTTCATCCTCTCAATGCTTAAAGGTGCATGTGGGAATAGAAATTAGGGTGATAATATTATATCATTACATGATGTAATGTAAAGGAATTTTAATCATGAAACCAACATTTAAGGCAGAAAGGGGTTGGCGTAATGGTATAGTATAAATGCTGACCACATTCGAAACACAACGTCTATATCATGTGACCTGGGATGAGAATAAAGAAGTGGGGGTTCGAAGTTGACCATATTCATGATTTGGGACACATCTAAAATTTATTTCTACATCTTCTATTATTTTGTCCCAAAATGGTAGGTGATCCATAAGGCTGAGCATCCATACCGATTAGAGGTCCTTTTGGATTTGAGAGATGATGGAGACCCAAACAAAGGGATGCTTGAAGTGTGAAAATGGACTAAGGAATGTACATATAGAATCCAACACTCTAGGAAATAGACCACATTGCATGTGAGTTCAATGATGGGTGTAACCGAGGTTGAGAGCACCATTACGATTAGACATCTTGCAAAGAAGAGTGGAGGAAGGGGAAAAAAATAGGTTAATGGACCGAGGGATGGACCCAAGTAAAAAATATCGACAATTCCTATGTATCCCGTAATGTTTAGTATCAATACATATATAGTTCTATAATTCCATGAAAGTTTACATCATATGGTAAGGATGATGATAAGAGGGCTAATATCATAAGGGGAAGTACATGTTGAAGCTATTGTAAACCCGACATGAATGAGGAAAAAAGAAGTCAAAATGCCACACCATATAATCCCACCAGAACCTGGGACAAGGGGATAAATGAAATATATAATTTGTAGTCTCTAGGATGGAACTAGTGTTAAAATGTATAGGTGTTACTATGTATCCTTTGAGGGTAGAAATCATGCAGCCTGTAGTTCTTGAAATAATGTACAGTTTAACATCATGCGGTAAGGACATAGATGAAAAGGAGGTATTCTTATGATAGGAACATGGTGCAACTATTTTCAACCCTGACATGAATAGATAATAAAGTAGTCCACATCATTCCATACGCTTCCCAAAGAAAGTTTGGGCTATAAGACTGAAAATGGGTAACGTGGGGCCAGAACCTAGGACAAAATGTATAGGTGTTCCTACCTATCCCATAACGGTGGAAATCAAGCCATAAACAGTTCTTATGAAGACGTGCAGTTTAACATCATAAGGTAGTGACGTATGTTAAAAGGGGACATTGTAGATGGAGGATAAAATAGTGAGACTATTGCAAACCCAAAATGAATGTGAAAAAATGAAGCCTAGAACATACCATATACCTGCCTCAGAGAGAACTAACCCTAGAGGGGGAAGCAAGGAGACTGAAATAATTCTTGGACTGGACCTGAAGACAAAATTTTTGTGTGTTCTTACATATCCTGTGAGGCAAGGAATCATGCCATAATATGTTCTTATAATGAATTGAAGTTTAATTTCATGCAGTAAGGATGGGGGGGATCTTAGTTTAAGGTTGTATATATTGGACCGTAGATTCCTTGATCATTGTAATGTGCATGGGACAGAAGGGAAGAAAAAGGTGAATCACGACACCTGATATTTGGGAGATGATGGGGATGAAAATAATGAAATAAAATAAATGAAGAACCTATTAAAAACATAGTATCCATATCATGTGACTTGGAATGGGAATAAAAAATTGATCATCAATGGCAGGACATATTCGCAATGCGGAACTTGTATCAAATTGTTGTTCTAGATCCTCTAGGATGTTGGCCCAAAATGGTAGGTGAGCCATTGTGGCATGAGACTAGAACACTATTCGGTCCTTTCATATGTGTAAGATTATGAAGATGCAAATAAAGGTATGTGGAAAGCATGGTGGTATCCGTGTAATTTAACATCTTGTAGTAATGATGAGAGAGATCTTAGTTCAAAGTCATAGAGCTCGAACCACAAAGTATGTTTACCACTTTCATTTTATCATATTTTGGGATGAGGGTGATGGGTAGTTTTACATCATGTAGTGGATGGAAAATATCTTAGTTTGAGGTCATAGTTCTCAGACCATAAGGTTTATTAATCATTTTTAGTTTATCATCATGCAAGATAAATGGGATCTTAATTTAAGGTCATAGAGCTTCGACCATTTGTAGTTTATTATCATGCAGGATGAAAGTGACCACTCATGAAAATTAGTGCTTGAGGAATCTAGAATTATTGGGTGGAGTTATACACTCATCATATAGGGTGACTAGGGAGTATGCACCATTGTGGTAAACCCTATGAATGATATAGGTCCCCTCCCATTTGGGTTCCTACATTGGTGGTTTCTTACTAGGAATCATTGGTGTCCTCAAGGAAAATACCATGTCACTATGAAAGATGGAACAAAGTCAACCATTCTTATTGAAATATCTATCTATCTTTTTCTGATGCCTCTCCAGATTATGCAAGGCCCAGAGCTTATTATCATCGAGGGATTCCCATTTATCCAAATGAATTTTTCTACTTTTTCTAATGACTTCTGATCATAGATGGTTGTGTCGAGTGATGGTAACTGATTCTTGATGTACAAATTTGTCTCTGTACCATACACTCTGGAATATGGAGTCACATGGGTGTAATTAATAGTAATTTTCCAGTAATCCCAGAGAGCATTGGGGATCTTGTCTAGCCAACTCTTCCTGTTCTAAAAAACAATCGTATGAATGATGATAAAGAAGGTTTTGTTAATGCATCAGTCTACCCATTTTCTTGCGTGTTATAGCTAGAGGTATGATTAGAATAGATACTATAGTTAGTATAAATTTTTTTATCTATGCTTCCAAAATATTGGTGGTTTTATCAGTGAGGATGACGTGAGGGACTTCAAATTGGTGGATGATATTAGAGATCACAAAATCAACAATAGAACGGGCCTTGGATTCCTTGAGTGGAATTGACTCTTCCCACTTGTAAAAATATATATTACAATTAAGATGAACTTAAACTGGAATGCTATTTCTAGGGGATATGGTCCCACAACATTGATTCCCTAGACGATAATGTTCCAAGAGTAATTGGTAGTATAGAGAGGCTCCGGCGGCTGATGAATCAAGTTACCACAGATCTACAACATGTGGAAACTCTTGGAGAACTCGATATAGTCACGATCCATGGTTGGCCAGAAGTATCCCAACCTTCAGATTTTATGAGAGAGTTTTCACCCAACCTGATGTGCTCCAATGGAATTAGCATGAACTTCCTGCATAACATAGGGAATCTCATATCCTTGAATACAATGGAGGAGAACCCCACCAAACTCATGTCTTTAGAGGAATTTCTGAAGACTAGGTTCTCTTTGGAGGGTTAACTACACTATGCGCCAATGGATTCACTCTCATTCGGTTCAGTATTTCAAGAGATTACCATGTTAGAGATACTCGATAAAGGGAGTTTTCCAACTATGGGTTCCTTTCAAAACTGTGGGGGGGGGGCTAGAGGTCCAGATGTGGAGGAATAAGTGGTAAAATAGATTACCTGCTAGTTGTCATCATCTTATGGAGTGAAGAGAGCGATAAATCATCTATTTTACACATGGGTAATCAATTAATCTTGGATAGGCTCTGTGAGAGATGTAGTAAGGATGACCAAGGCATCAGATTGAATGTTCTATGACTGAGGGACATGAGTAAATTATAAACGAGATGGGAACTCGAAAATCATCTGGTGAGTGCGCTCTAGCAAGGGTATGAGCTCTAGCTTCCTAATAATGTTGTCATCATTGATATGTTTGATACCCAGTTCAGAGTCGCATTTCACATGGAAGTGGGAAACATAAATTTCAATGACCAGTATGAGACCAATGATGAGGGCTTCATACTTAGACTCTAGGTTGGTGCAACCTTCTAACAATAAGAATTAATAGGGAAAGGCATCTTATGTATGCGTGGTGAATACGATACACAGGCCAACCCTGTTAAGCCTACATTCATTAATTATTCTACTAGTAGGGCTTCGTGAAGCAGTTTTGATGTTCATCATTCAACACGGCTCGATTTTATCCACCGAGAGGATTACCACATTTAGTAAATCATGATGTAGAGACTAAATTGTGGGGGTTGTATGGGTGGCATGAAAGTCTTCCAAAAATTTTCCATTAATATATTTTTTGTGAGAAACCTGACGTCGAATTGTTGAAGAATCACTTCCCACAGATCTAGACAGCCAACCAACATAGGGAATTTTAGAATATACTTTAGGATATCCACATAGGAAACTAGATGTATATCATAGTTCTGTAAGTATTTTCATAATTTCTGGACTCTGAATACCAATGCAAGGTATCTCTTCTCGATAGAGGAAAATTTTATCTCTGTACGGAGGAGCATAAGACTAATATAATATAAACTATTCTATGTCCCCTATTTATTTTTATTACTGAGAAGGGGACCAAGGTACCTTTGAGGGAAATCAAATAAAGTAATAGTGTCTTTCCAAAGATGAGTTGCATCAAAACTAGAGGCTATAAAAGATACTGTTAGATCTCCTCCAAATAGTCGTGACACTCTTCATCCCACTAGTAGTCAGCTCATTTCCTAATGATACAATAAAGGAATTACACTTTCTAGTCATGTTTTTAATGAATTTTCATAAGTAGGATACATACACTTGGAAACCTTGAAGCTCTCAGAGATTGCTCAAAGGAGAAATCTGGATAATTTTTTCGATCTTCTATGGATCGATCTCGATGATTGTATATCTGATGACAAATCCAAGAATTGTTTTGTGGTAACCCTGATTTCACACTTCAATGTGTTCATCTTCAGGTGAAAGGAGCGGAGGATGTTGAACAATTCCTCATGATATATGATATGGTCCTGACACTATTGGTATTTGACCATTGGATCGTCCATGTAACATTCCACCGATATCCCAATAATCGGCTTGAATATGTGTTGTGTGGAACGCTGATAAGTGGCTCTTACATATTATATATTGAAATGAATTAATTGGTAGTAGAATGTACCTTGAAGTGCTCTAAAAGCGATGGAATCTTTATCCTATGGGGCCATTCAGATTTGATTATATCCGGAATACTCGTCCATGAAAGAGACAACATGGAATCATGTGGTAGCATCGATCAACAACTCTGTCATAGGAAGGGTAAAATCATCATTTGGATAGTGAAAATTGAGATCCTAGAATTCTATGAAGAATCTGATTTATCTTTCCTTATTTCGGATGATAATGATGTTGGATAACCATTTTGGGTATCAAACATCCTTGATAAATTTTGATTTCATGAGATTATCAACCTCGGCCTCGACAATGGCACCGTGAGAAGGGTGCATCTATGTAGGAGGGTGTATGAACCCACAATGGTTTCTCAAGAGACAAAGCTAGTAGAAGATAACCTAAGGATCCAGTCCTTACATATAGTCATAGATTCAAGAGAATACATCTGAAATTCTCTTCATGAAATCCACATATTGTTTTTGTTTTTCCTCAGACTTGGCTTCAAAGATCAGTGTTGGTTTCAAATCTTTCGTTGTTCCAAGGTTCACCTGTAACAACTCATCAATGATGGTGGATATACTTATCTAAAATTTGGTAGGATCATATTACAAATTCTTTTCATCTTACATAGTGATAAGGTCATTGGTAGGGGCAATTCGTCTGAGTTGGCTGACCCAGACGGAATGCTAGTGATCGCCTGAGCGGTAGTGGAATCTTCATTAGGGGACTCATGTTCTTCTAAAATCATGAAGAAAAAACATTCAGGCTAATCCCATCAATACTCTGACCCAATATTCTACGTTTCCTAATATCAAAGAAATAGTGGTGCTTCTTCTTGAGTCGGTTCAACCCACCTCGAAGGAACAAGAAAGTATGATTCATTGATTTTGCCATGGGGAATACATCCTCATAACCTACATGGTAAGGGGATCTAGGATAACTCATGATTGATTCATGTAGGAGTATGAAGTGATCATACTATGATCCCTACACTAGGGAACAAGCTTTCACGTTGTCCCAGTGATGAAAAAGCAGTGTCCCATGTATAGGGTTCTAGCCACCAAATAGTAAATTGGAAAAAAAAAATAGGGATCATCCAGGTCTCCCCATAGGTTGGACACAATGGTAGTATTCTCAAAATCATTGGATTGAACCTACTTTTCATTTATCCTTAAGTTTTTTATCATCCAGGTATTGAGATTCATAAGAGGAAAAGGGAGATGCATCTCCATGGAGAACACACACTCGACCATTAAAGGAGTACATGAGCCATTGGTGATATGAGGATGAGACAGATACATGAAGATGAAGGGAGGGTCTACCCATAAATTCATTGTATTCGGTGTCTTGTGTTATTACCATGAACTATATATTGGAAATCAGGCCACCAAATTGGGTATTCAATATATTTTTTCCAATATGCATCTAATGTGTTCTGTCATAACGATGAATCTTTATGTCATAGGGATTCATATCTAATTCAAATAGCCCTAGCTTACAAAGTGTTTGGGTCTAGATGATAATGATCCCAAAACCTATATCAATAAGGTAGTGATGTACCTCCATGGTATTTAAATATCTACTGATGTACAATGGGTGGATATGCCCTATTAAAGGATAACATTTATATTCTCCTCAGAATGAAATGATGGCCTGGTATTCTACATGATTGACTTATTCTGCATGGAAGGCCTCTACAGCGGGTACAACTATTTCAAACTAGAGGGTTCTTCTTAAAGACTCTATGAGTGTTTCAAGAATTTATATAGAGAGGCGGAGAGCCTCAAGGATTGAGAGCCTTATGGGAATGTTAGAAAGGTTCTTAAGCACATCATTATTCAATGAAAGGTGCACATTTCTTTCGTCACAAGGTTTCTATGAGGAATGAAGTATGACATGAATTTCTAGTTGAATTGGAGGATTGTAGTTGTTGATGGGTGTATCCAACAACTCACTGTTGAAACATGAAAAATGAGTACCGTTTGACGGTCATATGACTGTGACCAAGATTCAGTGCACACAGTCACAATGAATCTCCCTGGTTGAGTAGTACAAAGGGTGGGGGGAGGTGGATCTATTGAAATGGGGAGAGAGGATAGAACTTTTTTAGTCATATGATAATCCTATTGTCTAGTATTAGGGTCATGAATGACTTGATTAAAAGTTCTGGACAGTGCACTTTGATGGTTCAAATATCCTTGGTTTCGTCAACTCTGGAATTAGCTAGGGACATTAGGGGGGTTAGCTTGTTGTTTCTCATCATTGGGGACCATGTATGGGTATACTTGCTCGACAGTGTTCACTAAGCTGCACTCCTGATCAATTCTTGAAAACCCTCCATTTATAAGATGATCCTAGGGGCAATCCTCATCTATAGAGGCATTAAGTCACTGAGAGTATGGGATGGATTTGGCACATGCAGATAAATTTGGTTTCCCTTGCGCTGTCGGTGCATACATTTATGGGATGTGGAGGGCTGAATGTTTAACGAAAAAGTAGTAGCTAGAGGCATCAAAATGACTTCAGATGACTTGGATTGATTCAGGTGGACACAGATAATACCATAATCCTGAGAAACTACCTTGAATGCTATCTGATCGTCATACTTTTGAGACCCGTGTTGAGATACCACATTCCATTCACCCTCAATGTCGCTATCAGGATTTACAAAGATAAATAAAACATATTTCAGGGCTAGAAAAAATCATTCAATGTTTTATCAAGGTGGTCTTTGATCCAGTATTTGAACACATAACACTGTATGAGAGTATGTCCAAGAAACTGATGATATGGGTAATAATTGGGACATTTAGTGAGATATGCCTCTTCAGGCCTCTTTCATTCTAGAAACCAATGGATTCTGTAATCTGAGGACCTAATCCTCATTGAATGTGTTGTTACAGTGTCCGTAATCTATGAAAGGGGCTCTGGGAGCCTGGCCCGGATAATGGGCTGGAGCATGGAATGGTGGTGTAATCTGGTGGTCTCTTCTAGGTGGAGGTAGTTCATTACGAGTTGGTTCATGCTGATTTTAAGATGGGAGATTCTGAGATGAAGTCTGAGCGGGAGGTGGTAGACCTCGATGAGGCTATGGAGGAGGATTTTCCAATAAAAAATCCAATTATCTAATTGAATCTATCTACAAAAAATTTATATTCTCAGCTTTAGAGACTCTTCTTGTGGGAGTTACGATAGGCAATGGGCATGCCTGCATGGCTTGCTGCATGAATTCTTCCAAAGACTGAGCCTTATCAGATAAATATATAAATCCACCTCGGATGTTCTATGTGATGAGACAAGGGACAAGTTAAGTATTCACATTTCCTAAAAACATTGTTAGTAGTTTTTCATGAGTCAGTGACATATTGAGTGAATCTATGAGGCCCTTTCAGCTGGAAATGATGTCTACGACTCACTCATCTGATCATTTCTTATACTTGAATAGGGAAGCAATACTAGTCTTCTAAGTGGTAGAACCAAACTGGTACATAAACTACCTACAAAGATCATCCAAACAAGTTATAGGCCCATTGGGTAATTGGTTATTCCAGAAAAACATGGGTGCTTCTAGTGTCGATATAAAACACTGAAACATAGCAGCTTTGTCATATGATGGTGTTCCCATCATGGGTACACATATTCAAATAAAGTGGTCCACATGCTATAGCAGATCACACATCCCATTAAAAGGGGAGACTGTAGGATTTCCAATGTAGGGGGTACTGGAATATCAACCACCCATTCCTAATATGGTTTTCCATCAGGTGGGTTCGCCACCTGTCGAGTTCCAAGAGACTCAAGGAGATTGATGAGAGAATCCACTGAATCATCTTTATGACGATTAGTATATTGGTGAGGATTCCTAGACAACAGTGCATGGGATGGTTCGTTAATGTGGTAAGATTTCTGAGCATACCATTGAGCGGCTGGTGTATTGACACGAGGGGCTGCTAGAAGAACATATTGAGTAGCCGGTGGTACATGTAGAGTGGCTAGTAGATGCTGAGATGGGTCTTGAGTAAGGTTTTCATGTACCTCGGGTAGATTTAGTGATGCATACCAGGGTCTTATTCCATAAACATCTCCCTCTTCCATTTCTACATGGGAATGGTTATCGAGATCACCTGGGGGTATTTTGTTAGGTGGAGTGGGAGTTTTACTTGACCCTACTACCCCAATGGTGGAAGTTTGGAATCATACCAAGGATTTATATAATCAGGATGTCGTTAGATGGCTCACTCAGTGAGGAGCTTGTCAACAATCCTTCTATCTTCCACAAGTTGTTGATGGAGTGCGGCCTTTTTAGGATACTCTTCTGTCTTCTACAATAAATCAGATGAGGCAAAGGGATTGACTGTCTTGGTGTGTGATTTTCCCTTTCTAGGATATTGACCAAGAGGCAATGGATCAAAAGGATTAGGAAGGACTAGCATCTATCTTTGTTGTTGAGTGTGGACACCCACATGATCTTCCAGGTGTTGTGATTCCCCAGTGGGATATTCATCATATCCAGTACTTTTGTTGATTCCCCCTTTTGGGTATATCTCATGAACACCATTTTTACTATGTCAATACCCAAAGGCATATCCTTGATATCCCCGAGTGAACCAGGTTGGTATAAGATATGACTAAAATTTAGGGAAAAATACTACCCCAGCCACGGATTTGGACATGCGGGGAAGACTCCCTGATAACTATATAAAGAATAGTGAAGCTCTGGATAAATCATTACTGGGGGGTCTAATAATAACCGAGCGCTGTAGAGTGATGATAAGTTGGTTGTGAAACCAACTCAACCAGGTGGATTTTCTAGACAATATCATCGAAGTGTTCCCGGATCATGGGGTAAGATGACCGTTGACAATGGAGACTAACATTCATCATCTCTAATGTTTAGAATAAGCATACGACCTCATCCTAGGTGAGGGATTCCAGAATATTGAAGCTTATAGTTTCAATTGGCTAGAATATCTCAGAGAGATGGTCCACTGTGAGAATGTCCCACAAAATTCATAGCATAGATTTCGAATCAGACCCTTGGTTGCCCCACTATTAGACTGGTGGTGGTTGATGGACCAGTAATGACACTTATGTGGATTGTTGTAGTAATAGAATTTTCAGTGGAGAGTACATTATGAGAGCTGAAAAACCACCATGTATTGGGATATTGTTTGGAGAATGCACTAACTGTATCACCACATTCCAATGGATGGGGAACTAACCACTACTTCTCATGAAGGGGTGTCAATCATTGGTGGTGGATTAGGCTATGGCTCTTCATCGATCAGTCCCTAGAAAAACTCTCCATTATCTCTTGTTGAGGTAGATAATGATTATGGTGATGATAGGGAAGATTTCATAGAAATACCCTAAAAAAGAGCCAAATCATCCACCTCCTGAATATATATGTGAAGGTATTCAGGGATCATGTGCATCTTTCTTTATGGGAGTAAAAAGATAATACGCCAAGTTTCTACCCCAGTCCCCGAAGAAGAGGAATGCAGTGATATTTTCATCATTATATCACACTCCTCTTCAGTGTTTGAAAAGTGTATTGATTTTATTGCAATCTAAGGCTCCTTAGTATTCTTTCTCTGGAGTTTATGACACGACCTCCTTCCTCTGGATGGTTCTTTAGAGTATGGTATATCTTTGAAATAAGGAGGACCAATTATTTGATAAGATGTGGTTCAAGGGGAACCCAAGAAGATTTCCAATGAAACATGGGGAGGACCTCTATGGTTGGGAATGCTGGAGAGGGTATGCACTCTACTTGAGTTGGTGATTATGGGAGGAGGACCTTCACATCGATATCTTGAAATATGGGTAGATCCTCTATACCTAAGTCCATAGGCAGGAGGATAACCTTCGTATTGGGTTTCCACAAGATAGGGAGTACCTCCACCTAGACAGATGATGGTAGTATGAGGAGGACCTCCATATTGAACATGAGAGAGGAGAGAACCTACACTCTAGTAGGTGGATGTACGATGACGATATTTTTACTAAATTTCATCACCACAGGTCAACTCGTGATGACTTCTTCTTACACTAGAAACCATAAAAGTAGACACAGCCTACCCAGGGGGGTTGGGATCTCAATCCCGATCAGGTGTAGTGGTTCTGATGATTTATTTTAATAGGGAGCTGATAACATATTTTGATAGTGTCTAGGGCCACTAAAGCTATAGAAGATGATTCCCCATGGTGGTAATCCTCATGAACTTACACCCAATGTTAACATCGATTCAACTGAACTAGGTCTGTATGTGAAGGTGTATAGACCAACTGATACTCAATCTATGGGATAGGCTAATGATGCTGATGTGGCCTGGTGGGAGTCCTTTTTAGCGTCTCTTAGGCCAATGACACATCTGGTATGAATTGAACATCCCTTTCTTTGTCGGCTTAAGGGAGTGAGTCATAAGAGTATTCTCGGGACAGGGTCCTAAAATGATTTAAGATCAGAGTGGGTAGAAGTGGCTACCTACACGGCCCTTGGGTGTGGTGAAGTCAGTGGGGCATAGAAGCCTCCAAATATTTACTAGCCATATCCCTCATTGGGGGGACCCCTCCACTTAATACCATTGAATAAGAGTGCCAATCAACCTATTTTAAATAAATTCAAAGGGTGATATGGGGTGTGGGCACCCAGTAACTACATTCCTGGGAGTCATCGTAGAAGAGGTGAATCTATACAGGATTTACACATGTGTATTTCCTCTTCCCCTACATCAATTGGCATGAGGTGATTGGTTTCTTACAGTTGTCACATGGGTCCTGAAATATAGTACATTTCATCCATTAGTACAGATAGTAGGAAATTGATGCCCAGTGGACCAACACCGTTCAACCATCCATGGCTAGATAGAAATATCCTCACTAACAACATTGCTAACTGGGATGTCGAATGATAAACTCCCCCAACTCTTTATGAGTTTCACACTAGGACAACTATTTTCCTGGAAGGACTTGGCACCTAATATATGGATCTAGTGACATGCTCATCTGTTGATACCCTGAATGCTATTAATCCCCATATTGAGGAGAATAATTTTACACAAGGTTTGCCATTTATGTTTCTAATGCTTTTCTTATAGGGGGTGCATTGTCGTTCTCCGTGTTGGGATTCTTTATGACGGCCGCATTATAGACCCGCATTACCGCTTTCCAAAGAAAGGCGACATCTATCATCTCTTTATGAATGTTTTCTCCTTGATCAAAATGAGATGATGGGATATATTTCTCTCCTTCCATGGATTACTCCTCAGAATTTGTCTCATAGTACGTGCCTACCATAAATATTAATACATTTTTTGCGAAACAATTATCAATTAAATATCATTTTGAATTCCGAATAATTAAACTACTTCTGTTAGGACATTCCAAATGGGTCATGTCAAGGCAGCGACCTTTGGTTAGGAGAGTAGACACATTGGGCATCACTGGCATGTTTGGATGCTAAAATGCAAGTACACATGGATATTCCCTTATTAAATGGATTTTCAAGTGTACAGAAGCCTATGTAATCCCAAATTGAATGTGGTGATTTGTATGCTAGAGGCATGTCTTCAAAGCACTCCTTAGTTTTCCATGTTCCACACAGGGCATGCTGCATGTTTAACATTCATAGAAAATAGATCATACTAAATAGAATACTGATGAGACTAAATCAAATAGGTACTTCTCTAGGGGGATACTTAGATGGTTTAGTAGATGGATGGATCAGAATTCCCAATTAGGATGGACCTAGTATGTAATATTATAGAAAGGGGATGGTTTCACACTATGAAAACTGGTTTTGACACCACATTGGGAGGACCAGAGAGGAGGATGAGTCCACACACAGAGGACACAAAATATTACCATTGGATGGGATTGAACCTTGATGAGGGTTCCTATATACTCTGTTTATAAGGTAGGGATCAAAACCCACATTGTTTGAATGGGTGAGGCATGAAATCATGGTGTACACAAAGGAAACCCACCCAAAGATATAGTGGGGATTACCTGTGGTTATCAGGTCACACACTATAAAGGAAACTGAGATGAATAGTTATTTCACATGGTTTTCGTCCCGTACCGATGGCATGATTTTACTGGGATTTGGTTTACATGGAAAAATTATGATAAATATGGATTAATTGTCGACAGATGGAAAGAACGGGGATAGAATCAAAAATTGGTGTGTTGGTGATATTACTGGGCTTGAACCTCAAAGAGGATTCCTATTTATCCCCCTGATTGGGAATCAAAGTCAACATAGTTCAGATATGGGGTATAGAAGCAGATTGTATACAACAGAAAAAAAGCTGGGTGCTTGGGGACTACACATGGTTATCACTAGAGGGGCACTCATGGTTGGAGAAACATGGATTCAGTGTGGGACTTATACACTACGATGGCCTGGGGGAATGGGGTATGGAGTTGGGGTGTACATAAAGGATGACAAACCAAATGAGTGGATGAAAAAATCTCAGGGAGGCAGTTCCAAGTGATGTTTCCCATAGAAGAAAGAGGTCACTTCATGATGGTATATCTAAAGAGGGGAGCACCATAGTTTACCATTTGCTAGGATTGATCCTCGAAGAGGATTTCTATGTACCCGAATGGGATAAATACCCATGTAGTTCAAGAGGAGGAATATAGCTTAATATCATATAAGATAAAGAGTGAACTGATGTGAAATGGTCGTGATAGAGTAATTATGGGCTTGGATTTTGAGAGGCTTCTTACATAACTTGTATCAAAAGAATAGATCAAGGTCCATATAGTTTGGTGAATATGGGCTTGGGGATTATGCATGGTTAGTGGAATGAAGAGGATGAAATGGTTGAATCTATAACTAAGCTCACATGATTCATGCTTAGTGTCAGAAACAAGAGGCAGCTACGGGCCCGACGATCGTGACTTAAACGATGCGACTCAACAGTTGGTACATGGATTATATATAGTTTACGGCCTATGGAGATGAATAATGGGACATAATCCAAGATGGAGGCCCAATGGTAGATGATGGTGTCCATATGAATGAAGAGGATATTTCCATCATACATGAAACACCTCCTCAAAGTGTGTCAAAGATTACATAGAGACTTTTCGCAATGCATGTGGCAATAAAGCCTAATGGGAGAGAAATTGTGAGAGGGTGATGGCACTAATCATTCATCGAATAATCCTGGGCTAGCCGCACATGTGGGGATCACAGTTTTACGTCATGTGTTGAGGATGATGACACATGGCAGTTTAACGTCCTGTAGTTTGGATGATGAGGATTCAATCCTCACCCCAATGACTTATAGAACCGGTGAACTTAAACCATTGGAGAAGAGAAGGCATTAGAAATGCAATAGATTAATGATGCTGTCGAGTGATCCATTGCAGGGTACATGTTAGTGTAGCTATTCGAAGAATAAATGGATGTTATCATACCTATGTTAAGAAGCATTAACTTGGACCACACAACATGAAACACCACTCTGGGGACAAAGAAATCACTATGCGCAAGACTTGAGGGACGTACTAAAGATGTATATGAGGGATATAAATTTTTCATGAAAAAGGGGATCATGAATGGTGAATTAGGGTTAAGAAAAAACATAGAGCATATGGGAAGGTGTGTGCACAATATTTATGGCTTTCACGCAAGATGAGGTGGGGAAGATGGATTGTTCGTGCACTAGATTAGGCCTGCATGAAAAATCAGGGGATAGGGGAGAAAGAGGCAATTTACAAAGAGAAATATTGTGTGTAAGATGGACCGTTTTTGTGAAATTTATTTTGAGTGAAATGAAATGGGTGAGGATCAAGAAATAGTGGTCCCACCTAAAGGAGGACCCATAGGAGACCTATCATGAAAGATCTAGTACATTGAGGCCATGTATTTCACACAGTCACAGTAGGGTCATTTTACATACAGAAGAGCAGTGTTTCATATTCATGGACCATACCCCAGAGTGTGTTTGTATGTGTGTGGTTGGGGGGGGGGAGTCTTCTATTTATAGACAAAAACATCAGTAGCGAAGAATAATTAGGCATGCTCACAAGTGTAATTTGATGTCACATTGGGGGTGAAAGATCTTATGTGCAATACATTTCCTAGAACACCTTCCTGAATTATTTAGCACCTCAAACATGGACTTTTTGTGGAAGGATTAAACTAAATAATCCATTTAAAATCGTGTCGGTCATGCATGTTCTTATGTGTGGATTTTCAAACTTGGGCACCGATGTCAGATCTTGTAGACACCACCCTTGGGTGTCTTTGGATTGTCTATAGATTCAAAATATGCCTTTGGGTTTCTCAAAAAGGCCCATTAATGTTCTTCATGTAAATTACTCACCAAAAAAGGCCATATATAAAGATATGAATGAACACATAATCCAAACATATTCTTATGAATGGGATATGATTCATATAGTATTTTACAATTATTTCAATTTGAAACATTAGCCTTTCATTGACATTCCTAACTTCGAATATAAGTACCGATCTATTCCAGATATCAAAATTTCCTCATCCATGACATTATTAATTTATAATTAATGTATATTTCATGTATTATATACACCAACACCCTACAATACCTCCAATGAACATCTTTGGAACCCAATATCAGTCAATGTGAGGTAATGCATGTTCCACATGAGTCTATCCTTGAAAGTCTTTTAATGAAGACCCCAGAATTAGTTATGGTGTATAAGGTAGAATACTCTTTTTGACTCTATCCACGACATGATCCATTTTAATCAATGATTAACTCAGTATATAAAATAATCCTCAAGGATTCCATCCATGGAATCCTTCACATTGATCCATGATTCACCCATGTTGTAATGAAGGTTTAGTGAATAGACTCTATCCATGGAATATTTCAATTAGATCCATGACTCCCCAAAGTCATATGATTCACTAGTAAAATGAGTCCATCCATGGAATTGTTTAATTGGATCCATGATTCACCCACGGTTGTTAATAATTTCATTAATTCAATTCTATTTTAAATATTTCATTTAACATGCCATGGTCAAACCCAAAATCATCCATTTCAATCCCACCACAAAAGGTGACTCAAGAATTGTCCAACCTCAAAAGTATTGGCCTTTAAATTAATAACATGATAATTTGAAATACAAAAAGAAGCACAAGAATAAAAATATATTACAAGGATTATATATCAATTAACACACATGGGAATCCCATTATAATGTGTAATTAAACATAGAATTGATGGAAAAAATGTGTATTTATCTCAACTAATAACCTCCAAAGACAATCATATTAGGGCATATTTATGCAATAGAAATGAAAATTAATGGAAAAAAGTGTTTCTATCTCAATGAAAAACATGTTTCTTAGAAAGTTTAAGTGATCAAACATAATAAAATTTATTTGAAGACATTTTGATTCTAACCTACCATAATGTTTATCTACTATGAGACATTAATGACCATGATATTTAACCTTACTCAATCTTGTCTTGAAGTGAGTAATTGACCATAACTAAAATGTAATCCTTTATATGATACTCTGTTTTTTCACGCTTTTATATTTTGATACATTTTTATTTACTAATTTAATTGTTAATTAATTTCATTGATATAATTATTTTATAAAATATTATTATTAACTTCAATTCCAATGCTATTTATTTGGAAAATTTAATTAATAATTAATGGTACATTACATGGGTTGAATTCTCACACTGACTTCTTAGAAAAATATGAGTTTTAAATATAGATATTTTGGAATTTGAAAATATTAACTTACGCGGCACACCATGGTTGATGATATTCTTGACCTATATTATGCGGCACACCATGGTGATTATTTACTTTAATTGACTAAACTTCAATTATTTAATGCTTTATTTTTGGAGAAATATTTCTATCCTAATCACTTAGGTCTATACATGTTCCCATGACTCTATGGTTTTTATATATTTCTATTTTAATTATATGTGTATAAATTATAATAGTGTTATAATATACATAAAAGCTAGAAGTAGGGTTATACTACCCCAAAAAAGTTATTGTGGGTTTTCCCTAATCAGTTATAGGTATGAGGATCAATTGTACCTTGGTATGATTAAATGAATACTGGTTTTATCCCCAATCTCAAAAGAAATCTATTGAGTTGTAAATCTAGATAAGAAAAATTCATTATTGGGTTGTACCAATAGGGATTGAAATGGAATTTTTAAAGGATTCTAACTCCCTTATAAAGTTATATATTTCATTATTAGTGGGCTTTATTTCTCTCTGTGTTTGAGAGGCGGTGACGAGTATATTTGTTGACGCTCCCTACCATTATAGAGTCCAATGAATGGAAAAGGGGAATACCTTAACCACAAAGATGGTCACCCTTTGAAAACATCAAAACATTTGACGAAGGAATGAACTTGGAGCCCATTTGGATTAAGTCACTCAAGTCACATGCGCACCACTTATGGTTCACATAGATCACTTGCGCACCTTTGGGCCCCCATTTTAAGGATGGATTTTTCGAGAAGTCAAATTCAAGCTCTAGTCGCCCTAGTCTTAAACTCAACTCTTGTTAAAGCTACTTAGGCAACTTTTTTACCTATAATAGAATACTTGAAGGGGTAGAATAAGGGATAAGTGTTTATAATTCATCAACACTTCAACACCTAAGTTTCCAAACCTCATTATAAATAGAAACACTTGCGCGCCGCCTTACACTTTCGATGAAACTTGTCTGCTTCCCTTTTGGAAACTTATTAGGATAATACTAAAGGCTTGAGTTCAGTTTTTCCCAAGTATTACCCTATAGATTTTTCGTTTCCCAGGTGAACCCATGCCACACAAGTATACTTGCACAGCCAAGACTTGCATTCCCAATGACTTACGCGACCCACACTTGCGCATCAAATTAATTTGTGTGCATCTCTCCCATTCACCTCTCCTCTTCAAGATTTTAGCCCTCAAACAACTTTTCAAAACCATTTATGGAATGGTTCTTTTGTTAGCCTCCTTATCTGAAAGGAAATCTGTGAGAACCTCTCCCAAAACCTAATGACTTTCAAGATTTATGTCATTATGGTTAGATATTTCCTCCATATAACCTCATCCTTTAAGATGAAAATATCTTTTTAATTTGGGCCTCTTTCTCATGTGTAAGCCCCAAGTTACAAGTTCTCCTGGTTCGGGCCTCCTCAAGAATAATCCCCAATCATAATTCCCTTTTAATTTTGGCCTCCTTCTCAGGAGTAACCCCAAGTCCCCATTATCTGGGCATCCTCTTCAAAAGTAAGCCCCAATCTAAAATTTATTTTGATTTGAGCCTCCTTCTCAGAAATAAGCCCAATCATAAGTCCCTTTTAATTTGGGCCTCCTTATCAGGAGTAAGCCCCAAGTTATAAGTACCCTTTAATTTGGGAATCTAGTATAGGAGTAAGCCTCAAGTTAAATCTCCAAATATCTATAAAGTACAAATACCTTTATGGACCCAGCTCCTGGGCTTCTTTCCTGAAGTAAGTCCTAGTATTCATATACTTGGGCAGTCATACTTACGTAAGCCCCACATCCTTTCTTGTGACTTCATATTTCATGGAACAATCGTCCGGTTTACTGATACCTCTTGTCTCTGACACCGAGCATGACTCACGTCAGCTTAGAGTGTAAAAGTAATCATGACATCTCTTTTTGGTCCATTAACCATGCATAATCCCCATATTTATTCACACTAACTATGTGGAATTTGATCTCTTCCTTAAAATTAGAGCACATAGGAATCCTTTCTATGTTTCAAGCCCATTATTCATTAATTATTTTCCATCACATATGACATTAAACTATATACTTATTATCGAACTACATGGGTTCTGATTCCTTTTTAAAAAGGATACATAGGTAGCTCATCTATGGGTACGATCCCAACTCTGAAATAATACTTTTCTTTCGAAAGGACAATAATCATCAGGTGCCCCACTAAGTGGCTTTGAAACTAGTATGGTCATCATAATGACCATATAAAAGATTCTCTAAATCCCATAAATATCAATATTCGATTTCTAAAACTTAAGGAAAACTCATTTTCATGCATGATGAATTAATAAGAATTCGTGAAAATAACATAAATCTATAAGAGAGTCCCAGAGTAGCCAATAATTCCCCCCAAAAAAGGTGTGATGAGACTGACCTACCATCCTCTCAACCAATGTAAATTCTTAAGACTCATCGGTCCACAAATAAGGAGAACCTACCTTTGGAAAGTAGTTCCAAATGGATAACGAATAATTGAGTGTTTCTAGTTCTACGAATAAACCCTTTTGAAATCGATTGGAATGTTTGAACCTTAAATAAATAAGGTCATCCAAATTTCCAAATGAAAAAAATGGTAAAACCAATCTGAATCCTTAACCATGTTAAATGATGTTTTACCTATTTGTTAGGCCCCTATTAAACTCAATATAAAGGCCAAAAAATCAATCAATAACATATGTGCTCATCCAAAAGATGTAGTATTTCCAGACTTATCTTTATTATGTCTGCTATATCAAACATGAACTATTTTTCAAGATCTTTGTACTACAAAAAATGGATTCTTTAAGGTTCACACCTGTGAATGCCTCAACCACTACTCCTACTAGATCCTTTTCCGCTCTGAGGAAGACATCACCTAATTAGCATCTTCAATGCTGGGTCTCAAATGCATTAGTAAGAGAATACCGTCAACACAGTATCATCTCTACTCTGTAGGACACTCGACAAGCCCTCCATGTATACAACTCACCCAAGTTGTCAGGACAGTGACGACCAGTGATAAAGAATCAGGTGGTGCCAAACACCGTCTCTAGCTGTTTCAGGTCTTTATCCCTGGAACTCAACAACCAGAAACTCCAATATTACAGGGAGGTGAATCAAGAGGTCACTCAAGGAATTATTTCAAGAATACACGAGCCCATCTTGAGTACCCCCAAGAACAATCGCCGCCACGTGCAATAGTGTACCCTCAAAAAGTTGGGGGTATCGCTTCTAGGTGTTCGGCTCAGGTGCCTCAGACCCGAGAATACAAAAAGAACCGTTAGAGGAGAAATTTGGTGAACAGGGAGCAGGTTCATACCTCTACCCCCTCCGGGGAAGTCCATCAACATAACATGATGGAAAAAACGAGCGACCATATACACCCATCCGTATTAATTTAACTACCCAGCTGACTCATCTGGAAATAACACACCAATCCCTCCAGGAAATTCCGATGGAGTATTATAGGAAATCAAATAAGACTGTTTATAAATCATCAGCCAGTCAACAGGCTCGTCTGACTGCATCCAAAGAATCCCACCAACCAAATGCGATGACCACCTGTGAACATGAACATACACCTGATTACACTCATCAATTCTACCAGTAGTCTCATATACCATTATTGAAGGAAGTTCATCAATCATATTCGGTAGAGAAAAATCATTAGGCACATAAACCTACAATTCCTCAAGCTAACCAATAGTCTCACTTGGTATCACCTGGAGATGTCAATTGGAAAGCTCCAATGACAAACAAGAGGCAGACAAAACTTTCTTCCCCCACACATAAGTACTATTAGAATTTTATGATAGGAAAAGGTGGACAGAAGCATAAACACTCACCTACTCCAAACACGGAATGGACTTATATTCCTGTTCGGGCAGCTGAAGTCAGCATGCACATTCTGAAAATGGTGAAAGAGCATAAGAAAATCCCTGCCCATATTCTGGATACTTGTCATAATGTCATAACAAATTTAGTGACAACACATGGAAATAAACATAAATCTATCCCTATCAGTGAAGTGACTCATCAACATGTCTCCCTGGAGGAGATACCCACCTCTATTCTAGTTCAGGAGGGTCATGGGGAATACTCCCCCATGTCATACGAACAATCAAGTTGGGCACATACACCCGATTTAAATGGAGATAGTTAGCCTAACCTGATAATTTTTTTGAGTCAATATGGTTTTACTTATGACTTTTCCATTCCTTCTTATTTTGAAAATCACAAACACCTTATCTTTAAGGAAAATTGCTTTTATAAGGAAAATTGCTTTTATAAGGAAAGTCGCTTTTATAAGTAAAATTTCTTTTATAAGGAAAATTATTCTTATCATTTTTTCATTATCTATATCTATATTTTTATTATGTATAGGAATCGGATTCATTTATATATTCTCAGAATTGTTAAAAACTTCGATATGAAGCATTCTGTTTTAGGCTTTTAATTCTGGATGAGAACTGTAATGAAGTTCCACTCCAAATTCTGGATACGAAATCTAATAATGTTCTACTCCGAATTATGGATACGAACTCTCATGAAGTTCGACACCGAAATCTAATGACGAATCCAAATTACGAATTCTCATTACGATTTCTAATGAAGAATTCTCATTCCGAATTCTCATTCCGACTTCACCTATTAAACAGAATATGATCATTTTTTTACACTCCGAACCTTCACTCCGAACTTTTCAGTTAGACTTAAAACGATGTCGTACATTCTGTACCACTTTTTTTGTTATAAATGATGTCGTCTATTCCATTATAAACTAATTGTTGGTCAAGTGACACATATACAGGTCCCTCCGATTTTTAAGGAGGATATGACCATTGGAAAGGAGTCTGACCAAACCTATAAATAAGAGCTCATTTGAAAGAGCTCGAGAATAATATTCGACTCATGTGATTACATGCTTAAATTGATTTCTAGAGAGATAGGCTCTTATTAACTGTCAAACCTTCATGCGACTCTGAATGTTGGTGATTACATTCGAGGACTTCCGAGGATTGGAAGACAAAGGTGCCGACTACCTTGAAGTTTGAGGGATTCTTTGTAGAGGATGACAGAGGTTGCCAACTACCTTGAAGTTGAGGGCTTGCGTGGATAGCAAGATAGAGATTCCGCTATCGTATCAAGGGCTTACCCTGGTGTGGGTCAGACAGACTTTCTTGAATGTATAAATCAAGGGACCTTTATCCAAGGTTGTTGGATACCCTTATCTTTGGGTTAAAAGACTTATATCTTGTTATTTGTAGTTTTACTACCTGTTTGTTTCCGTTGCATATTGTATTGTAATGAAAGTATAACTTTATTATACTTCTTTACATGTACTCTATTTCATTTAGATTCTATACACTTTAAGGTAGAATCTCATATTTTAATCTTTAGTTTAAGTTTCAATTTCCGGATCCATATTTCCAGAAAATACTTTCATAATCTCTTTCTAGTTTTAAGCAAGTACATAGAACTTGAAGTTTATAACTTCATTCCTTATTCCATTTTTTCAATTGGTGTTAGTGGTGTAGTGAATTTTCTTAGATTAACTTTGTTAAACTTAGAACTTTCCTTATCTAAGGAAAAAATAGTTATCTGTAATCATCATTAAAGGTTACGAAGGAAATTTTTAAATTATACAATTCACCCCACTCTTGTATATTGAGCATCTACATCATTATTTCGATCCTACAATTGGTATCAGAGCAGGTATCTGAAATGATTATACTCACGTATAAGTTTTTCTTGTTCATTTTCCTTTATTCTTCATACTTGCTTAGAAAGTTCTTTGTCATTCTGAACTTTGTCATTCCGAACTTTGTCATTCTGAACTTTGTCATTACGAATTATCATTCCGAACTTTGTGATTACGAACTTTTTTACTAAAAATCTTGTGTGCCGAAGGTTATTTTAAGTATGACAGGAGTTATTGTTGGTTCCATTGATAATCTAAATCATGCAAGACCACCAATCTTTGATGGTAATGACTATGATTACTGGAGAGATCGAATGAAGACTTTTGTTACCAATACTAGAGTGGATAACTTTGTTATGCTTACTGGAGATTATAAAATTCCTGATAAGGAAGTTAGAACTTTCACTAACCAGGAAACTCAAGAGTATCAACTCAATTATAAGGTATGAAATACCTTACTTTGTTCAACGACTAGAAATATATATAGCCAAATTTCTTCTTGTGAAGCAGCTAATTGTATCTGGAAGAAGATAGAGGTTACACACTTTGGAACTTCTAATGTGATTGAGACTAGGAGAGCTATGCTTAGAGCTGAATACCATGGCTTCAATTTTCCTTATGGTGAACCAATTTGTAAAGTTCAATAGAGATTTATGACTATAGTCAACAATTTACAGTCTGTGGGAGAGAAAGGGTTAGATGATGATGCACTTGTGGATAAGATAATTGATATTGTTTCCAATGAGTTGTAATAAAAAAGAACTTCTATAAATGAGAATAGGAAGGTCACTCAAATTTATCTTGATGAGTTATTTGGAACTCTTCTCCAACATGAAACAAGAATGATGAGAGATGCTGATAACATCAAAAAGAAGAATGGGAATAGTACGGTTGCTTTTACAACAACATCAAATCATATGAAAGCTAAGAATCCAGAGAGAGTAACCAGATCCAATTCTAGGAACATTATTTTCCAATCCAAATCTAGTGAGAGTGAAGTCTCTTAAAATGAGTTAGCAAATCTTGCTCGAAGTATGAACAAGATAGCTGGACAAAGAAATTTTCAATCCAAGTATACGAATAAGGAAAGGAATGATAGGAAAGATGGAGAAGTCACATGTTATGAATGCAAGAGATCTAGACATATTAGACCAGATTTCCATTTGCTCAAAAAGAAATAAAGGAATGAAAGGCATTCAGACAGGAACAGAAAAAGTATTATAAAGCCAAAGCTAAGAATGTTCTGAAAGCTAGTGATACCTGGAGTGCCAGTGGTGGTGACTCTTCAGATGAATCTTTTGATTATGAATCTTTAGGATAGATGAATCTTGGTCTTGTAGACAGAATACCTATTAACAATCATTGTTTTATGGATAAGGTACGAAATGCTAAATCATTGAACAATGTTCCTTTAAATTATAATGACAGTAAATATTATAACTCTTCTAATTAAGAATCCTCTTCTGATGAAGAAAATAATTTACCTACTTGGAAAGAAGTTTCTTGGTTTTCTGATCTTCTTGAAATTGAGAATTCCAAACTCAATAAAAAACTTTATAATGAAAACTCTAGGAATCATATTCTTACGAAAGAAATATCAGATCTTTCTAAAGATCTTGATAGAAAAAATGTTGATTTTGAAAGTATTTCAAAAAATCTTGAGGAAGTAAGTTCTGAGAAGAACAAACTTTCTAAAGAGTTAGAAAAATTAATTTCTAATAAAAATGTTTTTGAGCCTAGCTCTAGTTCTAAAACTAATGATTTTGAGGATAAAAACTTGGTTGTAAAACTCAAGTCCAAAATTTTTTCCTTATAGAATTTTTTATCAAACTTTACCCATGGTTAGGAAAATTTTGATAAAATCTATTCCCAAATATGACCTTTAAGAAATAAATCTAGATTTGGTTATACCCATGCAAAACCAAATTTTATTAACAATTATTTTGTTCCTCAAAGTGCCCCATTTTGTACCAAGTGTCAATGTGGTGGTCACTGGGAAAAAATTGTTCCTTAAACAAAACCCAATCTCTAGGATTTCATAAAGCTTATTTCTCTAAGAAGATGTGGTTACCCAAAGTTTTTTTATCTGGAAATCTCGGATCCAAACAAGTTTGTTTTCCGAATGTTTAATTATTTTCATGATTTTAGGAAAATAAAGAGTATAACAACAACAACACACTAAAAGGAGATATCATTCTTCAGTTTATCATAACGTAAGATCAACTTTTAAATATTTTCACAATATCTTTGCATTCTGATAGATTTGAATACATTAAATATAAGTTAGGAATGATAACCATAAGGTAATATTTCTTAATTAACATTCTATTGAAAAAGTATCCTTACAGTAATAAACTCTTTTTCATAGGGGGAGTACATTTGATTGTTATAGTAACTAAATTTTTCAAAGTTAGTTTTTCAAACTCTTCGGAACTAAATTTCCGGAATGGGAATTTTCAGAACTGAAATTTTCCAGAATGGATATTTTCGTATAGAAAACTTCTGGAATGGAAATTTTCATATTGAAAACTTCCGGAATGGAAAATTTCGTACTGGTGTTTCCGAAACGAGATTTTCGTACCGAGACTTTCATAATGAGCTTTTTGTATTCAAACTTTTGTAATGAAATTTTCATGCTGAAAATCTTGTAATGAATTTTCTTTTTCCTTGTTCAGTTTTTTCGTAGAGAATTTTGCAAACTATGTCTTTTCGTAGTAAAGATTTTTCGTAGTCAATTTTTTCTTCAAGAAAAATATTACCCATTACGAATAATCCTCCTAAGCCAATCCGAATGCTATGATTTACATACTCTAGTTTTCATAATCATACTTTACTTGCTGTTATTTTCTTATATTTTGTTTTCGAATTTTAGTTATTCTTAAATCCATGTTTTAATAAAAACTTCAAAAGATCGGATTCATGTTTTCTTGAGAATTGGTTTTCAACCGTCAGATCTGATCTCAGTTTTTTTACAACTATTCGATCAACCGAGGAAGATGAACCGTCATATATTTTCCTATTTAAAGGGGACCCCAAATGTTTGTCCCACATCCGTTTTTCAAGCTCCAGTGTCCCGAAGCTCTATCTCTCTATTTTAAGGCTGTTCAGATCTTCAGCAATTTATGTTCCGAACTTCTCATAAGTCTTCAGATCCGAATGTCTATGGAAGTAGCTTCTCAAGACATGTCAACCTCTAAGCCGATTTCCAAGTGGTTAATATATAGAGAAAGGTTGGTTCATCCTGATTTCATCAACAAGTATGATTCTATTATATCCAAGAACATAAAGCTTAACAAATGGTAAGATGTTGCTGTGTCTAAGACCGAGAATCAAGATGAAGTATATTTGGAGTTTCTTTTAGAGTTCTATGAGACAGTTTCCTTCTTTAAGGAAGATGTTAGGGAGAAATTGCCGTTTAAGTATTATGGAAAGGCTTATAAGTTTCTTATGCCAAGGTAGCCAGCTTGGTTGGGCTGAACAATGAAGGAGAAGCCGAGTACATCACGCATGTTTTTCCAGATTCAAAAGGAAGTTTCAACAAGGAAAAGGATTTAGAGACTCTCGGACTGTCAAATGACAAGGCTCCGAAGATTTCTAGTCTGTCTACAAATTTTTGGATTCTAGAATTATGGGTACAAGGCTATATCATGCTGAGGAAGGGTGATAATGACAGTTTGAAGAAGAGTGAGATCTTTATCTTAGATTTTTTGATAAATCTAAGGATGTTTAATCTCATGAAACACATTCTTATTACTATTGAGAATGTTATGAAAGGGAATCTGAGAGCTCAGATCATAATGTATCCAGCAATGATCTCGAAGTTAATAGTTCGCTGCCTTGAGTCTTTCAAGGAGGCTTGCAAGTCTAAGCCAAGAGTTTGCAAAATTATATTGGTGAGTGATGGTACCGTCAAAAGGATGAATGTTGCCTTCGATAAGAAGATTGGTGAGTTCTTTGATTTACCAGTTCAAGAAGAAGCGGTTTCGAATGTTGGTGAACCTGAATCTTCTAAGACAGTGAAGAAGAGAAAGTTGAAAGAAGTTGAAGTTGAAGCAGGGAATCCCAAATATAAGGAAGTTCATTTCACACCTCCAAAACCGATGAAGAAGAAAGCTTATCCTGATGAGGTAGTTGCTAATTGGAGGGAAATCAAAGGGAAGATAGTGCAAGGGGAGGCACAGTTTGGCTTGGATCTTGTGGAGGATAAGGCCTTGAAGGAAAAAACAACAGATGAATTATAAAAACAAGTGAAAAAAGAATCTTAAGAGGAAGATGTCTGAAGCTGAGGTAGCTCAAACTTTGTTGAAGTTTAATGAGATGGTATCCGCAAACATTCCCGTTCCGAGAACTTTTTCTTTGGAATCTCTACCTGAGACTCCAAGAAGAAAATATGTTACTCTGGAGAAGGTAGTTGCTAAGTATGTTGAATAAGTTGAGCAGATTGAACAAGTGGAAGAGGAAGAAGTAGTTACTGAAGGTATTGGTGAGACCAGAGATCTATTGAAGCAAGTAGACGATTATAAGGGGACACCTTGAGAACATTTATCGTCCTAAACATCAGAAGCTAAGTTCTATAAGTTAGTCACTACCGGAAAGGATGAGGAGAAAGGAGAACAAGAAGTAGCTTATCATGCAGAGGAAGAACAACTTCTACATGATATTTCTCAAATGAAGAATGTAGAGGATGGTGCTCAAAAAGTTATTGATGATGAAGACAATATCGTTCAAGTGTCTGTTAGTAAACAGAAAACTCCAGAACAACAATCCATTCCGAAAAAGGAAAAGGGAAAGCAACTTGTTGTCGATACCCCAAGCTCAGTGGCTGTAAAGAGAAGGGAAGTTAGTGATTCTTCTAAGAAGAAGGATGAACAATTTGAAGAAGAAAATTATCCAAGCAAAGTTTCGGATTCAGAATCATCTTCGTTGGGGCATGACATCATTTTTCAGTCATTAAAGAAGTTGGTGGGTTCTATTCCAACCTTCTCAAGTATTTATTCAAGATGTCAGATGCTCCAACATACTTTGAATCAGAAAACAGACTTCGTATCCATGGTTATGGACAAATGTGTTGATATGGAGGCTCAGTTCAAAACTTTTTTTGTCAGCTATGAATCCCACAAAAGGTCTTGTAATAAAATGACTAGTTGGTCGAGGAAAACTGTAGAAGATATGAGGCTCTTGGATGATTTCCAAGATAATGTTTAAGATGCATTTGAGACAGAAGGCAGGAAGCTAAATGATCTTACTTCTTCCTTTGAAGAAAAGTTGGCAGCTGGGAAGAATTCCCGGATTCAAGAAGACAAAGATCTGAATGGGAAGTTGAATTCTGTTGCTCAAAATTGGTGGAATGAAAGGGATCGTCAGATTGAGATTGAAGAGGAGTTTTTAAAGCAAGAACAAGTTTTGAATGCTCAGGAAGAAAAGCTTGTAGCCCAGGAAGAAAATATTGAAGCTCAAAGTGCAAGAATAGTTGTGTTAGAGAAGAAAGCCGAGGAATACCATAAAGACTTGAAGAAGATAAGGACTATTCTCAAAGGTCTAATGTCGAAGGAAAAAGATCCAAAATAAACAAATTCGATCTTTTGTTGTATCTTAGCTTTCTTATTTTTGAACTTTCAAACTTAATGAAAATCTTGCTTGAATGTCTCTTTTGTTTTTGTAACTAATTTTTCAGGTACTTTTTTATATTTTCCATTCCCTCGAATTATTTTTGAAAATCACAAAGGGGGAGAAGGAAAAAGAACCCTAACAAAGGTGAAAAAAGAAAAATAACCATAACAAAGGGGGAGAAAAAAAGAACTCTAATAGAGTTAACTAAGGGGGAGTTTTTCATTAAATAATTCATTCTTATTCTTAATAAGATGCCATTCCAAAAATCCAGAATACGGTCCTTAGAGTTTCAAAGCCTAAGGGAGAGTTAATCATATTCATCAACATCCACAAGAAAAGGGAGATATGCCTTAATGTTTTTTACTCCTTAGTCTTTTTTTTACGTAAGGATATTTGTGCTTTCAAAAAAGAGGATATTATTGAGTCAATAAGGTTTTCCTTATGACTTTTCCATTCCTTATTATTTTGAAAATCACAAACACCTTATCTTTATGGAAAATTTCTTTTATAAGGAAAATTTCTTTTATAAGGAAAGTCGCTTTTATAAGAAAAATAGCTTTTATAAGGAAAATTATTCTTATCATATTTTCATTATATATATCTATATTTTTATTAAGTATAGGAATCCGATTCATTTCTATATTCTCGGAATCGTTTAAAACATTGATATGAAGCATTCTGTTTTAAGCTCTAAATTATGGATGAGAACTGTAATGAAGTTCCACTCTGAATTCTGGATATGAAATATAATAAAGTTCTACTCCAAATTCGGGATACAAACTCTCATGAAGTTCGACACCAAAATCTAATGACAAATCCAGATTAAAAATTCTCATTACGATTTTTGATGAAGAACTCTCATTCTGAATTCTCATTCCGAATTCACCTAATAAATGGAATCTGATCATTTTTGTTTACACTCCGAACCTTCACACTGAACTTTTGAGTTAGACTAAAAACGATGTCGTACATTCTGTTACAATTGTATTGTTATAAAATGATGTCGTCTATTCCGTTATAAACTAACTTTTGGTTAAGTGACACGTGTACAGGTCCCTCCGATTTTTAAGGAAGATATGACCATTGGAATGGAGGCCGACCGAACCTATAAATAGGATCTCATTTGAAAGAGCTCGAGACTAATCTTCGACTCATGTGATTACATAGTTAAATTTATTTCTAGAGAGAGAGTCTCTTATTAACTCTCAAAGCTTTGTGTGACTCCGAATGTTTGTGATTACATTCGAGGACTTCCGAGGATAGGAAGACAGAGGTGCCGACTACCTTGAAGTTCAAGGGCTTCCTTGCTGAGGAAGATAGAGGTTGCCAACTACCTTGAAGTTGATGGCTTGCAGGGATAGCAAGACAGAGATTCTAATATTCGTATCGAGGGCTTACCCTGGTGTGGGTAAGATAGAATTTCCTGAATGTATAAATCAAAGGACCTTTATCCAAGGTTTTTGGATACCCTTATCTTTGGGTTAAAAGACTTATATCTTATTATTTGTAGTTTTACTACCTGTTTGTTTCAACTGCATATTGTATTGTATGGAAAGTATAACTTTCTTATACTTCCTTACTTGTACTCTGTTCCATTTAGATTCTATACTCTTCAAGGTAGAATATCATATTGTAATCATTAGTTTA
The DNA here is from genome assembly GCA_963277665.1 of Viscum album. Classification (NCBI taxonomy): domain Eukaryota; kingdom Viridiplantae; phylum Streptophyta; class Magnoliopsida; order Santalales; family Viscaceae; genus Viscum; species Viscum album. The sequence continues at coordinate 1,290,170,685 of OY728138.1, read as the reverse complement.
AGTTTCAATTTCTGGATCCATATTTCTAGAACCTACTTTCGGAATCTCTGTATAGTTTTAAGAAAGTACATAGAACTTGAAGTTTATAACTTCATTCCTTATTTTGATTTTTCAATTGGTGTTAGAGGTGTTGTGAATTTTCTTAGTTTAACTTTGTTAAACTTATAACTTTCCTTATCTAAGGAAAACATAGTAATTCGTAATCAAATTTAAAGGTTCCAAAGGAAAATTTTAAAGTATAATATTCACCCCCTCTTGTATATTGAGCATCTACATCATTATTTAGATCCTACACATTTATTCTGAGAAGGCACATACACCTTCAAATAATAACCACTATCATCAACAAGTGGTTTCCAAAGTGAGTAAGAAGGCATCCAAGAAGAAGAACCATCCAACATAGTTAAAAAATCACGATCCAGTATGTAATAAGGCCTTTCTCAATGCTAGTGTTCTTGAATACATTAGAAAATTATCTATTGCAGATCAAGATTCTACTCCCTCATTTCCAAATTTTATAAATAACAAAAATAATTTAGAATATCTTCATCAGACAATTCCTCATGAAGGCTTACATCATGACAATTCGGTCAATCTCGAAGCATCTTATTCAGATGAGAGACATTATAACCCTCTGCATGGCCAGAATACCAAGGAGAAAAATATGTCATCTTTTGTTGTAACCCAACATGGTGGTCCTCCCCATGATGATGAATTTAGCTACGAAAGTCATCTCCAAAATAGTAATTCTCATTGCCTGGAAAATTTTTCGATGGAAAATGCAGTAACGAGAAAGCCCTCTTATCTTGAGTAACTTGCAAATGTGAAGCCAGTCATGTCGGATACCTTACCACTAGCAGGTGAAATAATTTCTCAATCATAAGATAGCTTGGGGTGCAAGTCATTCTCTGAACCACCCCAGGCTCATTCATCTTCTAATTTTACAAATGAATTCTCTACCAATCTTGTTTAATCTGATGAAGCAACAATGAAGAACCGGCTTTTGTCCAATCAGGTAGATGAATTTTCATCAAATGACAAAGTGGAAGGGGTTAATATGAGAAAACAATTGGCGAATGGTGAAATACCAGTCATTTTTTGTCCATTGGCAGACTCTCAGTATGATATTCCAGAAACGTTGATAGAAGACTATATTCACGATATTCATCTCAACATATGGAAAAAACTTTGTCACTTAAAAGAGAAAATATATACATATGATGAATATCACAATCATGTTAAGGTAATATTAGGGTTGCAACACCAAATTGAGTTGGCATCTCTCTCAGCTTCCGAACATCAAAAGGATGAAAAGTAGAAGAGAGAACTTCAACGTACATTCCTTGGCGAATTAAAAATGTTGCGCTAGTTAATTATCAATTTCCTATCTAGTATTCATATCATGGGATGGGGTGTTCATGGAGAATTGTATTTCACTATGCTCTCCAGTCAACAAAGACCACAAAAAGAGGTCTCATGGAATGTTATTTCCCTTGTCTAGCCACATGTAACTGGTTTTGAGTGTAATCAAATGCTTGCTCAAGAACATGCCTCAACTATTTCTTCCCAGTGTTAGTCTTATAAAGAACTAGTTGTTGAATTCCAATTGCATCAAGTAAATGAGAAAATCAAATAAGACTACTATTTAGAGCATGTGCATCATCAGGTGATAGAGGTGTCAGAAATAATCCAATGGTCATATGAGCCAAGTGATTTGAGTGGAGGATTTTCGAGACTAAAATCTGCAAAATCATGAGAGTTTTTAAGAAAGTTTCATATGTAGCAACTCAAGAGCCACATTAGCTTTCCAGGTTGGGGACTCTTTTAATCCAACCCTCAGGATCAACAGATAGTATTCGAGAAGTTATGCAGGAAAAACAGGAACAACCCCAGTCCATCGGACTGGGGACTTTTTTCAAATTCTCAATCTCTTCCTCAGTGAAAGTAAGTCTTCTCTTGATTATGGAAGATTCTACAAGAGGAATGCAGAGCCAAATTATCATGAAATTCCGTTCAAATTATGGTTCATCAAGAATTTCCTGAGGGATCAACCAAAAAAAGGCAATGTCTCATAATGGACATGGAATAAGATAGTATCGCAGAAACATTGACAGAAGGTCCTCAATGTGTTATGGATCGATAAATGTCATCAATGTCGTTGTCATTGATCCTCGAGAACATGAGGCTCACTCCGAGGAATCAGGTGATGAAGTTCATGTTCAAGAGGCCGTATACACAGAAACAAATGATGAATGTGTGCGTTCCCGAAATCAAAGCTGTACCTAGAGTCTAGGTATGCCTTCAAATAACCAATATCCCCCTCTTCGAAAGTCGTCGAACAAGGCGAAAGGAAAAAATTCAGGTTACATTCCACCCTACCTCTAGAGAAGGATAATCACTCTCATTAGAGGAAAGTTTCACAGAGTAAGAAGAAGAAATGAAGGAGTTAAAAAGGTTAAATGCAGAACTACTACAAGGTAGTCTTCCTCCTAAGCATGCTGGAGTTTATCAATCAAGCGATTTTTTTTCAGCTATTGGGATGGATAAAAAATATCCCCATTTACACATACACCCTCACAGGTCCAATCCTATGGGTCATATGTGACAACAACTGACAACACTACCATTTTTGGAAGTACCGGTCGCCACACCCGTCCAAACTCCAGTTAGTGCACATACTCAGGTCAAAGATCAACCAGATGTTTCTCAAACATTAATGACTAACATTGAGTCATTAAAAGTTTGGTTGAATGCTATGGAAGGACGAAGTATGCCAGTTCAACTGGAAAAGATATCGTACTCTGAATGGGTGGATTCAATTCCTCCCCCATCAAATTTTGTGAGTACCACATTCCTAATATTTAATGGTTCAGGAGATCCATAACAACAGTTAACACATTTTTTACTCATTGTGATCTTATTATGGGAACTCCTCAACCACAAGAATCAGTCAAGATCAAGTGTTTTGTGTAGTCATTACAAGGACCTTCTTTTGTCTAGTATACATGTTTGCACTCTTGGTCAATTACTGGGTGGGATGATCTCTGTCAAAAATTCCATCTTTAATTTATCTCAACATTACCAAAGACAATATTTTTTGATCTTACCAATTGTAGGAAAAGGTAAAATGAAAGAGTTTCGGATTTCATTACCCGTTGGAAGGGATTAACATATTTCTTAAGTTTAGCACTCCCTCAAGAAGAGTTGCTGCCAATTTGTGTGGAAATTTGCATGATGATTTACGCACACCATTGATCCCTGTGAAATACACAGGAGGGTTTCGAGACCTTACTTCAATCACTCAAAAGAAAGAAGACTATATTATACAGATTAGGGATAAAACTCATGTAATTCCAACAGCTCTGGGATGTAGAATAGGGAAGGAAAAAGCTACTACAGTTACACTTAAACAAGCCCCTGTACCTACTTCTACTTCAAAACCTTCATCATATCGAATGGATCTACCTCATGAGCATCAACAAAAATGGATTCCTTGTCAAGATGATCAAATATATCCAAGGATAAAACATTTTTAGGATTTAAATAACAATGTTTATTTATTCCGGAATTAACAAGTTCTAGGTAACTTCATCTCGGCTTTGGAAAACAATCAGGTTCAGTTGCCAAGGCCCAAAAGGCTGAACAAGGAAAGAGATGAAGACCTCCCCAACTATTTCCCATTTCATCAGATGTTGGGGAATCCCATTCAAGAGTGTTTTGTATTCAAAGAACTCTTAAAAAATATGGTGGACTCTGGACAAGTAAAACTGAATGGTTCTTCAGTCCAGGTAGCATGTGTTACTGTTATTGATCGAGAGGAAGAAGGCGAGTGGCATGAAGTAAAAAGTAAAAATACGTAGAAATATGATGAATGGATGGTCAATAAATGATCAACCGAACTCATTTCATTTTACGAACACAATTCAATCAACCAATTGTGTCTTCTACTATTTTTTCCACAACAAAACCCCATTCATATGATGGGAAATCCCCAATGAAGTGGGGTAATTTAAGGAAAGAAGAGCAGTCAGAAGAAGAAAATCTTCTGTCAAAGCCTAAGTTGTATTTGACTCTAGCAGATTTTATGCCATCTGCTTCAAAACCACATGTATCACCCCACCAAATGGCACAACCTGAACTGGTTCATCAAGCAGAATCTTCATCAGATGAATAATTGATCTTTGGTTCTATTAACATGATTCATTTAACGAACCCCTAGGCCAATGATAATTTCTATTATGATGAGACTAAGTTCCTTGTATCTGATAAGTGAATTAGAGGAAGAGACAGAGGAATAGGATACATGGGAAGAAGTGGATATTCCGGAAGCCACTAATTAAATCCTAACCCTGCTAGAATTGTATATGCGGTAGAAACTCATGGAAAAGCCCTTGAGTGGGCTCAACGGGAATATGAATGTTCTTCCACACATGGCAGATTCGGTTCTGACACATTTATTTTGGATGACTGGTTAGAGGATACACCTTTTTTTCCTAGAAAATAGATATACCTAGTTAGTATAATCTACAAAATCAAGGAGTGTTTCCAATTCCTTCCCTGATACATGATGCATTTACTGCCAAAGCATCAACTTCCAAGGAACCTGAAAAACCACATTTTCATGCTGAGAAACGCAGAACTTTGGACCAAAATATGATTTCTTAAAACGTTTGTCCAAAGTACGAGCCATGTTATCAATTCTGGATATCTTGAATCTATCAAAAGATCTTCGAGAGGTGCTTATTGAGGGTTTGTCAAGCCCTCAATAATGTGAAACTGAAATTATTGTGGCTGAGGTTTATAGTATATAAAATGATCCTACAAATTCCATGTAGTGATATTTTTTATAGATGAAGATGAACATGATGTTGTACATGAACATATCATACATTTGTATCTATCTGGAAAATTCAATGACATAGACATCTGATGAGTTTTCATTGATAAAGGATCAAGAGTCAACCTTATTCCAATTCATACACTTCGTCGATTAGGGCTCACAGAATTTTATTTATCTCCTTCAACATTGATGTTTAAAGGATATGATAATAATGAACAATAACCTCTGGGTGAGATAACACTGAAAATTTAGTATGGAGACCTTATGTCTAATTCAGATTTCATGGTTGTTTGTTAGGACACTGCCTTTAACATTTTTCTTGGAGAACCTTGGGTAAATCAACATGCGGCCGTACCTTCATCATACCATCAATGTATCAAATATTTTTACAATAGTCAAATTGGGACATTGTATGGTGACAAGGCCTCATTCAAAACGTGTGAATCTCAAAACATTGAGGCAGAATTTTATCACATGGAGGGAAGAGAAAAATCCACGGCAAAGAAGGTCACCAAAATTAATGCCCCAAATAGATTGGAAAGGATTCCAGTAAACCCTTCATACATGTGAGTATAGACTCTGTGATTCCGATCAGTCAAATTGAGAGGATAGATATAAATACATATATTCTTATAGAAAATTCCATAATGTCAATTAAGAAAATCAAGCCAGACGACATGAGAGAAATTGTTGATTCACCGAGCAGTGATGAGAGAATAAATAGAGATGTCTTCATTTCATATGCTGAAATTAAGAAATTATATACATAATCAACAAGGCCAGAAGAAGTTATAGCAGTACTAGAGGAAAACAATGATGTCGATTCTCAATCCATCATCTCCGCTCTATCACCCCAGGAAGACCCTTCATCATCAATAGGGTTAGAAATGGCAGTCTCTTCTTCAAGATGTTCAAATTTTAACTTCTACCTTAAACATGGAAATTTTTCTTCGTCATTTACTATTAAAGTAGAAATAGAATATGTAACACATGTTGAAGAAGAAGAGGAAGTTCTCAGGGATGCTCCTTCGTCATTTGAGGAGGGTATCTCTACCACTGTGGATGAACTCAGATAAATACATCTAGGTACAAAAGAAGATCCACGCCCCACTTTAATTAGTGCAGCCATGACTCTTGATGAACAAAAAATGTATAATTAATTTCTAAAGAAAAATAGAGCTGTATTTTCTTGAAATTATACATAAATCCAGGTCTTTATCCCAATGTTTCCACTCATCATCAGGGTTTTCCAAAAGAACATCAAGGATTCAAGCAAGCAGAAAGAATAACACACCCAACTAATGCCTCCAAAATTGATGGTGATGTTGATAGGCTTATCAAATCTAACTTTGTAAGAAAAGTTCAATATCCCAAATGGCAAGATAATATTGTCCCTATGCAAAAGGAGAATTGACAAATTAGAGTTTTCATTGACTTCAGAGATCTTAATTGGCATTGTCCCAAGGATGATTTTCCAGTTCCGATCACAGAACTCTTATTTGATGCAACAGCTGGCTAAGAAGATCTTTCCTTCATTGATGATTACTTTGGGTACAATCAAATATGAATGGCCCAAGAAGATGAGGAATCTATAGCCTTCAGAGCTCCTCAAGGTGAGTTTTTCTATCGGGTAATTATCTTTGGCCTGAAGAATGCAGGTGAAACATATCAACATGCCATGATCCATATCTTCAAACCCTTTTTAGGGAAAGTTGTTGAATTTTATGTGGATAATTTGATGGTTAAATCTAGACAACGTTTTGGTCAATAGGCTGATGTGGAAATCATATTCAACAATCTTCGACAACTCAATTTTAATATAAACTCCTTGAAATGTGCATTCAGGGTAACCTTAGGAAAATTTCATGGCTTTATTGTAAGCCATCATGGTATCAAAGTTGATCAAGAGAAGGAAAAATCAATCCTTTACATGTAACCTCCTAGAAATTTGAAGTAATTAAGAGGACTTAAAGGACACTTAGCCTATATTTAGCGTTTCATTTCCATTTTGGCAGGCAAGTGTTTACCCTTCAGAAGATTAATGAAGAAGAGAGTCACCTACCAATGGACTGAATAATGTCAAGAAGAATTATATATCCTTAAGAAATATCTCTCGAGTCCACCAATATTAATTCCACATATTGAAGGAAGACCACTTCTTCTTTATGTGACAGCTTTAGAGTGATCATTGGGTGTCTTCCTTACCCAAAATAATGATGTTGCGAATGAAAAAAACCTTTACTATCTCAGTTAGACTATTCTTGAGGCAGAAACTCAATATTCAAGTATTGAAAAGTGCTACCTAGCATTAATCATTGTATTTTCACAATTGAGACACTACCTGCAACATCATGAGCTTCAATTGGTATCTCACAATAACCCGATCAAATTTATTCTTAGTTGTCCAATGCCTACAGGATGTCTGGAAAAATGGGAAGTTATTTTGAAGCAGTTTGTTATCATGTATTAGTCTCAAAAGTCAATAAAGGTCCATGCTCTAGAATATTTCCTTGCTGAACACGCATCTGTAGAAGACACATCTTTAAATATTGAACTTACTAATGAGGAAGTCTTCTCTATTCAAGATAATCCTCAATCATGGGAAATGTACTTTGATGATGCCTCCAGAAGTCCACAAGAAAAGAAAATAGAAGATCCAAAAATAAAAAAAGTTGGGTTAGGAATCATGCTTATTTCCCCAGAAAAGGCAGGGCTACCATATTCTTTCTTATTGTTGGAAGGAAGTACAAACAATAAAGCAGAATATCAAGATCTCATCGCAGGCTTGGAATTGTCTCTTCAGGAACAGGTGAATCACTTGAAGGTAAATGGTGATTCATATTTGGTAATCAATCAAATCAATGGGGATTATTCCATCAGAAAGGAAGAGTTAATTCCATTGTGTGATTATGTCAAAGTCAATTGTTTTCTCATTTGAGGTTATAATACGTATTGTTAATTTTACAGAAGTCACTTTTCTCCTGGCATCAGAACTAGGAGAGGTGTTGGGAACAGACACCGGCTCATCTTCTCTCAGTATTTCATTAGGAAGAACCGTTTCAGCATAAACTTCCGACCGTTCTAACGCACCCTCTATTGTACTCTGAGGATTGTTAGTCCATTCTCTTAAAAGGGAAACTGAAGAATCCCCTGCAATCCCGAGAAGTTTGAGCACTTTTTCATAAGTTAAGATTCGTGACTACCTGAAATAATTAACACTACTGATAAAGCATTTGACTATGGTATTCTTTCTTCGATGCCTTCGGTCCTTGGAATTTTTGGGTGGAATGGCATCATCATCTCAAAAAACACGTTTGAAAGAAAATAAAGCCCTTTCAAACTCCTCATCCATGACTTGATGTCCTAAAGATACTTTTCCCGGCTCACGAGGAGATTCAGTGGCTCCAAGAGCAGTGCCACCAGGGCTATACTGCGGTGAAGGGATATCAGTGGTTCTTTCCATTACAAGCTACAAGATGAGGAATATTATTTCTTTGAATAACAAAGCATTGACTAAATTAAAATAGCAAAGAAATTAAAAATATGATAAAAAAGAAACTTACATCTTCATGAGAAACATAAACATGCCACTCTTCATCTAATGAAGGACCAATCCCCTCAGTGGTACCACAGTCCATCATTTCCTTCACCCACTTGGTGATAGGAACTGACTCATCAGTGGAATATATGACCATTTACATCTCTTTGATATAATCCCTCACTTCATTGGGGTTGTCCTCAAAGTGGACGTTAGAGGAATCTCGGAGATTCCCCACTCAATGGATATGCAGGCCTTCGTATAAGTCTATTAAGGTGGTTTTAGAATCACAATATAAACTCATCCATGTCCGGACAACCTCTGGTCATAAATATTCAGAATGTTCACCAGATGGTCGTGAGGGGGGTCCTGCAATGTGGGAATTCAACATCTTCCTAGGTCTTGAAATCACAGATAATGGATAAGTTTATCTTTGAAATAATGGCGGCTAAATTGCCTCAATGATATAACTCACCAGGAGTCGATGAAGTAGGTATCTTGACTCTGGTAGGAGGATTATATCTGGCACAAGGACACTTTAACGCATTCAGAGCCTCATCATCCCCATCTTGGGAATCCCATGAATCAGCTATGGGTGAGGAATCCGATGAATCAACTCCTGGTGAGGATGAGTCACCTTCATATTGAAAAGCTTATTTCCTAATGGTTCTCTTATTTATCCCCACCCGAGAGACTAGTTGATTCAGTACCCCTTCAAGGTATGATGCTACTCAGCTCTCGACATACCATATAGTCAATCGACTTGCTGCTTCAATAGTTGGTAGATCAAATACTGCCCCAGTCTTCTCCATAGATGTCAGAAACCATAGTTGACGAGAAACCATCAGATGCTACTCTAACATGACATGCACTAGACGAGATATGGTAATTTTCTACAGAAATTTGATTTAACGTGAAAATATGTATGTAGAATAGGACTTGCATATAATCTCTCTATAAATCCTTGTGAAAAATGTACCATCTCTACATGACAACATATATTCCCTTACCTCTAGGCTGGCTGTTCCATTATCATCAAATCGCCCTATTGGTGGATTTCCATAAGGAAAGAAGTGAAACTCCTTGAACATGCTCAACCTTACTTTGATGTCATAAGCATTGAGGGATAAGGGAGAAATTCCAGAAAATGCATGAACAAACTGCTGGAATGAACATCCATGAACCTATACCCCACTTTGTAAAGAATATGACTTGAAGTGGGTGGCGATCCATCCTCGTAAAACATGGAATGTTCCCACTATTCTTAGAGAAGACTTACCCATATAAAAATGAAGTAAGATCCTATGAATGTTTTCCAAAACTGAAGTGGCTAACCTAACCGTCATCCTTTCAGCCAACTTGGATGCAACGACAATGGTCCTCAGCCTCACACCTCCTTTCAAATCCTGAACTGGTAAAAGGTAAACACTGAGAAAGAAGGCCAAAAATTATACCAGATGGGTCTTCGATGAAATTTTCTAGTTCACTTCATACCCCCACTTAAACTCTCATACTTCTAGAGTTGGTCAAAATGTGCCCGAAGCACCCCCTCTTTTCATCTCTAGGGAAACTAGTCGGATAAGTGCAGGAAGTTCCGTTCTCTCTCTTCTTAATTAGAAACTTGTCAATCCAATCCTCTAGATAGTTATATTTTCTAGAGTGGGTTTTCATGGTGGTGGTATTCTTATGCTTGTAGAATGTTTTCATTAACTCTCGAGCCAAAGCCGGAATCTTCTATGAATCATTCCAGTTCACCTTGGGGGGATAAATTTATCATACATATCTACCAAAATTAGATCCCCAGAAATATTGTAGACGTCACACAAACTAATGCCTACTTATCCATGAGTCGGATGGAAAAAATTCGTTTCTGGGCTCCAACGACTAATTAACTCTGGCACGAAATTGTCATTCCTATAGACATATGTCTGCCCAGCCTAGACAACTTCATATATTGTAGCTCCCTTCAGATCATCGACATACTCTGCATAGTTTTGTCCTACCTAATATTCCCACATCCAAGTCGGCTTCACACCTCCTCCAGGATGGAAATCCCAACTCTTCTTCCACCCCTTAGATTAGTCCATCAAAGAATTTCAGAAAATAGAGAGATAACAATGTCGCTGCAGCTCAAGCTTTTGAGGCTTCACATCTGAAGCACATGGGCTATGATGCATTATGTATTCCATCTCCACTATCCTACCATTGATAAATGATATTGCAAGAGAGACATTTTCCGAAGAGAAGTTTGTGTAGGTCTGAAACCGGGAATGAGGGATATAATTCCTTGCCTCTGGAATGTTGACTCCTTGTAGATGACCACGACCATTCAAAGGCAAGTATATGCTCTATCCGAAATTGGCATGTTATTTCTTCAAGTACATAGCCAAATCTGGGAGAGTGCTATCGCAAATAACATAATAGTAATGGCCGACAACATTCACCATGTCATTAATTTTCTTACTGGACCACTCATCAACTGATCCAATTCTTTTGGGAGCCATTGAATCTACACAAATATTAAACAATCAAATTTTAAGTGAGTTTTTTTTTGTGAAATTTTGATGAAGTAAATCAGAAAAATGGTAAAGGAATTAAGACGGGAATGTCCCAAACTTGGTGTGAAAGTCGAACCATTCGTGCACGTTTTTCTGCCCTAGTCATGGCGTGAAAGTCAAATACCTTCTACATAAGTGCGGCAAAATCTAGAAGGGTGATTCGCTGAACACAGAAGCACCTGCACGACAAGTGCTCAATTTTTTGGAAGCCGAATGAGTTTTTGTGGGATTGAACATATATATATAGGCGATCCAGTACATCGGCACGCCATAACTGCGATCCCCAGCATCTGCACGCCGAACATGCATGCCACATAACCTGGATTTCTCTGGCTTTACCTCAGAGCCGGATCCCCTTTCCTTTTCAGATCCAACTCTGATGGGGGAATTTTGTTGACGCTCATTTCCATCATACAATCCAATGAATGGAAAAGGGGAATACCTTAAGAACAAAGAGGGTCACCCTTTGAGGGAAAAAAAATTGACGAAGGCATGAACTAGGAGCCCATTTTGAGTAAGTCACACAAGTTACTTGCACGCCATGCACGTCACTTTCTCACCACTTTTGGGTCGCACAGCTCACTTGTGTGCCCTATTTATTTTTTCTCCCTAGGTGCATGGTGGCCAATAAATAGCCCCTGTGGGACCCCATTTCGAGGACAAATTTTTCTAGAAGTCAAATTCAAGCTATGGTCTCCCTAGTGTTCAACACAACTCTTCATATAGCTTAAAAAATAACTTTTTACCTAGAATGGAAGACTTGAAGTGGAATAATAAGGCCTAAGTGTTTAGAATTAATCATCACTTGCACACCTAAGTGTCCAGACCTCATTATAAATTGAAACACTTGCACTCTTCCTTACCCTTTCGATGAAACTTGAACACCACCCTTTTGGAAACATCTTAGGATAATACTAAAGGCTTCATTTAAGTCTCGCCCACGTATTACCCTAAAGATTATTCATCGCCCAGGTGAACCCATGCCACACAAGTACACTTACACGACCAAGAATTGCGCTCCAAATGACTTACATGACCCACACTTGTGCGTCAACTTCATTTGTGTGCCTCCCTCATGTTCACCTCTCCTCTTCAATATATTATCCCTCTAACCCATTTTCAAAGCCATTTATTGTAACTCCCCGACCCCAGTTACCCAGAGTCGGTGCATTACTTCGTAACATTGGCATGATCACAAGAAAGATCAAATCTCGAAAGACCGATTGGATTAGTAGCCTTGGAAACACTAGATATATTCATAAGTTTTACATTACATCATAAAATGAAAAACCACTACAATAACATAATGTCTCCATAATCCACACTCATATCCCCACATAATATCCCTGCAGGTCATTCATAATTTACATCTTCACATCTTGGGAAAAATAAAACATAGAAAAGGGGTGAGCTCAAATGCCCAGTAAGGATAACAATATAGCGGAAACATTCATAAATAAGAATAAACCTTTAAGGAAATGTATAACTAAAACAAAAGCCTTTCAACTTGAACATTTAACATAGTATGGAATAAATAAAATGAAATAATGCCATTTACTTACTCACATAGATATTCTACTAATCGAATAATCACATGCAAAATCAATAACCACTTTCATAATGTTGGAATGCATAATGCCAGACTATCATAACCACATAGCCAAGGCCTCGTGCCAAGACTACAAATAAGATTTTTTCAAGGCCTTGTGCCAAGACACTAGTTTGTCTCATGAGACCTACCGATGCATCGAGGAGCTATAGCGGGCTCCACCCGTCACTTATTAAGTCCAATGCATTCCCATATGAAAAGGTTTAAACATAACATAAACATTCGTATTAAAACTAGCATACGAAATGTCAATAATTTCACCATAAACTATGAATGGTATAAAAATAGCACATCCACAGTCAAACATATCACAAAACCTTCAATACAATATAGAATTTTTGTATCATAAAAAATAAACTTCAAATAATCTTAAAATCCATCAAAGGATATTCACATAGATGAAATCAAAATTCTTTTTAAAGAAATATCTCCTTTTATTTTGAAATCATTTAAGAGCCATATAAAATAAAACATTTTCTTTGAAAATATTCTTATAATATTATAAGGAAAGCTTTGAAGATTTTATAACGGCGGAAAATAGCCGCACCCGCCGTATAGGTTAAAAAAAACATTCTTACCTTAATTCTGTCGAAAAGGTTAAAAAGGACCTTGTTTTGAAAACGACCGAAAGATTCCTTTATAAACCACTTATAAAAGTCAAAAAGGGTATAAATGACTTTAACTCATATTCTAGTAAATAGTAAAAATGTTTTGAAATACATTTTTAAGAAACATGGATGTGGATGATAAAGAGATCCCAGTAGATTATTACGTATAAACAACCTTGGATAATGAAGAGGTTGTAAAGTAAACCCTTACCTTGTACTTTTCCTTGGTTGGAGTAGGTTAACCTCCTGTATAATGGTGAAATAGTTGTTATTAAATTATACAAGAATCATATATAATAATATGATATCATATATGATCTTTTAACATTGATTTGTTAATAATATCTTAGTATTATCATTATATCGGGTGTTAACTTACTTGTTTTCTTTTATATGTTTTGTTACATAAGACATGTTTGTAAAGGATAGGTTGTATATTATTCATATCCATAATGATATCAAGTCCTTAAACATCATTTTTAAATCATAAAATGATAATTATACTTGAATGGATACGATGGAGAATGAATCTCATCGCGTTCGTGGAGACGGTAGTCCGTACGTACGCACGAGCGACAATATCATTCTTTTGATATTAAAATAATATATAAATGGATGGTATATCATATATACAGAATCATTAACATGTTATATTTATTATTTACATGAGTTACACATCATTATTATACCCATCCAAATAATAATATATTGAATAACAATTACACCACGACGTGGAGACGGTAAGCCGTACGTACGCACGTATGGTGACATGTTATTCAAAGGGTGGATATAATACTGAATATGGTTGTACCATATTTATAATAAAATCAAATTATATGTAAGATACTGGAGTTATTATTTTAGAATGGTAAGAACAAAGAAATAGGAAGTGGAAGAAGAAAGGAACTTAGAAAAGGGTGGTGAAATCATTACCTCTTCTTCGAGTTCTTCCTTTTGATTTGATCAAAAGGGCTCCTTAGGTTGGCTTTCTGATCAAACTAAGGCCTCTAGGTTGTATTGAGGGATGGTGGGAGAGTATTTGGGCAGAGTTTGGCCGAACCAAAAGGCTTTAGAGGTGTGAAGAAATGAGAAGGAGGAGTGCCCTTTTATAAGAGGGGTGAGGGGCACCTTTGGAAAAACTAGAAATATTAATTTATATTAAATTCATATTCGGTTTCTAAAGGCTCCAAAGTTTATTATTCAAAGGTTAAGGTGGGGATAGGTCGAAAAAAACTCAACCAATAGAATTTAGACCGGTCTGGGTACTTATATTAACCTTATCTTTAAGTATCAACTCTAAGTTAATTAGTTTCACTTTTACAATGTCTCTTTGTATTTTTATATAATATGGTTAATAAACTTACTATATACATCCAAGAGACCCCCAAGTGGTCCATTAATGATGAACCTATCATGATATAAGTATCTTGGCCGAACCTTAGATTTTTAGGAATTTAATATCAATTAATAATATAATATTTGTTTTAAGACTCTTTTATGTCAATTTTGACACTATTCAATAGTTGATTTTTGTGAAACTCATAACAGATTTATTACTTCAAAGAAAGTCAATTAAATCAATCCTAATATATCATATTATCCTAGAAAATTAGTTTAATTCATTAAAAGTTTCATATTATATTTATTTGGGTATTTATAATATCAATTATTTTAATTTTTCACTATTATAGTAATTACTGCATCATCATTGTGTCATAAATAAAATAAATTATTTAATGTATAAAAATTATAAATAAAATATCATTATGTAGGAAATCTTTTTATCTTTCTAATTAATATTTATAATCTAAAATCCAACTTATATAACCTTATGTAACAATTACTTTTCTAAAAGATATATGTTTGTGTCATTTTTGTATTCATTTTGACTTAATTAAAATAAAGTGTCATTATCACTTACAAGTGGATCCATGGGGTCCCAAAATTGACAAAAAGATTCCCATGGTCGACCATGTATCAACCAATAGGGTTAAGACACGTTTTAGGGTAATTTAGTATTATTATAATATTATTTTTTAACCCTTATTTACCGGATTTACCCTTAACCATGGTAAATAAAATATTTACCGCAGTAATTATTCAAAATGTATAAATATAAAAGATACCTATTTACACAATTTGAACATCCTGATTCCAAATATGGAATCCATTTTCCTAAATTCAAAACACAGAAGTGGCAGAAATTAATTTAAAATTAATTCCCGCTGTCAAAACAAAAAGCGTGTTTTTAAGAGATAATAACTATCAAAAGATTGACACTTGTTTATGTTCGGTTTAATTGTAAAATTATGTCCAATGACCAAAATTATATTAAATAGTAAAAATATATTCTAAATATACTTTAAAACCACTCAAATTCATAATTTATCACTATTAATTATTTTGATTAAAAAAGTTGTTTTTAATTAAAATTTAGTAATTTTCACTATTCATCAAAATAGGAAAGTTATCCGAAAAGTACCAAAATTTCACCTTAGGCTAAATTTGATATTCCGAATCCAAAAATGAGGTCCATTTTAAAATATAAAATATATATAACTTCAAAAAGTAGGTATTACTATTCATAACAACTAGTTTGATTGGTTACGGTGTGTTAGAACTCGAAGTTGCGTACAACACACGCTACTGTTTTATTCAAAGGAAAGCGTACCATGGACGCTTGGGATGTTTCATTTTAAATTTTTTGATGTCTCCATTTAGTCAAAAAGTTTAAAATATTGTATTTAAAAAGGTTTCACTATTAGAAGTTGATAAAAGTGAAATACTGAAAATGAATTTATTCTTGCATTATGACTAAGAAACTCATAATAGGGATTCTAAAATTATAAGGATTATATAAAGTTCAAAATGTAGTTAATACTATTCATGACCTCTTTTAATGGTGTGATTGAACTCGGTGTTCCGTGTAGTGCAAGTTATTGAATTATTTTTAAGAAATAACACACTCTGAAATCCTGGGGTGTTACATTCTCCCCTCCTTCAATAAATTGTGTCCTCGCAATTTGAAATTGTTCTTCGAAGATAAAAGGTTGAAAGTAGAAAATATATTTGTGGGAAAACCCACATTGGAAATTGGGTTACTAAAATTTAGTCTTAATATGAGGAAAAGAGAAATTAAAGGGTCACGACCAAATTATGATCTCGATTAGGAGAACATTGGTGGCAATTAGAGACATATAATCGGAGGAAAAACATAAATATTTATAGGTAGTGATTGAGGTCATCAATCACAAACAAGTGTATAATTTGTTGGGTCGGAAAACACGGGGAAAGATGGCAAGAGGGGGGGTGAATTGCCTTTTAAAAAATTGATTAACAATTTAAAAATCAAAGTAAAGTGCAGCGGAAATAAAGAGGCAAGACACACAAAATTGATAACGGAGTTCGGCCAAAACCCGGCCTACGTCTCCGCTCCCAACTCAACCGTTGAGAGATTCCTACCGCTTGCTTTTCAATGGTTTTAGCAAGAAACCCACTAGGCTTTGAGGTAGCACTAGGACCTATTACAGCTTGCTTTTATTGGTTTAGCAAGAACCCACTTACTTTTAATGGTTTAGTAAGAACCCACTAGCCTTTTTAACGGGTGAAGGCTAGCTCACCGAAACACAAGCCTTTTAAAAGGAAAGGCTTGAAGAAACCTCTTCACACCTTAGTGGTGGTGTGAAACCCAAAAGAAAGGGGGATGAGAAAAGTGTTTGGGGTTTGTAGGCACAAACCCAAAATTAAAGCTCAAAAAATAATAAACAATAAAAAACCGTATTGGAGGAAGACTTGGGCGCCACTTGGATGATGGAGTTGATGTAGCGTGCTCTCCCAAGCTTCTTGAGGTGCTCCTTGGATTGGAAATTGGATTGGAGCACTTGAGGATCCTTTGAAGGTGGAGCGCCGGTGGTTCGCCAATAGTGCAACAAAATGTCCGGGCGCTTGGTATATGATCCGATTGTAGTCCGGGGCTTCCTTGGCCTTTATTTATAGGCATGGAACCCTTGGGGAGTCTTCGGAGCCGTTGGAAAAGGCTTCGGAGCCGTTGGAGCCCAAAAGAGGGTTGACTGGTCAAAGCCAACGGCTAGTTTGACTGGGCGACCGGCTGGCCGGTGCAGGGCCACCGGCTGGCCGGTGCCTTGGCAGAGGAGGAGAATCTTGGTCCAGGCTCCACCGGTCGACCGGTGGAGGAGCCACCGGCTGGCCGGTGGCAAGACAGTAGCAACCACTGTTTGAGCTGGGTGCCACAGGTCGACCGGTGACAGAGCCACCGGTCGACCGGTGGAACCTGGCAGTGGGCAATGCCTCTGCCAGTTCCACCGGCTGGCCGGTGCTGTCACACCGGTTGGCCGGTGGACTGAATTTCAGTCCATTTCTTGTCCATTCTTGGGCCAATCCTTTGGCAATCTTTTGCCTATCATCCACAACACTTAAAAACAATGTTAAACACATATGAAAGTGATTGTGATCATGAAAATCAAAGAGTGTGGGGTACAACAATCTCCCCCTATTTTGATGATCACAATCACTTATCTAAGCAAAGTAAAAACTTAAATGAAAGGCATGCTTTAAATGATAAATTGAAAATAAATACTAAGCATGAGAGAAAGGATTCTCCCCCAATCAATCAAGAAATTTCTCCCCCTTTGTGATTATCAAAATAGCTCGGGGCATAAAACTTGATTGAGGGAAAGGGTTTGAAATGAAAATTTGAATAACAGTTTGAATTGAAAGTTTTAAATCAAAAATGAATAACAGTTTGAATTGAAAGTTTTGAATCAAAAATCAATTGAAATTTGAAATTTGAAACCAAATGAAATTTTTGAAATTGAAAGATTGAAAAGAGAATTTTGAATTGAAAAAATTTCAAACCAAGAGTTGAAAATGAAAGTTTGAATTGAAAGAATTGAAATGAAATCAAACCTAACTCCCCCTAAATAAAAACAACAAATCACCGGGGAGAGGGATTTTGAAAAGAGACAATTTTAGGCCCGGAGAGACTCGCAAGAAGGGATTTTTCAATCCAAACTTGTCTCATAGCGGGTATTCTCCTATAAAATTCGTCCGAAAAGAAAAAAGACTTGGGTTGGCCATAACGGGCATTTTTACAGTCACATTCATAGATAAGGTGCCCGAGTTTTTTGCAATAATTACAAAATTTGAATTGGGAGCTCCCCCTTACAAAAATAGTGGGTGCATGGGAGGAGGAGGCTTGGTTGGTATATCCTAGCCCTTGGGTGGTTCTAGAAACACGTTGAGAACCAAGAAGTTTTGAAAGGTTTTGTTCTCCGTTGGTGAATTTGGCTAGGGATTCTTTAAGGTCCTTGATGGTTGATTCCAAAGAATCAACATTTGGGAAATTTTGGATTTTAAGGGTGAGTTCCTCCTTCTCTTTGAGAATTTGGTCTTTTTCGGAGGAAAGTTTTTTGAAAGATTTTTTCAAAGAAACAAATTTTGAAGATAAAGCATGAAAACCTTTTTCTAGTTGGTCTCTAGCATGTGAGAGTTCTTCATAAGATAAATGATTCAATGAATTTGAAGAACTAGAGGAGGAAGAGGAGGAAGAGGAGGAAGATACCTCATGTTTTGCCATTAGGCATTTTTTACCTTGGTCGCTCGAGGAGAAGGAGGAGAATGAAGAGGTGGAGCTATCACTCCATGTTGCCTTTGAAGCCTTCTTCTTCTCCTTTTTCTTGGCCCTTTTCTTGTGAAGTGGGCATGCGGGCACGGATTTTTCATCGGGTTCTTGCTTTTGAGCGGGTTCTTGCTTTGGAGCCTCGCTAGTACCTTCATAGGTTAGTTCTAAAAACTTCCAAATATCATGAGAAGATGTGCAAGAAGAAATACAATCAAAAACATTACGATCAAGACCACATTGAAGAGCGTTCATGGCTTTGCCATCAAGCTCAAAATTTGCAATGTCTACGGGGGTCCATTGAGATTCATCTTTACTAGAGAGAGTATAACCATGCATGACAATTTTAAAAATAGGATAGCCAATACTTTTAAGAAATGTGGTCATGCGGGTTTTCCAAAAAGTATAATCGGCTCCATCAAAGAATGGAGCACGATCCAAAGAGTAGCCCTCGGGGGATTGAGAGGAAGAAGCAGTAGAAGCCATCAAAAAAAATAGGATCTTTAATTTGAAACCGGCTTAAGGAATTACTCAAAGGTCCCTCTGATACCAATTGTTGGGTCGGAAAACACGGGGAAAGATGGCAAGAGGGGGGGTGAATTGCCTTTTAAAAAATTGATTAACAATTTAAAAATCAAAGTAAAGTGCAGCGGAAATAAAGAGGCAAGACACACAAAATTGATAACGGAGTTCGGCCAAAACCCGGCCTACGTCTCCGCTCCCAACTCAACCGTTGAGAGATTCCTACCGCTTGCTTTTCAATGGTTTTAGCAAGAAACCCACTAGGCTTTGAGGTAGCACTAGGACCTATTACAGCTTGCTTTTATTGGTTTAGCAAGAACCCACTTACTTTTAATGGTTTAGTAAGAACCCACTAGCCTTTTTAACGGGTGAAGGCTAGCTCACCGAAACACAAGCCTTTTAAAAGGAAAGGCTTGAAGAAACCTCTTCACACCTTAGTGGTGGTGTGAAACCCAAAAGAAAGGGGGATGAGAAAAGTGTTTGGGGTTTGTAGGCACAAACCCAAAATTAAAGCTCAAAAAATAATAAACAATAAAAAACCGTATTGGAGGAAGACTTGGGCGCCACTTGGATGATGGAGTTGATGTAGCGTGCTCTCCCAAGCTTCTTGAGGTGCTCCTTGGATTGGAAATTGGATTGGAGCACTTGAGGATCCTTTGAAGGTGGAGCGCCGGTGGTTCGCCAATAGTGCAACAAAATGTCCGGGCGCTTGGTATATGATCTGATTGTAGTCCGGGGCTTCCTTGGCCTTTATTTATAGGCATGTAACCCTTGGGGAGTCTTCGGAGCCGTTGGAAAAGGCTTCGGAGCCGTTGGAGCCCAAAAGAGGGTTGACTGGTCAAAGCCAACGGCTAGTTTGACTGGGCTACCGGCTGGCCGGTGCAGGGCCACCGGCTGGCCGGTGCCTTGGCAGAGGAGGAGAATCTTGGTCCAGGCTCCACCGGTCGACCGGTGGAGGAGCCACCGGCTGGCCGGTGGCAAGACAGTAGCAACCACTGTTTGAGCTGGGTGCCACAGGTCGACCGGTGACAGAGCCACCGGTCGACCGGTGGAACCTGGCAGTGGGCAATGCCTCTGCCAGTTCCACCGGCTGGCTGGTGCTGTCACACCAGTTGGCCGGTGGACTGAATTTCAGTCCATTTCTTGTCCATTCTTGGGCCAATCCTTTGGCAATCTTTTGCCTATCATCCACAACACTTAAAAACAATGCTAAACACATATGAAAGTGATTGTGATCATGAAAATCAAAGAGTGTGGGGTACAACATAATTGAGGTCCTTAAACTCATCAATCTATGATGATTTGAAGTACCATCAGTTCCACAAAATATAGGGTATTGGGATAACACATTTTTGACGTTTCAAAATATCTTAGTTGAAATCCCACATCGAAAAATGAATTAACGAGGCCTCTATTTAAAATAAAGAGTCGAAAGTATGAAGATTACCGAAAATAACACATTCTAGGGTTCCATGTAAGAAAATATGGATATGGAAGAAAAATCTAGCCATCAATTATCTGATGGAGAGTGGTAGAGAACATGGCTATGAAAAGGCCAACAATCCCAAAGCCATAAATTTGTGATGATTTAAGGTACCATCTAGGACAAAATTTTTGTTCTAAGTTTCTATTATTAATATTGAGGAATTTATTTATGAGATTGGATAAGATAATAAGGAGATATACTTATTTTATAATTAGAGTTTTATCCATTAATAAATTTCTACCAAAACTTATCATTCACTCATAAAAAAAATTCTATTTATACTATTCATAGAGGGTTCCAAAATAAACGAATTTATAATTCATCTACCAGATCTTTTAAAAAAACTACTTTATTTAATCCAGGACATCTCGTGGGATAGTGGTAGGTGATACACCCTTGTCACCCTTTGGTTGCGGGTTCAAGTCTCGCAGCCTTGCCGGACGCGACGGGTTGCCGCCCGACCTCCGGGTTGTCCTTTTATGGCAATCCAAAATAATCCAAACTAGAACTATCCAAAATACTTCTGTCCAAACTCACAGTCCAACATTCATAAGGAAGGTAAACATAATATAGATCCTTTTTACCCCGTAATAGCATATGAATACCTTCATCATGTATTACCATATTCCTTATTGATTACATTCATGCTCCCTTATTCCATATAGAATGCTGGATATACTTCATTAATCCAAAAATGTTTTAAACCCCAACAATGATGGAATATACAAATCATTAATCAGTTCCAAGGTAGTCAAGAATATCCAATATAATTTATCCAAAACAATCACATATTATTCCAAAATCACTACCTCAGTATCAGAACTATATTATGGTTTATCATTCTCTCAACCATATATTTTCCAAAAATTTATCCTGCTAATGAGTCACTTTTCTTTGTTCCACACAATCTCAAGTCCTTAATGAAATAGTACTGCAGTACAATCCTTATATACTCCATAATTATTATAACAAGTACATTGTTGATACAAAGCTCAATTGACATAATCAACATAAGAACTCTAATCATTCCTCTTCATCTGTGGTAGTATCATAACTTGATTATTATCCAATAACATCATTTGCGGCATAGTCTGATGACTGGGACATAGGTTCGCGTAGTGTCCAAACTCCTTGCAAATGAAGCATTGTACATTTAAAACCATTTTCTTACCCTTGCAGTCACATACTTTGTGCCCTTTTTCTCCACACTTATAACAAACTCACATTCCTTTCAGGCAAGTTCCAGGGTGTTTCTTTCCACAGTTACCACATATGGGAAAATTCTTCTTTTCCCTCTTCCCTTTATCCATCTTTCTCTCTTCCATCCTTTTCTTCTCTTGCTTCCCTTCAAAGACATAGGACTCAGTAAACTCTTTACATATCTTATCAACACATGATATTATTTCTTCATATGATGATAATACATGGGAGACTATTTCTCTTATAAATTCTAGCTTAAGACCATGAAAGATATGATCCTTCCTTCTCTTTGAATCATGTGTATTTCTGGAGTTCTCATTCCTTCTACTGGGTGCCATTTCTATACCATGGCATAAACTAGACCAGTTTATGAATCAAAATACATAATCCCATACTTATAAAACACCTAACATAAATTGAACTATTTATGGATATAATCCATAATCATAAGAATGTTTTCTTTGAGGAAGTATATACTCATAATCCCTCCAAAATGATTTGTAAAGAAAATGAGAGTTATCCTAAGCATATCCCCCGGGAGTGTCGTAACCAAGAGTGCAGCAAGACCCGTTGTCGTGCACCAGTTCCCGTTCGAGTCTAGCTCAAAGCGGTGTTTTCGGGTTTTACCCCTAGGTACATCTGTGCCAGAGCCGCCTCTACCTGCTCGTATCCAGACAGGGATGTATTGCTTGGAAAACTCACAAAATCTCTACAATACCAAAATTCTAGGAAGTTCTTCTATACTAATCCTCAAAGTTCATCTTAGGTCTACATGCTCTAATCAGAGTTTATCTAAATCTAGCTTCCAAGGTTTGTACTAAACTTCCTCTGATACCAACTGTAACGCCCCGACCCCAGTTACCCAGAGTCGGTGCATTACTACATAACATTGTCATGATCACAAGAAAGATCAAATCTCGAAAGACCGATTGGTTTAGTAGCCTTGGAAACACTAGATATATTCATAAGTTTTACATTACATCATAAAATGAAAAACCACTACAATAACATAATGTCTCCATAATCCACACTCATATCCCCACATAATGTCCCTACAGGTCATTCATAATTTACATCTTCACATCCTGGAAAAATAAAACATAGAAAAGCGGTGAGCTCAAATGCCCAGTAAGGATAACAATATAGCGGAAACTTTCATAAATAAGAATAAACCTTTAAGGCAATGTATAACTAAAACAAAAGCCTTTCAACTTGAACATTTAACATAGTATGGCATAAATAAAATGAAATAATGCCATTTACTTACTCACATGGATATTCTACTAATCGAATAATCACATGCAAAATCAATAACCACTTTCATAATGTTGGAATGCATAATGCCAGACTATCATAACCACATAGCCAAGGCCTCGTGCCAAGACTACAAATAAGATTTTGTCAAGGCCTTGTTCCAAGACACTAGTTTGTCTCATGAGACCTACCGATGCATCGAGGAGCTATAGCGGGCTGCACCCGTCACTTATTAAGTCCAATGCATTCCCATATGAAAAGGTTTAAACATAACATAAACATTCGTATTAAAACTAGCATACGAAATGTCAATAATTTCACCATAAACTATGAATGGTATAAAAATAGCACATCCACAGTCAAACATATCACAAAACCTTCAATACAATATAGAATTTTTGTATCATAATAAATCAACTTCAAATAATCTTAAAATCCATCAAAGGATGTTGACATAGATGAAATCAAAATTCTTTTTAAAGAAATATCTCCTTTTATTTTGAAATCATTTAAGAGCCATATAAAATAAAACATTTTCTTTGAAAATATTCTTATAATCTTATAAGGAAAGCTTTGAAGATTTTATAACGGCGGAAAATAGCCGCACCCGCCGTATAGGTTAAAAAAAACATTCTTACCTTAATTCTGTCGAAAAGGTTAAAAAGGACATTGTTTTGAAAACGACCGAAAGATTTCTTTATAAACCACTTATAAAAGTCAAAAAGGGTATAAATGACTTTAACTCATATTCTAGTAAATAGTAAAAATGTTTTGAAATACATTTTTAAGAAACATGGATGTGGATGATAAAGAGATCCCAGTAGATTATTACGTATAAACAACCTTGGATAATGAAGAGGTTGTAAAGTAAAACCTTACCTTGTACTTTTCCTTGGTTGGAGTAGGTTAACCTCCTGTATAATGGTGAAATAGTTGTTATTAAATTATACAAGAATCATATATAATAATATGATATCATATATGATCTTTTAACATTGATTTGTTAATAATATCTTAGTATTATCATTATATCGGGTTTTAACTTACTTGTTTTCTTTTATATGTTTTGTTACATAAGACATGTTTGTAAAGGAGAGGTTGTATATTATTCATATCCAGAATGATATCAAGTCCTTAAACATCATTTTTAAATCATCAAATGATAATTATACTTGAATGGATATGATGGAGAATGAATCTCATCGCGTTCGTGGAGACGGTAGTCCGTACGTACGCACGAACGACAATATCATTCTTTTGATATTAAAATAATATATAAATGGATGGTATATCATATATACAGAATCATTAACATGTTATATTTATTATTTACATGAGTTACACATCATTATTATACCCATCCAAATAATAATATATTGAATAACAATTACACCACGACGTGGAGACGGTAAGCCGTACGTACGCACGTATGGTGACATGTTATTCAAAGGGTGGATAGAATACTGAATATGGTTGTACCATATTTATAACAACATCAAAGTATATGTAAGATACTGGATTTATTATTTTAGAATGGTAAGAACAAAGAAAGAGGAAGTGGAAGAAGAAAGGAACTTAGAAAAGGGTGGTGAAATCATTACCTCTTCTTCGGGTTCTTCCTTTTGATTTGATCAAAAGGGCTCCTTAGGTTGGCTTTCTGATCAAACTAAGGCCTCTAGGTTGTAGTGAGGGATGTTGGGAGAGTATTTGGGCAGAGTTTGGCCGAACCAAAAGGCTTTAGAGGTGTGAAGAAATGAGAAGGAGGAGTGCCCTTTTATAAGAGGGGTGAGGGGCACCTTTGGAAAATCTAGAAATATTAATTTATATTAAATTCATATTCGGTTTCTAAAGGCTCCAAAGTTGATTATTCAAAGGTTAAGGTGGGTACAGGTCGAAAAACACTCAACCAATAGAATTTAGACAGGTTTGGGTACTTATATTAACCTTATCTTTAAGTATCAACTCTAAGTTAATTAGTTTCACTTTTACAATGTCTCTTTGTATTTTTATATAATATGGTTAATAAAATTACTATATACATCCAAGCGACCCCCAAGTGGTCCATTAATGATGAACCTATCATGATATAAGTCTCTTGGCCGAACCTTAGATTTTTAGGAATTTAATATCAATTAATAATATAATATTTGTTTTAAGAACTCTTTTATGTCAATTTTGACACTATTCAATAGTTGATTTTTGTGAAACTCATAACAGATTGATTACTTCGAACAAAGTCAATTAAATAAATCCTAAGATATCATATTATCCTAGAAAATTAGTTTAATTCATTAAAAGGTTCATATTATATTTATTTGGTTATTTATAATATCAATTATTTTAATTTTTCACTATTATAGTAATTACTGCATCATCATTGTGTCATAAATAAAATAAATTATTTAATGTCTAAAAATTATAAATAAATTATCATTATGTAGAAAATCCTTTTATCTTTCTAATGAATATTTATAATCTAAAATATAACTTATATAACCCTATGTAACAATTACTTTGCTAAAAGATATATGCTTGTGTCATTTTTGTATTCATTTTGACTTAATTAAAATAAAGTGTCATTATCACTTACAAGTGGATCCATGGGGTCCCAAAATTGACACAACGATGCCCATGGTCGACCATGTATCAACCAATAGGGTTACGACACGTTTTAGGGTAATTTAGTATTATTATAATATAATTTTTTAACCCTTATTTACCGGATTTACCCTTAACCAGGGTAAATAAAATATTTACCGCAGTAATTATTCAAAATGTCTAAAAATAAAAGTTACCTATTTACACAATTTGAACATCCTGATTCCAAATATGGAATCCATTTTCCTAAATTCAAAACACAGAAGTGGTAGAAATTAATTTAAAATTAATTCCCGCTGTCAAAACAAAAAGCGTGTTTTTAAGAGATAATAACTATCAAAAGATTGACACTTGTTTATGTTCGGTTTAATTGTAAAATTATGTCCAATGACCAACATTATATTAAATAGTAAAAATATATTCTAAATATACTTTAAAACCACTCAAATTCATAATTTATCACTATTAATTATTTTGATTAAAAAAGTTGTTTTTAATTAAAATTTAGTAATTTTCACTATTCATCAAAATATGAAAGTTATCCGAAAAGTACCAAAATTTCACCTTAGGCTAAATTTGATATTCCGAATCCAAAAATGAGGTCCATTTTAAAATATAAAATATATATAACTTCAAAAAGTAGGTATTACTATTCATAACAACTAGTTTGATTGGTTACGGTGTGTTAGAACTCGAAGTTGCGTACAACACACACTACTGTTTTATCCAAAGGAAAGCGTACCGTGGATGCTTGGGATGTTTCATTTTAAATTTTTTGATGTCTCCATTTAGTCAAAAAGTTTAAAATATTGTATTTAAAAAGGTTTCACTATTAGAAGTTGATAAAAGTGAAATACTGAAAATGAATTTGTTCTTGCATTATGACTAAGAAACTCATAATAGGGATTCTAAAATTATAAGGATTATATAAAGTTCAAAATGTAGTTAATACTATTCATGACCTCTTTTAATGGTGTTATTGAACTCGGTGTTGCGTGTAGTGCAAGTTATTGAATTATTTTTAAGAAATAACACACTCTGAAATCCTGGGGTGTTACATTCTCCCCTCCTTCAATAAATTGCGTCCTCGCAATTTGAAATTGTTCTTCGAAGATAAAAGGTTGAAAGTAGAAAATATATTTGTGGGAAAACCCACATTGAAAAATTGGGTTACTAAAATTTAGTCTTAATATGAGGAAAAGAGAAATTAAAGGGTCACCACCAAATTATGATCTCGATTAGGAGAACATTGGTGGCAACTAGAGACATATAATCGGAGGAAAAACGTAAATATTTATAGGTAGTGATTGAGGTCATAAATCACAAACAAGTGTATAATTGAGGTCCTTAAACTCATCAATCTATGATGATTTGAAGTACCATCGGTTCAACAAAATATAGGGTATTGGGATAACACATTTTTGACGTTTCAAAATATCTTAGTTGAAATCCCACATCGAAAAATGAATTAACGAGGCCTCTATTTAAAATAAAGAGTCGAAAGTATGAAGATTACCGAAAATAACACATACTAGGGTTCCATGTAAGAAAATATGGATATGGAAGAAAAATCTAGCCATCAATTATCTGATGGAGAGTGGTAGAGAACATGGCTATGAAAAGGCCAACAATCCCAAAGCCATAAATTTGGGATGATTTAAGGTACCATCTAGGACAACATTTTTGTTCTAAGTTTCTATTATTAATGTTGAGGAATTTATTTATGAGATTGGATAAGATAATAAGGAGATATACTTAGTTTATAATTAGAGTTTTATCCATTAATAAATTTCTACCAAAACTCATCATTCACTCGTAAAAAAAATCTATTTATACTATTCATAGAGGGTTCCAAAATAAACGAATTTATAATTCATCTACCAGATCTTTTAAAAAAACTACTTTATTTAATCCAGGACATCTCGTGGGATAGTGGTAGGTGATACACCCTTGTCGCCCTTTGGTTGCGGGTTCAAGTCTCGCAGCCTTGCCGGACGCGACGGGTTACCGCCCGACCTCCGGGTTGTCCTTTTATGGCAATCCAAAATAATCCAAACTAGAACTATCCAAAATACTTCTGTCCAAACTCACAGTCCAACATTCATAAGGAAGGTAAACATAATATAGATCCTTTTTACCCCGTAATAGCATATGAATACCTTCATCATGTATTACCATATTCCTTATTGATTACATTCATGCTCCCTTATTCCATATAGAATGCTGGATATACTTCATTAATCCAAAAATGTTTTAAACCCCAACAATGATGGAATATACAAATCATTAATCAGTTCCAAGGTAGTCAAGAATATCCAATATAATTTATCCAAAACAATCACATATTATTCCAAAATCACTACCTCAGTATCAGAACTATATTATGGTTTATCATTCTCTCAACCATATATTTTCCAAAAATCTATCCTGCTAATGAGTCACTTTTCTTTGTTCCACACAATCTCAAGTCCTTAATGAAATAGTACTGCAGTACAATCCTTATATACTCCATAATTATTATAACAAGTACATTGTTGATACAAAGCTCAATTGACATAATCAACATAAGAACTCTAATCATTCCTCTTCATCTGTGATAGTATCATAACTTGATTATTATCCAATAACATCATTTGCGGCATAGTCTGATGACTGGGACATAGGTTCGCGTAGTGTCCAAACTCCTTGCAAATGAAGCATTGTACATTTAAAACCATTTTCTTACCCTTGCAGTCACGTACTTTGTGCCCTTTTTCTCCACACTTATAACAAACTTCCATTCCTTTCAGGCAAGTTCCAGGGTGTTTCTTTCCACAGTTACCACATATGGGAAAATTATTCTTTTCCCTCTTCCCTTTATCCATCTTTCTCTCTTCCAACCTTTTCTTATCTTGCTTCCCTTCAAAGCCATAGGACTCAGTAAACTCTTTACATATATTATCAACACATGATATTATTTCTTCATATGATGATAATACATGGGAGACTATTTCTCTTATAAATTCTATCTTAAGACCATGAAAGATATGATCCTTCCTTCTCTTTGAATCATGTGTATTTCTGGAGTTGTCATTCCTTCTACTGGGCGCCATTTCTATACCATGGCATAAACTAGATCAGTTTATGAATCAAAATACATAATCCCATACTTATAAAACACCTAACATAAATTGAACTATTTATGGATATAATCCATAATCATAAGAATGTTTTCTTTGAGGAAGTATATACTCATAATCCCTTCAAAATGATTTGTAAAGAAAATGAGAGTTATCCTAAGCATATCCCCCGGGAGTGTCGTAACCAAGAGTGCAGCAAGGCCCGTTGTCGTGCACCAGTTCCCGTTCGAGTCTAGCTCAAAGCGGTGTTTTCGGGTTTTACCCCTAGGTACATCTGTGCCAGAGCCGCCTCTACCTGCTCGTATCCAGACAGGGATGTATTGCTTGGAAAACTCACAAAATCTCTACAATACCAAAATTCTAGGAAGTTCTTCTATACTAATCCTCAAATTTCATCTTAGGTCTACGTGCTCTAATCAGAGTTTATCTAAATCTAGCTTCCAAGGTTTCTACAAAACTTCCTCTGATACCAACTGTAACGCCCCGACCCCAGTTACCCAGAGTCGGTTCATTACTACATAACATTGGCATGATCACAAGAAAGATCAAATCTCGAAAGACCGATTGGTTTAGAAGCCTTGGAAACACTAGATATATTCATAAGTTTTACATTACATCATAAAATGAAAAACCACTACAATAAAATAATGTCTCCATAATCCACACTCATATCCCCACATAATATCCCTGCAGGTCATTCATAATTTACATCTTCACATCCTGGGAAAAATAAAACATAGAAAAGGGGTGAGCTCAAATGCCCAGTAAGGATAACAATATAGCGGAAACTTTCATAAATAAGAATAAACCTTTAAGGCAATGTATAACTAAAACAAAAGCCTTTCAACTTGAACATTTAACATAGTATGGCATAAATAAAATGAAATAATTCCATTTACTTACTCACATGGATATTCTACTAATCAAATAATCACATGCAAAATCAATAACCACTTTCATAATGTTGGAATGCATAATGCCAGACTATCATAACCACATAGCCAAGGCCTCGTGCCAAGACTACAAATAAGATTTTGTCAAGGCCTTGTGCCAAGACACTAGTTTGTCTCATGAGACCTACCGATGCATCGAGGAGCTATAGCGGGATCCACCCGTCACTTATTAAGTCCAATGCATTCCCATATAAAAAGGTTTAAACATAACATAAACATTCGTATTAAAACTAGCATACGAAATGTCAATAATTTCACCATAAACTATGAATGGTAAAAAAATAGCACATCCACAGTCAAACATATCACAAAACCTTCAATAAAATATAGAATTTTTGTATCATAATAAATCAACTTCAAATAATCTTAAAATCCATCAAAGGATTTTGACATAGATGAAATCAAAATTCTTTTTAAAGAAATATCTCCTTTTATTTTGAAATAATTTAAGAGACATATAAAATAAAACATTTTCTTTGAAAATATTCTTATAATATTATAAGGAAATCTTTGAAGATTTTATAACGGCGGAAAATAGCCGCACCCGCCGTATAGGTTAAAAAAACATTCTTACCTTAATTCTGTCGAAAAGGTTAAAAAGGACCTTGTTTTGAAAACGATCAAAAGATTCCTTTATAAACCACTTATAAAAGTCAAAAAGGGTATAAACGACTTTAACTCATATTCTAGTAAATAGTTAAAATGTTTTGAAATACATTTTTATGAAACATGGATGTGGATGATAAAGAGATCCCAGTAGATTATTACGTATAAACAACCTTGGATAATGAAGAGGTTGTAAAGTAAACCCTTACCTTGTAATTTTCCTTGGTTGGAGTAGGTTAACCTCCTGTATAATGGTGAAATAGTTGTTATTAAATTATACAATAATCATATATAATAATATGATATCATATATGATCTTTTAACATTGATTTGTTAATAATATCTTAGTATTATCATTATATCGGGTGTTAACTTACTTGTTTTCTTTTATATGTTTTGTTACGTAAGACATGTTTGTAAAGGATAGGTTGTATATTATTCATATCCAGAATGATATCAAGTCCTTAAACATAATTTTTAAATCATCAAATGATAATTATACTTGAATGGATACGATGAAGAATGAATCTCATCGCGTTCGTGGAGACGGTAGTCCGTACGTACGCACGAGCGACAATATCATTCTTTTGATATTAAAATAATATATAAATGGATGGTATATCATATATACAGAATCATTAACATGTTATATTTATTATTTACATGAGTTACACATCATTATTATACCCATCCAAATAATAATATATTGAATAACAATTACACCACGACGTGGAGACGGTAAGCCGTACGTACGCACGTATGGTGACATGTTATTCAAAGGGTGGATAGAATACTGAATATGGTTGTACCATATTTATAATAACATCAATGTATATGTAAGATACTGGAGTTATTATTTTAGAATGGTAAGAACAAAGAAAGAGGAAGTGGAAGAAGAAAGGAACTTAGAAAAGGGTGGTGAAACCATTACCTCTTCTTCGGGTTCTTCCTTTTGATTTGATCACAAGGGCTCCTTAGGTTAACTTTCTGATCAAACTAAGGCCTCTAGGTTGTAGTGAGGGATGTTGGGAGAGTATTTGGGCAGAGTTTGGCCGAACCAAAAGGCTTTAGAGGTGTGAAGAAATGAGAAGGAGGAGTACCCTTTTATAAGAGGGGTGAGGGGCACCTTTGGAAAAGCTAGAAATATTAATTTATATTAAATTCATATTCGGTTTCTAAAGGCTCCAAAGTTGATTATTCAACGTTTAAGGCGGGGATAGGTCGAAAAACACTCAACCAATAGAATTTAGACAGGTTTTGGTACTTATATTAACCTTATCTTTAAGTATCAACTCTAAGTTAATTAGTTTCACTTTTACAATGTCTCTTTGTATTTTTATATAATATGGTTAATAAACATACTATATACATACAAGCGACCCCCAAGTGGTCCATTAATGATTAACCTATCATGATATAAGTCTCTTGGCCGAACCTTAGATTTTTAGGAATTTAATATCAATTAATAATATAATATTTGTTTTAAGAACTCTTTTATGTCAATTTTGACACTATTCAATAGTTGATTTTTGTGAAACTCATAACAGATTGATTACTTCTAACAAAGTCAATTAAATCAATCCTAATATATCATATTATCCTATAAAATTAGTTTAATTCATTAAAAGTTTCATATTATATTTATTTGGGTATTTATAATATCAATTATTTAAATTTTTCACTATTATAGTAATTACTGCATCATCATTGTGTCATAAATAAAATAAATTATATAATGTCTAAAAATTATAAATAAAATATCATTATTTAGGAAATATTTGTATCTTTCTAATGAATATTTATAATCTAAAATCCAACTTATATAACCCTATGTAACAATTACTTTGCTAAAAGATATATGCTTGTGTCATTTTTGTATTCATTTTGACTTAATTAAAATAAAGTGTCATTATCACTTACAAGTGGATCCATGGGGTCCCAAATTTGACACAAAGATGCCCATGGTCGACCATGTATCAACCAATAAGGTTAAGACACGTTTTAGGGTAATTTAGTATTATTATAATATTATTTTTTAACCCTTATTTACCGGATTTACCCTTAACCATGGTAAATAAAATATTTACCGCAGTAATTATTCAAAATGTCTAAAAATAAAAGTTACCTATTTACACAATTTGAACATCCTGATTCCAAATATGGAATCCATTTTCCTAAATTCAAAACACAGAAGTGGCAGAAATTAATTTAAAACTAATTCCCGCTGTCAAAACAAAAAGCGTGTTTTTAAGAGATAATAACTATCAAAAGATTGACACTTGTTTATGTTCGGTTTAATTGTAAAATTATGTCCAATGACCAACATTATATTAAATAGTAAAAATATATTCTAAATATACTTTAAAACAACTCAAATTCATAATTTATCACTATTAATTATTTTGATTAAAAAAGTTGTTTTTAATTAAAATTTAGTAATTTCACTATTCATCAAAATATGAAAGTTATCCGAAAAGTACCAAAATTTCACCTTAGGCTAAATTTGATATTCTGAATCCAAAAATGAGGTCAATTTTAAAATATAAAATATATATAACTTCAAAAAGTAGGTATTACTATTCATAACAACTAGTTTGATTGGTTACGGTGTGTTAGAACTCGAAGTTGCGTACAACACACTCTACTGTTTTATCCAAAGGAAAGCGTACCGTGGACGCTTGGGATGTTTCATTTTAAATTTTTTGATGTCTCCATTTAGTCAAAAAGTTTAAAATATTGTATTTAAAAAGGTTTCACTATTAGAAGTTGATAAAAGTGAAATACTGAAAATGAATTTGTTCTTGCATTATGACTAAGAAACTCATAATAGGGATTCTAAAATTATAAGGATTATATAAAGTTCAAAATGTAGTTAATACTATTCATGACCTCTTTTAATGGTGTGATTGAACTCGGTGTTGCGTGTAGTGCAAGTTATTGAATTATTTTTAAGAAATAACACACTCTGAAATCCTGGGGTGTTACATTTATGGCATGTTTCCTTTGTTTTACTCCTTATCTGAAAGGAATTCTGTGAGAAACTCTCTCAAAACCTTGTGACTTAAAAGCTTTATGTCACTACGGTTAGAGGTTTCCTCCATATAACCTCATCCTTTAAGATGAGAAGATCTTTTAATTAGGTAATCCTTTTCAAGAGTAAGCCCGACGTTCCCTTAGTTCGGTCCTCCTTCTAAAGAATACTCCCCAATCATAATTCCTTTAATTAGGCCATCCTTCTTAAGAGTAAGCCCCAAGTCCCCTTAACCAGGGCATCCTCCTCAGGAGTAAGACCAAATCATAAATTTTATTGATTTGGGCCTCCTTCTCAAGAATAAACTCCAATCATAAGTCCCTTTTAATTTGCGCCTCCTTCTCAGGAGTAATCCCCATGTTATAATTCCCCTTTAATTTGGGCATCCTCCTTAGGAGTAAGCCCCAGGTTAAAACTCCAAATCTCTATAAAGTACATACACCTTTATGGATCCTGCTCATGGGCTTCTATCCTGAAGTAATTCCTGGTCTTCCTTTACTTGAGCAGTTATACAAACATAATCCCACATCATTTCTTGTGACTGAATATTTTGTGGTACAATGGTCCGGTTTTATGATACCTCTTGTTTCTCACACCGAGCATGACCCATGTGAGCAGAGAGTGTAAACGTAAACATGATATCTATTTTTTGGGCAATTAACCTTTTATAAGCCCCATATTTCTTCACCCAAACTCTGTGGACTTTGATCTCTGCCTTAAAAGTAGAGTATGTAAGAAGCATTTATAAGGTTCAAGCCCTTCATTTCATTAATTCCTTTCCGTCCCATATGATGTTAAACTATATACTTCTTATCGAACTATAGGGGTTATAATTTCTTTCTTGACAAGAATACGTAGGTATCCCATATGTGGGTACGATACCAACTCTAAAATAATCCATGTCTTTCTGAAGGACAATAAACTTTAATTGCCCCATTGAGTGGCTTTAAAACCAGTATTGTCATCATAATGACCAAGAGATTTCTATATAATATATTGAAGATACCATTGACTAAGAATCTATAATACATATGGATGATTATCCATCAATGAAGAACCTCAAATACATATGAATAATTCCCTAATTCCCATACATATCAATCATCGATTTCCAAATCTAAAAGAAAAATCATTTTCATTCTTGGTGAATTAATAAGTATTTTTGTACATAACATAAATCTATAAGAGAGTCCCAGTGTAGACAATAATTCCCTTCAAAAAGGTGTGATGAGCCTGACCCCCATCCTCTTGACCAATGAAAATTATTTAGCCTCATTGGTCTACAACTAATGAGCAACTACCTCTAGAATGTAGGTACAAATGGATATCAAATCATTGGGTGTTTCAGGATATATGAATAAACCCATTAGAAACCGATTGGAATGTTTGAACCTTAAATAAACAAAGTCATCCCCATTTCGAGATGAAAAAATATTATAATCATTAAGATATAGACTATAATAAAAATAACAATGTTCCTTACTTTTATGTTTTCAATTAATTAATTATTAACTTTGATAATATTTTTTAAATTAATTTTAAAAGGTCAATTCACCCCATATTGACCATTTGGCCTATATCACATTGGGACTGGAAAATTAGTATCTAATATTATCCCATAGTGTTGGAATATTAATAATATTATGTGGTAATTAATGTTACTTAACAATCATGTGAGAAAGTTTTACTTTTTATATAGAAGAAACAAATCAAAATCAAGGATGGATACTTCAAAGACATCTATTCCTCAATGGAAAAAACTATGTTTATTAGTAGTCTCAAGAGGAATCGTTTTTTAATTAAATCAGATTTGGACGTTTTATAATCATGCTAAATGTGTAAAAAATACCTGAATTTGATCTGGAATCATTTAATATTAATGATGCAATTAGATATGTTTTGAATTAGAAGGTAATGAATTGTTTATACTGTTAAATTAATAAAAATTTCTCTAACCACATGTTTTTATGTAATGAATCTATAGAGATATAGGGTATTGTGAAAGTTAGCCATTAAAGTTATGATAAGATAAGAATTACTAAGTTTGTAATGTTAAAGTATAAGTTTCAGGTGTATAGAATGGATGAGGAATAAAAATAATTCAAATTTTACATTGATTTACATGTATTGTAAATTTTATGAGTGTTTTAATAGAAAATATAGACAATTAAGTTTTATTAAAAAGAGTTTTAAGAGCATTATTGAAAAAATGGAATACTAAAAAGGTAGATATTCCTAAAAGTATAAATTTAATAGATTATACATTGGATGATCATTTTGGATATCTATTACAATATTAGTTAGAATTGAAAAATATTTCTGAAGGGGGAAATCTAAAAAATGGAGGAATTTCTTCTAAATCAGAAGTTGCTACATACTCTTCTAACTTTGAGCTATAATCATGTGAAAGAGAATACATTGTTTGAATAGTAAATGATGTTATAGGAAGAGAAAATATAACTATAGAATTATTAGAAATAATCCTCCCAAACATGAGAATAAGGAGAATAAAAATGTATTATTATTTCTAATGATGATTCACAAGCCGTTTTTATGAATTTAGAAAATGGGGACACCTCAAGACTTATTATAAAAAAATCAAGAATGATAATAATACGAGATAACGTAAAAAAAGGAAATAAATGAAATGGGATCAAGTTAGAGTTATAATTAAGACTCACAATATAGTGACGAAAACTATTTGGTATGTAGTAAAACATGCATCACCACACTATGTTGGTATAAGTAAAGTTGTCCTCTAAAATTAGCACCACCACACTATAGTGGTGTATGAGAATCCATTGTTTAGAAAAACAGCATATGATACATGAAATATATTGATTTAGTATTTTTCATGTGATTTTTCCATTTTTTATTCCCTCATTTGATATAATTAGTTATACCAAATCATAAGACGAAATAGTTGGAAGATCATTCATGCATATGATGCATGAAGTAATAAATGAATTTATTAAGGTGTTACAATTCTCATGTAAATGAATGTTGTATAAAAAGAGCTTCCTCAACATATAAAATCCAATTACATGTTATAAATGTAGGAATGAGTGTTAATTAACATGAAGTCCTCCTCTAACCCCAAACATACCTTTATATTCCTTATTTACCCCTGAGGTTCTAGAAATCCATGGAGGAAGGTAGGACCCCGCTCGATTGTTGATAAATTAACTTAGAACATGGATAACTATATAGGTGAGACTTATTTTTGAATCCCACTATTTTTAAATCTCTCAAAATCATTATATAGATATCAAGGAGGTTAAAAAATCCATTTTAGTGAATGGTATGCAAGGTTCGACATTTCAATAGTGATGTTATTTTTTGTTGTTTCTTTTCCTTCCCCTACTTAATTAAGAATTATCCAACTCCATGGAAACACAAAAATGGTATCAAATGGGTCAATTTTATTTTTTTATGAAATAAATATTGATAAATATAAAATAATAAAGAATAAATAACCTCATCTTACCCAAAATCATATTAGATCGACTATCACCAAGACGCAGGGCCAACAATTTCTCAGCACTTGTTAAGGGATAAAAAAATTAAAAATATCTATGTTTTTACCATAGAATGGCAAGGAAACCATTTAATTCATTAAATTAAGAGTTAATGCATGTGAAATAGCCCACTAGTCCATGGTTTGGATGTCCTTTTACATCGGTAAAATAATTCTTCCAAAAATATTTATAAAGGCTGTCATTGAATATAAAAATCCATAGTTATCTTAAAAAATATTCAGAATCTATACCTTGATGAAGTGTACACAGTGGTAGAGAATTTTTTATGAACTATATAGTAATTTCAAGACCATTGATATTTGAGGGGTGGGTGGATTATTTTTCTTTTTTATGCTTTCTTATTTTAATTTTTTTTCCGATAATAGAGAAATGAAACTGTAACACCCGAGATTTTTATGAATAATATTTTGTTCAAAGGAATCTTTCACTACACACTTGCTTGGCTTACTTTACACGCAATCGCGACCTTCCTCGATAGCTTGCGTCGTACACAATACCGAGTTTCACTAAACAATGATATGCTATTAAAATATTATTAAAACTAGCCATTATGAATAGTAATAACCACTTTTTGAAATTTTATAAATTTTATTTTTCAAAATGGACTTCATTTTTGGATTCGGAATACCGAAATTAGCCTACGGTGAAATTTTGGTATTTTTCTGAAAACTTTCAATTTTTGATGAATAGTGAAACCACTAAGTGGCAGGTTAAAAACTGAATTTTGCATAAAACTTAATTTTACCACTTCTGTGAATGGAATTTCGAAAATCCGACAGACACGGTTGATATCAGTAAGTAAAATGTGGTTCAATGAGATAAAAATAATTTTTTGGTGAATAGTAACTTTTTACTTTTTTTTACCGCGGTTAATAGTTAATATGGTAACTAAGGGTAAATATGATATTACTATTACCCTAAAACATGTCCTAATTCTACTGGATAAGTGTAATTCGACCCAAAACAACCTTATGAATAAAATATGACCATTTAGGCCCACTTGAGTTAGATTAGGACATTTATTATTAATTTATTTAAAGAAGGGTTAAAATAGTTAAAATCAATGTTTAATAAGTAAATCATTTTTAATATGGGGTTATACATAAGATAAATTCATCAATAAATATTAATTAGAAAGCCAAAAAGATTTCCTACATAATGGTATTTTATTTATAATTTTTAGACATTAAATAATTTAATTTAATTATGACACAACGATGAGGCAGTAACTATCTTATTTATGAAATATTGACATAATTGATGTTATAAACACCAAAATAAATGTAATTTGAGAATTTTTATTAATTACACTAATTTCTTAGGTTACTATGATATATTAGTGTTGTTTTAATCAACTTGGTTCGAACATATAATTCTGTTATGACTTTCACAAAAATCATATATCAAATAGTGTCAAAATTGACACAAAATAGTTTTTAAATCAAATATTATATTATTAATTGTAATTTTATTCCTAAAAATCTAAGGTTTGGCCAAATGACTTAAATAAGGATATATATATATATTAATAATAAACAATTTGGGGTTCGTTTGGCATGTTATAGTGAGTGTATTAACCATATAGTGAAAGAAAACAAAAAGACATGGTAAACGTTAAATTATTTAACTTAGAGTCAAATCTAATTGATAAGGTTAAAATAATACCCTAAACTTGTCTAAATCCTATTGGTTGATAGGTTTCGACCAATCCCCACTTTAGCTTCGAAATAAGACCCTTTGGAACCATTATAAACCGATTTTGACTTTAATATAAAATAATATTTTGAGATATTCCTAAGGTGCCCCTCTCCTCCCTTATAAAAGGGCACCTCCTCCCCCTCCTCCTCACACCAATTTGAGCACTCAAGCTCATCCAACCCCTGCCATTTTCTCCTCTCCACTTCCCTAGAATAATCCTAGAGGTCATGGTCTTCTTCAAAGACCAATCTTTGTTCCCTATGTGGAGTATTCAAAGAGGCGTTCCAAAGAAGAGGTAATATCCATTACCAATCTTTTCAATTTATTTCTTCTTCAACTTCTTCTTCTTTAGTAGTTTCATGATAAAGTAATAACATCAGTATTACTTACATACTGATATGTTGTTATAAATATGAAACAACCCTAATTCACCTTCTATCCATC
The DNA here is from genome assembly GCA_963277665.1 of Viscum album. Classification (NCBI taxonomy): domain Eukaryota; kingdom Viridiplantae; phylum Streptophyta; class Magnoliopsida; order Santalales; family Viscaceae; genus Viscum; species Viscum album. The sequence continues at coordinate 1,290,131,444 of OY728138.1, read as the reverse complement.
CTACGGAAAAATGAAATCACCGCGCGTGCGTACGTACGGAATACCGTCTCCACGCCGTGGTGTAATCTATTTTCCACCACCACCTTACAAGGATGGGTATAATGGTGTAATGAGTAACTATTTATGATTATTATAAAGTAATATTGATACTGAAATAATATATATATACTCCAATACAATTCCACGATCATAGTAACGATATCATCACTCGTGCGTACGTACGGAATACCGTCTCCACGATGTGATGCGACTCGTTCTACATGATCATCATTACATAGTAATTATATAAATGAATTGAATGAATAAATATGATATATGTTACACTAATACCATTCTGGATATAAGTTATCTATAACATTAAAAGAAGAATAAGAATTTATTCGGAAAAACACGCATAAGAACAAAAGGCAATGAAGACCCGAGTAAAAAGTAACAATGAAATATTACTAACAAGATGCTAAGAATATGACAATATATGATATCATATCAATATGTATGATTCTGGAATAAGTAAATAACATTATTTAAACCATTATACAGGAGCTTCGGACACGTACAAAGAAAATCGGACCTAAGGTAAGGGAAATATCACAATCTCATTTTTATTCGAGATTGTTTATTCGTAAGTATTTACTGGGTTGTATTTTAACATCCACATCCATGTTTCATCAATATTTAATATTATTTCCATCCACCTACAATTTTTTAAATCCATTTTTACCCTTCAGTGAGTTTTTAGTAAAATTAATGAAAGGAATCTTTTGTCGTTTTTCGTACGAGGTACTTTTTGACTTTTCTGACAAAAGTACGAAGAATGTATTTTTTAAACTTATACAGCATGAATGGATTTTTAAAACATTATTTCCAAGAAACTTCCTTTACAAGTTTTCAAGTTTATTTTTTATCAGCTTCTTTTATTTTAAAGTCCTATGACGTGTTATGAAAGGAAAAATGTTTTTGAAGTAGAAAGGATATTTTCCTCAAGAATGGAGTTCAAGTATTTTATCAAAATTATTTTCCATCTAAGATAATAAAAGGGTTCTGTTTTTATCCCTATTATTACATTGGTTTCATTATGCTGTGATGGAAATATTTTTATGAATTCCTTTATCTTATATGAATTGTTTTATGATGTCATGCTGTTTAAGAATCCCATTTTTATTACATGGGTTACGCTATGATGTATGGTTTACGATTATGTGGCACACATAAGAAAGGATTCATTATAAGATGGGTGGGACCTATATCTCCCTCCAATGAATTGGGTAAAGATTTTATATCTCATGAGATAGACATGGCTGGAACGTTAGGTTATACCGGTTCAGTGAAACAGGACTGGAACGAGGGTGACTCGGTTCAGAAAGGGACTTTGTCCACTAAGATAGTCTTGGAAATGAGTCATGACTAACAAGAAATGATTTTCCATGATTATGTGTGCATGCCACAAAGTTTCAAGTTTCATGTTATGATTATGGGGATCTCATTTTCACTTCTATGATTTGTTCCATGTTAAGATATTATGATCTCTTTGCAGTTTATGATTTTCAAAAAGATATGATATGATTTTTATTTCCTTTATTTGCCCTTGCTGAGAATTTGAGCTCACCCTTTTATGTTTTCTTTTCCCCAGGTCAGGAAGATGGATATTAAGTAGAATATGCTAAAAGGGACCCTAGATATGATGAAATAAATGGGAGACACTGTAGAAGATTTATGAACCAGTTTTTTATGTTTCCCAGTTTCTAAAGACACTATACCTATACGGTCCTTTGTGATTTTTTCATATGTTGTAATAAGTGTGATTCAATTTTGAAGTATTATCAATGTATGTAAATTATGGGTCGTTATAGTTGGTATCAGAGGAAAGGTATAGTCAACCTTTGGAAACTAGGATGTGAAAGCCTTAGTAAGAACCCTAAGGATAAGTCTAATTATAGAACACAATCTTAGTGTTTTAGAAATGGCCATGAATACCCTAGGATAAGACCTTAAGTGTGAAATTTTATCCTTGATTATGTGGTTTTCCTATTATAATTAGTGTTGCTCACACTATTCTTATTGTTTTTAGTCAATGGCTGGAACCCGAAGGAACCGTGTAAATGCGGAATGCGATGGGTAATGCAATGATTGTCCCCCTGAGCAACCAAATGAAATGGGAGCTGGAATGCAAAATCTTGTAGCCATGCTCACACAACTTTCTCAAGCTATGAATCATGAAGGACATCCAAACGAGCAAAGGATGGAGCAACATTCTTTTGAATCCTTCATGAGGCAGCGTCCACCTTCTTTCAGTGGGTCTACTGATCCATTAGTTGCTGAACAATGGATTAGTACTACTGAAAAGATATTTTCAGTTCTTCAATGTTCTGAACATGATAAAGTCATCCTAGCAGTGTATCGTTTGGAATGAGATGCTGATCAATGGTGGAATCTTATTAAGAATACGAGGTAAAGGGATGAAATTGAGTCTATGGAATGGGACAAGTTCAAGAAATTATTTTTTAATAAGTACTTCCCTCGTATTCTCCGAACAAAGATGGAGAAAGAGTTTCTTGAACTGAAGCAAAGGGATGATGAATCTGTTGGTACCTATGAAGCAAATTTTACAAGACTTGCAAGGTACGCTTCTGGTATTATTATCCAACCTGAGAGTAAGATCGATCGATTCTTTTTTGGATTAAAACCAAGTCTTCGAAGGGAGTTAGGCATAAGGGACTTCAATAGCTATGAGGAAATCGTTCGATGTGCTCTCAAAGTCGAGATGGAGATTGGAGTAACCCATCAGTCACATGGGTTTGATAAGAAGAGGAAGATGGAATTCAAAGGAAAATCTAAAGAGAACACTGAAAAGAAGATGAGCTTTCCCTTATTCTCAAAGTGTGGAAAGAAACATGGAGGGGGTTTTCTTAAAGGGACAACTAAATGTTTCAAATGTGGAAAGGAAGGACATTGGGCATTTGAATGCCGTGATAATGGGAAGAAGATGTCTAATTATGTAAACAAATGAAGGGATACACAGAATGAACCTACTACACTTCAATGTTTCAAGTGAAAGGAGATGGGGAATTATGCCAATCAATGCCCAAATCCAAGGGTTGATGATGATGGTCGACGTCAAAAAAATCTTAAGGCTAAAGACAAAGGAAAGTCACATGAAATTTCTATCATCGATGTGGAGTACGATAACGAAGTGGTGAAAGGTACACTTACCATCCACTCTAAAGTAGAAAATGTTTTATTTGATTCTGGATCAACACACTCTTTTATTTCTGAAAAATTTTCTAAGGGTATCACCGTATTAACTCAACAATTAGATGTTGAGTTAGCTGTGACAACACCTAAAGGCACAATAGTCGCATCAAAAGTTTATAATTCTTCTCCGATCGAAGTTTGTGGGAAAGTGCTTCCTGCAAATCTTGTGATCCTTCCTTTAGTAGAATTTGATGTGATTCTTGGCATGGATTGGCTTTCTCTACATGGATCTCCTATCAATTTCCAATGAAGGGAAGTCACATTTCATATTCCAGATCAATCTACGATCGTCTATCGATGCAAGGATGAATATAACATTCCAGTGGAAATTCCTTCCATCTTATGGGTCTTGATTCCACTAAATGAAGGTTATTTATCTCAAATGGTTTGTGAGAAACTTACGATTAAGAATATTCCCATCATACGGGAGTTTTATGATGTCTTTCCGGAGGAATTACCGGGTCTTCCACCAAATCGTGAAGTTGAGTTTTCAATAGAACTCGTACGGGGTGATTTTCCTATTTCAAAGACACCTTATAGAATGGCCCTAATGGAGTTGCAGGAATTGAAGAAGCAACTCCAAGAGAATCTTGATAAGGGATTCATACGCCCTAGTGCGTCACCTTGGGGAGCACCTGTTCTATTTGTTAAGAAGAAAGATGGATCAACGAGACTCTGCATTGATTATCGAGAACCTAACAAGATCACTATCAAGAAAAAATATCCTCTCCCATGCATTGATGACTTATTTGACCAACTACGCGGAGCTCAATACTTTTCCAAGATTGATCTTTGTTCAGGGTTTCATCAATTAAGGGCCAAAAGGGAGGATATACCAAAGAAGGCTTTCCGTACAAGGTATGGACACTATGAATTTATAGTGATGCCATTTGGTCTTACTAATTCCCCTGCTATCTTCATGGAGCTAATGAATAGAGTCTTTAGAGAATATCTTGATCAATTTGTGGTAGTCTTTATAGACGATATTCTTGTCTATTCAAAGAGCAAGGAAGAGCATGAAGATCACTTTAGAAATATATTGAAGACCCTGAGAAAGGAGAAGCTTTATGCCAAATTTACCAAGTCTGAATTTTGGCTTCAAAAAGTTTCATTTTTGGGTCACATAATCTCAAAAGAGGGGATATCTGTGGATCCAGCAAAAACAGAGGTTATCGAAAGATGGTCAAGACCAACAACAGTAACTGAGATCCGAAGTTTTCTTGGTTTGGATGGATATTATCGAAGTTTTGTAAGGGATTTTTCATGATTATCTAATCCACTCACCAAGTTGACTCGGAAAGGAGTTAAGTTTGTTTGGACAGAGGAATGTGAAGATAATTTCAAGGAGTTGAAAAGAAGGTTATCCAGTGCACCTGTGCTCACCCTGCCTTGTAGTGGAGAAAGGTTTGTGATCTACAGTGATGCATCCAAGAAGGTATTGGTGTTTGTTTTTATGAAAAATGATATGGTGATAGCTTATGCCTCACGACAGTTGAAAATCCATGAGAAAAATTACCCAACACATGATTTGGAGTTGGCTGCGGTAATCGTTGCATTAAAGATTTGGAGGCATTACCTTTATGGTGAAAGGTGTGATATTTATACTGATCATAAAAGTTTAAAGTATATTTTCACACAAAAGGAGTTGAATATGCGTCAAAGAAGATGGTTGGAGCTGATTAAGGATTACGACTACTCAATCCATTACCACCCTGGGAAAGCAAACAAGGTGGAAGATGCATTAAGTTGACAAGACCATGCTAGTTTATCCATGATGAGGATCACAAAAGATCCAATATTTATGGATTTACAAAGGATGGATCTTGGAATTATAATGGAAGATGAAAAATCTTATCTTTCTCAAATGAATGTTCAACCATCTATACATGTGAAGATTAAAGAGGCACAGAAAGAAGATGTCGAGTTACAAAAGAAGGTGAGAAATGTTCCTGAATTTAACCTTGATTGTGATGGGATAATAAAGTTCAGGAATCGGGTTTGTGTTCCTCCCATCCCCGAATTAAAGAAGGAGCTGCTGGATGAGGCTCATAGTTCATCATTCTCTATTCATCCTGGAAGCACGAAGATGTATAGGGACCTGAAAGAGTACTTCTGGTGGGATGGCATGAAAAGAGATGTTGCTGAATATGTCTCTCGATTCTTGGTTTGTCAAAAAGTTAAAGCTGAGAGACAGAAGTCTAAGGGGATGTTACAACCATTACCCATACCCGAATGGAAATGGGAAAACATCACTATGGACTTTGTCACATGACTTCCTAAAACATCCAAAGGCAATAATGCTATTTGGGTCATAGTTGATCGTCTTACAAATTCTGCACACTTCATTTCTATTAGAGAGGATTTCTCTCTAGATCAGCTTTCCAGGATATATGTAAAGGAAGTGGTAAGATTGCATGGAGTACCACTTTCTATTATATCTGATCGGGATCCGAGATTTACCTCGAAGTTCTGGCGATGTCTTCAGCATACTCTGGATACAGAGTTGAGTTTCAACACTGCTTATCATCCCCAGATAGATGGTCAGTCTGAGAGAACAATTCAAACCCTAGAAGATATGTTGAGAGCTTTCTATATGGATTTCAAAGGAGGTTGGGATCAACACCTACCTTTGGTGGAATTTTCTTATAATAATAGCTTTCACTCCAGTATTCAGATGGCTCCTTATGAAGCTCTCTATGGAAAGAAATGCACGACTCCAACTTGCTGGGATGAAGTTGGAGAAAGAAATCTATTAGGACCTGATCTCGTTGATGAAATGGCAGAAAAGGTCAGATCTATTCAACAACACATAAGAGCAGCTCATAGTTGACAGAAAAGTTATGCCGACAAAAGACCTAGAGTTTGAAGTGGGTGATAAAGTGTTCTTACGAATATCTCCCTGGAAGAGGGTTATGAGATTTGGAAAGAAGGGGAAGTTGATCCCTAGATATATCGGTCCTTTCAAAATACTGGATCGTGTTGGAATGGTAGCTTACCGATTGTCGCTTCCACCGAATCTCTCTCAAGTTCACGATGTGTTCCATGTATCTCTCCTGAGAAAGTACATACCTGATCCTTCACATGTACTCAGCTCAGAAGTTGTTCCACTGGAGCAAGATCTTTCTTATGAAGAACAGCCGATAGAGATTCTGGATCGTAGCGAAAAAGTCCTACGAAACAAGACCACTCGATTGGTGAAAGTTTTATGGAGGAACCACCAATTAGAAGAAGCTACATGGGAGCTTGAGGATATGATGAGGGAGAAGTATCCTCATCTGTTTGTTACAAAGTGACGAATTTTGAGGGCGAAATTCTTTTTAAGGGGGGTAGAATGTAACACCCGAGATTTTTATGAGTAATACTTTGTTCAAAGGAATCTTTCACTACACACTTGCTTGGCTTACTTTACACGCAATCGCGACCTTCCTCGATAGCTTGCGTCGTACGCAATACCGAGTTTCACTAAACAATGATATGCTATTAAAATATTATTAAAACTAGCCGTTATGAATAGTAATAACCACTTTTTGAAATTTTATAAATTTTATTTTTCAAAATGGACTTCATTTTTGGATTCGGAATACCGAAATTAGCCTAGGGTGAAATTTTGGTATTTTTCTGAAAACTTTCAATTTTTGATGAATAGTGAAACCACTAATTGGTAGGTTAAAAACTGAATTTTGCATAAAACTTAATTTTACCACTTCTGTGAATGGAAGTTCGAAAACCCGACAGACACTGTTGATATCAGTAAGTAAAATGTGGTTCAATGAGATAAAAATAATTTTTTGGTGAATAGTAACTTTTTACTTTTTTTTACCGCGGTTAATAGTAAATAGGGTAACTAAGGGTAAATATGATATTACTATTACCCTAACACATGTCCTAATTCTATTGGATAATTGTAATTCGACCAAAAACGAACTTATGAATAAAATATGACCATTTAGGCCCACTTGAGTTAGATTAGGACATTTATTATTAATTTATTTAAAGAAGGGTTAAAATAGTTAAAATCAAAGTTTAATAAGTAAATCATTTTTAATATGGGGTTATACATAAGATCAATTCAACAATAAATATTCATTAGAAAGCTAAAAAGATTTCATACATAATGGTATTTTATTTATAATTTTTAGACATTAAATAATTTAATTTAATTATGACACAACGATGATGCAATAATTATCTTATTTATGAAATATTGACATAATTGATGTTATAAACACCAAAATAAATGTAATTTGAGACTTTTTATGAATTAAACTAATTTTCTAGGTTACTATGATATATTAGTGTTGATTTAATAAACTTGGCTCGAACATATAATTCTGTTATGACTTTCACAAAAATCATATATCAAATAGTGTCAAAATTGACACAAAATAGTTTTTAAATCAAGTATTATATTATTAATTGTTATTTTATTCCTAAAAATATAAGGTTCGGCCAAATTACTTAGATAAGGATATATATATTAATAATAAACAATTTGGGGTTCGTTGGGCATGTTATAGTAAGTGTATTAACCATATAGTGAAAGAAAACAAAAAGACATGGTAAAAGTTAAATTATTTAACTTAGAGTTAAATCTAATTGATAAGGTTAAAATAATACCCTAAACTTGTATAAATACTATTGGTTGATAGGATTTCGTCCCATCCCCACTTTAGCTTCGAAATAGGACCCTTTGGAACCATTATAAACCGATTTTTACTTTAATATAAAATAATATTTTGAGATATTCCTAAGGTGCCTCTCTCCTCCCTTATAAAAGGGCACATCCTCCCCCTCCTCCTCACACCAATTGGAGCACTCAACCTCGGACAACCCCTGCCATTTTCTCCTCTCCACTTCCCTAGAATAATCCTAGAGGTCCTGGTCTTCTTCAAAGACCAATCTTAGTTCCCTAAGTGGAGGATTCAAAGAGGCGTTCCAAAGAAGAGGTAATATCCATTACCGATCTTTTCATTTTCTTTCTTCTTCAACTTCTTCTTCTTTAGTTGTTTCATGATAAAGTAATAACATTAGTATTACTTACATACTGATATGTTATTATAAATATGAAACAACCCTAATTCACCTTATATCCATCCTACGGAAAAATGAAATCACCGCGGTACGCAATACCGTCTCCACGCCGTGGTGTAATCTATTTTCCACCACCACCTTACAAGGATGGGTATAATGGTGTAATGAGTAACTATTTATGATTATTATAAAGTAATATTGATACTGAAAAAATATATATATACTCCAATACCATTCCACGATCATAGGAACGATATCATCACTCGTGCGTACGTACGGAATACCGTCTCCAAGATGTGATGCGACTTGTTCTACATGATCATCATTACATAGTAATTATATAAATGAATTGAATGAATAAATATGATATATGTAACACTAATACCATTCTGGATATAATGTATCTATAACCGTAAAAGAATAATAAGAATTTATTCGGCAAAACACGCATAAGAACAAAAGGCAATAAAGACCCGAGTAACAAGTAACAATGAAATATTACTAACAAGAAGCTAAGAATATGACCATATATGATATCATATCAATATGTATGATTCTGGAATAAGTCAATAACATTATTTAAACCATTATACAGGAGCATCGGACATGTACAAATCAAATCGGACCTAAGGTAAGGGAAATATCACAATCTCATTTTTATCAGAGATTGTTTATTCGTAATTATTTTCTGGGGTGTATTTTATCATCCAAATCCATGTTTCATCAATATGTAATATTTATTCCATCCACCTAAAATTGTTTAAATCCATTTTTACCCTTTGGTGAGTTTTTAGTAATATGTATGAAAGGAATCTTTTGTCATTTCTCGTACGAGGTACTTTTTGACTTTTCTGACAAAAGTACGAAGAATGTTTTTTTAACTTATACGACATGAATGGATTTTTAAAACATTATTTCCAAGAAACTTCCTTTACATGTTTTCAAGTTTATTTTTAATAAAATTCTTTTATTTTAAATTCGTATGACATGTTATGAAAGGAAAAATGTTTTTGAAGTAGAAAGGATATTTTCCTCAAGAATGGAGTTCAAGTATTTTATCAAAATTATTTTCCATCTAAAATAATAAAAGGGTTCTGTTTTTATCCCTATTATTACATTGGTTTGATTATGTTGTGATGGAAATATATTTATGAATTCCTTTATCTTATATGAATTGTTTTATGATGTCATGTTGTTTAGGAATCCCATTTTTATTACATGGGTTACGCTATGATGTATGGTTTATGATTATGTGGCACACATAAGAAAGGATTCATTATAAGATGGGTGGGACCTATATCTACCTCCAATGCATTGGGTAAAGATTTTATATCTCATGAGATAAATATGGATTGAATGGTAGGTTATACCGGTTCAGTGAAACATGACTGGAACGAGGGTGACTCGGTTCAGAAAGGGACTTTGTCCACTAAGATAGTCTTGACAATGAGTCATGACTAACAAGAAAAGATTTTCCATGATTATGTGTGCATGCCACAAAGTTTCATGTTTCATGTTATGATTATGGGGATCTCATTTTCACTTCTATGATTTGTTCCATGTTAAGATATTATGATCTCTTTGCAGGATATGATTTTCAAAAAGATATGATATGATTTTTAATTCCTTTATTTTCCCTTGCTGAGCATTTGAGCTCACCCTTTTATGTTTTCTTTTCCCCAGGTCAGGAAGATGGATATTAAGTAGAATATGCTAAAAGGGACCCTAGATATGATGAAATATATGGGAGACACTGTAGAAGATTTATGAACCAGTTTTTTATGTTTCCTAGTTTCTAAAGACACTATACCTATATGGTCCTTTGTGGTTTTTTCATATGTTGTAATAAGTGTGCTTCAATTTTGAAGTATTAACAATGTATGTAAAGTATGGGTCGTTATAGAAACTAATGAATCACAACACACATGCACATCCAAAATAAAATAATAATTTTTGAGGTTCACTAGTCAATAGGTGTATATATTCCTTTATCTAATCTAGAAACAATCTAATATCACATTTTCCACTAGAAAAAAATTCTTCTTGTTGCAAAAAATCATGGTATATCAATATCTTTCCATTCACTATAGTCATTTGAAAGTGTATGTCCTCCTCACACATATGATATGATAATAATTTTTTTTTCAAAAATAGAATAGACCTTCACTAACAGGATTCAACAAATCATCACTTTACTATTTGTATTCTTCCCATATTCTATAATGCATGTTAGTTTTTTTATTGGATTTATCACTCAAAATTGAGTAGGAACGTCCTTTCTTTACCTCTTTCTCTATTTTATTATTCCATAGAAAAAAATTTCTTATATCCATGTAAAAACAAGATCTGTAAATTTTTTTTTAATATGAATGATAAAGAAAAAGTTTCCTATTTTCATTTTTCTTTACTAAAATATTTACAATACCATGTAAACAATTTTTAATTCAAAACTCCACAAATCATAAATATGATATTCTCAATAAATCCATAATATACCAATTCTATAACTAATTATAATTTTAAGTAAAGATTAGGAAATATATGGGTCTCATTACCCCCATTTTAAAATGTATTTACTTCAAATTAAATGAGCACACATACATAAATACATACAAGGTTTATAGATATGATCATGGAAACTATAGTATTTGAATTTTTACACATAAATACCATTAAAAATTCACATCATTTATTGTAAAATAATAAATAAATTAGAAATATCATATAAATCTTCATGAATCATGGTTTAATTATTTCCTTACATGAACCATGATTATTTCTTCCTTATTTATGCATGAGTAATTTTATAATTGTCTATATATTGATATATATTCACTCATTATTCCATGATTATTCTCATAAAAATAACTACATATAAATATGGATGCATGGATCATAGATTCAACAATATTCAGGATGTAAATATTCACTATGAATCATACTTTATAACACCCCAAAAGATGATTGATTAGAGTATTATATTTTTTATTTCATAAAAAACCTTATAGAACCATTTGAAATTACTATATCCTTATCCAAATATGTATTGAAAATTTCATGTAATTGTCTTCACATGGATCTTCAAGACTTATCACATATTTATCTTATGGATCACCCTAGTGGTTGATTGTGTAGTGGATCAACCTCTAATGAAAGCCCCCATCACGCAAACTACCATTTGTAAACATGATCACATGACTTATTATGATGTTGATATAAAATCCTTCATGAGGTAGGCCCACATTTCATTACAGGGTACATTCTCCTTTCTTAAGGTGGTTAGTTGGAATTACATTATGTGGCCACATTCTCATGATAACTTTACATACCATGTGATGATCAAAGTAAGTAATATATTTTACATGGTCATTCCATCAATGGTGACTTAGCACATGAGGGTGTAGATACCTGTTCTTCATGTGGGCCATACACTAATGGTTATTTCACTCATTAGACAATTTTAACTGGTTCATCATGTGGTCAGTATATAGATAATTAGTCCTCAATTCATGAAGTTACTCCAATTAGTATAATAGATACTTTACTGTTGTAAACGATGTGAAATATTCACTACTAGGAAAAGTTTTTACCCTTTAGAACAGAAAAAATAGTCATATATTTACAATTTTCCTGATATTGTATATTCTTTTACATGATTACAAAAAAAATTAAAAACCATAAATAATCCCACATTCTATTCACCAGATGCATCAAAAATCCAATAACAACTCAAAACATTTTTGGTCTTAACAATATTCTCCTTTTATTTTTTATTTTCAACCAAGTAAAATTAATCCGTGAAGCTCTGAAAATCAGTATGTTGGTCAATATCTGATAACTCTAATCACGCATGAGCTATCTTGGGGTATGAAACATAAATCATTAAACAATAACATTATTCTTTCCATAAATTAGTGATCAAAAATCATGCCAAAATTATCAATTTACTCAAAAATTCATTATAATTTAGTAAAATATAAAACTAGATACAACCTATAATTGAAATTTCCTACACCCAAATTAATAGAACATGAAAATAGTTAACATATATCACGCATACTGGCATACCAACTTAATTATTTTAAAAACTACATCTAAATATATGATATCCCTAAATTGGTAAAGAAAATACTTATGGATATATTTTTGTTGTCATATTTATCCCCCTTTTACAATAACATGCAAATAGTGAATAAGATATGTAATGAGATCAGATTCCATATCCTTTAATAGGGTGAGTTTGAACACCCATAATCAACCTCAACTTCTGAAAAAAGTCTTTCAAGAACATTTTATTGAAAATTTCATCCACCTACTATTAAATATTTAAAAACATTAGATTTAGTTCATTTTCATCCTCAAGATACATGATGTAGTGATATTTAGAACAAATTTTATTTGATATTTAATGTTATACAAGATTATTTTTGATAGTGATAGAAAATATATTTTCAAAACCCAAGAGAAGTGGTAGTATCACATTAACCAACAAGTCATAGAATTGTGTCTTTATCCACATTAATTTCAATGTGTCTTGAGTGGTATCCACATACCTAGATTCTATAGTATATATAATACTATTATGGATTAAATCAACCCATATAAATTCTTATTCAACTTACATGTATATTTATATTCTATTGTAGGAAAGAAACCACTTGTCTAGTCTATATATTATTCTTTTTCAAGCTCTGCATTTAAAAATAATGTCATTAAAACAATTTGGAAAATCGTATATTTCCTTTATGTAGAAATTAGAAAAATATTTTGATAGTTTCAATTCTTTAAATAAGCGTAAAGGTATCCAAAAAATCAATTCTTTCAACTTGTTAGTATCCCTTATAATTGAGTCTTTCCCTATTTCTTACCACATCACTTTTTTATCATTGAACTTGTTTATAAAAACCTACAATGTTCTGATCACATTTATATCTTCATGTTTGGAAACCAGACATCATGTCACATTTTTTTTTCACTTTTATCCAAATCACCATTCATGGAATTCATCCAATCGTGATTATATAGTTTTTATTAAAAATCTATTTCATAAACTTCTGAATGCAAAGATGTATGATAAACTGTAGTCAATGTTCTTCAAGTATGGACACTATTGTCCCTGATCCCCAATGATATTTTGAACTTCCACTTACATACTTAAACTGTGATAAGATAAAAAAAAATTAACCCCCTCAAATTAAATGGATAAATCAGTATCTCTTTCATATACAAATTATACGTAATCAATTTTACCAAATACCATAATAAGTTTTTTATTAGAATCAAATTCAATTGTACTTCCCCTTTTTTCTACAACTGATTATGAGGCCTTTCTTCTTTATTTTACTATGCATTCACATCATAATAATCCAAAAGCCTTCTAGTTTCATTATTATATTATCCGTATACTCTACAATTTGGAGGATAAATATGAAAGATAACCTAAACACCTCTTTGATTAAATATCCAAATACTTTCACAATAAACATTGATAATATAGGAGCTTCCAATCACCCATAAGTACATAAAACATAGGGAAATATTATAATACATATCAAATAGATACATGTATAGATTTTGTTCCTAAATGAATATATTTTGGATGTGGAAGGTGAAACTAATGGATTATCACCAAAATATCAAAGAAGTATAACGGACAATCAACATGGTTTGAGCCATATCAAATTTTTATACATTAATTATTTTATCCACACCATTTATTTGTGATGTTTATGTTATATTTATATCATGATTAATAACATTATTCTTAAGATAATTCTAAAACATACCAGTCATATATTTGACATGATTATCATTATGAATATTCCTTATAGAAAATATACACTCATTTTCAACACTTTTATTATATTTTTTGAACATATTTAAAACCTCAGATTTGTGTTTTAAATACATAATACTTGTAGTACAAGTTAAATCATAAATAAGTGAAATAAAATAATTATGTACATATTTTATATGCTTTTTCATATGTCCAGATATGTTAGAATTAATAATATCTAATGGATAGTATTTACATGTCTCAAAATTCTTAAGTGATGAATTTGATAATTTACCTTTCAAAAATATTTAAAAACACTAATAAATGTATATTATCATATTAAGGGCCTAAAAAACGTTTCCTATATGGAAAATTGTTCATATTTTATTGAAACATATGTCTAAGACTTATATTTTTTAATTTATTTTCTTCCTTAAATGTAGATAACATTATTTTTATTCATATCCAACCAAAAACATAATTCCCTTTGTTCGCTATCCACTTTTCATATTTTCTCCATCTATAAGACATAAAACCATAAAAAAATTTCTCATAAAAAACTCATTTTCTTTTTTATATATATGAGAAACAATTAAAAAATTGTGTTTTAGTCCCTCAACAAATAAGGTGATTTTGAATTTCAGTTTTTATTTTCTAATAATAGCACGTTCAATACATTTAATTCTAAGATACCCACTATTCCAAAAGTTAATATACTATATTTTTACTCTATTAAATTATTTAATATCTTGAAGACTATAGTCATATGTAGAGAGAACCCACCATCCACAATCTGAGGACATTCAACTTTTGTACCCTTGAGGGTTGTTTCTTCTATACGAGCCTTTTCTTTAAACTTTTATTTATTATCCTAATGATATTAAGTTTTTTTTCACAAAAAACTTTTTGGAATGGATGTTTTATATGAATTTTTTTCTTGTTTTCTAGGATGGTCACACCACTCACATAGAGTTCCATGATGTATAAATATGTTCCCATGATTCAAATTAGATAATTCATATTTCTTTTGATTCTATATTCATTGGGTGGGATTACTCAACCTAAAATATACCTCAAATAATTTCTAGATACATTGTAGTGCTGATGATTAAACCAACATGAAATTATGCAAACATTTTTAAATGACATTTCCTTTTAATATGAATAAATCCTTTATTATGCTATGATTTCATAGAAAAAATAGACACTAATTTGCTTATTTTATATAGTCATAAGTAATATCCTATTTTATTTAAAAACATTTAATCTTCATAATCATGGATAATATAGATTTTTTTTATAGTTAGAGTTAATATTTTTATATATTATGGGTTATGATAATGTCTAATCGACACAAAAAGATGAAGAAATGGCCTAAACTACCAGGATCGTACCCAACAAAACCCATATATTGATGCTTTTGAGGGAGATGGAATCATCAGTTTTTCACCATGATCATGTCCAAGATGAGATTCAATAACTTAAACATGATAAAAAAAATTTATGGGAGAAGTTCAAGCATTCAAGATCATGACCTAAACCATGTTTTCATAACCACCATAAGAAATCATTACTATCACACACCATACCCTTAGAGAATACAATAGTGTAATAATGAGTTAAGTTTATAGACCTTAATAGTATAGATTTTTATAAATTTTCTATTTTTAATAAAAATAATTATTATTTTTACACATTTTATTTACACTTTATAAATAATTAAGTAATGTGTTTTATAAAGAATATATTTTGATATGTGAAATAGAAATTTCTTTTTTGGAAAATATTTAGTTTCAATCAAGAAACTCTTTTTGATAGATTTGATAATTTTTGAAATAAATATTATTAAAATAAAAAATTGTTATTAAATAACATTTATTTAATTATAAATAAAAATAGAATACTATGAAGTGAAATCAAATTTTTATTATGGTCATAAAAGTGCATTGTCGTAAAAATCAGTACTTTTTAATAAATTGGGATTTTGATTCTAAAATATAAATTAACATATATATAAAATTATTTTGTTAAAATAATATTTATTTGTTTAAATTATAAAGTTGATATTATACAACATTGAATTTTTCATAATATTATAAAAAAGATTAATTTTTTATAAAAATTATATACGGTATAAATATATGGTATGTATTATAACATCATAAAATACCAAAATTGAAGTAATTAATTCTATAAAAACGATCCATGAAAAAATATTTTTTCCCATTTAAAATAATGATTTTAAGTTATTTTATTAATTTTATTAACACTAAATGGGTCCTCCAAAACCTATATTATATTTTATGGTTTTAAAATTAATTCATTATGAATGTGACTCACTTCGACATCACCAAGAGTATTATTTAAATGATTTTGATTCTAACATTGTTAAATATTGAAAAACCCCCCTCCTTGGTATATATAATTGGAAAGACATGGGTAGGTTTGTGGTTCTTATTATTATATTTAAAAAGTGCAAAACCAATGTTTTGAAATTAATAATGAATTTTACTTTATTTCACTATAAACCCCTGAAAAATAGAAATTTTCTTAAGTCAAAACCATTAGAGATAGAATTTAATATATCATTTCCTCTATAGACCCCTCTCATGGTTCCCCCAAACTCTAAATAAGATTCTACCATGATTTTAAAAGATTCTTCTCAATGAAAGGGATCCTCTGCTCGTATTTTTTCATAAAAATTCTGCATATTATAAATTTTTATTTCTAATTGTTCATGTTGGAATATGTTTTTACACATCCATATTATTATAAAATGATATATAGGTGATGAGATACCCCTTTCACCCACATTAAACCATTGAATTTTTATGTGCCCCCATTATAATGCTGAAATTATCCTCTGATTTCTATAACAAAAATTTATATAGTGAATAACCATCCCCATTTCCTCTCAAGGGTTTTGAACTAGATCTTCCTATCATTTATTGATTTTGGACATACATGTATGTAACCCACACAACATAATCATGTGATTAAAAGTTATAAAAGAAGTCCTTATGTTGTATGATCTATGTAGAACACTTTTTCATGTTTGTGATATGACTGATTGAGGAGGGATTATAATTATATATCCCTCAAATGCATTGAGTAATGTTTTTATCTCATGAGATTCCATGTATGGTGCATATAAGGATATCGTAAGAACACTATGTTTTGATGTCTTGGTGGTTATTCTTGACATATAATTATGATTTCATGTTTTCTATTGTTTCCCCATTCCCATGATGGATTTAAATTATCATTTATATCATGATTTCAAGTTAATGTTTATGATTTTTATGCAATTATGATACATTGATATTCATATTGACTTAGAATAGGACTCATGATATTCTAGTGTTGTATTAAGTGTATTGTTTTTAATAAATCAGGATATAAGGTGTGTTAAATATATAGTTTTTTATAGTTTGTATTAGAGGAATATCCATTTATTTTTGGGGATCATGGTTATAAAATCGTAGTGAAAACCTTCAGGATAAGACTAAATATAGGAAGAGTCCTTAAATTTTGGTAAAGTTTCCAACACTATGGAATGTGTTCCATGCAAATGTCCTCAAAATTCATTATATTAACCTCACTTAAATACCAAATATTGAGTTTAAATAGAGATGAATCTTTATGTTGGAAGAAGGAGAAGAATGGATTTCTATCTGTCAGACCCAAAATGTCTCTGAGATGGACTGTAAATTTCATAGTGCGACTCTCCATTATTAAAGGGGGTCCGTGATTGTAGTGAAGGAATCCTCCCAAATGGATAGAAACATAGGCTGAAATGAATCCCAGACAAGCGTTTAGAAGGAAAACTGTAACAGGATGATGCAATGCGTTCACTGTGGTTGTTCACCAAGGTGGTCATTCAAAAAAATATCTTGCACACCAAGAGGCTCATATAGGTTATGCACATACAGTCTATAAGGCACAACCACTTCTTTGAGAGGCACCTACGCGGACCAACCCTACATAACATAGAAGTAATTTCCACCCTTGTGTGGGGTACTGGTGCCATTTACGTAATCCATGGACCTGTATAGGCTAAATCCTTTGACCAAGATTCCATATTTTCTTTTAAAGTGGACCATAGGGAACCTAATGTGCACAACTGGATAATCAGATGTAGCCTGGAATCTGTGGTCGCCAAACCACTTCACCTAGGTGCTCAAAAATCCATCAATTATCCCTAAACTACTTAAGAAAATATAAAATTAATGGGCATAATGAGATAAATGTTCCTCCATCATTTAATATACAATCACCTGTATGAGGTCTCTATCCCCCTAATTGAAACCTACTTTTTCTATGACCCTTCCCTAATCAAGGACCCATTCCAGACACATCCAAGAACACCTGAGGAGACCCATAGTGCCTAGGATAAAGACTCTCCCAAGTATTGTTCCGTAGATGGTTCATTTCCCAAGAAATAACAAACTGACATAGTCATATTCCTCGTACATGAAGTAATTACATCTCCACATAGTCTCTACATGAATCACCTTTTTTCTATCTAAGATATGACCCATATGATCCCCCCTTTGACCCCTCTTTCAAGACACCGCTGGTAGGATACTCATCATTTGGATTTATTATCTATGGGGTCCAAATTGAAACTTCCACTAAAGCCTTTTTATTTTCAAGTATCTGGTAGGAGGCTCACCAACGTGTCTCCCATTTGGTTTGGAATTCCTTCAGTCAGAGGTGTCTCACACTTGTACTACCTAAAAGGAATGGTTCAGGGGGTGAATGTGTGTATGTATCCATTTGATTGTGAGGAATTTTACCCTGGGAGAAGTTTCAGGGATCCCACAATCTCAGAGATAAGGTCTAAATCTTTTTTCTTCCCATGTAATCTTTAAGTCTCGGGCCTTCAGTTCTAGGCAAGGAGACATGGAATGAGATCCCCCTTTATTCCCCTAGAACCTATTTTATGACATCCCACTAGGGGTAATATCCTATCATTTCTTGAGGGACCCCTCCTATTTCATTTCTTTATTTTTATCCATACCCTTGGGACATATCAAGATAGATGATGGAATGTTACGATCCATGTAATGAAAATATGTGGGGAGATGGAAAATTCTATTCCATTTCCCTCTCCCTTTTGGTCTAGGGTAGAACAATAGGAGGGAAAGGGTACGATATTCTTCTCTCATTCCCATTACCCTTAGGTCTTTTACTCTACCATTAAATGAAAAAGTAGATTATGTGGTCTTTAGATCTATCATGCCCTACTTTTTCTCACACCAATCTCGAATAACAAGGGATTAGTGGTCAGTGATAATCATGACATCTGTAAGATCATAGACCAGTGGGAATACTACTTGGTATAAGCCCTAATATCTCTCAGAAGGGAATCCAATTCAAGAATAAGCACCAAATTAATTCTCTCAAAGGGCCATAATTCTCTATGGAACAAACCATTAGAGGTCCACTATAGACATCGGTCCCCATAATTGAACTACATGGGTTCTGATTCCCGTTCTAATGAGAAACAATAGAACCCTCCCTGAGGTCCAAAAAAACATCACAATAAAAACCTAATTATATTCATTACACATTCCTAGTAGATTATAATATGAGTTGATATACTATATATTTGGTTCCATTGGTTTCTTTGGAATATGTACCAAAAAAATATTTACTAGGTAGATTTCAGCGAGAGGTCCTTTCTATATAATGTTAAACTGCATGGGTTGGCCCTTACCACACGAACTTAAAATGTATGATGTGTCCTATTAAGTGGTACTAAACTATGTGGGTTATGATTCCTTTCAGAAGGATATATATGAATCCCATATTATGGGTATGATCCTATCATCAAAGTAAATCCCATCTCTTTTGATGATTATTCACTCCAGAGTGCCTCACTGTGTGAAAAAACAACAACATCGTAATAGGATGAACAAATAATATCGAATCAATACATTAGATGTTACCGTTGATGGAGATCCTATGTACATATAGATATATCCATTAATGAAGAACCTCATATACAAAAAAATGATTCTAAATTACATAAATTCTAATAACTGATTTTTAATTCAATGGTGACCCACAATATACTTGGGATTTAATAAAGGATTCTTGAACATATTTAAAATCAATAACAGAGTCTCAGAGTACAAAACAGTTTACACCAAAACAGTGTAGTGATCCTGAACTCCAATCCTCCTAACCAATGTGAGTTCTTAATTATCATTTGGAAAACATCCCAATGAGTGTCTACATTTGGAAAGTAGGTCTATGATTCATCATGTATATGAGAACCTTTGCTTATTTCTATCTCCAGAAACAAAACCCATTGGAGACCATTTAGAATTTGAGAAACTGATGTGAATGATTACAAAAGACTGAAACCCCTATAATCTATCATCAATCATCAAATACATTTTCACCAGAAAAAATGTAGAGTGTAACTGGATTCTAATAAAAAACATCCATTTCTAGAAACCATAAGTTGATGTGCCTCTTACATAGTTTTATCTATGGGTAATAATACCAAAAAGGGGACATTGGGATAGAATTTATCCTATAATATTTCATAATAAATAAGACTTAATATAAACAAAGGCTGACACTCTCATGGGATATTATTTAGTAAATTCAAAATATCTTTACAGATCATTATTAATGGGAAAAATATTCAAATATGATTTTAAATTTTGAAATTGATGTTGAATAACATATAATTAAACCAATAATTTCATAGGTTATGTGAAATATTTCATTTATAAGTTATACATTTAAGGTTTAGGGTTTCCCATTTATATGTTTAGTAGTTTAAAAATTCTAATTCTTAATTTTCCCTATATTTTAGTTAATAGTTGAGAATAGGAGGAAATGAGTCTAAAACCAATGTATTGAGAAATGTAATGAATTCTCAAATAATATTAAAAAATTTATGTGAGTAAAAATCAATAACGTCATGAGAAAAATAACATATTAAAATCATATTTTTATTAGAAACCCAAATTATTGGGAAGATGCATACCCACTTAAGAATGTGTACGATGAAATTGAGGCCATTATGAAAAAAATTCCTATGAATTTTAGTGGATCTTAAGTTACTTTAATCAAGGAATAATGGATCAAATATGTTGAAAATATCTTTTACATCCTTAAATATTCTATAAAGGCGACGGTAATGATGGATTTTTATCATATGGAGGGAGAAGCTAATCAATTCTTAACGCTGATAAAAAATATTAATTCTAAGGAAGTGATAAAAGTGATAAAGTGGAAATAATTATAGAAATTTGTTTTCAATAAATATTTTCATATCACTATCAAATTAAAAATAGAGAGGGTTTTCCTAAATTATATGAAAGATGATGACTAATACACGATGCGAATATAAGGATAACTTCATAATACAAACACGATACATATTTGGCTTTATCTTTTTCCCCAAAAAGTAATGTTGACCATTTATTTAGCGGGATAATGTCGAGTCTATGAAAATATTTAGTAATTTGATACATTAACAACTATGATTAAATTATTATATGTTCCAAAAAAGTTAAAATAATGATCATTCAATATCACAGGACTTAATGAGATAATAACTAAGGAATTTATTTTTATATTGGTAATACGATAGAGAAAATCATGATGGAAAGAATATATAACAAAACACTTGTCAAATGTGTGGGAATAAGTATCTAATAAATTACCTTAATGGGATAAGGAAATGATTTAGGTGTCGGAAATAAGGGAACATAACTAGAGAATATAGTCTGTAGAATCCCACTAATGTAATGGAAGAAAAGAATTCTATTCTTATCCCTCACCTTATTATCCAATGCTTTAAATAGAAGAAACAATGAAACTATGTGAACAAATACACTAAGTCAAGGGTTGTCGATGATAATCAAATACAAAAACCTCCATGGCCTATAGGCCAAGGCGTGGATGATGCAGTCAAAACTAATGAGGTGGATCTTAAAAATGAAATATTGATAGGTATGCTAGTTATTTATTCAAGGAAAACAATCATAATTTTTGATTCTAGTTTTATGAAATATTTCATATCATGTTAGTTTAGTAAAACAATCACAACAATTAAAACTAGGCTATAACAATGGTTTATAACTATGGTTATAGACCCAAAAACCATTAATATAGGTAATTTTCATGGTTTAATTGGTCGTGTCTCTTGTTATCATGGATAAAGGGAGCAACCTATATCCATAATTTGAAACTATGAAAATATGGCTATTGGTATGGGTTGTAACTGTGGAAATATCCACCTCCATGCAGAATTATAGCTATACTTTCAAACTATAAATATGCCCTCTTAAAGGTAGACTTATTTCCAAAATTATAAAATATGGAGCTAGGATAATAGAAATGGTTAAAATTATGTAATTATATCAACTTCCATGGATTAAAACCATGTATATAGGCAACATAATCGAGAAAAAAGCCACACTGTACCCTGCTAAAACTTATATCCTCCCCCAGTTTCTTCCATAAAAAAATATCATGATTTTTCGTGGTTTATTAGAACCAAAACATTGTTATATAACATTAAAAAACAAGGCCACATTAATATATCACCAGAACAAATGAATAATTTACAACTAATTCCATCGTGACTATATAAGAAATTCTTACACACTTGAATAAGTATCACTGACTTGTTAAAAAATTAAAGTTTTTCTAAAATGATACCTTATATGTATAAATATTCAGAAGCACCTATATAGACTCCTTCTTCAGCTCCAACCCATGAAGTAACCCAATATACTATATGAACATGTATAAAGTTTCAATCCTTTTAGTGTATATAGACATATTGTATTGGTTCATTCAAAAAACACACATATAATTTATATAAAATGAATAATACTTAATAATTACATGATGAATGTCAGATGAACATATACATGAGAAATATAGTCTTATCTAAATTACCTCTCGAAACTTATTTTCTACAAATAACTAAAATACACATCCTTACCCAAAAACAATAGTCATAACCACTAATACTCAAAGTGGAAATAGAGAATCAAAACATCATAACACTAACCTTAATGGATTTCCTATAAGATCATCTTTATGTTTTTCACCTTAATTGATAAATTATATTTATGATCTTTAATACCTCTCAAAAAGGGATATATATTGAACCAAAAAACAAAATAGTTATAGGTCGTGCACTCTAGCTTATGGATATGATCTGAGATTTTATTGTCCAAATCAACCTCTAAAAATTGGATGTTCAGGATCCCAATGTAATTGCACATAATTATAATTCATTTTAACCATTAATAATCCATACAGAAATTATTATCAATACCAAAGACATGACACACACCCACACACACACACACTAATTAATAGAAAGAAATCCTACCAAAAAAACAATTCCATTCAACTGAATATATTATTTCATCACAAAAATTTAAAATTTCACCATTATTGTACCTTAACAAATGATTTGAAACATTGGAAATCCCCATGAAGGAAACAAAAATTGGATAAAATAATTTTTAGTTAATTATGTACTTCTATGTAAACAACCATCATTGTTCTTATTTTGAATGTCAATTATCTATGGACTTTCATCATAAGAAAACATATGAAATGAAATAATAGAAAAATAAGGGAGGTATAATGGATTCATATATGTATGTGATAAGTGTGTTAACTATACATGATAAATGATAAATGAATCAATAACAAACAATGAAAAAATAATATTCATAGTGATATTCACTTTTGCTTTAGATTGAAAACGTTGTTTGAGAGGTTCATTGATGGTTCAGAGTCTAAAAAAAATATTTTTATGAATATATTCACAAAATATAGACTAGAAGAAAGATGAAAATCAGGAAGTAACACATTACGAGATGTCAATTCCATTTCATAAGTATAGAAAAAAATAATTAAAAATATATCTAATAACACTGAAGACTATATAAATGGTTTTAAATATAAAGTGGGGATATTTAAGAAAAAAAATTTAAAAGGGATAAATAATTTATGTCAATACCAACTAAAACCCATCTTATGGAGTATATCATAGAAATTAGAATAAGAAGTGGAAGTGATTTTGAAATTGTTAATCAACTGGATGGTGTTTTTTAGCTTTTGTTGATGAAGAACCAACTAAAATATTAGGAATAAAATCAACTACACATAGAAGTGGATTAAGTAAATTTAGGTCATATGAAATTCATGTTCATCAGTTTTTGGGAGGAAAACGCATAGGAATTCATGATTTTTGGAAATATTTCATTGATGTGGAAAATGAGTAAATGAACATTGAATTTCTACATTTGAAAAAAAATATCTTAGAAAATAAAATGAAGAAAGAGGATTTTAAATTATACAATTGATGAAATATGAAAAAATTGAATTTTTCTAATATTAAAAATGAGAAAATAAAGGAAAAATGGTTAGAATGAGGTGGATATATTAAAACCATGATTGAAGATTTTAGATCCTTATTCATATACATGAATATATCTTAAAAGTAGATCAGGAATCAAACACTATATTTATAAGAAATGTTAATTCTAAAACAGTACCAAAAATAGTTGTTACTAATTGGTAGATAAAACACTAACAAGATGTTGATAAGAGGGAGACTCATTCATATCAATAGGTAAATAATCCAAGGTTCATAAAACACTATTTAATATATTAAATGAATGAAGAAACCAACACATCACATTTTTATTCCTTAAATGTTGGTTCTCTAACGAAGTTGTTAAAATAGAAAGTGGATAGATCAAAGAGAAAATATAAATAATTTAAGAAGATATACCTGAGGAAAATTTCTAGATGGAAATACAAGAACTAGAGTAAATAAAACATATATGAATATAAGATTCCATAAATCCTAACAGAAAAAAAATTAATAATGATTCAGATTTTAATTGAATTAAAAATTTTATCCATAAACTTCAGCATAACATATGGGTAAAAGTAAATATATTAATGAAAATTATTATTATATACGTACTTGGGGAATTGAAAAAATGAATTTATAAAGAAGATTCCAAGATAAAAAGATCATGTTTTTTAATAATAGGTCAATATTGATTAATAGTTTTTGATAAATATATAATATCATGCATGTAACTTATATAATAGAATTTGAAGAAAATGATTGATATGTTAAAAATAAATTTCTATGACAAGTAACTTGTAGAGAATCATCAATATTGAAATATAGTAACCAATATCTCTAAAACGAAAAAAATAATTTCATTAATAGATAAAATATTTAATATTATTCAAAAAATAAAGTTTATATATTGATGTAATCATTTTATGAATTATTTAAAAAATAAATGATTGAATTTTGAAGACCAGGTACATATCGTAGTGGTTCCATCTAGTCTAGATAATCAAACACAAGAATTTTAAAATTCTACTATTTTATCACAATTCTATAATAATTTCATTCACATTTTAGTAATTAAAATTTACCAAAAAACTTATTAGTATGGATGGATATATAAAAAATATATAAGAATATATGACTATAAATAACAGTACTACCTAGAAATTAGTTAATGAATTGAATATATAAATGATATATACGAAGAGATATATTATATATAAAGAAAATTTTGATAAAAATAGTAAAAGTAATTTTAACATAAGATGATAGAAATAATAAGTTAACCAAGAATCAAAAAACCATTATCCAAAAATAGTCTAAAAAGAGAAACACACAAACCTTATGATGTTAATAATTAGAAATATATTGGGACAAGAGAATATCATGGTGTATAATTTTCCTGATATTATTTTAATCAATATATATATCTAAAATAATTATAATTTTAGTCACTCAATATTTAATTTAATATTTATTAATTTATAACATTTAAATATAGTCAAAATCATATATGAGAATCAAAATTCTTGTGTATCCTTTCTATGTATCATTAAAATATATCTTCCAAGGAAGTGTCTTGGAAATTGAAATTATTATTTGACATATTTTCAATTAATGTAAAAATATAACAGAAAATCATTTTATTCATCAAAATGAATATATAAATTATTATGAAATTGAAAATTTTAAAAGTATTTGTAATATAGATTATAAATGATAAAGTCAACATCCCATATATTTAACAAACCCCGTTAAGAAACATCACCACACATTCTAGTTTAATATACATTAGACATGATTTCTCCCAAAAAATAAATACCATAATCCACATAATCATTTTTACAAGGATTTAGAAAACCATTTAATGAATATCAATATTACACTTTGGTAAAACATGGTCTCAATATCCCATATTTCTTATCAATATCAATTACTCATCCTTCATCAAATTATTATTCCTATGTAACAATTTAATGATTAATTTCTAGCATTACTACATATAAATTCAACATGTAACAGACACCTTAAAAAACCTAACTAAAAAACATCACATGTTTATGTTTAAGATACAATGAAAATTCTTTGCCTCTTAAAATCAATACCATATTCCTATTAAGTTATTTTCTATAATTTAGATATTCTTTTAATTCCCATCAGTCGTACAACAGTAAAACAATGTTTTAATATCATTAATTTCATATCAAGGTTAATTACACAGCCATTACTCATTTATTCATCATATGGAACCATTTAAGGATTCATTTCCAGCTTTATTACACATAAATTGAGCATATAACTGACACTATAACAATCCTAGTTCAGGAAAATTACAGATTCTATTTTAACAAACATTTCACACAATTTCCCCCTTATAATGTGTTGATTATTTATTATAAAATTAAAAGAATAAATGGTAATACTTGAATGAAACAATTTGATATTGGTTAACCACTGCTAAAAACATTAATAGTGAGTAATAAAACAATTATACAATGAAAGATGATCTAAACTAAAAAAATTAATGTAAATAATTTATTTTTACTTTTGTAAAAAAATTATGTTTGAATGAAATATAATTTAACATCAAATTATTGAATAAAATGTAAATAATCCCAAAGTAATGGTAGAGATGGGGTGTATGGAAATATTTATTTATATTATTTTCATTGTGGATGATTAAGAATAAGTATAATCATGATCATTATCATAATCATATGAAACCCATAAGAATAGGAATAATTATTATAATTTTGAAATTGTATCTGTATTATAGTGTATCTATTAAAAAAATTACAACACATGAATTTTCATTGGAGGGTTGAAAACTATGTATTTATTTAAATATTTAAGTAAATTTCATTATCATAATAATCTAAAACAAACTATTCTTTTTAGGATATATATATATTAAAATATTTGAAATTATGTATGTATTACAGTATTTGAAGAATCATAACTTCAATCAACAGAATACACATATGAATATTCATAACCATAATCATATTCACAATCAAATTATAAATGTTAATGTATAAATTATCATTTCATGAGAAAATACATATGAATTAACATATTCTATAATGTGAGAAAGAATAAAAAAGTATATGTGAGAAATTGAATACAAAAAACACAACAAAAAAGTGGATCTTGAACAATTGTAAATAACAAATATTTTAAATATAATAATTCATGGGGATATTGAATAAATATTAATCATAAATAGCTATTATATAATAATCAAATACACATTTATAAATCATTGGTATATCATAAACAAAGATGCATAGAATTCATACTTGTAAGGAAAAATGTTTTCCCATTTTATCAGATTTCATTTTCATTGTAATGTAAGGGTATGCAAAGGGATATTTAATTTTATTCCATTTTTAGGGGGGAAATCCCAACGGATGATTGTATTTCTAGTCGGAGTGGAATCTTTATCTTAGAAACAGTACAATAGATTCATCAACAATAAATAATATATTAATAGATGAAACAATTTTCCATAATATTATTTAATTAAATGAAAAACAATTCAATATTATGAAAAATTAATTTTAATAATGGATTATATATTAAATCCGTCATTCATAATTATTAAATCCATCATATAATGTTTGATTCTGAAAATATATATTGATTAAGAAACAATATATCTGACAACATTTTTTAAAAAGATTAATGGAAGGAATATTTATGTGAATAAATTAGTTAAAAAATTTTGATTAATATGAATATAATTTTTATGAAAAGTTATAAATTAATTGTATAATGATGGGTATATTGAGTATGAAAACATAAAAGATTATTTTAGTTTCCCTAAATAGAAAAGTATCCTTTTCATAACAAAATATATCCTCATTCAACCAAATATTGTGATTTTCAATTTCAAAATATTTTTTATAAAACTTAACGTGTTAGTTTTGGGTACATTGATTTTCAATTAATAAATTCATCAAACATTAAAGGGATGTTTTTCTTGATATTTTATAGTTCAATATCTACAATATTGAATTTATGTATGTTTCTTAAAAATAATTTAATATTTAACTACAATAAATTAAAAATAACTAGATTTTTTTATTGATAAATAATAAAAATTATTTCAAATAAAAATCTTATGCCAACTTGTTTCTATTAGGATTAAAATATTGACAAATAACAACACATAAAAGATTGAGAATTAAATATAGATAACCTAAAGGTTTCCAATACAATAAATGTGTGGCCGATTTTATTCTATTACTATTTCTCCCTTTAAGTGACATTTGACATTAAACCCTTGGTGTTTTAGAGGTATAATGAAAATTGAATCAGAACAACTTTTAATAATAAAAAAACATTAATAACAAAAAAGATGAAAATTAAGTCATGTGAAAAAATAAATTGTAATTAAAATATAAAGAGAATGATAAAAAGTAATGTAAACTTGGAATTATAATCAAATAACCAACAATATTGACATTAATATCCTCATATATAACCACATCATTATCCTGACACTAAAAACATCTGCTAGAAAAAAATCCTTTCATCCCTCAATTATACATATCACGTGACAGTTGGTTCAGTCAAATCCATGAACCAATTCCTATTATATAACTAATTATTAGGTGAATGAGAATATAATATAAAAAATATATAAAATTATTACATATAAAAGAGTACTTCAATGGATTATGTTAAACATTTTCTATAATTGAAGGAGGTGTTTCTCTCCATCAACTGAAAAATTTATTTTAGGCAGTTTATAAGATCACAGTTGTTTGTATCATGTATTTCCCTTCTTTTAGAATGAGTCTGAACAACTATTATTTTACTATTTGAAACAATAATAGATTGTAAAATGATTTATCCATGCCGGAATAGATTACAAAAATACAAACCATTATATTGTTTTCTAAATAATATATTATTTTTCAAGAGCCAAACCCACAAACTAAGGATCTAGAAAACAATACCACCAAGAAAAAACAACATCAATAGAATTGAAACACACAGACACATTTTAGATCAACATAAGAAATAACCTCAAATATCATATACCTACACTAAAAACACATCATTTATAAAAAATTCAAATTATACATAGTAAAAACATATTATTTCTTTAACACAAGTATAATATTAAATAATCGGATCATATAACATATAATGAAATAAGGTAATAGAAAAATGATTTCCATGTAGATGGTGAACATAAATGTGAATATAAAATTTATTTATGTTTGTTTTGTAATTTTTATCAGTTTACATAGACATAAAATAATGTGTACAAAGGCCCAACTACATAATGAATGCAATTACAAAAATTGTGTACAGATTTCATAGAATGTGTTTATTGAATACCATAAAAAAACTCTATTAACTTGTATATTTTTTTTCACAATTTTAATTTTATTAAAACATATTATAACATATTCCAAGACACTGAATTAATAAATAATTCATTTAATTTAATAAATATGACAAAATTAAAATTAACAAATGTATAATAATGAAATGGAATAAGGGAAAATGATTATCATAGAAAAAGTAATGGACTACGTCGAGAATACAAAAAATTAAATTAACTATATTCTATTAAACATAAAAATATTAATTGTGGACTGATATAAAAAAAATTAAAGATAATAATATATTTTTGATTAAATAAGACAATATTTAATGATTTTTATGGAAAACAATATTTATTATTTGAGATACTGAAAATAACTATATTAAATTTGATTGGGTGAAACATAAAATTAGAATACAAAATAATATTTAATATTAAGCATGAAGTTATTTAATATTCTACATTAAAATATGTAACATTAAATGTTTGTCATATTTTATATAAAACTGAATAATATTTTCATTCAAAACTAATCAATAAAAATTCACAACATAATAAAGCTTATATGTTAAAACAAAATCCATGAGTTGATTCATGTTTTGTATGATTTTCTCACATATTGAATACTTGATAGGTGGTTTATATACCTATAATTAATATCATGTGTACAATTTTATAACCATTATATAATAGAGACTCATTAATTGAATGGTTTCAAAGATAATACAATACAAATTCATAAATAATTATAAATCAGACATCAATATCGAAGAATATGCTAAAATATTTGAATTTGGGCTATGGAATTGGAATTTGGATTCAAATTGTTTATCAAAAATCTAGAAATAAATTCTTACAAGTTGAATAAATTATTTAGTTTCCTAAATGTAAAAATGTAGTGGATAAAATATGTATGTTTCATAATCATAACATGTCATAAGATATATTTCTAAAGTGATTTGGGTTGCTTCTGAATCTACATCAAAACCAAGAACCTATAATGTGTTAAAAAATTAATGAATAAAATATTAAGTATTCATTTGCATAATATGGTTTAGATTATTAAAAAAATGATCTTTTAATACCTATGATACTAAACATAGGCATGTTGGCAACACATATTGTAAAAAATATAGTGTAAATATGTAAAGAAATATATAGTGAATAATATATAGAGTCAATAATACAACAAAGTATAATCAACCTATATTAAGGATACATTTCATATAGTGAACTAGCAAATCATATCATCTGAAATCATAAACACTCATGAGATAATCAAACCCAATGAAAATCAAAGAAATAATCCAATAAATAATACATGATTCAATAATCCAAAACAAATAAACTCTATCCAAGACAAATATTACAGTTGAAAAGAAAATAAATTGAAACATATAAATCTTACCAAATTAGAATTGGAGAGATTAAGATTATAAAATCAAATAAATATATCTTGGTTTTAGATATCAGAGAGAATGTGAGGAATTAGAACCATACTGGTTCATAAAATTCCAAATTCAACCTTATTATGTGGCATTATAATAGAGAAAATCATATTTAATAAAAACCCCAAAAAGTAATGAAAATAAATATTTGAATAAATAGAACAATTATTATTCAAACAATTATATAACACACAAATCAGAAGTGGTGATTCATGGAGTGCTGACCAGTGATATGTGGATAGCACCTAGAATGTGGGAAGACTGTTGATACTTTATAATGTGATTTGAAAACTATGGTAGCCCATAGGTGGATGTGGAGGTGGAGGTAGTGGAAAAATTGATGATGGAGGTAGATCCATATCATAACCATGTTGGAGCCATGTTGGAGTGTTGTCAAAGCCATGTTTGAGCAAGGGATTAAAGAGACACTACCAAATAAATCACATTTAGTGGCAGTTTTAAAAACTGATGCTAAACCTTTTTTAAAAAGGGTTTAGTGGAGGTTTAATAAATATCACTACTAAACCCCCTTTTTTATAGTGTCGACTCTTTCCCCCACCATTCTACCTCGACCCCCTTCCCCGACTCCCCTTCTACCATGACCGCCGTGACACCGCCTTCTCCCCCTAACCCCGGCAAGCCCTAACCCTCACGAAGCCGTCTTCTCCCCTCGACCTCAGTGAGCCCTGACCCCTGATATGATGCCTTCTCCCCTAGTGAGCCTCTAACCCTAGATCTCTTCCCCTCCCATTCCACTAGGGACTTCACTACCCATAAGAGTGCCCCGCTGCCCATAAGTGCACCTTGCCACCCGTCGTTGCCAACCTCTCAAATCCCTATCTCAGCTCCCAGGTATGGTAATAGATACTTTGTGAGTTTCCCAATATGTTATGTGAATTTTTATTACATTTTAGGGTATCTAATTTTGTGGAATATTTTTATCCCCTTGTAGAAAATTTTTACAAACCAATGATCGTCTGATATTATTTTATGTTATTTTGTAGATACCATGGTGAAATATATTGATTTTATTTTCCATTGAGTTCACCTTTGGTTTATTTTAAAAAAACACAATATAATGGTTTTGAAATTGAGGTATTAAATTAAAATCCTATTGGTTTTTGTATCAATGGCCGTTTTTAATGTGTTATCAAAAGTGGGGTGATTAGAAGACTTGGATTTTAACCATAATTTTAAAGTAACTCTTTCTCATGTTTCGTAATGTATAATGAAAGTGATTTTTTCAACCCATGTTTTAAATTATAAATTATGAGTGTTTTATAATCATGAAATGAATTATGACATTGTTTAATTTTGACATGGATGTCAAAGATATATATTAATATTTTTGTTCAAACTAGAATATATTAAATGTTTTATAAAAGTAATTTCTACGATTCTATAGGGAGATACCACATGGCATGTTTAGTTCACACCATACATACACAGCTAGGTGTATGTATATCTTACATTTCTCTTTTATATTCATAGTTATTTTTTATTCATTTATTCATAGTTTGGACAATTTATGGATGAGTGGTGTATATTTAGCAGATACGGTTCATTAGTGGTGATGTAGGAACTGTTTAGGTTTCATTTTTTTCCCTTGGTATGTTGTATTCTCCATTTTTCCTAAATGTAAGTTCTACATCAATTATATTTAATTCGTTATTATTTTTTTGGAATATTTTTTGTTTAATAATTATCTATTTCAGTATTCATCAATTTCATTTAAGATTTTTTCATTTGTAAGGAATTCCAATTCCTGGAATTGTAATTATTATTTTTTAATATAATCATCTTTTGTTTATTATTACCATATAAGGGTTATACCTTTCTCCGGTTCATGTTCATGATACCCCTATGTTTGTTTTTATCCTATAGGTATCGAGACTGCCCTTTATCCCTTAGAAAAAATGGGTTTGGCTCACATATCAACTCATACAGGGTAGGTTCATTAAATGTTGTATTAGAACATTGGTTTCTTAAAATGGACCCATGTTTAAATGAAATATATTTTTATATTGTTGAATTATGGTTTGATTGAGTGAGTTTTATTATTGGGATTCTAGAAGTAGTTTATTAGGAGGTTACTTCTCACCACACATTATGCTGGAACTTCATCCACTATGGGTTTTTGAGATTTGAACATTGAATTTTAAAATTCATATTGATTACCAGTTATGGTGTATAGATACTAATTTTATTTTTATAGGGTTTCAAAGGGGTTTACTAGGATTTATAGTGAAAATGGAAATGGGATCAATGGAATCAGTTTTGTATACAAAGCCTAATAAATGGGGCAGTGACTTAACTCATGATCTTAGATATGTTTTAATAATTAATGCATGAATAACATCCATCCCATCAAACCATGTGGTCAGTTCTGGCATAAAGTTTCATTCCATTTGGATTTATTACTTATACCCCTTCATTATAGCGTCATTGGAATCATTTCATCGAAATGTAAAATGATCCGATGTAGTCCTTGTGATTTTTGAGGGGGATTAGATTTTGATTGGATTTACTGGATGCCTTTTTTATGTGTTATTTTTTTGGATATTACAGTTTTTCAAAAAGGAGTATATAACGAAAGATGTCTTTAGACTGAAATGATAAATCCAGATTTTTTATAATATGTATTAGTTTATTGTGAATTTTATTTGTAATTGATTGATTTTATTATGAAATATAAAATATATATTAGTTTTTAAACTAGTCGGTGATTTATTTATAAAATTATATTTGACCCTTTTGGACTGTACATCTAAAACTGGTCAATTTAGAATTGAAAAACTGTTGTTTATATTTATTTTAAAAGGGGTTATTTTTGAAATAAATAAATTCTATTGAAAAGATAAATTCTTCTGTTCACATTAATAAAGCTAGTAGTTATGAAAAATATTTATGGATGTGTATTATTCTCCTTGGATTTACTTCTATTATTCTAGGATATTTAACAAACTCAAAAAGACTGTAAATCATTATTTTTTCCTTTATATGTTGTATTATGTTTTTATATGTCTATTTTTTGGTATATTTTCCCATATAACTTGGTTGTTTTGTTGATTTGATGAGGTTTGATCTGTTTGGATTTTTTGGTGATGGTATTTTTGGGGGAAGTTGTGAACAATTGGTTTATGTAAATTATGAAATTGTGGTGGATTTGGTTTTATTTGTTCAATGGGTGCTCTTAAAGTTACTCTTTCATGAGTTCTGGAAGTAGGGATGTTCACGACTCACTATATTATGTTTCCGTAATCTTACACTATTCTATATGCTTGGCCATTTTAGATTAGATATACTTCTATCATGACATGTTTTCAAGTCTCATGAATCCATCAAGGTTAATTTCTAATTCACATGGGCCACATGCTCTCTGACATTTAACAACTTGAAAAGAGTTCTCAAATGGATGTCTCAACTTTCCCTTTCTACATTCCACAATAACATCCAATTCAAAACATGTATTGTAATCAATTTCCATTTTGATACAAATACTTCACTACTATGCCAATACCATCCACACTAAGACCATGAGAATCAAATAAGACAACCCAAACACTATATATCAAAGAATACATGGATTTTTAATAATCTTGTTATTCTACTACCCACCAACGGGTCAAATAATACACTGTATACTTACCTATCTACTTAGATACTTAAAGAAAAACATCACAAGGCCAACTATAATTTATTTTAGATAGATTTCCACATTATGTTTGAACCCCCATTGATGTTTGATGATCCACCCCAGATCTAATTTTTTTATCACACATAGGGTCACAACATGTTTCTACCCATATCACATAACCATGATACCCCACATGTTCTAATATTATCAACCCCAGACCATAACCAACTCTTTGAATAATAATTTGAGGCCACTAATTTAAGGTATGTGTTTTTCCATTTCATATTCATAACTTATATTCAATTATTATATGATTTATCAAGACCTTACCTTATTGATATCAAAGTAATGTCATCATTAGTTTGTCTATATATTTTGGTAGAGCGCGTCATATAAAAAACTATAGGGATGGAATCCTTGTTGTCGTCTTCTTTTATAGATCTTTTAAATTTTCATGGTTTGGTTTTTTAGTGGGTGATTTACTATATGTTTTATATAAAAAACCATATGTAACATATTTATATATTTTTCCAACTAATATATGTGAATAAATTTCCCTATTTAATAGTGACTATGTGTTTTTATTTTTTTAATATTGTGTAGGAACATTATGATATACATGGATAAAAGATGAATCACATTACTTAGGAACACACCTCAATATGTTAAAGGATTGAAAGAGTATTTAGATTTTGAAATTTATAATCGATCCATTGAAGGAAGAATAAGATATCCATGTCCTAAATTTAAATTTAGAAGATGTTTGAAGAGAGATAATGTTTATGACCATTTAATACTGAATCAATTACCTGATCAATATTTGTGGTGGATTTGGCATGGAGAATAAAATGTTACAGAAAGGTTGAGCACTGATGTTAATCCATAGAATGAGCTCCCAACTTCTTCGACAATGGAAAATGAAATAAATATCCTCATAAATGATGCATTCGGCCCTGCAAGACACCACTATCAACATCAAAACATAAAAAAACAACCACATGAGGGTGCTACAAATTTCAACGTGACAAGTGATGTTTTTTGAGACTGTAACACAACCATATCAAGAATGAAACATATTACTGGATCCTCCTTTTGATTCTATAGAGACAAATGTATAAGAAAACATCACTGAGGAAAATAAATTTCATGATTTAGTTGATGATGGAAATCAAGTTTTTTATAGTGGATATTTAAAATATTCCAAGCCTTCTTTTCTACTGAAGTTGTACCATATCAAATGTCTATGTGGAATTACAAATAAGACAGTGTCCATGATATTGTAATTTTTGCATGATGCATTTCCTAAAGAAAAAAAATACCGGAGTCTTTTTATGATATGAAAAAAGTTGTTAACAAGCTTGGTATGAATTATAAAAAAATACATGCATGTCCCAATCATTTCATGCTTTATTGGCGAGAGGATGCCTGTAAACAGAATTGAAAAAAATGTTCTTCTTCTAGATGGTAGTCAATGGGTGATGTTGGAATTCTGAATAAACATACTTTCATGAAGAATAAGAAAGGGAACAAACCTACAAAGGTTTTGTGTTACTTTCTTTTAATGCCTCGATTGCAATGATTATTCATGTCATCGAAAACCACCAAACACATGAAGTGGAATTATGTAGATAATAAAAATGATGGGTTAATGAGGAATCCACAAGATTCATAATCGCGGATGAAATTTGATTCATTACATCTTTATTTCTCAGCTGATACTAGGAATGTTAAATTGGGATTGGTTGCCGATGGATTCAACCAATTTAGGACTTTGAGTACAAGTTATAGCATTTGGCTAGTTGTTTTGATCCCTTAAAATATGCCTCCGTGGATGTGTATGCAACAAAAATCATTTATAATGTCAATGATTATTCCCTAAAAAATGCATGGAAATGATATTGATGTACACTTGTAACCTTTTATTGAATAATTATAGGATTTATGGAGCAACAATGTTGAGACATTTGATGCTTCTTCTAAAACAATGTTCAAAATGAAAATTGATTTAATGTGGACCATTAAGGACTTCCCTGGGATTGGGAATTTACCTAGTCAGAACATTTTCACGAATTTGGATTGTCCTGTTTGTAAATTTTATTTTGATCCCAAACGGCTACGTCACATTAGAAAATGGTGCATCTTGTGCCATCAAATATTTCTCGATGCATCTCAAAGATTTCAGTTGAACAGATCAAAATTTAACGGTTTCATTGATCGTAGACCACCTCCAATGTTTGTTAACAGGTTCTAAAATATTTACAACTTGAAAATGATGAAACAGACTTTGGGAATGTTCATCGTTTGAATGATAGAGGGAAATGGGTTTGAAGTGCATCATCAAGTGAAATCAGAATGCAACAATGAAGAAAAAAAAGTATATTCTTCAAACATCCATATTGGGAATTTAATTTGTTGCAACATAATATTGATGTGATGAATATTGAGAATATGTTTTGTTGAAATTTGATTTTTACATTTCTTAATGATCAGGGAATATCAAAGGATCATCTCAATGCTTGCAAAGAAATACCAGTAATGAACATAAAATGTGATCCTTGTCCAGATGGGAATGAAAAGTATGCTCTGTCAATTCATTCAATGAATAATAGGGATAAAGATACATTCCTTAGATTTAAAAATAATGTGATGGTATCTTATAGGTATTCAAGTAACATCTCTAGGTGTGTTGACTTGAAGAATCATAAGTTACATGGATTGAAAAGTCATGATTCACATATTTTGTTACAATAATTACTACCATTGGCATTGCATACATTATTAACTGAAAAAGTTACTAATGTTGTACTCCAATTCTACACATTTTTTAGACAACAATGTGAGAAATATCTATATCTATTTCAGCTTGACAACCTCCACAAGATGTTTTTATTTCTCTTTTGTGCAATGGATATGATATTTCCTCCATCATTTTTTACAGTCATGATGGATTTAACTATGTATTTGGTTGAGGAAGCTAAATTAGGAGACCCCGTTCATTATCGATGGATGCATCCAATTGAGAGGTACATTATTTATATGTTTTCACTTAAGTAAACAATTTTCAGCACTTAATTAAATGAGTAATTATGTTTATTTTATTTCATAGATATCTTGGGAATATGGAATCATAAGTGAGACATAAATCTCAACTGGAAGGCTTTATTGCTGGAGGCTATTTGGCTAAAGAGTGTCTTACCTTTTGTTCTAGATACTTGATTGAAATAGAGACATGATTTAATCTAGTTTGACGTATTTATGACACTTCGAATCAATTTCAAATACCTCAATAATCAAAAATATTTCCTTCTATTGGCTGATCAGTTGGGAGGACCTCAAATGTGACACTGAATAAATTGGAATTATTACAGGCACATAGATATGTGCTGCTAAATAGTGATATTTTAGATCCATTTATTGAAGAGTTGGGGATACAAACAATGAGATGAATGAGATTCCGAACATGAAATGAGAAAGATATAATAAAAACTATCAATAAAGAGATTGTATAATTGATTTCATGAAGTGTAAGTTCATAAATATAGTAATAAATATGAATATTAGTTTGACACATATATTTTGTAAATATATTAAAGTATGTTTTTTTAGATCATGAATACTTATTGTTGATAAATGTTTTCATAAGATTTGAGGTTTATTTCTTGAGGTACTCTAAAACAAGTTAGAAAGTTCGACGCTTACAACATGAATGGATTTAGATTTCTTACAGTCGATCGAGAAAGGGGTTTGAAAACATATAATAGTGGTATAGATACATTTTATGAACTGGTATATTATGGAATTCTGACTAATATTTTTGAATTAAACTACCACATGCATTTTTGAGTTGTTTTATTCAAATCCAATTGGGTCGATATTATCAGAGGTGTCAAAAGTGATTCCTTGCAATTTAATTTTGTGAACTTCTCTCGCATGATAGATGTTAGTGATCCTAAACTGCATGATCCATATATCTTATCATTTAAAGAAAAAATTTTATACTATGACAATAATTTTGTAGATGAATGGTGGATTTTAGTTTCTCACGTAATACAAAGAGAATTGTATGATATGTGTGATGAAATGGAAGATTTGACCAACGAACTTGAATGTCATCAACAACAAGAAGTATAATTATTGGTCCATCATAATATTGAAAATATTAGTCTAGAAAGGATGAATTAAGTGGATGAAGTAATAGAGGAGGAAACTAAAATGATTTAAGGGGGAAATGAATGTATGTAGAGTTATTTATTCATTCAGCAACTACTTATTTAATTTGTGCAGTAATTATTTATCATTATTATGTATATTTTGTTTGCTAGTACTGGGAATCTATTATAATTTTTTATTTTTTTTCTACATATTTTTTTGAAATATATTTTCTGAACATAATTTTAATTTATTAAATGACAGGAATTCTAGGGGGGAAGAGATACACTATATCATCCACTACTGTGACAGACGACGATCCATCTGTCTCCCTCCCTATGACATCTGAGCCACCAGATGCCTGCCCTCATACACCATCTCCCCATGTACCATCTCTCAAACCCTCTATGAGAATCCATTTAGAAGTTGAGTCAATGACTCCCCCTTCAACAGCCTCAATAGAGAGGCGGTGGTGCGACACTTCTAGTTCATCATGGGTATACTGGAGGGTCACTGTTATAGGTACAAATGTCAATATAAATAAATTTATTGCACTTTTTTAATACTAATTTTTTGACCATTAAAGATGAAAAAATTGAAATTTTGGAGAAAAATATTAAAAGGGCAGATGTTTGGAATATTAATGGAGTGAAGATAGTTGTCTAATTTGATTCATATGGTGTCCCTACGAATGACACTGTGAGATTACTTGGCCAAATTTTAGTTCAGCTGGCAGCAAAGCCCTTTTCCCATACTATTTCTTATGATTATTAATGACATATTCCACCTAGTTTGAAAATTGAAGTTTTTGATCCCAAAATAAATGTAATTTTAAAACATTATGGTGTAATTGAATGCCATGTAATTAATATGTTAAAAATTATTTTTTGTATACAGATGTTTTTCCACTTTACAGTTGCTGATGTGATAGCACGAAAGTGGATGTTGAAAAATAGTTGTAAGAAATAGAAAGACTACAAATGAAGATTGTGGAGAAATGTCAACGTTAATTTGTAGACCATACAACTAATTCTTGAGACTACCTAATGGGGTACCCAACGAGCAATGGAATGTTTTTTTTGACAGACATCGTGATGAGAAGAAGAAGGTATTTAAATATATATTTTTATATTAACGTCATTTTACTTTTATAATTGTATATGAATAGAAGTTGAAATTAAATTCATTACTATTAAATTTCATTTTATTTATTTTAGGATCTCTCAACAAATAATGCATCAAGCCGGGTTAGACAAGTCATCCCTCACACTACGGGGTCAAAAATATTTTCTAAAAGCCATTCGGCTGTGGTAATATTTTAATTAGTTTAAATATTTATAAGATAATATTATCATTTTAATATATTAAATTTTTGATTTATCTTTATTTAATGTAGTCAGAGTTTTTAGGGCACGAATCATCCCAAAATGAATTTTGGTTGGATGTTTACAAAAAATCTGATGGAAGTTTTGTTAATGAGCCTGCTAAAGAAGTTGGGGTATGAACTCATTTTTTCATTATAATAACTTATTATTAGTTTTAACTATATTAATATATAATGATATTTTATTTATAGGTAAAAATTATGGAAATATGTGATTCCAATCCTTTTATGTCCAACTCTGTCTCCCAGGATGACCCGGTTGATAAAGTCCTTGGGAAAGAGCATCCTGGTAATGTGTGCAGGATGGTTTTAGGACTTGTACCATCAGATATCATTGGCAAGAAATCTGGGATTGCAGCTACATCTACTAATATTTGTAGTTAGTCCATACCCAGAGATTCTCAGAGAGAGATTATTTCTCTACGAAACATAGTTCAAGACTAGGGGGCTCAGATATCCACTTTGTAGAAAGCGTTGACTGATATACGTCGGCAAATGAGCAGATATCCCCACGGTGGTATTGCATCTGCTGGTGGTGAGCAGGTAAATCACAAAAATTAAAAATCTTTCAGTTTTCAATATTTTATTGGTTTTATGTTTAAATATAAATATGCAACACTATTTAATTTTCAATATAATCTTCTTACCGGTGGTAGCAGGAAGTGGAGATGGAGGTGGAGAGGGTGACGATATCTGTTCAT
Organism: Viscum album; assembly: GCA_963277665.1. NCBI lineage: Eukaryota > Viridiplantae > Streptophyta > Magnoliopsida > Santalales > Viscaceae > Viscum > Viscum album. Next base: position 1,290,090,353 of record OY728138.1, on the reverse strand, counting down.
CATCAGATATTGATTAGTAGTATTGTTGACATGTAGAAAAATATTATAACAGCTCGTTTGTATATGTATCATGTGTGGCACAGATTTTCCTCCAAACATTTTCATTACCTAATATTTTCTTGATTTCTCATGTTTCCTTTTATTTATTTTATTGTTTTCTGATGTTTCATTTTATGTATTGATTTCTCAATTGTGTTATACACCATATATATCAACTATTTAGTGTGATGATTCAGTTTTTAGGATTCAATTTTCCTAAATTCATTTATTCATTATAATAACTTATCATACATTTTTTATCCCAATGCATTTGCCACTAAATTTCCATTTCTTAGAATTACTTATTAGTTATGCTCTTGTATCAATCCGTAGGGATGAGAATGTGTGTCTCACTAACATGTTTAAGATAGATCACCATTTAGTTTGGAACAATCCAAGTATCCAAAATTTTAAAAAATAGTTGGAATCCATAGATACTGATATGAGATTTGGGGAAATTTTTCTACACTATCTGAAATGGGGTTTTCCTACCATTTCCAAGGTGGCCTCCAAGAACATTTAGAGAGTGTGAAGGATAGTGTCAATTATCTTATTAGGAATGAAATTCTAATGGGAAACTCCAAGTTGATTCTGTAGAATACCCTAACCTATAAAAATGTTAAATATACAATATAATCAGTTACTTACCATTCATGACATCAACTACCCAATCACAAATAATTTATTATAAGAATCTATATTTCTTGATAGAATATATCAACCCCCTTCACGATACACTCTTCCCTTTGAAGGAATGTGCCTGATCACTTCTATTATATTCCTCACATCTAAATAACATGGTTGCATAATGGGAGTGATAATATATTAGGAGCCGGATTCGATTCCTTCTAAGGAACCCACTCTAAAGATTCCTTTCCAAAGAAATCATATATGTGAAATAAATATGATACTTGAACCTGATACATGACTCTTAAAAAACATGGAACCCTCATCCATGGGAGAGATTATTTTACCATTTTTCTATCTTTAGTGTCAAGTATAATAATTCCACATGGAATAACCCAAGTGAGAGATGATTTTAAGTAATTCATATGTTGTGTTTCATTTATAATAATTCCAAACAGAACTCCAACAAAAATTATTCCCAATAAAAAATTTCCACATCATTATTCCCATGATAAAAGTTCTACCACCAATATATTATACCCCACATGTTTTGAGTAACTATGGAATAAATAAATAACCAACCTATCATGATCCAAAAGGATTGTAGGAGGGTTTAAATTTATCGACACATAGATGGACTAGAAATATAAATAGTTACTATATATATAGTAGTAATATATATAGTTTATATATATTTTATCCACTTATAATGCCATGTTATGTGAATATTTATGTAGCTTTATACTTATAATAATACTGATAAATAGACCCTGTCATAACTCAGAAATCCCTAACCAGTCTAATGAGCCTATGTGCTCATGTAATTGGGTAAATTCCCTATATCCCAGTAGAGTGTGCGATTCCATGAAACAACACATGGAATGTTGAGTGCGTCATCAGGTCAAAATTCTAGTTATGGAATGTGGTGATTAAATCCCAATACTTATATAGTAACATTTTTGTGATACACCATGCTCGACAACTCATATAAATAATTGTGATATCTCCATGCTTAGTAATCTCATACCATCATACCACAACCTCTATAATGGAATATATTAAATATAACTAGCAATCTGAATTACCTCAAATCTATCTCTTCTATCTACACCATATACATAACAAATGCATAATCATTTGTGTCATAATAGATAAATAATAACATCTTATTCATTTTTCAATCCATGTTCAATTCAGGTTGAAAATATTACAATTCATATGAAGCATTTTATAAAGCATAAATCAAGAGCATGCCATTACAATTACATGAGGTCATTACATTTAAAACCAATTGATTTATTTTAATAAAGGAAACCCATCATTAATTATCCATTTCACATTATCAGTTACAGTTAACTCATTCAATTCATTAAAACATGGGAAACCCATATATAATCTCAATGGAGTCACTTAGATGTTGACATGTTAATCTAGGAAATTTAAAACTTTAGAAATTCCAACTATAAGTAGTCCAAACACCTAAGGGATGCCTTGAGTTCTATCAAATAATCATATATAAAAAGATATTACATTCTTTAAAAATTCTAGAATATATGTGGGAGTACCAACATTTGAAAAAAATCATATTTTCCTATTTCAACTAGATCACCCAATGGGTGACAATATAAGTTGCACACATCATTCGAACATCCAATCAATGATCAACTTGTACATCTGAGTCTGCAATGGTCAATTGTAAATACATAAGTCACTTAAATATAGATACTTTTCCAAATATGGTGTGTGAAACAATGGCTGAATTACGAAACATCGAACCCCAAAGGGAAAACAATGTGAATACCAACCTAAAGGTCATATATGACACCTCTCCCGATATCAGCTTTATATTTAAAGATTTTTGGGAGAAATATGAGAAATGGTTCAGTTCCATGATAGTATAGAAAATGTGCCTATACCTATACATCACAATGGATCCAATGGGAAACTAAAATAGGATGTATGAGATGGGTTTGACATACGTTGAGCTATCAAATGCTTCCTTCAGATCTTGAATTGGGTTTCTAATGATAGAGTTATGGATGAACCTATGTTAAAAAATTTTGAGTTATATAAGAGGTTAAAGAATTCCAAATAAATGGAAGAATAAATAGAAAAGGGAAAGTGGTATAATAATAAGAGTGGGGTAAACTTGTAAATTCACCCATACATTTTATTAGAAACTATGATTATTCCATGTGATATGTTCATCTGAATTAATTTTATTGGAAGATATTGGCCTTGAAAATGCGCTAACTACGATGGTTCCCATAAAAAACCGCTAAACCACTTTAACCAGCAAAAATAGTTTCCTTACACGTAATTGTGTGGAAGTTTTTGGAAACTGCTTCAGAAGCATACATATCAAAAAATATCCGCCTCGAAATTGTAATTTTCCTGTAGTTGGAGGTGGGCTAGTTATGATAGAGAAATTCTAGAGGAAGAGGTGGGTATGCCACCTTGGAGAAGTATTGCTGGGTAGGTGTGGTGGCCTTGTAATAGGAGGAGGATCATCCCAAGGTTGGGTTGTCACATCACCTTCATAGGATGGTGGGATGTTGGGTGGTAGTGTTGGGTGACGTGGGTAATAGGGAGGATAGATCGCACATAAAGAGGGGGTGGGGTGGGGGGGGGGAGTTCTTCTATTTTTATTTTATGACATGTAGAAATTTGTTAGGATATATCCAATGTCTTTATAAACCATATAAATATAAGTATGTCTATAACCTAAATTTTCATAAGAGTATTCAAGCACCACTACAAAATATAGTATTAGATATATCAGTGAAAATAAAATATAGGGTAACTATTGTATCCAAAGTGTATAACTCAGCTCCTATCAATAATTATGAGATGAAAATCAATGTGAATCTTATGATACTCCCTTTAGTGTAATTTTATGATGTTCTGGCTATGTACTGTCCATACATGTATTGAGTAAACAAAAATTTTCGAAAAAGGAAATCACACTCTATATAAAAAATATCTCTCAGATTTTATACAAGTAAATGGAGGAGGATGGACATCTTTAGTGTCATCGTCTCAAGAAATGATATTATTTCCATATGAGTAAGTCCATAAAGGCCAAATCATTGAGACTAAAGAAAATATCATCTTTGATGATATACCCATTATTATAGAATCCACTGATGTGTTCCCTAAACAATTTCATGGTGTTATTCCTTGTAAATAACCAGACCATTGTTTCCTAGATTTTTTGGTTACTTTATTATATTGGGATAAGGAAAAATGAATCTCATCCTAATGGACTGCATAGTTTAATAGTCTTAGTAAACTAAATAAATACTTCAATCACAAATAAAAATTGTAAACTTAAAAAATATAGTATTTTAATTGAGAAAATAATTCTTTTATATATAAAAATGCTACATATAAATTATAATATACTATTTGGAATCATGTGTAATTAAATTTAAGAAAATGGTGAGTTCAAATTCGTCGAAAGGGTATATGTACAATGGAAATTATCATGAATTAATAAGAATAATCTATATAGAAGGGTAAATAACTTAGTCAAATGTAATTCAATTAATTACTTAATCATAATATGGTATGAATAAATAATGGTAAAATAATTCCATATAAATAATCGCATGATCTGGAAACTTAAACATGGATATTATATCTAATTGAAAATCACATGTAACATCATCAAATAATCTCCTAATGATGAAATTCATAATTCCAGATATCATAACCATAATGTCAAGGAATAGTTAAAATACACATAATTTTAATGGGTAAGGACTAAAAAAATATCCATTCAATTTTTTCTCAAGAGACCTACTGATGCATCAAGGTACTATAGAGGATCCCGTCCATCACATACTAAGTCAAATGCATTCATTATTTGAAAGGGGTGAAACATAATCAAAATAATAATTTGTATTATAAAATATAGAATATGACATGCCAAAAGATTCCCCAATCAATAAACCTAACCATAAACCATCCATAATAATTTTAATTGTATCAAATTGGTATAGCCCCACTCAAACTGATCATAAACCATATAGGGAAACAATAAAGATGGTATTATTACAAAATATCTCTAGTGGATCATAAGTACTATGATGCCCCAAAATTATAAAATAATAACATCATATTTGATATAATATGTGAAATGCAATATAGAGATTAAAAACCCATATAATTTATTTTTTTAAATTTAATATCATCGATAGCTTGTGACATATTCAACCCCATTTGTATGGGAATCATAAAATAGAATATTGTTATAACCTACCCATTAAATTTTTAGATAAAAATGGTAATAAAGAAATTATGAAATCTAAATTATTGAAAAATTAATAAAATTAATAAAATAAATTCAATAGATACATATTTATTAGATATAAAATATTATGCAGTGTGGTGGAAAAAACCATTTTCTGAAAAATTGTATTTTTTAAACAAAACGATTTCATTTCTTTTTGAGAACATATAAATAAATTAATTTTCATCACATTTAGACACAATATTTTAAAAAGTTAACTGTATTTTTTAAAACATAATACCAAAAATATATTAGGGTGTATTTTTTGTAATTTTTTAGAAAATATTAATTTTTTGTTAAATAGTAAAAAATACTGATTTTATTAGAATTTAATTTTTTTAAAGCATATAGAAGACAAATATTATTTTAATATGGTTTAAAAAGAAAAAAATATTTCCATAAAATATTTATTAAACCAAATCAAATCATTAGAATCAATTTTATATTACATTTTTATATAATAAAATTTTAAACTCCTGAATGTCTTTACTTTGGAAAACTACATTTTCTCCTGCCTCTGGTTTTATGTTTAAATATACATCTTTGAAATCTATAACTGGAATATAAAAAAATGGAATGAATATTTTAAATCCTAAAAATTTATATAATTTAATAATTTCAACATAAATTTATACCATAATGAATTGTGAAAATAGTAAATATTAATTATGGTGATTATGGTAAAAACATGTTTATTGGGAGATTAAATTAAAAAGACAAGTGTTAGAAATAGCATAAAATTTTACAAAACTCTTTGTATAGTAATATTTTGACCTTAGAACCCCTAAGGATCAATACTTTTACAATTTTGAGCATTTTTTAATGTAAAAACATGGGAAACCTTTATTCTTTTCAAAATTCAACGTGTTTCCTCTCCCACACTTATAAGTAACCACTCTATTACATCACTTCTTCACACCTCACAAGAAATTTTTATCAACCAAAACAAAAAAAATCAGTCCAATACCATTATAAACATTCTATTTTTTCATTTATTCCCTAAAGTCCAATCCTAGGGTCCTTAAGTAGAGATCCAAAGTAGGATTCTCTAAGAGAATGTCATTGTATTGGTGAAGTTCTTCAATTTTATTTATAAAATTTTCACCTATAATTATGTATTAAAACATAAAATATAATAAAACATTAATATCACACATACTTATATTTTTATTATTTTGGTTTCATAATATTTTCCCCTCTCATCCTCCATAAAATGGGAAATGAAATCTATGATCACGCGTATGACGGACTACCACCTTGTGAACTGATGTAACTCATTCCTGATAAATAAATATCATAATTTTATTAATGATTAATTTAATATATATTTATATATATAATATTTATGATATTATTATACTTATAAAATTATAATATCATAGATATCGTTTTATAATCCATTCCGTTTAAATTATGATAACGTCGCTTGTGTGTATGGTGGACTGACACCCCATGATGCGATACGATTTATTTTTCACTTATGCTTTACATGAAAGGTAATAAGGGTAAATTTAATGAATATATTTGATATATATGAAATTTTAATTATTCTATAATACTAATTAATCACCCAATTTCTTACCCTTTCACATGTTAAAGAAATTATAATGACACTCATGCATATGAATGACCTACCATCTTTTTAAAATAATGTGACCCAATCTCCATGTTCAAATTTCCATAATGTTTTTATATTTTATAAAATAAAATAAATTATATTTATAAAATTAATAAAATTTTGGAGATGATGATGCTTTATAATATTCTCATTAATTATAACATTCTTGTTAATGCATGCATGAAAAAACAAGGTAGTTAACACTTAAGAAAATTGTAAAATTGAGATATTATTAATGAATGGGAGATAAGATGATATAAAAGAATAATATATGATATTATAAATATTAATTTGGTTATGTTATAATTTAATAACATTTTTAAACCAACTATAACGTAATTTAAAGCATGTTAAAATAAATGGAAGCGTGAGGATCTCAATTTTTCTTCATTGAGGTATATTATATTGTCATGCACCTAGTTTTTTATATAGTGTATATAGTACCTCTTTTAAATTTAATATCATGATTCCATAATAATTAATGGTATTTTAATTTTCAATTTGATTTATTTCATCCTAATGTATTTCAAGTTAGATGTTCCAAGTGGTAAATAATTTAATTACACAATTTCATTTCATTGGGTTATGTTACTTGTTAATTATCTTGGGAATTCATAGATTTTATGTGTAATATAATTTAAATTCTTATATTGTATTTAAACTATTTTTATATGAATATAAATTTTAGACAAACAACCTATTCACTTATTATTTCTCAATTTAATGTTATTATCATTGTAAGGGTTGATCATCTCAAAATTTAATCTTTGAAACATATGTTAGGTGATACACCTATATTCTATTATGATGTGTATCTAATGAACTTTTATATTATCATCGTTAAACTATTTATATTCATGGAATTTAGTTTTTTATTTGAGGTTATCACATTCATGGTGTCTACAATTGAAAAGTTACCAATTTGGTATGAAAATTATGTTTCAATCTCATTTTAAAATGGATTATAAATGAATTTAAATTGAAAGAAATTATCTAATCATTCTATAATAAACAAGTTAAATTTTCTTATCCACGATTTATTCACAAAATTCTCAAGTAATAGTTCCATTTCCAATCATTGTTACTTGACATTTTTTAGAAACTTTTTTTTATAGAAATATGACTTTATTTATCTCTTCAGTCAAAAAAACAATTTTTCATTAAAAAACATGTCTTCTAAAAATGTTTTCAAAAATGATGTTAACATATTATAAATAATTTAATAATGAAAATTTTACACATATTTTAAAATGTTAAATTTTCTTGGGAAGGAATATTCATTTGTTTCCCAAATTAGCCCCCTCTGGATTTTATTGAAAAAGTGATAGGAATATCTATTTTAACATGTATTAAATATATTGAATATTCTACTCTCTAGAAAACTTACTGTTTTAAATATTATTTTACATGCTTCCAGTTTTATTTTAAAATAAATTTATTTTCGAAATATTTTTTGAACATTTAATTTTTAAATGTTAATTTTAAAATTAAAATTATATTTTCCTCAAGAATTTGAAATGTATTTTTACGGTGTTTTTATTCATCAAAAACAAGAAGAGAATTATTGTAATTATGATGATCTAGGGGTATTTTTTATTTATTCCATAGTTATTATTTTTATGGATGGTTTAGGATTAGTTTTTCCAAGGAATGCATTAATATTCTCTTCCATGATTATTTGTTGTAATCATTAACTTTCTCATAAAATATTTACTTTTTTGTACCATTGGACAATACATTTACACTAAATATTCATATTATTTATCATAGATAAAAATATTAATTAAAACGTATATTATTTTTAAATTTGATATTTTACTTCAGAAGTTATATGACGAACATGGGAAATTATTTTTAACCAGTATTCCATACTTCATACATAAAATTATGATAAGGAATATTGTTTTGGAATTAAATAGATCATTTGATATATGAGGAATGTGTTGGATATGAAGATATAAGCAGGGATAGGTTATAGATATCTCATCGGTTCATTGATAGTCATAGAAGATGAATCGGGTTTCTAACCTTGGTGAAATGTTATTCTCGTGTGTAATTACCCGTAGGTATTAAATTTTCTTGTAAAATGTCTTAACAGTATATGAATCATGTTTATTGAGATCACACCATTGAAAAAATTATAATTTACTTCATTAAATATGTAGTTAATATTTTCCATGATATTTTTTCAATGATACTATCTATGGAGAGATTTAATTTTTCATTTTATTGATTAAATGGATTGTGGTTGTAGTTATTTGTCTTGATATATTGACTTTTCCATATCAAATCATGATAGTCATGTTATTTATTAAATGTAATGCATGTATTGTTATTTAATATTTTATGTTGACTACTCTTGTTGATTCAGGATTTCTCCATCTATACATAACCCTTACAAAGCATTTCATCTCAGCCATATTTTATTTCTTTTCCTATAAATCTAGGAAGTCTAGTTTGAATGTTATATAATGATAACCTGTAGGAAATTATGATGTTATCAAAAAAAATGTAGAAATTTTTGTTTTAAAATATAATATAAAAATCATGTTTGTTTTTAGTTTAATAAGACTAATAAACTATTCAGTCCTAAGATGAAATCATTTATGTCTAATTCTAATATAATAATGTATATTCTAGCTCTGGATTACAAGATTTTGGGTGTTTAAGATTGGTATCATATGAAATTAACTAGAAACCTTGAGAACTTGATTTAGGAAAACATGTATTATGGAATATGACCATATTAGAAACCTTGAAAAACATCCATATGTTTTGGTAAGGTAGATATTACATTTTTTAATATAAATACATCCATATACTGATACTAATAGTTGAAGTTGTTATGAAAAAAATGTATCGAGGGGTAATCACTCTAAAAAAGGTACACCAGTCAGAACTAGAGAATTACATGGTACATGAAAACAGGCCTTACTATGCACGTAGTTTGATACACCCGATACATATTCATTAGATATTACAAAATTCATTTATAGATAATTATAAAGTATTTGAATATATGATTACAATGAGTAACCTAGGATAAACCAAAGGTGTCTTCGATAAAAAGAGAACCATGATTTAGAAATCCTATAAATATATGAATGGTTTTCCCACTATTATTATTGTTTCTCACAATAGGATTTTTTGTTTTAGTCTGTGGATTGAACCTGAAGGAATCATGTATACATTTAATATAAAATACAATGTGGTGACTATGAAAAAACAAAAGGGATGATGACTAAAGGGAAAGATATCTTAATTATTCATAACCAGTTATCCAAAAATATTATTTAAATCTTATACCTTAAAAAACTATCAATGTTTCCGATGAATAGAATAATGGATTTCAGTAAGAGCTTAAGTGGTGGAGACCGTAGAGGGAGAAAAGATTAATTTTATTTATTTCAGAAATGTGAAAAGAGTCACCCAGTAATATGTCAAAGGAAAATTAATTTTTTTGTGTTAGGAAATTAATAGCATGATGAAATGAATTTATTTAGATAAATGATGTGTATGATGAAAGGAAAAAAATTTCATCATATGAATCGGTTTATAGTTTATTATCTTAAATGTGGGTATCCAGAGCATTAACATAGTAAATTCCATCTTTTAATGGTTTAATCCTTGACCAAGAAAGTACATATGTTTAAATAAAATCATTTATGTATTATTCAGTATTATATAATTATATTGTATAATTATTTTTACAAATGGTATTTTGTTTAAAATATTCATGAGAAATATATGATGTTTTTTAATTTTATAAGAATATATATCTTCATTAACATATGATTTATGGATATTTTCATTGGTTTATGAGATTAAGATTGATCATAAGTTCAAATCCTTATAAACCCCATTTTTGGGTTTATATGATGGCTGTATTCAAAGATTAAGGATATTTGGGGAATCATTTATGGGAATGCAACCCATTTATTTAGTATATGTTTTAGTCAAACAATTATTTGAGGAATAATTCACTTAAAGTTTATGGGAATAAGTTTAAATATATCAGTAACATTTAGGTTCTATATTATCTTGATGTTAAGATAATTATGTGTTATCAAACTTTGGGAAAATTATAGTAATTATGTTAATATAGTCTTATAAAAGGGATAACATATATGTTAGGGGATAACTTGTCGCCCCCAGAATTCTTGTAGGGATTAATACAAAAACCAAATGGTGACAAAGGTGCATCTCATACCACTAGAATAAGTGATGTTATGGTCAATAATTCGGTGTTTTTATTTAAAATATTTAGGACATAAATATTAAGGTTTTAAAAATTGTGTTATTGTTGAGGCTTAGAGATTAATGTATCATATTAGCTAACATGTGCTAACCATATTTTATAGAAAGTAGTTACAGAGAGATAGAATGAACATTCACTATTTTATGGATATTATGCTCAATTAAAAGTTAATTTTAGTTATTAATACATAAAAAATAACTTTTTATATTAATTTATTAGAGTAAGATAATAATTGGAAATTTATTGAGGCAAAACAAAAAGATGAATTGATATTAAAAAATAAAATGATATCATGTAAGTATATTTCCTTATATTAATAAGAAATAAAATAATTCCTAAACCATAAGAAAAGGATATTAGAATTTTTTATCATATTACCATCATATTCAATGAATCAAATGGTCTTTTAAATCATCCCTTATCTTTTGTGCTAAAGTCCTTCACTTTTCATTGATTATTCACTTTATTGTGATTAATTATCTCTAACTTTCTATAATTATTTATGCTTTTCATCAATGACTATATATTCATTTCCCACAAACGTTATCCTAAATAGAAACATAGTTATGTTTTATTCTAGGTAACCTTCATATTACACTTTATCTTTTATCAAGAAGAGGTTTTATTAACCTATATTATGATGTGAGTTTTCAACTAAGGAATTTTCAAATATCAAGCCCATGATTTCTAAGCACAAGGTAAAATTGAGAGGACACAATTTATTTAAGGTGCGTAGAATGTAACATCATAAAATAAAAAATGAAGATAATTTTTATAGTTTATTAGAAATGAGGAACTATGATTAATCAGGCCATGAAATGTATCTCTTTAATATTAATGCCTTTAACACTTTATTACACATGCAACCCCAAGTCTATAGAAAACCTAAAATAAAATAATGTTTTAAACATGTCATAAAATTAGTGAATATGAATAATAATAAATAGGTTATTCAATTTATATGTTTTCAAAATGTATTAAATAAATTATATGGATATATAGTGATTATAAATTAAATAATTATCAGTTGAAAGAAAAATAAATGTTTTAAAAAACAGTATTTTTCAAAGAAAATGGTTTCCTCATATTTAGAGTAATTATCTTAAAAATATTTTGTAACCAATTTTTGTAACATTATTTAAAAAATGAATTTATTTTTTTAAATAATCATATATAAATTATCTTAGGTTTATTTTTGGGGATTTATTATAACATTTGGATTATTCCATGAATTAATAAATGAATGATATTTAATATAACAATTCATTTTATTTTAAATAATATACAATGACCATGCTATTTAAATATGATTTAGAATGTAAAATTTGTAAAACTATATATTTAATAATCAAAATTACTTTTTTAAAATTAATTCCATGTGTAATTTTGATATAATAACTGTTAAAACTCTTAAAATATTTTACTTTGGAAAAATGATTTTTTGGTTGCATTTGTGGGTATAACATTAAATTAAATTAATCCACTTTTGAGAATGGAATTTTTAATAATGGATTAAATATTATTAATTATAAAAATATATATTAATTTATAAGTTAAAATTTAATTATAACCATAATGAGTAGTAAAAATAGTAAAAATTAATTAGTGTCGTTAATGTGAAATTGAGTTTACTAAGGTGTTAAAAAAAGATAAGGGTTTAAAATGGCATAAAATCTTCCAACACCCATTTCATGGATATATATATATACCTTATATCATATAATGTTTATTTTGGATCCATTTTTAATGTAAAAACTATAGTTTCAATTTATTATATTCTAATATTCCAGGTGTGTCTTGACCCCCAGTTATAAAATGTCAGTCCCTCACTTCAATTCGTCACACCAATCAAGCCCTATGGAAGAAAATAAATAAATAAAAAATATCTTAAAAAACCCCTTATATACATTTAATAGAATCTAGTATTCCCAAAATACTATCCCTAGGGTTGTTAATAAATGATACAAAAGATGTTTCTCTAAGGGAAGGTAATTGTTTTAGTGGAGCTCTTTTATTTTTTTATTTTTCCTTCATTAATTAGGTCATATCAATTAAAATATAATAAAAAAATGTATATAATATAAATATATGTTATAATGTTTATGTAATAATATTTAATCATTTAATCCTCCATTAAATGATAAACAAAATTGCCAATCTGGTTTGTGGAGAATTTTCACCTCATGAACTGATGTAACTGTTTTTTCATGAACACATCTCCCGATTTTATATAATGATGGATTTAATGTTTATATATAGTAATTATGATATTAGTAACTTTATATAGTTATAATATAACATAAAAAATCTTAATTTTTATGCCATTTAATTTACGATCATGTCGCCCGTGTGTACGACAGTCTACCGGCTCACGAAGTGATGTGATATTTTTTTCACTTACACTTTGCATGGAAGGTAATAAAGAAAAATTTAATAAATATATGTGATTTATATAACATGATATTAATATTGTAAAACTAATACATCACCTAATTCATTATCATTTAACACCTTAATGAAATGATATTGTCCCTGATGCGTACATACGAGTTAATGTCACTATGAAGTGATGTGATCCATTATCCATGATAAAATTAAAATAAATATTATAAAACTTCAACTAATGAAAAAATTATATTTATAAAATTTATATAATTAATGAGATGATTTAACTATATAATATTTTCAGGAACCATAACATTCATGTTAAAACATGCATGATAAAATAAGGAAGTTAACCTCCAAAACAGTAGCAACGATGAATGATTATTAACAAATGATTGATAAGATGTCATAAAAGGGTAGTATATGATGTTATAAATATTAATATATATTTTTTATAAGTTAATAAAATGTTCAAAACCACTATCTTGGATGTTAAATCAAATTAAAAAATATAGAATTTTGAGGTAAGGGAGTTTATCTCAATTTGAATCTACTACGACATATTATAATTTTCTGCACGTAATATTTCTATATGGTGTATATAATAAAAATTTGGAAAGTAATATCATGAAATCGTAAAAATTAATGGAATTTAAGTTTTAATTTAAATTATTTCGTCCAATTTTATTTTGACATAAAAGTTACATAGTAGTAAATAATTTTATAAAATATCTTCTTTTCCTTGGGTAATATTATTTCATCAATGTCATTGATATTATTAGATTACATGTGTAATTAATTATTAATATATAATGTCAAATTTACAATTATTTATTTTGATTTACATTTTATATACCTAATTAATTTTGTCATTAATTCTCACTTTAATATTATGATCATTATAAGGGTTAATCATCTCAAATTTCCATATTTGGGAGAGATGTCATGTTGTATACCTATATTATTTAATGAGGTGTATCTAATACCTCCTTAATATGTTATGTCATTAATATCTTTATATTAATGATATTTTATTTTTCATGTTATTTTATTCCATTCGTGGGGTTTATAACTCAAAATTTACAAAATTGTGAAGAGATTATGTTTCTACTTGATTTTAATTAGGATTATACTTGAATTTACATTAAAGAAATTTATTTCATAATTTTATAATAAACCCATTTAATTTTCTTATCCTATATCTATTCATGAAATTTTCATATTATAATAACATTTTCCAATATTTTATACTTACAATTATTGAGATTGTTTAAAAAAACCATCTTTATTTCCCCCTCTGTCGAATAACCATTTTCTTCTAAAACCGTTTGTTTGAAATGTTTTATATTTTTTTAACATTACAAAAATGAAATATTAATGAATTTTTTACCAATTAATTACTTTATACAAAATATTTTGAAATGAATCTTCATTTAATTTACCAAACAAGGCCTATTTTTCTGTTATCGAAAATGTGAAAGGAATCATTGTTTTAATGCATAGAACAAGTTTAGAATTCCCCACTGTAATCACCACACCATATTTTAAATATTATTTTACACATTTTAAATTTTGTTTTCTAGGAAAATTATACTAAAAATGTTTATCTATCTTTTTTAATCTATTATTTCCAAAATAAAATGGATATTTTCATCAATAATGTTCATAATTAATATTTTATATTTTTTTATATCCATTAAAAAAACAACCTTTCATATATACTTATGAACCTCTAGGGATATCTAGTATTAATAACATCCTTAATTTTTATTCATGATTGTTTATGGCTAGTTTCACTTTGGAAATTATTGAAATTATCTCTCTTGATTAGTTTTTGTAATCAATAACCATCCCCTGAAGTATTCATATTCTAATTATCATTAGAGATTACATTTCTCCAAAATATCCGTATTATTTATCATGGATATAATTATTTATTAAAACAAATATCATTTATACATATGATATTTCAATTTGAATGTTATATGATAATTTGAGAAAATTATTATTAATCTTTATTCCGTACTAGATACAGAAATTTTTTGTATAAAAAACATTATGCATGAATTTAATTGATTACTTTATATATATGGAATTAATTGGAGATATAGATATTTGTGGGAATATATTATAGATATTCCCTTGATTAATCAACATTCTAATAAGGAAAATCCATGGGATTGATTTAATTAAATGGGTTTCTAGTATATACCTACCAATCAATATTAAAATTACTCATGAAAGTTAGTGATAGTAGAGGAATCATGATTCTTGAGATCATGATGTAAAATAATCAATAATTTCCTTCATTAAGAGTCAGTTTATTTTCTTATATGATTTTTTTCAATGATTTTATATCTGGATTCATTTCGTTCTGAGTTTATTCATTAAATATAATATGCATCCATTTATTTATTTTTCCATATTGATTATGCCTTATATAATCAGGATAGTCAATTTATTTACTAAATGGAATATGTGTTCAGATATTTATCTTTCTATGTTAATTATTCTTATTACTTCTAGATAGCATTAATTTTACTTACCCCTTATAGATAATTTGACCTCACCCTTATTTTATTTCCTTTCCAAAGAATCTAGGAAGTGTTGTAGGAATGATATGTATGGATATGCAAGATTGAATATTTATATGCTAAAAAAATTTATATTTTAATTTTTGTGTTAAAATATAATAAAATCATGTATATATATATATATTACCAAGACTAGTAATATATTAAATATTTTGGAATGTGATCTCAGGTATCCATTTCCAATATAATAATGTATAAATCATCTTGGGGTTATTGGAGTTAGAGTCTTTACAGTTGACATCATATAATGTTTAGTGGATACCTTATAAACTCAATTTAGAAGAAAAAAGATTAAATAACATAAAACTATGATATACATTGAGGATAAATACAAAAAATCATCTAAATTTTTTATAATGGTAGTGATTATGTGGTTTTTCATAGTAATACATCCATGTAAGGATACTATATATGGATGTGGTTTTTCCAGAGATATACATAAGGGTAATAACTCTAAAAAAGGTGTCATAGGATTGAATCCAAAATTAACTAGTACATGAATATAGGCCTTAATATAGAACTGGTATGAAATTCCTAGGGGATATGATTTTGATAATTCACATTTTCTTCTCAAACCATTATCAATTATTTAAATATATTGTGATAATGAATGACTGAGGTTAAGCCTAAAGTGTTTTTTTAAAAGAAGGTGTCATGATTTAGAAATCCTATACAGTATTATATGGTTTTACCACTATTATTATTATTTCTCACACTATATTTTTTTGGTTTTAATCAATGGATAGAACCCTAAGGATTTTCTTTTGACATTTAATAAGAATGAAAATTTGGTTACTATAACCAACTGAATTATATGATGACTGAATATAATTACATCATGATTATTCTTAACAAGTTATCCATGAATATTATAAACAACATATACCTTAAACAACTCTTGATCAAAAAAATGAAGAGAATAGTGGAGTTATATAAGATATTGAGTGGTTCAGACCATGGAGGAAGGAAGAATTATTTACCTTCATTCCAAAAATATTGAAAAAGAACCCAAAAAAAGTGTATAAGACGAACATTAAATTTTTTTTGTGAAAAAATAAGGGAATAATGCAATGAAATACCATGAAAAATGTTATTTACAATGTAAGGAAATTAAATTCATCCTAGGGATCTATGTATAGTTTTTATAATAAAATTTGTAAATTAGGGCATTATTGGAGTTAATGACCTATTTGAAAGGTTATATCCAAGACTATAGAAGTAAATATGTTGAAGTAAAATAGATTAAGTATTTATTAGGATGAAAAATTATATTTTATAATAATTTTTACCAATGATATTTGGTTTATAATTATCAATAAACCTCTAATAATTGTATTAATTTTAGGTTCTTATTTGTGTTTATTTACTTTAGTGTTATGGATACCATCACTGGTTTATGAGTTAGAGATTAATCATAATTGTAGTGGATTAAATTCCCAATTTTTAGGTTTATTGTGATGGGTGTCTACAGAGATTACGGATATTTTGTAAAACATTTATTGTGATATAATCCATTGTTTTATAATATTTTTTTAGTTAAAATGTCATTTAATGTTGAATGCCCTTACAATTCTTCCGGGTATATGTTTAAAGGTTTTATAATCCTTTAGGTTTTATCTTTACTATTTATTGATGTTGTTATGGATTATTAAACTTTGGTATCATTGAACTAATTATATTAATACAGTATTAGAAAAATAATAACCCTCATGTCAGGTAACAACCCATCGCATCCAGTGAGGCTGTAGTTCATGAATTTACAATCAAAGGGTGACCAGGGTGTTTTGCATACCACTGGCTTATGAGATGTCCTTGATGATACATAATTAAATTTACTTAAACAATTTTATGGATAAATATAAATGGTGAAAAAATGGTTTAAATATTGAGGTTTAGATATTAATGTGTTTTATTATATAACCTATGAAAAATATATTTTTTGGATAATATTTTAAGATATATAAAAATATTTAACACTCATTTATGGATAAAACTATAAAAAGTGAATTTTAGTTCTTTAGAAGCATAATAATAATTTTAGGATATCAATTTCATGGTGGAAGTGATGAATTGGAAATAGATATAGGCACATTAAAAGGAGGAAACTGTGATTATAAAATAAGAATACATCAAAAAATTATATTTCTTTATATTCATAGACAATAAAAGAATTTACCGACATTAGTTAAAGGACCTTCAAATAAAAATATTATCTTATTAACCTCATATTTGATGAATAAAATTGTGTTTTAATTCATCATAGTATTATAGTTATGAGGTTCTTAACATTTAATTTTTTATTCACTTTCTTCTAGTCATTGATCTATATAACTAACTATAATTTTTTTTCTTCTATTTTATATCAATATCTCCACTTCACACCAATGTTTTCTTACATAAAAACCTAGTTCTTTTTTATTCTAGATGAACTTCATATTTTCCTTTATCTCTTATCAATAATATTTTTATTAAACATTTGTATTTTGTGTGTTTTCTATAAAGTAATTTTTAAATATCTAACCATTGATTTTTTAGCATAATATAAGATTATGATGATGAAATTTATTTATGGTGGGAAGAATGTAACACTTGAAAATTAAAAATGAATAAAATTTTATTCAATAGAATATGAAATATATAATACTGACAATAATCAAAACATGAAATATATTTTCTTAAATTGTATCTCTTCAACAGCTTGTGACACACACAACCCCATGTGTAACAAAAAAATACTATTATAACTTATCCATGAAATTGATGGGTATGAATAGTACAATTTTTTTAAAAATTTATATCGTTGAAAAATGAATAAAATAAATTCAATTGATCTCTATTGATTATTTATAAAATAAGACTTATTTGAAAAGAAAAATAATTATTTTTTTAAAAAAAAATTATTTTTCAATGAAAATGGCATCATCATGTTTTGGGAACTTATTTTAATATTAATATTTACAAATTTTAGAAACATCACATTAAAAAATAACATAGTTTTTGAAATAATCAAATCAAAATTATCTTTGGGTGATTTTTTTTGATTTTTCTGAAAATTTTAATTCTTCATTGAATAATAAAAATAATGATTTTTATTTAAGAACAAAAAACTATTTTATAGAAGTTAAAAGATCCATATTATTTTATTATTGTTTTATAATTTGAAATTAGTTCAATTATATCTTTATTAATTTAAATAACATAATTTTAATAAATTTAATATATGTTTTTATAATTTTTTTTTTAAAATTTAAAACTTTTTACTTTTACAACATTTTTTAGGGAACCTGTAATTTTCCTTTGAAATTAAATTATAAAACTTCTATAAATTTAATTTGGAAAATTGCTTCCATATTTGGAATCATAATAAATTATATTATATAATAAGGTCATCTTATTTTTTTACAACAATGAATTGTGAAAATAGTAAAAATGTATTACTGAGTTAAGGTGAAAACAAGTTTACCATGGGTTAAAAATAAATAATAAGTGTTAGAAATGATGTTGAACTTGTAAAAAACCAATTATATGGCTTTATTTAGACTTTATCACCACTAAGGTTCAATAATTAAAATATATAGAGCCTTTTTTAGGTGAAAAATGTGGTTACACTTTATTCGTTCCAAAAATTCTATGTGTGTCCTCTTCCTAACTTATAAATGGACACTCCATCACTTCAATTTTTCAGATCTATAATGAAATTTGGATCAAACAAATCCAACTAAAACATATCCAATAATACTGTATCCACATTATAGAGCAATGTTTTTCCAAAAATACCAACACTAGTGTCCTCAAGAGGAGATCCATGGAAGGATTATTTAAGAGAAGGTATTTATAATAATAAATAACTTTTGTTTTATTTATTATTTTCCTACATTCAGTTATTTGTTAACCCATCTAATAAAAAATATATGTATCCCCCATATAATTATATTTTATTACGAATATGTTATAATATGTTCCCATCATCCTTCAATAAAATGCGAAATGAAAACATTGATCGTATATATGGAAAACTACCTCTTCAAGAGCCGATATAACTCATTTTCAATAAATAAATATCTTGATTTTATATAATGGTGGATTTAATATATATATATATATAATATTTATGATATTATTATACTTAAATTATTATAATTTCATATATAATCACCTAATTTCCGTGCCTTTTAAATTATGATAATGTCTCTCATGTGTATGGTGATCTACCGCCTTGGCAAGAAATGAGATTCATTTTTCACATAAGATTTAAATGGAAGGTAATATGAATAAATTTAATGTATATATGTGTTATATATTACATGGTGTTTATTATTTAAAACCAATATATCACCTACTTCCTTACCCATTCACCCATTAGGAAAATGATATTGTCACTCATGCATAAGTATGTCCTACTGTCTCTAGGAAGTGATGCGATCCAGTGTCCATGTTAAAATTTAAATAATGATTAAAAAATTTTATCTAATTAAATATAAAATTTATAACATCAATATCATTAATTTTATTGTTTAACTATATAACACTCTCAAGAAAATCAATTTTCATGTTAAAACATGCAAGAGAAAACAAGGTAGTTAACCCCCAAAACAATAGTAATAATGAAATATTATTGAAAAACTGGTGATAAGATGTTATAGAAGGATCATATATGATATTATTAATTTCAAAAATTTTATATTATAAGTTAATAACATGTGTAAAATAAATATTCAATAGGTTATATTGTGTTCAAAAAAATGGATGTGTGATGTAGGGGATTCATCTCAATTTCCCTTCATTGAAGAATATGTTAATATTATGAACCTAATTTATTTTATATGGTGCATAAGATTCTCATTTGAAATTAAATATTATGATTTATTAATAATTCATAGTATTTTATGTTTATATCTTGTTTATTTCATCCAAATTTATTTTGACATAAATGTTACTAAGTGGTAAATTATTTTAGAAAACAATTTCTCTTCATTATTCTATATTATTTCTTCGTTGACTATCATATTATTATATTATGTGTGTAATGAATTTTGAATATAATATTTTTCATTTCCAATTGATTTCTTTGGATTTAAAATTTATACACATAATCAATTCATTGATTAATTCATACTCTAATGTTTTGATCATTATAATGGATGCTTGTCTCTAATTGTCTTTTCTGGGACATATATCGTATTATAAGCAAATATTATTTAATGATGTGTTTCTACTACCCATTACATATTTCATATAATTAATATATTTTAATTCATGGTATTTAATGTTTCATTTAATTTATTCATTTATTGTGGATTATGATTCAAAGGATACCAAAGTGGTATGAAATTTTTATTTCAATATCTTTTAAATCTATATTATATATGAATTTTAAAAAAAGGAAATTATTTAATCATTTTATATTAAACCCTTTAATTTTATTATCATTAGGTTATTAATTAAATTTTCATTGAATAGTACAATGTTCAAATCTTTGGTAATTATAATCATTTAGAAAATGTTTTTAAGAATGTCTGACTTTATTTCTATCTTCAGTAGAAAATCCATTTTCATCCAAAAGCATGTCTTCTAAAAATGTTTTCAAAAATAATTATTAAAAAATTCCAAAATATTTCTAAATAATATTTTACCGATGATTAAATTTTAACTAAATTTTTTAATTGAATATTCTTGTCATTTTTCCAACAATCCCTATTTGGATTTTATTGAATATGTAAAATGAATCCTCATTTTCACGTCTATGACATGTATGGAATTTTTTACTATCATGACCATTCAATGTTAAAATATTATATTATATGTTTCTAATTTTATTTTTAAATAAATTTATTTTAATTTTTTTGATATTTTATTATTTAAAGGTGAATTTCAAAATGAAAATGATAATTTCCCCAAGGTGATTTTTATTAATTAATTTTTGAAATTTATATTCATCAATGAAATTAACCAATTATTTTACTTTTGATCCACTAGGGATATGTTGCATTCATACCATCCTTATTATTTACCTATATGTTTAACAATTAGTCTGAAATGAGAATGTATTGAAATTCTTTTTCTTGATTAATTTTTTTTAATCATTAAATTTCCATTGAAATATTGAATTTATTATTATAATTAGAAATTATATTTCCCATAAATACATGTTTTATCTACCATAGATATACTAATTACTTAAACCATATATCATTTCTAAATTATTTTAAAATTAAATTTATATGACCTTCTAGGGAAGTAATTATTAATTTTCATTCCTAACTCAATATAATTTTTTTGATAAGGTGTATTATTCAAGAATTAAATCAATAATTTGATATAAAAGGAAATCACTAGACATGTAGATATGTGTGGGGCCTTGTTATTGATAGCCCTTTGATGAATCTATATTATCATGAAATGAATAAGTTACAAAGCCTTTCTTAAATGGGTTTTTGGTTTATAAAAATCCATCAGTAATAAAATTTCTTGTGAATGTTCTTGAAAGTGTTGGTATCATGACGTTTGAGATCATGTCATCTAATAATAAAACTTCTCTTCATTAAGAATTTTTTAGTTATAATCTATAAGGTTTTCCCAGTGTTATTATTTATGGATTCATTTCATTTTCTATTTATTATTTAAATTACATGTGTTTTTAGTTATTTACCTTTTTTTATTATGAATTATCAGATCATTATTTTTGGGATATTTATTAATTTTATTATGTTTTAAATTATTTAAAATTCTATGTTTATTATTATTATTGATTCAATATAGTTTCCATTATACTTAACCCTTACTAAGGATTTGATCTTCCTATTATTTGTTTCATTTTCTAAGAATATCGAAAGTGAAGTAAGAATGATATATAAAGATATTATAGAGGTAATAATAATATTCCTATAAACAATTATGTTGTAATTTTTTGTTTTCAAATGTAATATATGAATCATTTATATATCTTGTTTACTAAAACTACTAAACCATTCATTCATTTGGGATATGATCAATTGTATGTAGTGTTAATGTAATAAAATAGATTCTAGATCTATTTTACAGGATTTATGGTCTTTAAATGTTCTACAAATGGTTTGTCCTTTTGATGAATTGAAATACAATAAAAATATCATTTAAACATTCTCATAGAATATATCTTTTTCCATTTGAAAATATATTTAAAACTAAATGCTCAAAAGATATCATTAAAATAATTTTTATTGAAAATAAAATTTTAATACTATAAAACAAGCATAAAAATATAGAGTGGGCATGATGGTGGTAAATTACACACATTTCATATTTTTGGTAAATGAAAAATGAGCATTACTTGAAATAAAATATAAAGATTCCTTTCAGAATATTTTCTAAAAAAATAAAAAAATGGGTAAAAATGACATTATTTAGACATTTAGATAATTTCAATTTTTTAAACATTTGAGGAAAAATGGATTTAGATAAAAAAGGATTTTTGACCCAAGAGAGAAATGAATTCAAATATTCCATAAAATAATTTCTCAATCATTTTAAGTACCAAATAGAGAAATTTTGTTGTATTAATTAACAACATCATCAAAAACCATAGTTGAATAAAATTAATCGATTTTATTAGAAAATGATCAAATAATATATTAAATGTGAATTTATGTATACACCATGATTAAAATGAGGATAAAACATAAATATATTACCATTTGGGTAACTTTTAAAACACATGCCCTATAATCAGAATAACATCCAATGAAAATTTAAATATAATAAAGGGAAATAGATTTATGATATTACATATAAAATGGTTTATTATATACACTATAAAAAGGAATAAGTGGTGGATATAGTAAATGCATCACATTAGTAAAAATTTATATGTGAAACCCTTATCACAAGGCAACATTAATGTCAAATACCCAATGATAAAATAATACTAATTTAAACATAAAATACAATGAATTATAAATTATTCATGATATAATATATAAATGGGGATATATATAAAACTCATAAAATAAAATAGGTTTATAATGTGACATATGTCACGAAGATGGAAAATTAAGACAAAAATACCATACCTTATGTCTGATTTTCTTTATATGCATCGACAACTCCTGTACAATAAATAAAAGTTTATATTAATTATATTAATGAACCATAATAAATTTTATCAAACCATATATGATTTTATTATATTGTTTTTGAATATATTTTTTAATATATATATATATATATATTGTTCTAGGGGGTACAATTATAATAAACACACACACCACACACAGAGATGATAATGGAAGGTGATAACCCATGGAGATAACCCACCCAACATGACCTATTTATTTTGTACATGGACCGATTGATAGATGGATATGAATCTAGTTACATGGCCCAAATACCCTCTAACTGGCCTGAAGGCCTAGTTCAACATGCCCGCATCATACAACCTACATCACCAGGCCCACATCATGTGTCATGCCTGCATCACCGCCTCCATACATCATCATTTTATACAATATTAAAAAAACACATAGAGAAATTATATGTTACACATATTTTTACCAAGGTGTGATGTAGGATTTTTGGGAGCCTTTACCAATCATGTAATCCTTCAACTATATCTTCTGATTAATAATTCTTCGGTAAAATCACTATTTCATGTGATAATTCCTTTGTTTTTTTGTATGTTTTGGTTTGGTAATTTTAATCCTTTTACTTTCATAAGGGTTATATCTTCTCCAATATTTTAACCATGATATAAATATAATATTTATTTATTATACTTGTATTTATATTAAGATATAAAAGTTATATATTGAAAATGGATTAAACCGTTCATGGGGATGGTGGGCCATACATATACATGAAGGATGTTTCTATTGTTTCTTGAAGGACAGAATTAAATAAACTGAAAAAGTAATTAAACATTTATAAATAATTTATATTTCATATATATGAGTTATATTAATAAAATAAATCTTTATTATCATCCATGATAAAATTAATAAGGAAAATATATCATATCTTTATATTGAGGCAGTTATAGACACGTACACACGAGCGAAGTCACTGTTTTCGAACCGAATATAGGGTAATAAGTTATATTAAATAATATATTTCTATAATTATTTTTATTTAGTAAATAGAAAATACATTTATTAAATTATCATTTATATCCACCATTAAAAGTGTTTTAAAAAAAGGAATCCAATTGCTTCGTGAGACAGTTGTCCGGCGTACACAGTAGTGACGTTATTACATCCCCTATAAATTTAAAAGTAACAATGTATATATGAAATAATAATCTAGGAAGTATAATAATTTCATAAATATAATATTCATAAGTTAAATCATTCATTATATCTATCCATTAACTATGGAGATGTAAAATGAATTACATCAGTTCATGAGGTGGTAATTAGTAGTGCACATGATCAACCGTTTGGATACCCATTTGATTGAAGTGGTAATGGATCTAGGTTATTACCGTAAGATAATAACATATTAGTATAATGGTCATACTGGTGTTATTATATTATCATTGTTTAATATTATTTTAATGATCTGGAAGAATAAATTAAACAAACATGAACATTTTATAATTTTTTCTCTTATTTAAAGTGCCTCTTTTGGATTATAATAAATGCCTTATTAGGAATGATAAATAAGAAAAATAATGCATATATTATGTGGTTATGTAATTAAAGAAATTATTTTTTTAATTATTTTCTAAAAAAAGGTCTTTGGAGTGTCAAGAGGATATGAGATGGGGTAGCCTTTTATAAGTGTGGGAGAGAACAAACTTGAAATTGTTTAAAAGAATTATTTATAACCACATATTTCAAATATAAAAAAGATAAAAAATGGATATTTATCAAATATTATATTTTATATGGTATAAATATTAAAATAAAACAATATTTATACAAGTTATTAATTTTAACCCTTATCATTTCAATTTATCCCCCAATAAATCAGCTTTTAACTATTATAAATTCCAATATTAAAACCATTTTTTCAAATTCAATTTACTCATGTGAAAACATTTAATTTAAAATCCAATCCACAAACTTGATGAAAATTTTATTTTCCAAAGAATGGTTCTTATAAGCATAGAAATATTTTATATTGAAACTGAACATAAAATTGCCCTACTGAAATAAATTAGTAAAATTTTAATATAATTGATCTAATTTTAATTCATAAAAAAATTTATAATATAATTTAACTTTGTAAATAAATAAAATGAAATGTATGTTTTCAATAAAAAATATCTATTTTTCTCTATTAATCAAAAAATAATCATTTTAGAAAATTATCTAAAATCCATTTGAATTTAATTTTGATATTATGATTTAAAAATTGAATTTATTTTTTTAATATATTTTAATAAATTTTTAAAAATTAATTTTAAATAATTTTTCTAGATGCGATGAAACTCTTATTAAAATAATACAGAAATTCAGAAAATGTTTTTTTTCATTAAAATGATTTTAATATTTTGTTATAATAAAATAATAACAATAGAATTTATTTTATACATGTTTAAAACCTATAAATTTAAAAACACAATTATTGCAATTCATATCTATTATTTTAAAATCAAGGTTATAATGATATTTAATATTATTATTCATTCAATCTTTAGGTTACTTGTTTTGCATGCTTTGTAAGAGAATAAATTTATTTTAAAAAATTAATTTTAAAATATAAGGGTGTTAAATTCTCATCTAATCTAATAGATTCATTCCATATTCAGTCCTCAAAAGGATGATACTCTTTGGAAATCTTGAGGTGTTACAATGTATCTCCTTAATAAAACTATATCATCAAAATTTAATTCTAATATAATGAATTAAGGGTTTGAAATTTGAAAATACCTTTTTTGGAAAATAAAAATAAAAAAGGGTTTGTAAAAAAACATCATGATTATAAATAAATTTTATTACAAAGTTCTTTTAGAATAACACATAAATAGGTTTTCAAGTAGGATAAAATTAGTGGTAAGTGAATATATGGACACGGATGAAATACATAAGCATTTATACATTGTGATAAAGACAATTGATCACTGGGAAGTTAATTATCAATAAAAATATAATTACCTAAAAAATAATTATTTGATGAGATAAATTATAATATATTCATCTGAAATGATGGTACTTGGATAAACATTTTGTTTCTATAAATATTTTAAAGAGTTGAGAAATTCATTTACCATCAAAACTACGAAATTAAGGAGATATACTTACTTAAAAAGTAAAATTTCATCCTTTTGTTTTATGGTGATGAATTTTTACTACTTCTTTTACTCTATGAAATGAATATCTATAATGAAATTTTATTTCTGACTCACTAAAATATACTTCTAATAAATCATAAGATCCAAAAAAGAGTGACAAGTGTTTACTCCAGTCTATAAATATTTTCTAAAACCAATATGATCAAAAAAATTTATACAATGTAAAACATTAATATCTAAAACTCTACAATAAAAAAATTGGATCAATATTAATATTTATTATTTAAATCATTTAACTAAAAATATTGACATATTAAATAGAAAATCACATAGTATATTGGTAGGTGAAACACCATTTTCACCATTCGATTGTTGGTTCAAGCCCCATGATCTTACCATATGTGATTTGGTTTTACCTGATATACATGTTTTCCCTTTTAGAAATCATTATTAAAAAAATTCCTATAATTTTCTCAAATTGTAATAAAAATAATAACCTCAACATTAAAGGTAAGATAATCCTTAAATGATACCCATAACATTAATTTTATTCCTATAAAATTTATTGGAATTATTCTTTAAATAAGTTTTTCACAAAAACATATACTATCCCAATGGGATGTATTTCCATATATGCCTCCCAAAATATCCTTATTATTGATAAAATGCCATAACATAATACCTAAAAAGGGTTGGTTAAGAAATTGAACTTATAATAAAACTTAAACTCATAATCCCATGATGGTATCCATTACTCTTATGTTAATGAATAAAAATATTTTTCCAGAATTCAATATAATACTCAGATATTTAAGGATTCTAATAACCAAAATATCATTGATAATAATGGTTATATAATTTATTTCTTAAATCCCAATATACAAATAATTCAACCATTTTACTTCAATATATTCCCTTAATATCTCTATGGTTTAACCTTTAGAATATATAATTGACTCAGATAATTCCATGGTTCCCCATATTTAAGACAATGAAATATAAATGGTTCCCTAGGGTAAAATTTATTTCTTTTTATCCCAATTTTCATTTTTACTCAACAATTCAGTGCTTTAGGCCATTATTTTCTATACCAAAAATATTTTCTTCTTCCTTTTAGACACTTTAATAAGTGTATCATTACAAATTTCTAACATGATGGAATTTGAGACATCATTTCTCATTAGTCTCCTTCACTCGAGCTCTTAGATAACTCCACCATTATCTTCTTTGTAATGTCATACATTTGTTTAAGGAATATGATATTAATCATATTTCAAGATAACCAATTTGGAATAATTATTATATCCTTCACTCTAGTCATCATCATATTTGGTTTCTCATAGTCACTAAATTGTCTTTCATATTTAAGGTTAACATGATTCCTTTGGGTTAAATCCATTTACTAAAACCGAAAAACATAGTTTGAGAAACAATAATTTTTTTAGGAAAACCATATAATCATTTTTCAAATGTATAAATCATAACACCTTCTTTTCAATATTGGAAACACGTGTTTTAACTATGGAAATAATTGCCATCTTGAATTTAGATACTTTATAATGGTTTGTAATGAAAATTTGAATTATACAGAGCACATCCCTCAAGAGATTCATTTGAGTTGACAGTAAGGACTATTTTTAATTACAATGTAATGATCGAGTGAAGACCAATATTCCATTTTTAGAGTATTTACACGAAGGTATATCTATTCAATAACTACATCCACTTACAGTATCCATACAGTGATGTATTTATAAGAAAATCCACATAATTCCCCCCTTAACAAAAAATTAGGATAGTCATCCATAATTATACTCAAATTTAATCAAAGGGTTATGTTACCGTAACTATTTTTTCCTTAGACATATTCTCAATTTTTATACTAATATTTTTCAAATACTAACTATAAATACTGCAACCCTAGTATCCCAAAGTTAGTGGTTACTCTATTAAATTAGAAGTTGATACAAGAAATTTCATTTAGAAAGACTATATAGTTTAGCAGTCTTATTAAACTAGATAAGTAATTGAATATCACATCATAATTGAAAAAATAAAATGTAACATAGTATGTTATCTAAGTGCATCATAATTTACTATATCATAACCCTACATATTAATCATAATACACATCTTGGAATCCAATGAAAAGAATTAAAAGAAATTGGTGTGATCAAATGCTTTATAAGGGTACATGTATAGTGAAAACTATCATTAATAAGTAAGAATAATTTTTTTTAAGTTAAATAATTTAAACACATTCCATTCAATTAATTATTTTATTATAAAATCGAAGTAATAAAGGTTATTCAAATAAATCGAGACAAATAAAAATATGTCCCCAAAGATTGGCCATGTGTATTACAAGTAATCATATAATCACATTGAACATAAATAACTAATATGATAATTAGGTAATTCATAATTCATGAAATTATATCCATACAATCCGGGCCTTGTGTCAATACATATTGCATAAATATGTAAGGCCCCAACCAAATAACCCGAGCTAGTTTTTTTCATGAGACCTATTGATGCATTGAGGGTCTATAATAGCCCCAGCCCATAAATAACCAATTATAATGAATTAATCATATGAATTGTGTAATAAATATTCAACACAAACATTCATATTATTAAACTTCTAAACAAAATTTTAATACTTTCCCCAATCAATAAACAGAGTCATAAACCATCAAGAGTAATGTAAATGGTATTAGACTGATACAACCCCATTCAAACCAATCATAACCCTTCAAGAGAAATAATAATTATTGTATCATTACAACATATCCCTAGTTTATTATAATTATAAAAAATATTTTCTGTCATTTTTAGATAGAAATACAATAAAAATCTCCTTAAAAACAATGTTGAGGAAAATAACCTTTCAACATTGAAAATATTTTTAAAAGAAACAGTTAAAAAATACTTTTAATATCATTTTATTTAAAAATAACAATTGAAACTTATAAAATATTATTTAAAAAATATATTTTTTTGATATTAGGAAATTCCATACATGCCGTATATGTAAAAATAGATTATTTATACAGTTTTGGTGAAAGTAAAACATGATTTGTTTGAAAAATTATACAAAGATTAATTTTAAAATAAATTTAAAAGTAAACTATTTTTATAATTTCTCTAATTAGTTTTTTCATAATTTTATAAACATTTTTCATTTTTTAGAAAAAAGTATTTGGATGAATAAGGATTCTCAATGGAATAGATAAATAAATTCAGATTTTTTTTAAAAAATATTCTCTATAATTTTAAGAACCAAGTATAAGAATATGATAATATTACTTGAAAAAATCATGGATAAATAGTGGGGAATAATTTTTTTTTTATTACACAATGACCAAATAATTTCCTTTAATGGAAAATCAAGTATAAACAATCCCGATTAAAATGAGATTTGAGCATGAATCTCTTACCACTAGTACTGTTTGAATCAATAGTCCCATGAATGGAAAAAAATAAAATAAAACATTAAATGCCATTAATAAAAATATATTCACTATATAATTTATAAAAAGGGGATGTATATACACCACACAAAAGAATAAGTGACGAATATGGCATATGCCTCACATATTTAAAAGTGTGACGAGAAAGAATTACCTATTTGTAACATTCAAGTAAAATAAACATGGATGAAATAATAAATATATAAAATTATAATACCATGATATATGAATTATTTATGAAATATAATATAAAATGGTATATATTTAAAGCTCAAAATATAATAGAGGCGCATAACATGACATTTGTCTCAAAAAGCCAAATTGCGGTAAAAACTTCTTACCTTAGGTACAATTTCTTTTCTATGTGTATAATACTCTTATATATTAATTATGTGATTATTTTAAATATATTAAAATTATGAATAATATACCTAATTATATATATTATTTACATATAGTATTTTATCTCCTATTTATTAATAATACCATGTTAAAATCTCCATTTCAGTGATAATTTCATCATTTTTCATGTTTGTTTTGGTTTTGTAATTTTTTTAATTTTATTTTGATCATGGCTAAATCAACCTCACAACATTTACCATGACATTAATATACTATATATTCAATATACATTTATTTAGGGAAATGTATAGGTGTTTGATATATAAATTGGATTATTCCATTCATATAGACGGTATACCATATGTATATATGAACACTATTTTATTTTTTCTTAATAGATGCAATGAAAGAAAAGTAAATGTTCATTAAAATTAAAATAATAATTTTTATTTCATATAAATCATTTATATTAAAAAAATCCATCTTCATTACATTCCATTTAAAAATAAAATGGAAAACATTTCACATCACTTTATATAGGCAGTTGTCCATACGTACACATGAACACCATTATTTATTTCCAATTGATTTGAAGGTATGATGTTATATGTGATATTATATTTAAAAAAGAATTCTTTGTTCTTAAATATAATATATTTTAGATAAATTTATCCCTAATATTTTCCAAGAAAAGTTTTAGTGACAGATGGATCACATTGCTTCGTGAGGTAGTACTCCACCGTACACATGAGCGAGGTTAGCATATCCCCTGTGAAATAGAATGTAAGAATGTATATGTTATATAATAATTATATATGTATAATAAGTTAACAAATATAATATAACTATGTTAAATCAATCATTATATACATCCTTGAATGGTGGTGATGGAAATCGAATTTTATTCGTTCACGAGGCAGTGGTCCATTGTACACCCGATTGACAGTTTAATTTCCCATTTAATGAAAGTAAATATGGATCATGGTTATTATATTAAATTAATAAAATATTTTTATATATGGAATATGGGTTCTATTATATTATTATATTTTAATATTATTTTTTGGAGGAGGAAGCATAAATAAAATAAATATATGTGATTCAAAATTTTACCTCTTTTTTAGAGAGGCTCTTTATGTTTATATATAAATACTTATTCTAAGGGTTTCTTAGTAAAAATAATGAATCTATGATTTTGGAAGGGAATTAAGGAAGGTATTTGGTTAGTTTTTAGTTGAGATAAATGGATTTGGGAAGAGGATAAGAGAAAGGATAATATTTAACATGTGGTTGAGATGACAAACATTTATTTTTAACAGAATTATTTTTACCCATGTAATTCACATGAAAAAAGTATCTAAAAGGGATCATTATAGAACCTTAGAGATCATATAGATCAAATATGAAAATAAAATAAAATTTTTACATATATTTATTTTATTTTAACACATATATTTTTATTTAATCCCACACCAAATCAGTCTTTACCTTAACCAAAAAAATAAATTTTATCTATTTTCACTGTTACTTATGGTAATAAATGAAGTTGATCTTATTAGACAATATTTTTTATTCAAATTTAAAAAATTTAATCTATTTTTATAAATTTAATTCATCTAATTTGATGAATTTAATTTTAAATTAAACATGTAAACACAATGAAAAAGCGGTTTTACAAAAGAAAATTCTCCTAAGAATGAAATCATTTTATATTTAAATTGAATATTAAATTGATCCCAATGAAATAAATTAGTTAAATTTTAATAAAATTGATAAAATTTTTATTTATTTGTAATTTAAAATATAATTTTATTTTTTAAATTATCAAAATAGAAGTTATTTTTGAATAAAAATAGTATGTTTTACTATTCGTAAAAAAATTAATCTTTGCTTAAATTAATAAAAAATTAAATATAAGTTAATTATGACATGATGATATCAAAATTTAAGTTTAAATTTTTATATATATTCTATAAAACTTTTAAAATTAAATTTAAAAATAATTTCTCAAAATGTGATAAAACCACTTTTTAGAAAAAAACAGTTTTTCAAAAAAAATATATTCATATTTTGAATGAGTTTTTCTATATTTACAAAAATTGTATTACCAGGTAATTTATTTTAAACCTGTTTATAATATATAATTTTTATAATCAAGTTATTCATTTTCATACATGCTAATTTAATTCCTAAGTTATAACAGTGTTCTATATTATGGTTCATTGAGAATAGGATTGGGTGTTCTCAAAACAATCAACAAGATTAAATTTATTTTTAGAAATATATATTAAAATATCAGGATGATACATTCCCATATAATCTGATTATTTCATTCCTTATATACTATCAAAAATGAGGTTCTTCTTTAAAAAACACAGGGCATTACACTCCAATCTAGAAGGTTGATGTCTCAATCGAAATTACGTCAGAGCTCTTCAAATATTCAAGACTCCAAATAGAATGATGATTTTTGATGTTAATGATATGTATAAAAAATTATAGGAAAATATATATGAAGGGTTTACACACTTATGTTCTTTATTTTTGAGGTGCACCAGTGCTTTTAATTATGAAGAATGATGGGTCAATAAACCACTATGTTGATTATTGTGAGCTCAAAAATATACTGAAAACTAACAATTTTCCTCTATAATAGATTTATGACCTATTTT
Source organism: Viscum album (assembly GCA_963277665.1). NCBI lineage: Eukaryota > Viridiplantae > Streptophyta > Magnoliopsida > Santalales > Viscaceae > Viscum > Viscum album. Next base: position 1,290,056,842 of record OY728138.1, on the reverse strand, counting down.
ATTCGATATGTATATTCCAATTCTTCAATAAGGTCCAAATTTAATGAAGATATTATCAAATAAAAGTCAAGGTGAAGGATATCTTTAAGAATTATTTTTAAACAAGATAAAAGAACTACGAGTTAATAATGATGCCAGCTGGACTCTCTAATGATTGGGAAATATTAATGAACTTAAGGAATATAGTCTTTAAGGATTACATTGAAATTTTTCTGGTAGTGTTTTCAGAGAATATTATCTACTCCAAAATCAAGGAGGAACATGATGAGACGTTGAATTCATTACATAAGACCTTGTAGAAAGGAAAGTTGTATGAAAAGTATATTAAATTATGGTTTTAGATGTATGAAGTAACTTTAATGGGGATTTTTATCATCATCAAAGGGATATCCATAGATCCTTAAAAAATAGTGGAAATGAGAGGATTTACTGGACCAAAATGTCTGATATAAATTCATAGCTTATTTATATTAGAGTGTAACTATTTTCTACTTTTAATAAACTTATCATGATTATCTAGACCAGTAAACAAGCTAACGTGAATATAAGTCACATTTACTTGGACTAGTGGCTGTGAAGATAGAATTTAATACTTTAAGAAGTGTTTAATCACTAAATATGTGATGAAATTATGTACAAGTGGGGAAGGGGTTGTGATCTCTAATGATGCATCAAAAAATGGCCTATGTTTTTTAATCATGGATGTTGATGAAGTGATCACATAAACCTAACCTCAATTAAATACACATGAGTAGAACTACCCAACACATATTATATAATTGGTTACTGTGATCATGAAGTTTAATATTTAGCAACATTATCTCTACTATGACAAGTGTGACATATTTACCGATTAAAAAAGCCCCAATATATATTCAATAAAAATAATATCAATATGATCCAGAAGAGGGGGACAGATTTGATAAAGGATTATTATTTTTTATTCTCTTACTATCATGGTAAGGTGAAAAATGTGGTATATTATCTGAGTATAATGGATCCTTCAACCTTTTCTGTGATAAGGATTTTAAGGTATCCATTATTGTTAGTCATTTAATGGATAAACATGGGAATAATAAAAACAAAATTATATTACCTTACATAGATAATTTCTCAACCATCTATTCTTGAGAGAATTGAGGATTTCCATAAAGATTATGAGGTGCTACAGAAAAATATAGCGAATATTTCAGAGTTTAACATTGCTGAAGAACGAGTTATATGGTTTAGAACTCCGATATGTGTCCCATAAAAAAACTAATGTGGTATCTTTTGGATGATATGTATATATAATCCTTCCCTATTCATCCATGATTAAATAATATATATATATTTTTTATTAAAACATTTTAGTGGGATAAGTAGAATTTAAATCTCAGTGCATGGTATGATAACAAGTCAAGGAATAATGAAATATTTTTAAGGGTTTGTTAAATCCATTTAACATATGAGTACATAAATGTGAAATCATAACCATGGATTTTATTATAGTACTCCCTGAAAACTTAAAGGCAATAAACCAATATAGGTGGTACTCAATCACATTACAAAGTCAATGAATTTCATTACTATCAAGGTAGATTTATCTCTTGACTAACCCCCAATGATATACATAAGGCATGTGGTAAAACTACATGGACCAACACTCTATACTATAACTGATTTGGATCTAAGGATTACTTCATGGTTCTAGTGAAGCCTTCAGTAATCATTGGGTATAGAGTTGAGTTTCATAAATGATTATTTCCCTAAGATTGATACCTAGTCCAAAAAAATTCAAAATATGGAAGATATACTAAGATCATGTTCAATGAATTTGAACGGAAGTTGGTATCAATACCTTCCCCTAGTTAAGTTATCATATAAAAAAAATTTCCATTCTATAATTCAAATGGATGCTTTTGAGGCTCTATATGGGCAAAGGTGTTCGAATCCAACATGTTAGGTTGAATTTTGTGAGCAGAAGATGAAGTGACCATGTATTATTTAAGAGATGTATGAGAAGGATCATACCATTCAAATTCATATGAAATCCAAACTAGTTAAAAATATAATCTGTAATGACAGTCATAAATAAGTAATGGAGTTTTTGTTCAGAGATAAGGTCTTCTATTGTACATCACTATGGAAGAAAGTCACTAAACTGTGGCTTATTTACTAGCACTCCAACCAAATCCATCTCAAGTACATGATGTGATTCATTAATCCCTCTTGAGGAATTACATACCTGAAACATAACAAATAACGAATCCATAGGTGGTATCCTTAGTTAATGATATTTAATATTAGGTGAAACTGATGAGGTTCTTATATTTTATAGTCAGTGTCCTATGAAACTAGAAAAATCACCCAGTCAATATACTTTGGTGGAACCACAACTTTGAGTAAGAAAATTATGAATTGGAAGATGTAATGAAAAAGAAGTACCATAATCTATTTTAGTGTATGAAATGAAATTTAAAATGAGAAATTTATGAATGCTGAAATAATGTTATGACCTGAAGTTTTAAAATTGAAATTCCCTTTTCAAATAAAAAAATTTCCTAATTAAATTAGGTTGTTTTTGAAAAAATGAATTACTTTGGTCATTTTGGAATGTTTTATGTTTTATACTATGAGATTATAATAATGATTCTTAATCATAACTATAGATAATATTTCTATTGTATAGTATCCAATAAGATTTATATATATTAAGGATTATGATATAGTCAAATTTATATATAAAGAAGAAGAAATGACTTAGAATAGTAGTATAATACCCTATAAAGCCCATTTATTAGATATTTTGAGTGAGGTGGATTCACTTGTATTTTCCCTTGACCGAGCCTAGGTCAAGAGTAACTTAAGCATGACATAAACTGTTTATGGGAGAAGTTTAATATTATTGAGATCAGGGTCCAAACCATGTTATTAGAACCACAGTAAGAATATATCACCATCAAACACCTTACACTTAAGTAATACACTATTTTAATAAGAGGCAATGTATCTTTAACCTAGAAATATGAATTTTTTAATTTTTTTAATAAAATAATAACTATATTTTACATTTTTATTATTAATAAATAAATTATTAAATAACAAGTTTGATAATAAGTATATTTTGACTTAATGAAACTTAAATTGTATTATTGGTAAATATATAATTTCAATAAAGACACCATATTTGATGAATTTATGAATTTTTTAAAAAGAATTTTCTTTAAATAAATATATTCTAATTAAATAAAATTTATTTAAATAAAAATAATATTATAATTTTATGAAGTCTAATGTAACTTTTATAATGGTCAAAAAATTGTTATCATTGTAAAATCAAGTATTTTTTTTAATAAATGGATATTTTGATTTATAACAGTAAATTAATATCTTATTTGAAATATTTTGGTAAAATAAATATTTTTTGGAAATCATCATATCAAAGTTACTTAATGGTAAATTTTTTATACTCTAATGAGACAATTGTATTTGTGGGTAAAAATTAAATATTGTATAAATATATGGAACTTATTATGACATCATAAAATCCCAAAACTGATGTAATATATACTATTAAGAGTAACCCCTACCATAATAATTTCCCCCCCGTAAAATATTTTATTTTTCAATTTATTTCTTTAATTTTATAATCCCTTAATGTATCCTCCAAAACCTATTTTATTTTTTAGGATTTTTAAATTAATTCATTATGAACATGACTCAATTCATCATTAAAAAGTGAATTATTTTAAATATTTTAGTTCTAAGCATTAAAAATATTTAAAACCATACTATTTTTGTAGAAATCATGGTAAAACAATTTTATTGTTTATATTTTTTTATAATTTTATCATATAGATTCCAAAAACAATGTTTAGGAATTTATAAATAAATCCCTTTATTTTGCTATAGAAACTCACCCATCACCCATTCCACTTCACTCAAAACCCTTGGAGAAATAATTTACTCTGACTACCCTCTCTATATCCCTACAAATTTTCCCCCATACCCATAATAAACTCATATGAATATTATATTGGCTCCCTTTGAGAGTAAGTGATCCTCTCAATATCCTCTTTATTCAAGAACCTTCTTTAAATTATGCCTTTTTATTTCAAATTTTCATGTTGGGATATGTTTTTATACATTTATATTACTTACATTTTTTTAATGTTATTATAAACCCATTCCACTCTCATTAAAATTTTACATGAATCCTTATGTAACCCCGTTATGCTGCTGAAATTTTCCCGAGATTTTCTATCCCAACATTTTTGAAGTGAATACCCATCCCCATTTCTTCACAAGGGTATTGTACTAGATATAAATATTCTAAATTTATTGGGGACTTGTATATATAACTCAAACTCATTAATGAAATTAACATAATTTAATAAATACATCTTTATCTTGCATGATTTGTGTGGGTACATAATGAATGTACATGATATGAATGTGATGGGTGGAAATATAATTTTATCACCCTATAATGCATTGAGTAATAATTTTATCTCATGAGATACCTTGTATAGAGCATGGGAGGTTATCTTATGTAGACTATGTTATGATGTCTTGGTGATTATCATTAACATGTGTTTATTGTTTCATGTTTTGTGTTGTTTCCATATTACCATGAGGCCTTTATGTTATCATCTTATATCATGCATTAATGTTCATGTTTATGATTCTCACCCCAATTATGTCACCTCGATATTCCTATGACTCAAATTTATTACATTCATTATGTTACAATTTTATTATTCCATTACTAGGTTTTATAAATTCCCCATTTCTTATGTACATCCCCAGGTAATCCAATGTAGTTTTAGAAGTTCAAGGGAATTTTAAGGGCATGTTATAGTGTTTTAGTTTATTTCATTGTATTTTTATTGCATGTTACTATTCCATTTACCTAATTACTCAAATACACTAGGTCTTATGATCTGATGGGGATGAATTAAGTGTATATTAATCTAATAAATTATAATATAATTTTCATTAAATATATGGGATTTAATACAGTACATATTCTTTGTATTTCAAAAGCATACATTATACAGGTAAATATTTAAAAATCATATTTTCCATTGATCATTAATGCTCTCAAGAACTATATATATTATTTACAACATACTTATGACCATAAATCATAGATTATTTTGGGAACCAAAATTATTGAATCATCCTAAAATCAAATACTTTATACTATAATTCTTCTTATCCTCATTAGAATCTCCAATTGTTGCATTATTTTCTTCATAATTTGATGATTATGAAAGATCATAATTTCAGAATTCACTTGTTTTAGATATATACTTGGTACTATTGAATTTATTTGACTTATTATACCATTTACTAATATATTCATCCTTATTATTATATATTTATTATGGCCTTTTATGTTCTTTCATAGATTTACACTCTTTAGAGATTACCCTTATTTTTGAAATTTAATTATAGAAGTTATGTTTTTATATTTTTGTTTCATATATTTTCTATTTTACACGGTCAAATTATTTATCCATTAAACATATCTTTTACTCTAGATGGATATAGAGTATTATATCTTTATTAAGTAAACACGTTATTTCTTTAATATCTTTTGACAATCTAGATTTTTCTTCTTCATACATTATTTCCTATTTGTTAATAGGTTGACCATTTTTTTAAATTCTTTTTACATAAAAATTATTAAAAAAATTATTCTGTAGTTTAAATAAAATTATAGGACCCAATAAATATTAGAAAAAAATCACCATAATACTCTGAATGGAAGATAAAATCTATAAATTTTTTATTCAATTTTTTTTTTCATCAAATGTAAAAGTCCAAAAATCTTCTCTGTAATATTGGTTGACTCATTATAGACTGGGATTTTAATTACCTCATAAGAAAAATGGCATAAATGGACTAACATAAAAATTAGAGTATAGAAAATGATTCCCTTCCAATAAATACCATCAAAATCCAGATTATACATTATGGCCACAAGAAATGCCTAAAATAAATACATATAACCTTCTTCCCCAGATAGTGAAATCCATTAGAATCACATGATAATTGATCATGGGGCTTGTGTCAGTAAAATATTATGTTTCAATTAGTGGGAAGTGGGAACTAATGGATTAAAAAATGTTATATACAACAACTGATTCAACAATAACTAATTATTCAATATCAACAACCCACATTGATAACTATTGAGAAACATCATAATCACATTCAAGCCCCGATCATTACAAATAATGAACCATCTACCCAAAAAAAATCAAATTTTCCTAAATAGAGATATAATAAAAAATGATCCAATAAATAAAACCATCACCCAAAAAAACCTATGTAAGGTTGTAATAATATACAATCTTATTAGCCTACACTGAACAAATACACCACCACTAACGACATGAAACCCATTTGGAAAGTTTCATCCCTTGTAAGGATAATAAAAAACATAAATAAGTCAATCTATATGAAGAATATAATAATAAAATTCAAAAAATAACATACCAAATAACCATGAAAACAATTTGGAAAACATAAAAATTTGTGATAGAATAGATCTTCACCTCACCACACACAAGTTATCTAGGTACCACTTCTCTCTATATTTTTATCCATTATTAACATCTTGTTTTTTCAATTGATTTTCAATTTTCAAAAGGAAATATTTATATTCTATATTTATCATGAAATATAATATAGGTTCTTCATATTATTAATATATATTTATTTATTTATTTATTACTTCACTCTGAAAACTCTCACCATTCATTTTTTCAATTACAAAATTTTCAACACCTTCATCACAGAAATTCACAGCTCCCACTTATTCTATTGCACCAATATCTTCTACACATTTTGAAAAAATATTTTCAAATTTTATATATAGATTATTCTTATTCCCTTCATATGAATAATTGTTTGAATTTTTTACATTCTTATTTAGTGGTATTTGTGGCCATCTATATATATCATCACTATTTTCATCGTCCTATAGTATTGGAAAATTTGTTATCAAAATCTTAGTGGATACCTACATAATGAACTTTAATAGTAACTTTCTATTATACTTATCTATTAAACTCTTCAAATTTCTAGAAAATAAAGACTTGAATTCATCGAATCTAAATCTGACATCATCTTCTAAATTAGAATAACTGACTAATTTTTAAATAATAAACGTTTTTGAATATTACTTTTTGTGGATTTGAATGAAATTTAACAGTTAGAACTTTCTTTATTCTTGATAGCATTATCTATTCTCATTTTATATGTGATGATAATAATATGAAAATCATCCAATTATATAATTTTAGGAAATTTATTTTTTATTCATGATTCCTTGGCATCAAATTCATCTAGAATAATTTATTTATTATATTACACATTAGTTGAATATTAAAATTCTCATAAAATATTCTTATAATGATTAAAATTTCATTAAACATTGTATATATATAACAAATATATTTATAATATTCTATTTTTAGATCATAATTGTTTAATATACAAATATTAATCTTTTATTTTTTCATATTTTTTCCTTGATAAATATTTTTCAACATGTAATTGATTTGTTTATCCTTTAAAACTATTTTAACTCTCAATAATTTAAATTATGATAGTTAAGAAAGTACAAATTATTTTGGATCATCAATCATTCTCAAAATTTATCTTATAGGTTTCTATTATGGGAGAAACCTCACTATGGGGTGTGAATCAAATAGTAGAAACTATAAGAACATTGTATCCAATGGATAATAGACATGGTAACATTTTTTAATTCTATATATGATAGTTATTTCCATTAAAAATATTAATCTTATTTCTATTTATAGTGTTTAAAATATCCTGGGAAAAATTGTTCAATCTTCTCATAGACAAGAGTCAAAGAAGGAACCTCTCTAGGATAATAAAAGTATGAATTATAAAATATATGTGAGAAAATCGGGGTGAGGGGTGAGTTAGTGGTTATCTCTTTTTATGTTTCTTTATCTTTGAAAACATATTTCCCCTATGGTAAGAGTGAAATGACTCTTCTTAATCACATAATATAAGAAATTCAATAATAACTTAACAATTTACAAATTTCATACTCAATAAGAGTAGCTAGACCATGGAATAACTTGGAAACAAATCTATGACCACATAGTCCACTAAGAAGAAATCATTATTGTTATAAAAATTAGGGTATATCCACTACTTTTACTAAACAAATATTTATTTGAAAGTGCATGTTATTTTCACCCAGATGATAAGATAATATATGTTTTTTCAACAATGGAATAGATATTCACCAACACGATTCAACACATCAACATTGTTTTTCTTATATTATTCTCACATTAACTTTAGAAAGCCTGTAAATCTTTTTATTCATTGATTTATCTCTTAATAAAAATAAATAACCTCTTATTCATGTAAAAATATGTTATTCATTATTCGTTCGGAAACTCTCTCTTATGACTATATTAAAATACGGTCTATAAATACTATAAATATAAGAATTAAATTATCTATTACATATTCTATTTATTCATTATTAAAATATTTATGAAATTCTGTAATTTTTTTGAATTCAATACTCTAGAAAACTCAGATATGGTCATGAAGATAACTACCATTATAAAACACATTAAATACTGATTTTAATTATTGGTAAACATGTAAAAATATCATGAAATTTTCATTATATATTGAATCCATATTTGTTAGAAATTAATTCAGTACGTATGAATTAATACATGCATGGTATAGTGACAAAATAATTGTAACATCAATATTTGTATACCTCTACATGAATACCACCAAACCCACACCTCTTATCTTCGATTATAATTTATTCATGAAAACAATAAAATAAATCTCTATAAATGATGAATTCATTATCATATCCTAGGACTTATGGTTTTTTGTTCCTTCTTTATACATGAACGGTTATATCATTAGTCACATATTCATATATCTACATTCTATATTTCTTATTAATTTTTATGTTATTAACTACTTATAAATATTCATGCATGAATCATTGAAGCTCATATATTCATGGTGTAAAAATTCATCATGAACCTCTCTTCATAAAAAACTAAAATGTGATAAAATAGAGTATAATATTTTTATTTAAGAATAGAAACACCCAGAATCATAACAAATTAATATCTACTTCTCCTCACATTTGATAAAAATTTATTATCACTATATTTATACTATTCCTTAATACATATCAAATATTCAACTTCATGATCTTCCAAGTGGTTTATTGTTTGGTTGATCAACCTACTATGAAAGGATATGTAACCTAACCAACCATGTAGTAGTTAAGAAATTAATTAGGGAGTAGGTATTTGTTTCTTAATGTGGAAGGTTATATTTTTTCATATGGCTGGTATACATTACTTCATGTAGTTACATGATCACAATATATTTACCTACCATTACATGTAATCCATGCAGTTGGTAATAATAATTCATTTTGTCAGTAAACAGACTATGGAATCACACATCATTTGGCTAGTATACCAATGATGACTCCACACCTCATCTGATCACAATAGAAACCATGTATGATTCATTATTATTGAATATAATGTGAACCCTTTAATACTATCACAAGTTTTCAACCATAAAAATAGAATAACAATCATCACAAATTAGAACTCATCTAGCCGTTACATACTAATGTATCTATTGAGGTAAAAACATAATAGATCCCAATATATTTTCAGTAGCTTCTTCACTAAAAAAAACTTGAAGCCTCTCGGTATTAACACATTTTTCCACATTCACTTCCACTACATAGTAAAATTCATGATGCTAAGGAATATTTTTTCCAATTTTTCAATTTTGAATGTAATTAACAATTAATAATTTTTTACAAATTATACTAAAAGGTATTTTGAGAATACTTATTAGTTAATAAAATTTATATTAATTAATTAATAATAAATAGTTTATAATCAATTAATTAATTTTTTGATACATTTATTATTAGATTTTCTTAAAATATTAAAAGTTATTTTTTAAATAACTTTTAAAGTTATAAGACATGTTACATGGAATAAAAATAAATGGGTTTATTTTATTATCATAAAATGGGTAATTTAAAAAAAAATTATAAATTAAATTATGAATGAAAAAATACAAAATTGTTTATATTTTGAATTATTAATTTTTCAAAAATAATTTAAATTTTTAAAATTAAAAATGCCTTATTTTAAATGATATGTGTACGATACTTTGATCGGGTAAAATATTTCTAAATAGGAATAAAATTAAAATGTTTTTTACAGATCATGATTATATCATATGTTTAAAATAAAATTATATTTATTGTTGAATATATAATGTTTATACAAAAATGAATAAAAGGTTTTATATTCATAATTATGTAATGTCCATAATGAATAAGGAAGAAATTTATAACATATTTATAATTATATTTTATTTATGAATTGTTTAGAGATGGTTATCTCATTTTATAATAATTTAACTATTTATTTATTTTAACCTTGTTCACTTTTTTGTATTTATAAACAATTTATAATATTATTTTTCATTCTAAAATTTATATGATTAATGTAATCTTGGAATGATCCTTGAATTTTTATGATAGGGATGACTCCAAATGAATTTAGTTTCTCATCAACACTGAACCCAGTTTGTAATTGATGTTATAAACATGGAATTATATTTTGAATATAGTTTATGCATGTTTTGGTTTAATGTTATGATTAATTGAAGAATCTATTGAGTAAATTATACCTAGATAGAGGGACCTATGGTTATACAACCTACTATACTGAATCCTTATTCCTTCTCTAGAAATGTGAATTAGGTTAGATATTTTTCACTTTAGGATTACTCTTATAGAGATATATAATCTTATATAAATTTGGGCCCTTAAATAAAGAGTTCACATACCTTATTCATATAATAATTTTAGATATGTTTAAATATTCATGACTTCTAATTATGGGTGAGAAACATAAACTCATGGGCCATGTAATGAGTAACACATACATATGAATTGAACATATTGATTTGGTGGAATTAATAAGCTTCCAAACTAAATTATTATAATTCTACATATATAAGGGAATATAATTAATTATCATGATGTGATTTAAATTCAATTAAAATAATGAGTGTTAGATTCCCTCCAAGATAAAATTTCTCACGATCTCATTTATTCAACCATGTATTATCAATCTCAACACCAATACGCCAGTATTATCTTCTATAAGAAAATCCAGTTATATGATAAATTGGATTATCTTGGTGGTATTAATAGCCTCTACATGATTATACATTTATTGTTTTTTATTGGTTTATTCTTGTTGTTTCCATTAGTTTACACAAAATGGAAAACCCTAAAAATCAGTATAATAGGGAAATTAAGTTGAGTTAATCTCTATGATGGTTTGAATAAATAAATATACACTCAACTATCCAAGAGTCAAAATTATTTTGATTAGGGTGATACCCTAACTAAATAGTCATGTCTTATTCATATGGTCAAACTAATGGCTATTGTGAAATACGGATGTTGGACTACTAATATATAATAGTTATTTTTTAAAGGGTCATTATTTTTGTTGTTGATTATTAAATAAAATTGAATATTAAAAGGTAAAAATTGATACACACTAGGTAAAATATCTATTAAAGATAAATTAAATCATCATCAAACTCATCCTGGAGATCTGTAATTCATAACTAAAATCTAAATGGTATAAATTTAATAGACTAGTAAATCAGGGAATTTTTATAAGATAGTCTGAAAACATTAAATGTTTTTAAAGTAAAATAAATATTCTACAAGTTAGAGTAATACTTATTCTCAAGTAATAAAGAGTTGAAGTTATTAAATATATGAATCTAGATGCTTATGGAAGTATAAAATGATTCAATAAATGTTTTAAAATAAATAGATCAAGAATGAAAAAAGTAATCTTAGTCTCTATGAAAATTTTAAATTTAATTTTGTATACCATAACCTATTCATTATGATTGGATATTCCAATTACCTGGTGATACTAAAGGTTTCATCAAAATATTTATTAGTTATATAAATAAATTATATTATATATATAGATAAAAGATATCAACTATATTATTTATAAGTGTTGTAAATAAATAAGAAGTCGAATGGTGAGAGAGAATTAATGCATGTATCTTGAAGTTTAATTTTCAAGTTCTCATAAAAAATTATTTTCATCTTTAATAATTTGGATTCATCAGGAATTGATGGTCTTGTCATAAATTATGTATTATATAATTTTTTTTTGAGATGAGAATATAAGAAATTGTTTTTGAAAAAAATAAAATGGATGATCCTGATAAAAAAAGTTATGATTCCATAGAATACTACAAGGGAGATTAAAAATCTATTATCTTCATCTGGTAATTCAATATATTTTCATTTATTGAAATATTCTTATAATAGGTGTAAATTCATGAAACTTTTACCCAATATCCTCTAATTATTTAGAATAACTAAGCATATAATACGATTTCTTGGTATTAATGCGGTATATGTAATGAAAGTAGGTAAATATTGAATAAAAATAAGAATTTTATTTGAAATGATAAATAATTTTTCTCACGATATAAGTCATGATTATTGTAATCTATGTTTATTAGGAAGTAAAAGTAAAAATTCCATATGTTGGTTAATTATGAATATCTAAATGAGTTTGGGAAACTCCATATAATGTCCATGTAGGGTATATTTGTTATAGAAATATTTTTATTGATGGAAATGTGAGAACAAATATATATTATATATATTTTTAAATATACTAGATCATAAAAATTAAATAATAATTGATTGATCTTGTACTTTACATTCATTTTAGGAAGAAAAATGTTTCTACATCCAAATATAATGTAAACTAATTTATCAATATTAGATGAATCTAATTAATGGATATGTATATTCATCTCATTTATTTTATATGATAATATACAAGATTTAATAAAAAATATTAATTTTGAATAAAAATTGAGATGATTTTGTATATACATGATTTATGTTTCATCAGATTCTATAACATACTTGTAAAGAGAAAAATGTAAAAGTGTTTATTTATAAATTTGTTAAAATATAAAGGAATGCGATTTTACCACCCATCAATGAAATATTATAAAAAAAATCTTCTTTTAATGAAAAATGAATAAAACACATAGAATTCCATATATGTTATGGTGGTAATAGTCTATTTTTTAGATTCCCTACTAAAGTATTAATAATTTATATTTACTAAAGTGAATGGATTTGTATATATGAGAAAGATATTATGAAGTAATATAGTATCTATGAATGTATTTGAATTATGTTTGTACATAGTGAAGTTCAATGTTAAAAAATAATGGATAAAACCATTAAAAGATTAAAGCATAATTCACTCAATATCATAAAGAGTTTATGATATGTAAAGTTAAAGAAAATATAAATTGTCACATTTAGTTATCACAAATAAGTAAAACCCACTATTTGATTTATTAAGAAAATAATATATAAATTACTACTAATATCTTTAAATATTTATGTGTATGGAGGAAAATAAAAATATAAACAATTTTATTATTTATTGTAATAATGTCAATGTCACTTTATCACAAAAGGGTTTGGTATTTTATAATAATTTAATTATGTAAAGGTTACATTCTTTGAAAATTTAGGTGCACATTTAAATATAAGGAGTTCCAAGGATGATGGTGATGCACTTAGAATGATTTATATGTTTAAAATAAATTTTGATATCATAACATGTGATGTTATAAAGTTAAGTGATTTGAATATCTTCAAAATAGTTAAATAGATAAAAATATGATTCATAAGTCTCATAATTATTAATACATGATTAATCAATAAATTTTTATCACTAAATATTTTATTTGTAGTATTTTATCATATGATCGTAAAAATATTTGATAATAATTACATAAAATTTAATGAATTAAAAAAACTAAGAAAGTGTAGAAAACATAAGAATTATATGAATTTTTTTTATATATGACATGAAAAAATTATTCTTGTGATAGGTTTCTTAAATATTATTAATTTATTTTAATGATATAAAAAGGTATCATAATAGAATGAAAATTGAAATTTATCATTCATTCACATCATCTAGACAGATGTATGTATAGATTTATATTTTCTGAATTGAAATAATGATTGAACGGTTATAATATGGATTTGAGTTCATACATAACCAATGTTCTTCACTGGGTATTATATTTTATGATGTTTTTTTAATTTTAACATGAGTGGGATTATTTTATAGATGTACTTAATATTCCCTTGAGACATAAAACAAAGAATATGATTCTATGTGTGCACTGTATGACCCACTATGTATACCAGAATGGGTGTTATGTAACATCATCGACCCAGAAGCCACTAAACCGGTGCTCTGACCCAGGTGGTTAAATGACCTCAAGCGCACCTCCCCGTATGCCAAAGGCATCCGACTGGTAGCAGGGGTCTATATAGTCTTGTGGGGAGACTATACCCCATTTTTATCAGAGTATGCCATAATAGAAATATATAAATAGCGGAAACAATAATCAATAAACCAAGAACATGTATAACAACCAATTCCAAACAATAAATATTCCTTGTCATAATACAAGTACAAAAGTGGACAAAACCCCAAAATAAAGACAACCGCCAAAATCCCCAAAATAATCCTGAATTCAAGTATAGATCCTCCACCAAGTGCTACCCATGTCCACTCACTATCTTGCAAGGACGTTTTCCCTTCTCCTGACCTGCAAACATGAAGTCTGCTCGGGTACCCAACAGCGGCCCGAGCAAGGTGTGTGTAGAACTCAGTAGGCCACCACCAACTGTCTCTACAAAATATCCAATCTAAAGAGATAGTTCAGGAAAGAGAATATGAATGATAATTTCTAAGTAATTATCTAAGGTAGCATTATCCAGTTTAGAGACAAGCCAATGCCACTTCTATTACCATTCATTACAAACCCATTATAACCATTTACTATTTATAACATTACCACGGGTTAATCAAATACACTATGTTACAAGGGTATAAGGGCAAAATAACATGAAAGAGGGTAAACACATCGTTATCGTATCTCACTCGGACTAACCCCTCATAGCAACCATAACCTCACCTCGAAGCCTCAGTCTGAGAGGATGCATCCGTTAAGAGAATAGACCCTCAGTCTCCTTTCCACCCACATGCATTTAGGGTGGATTTTAGAACCTCAGTCTTCTCTCTACCTGTGGGCATATATCCTCAAGTCATTCCCCACTCTGCGAATCCATGGGCACATTCTTATATATAAGTAACCATCAACCATCCAAACCATTTCCATTTAGAAAACACTATTCACCACAACCGACATGGGAAACCACATCATCCCTTAACCCATTAACACATTACCATTTCACATCATTTAACTATTCACCCAATTCCCATGTGTTATTCCTATCTCACTAAGCATTCAACTTTAAACCCATAATCTATCCAATTATGGTATTTAATCCATTTATGCTTTAACCCATTTAACATTTTCATCATCCCCATGAATCAATCATTTAACCCATTCCACTTTAACCCATAGGTTATTACCACGTCTAAATGCATCACCTAACTTCTATTCTAAGTTCAACCAATCATGCCAACACATTTATCAATGTATCTACAATTCGTTACAACAAGGTCACTTGTTTAATATCAATCCCTAAATCTGGGAAATGCTGGCACATTCCATGGATGGCCCTAATTAGGTCAAGTCTATCCCAACACATCCCATAGGGATCCTAAGGGTTCCCATATACCATTTGAAACACCATTATTACCAAAAATTCCATGGTTATCCAAAACACAACCTATGGAAAGAAAGAACACAACTTAACATGCACAAATACCGAAATAACTATGGGATATCACTTGTAGACCACCTACCACGAAACTGAGGTTGAACACACTATCAATTGAGTCCTTACACCACGATCCGACCTTCCTTTGGAGATTCAACATAAAACTCACCCAAAAGTAAGGGTTTTAGAGCTTCAGAATGAGAGGGAGAGAAGATGCAAACCCTAAACCAAAAAGAGTAGTAAGGATGGGATTAGCCTTACCCAGATCTTCGATCGGAAACCAACAGTACCAAAAATTCCCTATAATAAGAGGAGATCGATCTCTTGGAGCCTTTGGGTGTTTCGGGTCGTGCCTAGTGTCGAGAGGGAGGAAAACAGAGGAAATACCGAGTTTGGTTTTAAATCCCAGAGCGGCAAACTTGTAATTTTTCCAACTTTAAGTTGCTGCACGGTTTGTCCTCAAGGTTTGAAAAATCGGTGCACATGCCACTGTCTAGAGGAGGAGGGGTCACATGATTTATCCTCATGGTTTGGAAAACTATGTGCAACCCGTGGACATGCTTCTATCTAGAAGAGGAAGGGTCGCACGGTTTATCCTAGGTAGGTCGCATGGTTTTCTTGGCCGGTGCGCAGGCCATTGCACCCTGGCCTGTCTTTCCCTGATTTCTTTTGTTCCGTGCCCTGAGCCCCCAAAACATCCCCAAGGCCTCTCACACATTCAGTAAATATCCCTTGAATCCTGAAACAAGGTATTCAACCAAAACATAACGAAACATACCTCTCCAAAAACTGGGATCTTACAACCTCCCCCACCTTATAACGACTCGTCCTCAGAGCTGAGTTTCCATGCCTCATTGATATACCAAAGAGAAGAGTTCGGGCCACTTAGCCCGCATATCCGATTCCTTCTCCCATGTTTCTTCCAAAACATTACCAGGCTTCCATAGTAATCACACTAATGGCACAACCTTTCCTCTCAATACCTTTTCACTACGATCCACCACACGAACCAGATGCTCCTCAAAGGACGCATCATCCTCAAGCTCCACATCTTCAATATCAACCAAGTGAGATATGTCAGGGTGATACCTTCGAAGCTACGACACATGAAACACATCATGCATCCCACCATACTGCTGTGGAAGAGCGAATCAGTATGACATTGGTCTGATCCTCTCCAAAATCTCAAAAGGTCCCACATACATGGGCACCAACTTACCTTGTTTTCGAATCCGTCGGTGACCCAACCGTGGTGACACCCGAAGGAACACTTTATCACCCACCTCAATCTTAAGAGGACTATGCCACCGATATGAATTTGACTTCTTCCTACTCTGAGCAATATCCATCCAATTCCTGATCATCATAACTCTCTCTAAAGTCTCCTGCACGAGACTCGTCACCAACAACTTGGATTCACTAGCCTCTAGCGAACACAACAAAGATCTACATGGTCTCCCATAAAGCACCTCAAATGGTGCCATCTGAATTTTAGCCTAAAAACTGTTATTGTAGGAAAACTCAACTAACGATAAGTGTCTCTCCCAAGAACCACCAAAGTCCATGACCCAATCTCTTAACATGTATTCAAACACTTGGACCGTACACTCCGACTGCCGTCCGTCTACGGGTGGAAATCCATACTCAAAAACACCTACGTACCAAGAACCTTCAGCAACCCTTGCCAGAAACGCAATGTGAAACGCAGATCACTGTCCAAAACTATGGTCCGTGGCACACCATGAAACCATACTATTTCCCAAACATACATCTCACCCAAC
Source organism: Viscum album (assembly GCA_963277665.1). Classification (NCBI taxonomy): domain Eukaryota; kingdom Viridiplantae; phylum Streptophyta; class Magnoliopsida; order Santalales; family Viscaceae; genus Viscum; species Viscum album. The sequence goes on along the minus strand of OY728138.1, from coordinate 1,290,039,217 downwards.
AGGTCGACTGTATAGGTCTCCAGAATCGGTAAGAAATTTGCCTCTTTCGTTAACAGATCCACAACCACCCACATTACATCATTCATTAATGGCGTCCTCAGAAGACCCATAAGAAAATCCATTTTCACGTCATCCCACTTCCATTTCGGAATTGGAAATGGATGCAAAAAACCACCTGGGCGTTGCTGCTCGGCTTTCACCTGCTGACAGGTAAGACACCATGACACAAAGCCTACAAATTCCTTCTTCATTATAGGCCACAAAAACTGCCTTCGAAGATCACAGTACATCTTGGTCAAACTAGGATGCACTACCCACTTTGATTCATGGAACTCACGCATCAATTCTTACCGCATACACTCTGGCACAACCACACGATCATGAACACAAACAACTACATCCACACCGACACCCCAACAGAAGGTAGCTCTACACCATTAAGATTTTCCTTCATGATAAAACACTCATGACCATCAAGCTAAACTTCTTTAACTCAACCTAAAAGCATCGACTCCATCATTATGTAAATGAGAGTGACATGACCATTCTCCTACTGCACATGTAGGTGCATCTATGCAAACAAATCCATCACCTTCCACTCGATACAGGATTCCTGAACCACCTGATTTCTGAACCTTCCTACGTAGAGCATCAGCAACACAGTTTCCCTTTCCCCGCGTGTACACCAACTCAAATTCAAAATACTAGAGGTATTCAACCCATCTTCCCTGCTGAAGATTCAGATCCCACTGTGAGAAGATGTAGTTTAAAATCTTATGGTTGGTAAACACGATAAATTGTTCTCCCAATAGATAGTTCCTCCAACTCTTCAAGGAATACACTATTGTACCCAACGCACGGTCATGAGTGGGATAATTCCGCTCATGGGGTCTCAAATTCCCAGACCCGTAAGCCACCACCCACTCATCATGCATCAACACAGCCCCATGTCTGATTCCGGATGCATCACATAACACGATGTACTTCTTACATGGCTTAAGTGAGATCAAGATAGGTGTTGTCATGAGCCGCTTCTTCAACACATGAAATGAATTATCAAAAGCCTCAGTCCCTTCGAACCTGATTCCTTTCTTGGTCTGGCCCGAATGTGGTGCTGCCAATCGAGGGGAAATCCTAAATGAACCTTCGGTAATACCCAGCCAAACCCAGAAAACTCTGAACATCAGAAACTCTCTTGGGCTACTCCCAAGATACAATTGCCTGCACTTTCTATGGATCCACTGACACACCTGCCTTCGAGATGATGTAACCTAAAAAATGTTCCTCACCTATCCATAATTGACACCTGGATAGCTTGGCGTATAGCTGGTTCTCTCTTAGCGTACATCAAGAAGATGTCAAGATGTTGGGAATGATCATCATGAGTTTTTGAGGACACTAAGATATCATCTACAAAGACAACCACAAACCGATCTAGATAGGTATGAAATATTCGGTTCATCAAATCCATAAACACTGACGGTGCATTGGTCAAGATGAAAGGCATTACCAAAAACTCAAACAACCCGTACCGACTCCGGAAAGATATCCGCGGTATGTTGGAAGACATCACCCTCCACTGTTGATAACCCAACCTCAGTTCAATCTTAGAAAACACAGATGCACCCCTCAAATGATCAAAAAGGTCATCAATTCTAGGAAGAGGGTATTGAATTTTCACTGTCATCTGATTCAACTTTCGATCGTCAACACATAGCCTTAACGACCCATCGACCTTCTTTGCAAAAAGAATCGGAGATCCACAAGGAGATGTACTAGGACAGATGAACCCCTTACTCTCCAACTCCTCAAGTTGAACCTTCAGTTCCAGGTGTTCTGTTGTTGCCATTCGGTATGGTGAAATAGAAACTGGCTCTGCACCCGGCAACAACTCGACCGTGAACTCAACATTCCTCTCTGGGGGTAACCCTGAGAAATCCTCAGGGAACACCGTCCTGAAATCGATCCACCACAGGAGAGAAATTAGTTTGTTCCCCACCCTCATCTCATCAAGCACGAGACATGCCACTTGATCCACGAGTCCAATCATTTTTTCAAAAAATGGCCCTGCACGCCCTGCTCAAATATCCAATTCACTAGGTGGGCATAGCATCACCCTCAAGCGACCCTGAACGATACTCTATAATGATAACCGTCTATGTGCGCTTGATATAACATTAACCAATCCATTCATGGGTTAGGTTAAACCCTGAAATCTCGAGAATGATCAAGTCCCACAGAAAATGATACCCACCAACATCCAAGGCACATCCCTTGCATGGCTTGATATCCTCAACCCGCACCCCCAACGAAGTGTCAATTGACATCACCCCGACACACCCTCTCCACAGGTAATCCCAGTGCTACCAAAAGTTGAGCAGAGATAAAAGACTGTGTGGCACCTGTGTCAAACAATGCACTAGAAAAAGTAGAGACTACAAGGATCTAACTCAAATAGTCGACAGTCCAGCCTCGCCATCACCAGGCGCAAACTCAACTGCCTGAAGCTGACTTACCCCTCTACCCTGGGCTTCAGCCTAAACACCCTGCGCTACACTGCTCTGTTGGCGTGAGCGATCCTGCCCAAGAGTTCCACGTCCACCGCCTCTGCCAGTACGGCCCGTGGAGCTCCAATTGCCTACCTGATACAGGGAAACTGATCCCCTTCCATATCTGGTACCTTCCTTCCACAATCATACTCACCCACCTGCTAAGGTTTCATACAGAACTTCTTCACATGTCTCATCTGGCCACACGAACGACCCTTGACTCAAGGTTGAGGACACTGACCACGCATATTCCCCGACCTACCACACTGATAGCAGAACACCTGATTTCCACTCTGAGAGGTTGACCCTCTCTTCCATCCACTATTCACACTTCCTCCATGCTGTGAGCTCTCATGGAGTCACTTCCGACCTTCGGTACATGAACCGATCGTCTGCCCCCGCTAGCACCACAATCCAACTACCCAAAGATCCCTTTAGGTTTCCTTTTGAGTTCAGCGCCTGATCTCCTACCTCTATGATCCTCTTCAAGATGAAGAAGTTTACTTTAGACCTGATCCCATGAATCATCCTATCCTAGAAACAGATTTCTACTACTGCCTCATCCCCCTTCTAACACTGGGAAGAAGCGTCTCAAATCAGTGAAGCGACTAGCATATTCCATCACCGATAGCGATCCCTATGTCAGGAACATAAACTCTACAGCCCGCTCTTATCTCAAGGTCTCTGGGTAGAAATTCTCTAGAAACGTTTCCTGAAAAACCTTCAACAACATTTCCTCATCCTGCTCAATTTCAGCCTGAATGTCCCACCAATGCAAAGCCTAGCCCCGCAACCTATAACCGGCCATATATAATCGATTTTCAATGGGTGTATCTAGATGATCTAGTATCCTCTGGATAGAGTCTAACCAGAACTCCACTGCCTCTGGACCACCCTCTATAGTGAATGTCGGAGGGTCCTGCAGCTGGAACTCCCTTTTCAGCTCAAACATACTTCGTGCAACCCACCCTGGGTCACGATACATCATCTGTATAAGGAGAGTCTTGTTATCTCAGAACTAGTCTTCTCAAACTTCATTGATCTCCAAATTTTTTTTCTCCTCTACTGGAAGACTGTTCTTAGCAACACCCTCTGGTTTCCCAACTAGTAACCAACATCGTGGTAGCATTTCTCTACAATTCCAAGCATGATATTTAGCACGCATACCATAAACATTCATGACTCCACTAAAAGATCTTTAATAGCTATAACAACCCACTTTTTATATGATAACCCAACAACATTTACCAACTTGTTTCAAACCCTATTACTCCATTAAAAATCATTTACCCAGTTGTTTTATTTCATTCTTCTCATTATTTCTTGGTTTCATGAAATGCATGATGCACCCTACTTTCCTACATCACACACCCACCCCATGCATGTGAATAACACAATGCATTTCACATATCTCCCTAGGTGCCTATAATTATGCAATAATGTGAATCCTCGTGCCGTTAAGGCCACAAGACAAACATCATAAACCAATCACATGAAACCACATGTGCATCACCTGACGGTGAAATATCATCAATTGTAACATCACACAACCATGAACATCATTTCCCACCCAGGGTGACTTGGGTTTCCCCCTTACATGGGTTAGCTACTCCCAAGCACGAGCACATTACCAAGGCCTGACACATCTTAACCCTTGGATACCAATCCCAAATAACAAGACCTTAGAGAATGATAAGAAAGACATCCTCTGATACAACTTTTTAACATCCCTGACCTAGAATCCACTAAACCATTTCTTCGAGCTGGGTGGTTATATGACCTTAAACATGCCTCCCCGTACACCAAAGGCTGCTGACTAGTAGTTGGGGTCTATGTAGTCAAGTTGGGAGACTATACCCCCTTTTTATCAGAGTATGAAACAACAGAAAAATACCAATAGTGGAAAAAATAATCAATAAACCATGAACCTATATACCAAAAAATTCTAAACAATAAATATGCCATGTCATACTACAAGTGAAAAAGTGGACAAAAACCCAAAATAACGACAACAGACAAAATCCCCAAAATGGCCCTGACTCCACGTCCCGATCTTCCACCAAGTGCTACCCATTTCCACTCACTATCTAGCAAGGACCATTTACCTTCTCCTGACCAGCAAACATGAAGTCTACTTGGGTACCCAACAACGACCCGAGTAGGGTGTGAGTACAACTCAGTAGGCCACCACCAATGGTGTCTAGAAAATATCCAGTCTAAACAGATAGTGCATGCACGGGAATATGAATGATAATTGCCAAGTAATTATCTAAGGTACCATTATTCACTTTAGATCCAAGCCAATTCCACTTCCATTACCATTCATTACACACCCGTTATCACCATTTATTGTTTCATCACATTTCCATGTGTTAATCACATACACTATGTTACGTGGTTCTAAGGTCAAAAATCACATGCAAGAGGGTAAACACATCATTATCCTATCTGAAGAGGACTAACCCCTCATAGGAACCATAACCTCACCTCCAAGCCTAAGTCCGGGTGGATGCAACCGTTAGCAGAATAGACCCTTAATCCCCTTTCCTAACCCGTGCATTTAGGGTGTAGTTTAGAACCTCAGTCTTCACTCGACCCGTGGGTGTAGATCCTCAAGTCATACCCCATACTATGAAGCCATGTGAACATGCTTATATATAAGTAACCATCAACCATCCAAACCATTTCCCTTCAGCAAAAACAATTCACCACAACCCACATGGGAAACCACATCAAGCCTTAACCCATTAACACATTACCATTTCACATCATTTAACAATTCACCCAATTTACATGTGTTATTTCTATCTCAGTAATCATTCAACATTAAACCCATAAAATATCCCATTAGTGTCTTTAATCTGTTTACAAATTAACCCATTTAACCCGTTCATGATTCCCATGAATCAATAATTTACCCCATTGCACTTTAACCCATGGGTTATTAACAAGTCTAGGTGCATTAGCTAACTTCTATTCCAAGTTAAACCAATCATGCCAACACATTTATCAAGGGATCTACAATTCATTACAACAAGGTCACTTGTTTAATATCAATCCCTAACTCCGAGAAATGCCGGCACATCCCATGGATGTCCCCAATTAGGTCAAGTATATCCCAACATCTCCCAAGGGGATTGTGAGGGTTCCCATTTGTCATTTTGAACACCATTATTAACAAACATGCCATGGTTATCCAAAACATAACCAATGGAAATCAAGAACACAACTAAACATGCACAAATACTCAAATAACTATGGGATATCACTTGTAGACCACCTACCTAAAAACCGTGGTTGAACGAACTCTCAATCGAGTCCTTAGACCTCAATCCGACCAACCTTTGGATCTTAATCCTAAAACTCACCCAAAAGTTAGGGTTTTAGAGCTTCTAAATGAGAGGGAGGGAAGATACAAACCCTAAACCAAAAAGAGAAGCAAACATGTGATTAGACTTATCCAGAGCTTTGATCTGCAACCAACTGTACCAAAAACACATTATAATAGAAGGATATTAGTCTCTTGGTGCCTTTGGGCGTTTTGGTTCATGACTATGGTGGTGAGGGAGGATAACATCGGAAATCCTGAGTGGGGTTTTAAAGCCCATAGTGGAAAACTTTAATTTTTACCAACTTAATGTAGCTGCACAGTTTTTCCACACGGTTTGGAAAACCATGCGCAAACCATGTACTAGATATTTTCTGGATGAGGAGGGGTCAAACGATTTAGCCACACAGCTTTTCAAACCATGCGCATGCTTCTTGTCGGTAGGAGGAAGGGTCACATGGTTTATCCTGGGCAGGCCGAATGGTTTTCCTGGCAGTGCGCAGGTCGTTCGCCCTAGCCTGTCTTGCCCGGATTTTTTTTCTTCCATGCCCCAAGACCACAGAACATCCCCAAGGCCCCTAACACATTCATGAAACATCCGTTCAAGACCGAAACAAGGGACTCAACCAAAACATAACGAAAACATACCTTTCCAAAAACCGGGATGTTACATGTTATATATATTTATTTGGTATTACAAGGGTGAATGTATCATATATTAGTCCCTAATACATGTCTTTGGAATGAAAAATTGAATGGGATCCTTTATACTTTAATAACCCACATAAACATGTCAAAATATAGATATAGATGATTAGGGGTTGTTGGGTATGATGCTCACTATTTTTTCAGTAGGAACTTAAATGAGATGGGATTTATCATCTCGTATGAAAAATATGAATTTTAGGCCCACCATTTAGTTATACCATTGACTGTTCATATACATTGGGAAAGTAAATATGACATTTCTTTATATTTATATGAGTGACATATGATGTTCACATCCACGAAAATGATTGATATGTGATATAGTCATCGAACTAGTTAAATTTTCAATTTAAGAATCAAAAAAATATTATCTTGATATAAGGGATTGACATACCCTATTTCCCATGGTCACTTAATATCATGATAAAAGGGAAAATATGAGAATTCAAATTTTTACACAATTTAGATTAAAAGATACAAGAATAGAGATACGTGTGTTTGATGGAGAACATGTCAGATCCCTTTATAACATGAGTAACATTGAAACTTTTTTTGAGGTGTCTCTTTGCTTACATATATAGGTCTATTAATTCATATTTTTTGTAAATTATATAAAATCCCGTGGGACCACACTTTGTGGTTATCTAAATAAAGATTGATTTTGACTCATAGAGATACTGTAAAATGTTTTAGAGTTAATCAAAAATTGTTTTGGATGGGTATTCATAAGGTATTACATATGATGTGTTACAGGGTAATGATAATGATAGCATCCAAAAAGTGTTTTAGAAGACATCCAAATTAAAATTTTATATTGTTTCACATGTAATTTTATATGACACAATATATGGTGAAATTGTATAAATTTTGTGATTATTTTGTATAATCGATAGACTGTTGAATACACACTAATATAGGCACCACATCACTATAGTGATGTATGTGAAGTTATAACCAAAAATAGACACAAAAAAACTATAACAATGTATGAGAAGTAGTTTTTTAAGTAAAATCCATCATGAAAATAATTTTATATATTTCATTAGTTCAATGGTTGGTTTGTGATTTTTCAATTCTATATTCCTATGTTGGGAATCATTAATTGTACAATTTCATACGATTAAATGGTTAAAGGATCATTCATACATATGATAGAATTTTTTTTGAAGCATTCACTCAAGAGTTATAAAAAATGAGTAAATACAAGGTTTATCAAATGAGAATCCCCGACCTATATAACCAACTTCTATGTAATGAAAATAGAAGTCAGTGTCAATTCATATGAAGGCCTCCTTCACTCTCAAAGATCCTTTATTATTCAATGATTATACCAAAGGCTCTATTTGTTCATAAATGAATATTAGATAATGTTTGATAATTGATTTATTCACTTATCCCATGGATACCATCAGATATGTGATTTTATTTGGATGTTACTCTTTTGATCTGTCTAAAACTAATCGGCTGAAGATCAATGAGATCGCATAATCTATTTCAATAACTAACACACATGTTTCTACAAATCCAGCTTTCATAGTGTTTCATTTATATTCAATAAAGATCCTATTTTGGTCATTTCTTTTAATTTCACTGCTTTATTTAAGAATTAATCAACTATAATGGAATCTACAAAAAATGGTGTATAATAAGAATCATCTAACATATATTTAATAGATTCATTAGAATAGGTATGTGAATATGATTTTTCTTCCACTTCTAGATTTTATTTTATCCCTAAAAATATGTGTTATATGATGGTTTTTGTTGAATCAACACTAATATTAACATCTTTACATGATTACTCAAGAACTAATAAATGTAAACATTTGCAGGTTCCTATTAGAAATGATAAACTATAAAATAATCCATCAAGATCAAATGGAAAATTAAATAAATATATGGAAATGGTTCTAATTTAAAATATCAAGATTAAATATTATCAGTCTACATGTGATGAATCCTAATTAATTAAATTCGATTCATTTTTATGAAAATGATACGTTTCAAAATTAAATTGAATGTTTAAAATGGATTTATCCAATTTTTTATAATGACAAAGTTATGATTAAATGGAATTTTTTAATAATAATAATAAAAAGACAAATTTTCATTATAATGATAATTATTTTATCAAAACTACATAAAAACGTATTTTTAAAGGTTTTGGATGAAGATAATATACTATTACATGATTTATGTTTCAAATAAATGGACATTTTGAAAATTAATTATCTTTTATATTTCTAATGTCTCTTAGTCACATCATGTATTTTATCTCAAAATTACTAACATCTAGATTTTCGATCAATTCATGTTTTAAATCTACAGAGGTTCCTAAAAATTAATATACTAATCCTGTAGGAACTAACATTTCATGAGCACCATAAGCTTCTTAAATATGATTTTATAAGAAGTACGTATTGGATACATTATATAGGATTCATGGAACATGGATATTGGGTGTTCACAACACATGAAAACTGATATATCAAAAATTATATATTTTAATAAGTGTATTGGTTATAGTGTTGCATTAAGTGTTAACATAAAGGTAATAATAAATGTTTTTTTAGTTTATGGAACATCATGTTTAATTTTTATTTCAAAGGTTTTATCTTTTAAACATTTAAAAGATAATTTAATAAGTATCTCTCAGTTATGAGATGAAAATATGAATGAAAAATTTGAACTAGTTAATTGTTTTTTTGAAGAATAATCCATTTTATTTTATTTAATGATAAAAGATAAAATTTATTTGATTAATTTTCCAGTGCAAAATAGGTAAAATTTTAAATGTTTAAAATTTGTTAAATCAGAATGTTTTTGGAATTTTATGTTGGGTTATGTGAATTTTATGTTGTAACACAAAATTTCCAAAAAAATAATGTAATAGATCATCCCACATTAAATCCAAAGAAAAATTATGCATATAACTACTTCATAATTGGTAATATGAATAACTAATCTGTTAAAATAATATATGAGGCATAAAATTATTGATCTCTTTCTCTTTTATATTTGGATCTATCTAACCCGATGAAAGCTAAGAGGAAAAATGTGTGTACTTTTTATTATAATTGACTATAATATATGGAAAAATCTTTATTTACTTTAATTTAATATGATACATTGTCTATATTTATTATTTATTTTAAATTGTTTGAAAATTAAAAAGGAAATTTTATTTGATCAATAAGGATCAATAGGGGTGGTGAATTATCAAATATAGAATTTGATTTTTTAAAGATAATTAATAAAAAGGAAAATTTTTATCTCCTCAGATAAAAAAATAAAATGAAGAGGTAGAAAGGAATAATAGGAAATTATAAGAAATTTTTAGGATAAAGATAAATGATTATTATTTTCTAAATATATTTATTAGAAGAATATTTTATTTCAGTATGTAATGTTTCCAATAGAAGTTTGATTAGAACATTGTTACAGAAAACACCTTATAAAATATTGAAGGGAAGGAATCATAGAAGTGTATCTTTAGAAGTATTTGGTTGTAATGTTTTCCTTATTGATTCTAAATATTCACTAGAAATTTTTTATTTAGAATCATATGATGGTGCTTTCCTAGGGTATTTTCATTCTAATAAGTTATATATTGTTTATAAAAAACAATTTTAGTTATTTATGATTCGTTCAATGATAAATTTGATAAAAATATTTAAAGGGAATCAAAATTTTATTTGGATCTAGGTGAGAAATAATGTATAGATTTTAACTACTAAAAAATTATAATTTGATGAATCAATTAAGTGGTGGAGTCCCTCTCCTGAAATAACACAAATAGTATATAAAGATCATATGGTTGAAAAAATAAATGCTGGTATAACTGTTTGTGTTAAAATAATGAATTTCTTATGAAATTTTTTCAGTATGTAAATTTCATTTATGATTTTGTGCCCTAAATAAGGATGAATATTTTTTGGATTAAAAATTTGTTCGGTAAATTCATAATGATTTGAATTATTTTTATATAAATGAATTATATACCTTTGTTTAGCATCCTATGAATCCAAATATAGTTACCACTAATCGGGTCTTCCAAAATATATATGATGAATCCATAAAAATAATTAGAAACAAATAAATATTAAGGTATCAAGGATACAATCAAGAATGAGGTATATATTTTGGTGAATAACATTCCATGATTTATTTTTTATAATCTATAAGAATTATTTTATAATTTACATCTTATTTCATAATTAATACTTTTCAAATAGATAGAAAAAGTTAATTTTTAAATGCATATATTTTTAACAATTTTTATAAAAATTTCGTTGCTTTTAATATTAATATTTCCTAACCATGTTTTGAAATAATGAAAATCTCTTTATGGTTTGAAAAAATATTCTTGAACTTAGTGTGGGAGTTTTTAATTTTTTCATTTTATTTTTTGTTTTTAATAGGAAAAATTGATCCAATGTAAATTTTTAAATGGGGTTTGTAAAATTTTTTCATCATTCAAAAATTAGTTATTGATATTATATTTGTATCTTCATGAAATTTACAGAGGAAAGAATGTTCATATTTAGTGTTTTGGATGTTTTAAATGAGTCATATTGGTAATCATAAGTTCTTTTTATGATTGAAACTAATTCAAAGAAATGTTATTATCTTTATTAATCAATAAGAATATTATAATGAGTTAGCTAAAAGGTTTTAACTTAATGTTTGTAAAATATAAAATATTACAATGAGTATTTCTTGTATGCTTGATTATGATGAAGCTGGAAAACTTATCAATAATATGAATTCTAGGACTGTTATAGGTAGATTACTTTTGTTGAAAAATTATAGATTATATTTGATGATTTGATTTTGTATATGTTCTATATTCCAATCTAATCATAAATAGAAAAATTTAAAATTAGTTAAATTAATAATTAATCATATTAATGTTTCTATAAAATTTTATTGTTTCATTCTACACATATATCATTTAAACTATATACATCTCAGATTAAAATTTGGATGGTTAAAAATAGTTAAATGAATAATAAATGGCATATGTCACATTTTGTAAAATGTTTAGTTTCATAGATTTCTAAGAAATATAATTCATCTATTTTTTTTAACTACTGATACTGAGTATGTTACTACTGTATATTTTTTCATAGTATTGGTTGATTAAACAAACTCTCCTATACTTTGGTTTTATTTTTTTTAAAATAGTGATTTATTGTGATAATAAATCTGAAATTTATATCCTAAAAATAATTTAAAGTACTACATAGCTACAAAAATAGAATTAAAAAATCAATTTCTTAGAGATCAGGTTCATAAAGGGAATATAGGTCTATAATGTATTTCTATAGATGATCAATCTATTGACATTTTTTCTAAACCACTATGTTTTTCTATGTTGGATAAAATAAAATTTCAATATTTAATGATATAAATTTAAATTTATAGAATATTTTAGGGGGAGTTATATTATTTTTCAATAATTTTGTTTATATCTTCCTTAGTATAAATGTTAAACTATTATAAATTTCCCAGGAATGTAAATTAATATTTAGTTAATGTCTAATTCATGGAAAATTATTAATTATATTCTTTTATATATCATTATATGTTTTTATAGATCCTCATGGAATATAAATTATTTTTCAAAATGTGTATTTACTATTAAATTCTCCCCAAGATCAATGGAGTGAATAAATTTGGTGCACGGAGATCCCTTCAAATTTCTCTTTTCTCTTTTGGAAAGTTCGAAATAATGCACTACCTGCTGAGGAATGCATTCAGTGGTGGGGGACTAGTCTCACATAAAAGTGTTGTGGCTGTAGCGACTCCAATTCTGATTCATCAACACACCTATTTTCCAATAGTGATTGGGCTATGTTGGTATGTCCAGAGTTCAGGCAGTGGGAAGGCTGGTCCGAGAAGGTAGAGTTATTGGATATTTTTCTTCAATAGTGGTTCCATGGAGCAGACATGAATCGAGATAAATAGAATGTGAGAGCACTGATTTTCATCATGGGTTTTTGGATGATATTGTCATCCATGAATGACATAATGTATCTTTCTACTATATTATTGAGCATGCGAACTCTTTTTATGACCCAAAATTTAGATCTTGATTTGTGCAGATCGAGTAAAGCTTCGGGGAATTATCCCTCAGTGATAGCCATGTCCCTTACAATCACCCCTATCACTAATATATTTTACAAGGTAACTGGTCTAAATGAGTTCCTACCTTTTATGGCTCCATCTTCTCATGGTCAATGCAGGGTGGTGGGGTGGTCAAAGACAACAATGTCTTGGTTGTGACATCAATCTCTACTTTTTTGGGGTTGGATATTCATTACAGTCAGGAGATATTTTTTTTTATCACTGGCCTTTTGATGTGCAACTAGAGTGGAATCCTTATTAGAGTGGTCAATAAAGATTCGTTACTTGTGTACAATTCCATTTCATATCAGGGACAAGTTCCCTGGTCCATTAAATATTATATCAGAAGAATAAAGAAACTACTGAACAGTCACACAAGCATTTTTCATACCTAGTGGGAGTGAATGACTTTGGAATAATTACTTTATTAAAAAACATCTCCAGAGAATGAAATTTTATTCTTTTCCATATTTGGTTCTTTTCCTCATAATGACATCACATTTTTTTGGCATACACTCTTGGATTACATTTTTTTGGACCCCTTAATTTTCTCTTGTAGTCTCTTGAACTCTTGAACTCTTCATCTTTTTATACTTTAATAAAATAAATATTTGTTGTTGTTTTTACTATGAAATAAAAGTATAATTTTAAAGCCTACACACACTAGTTATAGAATATATAAAATTAATTGGATGCTAAATTATTCAATATAAATACCAAGTGTCAATTTCTTTACCAATAATGATTTTATTATTTTTGTGGACCACATAAGTACTTTCACTTTTTTACAATTAAAAGGAAGGTATATATTTTATTTTAATTTTTTTGATCAATTTCCAAAGGTGGGAGTAATTTTGGAACTTGTAACTATTTTTTAATTACAAAATAGGTCTATAATGTTGACATGGATCATAAAAAAAATTTAAATATTTTTTATAATTAAAAATATATCTTTACATAATTATAATTCCACTTGGTTATTATTTGAACCCTTTTTTTCCTCTAACATAAGAGGTATTGTTTACAATTGTTTACTATTTTATATCTTGTTTGTTATGTATTATGTGAACTGATTTTTGAGAAAAACCTTTCATAAAGTGGGCTTATATCATATCGTATATAATTCATCCAATTGTTTGATAATAGAACATATTCCTAAACAAAAATATGTTTTGGACAAACATTGAGGCATAAAATGAATAGATAGGCTGATCAAAGGTCAAGTGACTACAATCCTTGACTGAAAACATGATAATAATGATTAGTGACCATAAGATCAACTACATGAATAATGGATTGAAAATAATTCAATTTTCCAAAAATTTTCTATTTTTTTAATCCAACTACATTAAAAAATTTGATTGACTATAAGGTGTTCAATCAAATAAGACAACAAAATGATTGATCGTAACAAAAAATTTAAAAAATCCATTGATCAAATTTATGAGTACAACATCGACCATAAGTGATTAGACACTAGTGGATTTTGATCTAGCAAAGAGTTTGACCAATTATGATACATGAATTTATGTTTGAGTGGACCTACCACAACATTGACCCTACAATGGGGATTTGACCGCACTAAAAAGTGAATAATTTCTATTATGATTTATTTTTTATTCATTTTATATTATTATATGTTTAAATTTATCATAAGTTTTTGTTAATTATTTTCATTGATAAAATTATTTCTTAAATACTTACTAATAATTTTTAGGAATGCAATTTTTATTTGAAATAATTTTATGAAGTATTAAATATTTATCATATGGGTTTAATACTCATGTTTCTTTATTGAAAAAAATGAGAGTTTCATATCTAATTTTTTTAAAATTGGAAAATTTTACCTATCATACTTTTTGGAGTATTCGAAGGGACATTAATGGTGATATTTAGTGTTTATTAAGTGATCTAATAGGTCTATATATATATAAAGATTTGTTATATGGGATATATATGTGAGTGTATCAACATGTAAATTCAATATAAAAATCATATGTATCTTTACTATTAATGATAAAATCCAAGAAGTTATAATTATTTCATTAAAGATACATACACATGTTACTACATGAGAGATAATGTTAAACAATTTTTTTTTTGAATCTTTTGTGCATAAAATAAAATGATATAAAAGATTGTATTATTGCCAATTAAAGGTAAAATACTTGATAATATTATTTAACTATACTATTTTACACACATTGATGATTATATACTACTCTCGGATGGGATTCAATCATTTAATCCATTATTGTAGGAGATATCTTTGCTTCTATAGCACTTACAACATTACCTTTTTACAAGACTATATGGTTCTTACCTAATTATACTCTTCATCTATGTTCATAAATTTTACAAGGATATAGTTCCCATAAAAGGTAGAATTTGGGTTATATTACCCCCAAAAAAGGTATTGTGAGATGTTCCTAATCGATAAAAGTAAGGGGGATAAATTATTTGGTCCAGTTAAATAATGTTTTGTAACTTCCACATTCTCAAAATGAAGCTAGGGTATATAACTCCAATTGAGAAAATTTTAGAATTGGGTTGAACCTCTTGGATTTTAAAATTCATTTGTAAAGGTTAGGGACTCCCTTCAAATGTTATATATTACAGTGTTAGTGGGTGATATTTCTCTCTATGTTTTATAGTGGGTTAACAGCATATTATGATCATTTAAATCTATATGACTATATAAACACACTTTTTTCATTTCATTTTTAATTTTTATACAATAATTATTAACTTTGACAATAGTTTTTTATATATTATAAAATGGTTAATTCAACCCTCATATAATATCCCTGATCAGGTTCGACACATCAGTTCCCTAATGCATTTGGTTTCATGACCTAAAACGTGCCTCTCCATATACTAGGGGCTACCAACTAGAACCGAGGGTCTAATATATAAACAAAGGGAGACTATACCCTATTTATCAATGAATCTCACTAGGATAAATAAATAAAAAATAATGAATGGTCATGAACTATAAACTATAAAAAACTTTTATCACGTGATGACTAAAAAGAAATAATATATCCAAAACAAAATAGAAGATATTTTGTGGCATGTATGCACCAAGTGTCAAATTGAAAATTAAAAAATAAGACACTAACAACTCCAAGTTAGTTCTGACACCAATTATGGTCCCCTAATACATGTTCATTCCCAACTTATCCATCTAACATCGGGATCTTTCCCTTATCCAGTCATGTAAACATGATGTCTATTCGGCAACTGATCAAAAAACCTAAGTAGGTTGCGAGTAAAAATCATTTGGACCTAATGAATAATATCTAACAGAATATCCAGTTAAAAACAATGTATGATGTTTTATATATAATAAATTACAATGAATAAAGAAAATGTTCATTACATTTCATTATTATTTAAATAACAACATAAACCCCAAAGATTATAAAGATACTTGAAACCTCAATATCTAATTCAGTACATGTCTGAGTCTAAACCATATCACAATACCATGGTTATAATTTATTATTTCATTTCAAATCTTGTCGAAGATAATTGGAACCATTTTCTAATGCCAAACTCAGGGGCCTAGAACTTCGTGTTTAACACCCCATGTGTATTTGGAGCCTCAGTATCTATCCCTTACCTCAATAAACACATATGGGTATTTGGAACCCCATTCCCAGTCATAAACCCCAATAATAGCATATGAGTATTTGGATCCTTAGTCCATATCCCACTCCTCAAAAATCACATATGGGTATTTGGAGCTTCAATCCCTATCCCACACCTCAATAATCACATATTGTTACTTAGAGCCTCTTTCTTTGTCCAACAATCATATCTAAATCAATAACATATATTTCACTGAAATCAAATTAATAATAATTAATAAAAATTAACTTTAGCATCACATTTGAAATCAATTAACATACCATTTAACTATAAAAAAATAATTGTTCTGTACTTTAATCACATGGAATAATATTAGAAATTTACTATTAAACAATTTTTTTAATATTTAATTCATATAACCCATTATAGAATTAGTATTATGTCAAACATCTCATAATACCTATTTTAAATTAATTCACAATAACATTAATTTACCATTACATAATCCCAATTTCCCATAAATTTCACAATCAGAACATTCCATTAATTAATTATCCAATTAACTAATCGAATTCCACCAATTAAAAAAGTCACAATTAGCCCCATTCGATATCCCTAAGTTAAACTAATCTTGTATTCACATGGAAACTCAATTAATAAATTCCATGATTCCATAAATTAGTTAATAAATTAATTTATTCAGTTCAGGATTCAATATTAAAACATGAAAATTGTATTTTCAAAATACATACATGAAATTATAATTAAATACTATTTTAATTTAATTTAGACCACTATCCTCAATATTGTTTACGAACACTCACTAATGGAAAATCCCCAATTTGAAGCAGAGCAATGATGGTTATAATGAATAATGAGGCCATGATCCAAATCCTAGGTCCAAGATCAAATGAATAAAGATCAATCAAATGTAGATATATATCCATCACCAATGTAGAAAAGACAACATTTTTTATCTGGAAGGATAGACATGAGAGAAAGGAAGCCACATGGGATGAGAATATCTTACCAAAAGAGGTGAAAATCTTCAATCCAATATTGGAACCATTAAGAAAGGTGTTTAGAAGGCCTTTTAAACCATCCAATAGCCTCAAAAAAACTAGATAAATCATTTAGGGGGAGGTGGGTCAACTTTGGGTTATGTATGGGGGGTTTGGAAATTTGAAAACCATTTTTCAGAACGATTAAACATGCCCACAGAATTTCATAGGCATGGATGGATGGTTTCCCAATCCATGAAACCTAATTGTGTTCGTCACATGTGGTGGTGTATGATTACACTTAATATGTTTCACAGTATGGAAAACAATGCACTAACCACGAAATCCATCTCTGTATGGGGTTTCATGGATTCTTGGGGAATGGAACATGGTTTGAGAAAACTAGTATCCAACCATGCACTGTCCAAAACCCCTAAAAAACTTCCAAATTTTACCATGAATCACCCAATATAAAACCCAGCCAAGATTTACAAAAAAGACAAAATTGTACCTATAAAATAGCACAATACATCTATATGAAATGATAAGATATTAAAATCTCCCCCCTTTATAACCTCATATCCTCGAGATTTATTCCCAAGCATCTCTATGATTTTATGTTAAAAATGTTGGGCCAATATTCCCACATATTCTCTTATATATCCAATGTTTTCTCCTAAACATGGCCATGTTTCCTAAATACATGAACTATAATCATGGTAATTCCCAAAACACCTTCTCGTTGTGATACAAAACACATATCATATCATCCTCAAAGGACACATTAGTATCAAGCTTGACTTATTCCACTTTGAATTCATGAGAATGGTTTGGGTGGTACTACCGAAGTTGCGACGCATGAAGAAAATAATTCATAACACTATACTCATGTGGAAGATAAAATTGGTACACTGACATCCCCATTCTCTCTAGAACCTCAAACAGTCTGAAAAACATGGGTTCCATCTTTCCCTTTCTTTGAATCCTATAGTGACCCAATCTTAGTAACAACCAAAGGAAAACATGACCACCCTTATAAACTCAAGTGGTCATCAAATGATATTAGCATAAGAATTCTGTCTACTCTAATCCGTAACCAAGTGTTTTCATATCATCTAAAATTTCACCAACATCTCATGCATGACACTTAGTCCCAACAACTCTGACTCACCGACATTCATCCATTATATAGGTGATATACATGTCCTTCTATAAAGAGCCTCATATAGTTCCACATGCATAGTTTTTTGATAACTATTTTTATAGGTGAAATCTAAAAGTACTATGTGCATCATCCAAGACCCTCTAAATTCAACAAAAAACACTCTTGTTGCATATAATCAAACACCATTATAGTATATTCTGATTTCCCATATATTTATGGGTGGAATTTCATACTCAATAAAACATGTATAACAAGTGCCTTCTATAAGCCCTTCTAGAATCACAAAGTAAAGTGTGATTCAATGTATGAAACAATACTCTATTGAATATCTCATAATTTATCCATTTTAAAAGTCCCTCATATAGAAATGAATTGTGCTACTTTTATTAGTCTTTCCACAAGCTCCCAAATTGTGTCATTCTTATGAGCAATGGTTTGGATACCTATCACCATGTCCATGTTATCATCATCCCACTTCCACTATCGAATGAGAAATGGCTGTAGTAAACGACCAGGTCATTGATTCTTATTGTTCAGTTGTTAATAGGTGTAACATCGTGTTACTAACCCTATTATCTCCATTTTCATTAACATCTAGTAATTGTCTTTGTAGGTCATGGTACATTTTGGTCTCACCTAGATGTACCGCTCATTCCAAGGAATAAAATTCACACATCATATTCTCCCACATAATTTTAGGCACAACAACCTGATTCATAAATCGTCTATTTTATCAACATCTATGGTCCAATATTGATGTGAGTTCCCACTATATTAGATTTAACTCAAGTTAAAACATTTGGGATCCTCATACTCTATGTCTCTATTCAATCACGAAAAGTGTATACTCTACTGAAACTGATACAAGATTCATCTTCTTATTTCCCTACTGAACCAAATCATTCATCCATGAAATTAATTTCATCATTTTCCACTCAACACTAGATTCCTAAATAGCTAGAGTCTAATTTTTTCATTTCAAAGCATCGAAAACACTATTTTCTACCCCCATTAGATATATTAGATAAATTCAAATGAAAACATATAATCAAACCATTTCTTCTATTAGATATTCACATATCATTGTGAAATGATATACTTTAATCTATTATGATCCGTATACATAGTAAACATATTACCAAATAGATAATTACAAAAAAACTTCAAATCAGAAACCATTATATCTGATTTGAGGTCATGTGTAAGGTCATTACATTCATGTGGCCTTTCTATATATCCCACTCTCCACAGTGAATATATTTTCCACCAATAGGAGATGGAAACAACACTCTCCTATGGTAATAATATATATGGTCTTGGTATAAAACAAACAATTCCATAGTCATAATTAGGTCAAAGCAGACATATTAAGAATGTAAATACCTGAAAGGAAACTATACTACCCAACCCCAAGAAAACATCCCTTTCACTTACATATGTATCTCAGTCATACTCCCAAATGTGCATTTATCTTTATCACCTCAATCACATACTACACTTATAGGATCAAAACATCCAAAGTTGGGTATAGATAAAATAATGAGAGGCACCACTTTAAAATAATGCACTAGAATGTGTATGAGATACAATTATAGTACCTCCAAAATTTGACAATTCATCCTCAATATCTACAATTATAGGATCAAATAAATGGAACTTCCTTTACCCTATTACATATGTTTCACTTCAAGACCTCTGAGATTCCCCACTCTACTGATATGGGTTCTCTTTCATTGAAATACTACATCCCCTATATCTACCTCTATAACCATTAGAACTCCATTTTATATACTGATATAGTGTAGAAGATCCCCTTCTCATACCCAGGTTCACCCTAGATACCCCATCATTACCAATCAATTTTGAGTTCATATAGAATCATTATAGATATCCCATACCACTGTAATATCAACACTCTACTGTTGGTCAGAATCATTATATATTATTGTGACCGGACCCACCGCATTAGTGATAAATCACTCAAGTAATATCCTGAGTACCTGATCCTTCCCACTAGATACTTTTCTTTCCAATTATCTGGTCAACATTCTCATAATGATTCTTAATACTCTGGGAATACTTACCTTCAGATCATATAGAAGTAACCACATTTTCTCCAGTGGAACATTCCTTTAGGTTTCACTAATATATGATATCCTGATCCAATACTTTAGAAAATATTTTCAGCAGAGAGATATTAAATTTTGATTTAATCTAACATTTATTCTTATCCTATGAATGGATTACCATATCGATATAATCCCATTCTAGTGCTAAATAAAATAATTACAAGTAATTAATGTGACTGGTATAGCCCATCATAGATATACTCTCCTCAATCAACCACAAGAACTCAGCTTCCTTATCCTTTCTTAGTGTCTCTGGATAAAAGTTCTTTAGGATCAACTCTAAAAATATATTCCATGAGATACAATCATCTTGTCTAGTGTGATCATGAAAATCACACCATCAATTCAATGATCTTTATAACATGTATGTAGACAACTTGAAACACTTCTTAGAAGGAGTCTCTAAAAAGTCGTGTATAGTTTGGATGGACTTAATATAGAACTCATCATCTTTAATTCCACCATCTCTAGTGATAGTAAATGGGTTTTATAGTTGATACTCCCATGTTAGGTCAAACATAATCTTCACCACCCACTCTACATCAATTTGCATAAACTGTATGAAGAGTGAAATGTTCTCATATAACTGATCTATGGCTCTTTCACTTAGCACTATCAGTGCATCAGGTTACACTGTTGGAAGACCATTTCTAGCCATATCCTTATCTCATCCTTTCAGAAAACATCATCACAAAGTCATATATGTATAATTCCAAACCCACATCTTAGGACACATAACACATATTTAACATATTCAATAAGAGGAATTCACAAAATTTCATAATATGTCATTCCTCCTTTTTCCCACCACATGGTCAAAACTGAGGTTTTATTACTACCCTTAACCATCATACATCTAGGTCATAGTAAAAAAACGGATAAACTAATTATCATTATCAAATTATCATTAAACACCCATTTTCAAATTTTTCATCATTTTACAATTATCAACTCCATATTAGGAACCATTATCAGTTTAATTCCAAAAAAGGAAAAAAAATTCAATTTAAAAAACGCACCCAAAACCTGTTTTTTTGTGCATGACAAAAATGATTCACTTCACAAGATACTCCTGAGTGTCTAGAATGATGAATTATTACTCATCACTAATTCCATTATGGGACATGATTTAAATATTATAAAATATAAGAAAAAAATAATCACATCAAACCACAAGGGCATCAATTTTTGTGAAATATAATTCAACTATAACAACACACATTAGTAACAGAAATCACACACGAGGTACCTGGGTTTTAACCCTAAAATCTATTAGCTACTCCAATTCATGATATCATGATCATGGTCAGACTCTTCATAGTCTTCTATCTAACATTACCAAATAGTATGAAAATGGAAGAGAAAATAAAACTACATTTGATACCACATTGTAACCTCTGGACATAGGTGCGACACATCGGCACCCTGATCTGGTTAGGTTCATGACATGTGGCATGCCTCCATGTATGCCAGAGGCTTCAAACTAGTAGCGAGGGTATAATTTATCATCACGGGGGACTATACAACCTTTATCAATGTACCATAACAGTAGAATTAAATAATTAAAAATTAAGGGAAAATAACCACAAACCAAACAAACCTATATAACATGATGACTAAAATGGGAATACAATATCTATACTAAAATAATTGAGATGGTATTCGAATTATGTGCCAAGTTTCAAATAAAAAACCTAAAAAACACAGTAATAACTCCAAGTGTTCTAAAAAACCATGTTTGGTTCCCTCATCCGTTCTCTATCCCAACTCAACCATATAATATAGGGATCCTTCCCTTATCTTATCAAAGAAACATAAAATATATCCACATATTTATTAGGTATCCCATGTAGGGTGTGAGTAAAAATCAGTATGCCACCACCAATGATATCTAAAACTGTATCCAGTCAATAACAATTTATTATGTTGTATAAGTAATTAATTACAATGCATAATATAAACATTTATCACATTTAATTATTTTTTTAATTAACCACACAAACACCCCGGTTCCCGAGGATACATGTACCCTCAATACCTTCTTCGAACCATGCCAGAGTTTAAACCATATCAACATACCATGGGTATCATTTATCATTTAATTTCGAATCATGTCCTGAATAATTTTTACCATAGTACAATTACAAACTCATGGGTGTAGAATGATGTTTCTAACACACCATGGGTATTTTTAGCCTCTGTCCTTGTCCCACACCTTAATATTCACATATGGGTATTTGGAACATCATTCCATGTACCACACCTCAATAAAAAAATAGTTTTCTCATAGCCTCGGTCCCTATCCCACACTATAATAATCACATATGTTTATTAGGAGCATCAATTACTATCCCTCAGCAAAAGAATCACATATGGGTATTTGGAGCCAAAGTATATCTCATACACTCATATATCAATCAATTACACATATATTACATAAATCACGTTAATCACGGTTAAACAACAGTAAACCTCTTATCACATTTCACATCAATTATTATTCCATTTAAAACACAAAAAATCATGTTTTAATATATTAAATAAATTTAATAATATGATAAATTCACCATTAGCCTATTTTTTAATATTCAATTCATATAACCCATTAACCCATTATGGTAATGTCAAACATAAAAAATATATATTTTTAATTAATTTATTATCACATAAATTTAAAAATTACACGATCCCAATTTCCCATCAATTAAATAGTCCCATCATTACATTAATTAATTAACTAATTAATTAATCCAATTCTACCAATTGAATTATCATAATTACCTGATTCAATTTTCTCAAGTTCAACTCATCTCATTTTCACATGGAAACTAAATTATTCAATTCCATGATTCTATAAATTATTTAATAAATTAATTTATTCAATTAGAGATTCAAATTTCAATATTTCAAACAAAATTTCACAATACATACAGGTAATTGGAATTCAAGACTATGGTAATTGAATTTAGACCACCAAACTCAAGAATGTTGATGAACTCTCCCTAATGTAAAATCCTCAATTTTAAGTTGACTAACCAATATCATGATGAAGAATGATATATAGATCCAAAACCTAGAACCAAAATCAAAAGATTGAAGATCCATTAAACCAATGTCTATATCAATCACCAAAAGAGAAAAACCATCACCCTTTTATTCAAAACGAGATTCAAGAGAGAATGGAAACCACATGGGTTGAGAATATCTTACTGAGAGAGGTGATGATCTTAAATATGGTTTATATTCATCTAAAACAGAGTCCATAGGGGTTTGAATCCATTGAGGAACTTAAAAAAACATAAATCAATTATGTTTGAGTAGTGTTGACTTTTGGTGGAGTTCGAGGATTCTGGAAATTTCAAAAACAATTTTCAAAATAATGAACCCCACAAGCACAATTTCTTATATAGGGGATCATGGTTTTCCAAACCATTCACCCTGACCATGTGTCTCTACTATGTGAGGTTTCATGTTATTCCCAATAGGTTTCACAGTTTAAAAAACCATGCACTATTCATGAAATCTCTCTCTCTCTACCTGGGGTTGTATTGTTACCTGGGGTAGGGCACACAGTTCGAGAAAACCATGTGCCAATCATGAATTACCAAGAACCCCTCCATTAACATAAAAAATATCTCCCTAACATTCCCAATATAAAATTCAACCATGATATATTCAAAATAAGGATAAATAGTAGATGTAAATGAGCTCAAGAAACCTCTAGAAAAGGACGAGATCTTACACCTCTCTTGACCATTCGACTCATCTCAGATTGGGACCTAACAATTTCTTTATCCACCTATTTTAAATACTGATTTATCACTTTAATAACATATATATAATGTTATTATAAATCTATAATAATGATATTATAATAAAATCACCTCATAATAATGCACATACATTCATTAAATAATGTTATTATTTAGTTTGGTTTAACAACCTATATGAATGATGTTATAAATTTATATAATGGATGGTTATGGAAAATAAATTTTATGAAATATATGATATTATTATGTTGGTAATTTTTTTTATATTATTGTAAAATTGAAACACAATTGACTATAAATATACCAAATTTATTTGTTAGAATTTACTGAAACAAGTGCATTATGAATTTCATAAAAAACAATCATATTCAGAATTCACATGGAATGAAACAGAAACTAAATAAATTAGTTTGTAACTTTAATTATAGAAACTTTAGTATTATGGAGATGTTGAAGTCATTAAAATTGGTTCATAACTAAAACTATTACCCGAAAATAGAAAAGTAACAATTGAAACTATTATCAACTGACGATTAATATTAACTAGATATAATTATTGAATATTTAATATATATATATATATATGATTAATATAAAGGTTAATAAATATGAATATGATTATAAAATATATTTTTAATTATTATATAAATTTTATATTAGAATATATAATGTTTCTGACCAGGTAGAGGTCTAGGGTAAGGGTTTTTTAATCACATATTCATGTCTTGAGATATGTTCCTTATTATGGGAATATTTTCATTTAAATAGTGTATGTACAACATTGTTAAAATATATTTTTTCATGATTATATTTTATAATGGTATTTTATGTTCCATTTCATGTTATATTTTTCATGAAATTTTGAATCAATGATTACCAAATTAATAAGGATTTCTTTTCAAATATTATATTAAATTTGAGATCTTTTAAGTCTAAATTCCAATTTGATGGAATTGAATTATATTTATCTCGAGAAACTCATTTATTTTCATTTAAATAAGTTATTTAGAGTTTTTAAATGTTTTATAATCGGTTCACTTCTCACTAGAATATAATTCGATCGAAAGGGTTCCTTTAAGTGGAAACAACTTTTTCTCTTCTTCTCGATCAAGAAGTTTAACCCTCCATGCTTATATTCATTATTTTGATTCAAGAGTGTTCTTATATATACATAGATTATTGATCAAGTTAAATTTATAATATCTATAAATTTGTTTAAAATATTTTTAATGTAATAGTTTTTGTCACCTTTAGCACCGGTCATTCTTTACACCCATACAAAATGTGTGAAAATAATTTATTTTTAAACACCTTCCACATAAACTACATTAAATATAAATTTTATTATCTAGGTATTAATGATTTTACAATGTAAATTTTATTTACATTATTTATGAGATTTTAATAGTAAGATAATATTTATCCAATAAAATGTATATTCCATCTTTTTTTCAAATAAATTTTTAATTTTCTGAGAAAAGTGGATTTCATATATATCAACATAATTTAACGATTCTTATTATTTATTGGAGATATAATTTATTGATTACATGAACCGTATTTATTAGTATGGATTATGATAATGTATTAATATTGAATTCATGAAACCCATTTCATTCCCATTGGTTAATTAAGCTATGATGAAATTATGAATGTTTTTGAGTACTTATAGAACACATATGTATTCTTTGTAATTATATGATTGGTGGGTCCATATATGAACTGATAATGAATTTGAAAATTTTTATATCCCATGAGATAAGGTTCTTGTACAATGGTAGAATCCAAAGACCAAAATGTTGTGGTACAAAGGTGGTGATAAAAAGCCCCAAATTTTTAGGAACATGAGTGGATAAAGAAATTTCAAAAGATTCTGACACATGAGTGGTTATCCCAATACTAAAAGGTTATTGTATTTAATTCGTTATCATAAGACCATGATTTTACACATGTGGATTAACAAAGATTACTATATTATGGGTAGGTGGTTATGCTAGTCCATTATGTGATTAGTGTCTTGGTGTTTAACCACATTGTTTGTTTTATTATCATGTCCATGATATATTATTGTGTTATAATTCATGAATATGTAATGTTCATATTTTATTGATTCATGATTCTATATTATCAAGTATCATTTTTACAAGATTATGTTGCCTTTAATTATTGTTTTCCACATCTTTTTAGGTTTATTTTGTTTTTAAGCTGAAACTAGACTTCAAATAGTTGAATATAATTTTGTGGATATTTTATAAATAAATTATTAATTATTGTTAATTATGATATTTATTTACATTTTTAAATTTTAATTGTAATATTTTTATACCTTTAAATATTTATTTAATAAATATTTAATTTTATTGTAAAATTTTATATATTAATGATGTTATTTTTTAATTTTTCTGTTCTGTGAGTTAAATTTTAATTATTTTTTTTTGTAAATTTAATAATTCACTAATATATGTATAATTTTAAATTAATTTTCATAGATGATATAATAAGTAGACAAATTAAATTGAAATATAATTTAATCATTATATTTTATTAATATTTTTTTGATCAATTAAGTAATTGTTTAATGTAATTTCAATCTAATTTTTTCTTTTTAATTTTATAATTATAATATTCTTTAATTATAATTTATAATTTTTAT
The DNA here is from genome assembly GCA_963277665.1 of Viscum album. Lineage (NCBI taxonomy): Eukaryota > Viridiplantae > Streptophyta > Magnoliopsida > Santalales > Viscaceae > Viscum > Viscum album. The sequence goes on along the minus strand of OY728138.1, from coordinate 1,290,012,188 downwards.
TTTTATTTAGGTAGTCTAAATTTATAATAAATATATAATTTTTATTTTTAATTGTTTATATTTTTTAATCTATTTTTTATGTGTTGTCTATATGTTCTTTTACAAAGACCAAAAGTGACCATGACTTCTATAGTTAACCATATTACTAGATTGAAGTGACTGTAAGACTAATTGAAATTTTATATATGAGGACAAGTTACTATGAGAATTAAATTCATGTTTTCATTCTACGTATATGTGAAATCTGGTAATGTATGTAATCAACCATACCCCATTGAAATTTTTATTCCCCTTAATAGAGATAAAAAGCGACTAATGAAAATTCATTTGACCATGTGGCTTTATTTTCATCGACTACTAGTGGATTACCTACCATTCCCATGACATGCATGTTTTATCGGTGAATTGGTAAAGGGGTTTACATTTTGTTAGGATTGGATTGACCATGCCTTAATGAAGAGGGAAAATATGATCTACATAAAGCATTAACTGAACTGACTCCAAAAAACACAATATAACTATTCAAACTCGAACCTAAAAAAAAATCAAGACTAAATATTTCGATTCAATAATTTAGATGAAACCTATTCATGGGAATAATTTTGACCAAGATTGAAGAGGGTCATAATATCTACTGAGCGTCGATCAAAACCAAAAGCATCATAGAAGAATGTAAAATTCAAGTTCTATGATTTCCATGTTTAGAGATGTTGAAATATTGAGGATAACTAAAGATAATGATAAATGTTATGATTTAGAAGTAATTGAATATTACTAGACAATGGATGAGGAATGTGATGATGAACCATGAAGAAATGTTCCTTGGTATCTGACATGTTTAATAAGATGTGCTAACTTAGTTTCTAGAAACCATGTTTTTGAAAACAATAAGTTAATTTGGGTTATAAAATTTGGATCAACTAATTTATTGGAGGAAAAATAAGATTTTCTACTAGGAAGGTGAATATCAGACCCACTGGTTGAGGATTCTTGAAATAGATGAAGACGAACTATGAGTTTTTGCTGAATCAAACAAAATCTTCTCATATAAGTTTTTACAGAAGGATAAATTGAAGCCACAGACTATGTTTGAAAAGATAAACTATCCAAAGACCTGGTTCTACCTTTTTTGATGGTTGTAATCAAGGTCAAATCCGTAGATATAATTGATTCTTGATGGATTATATTTTTATATTATGAGAATAAATTCAATGTCTATTTATAAGGAGAACGTTCCACAACTATTTCTACCTGAGACAAATATTTTTGATCCAAATATAAAAGTAGTACCTTATATATAGTGAACCTCGCTTTTCATATATAGATATTACAACAAAGTTGTAGAAAATTTAATACATTACAAAAATATCCACCCCAAGAACGTATTATTTTAGTCTCTTTGAAAACATGTAAACATAAAAAAATTAAATATATGGGCCACATTATGTCTCAAGAGGTTCTTTATGACTACCACCCTTATTAGAAATGTCATACAAAATAAATATATTTAAAATAAGGGGAATAAAACACAATGAAGTGTGAGACTAGATTCCTAGTAAGGGTAAAAAAGGGATACATATAAGCATAAATAAGATTATAAGGGTATAAGAATAAGATCATAACATTATAATGCCATACCCTACACATCCATGATCACAATAATGAGTCATGAAATAAAATTTGTATGTTCATATGACTTTAATCATAAGTAAATCAAGATCAAAATCCATGAAAGAATAACATATGAATATGATGTGGAACTATGGAAGACCCATAATCATATAAAATGATTTACATATTAGTAATTTTTTAATTCCACGGACATATTAGTGTAAAGGGTTCCCTCCCCAATTCATATTGGTAGTCATTGTTCACTCGCACGAACAACATAGTTCTCAAAGTTCATGTCTGAGACCATATTATCAAAAAAAATCCTTTACTATTCCAAGTTCACTACATGCTCCATCCATGTCTATCACATTTGATATAAATAATTACCCAATTAATTGGATGGGGAGATATGTCTCAACCATCTCATAATCAAATCATATATACATGTTCTATATGATCAACAAATCATATTATTACCGATAAAATGAAATGATTATCAAAAAAATGTCATTATATCTTAATCATTGGAAAATAGATAGGTTTAATAATCATTTAATCCAATAATTACTCATAAAAAAAGTGGGTTTCATAGGAATATAACCCATGAAGGAAAAAATGTTTCATAAAAATTTAACCAATGAAAGAGAAATGAGTTTCATGAATATAATGACATCAATATATAATCCATTTAGAGAAGAAATGTAAATAAAATCCATGGATCATATTCACAAAAAGGAATGTGTAACACTAATATATTTTATCTAAGATGAAAAATAAATTGTAAATATCTTTTAAAAAATATTTCATGATGAAAATATATTATCTTCTTTGAAAAGATATTTAAAACACAAATCATTTTTTCCAGAAAAATCATTAAATGTATATTTTAAAACATATTACGAAGATTTGAAAACCATATGAACATTTTTGAAATCTATTTTCCTTGAAAATGTTCTTAAAATAGAATTTAAAAATATGGTTTTGAAGTCATCATTTTTGAATAAAATGGATTTTCGACTGAAGACAGAAATACATTCAAATTTTCATGAAAATAATTTCTTAATTATCTTAAGTAAAAAATTGTTAAAAATGGTTCCAATACATTAAGATATCATGAAAAACCATTCGATAATAAAATATTATAAATATTGAGTGATGTATCATAATATTACATCAAGGGAATCGTAATCGTAAATAATATTAATTAATGATTATATTATAGCATTAAACTCATACCACATTGGTATCATTGATTCCTAATCACTATGAGAGAATAAAATTACATGATGTTTAAAATATCATGAAAATAATTATATCCAATATATAAATTTTCAAATGGAACTATAGAAACCTATTAGAAAAATATATGTTCAAAACCATCCATTTTCCTCAAAGAAAGAAAATTGGGGAAAACTACCATAATAATTGGATAATATTTGAGCCATAAAACCCCATAAAAAAGTGATAATCAAATGGATATTTAAAGTAAAATAAAATTTAATTATAACTATCATATAATACCCTCATTTTAATTTTATACACTTGAAAAAAGAAATGAGTGGTGAATAGGGCATAAGTCTCTCAAAATGAAAAGTGATACTACAAATCCCCATACCTTATGTCATGACTCTTGTCATACTTGTTCAAAACTCATGTTAATTAAATATAATTAAATTATTAATTTTATAATAGAAAAATATTCATATATATAATTCCATATATGATATAATTATGACTTTATATTAATGATTTTTTAATAAATCGGTGTTAATGTTATGTTTCTGGTAGTAACCGTTTTGTTTCTCAATCATATTTTGACATATCACTCTAAGTCCCCTAACATAGATCATGATTTTGTTATTTTTAGAATGAAACTCATGATATAAATTTCATATTTATACATTATATATTTATTCACAATAATTTATAAAATATAGTAATAATAAATTAATTACACTATAAATGGAGATAGTAGGCCATATGTACACATGGACTCTATTTTCATTTTCTTATCCTTATATTGAAAGGTAAAAAGTAAATGATATGAAAAAAAATTTATTTTAATTATAGTTTATTTATTATATTAAATATATCACATATTTTTATTAAAACAATATTGAATATTTTACATGTAAAGTGTGAACAAATCACATCTTTTGGAGGAGGCATTAGTCCACACATCCGCGGATGATGTTTTTGTATTACCTCAAAATGGAAATAATAAATAAATGTGTTGAATAATAATTAAATAAACATAAATACTTTATAAATATAATATATATAATATAAAAAATTGAAATTAAATCATTATTAACAACATTATATGGTAGTAGTGGATGAAAAATGACATCGGTTTGTGAGGCGTTAGTCCACCGTACACACGAACAATGATTGCGTATCACATTTGATAGAAGTGTGTGAGAGTGTAGGTCATAAAAATAACATAAAAAACTTCATTATATTTAGGATATTGAGTTTATTAGATAATAATATGATAACATGAATTAATGGGGCAGAAACATAAATAAAAAACAGCTTGTGGATGGATGTTATATTTTGTTTTGATAACTCCTTTTGGTTTGCACTAAAGGGCTTCCTTTGTTGGATTTGTTTCCCAATGCTTGTCCTATTTGATTAAGTGATGGAAATTGGAAATATATTTTGGTATTTTTAGTAATTTCCAAATGTCTTGATATGTGTAAATAAGTGAGGGGTAGGGGGTGAGTTCGCTTTTATAGTGGAGGCGTGGAAATTTTATAAATATAAAAAGGTAAACCCTATTGAGAGGCATCCCTTATAAAATGTGGAAAAAATAATGGTTAATACTGTATAAAAGTTATTATATGGTCTATATATGGCAATAAAATGAATTTTGGTAATGTTTTTTTGGTAATTTAGTCTTTAAGATAAACTTTTAACCACTATGTAAACTTGTTTTTTCATTAATCGTTGTAATTAATTTTAATTACAATCAAAAATAATTTTGGTAAAAATGATGTTAATATTAGTATAAATTTTAAATTATGATGATAAAAAATATTTATTCCATTTTTTGGAATTATAAAAAAATAAGTGGAAAAAATTAATTTAAAATTAATCCTCTAGGCAGGATGAGAAAATATGTTTTTAAGTGAAATTTGGAAAATTTTGAAGTGTTTTTATATCCAATATCAATGTTAAATTGGTTCCAATTAAATAAATTGTATTATTAGATGTATAATTAATGTAATAATTCATAAAAATAAAAAATATATTTTATCTATATAAATAAATTATACAAAAAATTGATTTTTCAATTGAAATTCAGTATTATTCACAATTCATCAAAAAAAATAACACTTTTTTAGAAAAATATCAGAAATTAACCCTATGAAAATTTTGAAATTACGAATTAAAAAAAGTTCATTTTATCAAATTTAAAATATAAATTTTTAAAAAATAACTTTTATTATTTTTCAAAGGATATAAAAAACAATTCTTTAGATAAAATTAGTATTTTTCAAGCATATAATGACATTAAAGAAAATTATATATTTCATTAAAAATATGTTTTTATTTATATGAACTCTTTATAAATAATATTTAAAAATTATTTATTAATATTAAAGATTCTATGTTTAACATCTATGTTATAATTATCTGATATAAATAATTACAATAAAAAATGGTGTTTCTTAAAAACTCAGTGCAGCGTGTAACACCACTTAAGCTGATATTGCATATATAATAAATATAAATTTATTTAGCATATAAAAATATGTTAAATTTTTTTATATAAAAACTTATGACATTAATAAAATTTAATTTATTTGGTAAAAGATTAAAAAACCTCAAGGGGGTTACATTCTACCTCTTTTAAAATGAATTCTGCCCTTGAAATTCATCATTTTGATAGAAAATATGAGGATACTTATCACTAATCATATCATCATTTTTTCTTGTAGATTCCTATAACTGGTTATTTCTTTAAAAAACTTTTACCTTGTGAGTAGTGTATTTCACATAACTTTCTTTCTATAATTTAAAATTTCAATTGGTTGTTCCTAATAAGAAAGATCCAGCTTAAGTGGCATGACCCTTGAGTTCAATAAATGTGATGGGATATGCATTAAATTTATCAAGAGTGATACATGGAACACATCATAGACTGTGAAGAGATTTTGTGGAATCTCTACGAGATAGTTTACTATCCCAATATGATAAAAAAATTAAAATGGATTGATATACCATGGATTTGTTTCCCTTTCATCACAAATCTCATAACATTCTTCCAAGGAGAAATTTATAGAAACACATTCTCTATGAATTCAAATTATAGATCATGTCTATGGTTATAAACAGAACATATCTATAAACCACGATCTACACTGATATACTATTGAATGTTTTTAAACTTCTATTGTATTTCTTTTTTTATATTATATCCGAATAGCTTTCTTTCTCCAAATTCTTTCTATCATGTTTGGGATCTATATTTCTTTCCACAATGGTCTTCAAAATAATCCATTTGAAAATTTTATTGAATGAAATTATTGTAATAGAAATCAACTAGTGGGATTTATTGATCCCAACCACCTTTAAAATATAGAGAACAATATGTCATCAAATCCTCTTGAGTTTTATATTTATTTCAGATTGACCATCCATATGAAGATAATACGAAATGTTGAATCTCAAATATATATCAAGGTATATCCAAATAATTCACCAGAACATTTTGTTAATCCTTGTATCACAATCAAATATGATGTAATTTGGTACTCTATGAAACCTTACCACTTCCTTAATGTATATATTGGAAAGATGATCCAATGATAAGTCTTTTTTTATAACGATGAAGTGGGCTAACATATTATGTTGATCGACTACCATCTGTATGAAATTATTTTTTTAGAGGTTTTGTGGAGTATAATGAAAATATATAATGTTATGTTATTCCATTTCTGTTAAACTATTGGAAAGGACGCAACATCCCTGTGAAATTGTATCTTTCATCATTAACTTTTTGGGAAATATATCACCAAGATACAAAATATGAGATATCTCTCTTCATTCCATCCCACCATAAGTATTCTTTCAAGAATCTATATAAATTTTTAATTCCAAGATGAATAGATAATAAAAAACTACGACCTTACTCTAATAGATCCTTCATTGAATCCTACATGGATGAAGCACATACACGATTCTGGAACCTTATCATTCCATCTTGATTATGGTTAAACTCAAGAAAATTTCTATCATTATTCCACAGTACTAAATCTTATTTATGTGCATCATTAATATTCTCCTAGATAGGGGTTTGATCATTCAGTTCATAAAGATGATATTTTTCCCTTCCATTAATATTTATTGGCCCATCCATTGAAAATATAGAAATATTGGATCTTTTGTGATCCTCATCATGGATAAGCTGGCATGATCAATTCGAATCAAAGCATTGGATGCCTTATTCAATTTCCCATAGTGGTAATATATTGATAATTCATAATCATTTATCAGTTCTAACAAAATTTTATGTATCAGGTTCAAATCCTTCTATGTGAATATATACTTCACTATTTTATGGTTGGTATATATTTCACACTTTCTCCAAAAAGACAATACGTCCATATATTTAATGAAAAAATTACCATAGCTAACTAAATATCATTAGTTGGGTATTTTTTTCTCATGAATCATAAATTGTGAGGAGTCATAGGATAAGGCCAAGTTATTATTCATAAGAACACATCCCAATCCGTTATTGAATTCATCAATATATATTACAAAACCTTTTCAACTATATGGGAATGTAAGAATAGGTTCCCTGACCAACATTCCATTTAAATCCTAAAATTTTCTCACATCCATCTACTAAGATGAAATTTTCACACTCTTGAGTTAACATGGTCATTTGATTGGGTATTCATGAAAAATTCTCCAAAATCCATTGATAATATCTAGATAAATCTATAAAACTATGGATCTATATCACCACAGTTTGTCTAAGATAATATTAAATATCATACAACAATGATGGTTCTAATTCAATACCCTCTCTTAAATATATATGGCCAAAAAATGAAACCTTTTGCAGACAAAATACACTCTTTGTAAATCATTCATATGGTTTATCCTACCTTAGGGTCTTTAGTATAATTATCATGTATTATTAATTATCTTCATTTACCTTCTAAAAGATAATAATTCCATCCATAAAGACTACCACAAATTGGTCAAGGTAATCTCTATAGAATCTATTCATCAAATCAATTAAGATAACTAGGGAATTATTAAGACAAAATGGCATCACTATATATTCATAGTGCCCATACATTGTGTGTAATGAAATATTGGGCATATATTTTGTCTTTAACCTCAACTGATGATTTATAGGATGAATTTTAATAATTTTAAAGTATTTATATTTTCATATGTAATGAAACAAGTCATTAATAAATACAATAGAATAGTTTTTCTTAGTTGCGATCTTCTTAAAATCCAAATAATATATGTATAGTAACATTGAACAATATTTATTTTTCAAAAAAAGTACAAGTTTACACTAAGGTGACACACTTGGAAAAACAAATCCCTTATTAAGGTTTTCATGGATTTTATTCTTTAATCTATGAAAATCAAGTAGTTCCATTCTATAGAGAGATTTTAATTTGGTTTGGAACCAGATATAAGATATTTTGAGAACTCAACATCACATTTTAGTGGAAGATTATGAAACTCTTCCAAATATAAATCCAAAAATTATCTAACAAAAGGTATACCATCGATGAAATTTTTTCCCTAACCTTTTCAGATAAATATACCATATTAATGGGAATTAACACCCATTAATTGGATGTAATCATCAAATGAAGTTCATACAAGTCATCAAATTGATAAGTGATCATTGGTTGGTTTGAAGTATCAAAAATAAAATTATATTCTCAATAGTTTACGTGGGATTTATGTTGAGAAAGAAAATACATACCTAAGATGACATCAAATTCAACCAATGGAAGAATGACATGATTTTAAAAAAGAAATTTCATATAAATTTCAATTATAGAGGATTCATACACTTGATATTCAATCAGTATACCATTATGGATTTTCACTGATAATTAAACATATGATCATTTTGGTGGAATTTTAATACCCTAACAAAATTATTTAGATATAAAATAGTGGGTATATCCAAAATCAAACAATACATTAGTATCATTAAAGTGGAAGGTAAGTGTTCCATTCACCACAATGTTATCACACCCCTATTCATAAATAATGACTGAATGATAGTTTATTTTTTTCCTCATATTAATAGGTAACTAAATTCAATTATTATAATTATCCTTCTTGTTTGGGTATTGGTTAATATAATTCCCATTATCATTACACTAGAAGAACTCTATTGGGTGAGATTCATTCAATGCAAATTTTTCTCTATTATCATTTTCAGATAACTTCTTCCCATATATTTTGAAATGAAATTCTTAATTACCTTCCCTTTCACACATAAAAATTTTAGGAGACCCCATGATACAATTTCCTCCACGATTCATCCCACACATAGAGTATACAAAATGTTATCTTCTTTTGTCCATGTTTTTAGATTTTCCATTGAAAATTATCTTCCTTTTAATATTAAAACCATGAGATCGATACTTAATTCTAACCTCAATTTCATCCATTTTTATAGAATTCAGAATCTATTCAAATCTACTAAAGCCTTTTATGGAAACTCCCTTCCAAGATAAGGCTTTATGACACTAAATAACCTATCAACAATAATTTTAGGTTGGATGATAATACCAGAAGCGTACCTTACGATTCATGTTCAATTATCCTCATAGGTACCAATAGATTCATCATCCCTTTTCTTTAAGTCTAAAAACTATTTCTCTATTTGTGAATGTAGAATACAAGGAAATTACTTATTATATAATAAGTTCTTGAACTTGTACCAATCTAGGGAGTGAATTTCTTCTTGTTTTATTGTATTCTTGATTAGATTCAACCACTAGTATTCTTCTCCTTCTAAATGATTAATATTCAGATTTAATTTATCATATTTTGAACATTGGGGAAGGAAAAATACGTTTTTTGTGGTACCGATCAATTTTTTAGTAAGTAGTAGATTATAAGATTCATTGAAAGAAGGTGTACGTTTCTTCATGAAGGACTCAACACAACACTATTCCCTACCTTGCTCGTTTGTATGTTTCGAATGATTCATAGCTTGAGAAAACTATGAGAGAATAAAAACATGTTTTTTCACTCCGTCTCCCAAAGAATATGGATGCCTAGTAGAATAATAATTTCACTTTAAATCACATCAAACACTAACGTGGTTACTTTAGGCTCCATCCAGGTACTAAAACAAACAATAATAGAGTAATAAACAATCATCATAGTGGGAAACCACATAATAATGAAAAAATACAAAAAGGATGTCTAAATTTGGAAACCTTATTTAAAACCTAAACCATATATTTATATTATCTTATTCATAGATACTTCTATTTAAATACTTCATAATGGTTTGTGATGATTTTGTGAATTCCCAAAGCATATCCCCAGCAGTGACAAACCAATTGTGAGCCAAGACCCATTGTATGGCCCCAATTCCCAATCAAGTGTAACCTATTACGGATTTTTTAGGGTTGTATCCATAACATACATTTTTTACAGAGACACATCCACTTTTAGTATCTATAAAAATTTGTATTTATATGAAACCACTCACTGTATCCTTTATCAAAATTCCGAGACACATTCATGTACATTTTTTCCTCAATAGAGTAATCCTTAGAAATTTACTAAGGGTTATCACTAACGATTATCATCATAGTTTCCAAAAATTAAGTAAAAATATACTCTGATACAAACTATGGTGACCCTCTGTGCTCATACATCGACATTACATCACTTTTTTGGAATATTTAATACATTACACAAATAGATGCAAAAAGATCGTATTAGTTTAGTGAAACTAGAAACACGAAAACATAAACACTAGTACATAATTCTGCTATATTATCTACTGATAGGTTCTTCACGGATATCACCCTTCGTAGAAAAATCATGCATAATAAATATATTCATAACCTAAGGAACGAAAACACAATAAAGGACGTGCTCAGATGCTCGATAAGGGTAATCAAGGGAGACATGTAAGAATAATCATGAACATAAGGGAATGAAAATAAGATCATAACATTAAAAGACCATACCATGGATATAAAATATCCCAATAATGAGTCATGTAATAAATATTGGTTGTTCATAAGAAATTAATTATAATGGAATCAAGAGCATAATCCATGATATCATAATATATGAATAATATATGGAATAATGGTATACTCATAAGTATATTAAATAATTTCTAGAGTTTTCAAGGCTTAATTATATGGAAATCTTACTAGAATGTATTTAATACAAAAAATATATTCGTAGTCATGGTTCACTACCACGATCATCTTTGTAGTCAAGGTTCACTCCTAAGACCATCTTAGTGGAGAAGGTCATTTATAGAAACGAGTTCACTACCTCGTTCCTTCCATGTCCATATCATGAGATGTAAAAGCATTGCCAATTAATTGGAGGGAGTTATAGGCCCCACCCATCTCAATATGAAATCATGCATACATTTTCTATAAGGTCATAAACGGTCACATTATAAACAATTAAATGATTTGGGTATCAAAAATATGTCATCGCATCATAACTTGTGGAAAAGAGATATATTTTAGAATAATTAAATCAAAGAACAACCCAGTAAAAAATGTTTGTTAATAAGAATGTATTCCATGAAGTAGAAATTAATATCATAGAAATATAACTTGTAAAAGATAAACAGGTTTCAAAAACATCATTCCATCAAAAAATAAACACTTAAGAGAAATAATATGAATGGAACCCTTGAATCATATTCTCAAAAACACACGAGTGACACTAACGGAAGTCATATTACATGGAAAATAATTTGGAAATATCATTTTGAAAATATTTCTTGAAGAATATTTCCTTTCATCATTGAAAAACACTATTTAAAATATATATCATTTTTAAAAGACATTTTCTTTGAAAATAGATTTGAAAACATATATGAAATATTAGAAAACTATAAAAAATATCTAAAATTCTTTTGTCTTGAAAATTACATGAAAAGAAAATTTAAAAAAATTCATAATATTTTTGAAAACATGGATTTTTATTCAAATCTATTTATGGTCGTAGATATAAATACTATCATATTTTCATAAAAACACATTCTTAATTATCTTAAGTAAGAAAGAGTGTAAAAAATGGTACCGATAAATGAAGATATCCGGAAATAACGCAGGATAATAGTATGATTAGAATTATTGAGAGATTGATTAAATATTTCATCAATTGATCAATAAATATAAATAATCCAGATAAATGATGAGATTGTAACAATAAACTCATAATACATTGGTAACATTGAATCATAAAACCCATGATATAATGAAATTAAATAAAATTGAATGTATCGTGAAAGGAATAAGATTCATGATATAACATTTCAAATGTTATTACATAATCCTAATAAAATAATATAGGTGTATAACAAAACATGTGTTTGAAAAATTGAAAATTGATACAAAACTACCATAATGATTTGGTAGCTTTTTAACTATAAAACCACATGAAATGGAGATCATAAAATATGCTTTTAAATTCCAAAGAATTTAAGTATAATAGTCATAGAATACAGTCATAGATAGTATATACACTACACAAAAGAAACAGGTTGTGAATAAGGAACAAATCTCACATAAATAAAAGTGATACTAGAAATATCCTTACTTTATTCCTTAACGTCCTTAGTACTCATTCAAATATAACTTATAATAAAAATAAGTTTACTATACTTCTATCACAATAGCATATTCAAATATATAATACCATATTTTATTTACATATGATATTATATTATTGGTTTATTAATAATTCCATGTCAATGATATATTTCACGTAATAACCATTTTTGTCTTACATGTTTTAAATTATAATTATTTGTCATATTACATAGATAATGATTTACTTGTTTAAAGAATTCAAAAATTTCTATAACTATCATATATATTCAGTATAAACATATTTATAATCATCATAAAATGATAGTAATAAAAAATTAAATTCAATATTCATGGTGACGGTAGGTTGTGCGTATGAATGATCATTGTTTTCATCATCCTTTATTGTTTTTTAAAGAATGAAAAGTAAATTATTTACATATATAATTCTTAAAATAGAATTATTATTTAATATATATCACATACTTTTTAATCCATCCTTAATAAATCTCATGTAAATTATAACGAATCATATCCCCTTGAGGGGGAGGTATTCCACACATCCACAGATGATGTTATCATATTTCCACAAAATGGTAAGCACAATGGTTTTTATTTTGTATCCACATAATCAAAGATATCCCAAAATTAGTATATTCTATCAATTACATTGGAATTATTATAAGTAATCAATTCCCAAAAGACCAAGAGTTCAGTAGTCTTGGTAAACCAGATACACACATGAGTCTTGTATTAAAAATGAATACAGTAATTACACCATAAATGTTTTTATTCATTAAAAGTAAATAACATCAAGAATTAATTTATTCCATTTATTATATCCCTATATATTATTCATTGTACACTTGTTAGATTCCAAAGAAAAGAAAAAAAATATGGTCGAGTGAAAATTCTCAGTAAGGGTAAAGTATAGAAAAATCAATCATCAATAAATGAGAATAAAAGTTATGACATGGTAAATAGCTGAACTTACAATGCCATATAATCAAAAAACTGAAAATTAAGTGCATAAAAAAATGCCATCTTAATAACTGAAAACACATACCTTTCAAATAACTTGATAAGGTGAAATTAATATGATAATATAAGAAACTGAAATGAATTCCCTAAAATCAATAAAGTAAAAATGAATTTCATCCATTGATATGTCTATGAAAAATTTCATGGATTTTTCATAAATGAAACTAAATGAGGGAAATTCATTATTATTGGAATCCATTTTTAATAAGTACATGGTAACTTAACTATGAAGACCTTTCATAAGATGATTTAAAACATATCGAGTAAAAACCATATAAGGTGGATAACCAAATGACTCGTCCAATGAGACTATTAATGCATCCGAGGAATATATATAACAATCCCCCACCCATTTTGTACCTATCCAAAACATTCCCCATATATCAAATAATCAATTTAACAATGCACCTTATCAAATATTTATATGGAGTAAGAGAACAAGATTTATCAATGTTTACACAAATATTCAAATAACTATAAAACTAAACACCATATAAAAATTATATATGGTTTATAACATAAATATATCCATAATATAGGTTAAGATAAATTATGGGAAATTAAATGTTTAATGATCAAAAGAAATTGAATATTTCAAGGGAATAAAAGGAACCAAGAAAGAGAATGTGAAAATTATACATGACCAAATCAATCAAAACCCATTTAGAGGATGATTAATGATGGTATGAATAAAACATAACACAACTGGATTAAAATAAATGGTTATTATCATTGATGTATGAAAATATTATGAAAGGATATTTTAAAATCATTCTTTAATAAAATATCCTTTTTTTAAAACCCTTTGAAAAACATTTTCAATTATAATAAATTTTATAAACATTATCTTGAAAACTTATCCATTTAAAAATATAAATTAATCTTCAATGGTATGACTCTAGGTAAATCTATACATTCCATACAAGGTAAAAAGAACATTCCCTTTGCACAGATGATGGTTAGAATAATGACATGTTCGGAAAGGGATGATTTGATTCCATTAAAAAATTGCTAATGTACTAAAAATGTGAAAAATGTATTTAAAAAATAATTTTATAAAATTTTTTTAAAACATTTTAATAAAACATGGTTATTAGAAGAAAATAAGTCATCCAACTTAAGAGAGAAATGAAATCAGGTTTTCTTAAAAAAAATTATCAATCACCTTGAGTACCAAAGAGTGGAAAATCGTACTAATACTTGAAAAATGTCATTAATAACCAAATTAGTGGCAAATATATGGGTTTATTTAACAATGGTCATATAATTTCATCAAATCAAAATGAATGTTCAGTAAAATTATTCTTCTGGAAAATAATATTTAATCATTTAAATGTGTCACATGCCACATCGAATCATTTTAAATCATAATCCACATGAATGAATAAAAGTAATTGAATGTTATAATATCATGAGTGTTATGAGATTCATTATCTATCATGTAAAGGGAAATTATATACACCATATTAAATAAACTATGTTCCTAACAATAAATAAGTCTCAATGCAATATATATTGAGGCGAAATACCTTACTATGTGTTTCATTTCAAGTTAGAATCCCTTAAATTAAAGTATAATAAACTAATATTATTTTTATACCTGATTCAAAACCTTTTTTATGTCTATAAAAACATTTATTTTTTTTATTACCATGTTTTTTAATACATAAACAATTATGTTTATGTCAGTTGTTTTGAAAACATTCCGTTCATGTGTCAAAAAACAACATTGGTAGGTCAACTATAGTAAACGGGGTCATTATATAACATCTAAAGAATAATAATCAGGAAAAAATTATAATATTTATACATATATTATACCTTTATAACCAATAAATAATTATGGTTATTAAATGAACAAATGTTACACCCACGGAGATGGTAGGCCATACGTACGCTTCAGTAACGTTCTCAATATTGAATGACCATAATAGATAGAAGGTAAGTAATATTTAATATTTCCATAATGATAATTATATAATAAATACCATTTAATTTAATCATAAATATTTATATACAAAATTATTGTGATGTAATAGGAATCACATCGTGTCCAGCGAGAGGTAGTCCACACGCCCCCCGAATTATTTTATTTCTTTGTGCATGGAAGGTTAATACATAAAATGATATATATATGTATATGATTTTTATAGAAGTTTAGTTATGTATAAAATATCATATATAGGGTTTTTAATGTAATATATGTTTAATTAAAAACATCCTTTTTATATTCTATGTATCTTGTGAACAAATCACTTTGCATTGAGGGGGCTATAGTTTACACTTCCTCAAATAATGTTATCATATTCCCGAAAAATGGATTGAAAAAAGTTATGTATTATAAAAAAATTACTGAATTATAAAGACATTATAAATGTCATATATAACATATATAAATACATTTTCCATTATAATGGCCACCATGAGAGGTGGTAAAAGAAAAATGAGCTATCATCCTTTCCTTAGGAAGTAGTTTCCCATACCTAGAAATAGTATGTTCATTACCCATTAAGTGGAATTTCGTGTACATTTTGGTATACAAATTATCATAAAAACATAACAGTATATTTTAGGCCATTTTTATATATTAAATGAATAATAAGATTTTAGGGGGTTGGATAATGGAAATAAAGCTAAAACTATTTCGGAATGATGTTTCCTCTTAATCTGGTAAATCATTACAGTTTGACACAAAATATTCTTTTTATTGATTTATACCCAATGATATGATTCCTTGATGATTACAGGGTTGTTAAGGATCCATTTTTGCATTTATTTTTTGATCCAAGGTTTCATGAGAGGTGTGAGTAAGTGGGAAGAGAGGAGGTCCGTTTATAGCAAGGGAGGAGTGACATTGGTAATATTTTTACAACGAAATTAAATGAACGTTTTTATTGAATAATATATATATATTACATTAATTTCACTCATTAATTATTATTAATTTAATTAAATAATGATAAAATTGGTTTTTGACCATAAAAAGGATTTTTATAAAAAGAATTATGTTTATATTAAATTTGATTCTATACTCATTTGTAATTAATTTTTCTACTATGAGTTAATATTATATTATTTTAAACCATATATTCGAATAAGATATATAATATTGTTCGTAACCTCTAATATAATATTTGGGTTATATATAATTTTATTAAATTATGATATTTTAAAAAAAATTGTTATTCAGTGAAACTAGGTCATGCATATAACAGAAGCTATTGAGGAAGCCTACTATTGATTGTGAAGAAAACTAACTCAATTTTTCATTCATTATATGCCATTTTATGAATTTTATTTGTCAAATATAGTGAATATATAGTATAATCTCAATATATAATATTCCCTTACATTATTGGTGATGCGTTTTATACATGTTGTTGAACACAAAGATATCCTTCAGAATTTCATGGTGTTACATTCTCCCGATAAAAATTTAATTATTACCTCACAATTTAATATCAAATTTGGTAATAGATTGTTTGATACTTCCTACATTGAAATCCCACACAATGAGAAGGGTTTATAAAACATTTTTTATAGATTAGAGATTGGGAAGTAGAAAAGGTCACATGAAATACCATGTATCTTGGTCTATATGTAGAAGAACATTGGTGGAAAGTGAAAATATATACTTGGAGAAAAAGAGTAAATATATATAGAGAGTAAAATAGGCCATCATGTACAAAAAATATAATGATCAATAAAAAGATTAAGGTCTAAAATACATAAATCTATGATGATTTATAAGGCAATCAGTTCAATAGAAAAAGTTATTGGGAAAACATTTTTGTTTGAAGATATTATTCATAATGACGAGGAATTATATTAGTGTTTATGTAAACTTACATGATATAGTTCTTTTAAAATAATTTCAACAAGTGATTATTCATTGATATATTTTCTAATTCATTCAAAAATTAATATTGATTCATGAAGCACAAAAAAAAATTCTAATAGATTTTAAGGCCAACAAAAGAGTGTAATGTCTGGTTAATTGCCTTTAAGTATCTTCCAAAACAAATATGATTAATTGATTAATATATAATACTAAAAATTGATAAAACTGGTTCATCATTAACATTTTTTAGTCAAATTGTTTGAATAAAAACAATGAAAAATTAATCAGGACATTGCATATGTCAATAGTTGGCATTAAACCCTTATCATCCACTAATAATGGGCTCATGACCCGCAACCTTGCTGAATTAGATTTGCTATTACCTAGATTGCATGTTTTCTTTTTCTAAATCCCAATTATAAAAATTTCTAAAAAAAATTATGATGAAAATACTTGAAATAAGGTTAATCACTAAATTTACTTTTAATTAAGTTATTCAGTACAAACTCAATTAATTAATACTTCATAAACATATTTCCGCATAGATCCTTCTATGGCCTAGAGTTTAGCCATAATATCATTCATACGAATTATAAATAATGACACCTTATTTCTGAAACTATAACACAATAGTTTTATCCTTGATTATTTATTGTCATTATCTGTTCACATTCTTAATTTTTGTTTCTAATGAAAAGTGGATTATCCTATGAAAATCCCCAGCAGTCTAAAACTAGGTGCGTAGTAAGGCCCATTTTCATGTAACAGGTTATCATGAGTAAGTCTCAGCACAACTTGTTAGAGTTATTACTTCTATATACATCTATGGAATAACCACATCCACTTGCAGTATCTAGAAATTGATGTATTTCTAGGAATACCCACATGTTCTATACCTTAACAAAATTCTTGGATGTTATTATATGACTATCCTAAAATTATTCATTAGGGATATGTTCTCTAACATATTATTTTTTCCAAAATCTAGTTTCCTTGGTTTCAACTAAACTTCTTCTGATACTAGCTATAGTGACCCAACCCCATATATGTCCAATACAAGTTCCTATTTGAAATACATTGACGTGATTACTGGTTACTAAACCCCAAATGACCGAAATTTTAATAGTCTTTGTAAACCAGATACATACATGAGTCTTGTAATAAAATTTAATACACGAATTACAACATAATTTTTTTCTTCTTTCTAAATAATAAACATCAACAATAATTTTACAATATCCAGTATACCCTACAAATATTTCATTGTACACTTATTGGATTCATGGGGGATGAAAACCAAATAAGGGTGAGCTCAAATGTTCAATAAGGGTAAAGTATAGAAGAAGAAATAACAAATAAATGATAATAATTGTAATTACATGTTAAATAATTGAACTCACATTCCATATCGTGAATAAAATGAGAAGTATGTCCATAATAAATATAAAAAATTAATATTTAAACACATATTCCATTAATATAACTAGATACGGGAAATTCTATATGGAATGGTATATAACTGAAATGCAAGACATCTAAACAAATATTTAAAAATTAAATCTATCCATAGATATGTTGACAAAAAATATCATGTATGAATAATAACTAAAACTAAAGGAAAGAAATGCTTAATTATTGTAGACTATGATTTTTATGTACCCAAAACCTTTACCATCAAGATATTTCATAAGAGTATTTACAACATATTCGGTAAAAACCCATATAAGGAGGCTAGAAAAATGACTCATCCCATGAGACTACAAATGCATCAAGGGGTTATCTATAACTTGTCCACATTATTGTTGTACCAGTCTAAAATAGTCCTCATATATCAAATAATCGATTTAACAAAGTTCCTTATCATATATCCTTCTACTGTAAGAGATACATATTTATTGATATTTACCAAAATATTCAAATAAAATTCCGAGTAAAAAACATAAAAAAGTGATATAAAATTTAGGGATTGAACATATCGATGCTAAAAGATATGGTAAATTAGGGGAAATTTAATGTTTAATGATCATAGTAAATTTAATATTTCAAGGGAATAAAATAAATCAAGCAAGTGAATGTTAATACAATCCATGGAAAAATCAATCACAAACCATTCATAGGATGATTAATAATGGTATTAAAATAATATACCCCATGTGGAGTAAAATAAAGGGTTTCTATCATTGATGGATAAAAATATTACAGAAATATATTTTAAAAACATTCTGGAGGAAAATACCCTTTTTTAAAATGATTTTAATATTCTTTTCCTTGAAAAATAATTTTAGAAACATTTTCTTTAGAAATGAACCTTTTAAACATGTAAAGGATGATTTGAAGGAATGATAGTGGGTAAAACCATACATACCATACATGGTAAAAAGAACATTCCTTTTTCATAGTAAAAGGATATATAAATAAATTGTTTGGAAAGTGATATGAATATTCTATTAAATACAATTGTAAAAGATAAAAATGGTAAAAATTTATTTAACAAATCAATTTAATTTTATTATTATAAAACACGTGTGTTAAGAGAAAACAAGTTCTCCGACTAAAGAGATAAATGAAGTCATGTTTTCGTTAAAAGATTACCAAAATCACTTTGATTACCAATGGTAAAAAATGTTAATAATACTAGAAAATGAAATTATTAACTAGAGGAGATGAAAATGATAGGTATTTTTCAACAATTTTTATATAATTTCATAAAATCAAATCAAATGAATAGAAAATTTTTTGTTGAGGAAAATAATCATTAAATATTCCAATGTGTTCCATACAACTTTGAAACATTTTAGACAATAATAATAATGAAGGAGTAAAATTAAATTAATGTTATAATTTCACTAGAGTAAATAGATTAATGATATATAATTATAAAGGGCAGTATATAAACCATTTAATGGAAACTAGGTGTGTAAAAATGAATAAGATCTAAAGGAATGTAAAATGATATGAAATCTCTTAACTTACGTTTAGATTCATGTAAATGACCTATAACATATGGTATAATAAAATTATGTAAATTTTATACACGAATCGGATCCTCTTTAATGATTATAATTAATTTTATTTAACTTATTACCATTTAGTGTAGAACTACTTAAAGAAATATGTTCACGTTGGTTATTTTGACACAATTTGGTTTATGTGTCAAAAACAACTTTTAAAAATAAAAAATGTTCAATGTGGTCATTAAATAAAATATATACTATAGTAATCCTAAAATAATTATTATATTTATACATATATTATATATTTAAAACCAATAATTAAATATATTTATGAATAATTATCAAAAATTACACATATGGAGACAGAAGGCCATACGCACGCTTGAATAACATTCCCATATTTCAATTATAATTATGGATAGAAGGTAATTAATAGTATATCATTAAATATAATAATTATATAATAAATAACATTTTATTTTATTATATATACTTATATATATAATTGTTTTGAGTTAAATGGAATCACATAATTTCGAGTAGGCGATAGCCCATATATCCATGAATGATGTTACCGATTTGTGTGTGAAAGGGTAACATAGAAAATTATATATATATATATATTATATTTATAGAAACATAATTATTTCATGAATAAGAAATATAGGGTTTTAATTTTAAATATGTTAAATTAAAACCATCCTTTTTATATTCCACGAATCATTGGAATGAATCACATCACTTTAATGGGGAAGTAGTCCACACATCATCCAACAAAGTTATCATATTCCCACAAAATGATATTAATATGGGTATAAATTATAAAATAAATCAAAGAAGCCTAAATATATTATAAATATAATATATAGAATATATAAACATATTTTCAATAATAATTTCCACCTTGAGAGGTGGTAATGGAATAATGAACAACCATTATTTTGTGATGTAGTAGTTCATCGTACATAGAAAAATTATGTTTGTCACAAATTAGATGCAAGTTTGTGTAACTGTAGGAGTAAAAGTTTTAATTAGAACATAATAGTATAATTAAAAAACTTTTTTTTTACAATCATAGAATAATAATTTTTTTGGGGGTTGTTGAATCTAAATTAAACAATAATTCTTAATGAATGATGTTACCTCTTAATCATATAACTCATTTTGGTGTCAAATAAAAGCATACATGGATTAGATTTATCCCAAGGTAAGGATTATAGGATTAGGGGAGGGATTCTTTGAAGATAATTGAGAAGATATTTGTCAAAAAAAATTTCTTTATAGGTTTGAGGATGTGGGTGGAGAGGATGGCCTTTTATAGTTAAAGATGAGAGACACTCATGTAATATTTTTACAATGGAATTCCACACACATTTTCCATGTTGAAAGTGTATGAAATAATTGAAATAATACAAAAAAATATAGTATATGGTATGAATATGGCCATAAAATAGCTTTTGTACACGATTTTGTGTTATTTTTTCTCTTAAGATTATGGTTTAGTCATTTATTATGCTTAAGTTTACCTTAGTCATTATAAATAATTTTAATCACTATTACTAATAAATTTATAAAAAGAAAAATTAGCCTTATTATATATTATATATTATTAGGATTAAAAATATGTACTCCTTTTTTCTAAATTCCAATAACAGATGTGGAAGTAATTAATTTAAAATTCATCTCGCAGGGGGGATGATAATAGATAGTTTTAATATAAAAATGTCCAGGAGATTGATAAGTTTGTACATTCAATTTCATTGTGAAATTGATCCCAATGACATAAATTGTATCAATTGATATAATTTTACATTAAAAAAAATTAAAAATAATGTTTTAACCCATAATAATTTAGATTAAAAAGCTGTTTTGAATTAAAATTCAGTATTTTTAACTATTCACTAAAGAAGAAACTTTACGGAAAATTACCAAAAATTCATCCTGACCGATTTTGGATGTTTATATTTCAAAAATGTAGTTTATTTTGACATATTAATTTAATAAAAGTGTCAAAATTAATATTTAAATTTGTTTTCCCATCAAATGGTTTTAAAAATGCCTTAATAAATATATTGTATATTATGTGTAATATTGAGTTTTCTCTTATCTTATGATTATCAAATATATTGGATTATGATAAAGATATTTTATTTAATGTAATATACATATATATATATATATTACATTAATATCACTCAATAATTGTGATTTCTATAATTGAAAAGGATAAAATAGCTTTGTGAGCATTAAATTGGGTTTACAAAAAATGTTTTTTCATATTCAATTTGATCCTATATTAATTTTTATGTAATATGTTTTCATACAAATTAATATTATAATTTTTTAAACAATATATTTTTTATTTTATTTAATAATATTTAAAACTTATAATATAATAGTTAGGTTATATATTATTTTATTAATTATAATATTTTAATAATATATGGTTTTTTGGTGAAATGTGGTCTTGGATATAACAAAAGCTACTAAGGAACATTACCCTTATCTGTGATATAAGATAAATTAGTGTTGTATGCATTAAAATCCATGTCGTGTATTTAATTTTTTTATATTTTAAATATATAATTGAGTATTAGTATATTAAATTACATTACGTGATTGGTGATTTGTGTTATACACACTATCAAACAAAACGATGTACTTTAGAATTTAAGGGTGTTACATTCTCCCCATATTAATTAAAATGTATCCCCAAAATTTAAAATAGATCATGATAATATATTTTTTTGATGATTCCATCATTTAAATCCCACATTAGAAGAATGGTTCATAAAACAACCTCTTGAAAAGAGAGATTGAGAAGTACGAAAGGTCACATGGACTACCATGTAACTCTGTATCTATGTAGGAGAGCATTGGTGAAAGTAAAAATACGTACTTGGAGGAAAAGAGTAAATATTTATTTAGTGCAAATGAGGTCATTAATTACAAACAAGTGAATGATCAATATAAAGTTGAGGGCCTCAAATCAAAAAATATGTTATTATTTAGAAGGCCATCAGTTCAACAAAAAAAGGTATTTGAACAAAAATTTTGATTGAACATACATTTCATAATATTGAGTAATTATTTTACTGTCTATGTATAGTTAAATTATTTATTTCGAAAAATAAAATTTTCATTGATCTATTTTGGAATTCATTTGAAAATTAATATTGATGCATAATGCACAAAAATATATTTCTAAAGGATTTTAAGGACCATAAAAGTTGGAAAAGTTAGGCTATTTGTCTTTCACATTCATCTAAAACTAATATGGTTAATAGATTAATCAAGAATACTCAAAAGTGATACTACTATTTCTCTATTAATAGTTTTTATTCAAAATTATGAACTAAAAATAATTAAAAACTAAACATGAAATTTCATGGTTATTTGTTGGCATGAAACCCTTATCATCCTTTAGTCATGGGTTAATGACCCATGGCCTGACCATATTTTTCTAGTTGTCACCCGACATACATGTTATCCTTTTCTAAAACCAAATTATTATAATTTAAAAAATAAACAAGATTGAAATACTTGAAAGAAGGTCAATCACTAAATATCCTTTTAACAATATTTTTCAATAAATCCTTAGTATATAAGTAATTCATCCACTTATTTCCACATAGATCCTCCCCCGGTCTTGATTTTATCCAGAATATCATTCATAGTATTTCAAAACAATGAACACTAATTTTTAAATATAAACACCTTAGGTTTAAACTTGTTTATTCATTGTCATTATCCAGTAAAATTAATCATAATTGGTTTTAATGAAAAGTGGATTATCCTAAGAAAATCCCATAGTAGTATTAAACCCGGTGCACAGTACTATCTATTTTCAAGTACGAGGTTATGCCGAGTAAGCCTCAGAACACCTTGTAATAGTTATTACTCATAGGTATATATGTTCCATAAACACATCTACTTGTAGTAACTATACAATGATGTATTTCTTGGATGAACCAGATAATCTATACCTTACCCAAATTCTATGGTTTTATTGTATACTTATCCTGAAATAATACCTTTGGGTTATGTCCTATAACCTATGTTTTATTATATGTAGTTCCAAAGGATTACACTAAACTTCCTATTAATATAAATGTTGCGACCCGAACCTAGAGATCCCAAAGCTGATGTCTACTATAAATTAGATTGGCATGATCAAATGAAATCAAATCTCTAAGGAATAAAGTCTAGTAGTCTTGGTAATCTCGATATATACAAGATTATTTTATTAATAGTTAACTTAATAATTAAAATATAATTATTTTATTACTTCATAATAAATAACCACAAGTATATCTTCATTCCATATAGTATATACTTTCTTATCTTTTATACTATGCATCATGGATTCCAAGGGAAAGGGGAAAATATAATGGTGATCTGAAATGAACAGTAAGGGTAAAGTATAGTTAAAGAAGTAATGAATCAATAATAACAATAGTTATTATATGGTAAATAACTAAACTCACATGACATATAATCAATAAACTAATAAAACATTGTATAAAATATATGAAATGCTAATAATTTACTGATTGGAAATAATTTTTTTTAATTGAACTTTTGAGGAATAAGTGGGAAACCTGAAATAAAATAATACAAGTAGTAACCCAGATCAAGACTATAAAGAAATAGACCTCCACATCCACTACATCATTATGTGAAGCCTATACCTCACTTGAACGCTTGTCAATATGTCCTATATAGGTGTGGATGATCCTGGTCCCGATGGAAAAGCCATACCCACTCATTCATCCAAATCTAAATGGCCATGCTCAAATGAATTCTTCGAGCTATATATACTCATCTAGATTTTATCTTGTATATTTTTGATTACTTCACCATCCAAAATAAAAAAAAAAACAAATTCTGAAAACTCCCTCAAATAACACCCATTTTAGATTCCAAAAACAACAATTTTGAATTCTCTAAATCTCAAATCCAAAGAGTCAACAAAAATCCATCAAACTGACAATCTCTATTGACCTCTGTAAACTAGATTCTCGAACTCGACTCCCAAATGAAAATAAAGACCAATGCACTGCTCCGCCATAGAGAGGATAGAGGAATCATGGAAGCATAATAGATAACCAAGAAAACAAGGGCCGGATGACTCACTGGTGATACCACATATTGGACCCATCGTGTAACCTTCGCCATCATCACATCACTATCGGAATAACCATCATGAGTTATCATCATCAAACTAGAACATGGAAAACCATCGGGGAAACCCAACGTGCATCATACAGGAAACCATAGAAACTGATACACGCATCAAAGAGAAGAATGGAGGAGCTGATAATCTCATCATAGAGGCCACTAGGGAAACTAGAATCATAAATTATAGAGGCCTTTAGAGCAATATAAGATCACATCACAAGGCTGAGAACCACAATCATGGTGTCCATATACCAAAAAATACAATAGTAAAATATGAACCACTTCGAACAACAAAATAGAAAAACAAAAAATCCTTAAAAACTACCAAATAATGAAAACCATCCAAAAATATCAGTGAGAGGGAGATGAAAAAGTAACAGGAGAAGCTTGAAGCGCATTGTAGAGGCCGTTGGACAACCCGAACATGCATTATAGAGGCGACTGAAATAGATGAAATTTTCATCATAGAGGTAGCTAGATAAACTAGAGACACATATCACAATGGCCTATGGATTAGTTTTAGAGAGAATTACATGGACAATAACCTCAAACAATAGGTCTAGGTAGTGGAAATTTGTTTATGTCAAAAAACATTTCAACAAAAAATATTCCATGTTCAGATAATCATGAAGAAGGGAAGTATCCTTGAAGTTCTCCTAACACACTCCTGATTGACCACTATGAAAATACAGAACACTAAACCTCCATAAGAATCCCATCTATCAAAAACAACGCTGATGTTTTAGCAGATTCATTAATCATGATGTAGAAAAAATGAAATGTGATTGAATTTGATGCCAAAATAACCAGATTCCTATTAGGCATAAGGATCTTCAGTTATTCTTGTAGGGTAAAAAATGATGCATCAAAATGAATGATTCTACACAATAAAATCCAAGAATGCACACCATCCATAAACCTTGACCTCACCATCACTACCACTGTCACATAAGTTAGCAGAAACTCCATGAAAATACTGGTAAAATTATTCAACCCTCTCTAAATTCATAATCCAATGAACTCCATCGATGAATATGAACCCCATATCACGAAATCCCAAACAAATAGTATTGAAAATATCATTTTTAAAAAGAAAAACTCACTACAATGACCTTGCAGTCATGTCATAGATTCTGAGGGCTGATGAATTGGAATATAAATATGACTGAGCCCATCCCACCATTGGAGGAGTATATATTGTATAGGAGAGGAACTGCCGAGGGGAAGACACCACACTGCTATTCAAAAAAGTGTTTTCATCTGAATGTAATACTTTTAAGAGAGTTGTGATGAAGGTGCAACTGATGCCGCAGATGCTTTACAAGGTCTTCATCTACTTTGAACCAATCTCCAAAAAAACGTAGAGAGAGTCACATTGATGTTTGATCTAATTACACTGATGCCTCTCAAGGCCACTGTCCGCTTCAATACGAACACCACAATGATGCTCGTACAAGACTTAGAAAATTCAGTAGTAAAAATGAAATTTACCCATAGATATTTCGAAAAAAATACCATGGTTGAATAATAACTAAAACTATGTCTGAGAAATTATTAATTATTGGATTCCATTTTCTTAAGTACATTCTACCTTTAACACAAATAGATTTAATAGATTGTTTACAACATATTGATTAAGAAACCATTTAAAGAGGTTATCCAAATTACTCTACCCTTGAGATTATCTATTCATCAAGGGGATACCTATAATATATCTTGAATTATTATGTTCAATCCCAAGACATTCCTCATATATCAAATAATTGATTTAACAATGTGCCTAATCAAATATTTGTTTCGAGGAATAGATACTGATTTTTCAATATTTACCCAAGTATCAGAATCACATTCAAATTAAACACCATATTAAAATGATATATAATATAGGTAATAAACATATCCATGATAATGGGTATGGTAAATTAGATGAAATTTAGTGTTTAATAGTCAAAGTAAATTGAATATTTCAAGGGAACAAAAGAAATCAAGGAAGTGATTGTGAAAACCATCATTGGACAAATCAATCAAAAATGAACCAAGGAAATATTAAGGATGAAATCAATTCAAAATACCGCAAGTGGACTAAAATAATGTGTTGTTTACATTAATGAATGATAATATTATAAAAATATTCTTTAAAAACATTCTTTTGTAAAATATCAATTATATTTATATGTATTTTATTTTAAAATCAAATTTGAAACAATTTTCATTATAAATTAACCTTCCAAAAATTTAATGTAAGATTCGATGGAATGATAGAAGGTGAATTCATACATTCAATACACAGTTGAAAGAACATTATTTTTTAATATTAAATGGTTATAAAATTCTTTATTCAGAAAGATAAAATAACATTTTATTGAAAACATTGGTAAAAGACAAAAAGTGTAAAAATTTCATTACCAAATCATTTTAAAATGTTTTTAAAAAAAATTAAAAAAACATGCATTTTGGAAGAATAGTGGTTCTCTAACTAAAGTGTGAAATGAAGTCAGGATTTTATTAACAAAATTCTATAATAACATGAATACCAATGATTTGATAAATGATACTAATAATTGAAATAGGTCATGATTAAATAAATGAGAGGAAAATAAAAGGGTTTATTGAACAATGGTCATATAATTTACTCGAATTGAAATGAGTGATCATTAAAATAATACCATTGAACATATACCATAGTGGTAGAGGCACCTTTTTGGAATCTAAGAGACCCATGATCAAATCTAGGTGGGGGAAAATTTATAGGGTACTGCAGTAGTACTATAGTAGGTACTATTCATTACTATAGCACCAAAATATATTCATCCGATTTGGGCCTTTAGGCTGCCTATTTGGGCCAATGGGTATCGAAGAATTTTTTCCAGAAAATGCCATCAGGCCATAGGGCCTTTAGGTCATAGGGTCTTCAGGTCACCAATATCCTTTAGGCCATAGGGCTTTCAGATAATAGAAAATACCAAAATGGGAAGACCACACTTGGGAAGACCCAAACAAGGATTCAGTGGAAAGAATAGCTACTATAGGAGTAGAGCTAACCAAATTTAAGGAATGAGATGGTGTGGAATCTCACATAAAGACCAGACACTATGCATCTCTACACGAGGTAATTCTAGGCAATAATCCATTCATGGTGGGGATCTATGAACCTTCATGATGATGATGCTAGGGAGGGGCTATTGCATGTGTGTTTGGTCATGGGCCTTTAAGGTCACGTATTAGTCATGTATGTGCCTTGTTCCTTGGGCATAAAGGTCATGCAAGGGTTCTCTTCAACCCTTAAAATGATTATTATGAAAAAATAAATAAATAAATGGCCTTCAGTCTATTTTGAATATTTTTTATTAAAATTATTATTGGGGGGAAAAATCTTTAAACATTCCAAAGTGTCCCATACCCCTTTGAAATATTTTAAATAAAAACCTCACGAAAGAATAAAATTAAATTAATGTTATATTGAAATTATAGTAATTAGATTGATGAAATGTCATATAAAAGGGGAGTATATACACCATATTAAAGAAAATAGTTGAAGAATAATAAATAAGTCTCAATTGAATGTTAATTTAGATAAAATCTCATACATTACATCTTTTTTCTAGTGAATTTCCATTTAATTCTTGTATAATAAACATATATTAATTTTATACTTGAATATTAATATTTTTAGTGTATATAATTAAAATTATTTCACTAATTACAATGATATATTTAATTACTTAAACAATTATGTTTACATCGATCGTTTTGACCAGATTCAGTTTGGGTGTCAAAAACTACTTCTGTAAGTGAACTATGGTAAAAGGGTAATTATATAAAATCACCAAAATAAGAATAAAAAACACTTATTATATTCATACCTCTATTATTATTTTAAAACCAATCACCAAAAATGGTTATGTATAATGAACCAACGCTACACTCAGGGAGACAGTATGTCATACATACGAATGAGTAAAATTACCATTTTCAAATACCGTTATGCATAAGAGGTATGTAGTAATATATCTTTATAGAATGGTTATTATAAAAGAATATAATTTTATTTAAGAATACATAATTATACATATAATTAGTGTGATGTAAAATTAATCACATCATGGCGAGTAGGTGGTAGTCCACATGTCCACTAAGGACATTATCGCTTTGTTTGTGAAACGATAATAAAGAAAATGATATATATATATATATATATATATATTATATTTATTGAAAGGTAATTTTGGAAATATTATAATATATAGGGTTTTAATGTCATATATGGTTAATTAATCCCATATTTTTTATAATCCATGTATTGTGTGAATGAATCACATCACATTGAGGGGGAAGTAGTCCAAATTTCATTGAACGATGTTATCGTATTACCCAAAAATGAAGTTCATAAGGATATGTGTTATTAAATAATTAATGAATTATAGAGAAATTATAAATTTCATATATAACTTATATGAAACTATTTTTCATCATAATGTCCGCCATGAGAGGTGGTAAATGAATAATTAACCATCGTAGTTTCATGGAATAATAATTTGTTATATGTAGAAATAGTATGTTCGTTACCCAAAAGATAGAAGTGTGTGTATGTGTATGTATAAAACATTGTATAATAACATAATAATATATTTATGATACTTTTTATTCATAATTTATCAGAATTAGAATATTTTATGTGGTTGGAGAATTGAAGTAAAACTACAAATTTTAAGGAATGATGGTACCTCTTAGTCGGGTAACTCCTTTTGGTTTGAATCAAAAGCATTATTGTATTGCTTTATGACTAAGGGTAGGATTATAATATGAGACGATAGATGTTCATGAGATATATGGGAAGAACTGGCTCGATCCAAAGTATCTCGAGAGGTGTGCAGGTGTGGGAGAAGATGATGCCCTTTTGTAGTGGAGAAGGAGTGACACTCTTGTAATATTTTAACAATAGAATTCCATGTATGTTTTTAACATTAAATGTGGATCCAATAATGGAAAAAATTATATAAAATTGAGGTTAGGTTCTATATATTGTGATAATATGTATTTTATACAATTTTTAGGTAATTTGGGTTCTTAATATTATGGTTTAGTGCCTTATTAATCGTAATTTTACCTTAATCCTTCTAATTTATTTTAATATCTTTCCCTAATATTTTGGGTCAAAAACAGAGATTTAATTATTTGATATTAAAAATTATGATGATTAAAAATATGGAATACATTTTTTGAAATTAAAATCAAATAAGTGACAGTGATTAATTTAAAATTCATATTATATATGGGAAGACAATAGAAGTTTTTAAATAAAAAATGTTTAGATGTTTGATAAGTTTTTTAAATTAAATTTAAATGTTAAATTAATCACAATGAAATAAATTGTATTAATTGTTATATATTTGATATAATTTTAATTTAAAACTAATAAGAATAGTAATTTATCTATATAAATATATTATCTAAAAAATCAGTTTTTAATTAAAATTCTGTATTTTTAACTATTAACTGAAATATGAAACATCCTGGAAAATTAAAAATAATTAACCCTAAACTTTTTTTAATTCTATTTCAAAAATAATTTTTATTTAAACATATTAAATCAATAAAAGTACAAAAAATTATATTTAAAATTTTTTTCCATCAAAAGGAGGTAAACATTATTTAATAAAAATATAGTATTTTACGTGTAATATTGACTTTTTTTCTCATAATATGTTTATAAAATATATTGTACTAATATTAAAAATATTTTATTGAATATATAATATTTATATTAAATAAATATCACTATGAAATTGTGATTACTTTAATTTATTATTATAAAATAGGTTTGAGAGAATTAAAACGGTTTTATATAAAAAAAATTGTTTATATTCAATTTTTTCCTATATTAATTTATTATTAAATTGTCACCATTGAATTAATAATGTATTATTTGAAACTTTATAATTCCATCTCGTAATTAATAAAATTAATAACCACTAATATAATGGCTAGGTTATATATTATTGTATTAAAATATAATATTATTATAATAAATTGTTATTTTGTGAAACTTGTTCTTGCATATAACACAAGCTATCATTGAAATTCAATCTTATGTGTGATTCCTGATATATTAGTGTTTAATGAATTTAAATAAATTTAATGTATTTAACTATTTTTAATATAGTGAATATGCATTATATTCTTGGGATATTATATTATCTTATGTGATCAGTGATACATGTCATACATGCCATCGAACACAATGATGTTCTCTAGAATTTCAGTGTGTTGTATGTTTCATAATAATACCATAAGAATTAATACATCATAAATATCATATATTTATAATTAAAAAATGTTCATTGTATCATTATTCCCAACTATAAAATTTGGTAATTGAAGAAAGAATGACATCGGTTCACGAGGTGGTAGCCTGCCATACACAAAAATGATGATTGTGTATCCCATTTGATGAATGCTTGTGAGAGCTTAGGCCAAACCCATAACATTAAAAATCTCATTATATTTATACTACTATGGTTATTATATAAACATGAATCAATATGAATATGTTCAGTGGAAAAAAAGTAATACAAAAGTGCATGTGGAAGGATGTTACATCTTCTTTGGTTAACTTATTTTGGTTTGCACCAAAGGGATTGCATGATAGGATTTATTCCCAAAGTAAATACTCTACGATAAATGGAGGTAATTTATGAAGAGATTTAGTAATGTTTTTGTGGAGAAAAATATATTGATAGGTGTAAATACGCGAGGGTGGAAATTTTCCGTTTACTGTGGAGAAGAGTGACATTCTTGATAAATATAAAAATATAAAAACTATTAAGAGTTATTCAATACATCATGTACCTACAATAATAGGTAATTTTTGAGACAATGTATTATATGATACAAATATATTCATAAAATCTATTTTGGAAAAAAATATTACATTTATCCTTTTATGGTTAAAGATTAACAACTAAGTAATCTTGTGTTTGCTTAATCACTATAAATAAATTTAATTATCATCACTAATATTTTATGTTAAAAAACTAATTTATCATTAATATAATTTATAAAATATTATTATTAAAAATATTTAATCTATTTTTTTAATTCTAAACATAAAATTGACAGAAATTCATTTAAAATTAATATCGCAGATGATATGAGATGATTATTTTTAATAGTTAAATCTAATTGAATTAAAAAGTTTTTATATTCAATTTCAATGTATAATGGGATAAAATGACCTAAATTTAATTAAATGATTTTAAATTGTTCTAATATCACTTTTGAAAAATTAAAATATTATTTAACTATATAAATAATTTATATAAAAAAATAACTTTCAATTAAAATTTTGTATTTTTCACATTTCATCAAAAAATAAACCTTTTCAGATAAATATCAAAAAATCACCCTAAGATAATTTTAAAATTATGAATTAAAAAATGAATTTTATTTTATAAAATTATATTTATAAATGTTTCAAAAGGAGTAATTATATTATTTCTCATATTAATATATAACAATGTTATTATTTATAGATAATCGTATATTTCAAAAATATTTATACATTTCTAACAATTATATATCTCATTAAAAATATATTCAATTTATTTGAAATTATAATAAATTATATTTCAAAATTAGTTATTTATATTCATATTATTTGGTTTAATATCGAGGTTTTATCTATCTCACTTATATAATCATTCCCAATTTAAATTTTATATTTATGAAATTAATTTTGAGGGAAAGTTAGAAAGCCAAAATAAAAGCATGTCATACGAAATTCCAAACTCATAAAAAATTACCAAACTATTCTAGAAAAACATAAATTTTTCTGAATTGATAACCCTATATAAGATCAAGGAGATTAATGTTAATTTTGTGTCTATAATGTCTTTGGTGATATCCTTAATGTGGTAGGAGAACCTATAGTACGCCTTCATGTATTCTTCCAGATTTATTTTCCACATTGATTCCATGAGACAAAATCCGTTATTTCTTACTGATCCAATCAACATTATCTTTATTAAGATCAAATCAGATTAATATCTCATAAATTTTATCTTATTGCACCATAGAAATTTTAATATCGAAATCATAATCGACTATTTATTCTTTATATTTTAATAGAAGTATCAGGTTAGTATTATCCTTCCTTGCCTCATTATAGACACTATCAAATGCCACAAGATCAATCAAACAGTTAGTATCATCATGCATACAACCTTTAGACTCCAAAAACTCACTAGTATCCTCTACATAATATCCATCATGATATTTTATTAAGGCTTAAGAGGCTCCATAAATTTAATACCCTTAACAACAGATCAAGTGGTCATCATTTATGGAAGGCACAAATAATATTTTGGAGTCACGGTCATTCTCTATTCATTAAACGAATAATATCCAACATATTTGAGGTTTATATTCCATTTTTTGGTCTATTATGTGAGAAACACTAGTGTTTCTCATTATTCTGATACTCAGTGATTCATTTATTGAAATTTAAGATTATGTTTCTTATAGTTTGAGATTAAATTGTAGTCTTTTATAATAAAAGGTTATCATTTATTAGTCTACATTGCATTAAGTAAAGTAAATTTAATTAATTAAAAAAATGGTTCATAAATACTCAAGATTATATATTATAGAACTTGAATACACTAGTTAGTACTTTTCTTATTCATATATAATAGATGCTTGAATAAATTTCTAAAATATGTCACTAGATTAAGAGCTATAGATGACATGGCACTTGGTTTGGATCTGTGAAGAATGTGGATTTTTCACATGAACCAATCCCACTATTGCATAATTTTTTTATTACTTTGAGGATCGTAAATATATCCAATTAGAATCCGTGGAGGTACATTTTATTTTTAATTTATTAAAATTTGATATATTCTATTGTTATTGAGTTGTCTTCTAGGGAGCTTCTGGGAAATTAAACTGATGATGATGAAATATGAATCAAGTCCATAATATGACTAAGTTTAAATCACATAAATATTTATTCTATTGAATGTGTTTGAGTTCAAGTTATTATAAGGGTACTTCATAATACACATATATGTGAAACAATACAGTCACCAATGACACATGGTTGTGGAATGAGTGATAATTGAGTTATGTCAATGAAAGATGATGGTAATAAACCTAATTTTTTATTATAAATATTAATTTTATTAAAGGGATAATAAAAAAATCTAATAATGAAAGGTTAATTTGATGAAGAACAATCATCTGATACATTTTACACTAGATATTTCAAGTAAGAGTCTAGAACATAACATAACATGTAGTACTCATTTGTGACCAATTTTAAAGGGTTGGTTTCATCTTCCCCTTTGTAACACCCCGAGATTTTATGAAAAATATTATTTTAATTTCATTAATGTCTTGTGTTGTATTCTACGCCAAGATTACCTTGCACTATACGCAACACCGTATTAGCTTGCAGTATACGCAACACTATTCTTGGATCGTGTTACACACAATTTTGATAATAGTTATTCTACGCAACATTGAGTATATATATATATATATATATTCAATGTATAAATTAAATATGGTTGGATTCTCTTATACGAAACAATGAAGGATTATTTCACAACATGCAACCCTGACTTGGCTTGCATTATACGCAATCACGACCTTCCTCGATAGCGTGTGTTGTACGCAATACCGGGTTTTAATAAACAACGATATATTATTATAATATTGTCATGAACTAGCCGTTATGAATAGTGTTAACTAAATTTTGAATTTTATAACATTATTATTCATCTTACACATTTCTAGAACATGGTGTAATAACAAAATAATTTTTTCGGGAAAAATAAGTATTTTTCAAAAAATGCAGTTTTGCCGCCTTTTGATGGCGCACCCACTTTAAATCTAGTTTTTGACATGTTTATAATTTAAATTTGACAAAATAAAATCCTTCTTTTGAATCAGGATATAAAAATTTACATTAGATAAAGTTTTGATATTTTTCCGATAACTCTCATATTTTAATGAATAGTAAAAACACGCTATATTTTAATTAAAAGCAACTTTTTTCATCGTAATATCTTATGTGGTTAAATTATAATATTGAATGGTTTTAAAGTATAAATAGAATATATTTTTACCATTTAATATAATGTATGTCATTAGCATTGATTTTACCTTGAATTCGTAGGTTAAATCAATTCAATCTTTTGCAATGTTTTAAAGAAAAACCCGTTTTCTTTCGACAACGGGATTAATTTTAATTTAATTTCTGCAACTTTTGTGTATTGAATTTGGAAAAATTTATTCCATATTTGGAATCAGTGGATCCAAATTATGTTAATAAGCTACTTTTTATTTTTGGGAATTATGAATAGTAACTACGATAAATTTTATTTACCATAGTTAAAGGTAAATCGGGTAATTAAGGGTAAATATAATATTTTAAAATTACCCTAACAAATGTCAAAAATCCTATTGGATGGATAAAAGTAGACCCATATAACCTAAGGGTCGTATTAGAATCATTTTATGGACTTTTTTCCATGAAAATAATTTAATTATTATAAAAACCAAAGAATGTGACAACATGTCACTTTCTTAAATCTTATAAGTATAATAATTTTAATTTAGTGATAAACTTCATGAAACATCGAAAATGAATTGTATCCAGAAAGATAATACAATTATCTACATCATAGGAATTTATTTAGAATTTTTAGGGATTAAATAATTATCATTTATTATGACACAAAGATGATGCAGTAATTGTCTTATTAATGAAATATTAACATAATTGATGTTATAAATGCCCAAATAAATGCAATTTGAGACTTTTTATGACTTACATTAATTTTATTGGTTAATATGACATGTTATTGTTTATATAAGTAACTTTTTTAGAACTTATCATTCTGTTATGAATTTCATAAAAATCATATACCAAATAGTGTCAAAATTGACATAAATTAGTTTTTAAAACAAATATTCTCTTATTAATTGTTATTTAATACCTAAAAATATAAGGTTCGGCCAAATGACTTAGATAAGGATAGATATATTAATAATAAACAACCTGGGGTTCTTTTGGCTTGTTATGGTAAGTTTATTAACCGTATAGTGTAAGAAAACAAAAAGACAGGGTAAAAGTTAAATTATTTAACTTAGAGTTAAATCTAATTGATAATGTTAAAATAATAACCTAATCTTGTCTAAATCCTATTGAATGAGAGGATTTAGACCCATCCCCACTTTATCTTCTAAATAAGACCCTTTGGAACCATTATAAACCGATTTTGACATTAATATAAAATAATATTATGAGATTTACCTAAGGTGCCCCTCTCCTCCCTTATAAAAGGGAACCTCCTCCCCCTTTTCCTCACACCACTTTGAGCCTTCAAGCTCGGCCAACCCCTACCAAAATCTCTTCTCCAATTCCCTAGTTTCATCCTAGAGGTCCTGGTCTTCTTCAAAGAACATCCTTTGTTCTTTAAGTCTAGGTTAAGAAAAGGCGCGTCAAAAAGAGGAGGTTCTGATACGTACAAAGCATATCAGACATAAGGTAAGGGAAATATCACAATCTCATTTTTATCCAAGATTGTTTATAGTTTAGTATTTACTAGGGAGTATTTTATCATCCACATCCATGTTTCCTCAATATGTAATATTATTTCCATCCACCTAAAATTATTTAAATCCAATTTTACCCTTAGGTGAGTTTTTAGTAAAAGATATGAAGGGAATCTTTTGTCGTTTTTCGTACGAGGTACATTTTGACTTTTCCGAAAAAAGTACGAGAAGAATGTTTTTTTAAGTTATACGGCATGAATGGATTTTTAAATCATTATTTCCAAGAAGCTTCCTTTTAAAGTTTTCAAGTTTATTTTTAATCAACTTCTTTTAGTTTAAAATTGTATGACTTGTTAAGAAAGGAAAAATGTTTTTGAAGTTGAAAGGATGTTTTTCTCAAAAATGGAGTTCAAGTGTTTTATCAAAATTATTTTCCATCTAAGAAAATAAAGGGTCATGTTTTTATCCCTATTATTACATTGATTTGATAAGGTTGTGATGGAATTATTTTTATAAATTCCTTTATATTATATGAATTGTTTTATGATGTCACGATGTTTACGATTCCCATTTTTACTACATAGGTTATGCAATGATGTATGATTTATGATTTTTTGGCACACATAAGAATTGTATCATTATGAGATGGGTGGGACCTATATCTCCATCCAATGAATTGGGTAAAGATTTTATATCTCATGAGATAGGCATGGCTGGAATGGCAGGTTATACCGGTTCAGTGTAACAGGACTAAAACGAGGGTGACTCAGTTCAGAAATGGACTTTGTCCACTAAGATAGTCTTGGCAATGAGTATTGACTAATAAGATATGATTCTCTATGATTATGTGTGTATGCCACAAAGTTTCATTTTTTTGGTTATGATTATTGGGATTTCATTTCACTACTATGATTTATCCCATGTTATGAAATTATGCTCTCTTTTGTAGGTTAAGATTTCCAAAATGTTATGTTATTATGAATATGATGGATTGATATTTATTTTGTTTACCCTTACTGAGCATTTGATCTCACCCTTTTATGTTTTCTTTTCCCCAGGATATAAAGAAATGTTTTAGGTAAGAAAAAGGAAGATCTTTATGGGAGATGATGAAGATCTTTCACCATGATTAGAAGATTATATTCCGTGTTTCCAAAGACACTAAACTATTACGATACTTGTGTGTTTGTTTTTGTTATGTACTAAGTATTCTGAAAAAGTAATGTAATTTCCATGTACGTCAGGATTTGGGTCTCTACACCCATTGAATTTATTTCATTCATTTTGATGGTAATAAAAATAAAATTATTTAATATAAATTTTATAATGTATATATTTTCTCTCCGTGAATCAAACTACACATTTTATACTCTCACTTCTCAATTACATTTTTCTATGATAATTTGTCATACATCTAGATTTTTAAATAAAAACATCGAAATATTGTTATGATATTGATTCTAATATAATATTATTAATTTTAATAATGATTGGATTATTCTTTTATTTAAAGAGATGTAATATTAATCCTTATATCGGTTAATATATTGGATAAAGATGTTAACATAATAATTATTTTGGATGTTCGATCAATAAATTATCTATGAAAAAACAAATTATTTTAAAACAAAAGTTGATATTTCTTTTTGATATATCTTATTTTTGTTCTTTGTTCTAATTTTAATTTATGAGTTTTATTCCTACTTATCTACTAGTTGTTTTTTTCTTAATTCATGTCAGTAATTTCTGTGTGTTTTATTTTTCTATGATTTTTAATCTTTTTTTCTCCATGAACAGTTTCCCTTCCAAGTGGGCTTAAAACTATTCTCATTGTTTTTATGTAGATTGTATGAGTTAAAATATATAAATTTTATGTATTTAAACAAAATTATATAAAATTTGTTTCATCATTTCAAGGGAGGGTCTTCATGTCACCATATTTGAAAACATAGAAAAATTCAATTCACAACAAAATAAAATATTTTTTAAAAAACCCAGGAAAATGATTTTTAAAGAAATATAATCTATGAATAAGTTGCTTTATTTTTATTCTATAAAATATTTTTTATGAAATATATTCGTTACTACTTTTTATATGTACAGAATTTCATCTTCTAATAAGATAGTGACATATATTTCATAAATTAATATACATATGAATTCCTAAAAAAAATAAAGCTGAAAAAGAAAATACAGGAGAGTGAGTTCCTATAAATTTTGAGCAAAATTTTCAACTTAAACTTATTACAGGTGGAATGAAAGGACTACAATAAGAGAGTATCAACTTCATGAAGTCTCAAGAATCCCTTATTTTATTATATTTTATCTTAGAGCTTGAAATTATGATTTGAAACAATTATGTACCTTACTATTTCCCATATTTAATGGTTTTACTATTGGGGATTATTCTACATTTATTAGAGACTACAATATAATTTTGAAATAATTTCCTTTTAAATAGATCAATGATAATGATACTAGGATGGGAGTGTTTCAATTTTCTTTCCAATAATACTATAAATTATTGGGTTTTTATGACTAATTGAGAATATTTTTAAAACATGGTAAAATATTTGTAATTATTTTGTCACAAAAGTTTACTCAAGACGATTAAAAGTAAAAATTCATAATTAAATCACTAGTTCCTATCAAGAGGATAAAAATTCCTTTCATGAGGCTTGGGATAGATTTAGGTTCCTACTTATGTAGTTTCCTTATAATTATATCTCTTCTCATTTCTTTATTGATATGTTTTATAAAGGGTAGTCCATAACAAGTCATAATTTAGTTGATCAATCAGCTAGGTAAATTAAAATGGTAAAACTAAAAAATATATGATGTAACTTTACAATAATTTATCTCTTAATTCATGAGATAATAATTTTAGGTGAAGGATAGTGAATGGAGGGGACATAAACACTAGTTAAATCATGGAAATGAATAATTGGTTGGATTAAATCAAGGAAAAAAATTCAATCATTAATGATTGAAAATTCAAAAAATAAATTTTAATAAAGTGGGATATAAAAAAATGAAATATACAAAAATAGAGTAGTGATATCAGTGTGAAATTTATGGACATAATAATTATTTTTTAAAATATTTTACATGGTATCTTGTCATAATGAAAATTTAACTTTTGAGGGATATGGTTACAAGTTTTATGGTAGTGATGATCCACTTTTATATAACTAAAAAACGGTTAAATAAATCATCCAAAACATTCATGGATATAATAAGAAGTTATAAGGCCACCTCTACTTGTTTTCTATCATCAACCCAGTCCACAATTTATAAACCAACAAAGGGATGAATATCGTAATTTCTGTGGAATTATTGAGAGAAAAATTATTTAAAATATCGATGAAATAATGAATATGATGGAATATAAATATAAGAAATATAAAACATAAATTAATAATCTTCAAACTCAATTCGGTCAAATGGATAGAGATATATGTACTGGGAAAAAATGGAATCTTCTAAGCCCAATAGAATTGAACTGTCATGAAAATAGCATGTTTGTGGATATAATAAGTGGATTTAAAAATAAGAAAGAAGTTGGAAATGAACATATGACATATCAAAATGAAAAATAAATATTAATTTAAAAGTAAAAGTCTATATAAAAGTGAATCTGTATTTGAGAAAATGATTCATGATAATTTAGAAAATAACATTTTTTTCAGTTGAAATCTAGGTTGAATATTATTATTAAAATAATAAGAACAATGGGAATGAGAAATTTATTGAATAATTTGTGGATATTCCTTATATTCATAAAAAATATGCCCCTTCCATCCCTTTTCATGAGAAATAAATTCCAAAAAAATTACAAATATGAACTGATCTGGTTCCATAGGATTTTATCCAAGCTCTATGTTAAAATTCCTTTCATCTAAGTCCTGATTCAGATTCATTCATACCTGAAATCACCCATGAAAATTATTTAAATAAAAATACTTTGGAATAATTTAAAACTTATAGCTTTACATTGGTTTGTAGTGCTATTCTTCACATAGATGTGTAGTGTTTTTCTTGACTTAGCTGTGAAAAGGCCCTTTAATCCCTTTCACCATGTACAATAGTAGAAAAATAAATTAATTTTGTGATCTTGGTGATATAATAAAAAATCTAGAATTATAAATATTTTAATATTTATGATTGGGTGAGTTGTTTCCCACCACTTTCATTTTACAACAGGCCGACCATTCTTTCCCATATCCCATAGAAAGAGTTGATTATTTTATAGTTTGAGATGGAAAAATATTTCTACCAGTTAAATTTCTTATAGTCGATATGGAATATGAATAAGATGATCTCATCATTTTAGGTTGTTCTTTCTTATACATTGGAGGACCTTTTATTGACGTGTCTAAGTGTAGGTTAACATTAATGTTTTTCCAGTAATAAAAATATTTTAATGGTTTTAAAAATTATATGGAATGAAAATTTAGTGAAAAATATTAGAGTGTGGATCTCTTAGATCTTAAAAATACTTTTTATTATTTATAAAAATAGATGAAATGACCTCTGGATAATGAAGTTACCATGTAAGGTGAAAATTTTGTTCCACACATTTTTGAGTCATCTCAAATTGAGAATATGGATAAATTTACAAAATTGGATAAAAACTCACTTCATTTATTGTGGTTCAGTATTGAAGATGCATTTTACTTAGATGTACATAAATAATTTTATGTGGTATTGAAGATAATTTCTCTTATATAATTTTTTTTTAGAAATTTCCTAAGGTTGAGGGAGTGTTTTTAATTTTTTTTGATAATTTTCTTATTTAATATATTGGAATACAATATACAAATTCATATACATGGAATATCTAATTTAAAAAATAGTGAAGAAAAATTCAAAAGTAGTTTTGAAATTGAAAACTTTTCCAGTTTTCAAAATCATTTTATGAAACATGTTGATGACATTAGACCTCATAGGCCCAAGAGTAATCCTTTCTCTAAACAAGAAGTTAATTTGGATCATATGACACTTCCCACAGAACATTAATATTTATTTATTTGTGTAAACTGAACACCCTCTATTATTGTCTCAGATGAAATTCCTAAAACTAATGAGGATTTTTTTTTGAGTTCTAATATTTTATAAAACATTAATATGTTCTCTTATATCTAAAACGAAAGGGATTACCACTCTATTTTTCATAAATAAGATTCATATGGAAGAAGAACATCAACCAAGACATGAAGGTCAAATGATATAAAATCCAAAAATGAAATAGTTTTTGAGATAATAGGTTACCAATATGTTAGATACTAACATTTATTACTGAATTTATGATATTTTTAGGTTATTATTTTCCATGAACTTCCAAATAAAGGAGTATTTAATGTTATAAACAATGAAAAATGAACAAATTAATGATTGGAAAACTACAAAATGGTGATTATTTATAGACTACAAAAACATTATTTTTTCAACTAGAAGATATAATTTTTCATTTTCACTTTTAGATAAATCTATTTATAGGGTAGACTTGAAGAAGTTATTTTTCTTTTTGGAAGGAAATTATTGTTACAACTATATTCTAATAGCTCAATAAGTAAATTAATAAACTGCTTTAACATGACCATTTAGAATATCATCCGACTGATCAATTCCCTTTGGATTTTTTTATTTTCTATACACAATTTAAAGGTTCATGATTAGAATATTTTCATAAATTATAGATAGGGTCATTGTGGTGTTTACATGTTATTTTTTACTATTTGGATAACTTTTGAGAGCTATTTAGAGAAACTAGAATTGGTTTTATAGATGTTCCATGAGACCAAATTAGT
Source organism: Viscum album (assembly GCA_963277665.1). Lineage (NCBI taxonomy): Eukaryota > Viridiplantae > Streptophyta > Magnoliopsida > Santalales > Viscaceae > Viscum > Viscum album. The sequence continues at coordinate 1,289,969,383 of OY728138.1, read as the reverse complement.
TATTAATTTATTGAAATTAATGTTTATGGTTGTATAATGAATCTTATTCATATATAAAGTGTAAAAGAGGGTAAATGATCCCAAAAATACCAAAATACGATTAATTCATAAATCTACACCTCTAGAAAATTTAAATAGTCTTAGACGTTTCATAGGGTTATTTTAGTAGAGTTTTACAAAAGACATTTGAAAAATTATAGAGGCAGTGTGTACACTATTGGATAATGATACACCCATTATATTTGAAAAATCGGTTTTAAATATTCTAATTTTTTAAATAAAAACCAACTTCTTTACATATCATCACTACACATGATTTTAAAATGACTATTGAAATTATGCGTGATGCTAGTGATGTGGCTGTTAGAGCTGTTATAAGAAAAAATAATGATAGAATGCTATATACAATGTATTATAACTGTATAATGAAAGATAATTCTCAAATAAAATATTCCAATATAGATAAGGATTTTTTGGATATTGATTGTAATTTATAAAAATAGATATAGTACATTTTAGCTTCTAATGTTACAGTATTTCTATATCTCACAACATTAATGTTTATATTTTTTAAGAAATATGTAAAACATAGACACATTTGTCGGATAATTTTGTTTCATGTGTTTGACAAGGAGGTTTTAGAAAAAGTATTCTGTTAGAATTTTTATTTTGGATCATTTTTTAGGTTCCCCAGTACTCATTATAAATATCTTATAGAAATTTTGTCCTCTTCCAGGTGAACTGCTACTCAAACTTTTATTCAAACAATCTACGTAGTACAGATATTTTACAAATTTTATGAAAAAAAGAGTTATGACAAAATATTTATCACATATTCTATGTAACAATTTCAGATTAGACCTTATGTATGATATGTGGAATAATCCATTTATTTTTATAAGGTGTTAAACATGATCTTAATAATGTGTTTTCTAGAAGAAAAAATGTTTTTTATTATGGAGAGTTATCACCCATAAACTTTGGGAGGTAATCATGGATGTGATAAAAGATATCAAAAAAAATCTTGTCTGATTTTATTAGCCTAATTTTTTGAAGGATACTAGGAGTTTATTTGGTGGTTTTGAAAAGCTCAAGAGGAAAATAAAGTTTGTATAGAAAAAAAAGATTCCTCGATAATCTATTTTGTATGTCTAGAATTTTATGTTTGGGGATTAGATTTTATAGGACCATTCCCATATTCTCATGGGAATGAGTATATATTAGTAGATTTTTATTATGATTAAAAGTTGTTTGATGCAATGGTGCACCCTAATAATCAAGTTAAAAGTGTAGTAAATTTCATAAAAAAGAACACATTAAGTGGATTGGGGGTGCCCAAGGATTTTAGCACTCACAATAGAACTCATTTTAATAAATTTAAGTTAAAATATTTAATGGAAAAGTGCAGATATAATGATAATATATGAACATATTTACATCTGTAGTCCAATGTAAATGTTGAAAATTTAAATATCCAATATATGATGATTTTTGAGAAACTTATATCTAAATATAGGAAGGATTGGCCCTTGAAACTAGATGATGCATTATCGGCCTACAAGAAGTGCATTCAAAACCATAAATGGCATGCCTCCATAATTGTTTTTGTTTCTAAAATATTTTCATTTACATATTTATTTTAAAAACAATTCATATTACACAGTAAAGGATTTGAAATTATATTTTTAGATTTTTTGTGACTGAAGAAGACATTATCTTAGTTATTTAGAAGAAATTTAGAGTTTATATTAAAAATACATGGATTTTAAATTTTGGACTATGTTTTTTATGATTCAATTATTTAAAATAGAAAATTAAAGGCTCCCTTTAAAATTATTACCTTTAATTATAGACTTAATTTTTTTTAAAAAATTTAAATCCATGTAGAGTATAATTTTCTCTATTATTTAAGTGCATAAAATGTATAGGATGAAATTATTGGAGAAAATAAAAGAATAATAATAATAACTGGTCGAAGGGTCAAACATTATATTTAAAGAAATATACAGAGCTTGGTATCAATATTTGTGATTTAAAATTATGTTTTCATAGATTTATAATAGAAAAAATTAAATTTGGTGCTCCCTAGGAGTCAAAATTGTGTATTTATTTTCATTATACTTTCTATTTAGTAAAGAATAAATTACTAATATACAATTCATTTAACTATTTTTCCTAATTTATTTAATTCATGGTATACTCCCTCAATATTAAAATTGTTTTTGGTGTGGTGGAAAGATATGTATTGAGTTTTGAATTTTTTTCATGTCAAATAGAAGCTACACACTAAATCATAACAGGATAAAACTTCCCAAAACCAAATATATGGTATTTTATTAATTGTGTTATTTTTCTATTGCAATCCAATGCTTATATTTTTAACTTTTATATAATTATTATTAATAACTATTTTATTTTACTCATGCAATGACGAAATAATATTTTCCTATACTTTAAAGAGAAGGATTATTAAACTGGGGGTGTGTTTTTTTAAATTTCAGAATTTATATTATTTTTTATTTACTAATATTATTATACTTTTTTTATTAGCTAAAAATATAGTTTAAATATTTTTTTAAAATATTCTCATAGTGTCTAATTAAGAGTATGGGAGTGATTCCCATTAATATTTTTATTTATGTGAATGTGAATCTCTTTATTTGGTGAATAACATGAAATTTTATAGGTTGTTGAAAATCAATGAGAAACAAACATTCAAACATGTTGACACCCTAAAAAAATTTTGTTATATTTTTCGTTGTAATATGTTATTATATTGCTGTAATTCGAGATAACTTTAATTTATATTTGTTTATCCAATGGAAATTAATTCATCTAAATCATTGACTATGAAAAATTGAACATTTTCGAATTGTGAGAAACATATTTCTTGAACTAGTTTATGTACCATGAACATAAATTTTAACTATAGAATTTAATTAATTTGAAATTTAAGGATTAATTATTAATTTAAAATTTGAATCCATCTTTGAGGACACAATTAGGTTATAATTACATGGGAAATGGTATTTTCAATAACTTTAACCAGGATTTAATGTAATCCCAAAAAAACCATAAAATTCTTTATATTTTGAGTTTTTTATGATTCAAAATTCAAATATAGTGGATATAATTTTTTATAATGTTGTATATTTTTATTTCCACCATGAGGTGATTACCTTATTTTTCATTCACATGGATTTAGTTTTATTAATGAATTCATTTCAATATTTACTTTTTTATTACATTTTCGGAGTAGAATTTATATTAATCATTAGTTTTGAAAATTTATACTAGGTTTTATAATTTGAAGCTATAAATATATATGAGCTTTGAAAAAAACATAATCCAAGTTCTGTCACCATTTTTAATTCATTTACTCTTTTATTCATAATGATTTTATATGAGTTATGTATACTTGTTGTAATTATTAAATGATCTCATCCAAACAAGATGTTAAATTATTTTGGATTCCAATTATGTGTTTCTAATATATTATATGTAGAGAAAATATTAGAAGTCCTAGTTATATTCAATGTTTTGAATTCTTAATCATTTCCAAAATTTTCAATCTCAATTTGTATTAAAAAAATTCAAAATTTAGAAAAAACCTATTGTTTTGAGAAGTGTAAAAATATTTTTCTATTTGAAAGAGTCAATTGGGAAGAATAATTTTGGAAACTGAATCATAGTGTAAACTCACTTTTTCAGTCATTATAATTATTTTCTTCAACTAAATTTTATAAACTGGTTTCTTGAGGATTTTTAAGGTTTATACTAACTAAATTTGATGTGTCCCTTAATTATTTGGTTTCCAAACCATTTATCTATGATCATTATGTTTTTAAATTTATAAATAAAATTTAGTGTCTATTTATAAATAAATTATTAATTATTAATAATTATGAAAGTAAGTATGTTTTTAAGTTTAAATTATCCTATTATTTTAAATTGAAGTATATATTAATCTCATTTCATTATTTTTTTGAATCTTAAACATAAATTATGTTATTAGTTATTTTTTGTGTTACATGAGATAAATTTTAATTTAATTTATTTTTATTATTTAGTTAAATGATTAATACTTTTTTATTTTGTATCTCATGTCCATGATGATTTAACAATTTATAAGATTAATTTACATTTTAGTTTTTTTGGTAAATTTTATCTTTCATTGTTTTTAATCAAATAGAAAATTATTTAATGTGACCTAAAATTTATTTTATTATTTTTAATTATTTAGTTATAAAAATAATTATATTTTAATTTATAATGTATGTTTTTATTAAAGTATTAAAAATTAGTATGAAATATATAATTAATTATTTAAATATTCATTTAATTTAATCATTTTTGTGTATGGTTGATATGATTGATTTTTTTTCAAAGCCCCATAGTGACCATGACATCTACAATTGATCATGTAACTAAATTGATGTTACAATGGGACCTATCGATGTTTTGGATAATGGTATAAGTGACCATGAGAGTTAAATTCAAGTTATCATGCCCAATGTATGTGAAATATTGTAATGTATGGAAGTAACTGTGCCATAAAGAATCTTATTCTGACATTCCTAGAGAAAAATAATGAAAAAGAGAAATTTATTTGATAGAGTAACTTAATTTTACTACCCATAGAAGGAAAAACTATCATGTATATTACATGTATGGAAAATTTAGAATTTGTATAATGTTTTGATCTTTCATGAGGACTCGATCGACCATTCCTGAATGAAGAGGGGAAATCTGATCTACAACCATTATTAACTAAATAGACTATAAAAAACTCAACACACCAATTTGAATTTGATCATGAATGATTTAGTGAGATAGAAGATTTAAATGCTGCGATGTGGATGGAACAATATTAGGGAGATAAAATTGATCGATGATCAAGAGGTTCTTCATAACTGGTGATTACTAGTTGAAATCAAATCCACACCAAGATGGATGAAATTTAGATCTAATATTTCCATGGTTGTATATGTTATAAGAATTAGGATGACCTGAATGAATAAGAAACATTGATTTCAAAAACTTATTGAATATGATGAGCTACTATATATAGAATACAAAGTCGAACAACAACGAATTTTTACCAGCTATCCAGCACATTTAAGAATATGATCCAAAAAATATAAAGAACACATGGATGTGTAAATAAGATGTTATTATGAGCTTAAAAATTGGTCTCAACCTATTAAATGGTCGATGATCTTTGATTTTGTACTAGGAATCTCAAGTTTGACCTTCCATCTAAGGATTCTAGATCTAAATGAAGATGGATGACATGTTGTTCTTAAATTGAACTAAAAATTCTGGAAGAATATTTCACAAAGGTAAATCCCAAAATTTCCAACACATTTTGAAAATGATGAAACATCATAAAATCCATCATCGAGATTGGATAATCATGGAACTGAGGTTGAATATGGATATCCAATTGAGTGTAGGTTTAAGATAATAGTCGATGGTTTATTTCTTTTTGTTTTAGGTGAAGAAAATTGATGTTTGGTTATAAGGAAGATGAAAAACACCTATTTCTACCCAATTCAAAGTTGTTTGATCTGAATCTCAAATGAGGTCCTTATAGAACCCAACTACACTAATTTCAAGGATGTTATTTTTTGAATGATATGCTCTTGAGCAAATGCCTCAAATAAGTTACTATGTCCATTCCCATTGTTTTGGATCCATGAATAAGGTTAATTTTTCAATAAAATAAATCATGTATGTATTTTGAATTTTGAACATGATAAAGAGTTTGTTGCTGGTCATTTATGAAGCCATGTTAGTACACATTCTTATTAATAGATGTTAATTTGATGTTATCTGAGGATCATTGGAGTGTAAGTATTCTTATTTGGAGTCGTAGATAAATTAAACTGATTTTGATAAAAAAAATTAATTCTCGAAGTTGACCTGGATTATTTAACATAATGAGATTACAAATAACATATGGGTGAGTTTCGATTATTAGATGTGAATATCATATATCACATGTAGGTGATAAAATTCAGTCACCAATGACATGTGGTCGATGAAAAAGTGAGAATTCAGTTAAGTAAATTTATAATTAATTTAACAAAACTAGAAATAATGTTGACAAATATTGAGATGATGAGATTTCAAAGATACACTTTTAAGAATGATAGGAGACTTGAAAAAACAAATATCATCTGAGATTTTATGCATTATAGATTTCAGAAAAGATGAAGGAAGATGATAGATCATACAATGGTCTATTGACATCAATTTTAGAGGGATGATTTTTTTCTTCTCTTTTTAATTCTTTTATTTCCTTTTGATTGTATCAAAATTTGATTTCATGAATTGACAATGATTCATGTCTACAATATTACTTGGGTAATCAAAACCAATAGTTTTATATTTTCAATTTTTCCAGAAATTTTAATTAAAATATTTTTTTTGTGTCTTTATTTTTATTTTCAAAACATCATAATCATATCGAATGTGATTATTATTGTATTTATTTTATTTTATTTTAATTTGTATGGGTATTAGAATTGGAGAAATGGTATAATAATCCTTTTACATGTTAATATCATGCAAACGCAGATAAAAAAAATAAATTTTTTTGGAGAACTTCTTATTAAATTTCTGTGAAATAAGAAATAACATTAAACATAAATTTAAAATTCCCCTTACTTTGTGTCATTATTACTCTTAGTTCTCATTTTCATGTATGAATCTGATTCCTTTGCCTCTTCTAGAATTGACTTTTTTTAATATTGATGGTTATATTTTTTGTGTGTAGTTTTTGAGGATTTAAATTTATGGGTCTACACACACATTTTCTCTTCCTTTTGGTTTTGACACTATACTAATTGAGATATATTAGTTTTTAGGAGTTATAAATAATTAAATTTGTCATATTATATGATATTAAATCACTCACATAAGCCATATTCCATGAATTATGATTTATTATCTAATTTTTGGTGGATAATATTATATTATAATATTCCCATACACATTGAACAATATATTGTGACCATATGACCATCTTATGCTAATATATTATTCTCATTTATTATCACTTATGTTGAACCTAAATGAGTGTAATAGATCATCCTTATTTTGTTTATATTTACATAATTTATAAAAAATATTATAATATAAAACTTTTTTAGAAAGGTATCTTGTGAGAAGTTTATTTTTCTGAAATGTTTTCAAGTTATTGTAAACTATGATTACTTTGCAGTTATTCTCGAAATACACTAAAAAATTGGGTTATGAGATTACATGTTTCTTTATGAGATGAGAGGTTTATGTTATGTGAGTGGTGTAAATATATATATATATATATATATTTCATATTCAACTAATTTAAATTGGTATTAATGAATATATATAATGTGTTAATTTAGGCCTTAGGTCAAGAGAATCTTATTCTTTTTCTATTGAATTAGTTTAACCAAACAAAATTTTACTTTTATAGTATTAAAATATTTTTTAAAAAAATTACAATACTTATTAAAATAATCTGTAACTAATTTTTATATATTAAATATTAAGATAATGATTTTAATATAATTTCAACCATATTAGGACAGCTTCGATCAAATCTCTAGAAACATGAATCACAGACCACCCCCTTTTCAAATTACTCCATTCATTTCTCCCGCTTCGGGATGGAATTTGTCAGCGTCGCCTCCACTGGTGGTCTTCAATATTGGATCCTCCTATGGGGCTCCCGGTCATGGTCCCTACATCAAATACACTCTCTATGTTCTTTTTGGGGGATCCTCCCAGCCCTGCTTTCCAGCGTTCCCCTCCCACTTCAGTGGTTTTAAAAGATGGTCATCATATCCTGATGAGGTACCAATTTTGGCCTTTGAAGAAGTGGATGTGTGCCTCAAATGGATGTTGGTGGTTCATTTTCTAAGTGGGAATCTTTTGTTCTAGGTCTTCCAATGATTTTTTAGATCATGGTATCTTCTCTCTCTAGAGAAGATCTCGGCGCACAACCACAATTCCTCCTCCATTTTCTTTTTCTCAAAGGCTTATTTTATCAAATATTAGTATAGGGATCCCAAATCCCTTAAATATTTCTGTTTCAATCCTATTCGCTAGTCGTTGGATGTTCACAAGGGGATGGAAAGCGCTTTGGATACGGTTTGAGTGAATCTTCGAGGCATTACACTTCCCATTCAAAATTTTGGTTTCCTTAAGGTCATCAACGATTCTTTAGGGGGTTTCTTGTGTTTGGATTATTGGACCTGGAGCTATTCAGATGCCTCTGTAGCACCTATCTGTATAGAAATGAACATATTGTACCATTCTCCAGATCGCATCTTCCTTTGAGTAAAGGAATATTTTTCTAAGTTACAACCCATATTTATCCAGTGTTTTCGAGGTACGTATCTTCATATTTTCTTTAGAATCACTCCTCTCAAGTTTTTCAGAAACACTTCCATGGTAGCTGGAATTGTCCCTCTCATGATGTTCCGACGTGCAGCCAGCCATCAATGACCCATGCTCCTTCAGTAGTCAAGGCCTTTTCCACAGGTACTATAGTGGGCTTAGCCTTGGAGTCCCATGTCCCACATTTGGTGTCCTTGGTCTATCTTTCTCATAGATTTTTGAGCCAGGAGGGTGCTTTAGTCCCGCTCTTTTGTCTAAATCTTGATAGCCCCATTTATCCCTATTCCCCTCTTATTCTGACACTCTATAAGTCCCTCGTGGTTGGATCCCTGCCGTCCTTTACCTTCCCCCTTAGGCCTCCACATTTTTCTCATCTCCTCAGCTGCCCCCATTTTCTATCCCCAAGAACCTTCTGCTGTATTTACCACCTCCCAAGGCCTCCTGCCCCCCTTGGCTCCCCCTAGTTCCCCCCTTTGCCTAAACTTCTTTCATCCCTTCCATCTTTCCCAATTCCCAAGCATCTCTCCCATAACGCTTCCTGTATTATTCTTCCCAACGTGTATTCATATAATGGACAAAACGCAAGGTCCCCCGTCCTTTGAAGGTTCTATTTTTCTCTCCCCGCCTTCTCCCATCAGTTCTTGTTGATTCACAAGAGATCAATCTTTTAAATTGGAGGAGACATCTCCCTCTTTCTAACCGATAGACATGAGTCCCAGGGCCAGTGTTGAGTCATCCTCTGTTTAATGTTTCTATTCATTATCTGGAATACTTGTGTCCTCAGATCATGGGTGAAGTCAGACTTCCTCTCCTTGAATGCTCATGAACATAAGGTTAATCTCATTTATATTATTGAACCTAAGTAAAATGTTCCCAGAATTTTTGAGTTCTCTAGAAGGAAAATGATTCATGAGTACATGCATGCAGATCATTTTAACAAGCACATGTGGATCAACATGCATCATAGCATCTCGGTGGACCTCATTCAATTTGGTGACCATCATATTACCACCAATATGTATCATGATAATGGAACATTCATCAAAAACGTTGTCTACAAAAGTTTTTACGACAATAAGTGCGAGGTTTTATGGCACAAATTATCTTTGTTCAACCCTGGAAATTTCCCTGGGATGCTTGGTGGGTATTTCAACATGATTTCATCACTTGAGGAAATGAAGGGAAGGGGTCGGTTACCCAAGAATGTGAGTTTAGAATTTTCTTGTTTCATGGAGGCCAATGATCTCATGGATCTTGGCTTCCCTAGATCCTGGTTTACATAGTGAAAAACCTAACACAGATCCTTCCATTCATGGAATCGCCTCGACCACTTCATTGTAAAAATGCATTCCATAACATCATTTTCTAGTATTACAGTCACACACATGATGCATGGTGTCTTTGACCATTCCCCATTTTTTATCACTCTTTCCTTTAGAAAGACAACTCCTGTCTCTTTTAGGTATTATGAACATTGGGAGAACCTCCCAAGTTTTCAAAAGTCTGTTAACAAACTATGGAATGTTCCCACCTAGGATAGGGCATGGATCACACTTCATAATAATCTCATAAAGCTCTGAAGTAGTCTTCAGGGATGGGAAAAATCCATTCCCCCAAGTGATAGGGAGTTGGAGATTTTTGGGCAAGATAATGATATTCTGGAGGATAGTCTTGAACGCCAGTAGGATGAGAAGGATTTTAAAGAGATTTCACTTAAAATTAATGTTTTTCTTGATATTATTCTTTGATATGAGATCATATTGAGGGAGAGATCATGGATTAGGTGGATTACCGAAGGTGAAAAAAATACTACATTCTTCCATGTGTGCATTAATGAAAGGAAATGCATGGTTTAACACAACATTCAACTCGAAGATGGGTCTTTCTCAAATGAAAATGATGAAGTGGGTCACTTTTCATATTTTTACATTAAGGATCTATTGGCTGGCCGAAACCCTTGTATTCCTGATGGTTACTTGGGTGGAGAGGCTATCTTTATGGATTCTACTTCCAACCAAGTTACTGCTCAAGAAAATTAACTTATGGAAGCTTTCCTGGAGGAATATGAAATCCACAAAGCTATTTTTCACCATAAATCTTAGAGTGCCCCAATCTCGGATGCCTTACTATTCTCTTTTTACAAAGACGCATGGGAAGTGATCAAACATGTTGTTACGGAGTCTATTTAGGACTATGTCCATGGTGGCTTCCTTCTAAGAGTGGCTTGTGCAACAACCTTGGTTCTTATTCCTATAGTGAAGAACCCCTCTCATATCTTGCACTATCGTCCAATAATCATGTTTAGTTTCCCCTACAATTTCCTTGAAACCATCGACAACTCTAGAATTGCGGTGTTTCATCCATGATAGATTTCTATGAAGCAACATGGATTTGTGAAGGGACATTCAATTTAAGGTGTGATCTCCCAAACAGAAGAAATGATCCACAACATCAACATTAAATATCATGGTTCAAATCTGGCGGTTAAAATTAACATGAATAAGTCTTATGAACATGTTTAATGGGGATTCATCAATATGGTACTCTAAGGTTTGGGTTTCTCCCCTAGTTGTCTGATATGTATTCTTTTTTAATCAGTTCTTCCTAGATGGTTTTTCACATTATGGGAAAATATCATGGTTTCTTCAAGGCATGTCGGGTTTTATGAGAGTGATTACCCATATCCCCAATCCTTTTTCTGCTATCTAAAGATATCCTCAGCATCCTCCTTCATCAAATTATGGACACTAGCAAGATCCTCCCTCACAGAAGAAAATGGAATGTCCCCTCCATCTCGCATATCATGTTTGTTGATGAAACCCTTATTATCATTAATGGTGCTAAGCAATCCATCCATATCCTCATAATAGTTTTGGAGGAGTATTTTCATTGAAGAGGGAAAGTCATCAACAAGAGTAAAATTAACTTATTCATATCAAGCAAGTGTGCCCCCAACTCGACTATCTACATTTTTCACCTTCTTGACATACACAGTGGTAGCCTACATATGAATTATTTGGGAGATACTCTTTGTTCAGGCCATCTAGGAATTCATTATTTCAATCATATTATTAGCCAATTCAAATACAATGTTCTCAATTGGAAAATAGGTAAATTTATTTCTTGGGATGGATCACTTTGGTGAATAGTATAATTCTATCCACACCCGTCCATGTGATCTCTTGTGTGAAGGATCCAAAGGGGGTGATCAATATGATTGAAAATACTCTCTGATTCTTCATTTGGGATGCCCAGGATGAGGTAAAATGTTCGTGGGTCTCATGGGGGAACATGGAGATTCCCATTTAGGAAAGCGGGATCAACATTCGTAGTCTTATTGACACACTTATTTATATGAATGCTAAAATGGATTGCAACTTCTTAATCATTAGACAATGTGGGGAAGGAATATGGGAAACACATCTATGAAAAACATGTTGATAGATAATGGTCACATGTCTCTCTTCATGTCCATGCTTCCTTCCTTAATCACCGTTATCTAGTCTCAAGTTAGGTGGATCATTGGGGAGGAAAATGTGCCATTTGGGATTGTCAACTGGGTAGGGTGTATTCATTGATTCCCAGGGTGCCCAGCCTATAACATCACGTAAGTGGAGGATGAAAAGTTTTCATCCGTCATCAATGTTATTCTCAACAAGGACGAGAATTCCTCCTTTCACCTTTCACCACTACTGAGGAACCCAGTATGTGTGTTTTCCACCCTCAGCCTTGGGTGCCTTTTCGTCAATTAATTTTCACCATATCTTGGCTTCCCACCCATATGATGACCAATGGAATGAAACCCTTTGGACCAAGAGTATTCCAAAAAAATGAACTTCCTCACCTGTAGGCTACATAATGGTGCAGTTTCCACAGAATAAAACACATAGGAATGTGCACTCTCCATGGCCTCCCATTAGTAGTTTTCCTCTGTTCATAAAGAGGAGAGTAGTGATCACATATTCTTTAAGGGAGATAGGGATCAGGAGGTCTGGAACTCCTTTATAGGATTTAATTATATCTACACATATCATCTATTGGCTATCACCTTCTTTGAGTGCTAGTATAATGGTTTGGGAAATACAGGGGTTGAACATATGGCCAGAGTGATCATTTTACATGTTGTTTTTTAGAGTCTCTAGAAGGAATACAATAGAGCGAGTTTTGAGGGAATTTTTTATATTGGTAGAGCCATTATTTCATGTACCCATATTCTTCTTCTCAATCTGAGCATGTGTATTGATAATTGGCGGGATGATCCCTCCCTCTATCTCTTGAAAACGGTGGTACGTGTGAATCCTGATCCCTCTATTTGTCGTTTCCAATGGATTAGTTAGAAACCACCTCGCTCAGGTCTGAAATCGAATACTAAATGATGTTTTTTTCAGGTGTCATATGAGGAGGTGGGTTGATCCGCGACTCAAGTATCACCTTTGTGATTTTATTGTCGGCGTATCTTAGAAGTGGATCCTCCTTACAAGAAGAGGCTCTTGGCTTTCTATTAGGCCGTACTCTATCCAATCGAGAAAGCATTGATATTTTGAAACAAAAAACAGACTCTTATATTATTTTCAAAGAACATCTGGGAACTTTCCATGTTCACTGGTTGATCACGTATCCCATCAGGATTTGTCACGCTCTTCTCACCAACAACATCTGGATTAGTCACACACTCCATGAGGGAAACAAGGTGGCTGATTAGATGGTGAAGCTTTTGGTGCATGGACCGGGTACGTCTTGTTTCTATAACACTAACCATCTATATACTGAGGGGGTTAACCTTATTAGGGGGAATTCCCTCTCTCTCTATTACTTCCGGCCCCCTAGGCCACTCGATCTCGGTGTACACTTTTCATCTTGCATTATTTTGAAATGTATAATGATGAGGATTGTCATATCTGCAAAAAAATGTTTTCCATTTAATTGGTATGGTATTAGAAATTAAACTGTGAACTTTAATTTAAAGAATATTATTGAATGTGTTTAATTCAATAAATATAATATCCAATGGAACATTTTTTAATGAATACATTACATTTGAATATTTTTTTTGAACCTACCTTTTGTATCGTGTATTACTCTCCTATATGGATTACCCATGTGGGAACTGATTATAACCAGTTTTATGAATTCTTCCCTTGTATAAACATACATAATATAACTTACTGACCATAGTTGTATACATAGTGTATTTTTTAGAAAAAGGGTAACAATAAAATGATTGTGGATCATATTATTGGTTAAATTTCATACTTATAATTTATTTAAATTTAGTTCTTCATTATATGATTTACATGTAAATAATATAATTTATTTTGTAATTATTGTTATGGTTTTATTAGAGTGTAAATTCTTTATTCCATGTTGACCTATTTTCTTTTATAAAATAAAGAATAACTTTCAGGTTTCTTATTGATTGGAATGATCTTTGTTATATTTAACATACCTTTGGTTCATGGTTATTCATTAATATCATTATGAGAACATTTCAAAGGGTATTCATATAATTATTCATATTATTTTGAAAAGATAACCATGTATACCAAGTGTTAATGTATATGTAGGAAACATGGGATGGGTTTTTGATCCCTGAATGAGTTTACCCCTTCTCATATTCTATTGGATGATAAGTTTCTTTGAATTTGTATTCCCCCTCCCCTTTCAATGGGGTAGGAATAGGTGATGAATATTATTATAAATCTGGGTGGGATTAAAAGAAATATTTCCCTACATTTATCCAAATATTGATACCAATATTTCATATGGTGGGTGAAATTAGGTAGGAACCATCCATGTATTGGGAGTTATTTTCTGTAATAATTGATTTATCAATTAGTTCCTTATGTTCAATTCTATATGTCACGAGCCATCCCAATTTAAAAACTATCACGAGATTATAGTGAAGGTTATAATTACTAATGAATCCTTTTACAATGGTTCAAGGGTAAGATATTGAAACCAATGGTTTATGATAAATTTATTGGAGGCATTTCCATTTTAAAACCTTGCAATACCAAAATGGAACCACTAATAAACACCAATGAAATTAAATTATGAAACTTATTTTACACAACTAAAATGATACCCTCTTTCAAATATATACAATCATCATGAATGAGTTTGAAAAAGTTTTCTTGAGACCCCATGTCCTCTAAAAAACTACATTCCAAATACCCATAACACAACCCAAATCTCACTCAATCTATCTTCAAAGACACTTAGTAAACTGTGGAGGGGTGATAACTAGGGAGAAACCTGTACAACCATCCTTATAAATTTTTTTTATCTTTGTGAAATAAATATGAGTGATTATATATGTGTGATATCATCAATGAAAAAAACAAACCATAAATTAGAAGAAACACATGCATATGAAATATAACTCACTGTGCTTCATATACCACATCGACCATCATACCGTGTATCCACATACTTCAACTACCTAACCAATAAAAACAATCCACCGCCATGTACAATATCATCCAAAACATACCCATAAATCCACCACCACATACCAAAACCTCCCACCCATAACGAAAAATCAACTAGAACATACCACACCACCACATACCCACTGATGAAAATCATATATTGGTTAGGTAATATAATTAATAATGAAATAAATGTATTTCCCTATTCCTTCTATGTACACCCCCACCAATTTATCATCATAATTACATACTCATCATCCTAGTACAGTGTTCTGAAAATAAAAGACGTAAACCTTATACCCTCGTCCCACCATGCATGACCCCACCATGTATCACAGCCTTGATCACATCATCATCATGTCATAATCACTTTAACATTAATATATTATATATCATGTATCATAACATTGATATATTATATCTTATAAAATTCGAAAAATAATTCTCCTTCAACATGTCAGATCAACAAAAAACATTAAAAATATCTCAATTAAAACACTAAAAATATAACATTTCAAAAAACATCACTAAAAACATTACTGAAACTACAATAAAAGAAAATCCACACAACAAATTATCATGTTTTTAAATTATTTTTAATACATAGGTTAACCATTTAATAACTACATTATGTTATTTATACCATAATTTACGGCCGAACATTTAATCAATATCATCCTTCTCTTTTATTCATTTCATTTCAGCAATCATAATACATTAATCATATTAATAATTTATTAATTCAATTTGTACCAAACATATTTACCAATTAATCTTCATGTCACACCATCCCATTCCAAAACATACAAGCTAAATAAATTTTTTATTTTATCTATATAATATAACACACATGAAACATTAAAAAACATATATAGTTATAATAAAATAGTAAATAAACATTATATCTCAACACAAACCCCATGTAAATACATAAATAATTTAAAATATTGAAAACTATAATAATCTCTCCAACAATATAATACAATATTTGATACAACTATAGCCATATAAGAAAGATCCAAACCCCTATAAGCTTTCTTTTATCACAACAACCCTAAAATATCTCATCCCAATTAAGTTGAATAAGGAAGATAGAAACCTAAAACTAAAATTATCACAACTTGACCTAAAACAAGACTTATACTGGGTTCATAGATAGATAAATTCACATCATAAACGTAAATATAAATTTAAACACTTAACTCTTATTATTTAATCTATATTTAACTTATCTTTTTTATTAATACAATTTTGGTCTTCCTTATTCCATCCCCATTCAGATTATCAACATTAACAAATAAATCAGGTTGTTAATATTAATGTAAAACAAGATAATATTAAATCACTACAACACCCCCCTTCACATCCACATCAGACCAGTCCTGATATGTTTACCTTATCCAAAAAATGAAAACATAATTAAATGATTAATGAATGAGCACAAATTTATTAACATCAATGAATTTTTAATTATGATTTTCATCATCCCCTTTTAGATATCATCTTTATGTTATTATATAATTATGAAAGTAAAAAGGATCATCGAAAAAAGTAGTCAACAATAAATTAGAACAAATAATATTAGTCAATAAAAATCAATACATAGTAAAAAACATGAAAAATCATAATGTATATATGACTATCTACCCTCTTCCAATTTCCACAAACATGTTTCATTTTGATTATTTAATCCATTATTAATAAATAAAATTCCCCAATAGTTTCCCCTTCATCACTAATAAATGACACTCAAGGAGAAAAAACCAAATAATATAGAATAAATAATATGTCAATATCATTAAAAAATTTATAATAATTCTATCAAACATATTATTCCATGAGATATATGAAATTTTTATAAATACCATACCTTTATGCTGAAACAACACATCAAGAAAATATATTAAAAAAACAGAAGATGAAAACATATGAACTCAAAAGAACATTTTCTATAAAAAAACACATTATATCCCATAGAATCAACTATCCTCTACTCCACATGAATACCAAATTCTATTTGTATAACCATCTAAAAGGACGAACTAGGAATATAAGTTGAATTGAGAAGAAATGAAAGCCTCAAGTAAAAGAAAAATCTACTACATGAATCCATATCTTAGTGATTAGTATCACGAATATAGAACCTCCATGAAAAGAAGAAAAAGCCTAATGATTGGGGGAGATCAAGGAAATATAATGGAATTTTATTGGAAAATAAAATTTATAATAAAAATGGAAAACATAAGAATAATAGTGAAATATTATTGATCACAATGAAATTGTTTTGAGTTAAAAAAATATCCAACAATCATGAAATGATCTCCCCCTTATCTCTACTAAATAATATCATGGTCATATTTATTTAAAACAGACACATTAATTAATTTCTTAATTAAATCTAAAAAATAAAATATATTACTAATTAACTCTCAAGGATCATAATGTGACACTCGATCTTCTATCCTCGAATTTCATGTTCTACAAACATGGTCATGAAATAAATAAACCCACCATGACACAATATTCAAAGGGGAAGTAGAAAAGAAAAGAAAAATCAATTTCCTTGGTCTCTATAGAATAACTCAAAGTATCATTCTACACTAACAATAATGACAACTAATGATACTCATATCAAATTTTTACAGCGATGTCCTTTACATAAGAATAAAAAAAGAATCATTAAGACACATCCAAATCCCCTAAAGCGACAAATTAACTCATGAAGTATTTAAGAATAAAACCTTATTACACATAAATATACAATACAATACACCACAACACAACCATAAAACCACTCCTTAATAGTTTGAGATATAAATCTCATAGATCACACCACACACTACAACAAACATCTCCTTCCACAAAGAAAACCCTCACGAATCATCATATCAGAATGTATCAAATCCCATTTCAATAGGAAACCAACCATGAAAATGAATATATGATCCCAAAATGATCCTCAATCTCAAATAATAATGTTTAAAGCTAAACCCTAACTCTATAACTCACCTCAAAACACCCTAGCAACGACCCTTATACCTTGAAAAAAAAATTAATGTTTAAGAAAACCTTTCCTCTTACATATTCAATTATTTTTTATTATTTAATTATAAAACTATTTCATTATAATTATATAAAGGAGTGGGAATGTTAATTAATACAATTATATTTTCATTTTTGAGTTTGGGAATTTTGGTGGTTCCCAATTGATCTTAGAAATTATTACATGCTATAAGAAAACCTCGGTGTTTATGTACCTACAAGAATTACAATTTAGGTACCTTTTTCTATGAAATGTTTTACACTCAATTAAGTTATTATGTTAATTGGAGTTCAAAACATGGATAACGTCTTTTGGAGACATTTTGTGTCTTATGGACCCGATTCATTAAAGGGGTTCCCTTAGTTTCTCCAATTGTGTTTTTTTACACATAACTTCACATTCTATTTATATAAGGAATTATTGTTTGGTACCCAATGCGCTAGAGTGATTTTTGGTCTATTGTTGAATATTTTATAGGTTTTTTAGATAATTGAGTTTTTTTATGCATGAATTTTCATATAGATTTTTCTTTTTTGATGAGAAAATCAATAATGATTATGTATTTTGTTAGAATTTGTCCATTATGGATATGTCTAACTATATCCTTTATATATCATGTCAATTTTTACTGAAACTTTTATTGTATATTTTCGATTCCCAATATGGGAAAACCACCACCACTTAATATTTTTTTAATACCCTTAGTATTTAGGTGATCATCTCATAACTGGGAGGTGAGCTTAATATGTGGTAGTAACCAAACTCAGTACCAATCAAGGAATCAGATCATGGTTATTACAATTTACCTAGTGATCAAGAAAAAATCAATATTATACATTATTTAGAGTGCCAAAATATATATATTTCATTCACATTAAAATCATTTTAAAAAAAATTCCATAATTATATCTACACCCAAAAAAGTATTCTAAATAACCCTTTTATAGGGATATATAAAACCATTTGATTCTCTCCAAAAATCATTTTATACCAAAATTAAAATTTTTCAATTTAATAATTTTTTAATGTATAAATTACATGATAAATTCATCCATAATATAAGACACATGGTGAACCATTTTACATACTAACTACCAAATTCCCATACATCTTATACCCATTTAATATAGTCAAGTGATCCCAACCCAAGAATTTCTAACATTATCACATTTCTAAATACCCATTTTAGGCCCTTCACACATTAATAGTTAAAACCCTAAAAAACGTGATTTATCAATAATAATAAAGATAAACAACATTATGTAATTTTTTTGATCCAATATTAACATCCACCACCTATTTTATCACACAATCTTGTAGCAAATTATTCCCCATTCAAGTCACCCTAAACTAAACACCCAAACATGTATTCAAAATCATGTAAAATATTGTAAAATATTATTTAATATAATATAGAAAAATTTCCTTGAAATATTATGATTTATCCCTTCCATAATATTCACTTGATTCATCATCAACTAGAAAAAATTACAGAATCTATCAAACCCATCCTGCCCCTAATTAGAAAAAGTAGGGTAGAGAAAGGTTATCAGTGAATGAAATCATGAATACCAGGGGGAATGTGTTTTATCCTTGTTTAAAAGTGTCTACCATAATATTAATATATTCAATTAAGTGAGAAAATATTTCTCGAGATTCATAACAACCTTGACCGAGAGAGAGGAAAACAGGAGAGAGGATATGTGCTTAACCATCTAGATAAAAAAGAGAGGAGTGAGGGTATCTATTGTATCAAATTTTATCTCAAAAAATATATAAATTTACCACATAAAGTAGGATGATGAGGAAACCACTAGACTCTCAATGTATCCTTAGGAACATCTGATGGCCCCCTAGGATCCTTATGGCCAATGAAGTGCCACAATAAAATTACCCATCCCACTGGGAATTCTATGTAATCCTATCCATATTGTGGTAGACCTATTACAACCTTATATATGGATTTTATTTACAAATGACTTGAAATTTTTATTTGGGTCTATTGGTCCCATTTCCACCTAAAATTATCCCTTTTATTATTATAAATATTTTTTAAAAGTAACTATCTGGATTAAAATTCCCCAAATAAAATTACCATTAACTCAAATTCCATATAATTCTATAATATATCATGGTTCTACTAACTAGTAATAACATGGGTTATTACAATATCTTTATAATATAAATTATTGTATATGTGAAATATCCAAATTAAACTATCAACTTCTAACACATCTAAAAAAATCTGATGCATTCTCTCAATTATAATTCTATACTGAAAATAGTCATGATATCTACACAGATCAGATAGAAAAACTATCCCTTATTTAGATTACTCTCACATTGGAAAAATACATGAACCCTTCATTCACTAAATTATACAGATTATACGAATTCCACATAACTATCCAAAATTACACATTAAAACCCAATTCAATCCTCCACTGTAACGACTTCCTCTAAAATATCCATGGGTTATACACAACATATTCACATCCTATTCTTAATCATGATGTATTTACCCTAGATACATTAGATAATACACCAAATATTCTCACAATAGTATAAATATGATATATACTCAATTCCATAATCCCATCATCATATTAATTTATGGATTAATGACAGAATTTATAGACTCATATACCCCATCAATATCCATATCTAATAAATATATTTGAAAATTAATGATGAATACTTGAATATGAAATTTCTTTTGGATATAGATATGAATAATATATACATCCCCCAATATTGAGACATTATAAATCTACAACTTTCTAGGTTGTCAATAAAATTTTATGTTAAATTTTATTAAAAATACCCTGATATAATGATTATAATATATGTGATTAATAGAATGTTACCCACTATTAGATTATCCATATAATTTTTATTCCAACACCAATGCACCCACCCACCAATATTCCATGAAGGATAATACTCATAGTATTAGCCTAATGTTTATTAATTGTCCTACCCAATAATCCCAAATCTAATATAAAAATAAATCACAATGATTCATAGATCCATTATAGATTTTTTTTGTTAATCACCATGTTCATCAGTTTGAAACCATCACATCACTCCCCACTCACATAAGGCACCCAAAATCATTATTTAAAATATTTTAAATTTTTAAAAATTATATATACATTTAGGGTATACCTTAAAAATGGAAATCTCTCATCACATCCATTGGAACTATAAGATCACGAAAAATAGTTTCATGTGTATAATTTTTTAGATGTATAATATCTTTAAAGGGGTAATGTTCCAATAGATAAATTATACAGTACAAGAACATATTCCCCAACCATTCACATTAGGAACAAAATCAAGGAATTCATCCTCTTTGGTCGTGGGGGATAAGGTATTTCCAACTCACTGACTAAATAACCATTTCCATGATGTTCATCAGTAAAATATCATCCCTAACCATATTCCACAATACTTTCTATTGTTTATTTTTGAAATGAAACCCCCATCTCGACATCTAATTCCCAAATAACTACGTGTGAGAATGTATCTTGGAAAATGGAGGACACACGTACTCATAAAAATTAGATATAAACACTATTATAGTTGTATAATTTTTATAAACTTATTCCCTTTATATGATAACATGAAAAAATTATACTCTCACAGTTTGTAGAATATTGCATCATACGTTTCATATGATATTGATTTGATATGAATGTTTACTTAACTTTATAATGCATAATTTTTGGGCCGAAGTTCTCGTAAAAGATAGAATATAACAAGGCCTATGGTACTCTATTGCCTAATATTTTTAACTCGATAGTGTAACAACATTTATATTCCACATAATAATTTTTTTTAATATTAATTAAACATACATATATTATAGTGTACTGAGCCACTAAAACAGAAATTAAATGTTCTCAATACACTTTTAGCAACATGAGTCATTAAATATCCATGAAACGGTGGGTAAAACTACACTTAAAACTAATCAATTACTAAAAAAATAATCAAAAATCTTTGGATAATACCATTTTAAAATGAACTAAATTCTTATATCATACACCCTATTAATGTAATATCAATAAGGTACCAATTATATAAGAATGATCTATCACTTTTTCTCGAATATCCTGTGATTATTTTCAATCAAATATCATCCTATTATAATATATCCACCAACCAGATGATAATTATTCAATGATAAAATATTCAAAATGCTATTGGGAATTTAAAATCTAAGAATTTTATATTTTATAAATCATTACTCAATCCAATTTTTAGATTACTCAACAAGATCACAATCCTTCCTAATAGAAAACCATTCATTTTAAAATTTCATGAGAAACACTAGTTTTACTATACAATATACTTGACACATCAAGAAATACTATATCTTGTCACACTGTGGAAAGTGAGAACTGACTAACCGACATATTAAAAAACTCACAACCAACTACCCCAATAGATGTAAACACTTTCCTTACTGCACCACTAAACTAACTCTTATCATATAGAGTAACATTTCATTATCCTAAAAAATACACAAGCCAAATCCACAAATATAAAAGTCTCTTGTAATAAAAAACATACCAAAACAATACTAAACTATATCCCAATAATAATTTCCCATTACCAACCACACCTATTCCATTAATACCCATACCCACTATTAGTGTTTTCATTATATCATATGTGCAAATATATAGTATCACAATATCAAATATATTAAATTATAGAATTAAATAACCATTGGTTTCATTTGACTAACTTGTCTCAATCGGTTATTCAGAAAAAAACCATATAATTCATTATATATATCTTAATTAAAAAAAATTATTTCTAAAAAAATGAAAAATAGTTTATTTTTGAAAATAGTTTTAATAAACCATTTTCAAAAACCCAGTTTCTATACACACATTTTCATGAACATGTTATGTAATCCTATGTGCTATGTATAATGCATAAACATATGCCTATTTCCCCCATGTATAAGAATAAAATAATAACTCAATAAACAAACAATTAGGATTTATCAAAAAATAAACTATAGAAGTGAAAAAATGAGTATTGCAATCCAAAAATGTTGGTAACATGGGTATTCCACCATGTAGATTCTTGTGATGTAGATCTATAATTGCCACTGCATGTTCTAATTATTCATATCTCATTATACCATTCCTAAGGGAAAAAATATTATGATTCCATTTTATAATGTTACCATGACACACAAGACACATATATCCTCAGTCTAGGGGACACTGTGTGACCTTAGGTGTGTCTCCCCACACACCAGAGGCTACTCATTAGTGTATAAAGTTTATGAACAACATTAGTAAGACAATACCACTGGTATCATCCGTATATAATAATCCAAAATATATAAATATAACTTTTATAAAAATAATATCAATTTATTTAATTATAAATACATTAAAGAGACAACCACTATTAAAAAATAACCAACATATGATATTAAACAATCCCCTGAAAAGTTACACATATCATACATTATAAGATATCCTCAACTAGGCCAATCATATATAAATTATAGATAAAGTGAAATAAAATTAAAAATGGGACACACAATTACAAATAACATAAATCTATTATATCTTGATCACATGTATAAACTTGTGTCTTTACTTTCATATTAGATATAAGGTCTACACATACATTGAGATACATGTGTAGGGTAAGAGTATAAAACTGACCATGGAAAAAATAACATATCCTCTAATATATTCCTAAATAATACAATTGAGTGTTTTAACTATAAGTTATATAAAATAATAACACTCAATATGTAATAAATCATATTGATACAACATATTCTAATAGAGCCACTATGATGCTAGAATCAACTTATTTCAGAAAGTGTTGAATATTCACTGTAGTTGTACCAATTAATTCATGAGGGAGTTTTTTTCTAAGGCATATATATATATATATTTATACTTATGAATTATTTAGAATATACCATAATTTATTATATAATTTAATTAATGGAACATAATAATCTCTAATGGGAATAAAATAATGAATGTTATAGTGATAACATGCCACTACCATTTCCATTTATATTATCTTCAACATTTTCTATCATTTAATTTTTCCTATGATGAATTTTTTTGGGGATAAAAACACAAAAGTTTTATGGGAATGGAAATTTTTTTTCAAATTATGAAAACATATGTCTTTAATTAAATGTTAACATAAATTGTGATTAAATTCCTTGGAATGGATTGGGAGTGCCACTAAGACAATAAAAACAATATGTACTGATTGAGATGGTTTATTCATTCAGTTTATTATCCATGAAATAACTCACACATTTTTTATTATATTCCATGTGATACTATCATATCAATAAATGGGTGAGGGTCCCAACAATGTTTTGGTTGATCCATTTATCCCATTGATACACTATAGAGGAGGGATTATGATGAATTTATCTAAGTTATCTTTATTTATAATTTTATTGGAGATTGGTTTTTTGTCCTTATAATGTGAAATGTATATAGTTTCTTTATTTATATTTTTACAAGATTTTATCATTTTTTATGGTTTATGATGGGTTAATGTTTAAATACTTCCACTATATCGACCATTTTTTTCAATCCATAGAAACCCATCAGTGGTATTATAGATTCAACATGAAACATGATTCATGAAATCATTCTTGAAAAATTAATAAATTTGACATCATATAGAATTAAAATTATTTAACATAAAAATATATTAATATATTGTTCAGTTTCTGGTTTTTTAGAATGTAATTTATTATTTCATAATATAGTCACTCTAAATAATATTGAATATTGTAAGTGGTGACACAATTCAGTTAATGTTTTTTTAAAAATAATTTTATATGATATGACCAATCATATCGTGCGATGGTTCTAAAATAATTCTTCCAAACTAAGCATTGTATCACCTTTATGATATACAATATCTATCATAAAACATGATAGTGGTGTCACTATGGACTGAGTTTTTATTATGGAGATCACATTTCATTAGACAAAAGAAGACTCAACCACTCAAATATTCCTACACAAGTCCATATAATTTAGGTATATCCTATTTTGCATATAAGTCCTAAAATACATGATTATTTAACCAAAAAAATATTCCTATATATGTTCCAATATACTAGGTTATTCTTATACTGATTCCAATCCTAGGTTGTAGTTTTCAGCATGCTGAGTTAATCTCATATAGACTATATCTGAATATCACATTCCATGATTATCAATTATAGAATACAATTGATTGTACTTAAATGAGTTGGGTTTTGTAATATCTCTATCATCTATTATGATATATTAGGTTTCATAGGGTATGATATAGTATGATTTTATATAATTTCAAATATAAGTTGATTTAAATAATTTATTCCTTTTTTTATAATTCAAAGAAAAATTTATTTTGGAAAATTTATTTAATTTATAAATGTGTTTCTAAATTAATTATAATAAAAAAATTGTTATTATTTTATTAATAAATTTTAATGTTTTTATTAGATAAATATTCAATAATATTAATTATCAATTTTAAAATAATAATTTCGAGTTATATTACTGGACTTATAATTTAGATATAATGTTTTTTTATGGAAATTATAAGCATGAATTATAAATTT
Source organism: Viscum album (assembly GCA_963277665.1). Taxonomy (NCBI): domain Eukaryota; kingdom Viridiplantae; phylum Streptophyta; class Magnoliopsida; order Santalales; family Viscaceae; genus Viscum; species Viscum album. Next base: position 1,289,943,888 of record OY728138.1, on the reverse strand, counting down.
TTATTTAATTGAAAAATAAGGTAAAAATATAAAAGATTTTTTATTTTAATTAAGAAATATTGATAATAATTAATATGAATTGTTCATAATGAAAACACCTTATTTAAGAAATTATTTAATCCATATCAAAATTACTTTTATTAATTGATATGATCAATGTTTAAATTATATTAAAAATGTTATATTTAAATTATGTAAATTATGTAAATAATATAATTGGAATTAAAAAATTTATATATTTCATATAATATCACATATATATGTGAAAAATAATATTTAATATAATAATAAATAGGATTTATGTTTATAATTAAATATAAAATGTTTCTATAATTAAATTGCTTATTGTTATAAAGTGTTTATATATACATTATTTATGAATTTTTTTGTAAATGTTTCTCTCATGATTAAATTCATCAAATTTTAAATTATTTATTTTTTTCCCTTGTTTTATTCATGGATATAAATTTTATATCATGAATAAATGTCCAATTTATCTTATAGATTTTGATTACTTCTATAAAATTTCATACATTTATATAAGATGTTGCACGTTGGGAAGGATAATCAATTTAGTTTTTAATAATATTAAAATTGTCTCTTAAATGTTGATGAGCTTGAATTTATTGATTGACTATAATGCATACATATTAGGTGTTGAAATTGGGACATAATTTGTCTATATATTGGGTAAAGTATCCTTTATTAGAGTGAATTTACTTTGGACTTCTCATAGACTTGGAGGCTTATGCTTTTTCTAGAAAAGTTGGGGATGGATATCTATCACTGTAAGCTTATTCATACATGGATTTTTTATTGTATTTTATTCTAAGACATAACATGAAAGGATTTTATGTACCTTATTCATGATATTTGTTTGGATGTATACGAATATAGTTGGATTTTTATTTGGGTTGGTAAAAAAGCTAGGATTTTTGAAAAGATCTAGACATAAAAATGTTTTGAACATATTGAGTAGAGTGTATGAAAAATATTTTGAACCAAATCATTAAAATAGTATATACATAAATGTAATAAGATGATATTAAAAGGTAATATTAAATAATTTTTTAAAAAATACTATGTTTTTTATTCTCTCTAAGAAAACATTTGTCACAAACTCAATCATCAAACTCGGTAGGTCCTACCAAAGATGGATGTCATAGGATAATATTGTGTAATGAAATAGTGTAATTGGTGGCCTAAATTGGATTACGTGCTTGTCTTTGGAATTTAATTTGGGTTACACATATATAGGAGACTATAATAGGATTACATTAGATGAATAATGGATTTGAGTTTATCTATATGCTGTATTGGGAAATGATTTTTCTTCACAACCATCGAAGAGAAATAAATTATATTATTGGAATGATAGCTTACCAAAATATCTAATTGGTGGGTTAAATGAGAAAATACTAATTTATTAGTTATATATAGATCTTTTTTTCGCTAATGGTAATTATAATATTTAAAAGGGGTCATTATATTAGTGGGATAGATTTTTATAATATTCATTTTTAAATATATATAAATATGATACTCATTTGAAAAATGATTTTTATAGCTAAATAGAATCAACATCATCCAACTCAATATTGAGATTAGTTTTAGAGAATAAATAATATTAATTTAATAAATTTATATTATAGGTACATATATTGATGAATTATTATTAAGATATGAAAGAAAAAATCTATGTTTTGTTGTCATGCCTTTTGGGATAATCAAATATTGAAGTTATTCAACACATGAATATAAATTATTTTGATATGTAAAGATTTTTAAATTTTATTAAATAAAAAATGGTTTCAGAAAAATTTTTCTCAACTCTTATACTCAATTTGATTGGTTTTTCCATTGACATGATGATATTGAGAGATTCTTTTAATGTTTGTTTTAGATGTGTAATAAAATTTCGTGTCATTGGTGGAATTTTTTGACAATGTAAATCAGTTAAATAAATGTTTACATGAGGTTCTCAATTTTTTTGGGAATATATAAACTATGAATCAGACGTCTAGTTACTTTTTTGATAGTAAAATTTGGTGAAATTTCAAAATAAAGGATGAAAATATAGTTTGAATGTCTAAAAAATATTCTTCAAGTAGTGATCCTAGGTAATTTAATCATAAAGGAGGTGTTAGTAAGGAATTAAAATGTTTTCAATGTGGTGAGATTGTTCCATCAACCTAATGGATCTTGAAAAATTCTAGAGAAATTCCATGATGGGTATCATTTTTTTATAAATTAATTCCTTAATATTTGTGGGTATATTGTAGAAAATGTATGTTTCACAAGAATTTGAAATATATAGAAGTTAAAAATCATCTAAAGTATTGATTTATAGATTGGTTTTCATTCAGGTGGTTATCCAAAGTGATTCTGTATCAAATATTTTAATATATATAAATTCACAAATTAAATATAAATCAATATAAAGGATTAATGTTTTCATCCTATATATCATATATGATAAGATAACATGTTTATTAACAAAAAAATTATAATAAAATTATGATATGATGGTATTATATGAATGATTTATGATTTATTGGATTATAAAATATTTTTTAGGAGACAAAGATAAATTGTTTTTTTATTAAAATTAAATTTATTTAGATTTCTACTAAAATATGATAGACGTGATCCCACCACCAAATAAATGTACATTTTAAATAATAAAATCTTATTTTTAGAATCTTTCCCAAAACAAAAATAATACCATATTAGATATGGGTAAAATAATTTATTTGTTAAATATTACCATTAAATTAAATAAGTGTTATTACATAATAGAATGGGTTTTTTTGTGTAATAATAAGATATTTTGAAGATAATTTTATGACTAAGAGGATAGTGTGGGTATTTTATATAGTTATAAATGTTCAATGTTAAAAAATAATGAATTATTCAAGTAAAATTTTGAAGTGAAGTAACTTAATATCCTAAAGGGTTGAGGGTATGTCGATGATAAATTAATGTAAAGATTAAATTTTTGCCAAAATATTTCAAGGGAAAATTTTGATGGATACATGATCAAAAAATAAGAATGGTTATAACCAAAGAAATAGTCCCAAGTTGAAACCATATGTTTTTAACATCATAACATTTGGTGTTGTGAAATAAATAAATTCAGATACACTGTTTTAAGGAGTTGAGTAATAAGAATATGATTCCTAGGTCCCATAATATTTCAGGCTTTATTATTTTATATCCATAACACATAAAAGGGTTTAGTAGGATATTTTTATCCAATGGTCGCATTGATATGTGACAATAAATACATAGAGATATAATTATTAGAGAAAAACACTAAAATTATAGAAAATATAATATTTCTCTAGCGGTGTATCATATGTGATATGGTTATATATGTGATTATGTAGTGTTTTTTAGTATATAATATATATCATAATATAATTAAATATATCATATTATATAAAAGGAATACTAAACATTATGATTAGTTTATATTTTCTACATGTAATTATATTTTTAATGATAGTTGACCTCCCAAATTATGACATTGAGTTATCCTTAATTGATGTTCATTATAAAGTGTTAAAGGTTGTGATAAAATGTTATGTTTAGTGTGATTGGGATTATTATATTTGGATATAAAATATACTCATGAGGTATAAAATATGTTTTTTCACTATATTACCCACTAATTATTCAACATTGAGTGTCATATACTGTCTTTGGTATACCAGGGGTGCATGTTTCAAATTTTCTTTCCTCCATAACTATGGTTGGTCAGATACCAGTCATGTGAAACATCTTACATTGATACCATTATTACACAAGACATGGAAATTAGCTAATTAGTGATGAATTTTAATGTTTTTGATCATGTCATCGGTTGGAGCGTAGCTAAGATCTAATTTTTCTTCTCATATGAATACCAATAATATGAGGGGGAATGACATGTTCTCATCCATAAGGATAAATGGAATTTTAATTATTCATATAAATTATCAGGTTATACTCATAGAGTATATAAAATATTATTAACTATATTGTATTGATGTACTTTGTGTCTTATGGTTACTCAATGTATTGTAAAAATTTATTATATACAATTTCATTCTTTTATTTGATGCAGTATGTGGAAAAAGGTATAATTATACATGTATTTTATAGAGATCACACTGTGTCTATTTATATCTTGATTAGTACTAAATCTTTACCTGTGGTTGATATTTTCTTAAATTTATAGATTTACAAATTATTATTTACTTTAAATGCCATAAAAACCCATGGGTTCACAATTTGTGGTTGAATGAATAAGGATTGAGCTTTATAAATCTCAGAGAGTTTCTCCAAAATTATTTTGGAGTTTAATGAAACAATATTTTAATGGGTATTCTCAAGGTATTACATATGATATTATACAATTTGAAATCAAAGATAGCTTTTAAAAATTATTTTACAAATTTCTAAATGGATTTTTTATATGATTTCAAAATTTGTTTGATATGATAAAATAAAATGCGAAATTGAATAAGAAATTTAAATCATCACTTCAAGTGGTATATAGATGGATATATTCCCTAAATACTATATATTTCGATATTATGTGTTTAGGTATATATCATAGTGTAATTTTTATATTATAACGTAACTTATGATATACTTGTATTTATTGAATATCATATTCCTCAAGGGGAACATTGAAAATTAATTTATAGTGACAAAATTCCACATCCTATGCCATTCGAATTATCTCCCTCATTGTTTATCATTTAATATTTAATTAGATTAAATACTTGTGAAATAAAACACACTTATGAGATATTTGTAATGTTTAAAACTTTTAGAAACTTTAATCATATGAATTTAATCGAATGTTAATGTAGAACATGAGTAAATTATGGTTTATGGTTTATGAGTGTTTCTAACACAATATAAATTGAATATAGACATTGAGATAGTTTATTGGTTGAGTTGATTGTCCCTAAAATTGATATATCCTTCTCCATAATTATCTTTCGTGAGACACTATAATATTATGGATGGTTTTAGGATCCCACATGAGTATCAAATGATTCATTTAGCCCTTGGATACACCATTTATGAGGGATTGTGATGGCTATATCTTGGTTAACATTATAAATAATTTTATTTATGATTATGAATTTGAAAATATATGGTAATTGGTATATAGTTTCCTCATTTATATTTATACACAATTTTAGTTTCATTCATAGTTGTCCTTGGGATAATGATTTTAATTGATTGTGATGGGATTAAAAGCTATCGTTTGATCACTAAAAAGTCATTAATTTATACCACAGTTCACCATAGTTTCCCATCTAGAACATTATGAATTATATTTACAACTTTATGGTGGGAGAGGTGGATACATCACCACACCATTAGAAACTAAGTGGGAGATATGTGAATAAATATAGTATCGCTAATAATAAAATCAACCAGAAATAAATCATACTATGGATTCTATATAGGTAGAACTCTGGTTCTATACCATTGAAATTAATCAAGTATAAACCACAATACAAGGTATCACGAATCAATATTTCCATATGAATATGATAAAATGATAGAGTAATTACCAATTAGGGTACCACTAGGGTGTTTACTAGGGTCTCTATCATATTAGTTATTTAGTAGTGAATCATGTGGTAGATTATACAAAACCTTGGGCATGTCCCCATCACTAAAGTACACTTGGGAGAAGGACCTCTAGGAAAGATGTCATATCTTCCCACTTCCTCCTCCTAGATGAAAAACCTCAAGGATCATATTAACCTCTTCATATACTCAATCAATGAAGCCAATATAATAAAAACGAATAATATAACCATATAAACCATTCTCAACTCTGATACAATATCCAAATAATTTCTAAATATTTACTAATAGCACAACCATTGGTGACTACCAATAATGGCTCACATTACGTATTATGTAGTCATCCATACAACATAACATCACAATCACCATCACCACCCATCAATCTATAAACATATATGTTACACTAATATTAGGATCCAATGTTCATAAAATACATTCTTGTTCCAACGGTTCCCCTAAGAAAACCACCATCTACCATAAACCTCGAAGAATTCTCGAAGAGGACATCATCCTAGAGATACCTGAATCCTGTCAAGGTATTATAAAAATAATTCCACATCCATATACCCATTCATCTCATTATGATAGGTTTTATAGTTTGAAGACAATTTTAACATCCTTACCATGAAAACACACATGAAAAAACAATCTACATACTAACCATTGAAAGGAACATATACCATATACTCCTATACCATACTTAAGACAATCCATCCTAGGCCCTTTATAAATTATCACTTTCCATAATACCTTTTTGGATCCATCATACAAAATTAGTTTAATATTCACATAGATATATCGACATTGGGTGATCCTAAATTCACGCAAACTAATGTTAAATGTTTCATCAATCATTAATATGAACCTCATAATTTATCTAAATATTTGGTAACCTCTAATTTCACATTAAATAAACCCTAACCTGGACATCAATGAACATACACATTTAATATTTAATAAAAAAAAATAACATACTATTTAATATATATGGAAAAACCTACCTCGATATATTAAGAGTTGATCCCTCTATAAGTGTTGTTTTATTCATCCATAATAATGTTTTATTAGTGAAACTATAAAAACACCCTAATAATTGGAATTAAAATAAATTAACACAAAATATGAAATTAATTAAAATTAAAATTGTATTATAGGATATAAATACTAATATTATTCAAAAATAGTAGTTGTATTATTAATCGAGAAATAGATAGAATTCCCAGTAGGAGAGGGGGATAAATGGGTGAAAAGGGGTGTATGAGAATATATTGGTGGAATTGAGGAAAGGGTGGGACTCTTTTTATAATTTTTTTCCTTAAGGAGATGAATATACTTCAACTTAATATGGTGGATTAAGGCCACCGTTAGATTCCATATGACCCCTCATCATGATTTTGATGGTGTTCCACCCAATTCCATATAGCTAGAGAAATTTCATAATTCCAATACATGGTCTAACAAGATGTCAATGGGATCGAGTAAGGATTCTAGTGGCACACTCTATTTCATAATGAATATATATTTATAAAATAATACTAGAACATGATACCAGTTTCTTCAACCCACTATTCCATAACCAAACATCCCCTTTTTCAATCAAAACATACCACAAAAGTTTGTCTCCCAATTTTAATTTAAAAACTCAAATTATAACATGCTTCAATTTCATACAGTTCTTCCCCAATTATTGATTCTAATAACCCATATATACAAGGGTAATAATACAAAACAAATGGAATTTTAGTATTTGGAGTTTATTGGAAGTCTAAGGAAAAAAATATATAGTGATGTTTCCCCATTTACACTTTGGTATAAGTAAAGGTTTCATCATCCTCGTGGAACGTCATTGAATTTTTCATAAATCAATAGAATATCAACCAGCTTTGTTAATATTTTGAAGTATTTTTTTATGTTACCCCAACACGGGTTGTCCTAAAGATCATAATAAAACATTGTACCTCCAACGTAATTGAGAATGAAAATATCTATAAATAATCATACAAATCATTCTTTAACTCTATTTATAATAGAGTATATAATTATATCCCAAAACCTATGAATTATTACTTATATTTTTTGAATTAATGAAAAAAAAATCCTTAATTTCCTTCACCTTGTTTTATATATCTAAATAATTTAGTTATGTTACATTTATTTTCTTGTTAAAATATTGTTTATAAATTAATTATGAAATATAAAATGGCATCATTAACTTTATGTTATTTAGATCCATATTTTTTATATCTATAAATATTATATTATTTTAATACTCATAATAGATGAGTCTGTAGTATACTTTATACAAAACATATCTAACACTTCTTTGTATAATTATCCTTTTTTTATATTTGAATATGTTTATACTATTGTTGGTTAAGGGGGAACTTGCAAAAATAGGCTTCTTTGGGTGGCCTAACAATGAAAATAGGTCTCCTATTGAGTAAATAAACTATAAAACCATAATATTTTATTATATATTTATGTTAAAAAATATATTATTTCATTGATAGCTTTTTTAAATGCAAAACCATTTTAAAATGAACCATGATATCTTATTGAAATACTATTATTAAATGTGCCCGTTATTGCCTAGATGTTGGATTGGAGGTTATGAAAAAGAATAAACAAATTATAATAATTAATTCTTACACATGAATGACCATAATTCATTACTTATAAAATGTTTAAAACTGAAAATAAAATCATTTTAATATAAAAATTTGTATTTTTTTTGAAGAATGAGTTTTATACATGAAAAGTGTTTGCATCTTAATAAATAAATTATTCACTATTGATGATTTTGTAATTAAATGTTTAGATATTATATTTATTTAAATTATTTAACATTTATTTTTTGATTATTATGAGTTAATGAATCATAAAAAATTCAATTTATTCATAAAAATGAATTTATATAAATTTGATTTTCACTGCACCTGTATAGATATTTTAAACAAAATTAATGACAAATATTTGAATTAAATTTGATAAAATGATTAAATATTAGGAATTAAATTTTAAAATTTATTAAAATGTGAGATTTCATTTTTCATTAAAATGAATTATGCCTGGGGTAAGAATACATTACTATGGTAAAGGTTAAAATGGATAACGAGTGACTAAAAGAAAGGGACAAGGGATTAATGACCTAAATAAAAGTTTTAATAATATTGGAAGAATAAATTTAGAAACTATATAATATTTTATTATAAATTGTGATTATTTATAGTTACTTTACAATGATAATGATGTTATTATATTTTAATTTACTTCATATTTATAAGTGTGGTACTCCCCTCACTTATAAATGGTAACACACTATCCTCTATTATCAACACAAAAATAGTGATTTTTCTGGACCAAGATCTAACATAACACTATAGGAAAATCTTTATCACTATCCATGAGGTTATATTATTCCCAAAATACGAATCCATGAATCCTTCAAGGGTTTTTAAATAGAGGATCCATGAAGAAGAGGTTTATATTCTTAGTAAACTTTTCATGTTTATTTTTTCTTAAACCACAACCAAATGTTTTGTAACAATATAAACATGATTTAATATATATATATTGAATAATGTTATATGTTTTTATGTTAATTTTATTATCAATTTCTATTAAAACCTAATCTATTAAATGATGGTAATGTCACTCATGTGTAACTGTCGACTACCACCTCTATAGAGTGTTTTGATATGTTTTAAATTTCTTCATTTAAGGGATGATCATAAAGATAGAATTAATGAATATTAATGAAATTAATGATATAATTACGATTCAAAAAGGTGAATTATTTATATATTTGTTTCCTTCTATTCATTTAATATTGGAAACACCTTTCAGGTGTACATACTAATTACCATCTCCCTGAAGTGATGCAAATAATTTTTCATCACCTATTTATATGAATGATTATAAAAGAATACGTAATATATAAATTTTATAATTAGAAAATTATTAATACTATGTATATGATAAAAATAAGAACAATGTGTAATGACCATAACCATCCAACCAAAACATGCATAAATAATAGACCTGTTTTCACATAAATATTCATTTTAATGATGAATTTATAATAAAAGGATAAATGTAAATTATAACCGAATTATACAAAGTATATTATGTATAGATATGACTCTATAATATATTTATAATAAATGAAAATTAATTTTATAGTATTTTGGAATAATATAAAGCTATATGGGTTATGATGTATGGTTTTCTATTATAATATCATATATTTTTGGTATAATATATGCTAAATCTATATTAAGAAATATTATATAGATCTAATCCCTTAAAATCATTATATTTTCATATCCTCTGGTTATTCATTTAATTTTTATTTAAGAGTAACATTTTTCTCCCTTTAGTAATTATAATTATTGAGAAAATGATTTTAATAAAAACCAAACTTATTTCCTCTTCAGTTAAAAAATCATTCTCCAATGTCGCTTTTTTTACTTTTTTTTTTCAATAATGTTATTTTCTGTCATTCAATTATTGTTTGAATAAATATTATAAATTATTTAAATTTATTCCTAAAAGTTTAAAATCTAATTTTGAAAATGTTTTCCAAATTGGTTATTTATGATGATGTTTTAATGGAATATTTGTTTAAACATCTACTAAACAAAATATTTTCCCCACTTTTATGAATATTTTTTTTATGGAGATTAATTATCACATGTCCATGTTTTTTTCAAAAAATATTCTTAATATTGTAAATTTTTTTAATATATTATGATTCCAAATGAAATGGGTATTTTTGATATTTTATAATAAGTATTAAAATTATAATATAAAGTAATTTTTCATCTGTGTCAATATACATTAAGATATTGTATGCTTCAATGGGTTATCGTCTTATGAAACGATACAATCTCATTGTTTTAATCAATTATGAGAAGTATTATTTAAATATGATTTTATAAAATCTATATAGTTATCACAAGTTAAATAATTAATGGTGAAATGGTTATGTAACCTATTTCCATTCCAACAATTATGCTACGATGAAATGGTAAATGTTACTATTATCAAAGGCACACATACATATGGATTTCATTATGCGATGGGTTGGTAAAAATCTATATATACCTCTAAAGCTTTGGGTAAATTTTTATATCTCAGGAGATAATATTGACTGGAATGGGGGGTAAACCTAGTTCTGTATAAGGGTTTTTCAATTATGATATTTGTGAGACTGAAACAAAATTTTGTAAATAACGGAATAAGGTTGAACCCAATATACTGTGACAATATAGTTTGCAATACATTACGAAGGACATGATTTTCTATGCTTATGTGTATGAAAAAAACTTATATCTTATTCTTATGATATATTCTCATGGATCATGATATATTATTGGTGATACCATACTCTTATGAATTATAAATTTTATTATGAAAAAACCTCAAAACATGAATCATTATTAAATATATTTGACTTATTAGGTATATATTTTTAATGTTATGATCATGTTTTCATGCCATTATTCTTATTAACATCTATTATTGTTACTTGATATCTCTTATGTTTACCATTTCAGAGCATCCAATCGCACCCTTCCTTATGTTTTGATTTCCCAAATCCATTTAAACATTATATAAGTTGGGTATGTTGATGAAGTGTATTACATTATAAGATAATTAATGGGTATGTTGAATATCTTTCATGAAATAAAGTGATTATATATTTAGTATCTAAATACACTAAGCCATAATGGTTATAGGGAATGTATTTTTATCATTTCTATTAAATATTCATATATTGTGGTGTAATATTTATTTATGTAATGTTTGGGTAGTCTCAAAAAAAATTAAACATAAAATAAATAAACTCTCTAAGCCATTCCAAAAATCCACAATATATTGGAGTCTACATCCCTGTTAAGCCACCAATAAAGATGAATTATTTCCAACATTGAATCAACATGAATGCGATCATCAATGATAATGTCCATATTTTTCCAAAAAATAACATACTCCACCATATTATTCTTCCCATAATTAATTCCATGAATAATAATGTTATGTTTTTAATAAATCCAATATAATGGAATTTTGTTGATATCAACATGAATTTCTCTTTTGCACATTCTATTGATGTCTTCCATTGAGTCTTGAATAAAAAAAACTTATTTCACTATCGTGTTAGAGTGTATAATTTGTGCCTTTAAAGATACGTGATCAATATATTCCCTATCCTTCTTATAAAAAATAAATTTTATTTATTATAAATTATCATTAAAGTCAAATATGTCAACTTTTTGTTCAATTTCATTTCAATATTTGTGTACTCATTCTAAGATTTAATTTTTTTCTAGAATGAGTTTTTAATATTTGTTTTTAATTGATAAGTTTTTCAGCCATATTATTAGATGGTGCGTATGGAATTTACAAAACATAATGATCATCTGGTAGAATCTTTCTTTAAAAGTATTCTAGAGAATATGGTATAGAGTAAAAAACTATAATGACCCAAAAATTATTTAAATAAATTCTCATTTTAAATAAATTAACTCATTATCTTTTAATCTAGTTATATACAACACATGAAAAAATTTATTTTCGGGAATTATAGTCTATTGAATGAAAAAGTCCTGTAAGAATCATAGTTATTTTTAACGCAACTATTTTATAGTGACCATTAATTCTAGTATACTAAGTGTTATGAGAATATCCAAATTCCAAAAATGGAAAAAGAAATGGCCTATATTTGTAGTATAATACCCTATGAATCCAATTTATTTAATCTTTATAGGGTGATAGTATCACTAGGCTTTATACATTACCATGTACAAGTTAATATTTAACTACTAAAGAACAATCCAGACGTTTTATTGTGGAATTTCAACCCCATCATGATCTTGGACAAAACAATTTATGCCAAACCACCTCAAGAAAAACTAACCATCATACCCCTCACCCTTAGGCAATTTAATAGTTAAATAAAGAACTGTGTTACTCAAATAGTATGAATTTATGTATTTTTCTCTTTATTTAAAAAAGATTATATATTATCCTTTTTAATATTTCTTTTTGAATGATTAATTAATGTGTATGATAAAAATTAGATTTTGATATGATGAAGGAAAAATTATTCTTTTTAGAAATATATAGTTCAAAAAAAGACATTATTTTTAATGAACTCACTTTTTTTATAATTGATATTTTGATAAAATATTATTATTAAATATTATTTATTGTATATATATTCTATTATAATTTTTGGAATTAAAAAATAATTTTTGTAAGGGTCATAAATATGTTATTGTCAAAGTAGATATTTTTAAATAAATCGTTATTATAATTTAAACTTATAAGTTTTAATTATTAGATTGTTATTTTTATAAAATAAACATTATTTCTGAAATTATAACATCTACATTATCCAAGATTTCATACTTAATAATCCCCCGAGACATTCAAATTCTTAGGTAAAAATTAGATATAATATAACTATATAGTATGTATTATGACAACATAATAGATAAAAAATGATTTAATTGATAAAATAGTGACTATGTATGATCAATTTTTCCACCATTCAATAATTTTTTTCAGGTTATTTAATAAATTTTACAAACCATTAATGAATTTTTCAAAAACTATATTATATTTTATGGTTTTAAAATTAATTATTTATAAACATGACCCAATTAAATCATCACAAATGGTATTATTTTAACGTGTTTGGTTCATCACCTTAAAAAATAATGAAAACAAATATCCTTGTTAGAAACCCTGGTAAAAACCATGGGATAGTTTGTGGTATTGATTACTTTGTCATATAGAATTCAAATCAAATGCTTGGAATATAAAAAACAATTATCCCCTCTTTTTCTATACGAACCCACTAAAAATCCCATTCCTCTTCAATAAAAATCTTTATATAATGTAATTAATGTGTATTTACCTCTATATATCCCTCCCAAGGTCCCCGACATCTTAATAATATCTTACCAAGCTTTTAGAAGTGCCATATAATGTTAATGGATAATCTCCTTATCCTCTTTATTAAAGAACCTTCTATGTATTATTCCTTCTAATTCTTAGTTTTTTATTTCATATTATGTTCTTACATATTGATTCTATAGTTATTTTAATTTCTATGTGATGAGATATAATTTTCAGTGTCATTGATCACTTCTATAAATCTTTATGTACCGTCGCTATTCTAGTGAAATTATTTTGGAATTTTTCTTTCCAAATAATTGTGTAGTGAATAACCATACCCATTTACACTAAATTTTATTCATATGGATGGTCCAATCCTTAACCTGTTGGGTACATACACGTATTTATAACACAATCATTATTCTTCGAATTAAAAGTCATGAAAGACATCCTCATGTTGTATGATCTACATGGAACACTTATGCATACGCATGATATGAAAGTAATAGGTGGGATTGGAATTATATTGCCCTCTGAAATGGTTAGTTTTTTACTCTCATAAAATATCATTTATGGTACATATGAGTTTATCATAGGACACTATTTTATACTGTCTTGGTGGTTACCCTTAACTTATGTTTATAATGTCATGTTTTATGTTTTTTTCATATTATCATGCTTCCTTTGTGCTATCCTATTATATCACACCTCATTGTTAAATACTACTAGTATCACCAAAATAATATTACCTTTTCATGAAAATTAGATCAAATTTAATAACTTAACTCATTCTATTATTTGATTATTACCTTATTTGGATTTATATCACATAAATTTTATATGTACATCCCTGGATTACCTCAAGTTGTTATAGAAGATACAAGGAATATAAGGACATGTTTCAATGTTTTTAAATAATGATGTTATACTCATGTAACATTTTAATGTTTTATGTACCTAATTTATTATATAAATTATGTCTCATAATTTTATAGGGTTGTAATAGATGTATATTTATTTAATAAATCATGAATTCAGGTGTCATAAAATATGGGTTTTAATTTTTGTTATCAAAATAATGTTAAGATATATTTTTTTAATTATGAATATATAAAATATATTTAAATCATTAGGGATAATACTAAAAAGGTGAAACATAATTATATTTTATTAAATTAATGAATACCTAGTTTCAAAAAAATACATCCATGTTTGGACATAATCATTGGATATGTATTTAGAATACTTAAAACAAGATTAAAAACTCCAAAATGGAAAATTGAGGTAGAATTGATATTCACCAAGTGCACAATAATGGGATTTTCAAAAAACTTGGTTTTACCCTCCTAGGGGATATTAACTGTTAAATTTAAAATATCTTTATAAACCATTATTATGAGAATAAAAAATGATCATATGATTTTATGTTTGGAAATAGATCATGCAAAACATATAATTAATCCAATAGATTGATAAGTTACATATTGTATTTTATTTATTATTTATCCCTTAAATTTTCATATTTTTCGTTTTTTATGCTTAATAGTTTGAAAATTCTCATCGATAAGTCTAATTATTGATGACATAAATTATTAGAACTAGAATCTAATAGTGAATGTATGGCTTGTTTTCCATTAATGGACATTAAATGTCCTAGGTTACCATGATTTTATGCTTTCATTCGTATCAAAAAATATTATGAGAAATATTTAAAGACTGTCTCAAAACATGGAAGTGGAGTTAATAATAATGATGAAAAATTGGTCAATTATTGCATCACAAGTATATAACTCGTCCCCCTTTCAAATTTGTTTGTTGAATTTCTCTGGAATCATTTTGATACCCCTTTAATAAAATTTTATTATATTTTAGGAATTTATTGGGCTTCATTATATACAGCCAACAAGAATTTCCAATGGAATCAAATCACCCTATGTATCAAAAATCACTCTTTTATTCTTGACATGATAAATGAGGTGGATGAACCATCATTGGTACCAAAATCTCATGAATGTATATTTATTTCTTGAGAGATATATAATCTAGTCCAATGATTGAGACTAAATAAATTTTCATCCTTTGAGACATTCCCACCATGAAGGAATTCACTAATATATTTCCAAAAGTATTGTATAACCTTCCTACTATTTCAGAGGTTGAGTTATAAATTGAGCATACGCCCAAATATTATTCAATATCCAATATTTCATATAGAATTTTTGTTGTTGATCTTGAGGAGTTGAAGTAACAATTATCGAAGAATATGTATAACTGGTTTGTAATCTCATGTGCTTCACTATGAGTTTCACTATTCATTTTCGTATAGAGGAAGGTTGAGTCAATGAACATCAATATTTATAATCATGAACACAAAAATATCGTGATATATATCAAGTACCATCTACCATAGATTAATGACTTTATGGGCCAACAATGTAGCGAAAACTAATTCTCTATACTTGATCATTTGTCATGATATTACCATTTAAAGATGAAGAGAAATAATATCCCCAAGAATTGATTTCATAAAAGGTATGTGAACTATGGGTTCATAGTGATGTCATTTAAACTAAAAAAATTCTATAATAATATTAATGAATAAAATGAATATATAATTTATTGATTAACTAAAAAATTTGGGGTCGACTTCATAGATGAAATTCTTATCCACTTGAAAATAATTGAGTAACAAGAAGAGATTTTAAATATTTTACAAATGACCTTTCAAAAGGATACATTATATAAAATGTATAGTATATTTGTGTTTTGGTTAGAGAAAATAACTTTTATGGGGTATGTTGTCATAAAAAAGGATATTTGTGAATCTATTCATAAAAAGAGGCAATTAAAGGATGACCAAGTCCATCATCTATGATAAAATCTATAGTTTCCTTACATTTACTAGGTACAATAGTTAGTTTGAGAGAAAAATATCATAATTTTTAATCCCACTAACCAAGATCACTCAAAATTGAGTCATGATTATCTATAATTTTTCATGTGATGAAATATATAAAATACAAGGAAGATGGTAATCACCACTCCCGTGCTCACATAACACACCATTGGGGAAGGATTTTTTATCTAATGTTATGTGTTGAAAAGGGCTTAGTTATGTACTCATGAATGATGAAAAGGTTATAGCCTATGTCTCCTAAAAATTAAATAACCATGAGAAAAACTACTTATTAATGATCTAGAATTGGATTTAGTGTTATTTTAGTCGATAATTTGGTAACTTTATCATTATGGAGAAATGTGTGACATATATATATGGATCATAAAATCATTAATTATATATTCACACAAAAGGATCTTATTTTCTTCCAATTAATGTGATTAAATATGATTAATAATAATGATTTTTTATTCCATTACCATATTGAGAATAGAAAAAAGTGGAATAATCTCAGAGTAGAAATGATCCCACAATCCTATCCATAATAATGATCTGAAGGAATCCAATATTCTTATAAATGAAGTGTATGGGTACTATAATCAATTTTTTAGAATCCTCTTAAGATATTAAGGACCACTAACCAGGAATAATTCAAATGGAGTCATACTTACTTAGACTGAAAAATGTGAATAAATATTTAAAGAGATAAATAAGGGGTTGATCACAACTATTTTGTACCATTACCCACAAAAAGGGAATTATTTTTTATCTATAGTGATGCGCCAAAAAAAAATTTCGGGTTTTGTAGCCATATAAGATGAAAATGTAATAGCTTATGCCTCCCAATTATGAAATATTCATGAGAAAAATGCCAAACACATGATATATAATTGGATAGAGTGGTCATCTCGTTTAAGATTTGTTAAAATTATCTTTACTGTGAAATTATTACATATATAAGGATAAATAAAATCCTTAAGTAAATATTCAAAGAAAGATCCAAATATGTGATAAAAAGGTGATTACATATAATCTAAGATTACTATTGTTCACTCGATTTCTATCATGGGAAGTGAAAAAGTAGTAGGTTCTCAGAGTAGAATGGATCCCACAATACTATCCATAATATTGATGGAAATGGATACAATATTCTTAGACATATGGATATGGTAATAATAAAAGGATCTCTATCATACCTTGTTAAAATAACTTATCAACAATCAATACCTGATTGGTTAATGTATACTATAAAAGATTATTAGTTTCTATACAAGTATTAAGAGAATATTAGGGAGTTTAACTTTTATGTAGGTGTTGTAATAAGATCTAGAACACAGAAAAATATCCCATAAAAACTGTAAATGTAGAGGGAACTTTTTCATAACATTCATAGATCATAATTATTTATTAATTTATGAATCACTATGATATATATATTTTTAAAATAAAACTTTTTTTGGGACAACATAATGAGGTGTATTATTTAGTTTTCATCTTGATGTGTGGTTGGAAATAAAATCAAGATGTAATGTCAAAAGACTAAGGGTATGATGTAACAATTTACTATACCAGTATGTAAATGGAAAAAAACCATTTGTTTAATTAGAGGACACCCCAAGACACCTAAAGGAAATAATTATATATCATTCCTAGTTGATCACCATACCAACTTATAATATTACATCGATATCATGAAATATTTCTCCTATGACTAAAAAGATAAGATATACATAAGTTAACAATAAATACTACATGGTATTCAACTTTATACGGTATCTGATCAAGATATATTGTTTACCTCATGGTTTTGGAGAATCCTTCATCAAATGTTGGATATAAAACTGAGCTTCAACACTTATTATGATCCTCATATGGATGATTATATTGAATGGACAATTAAAAATATTGTAGTATGTGATAAGATCATGTTGAATAGATATAAATTCATGATGGGATTGGGACATTCCCCCAATGAAGTTCTCCTATAACAAAAGTTTACGTTCTAGAATTCAAATAGCTCTTTACAATCCTTTGAATGGGGAGAGGTGTCCGAATCTGATATGATAGGATGTAGTTGGAATGTGGATATTGATAAGACCATAATATATCTAAGATATAACAGAGAATGTATAGAGAATTTAGATTCATATTAAATATACAAACAATTGAAACAATTTTATTTATAAAATTTTTAATGAGACCTACAATTTATCATCAAATATTAGGAATTCTTTTATATATTTTTGTGGAAGAAATTCATGAGGTTTGTTAAGATGGGAAATATTAGTCTGAGAAACATCATGCACTTTAATATTATCAATAACAATAAAGTGGTGGCCTATAAACTGAAACTTCTACATGACCTATCTCAAGTACATGATGTGTTCTGCATATGTATCATGAGTAAGTACATAATATACCCCAAATTTTTACTTAATCAAGAGATGGTAACATTGCAAAATGATATTTTATATAAATAATATCTAATGAAGATATTAGATTTTAGATAAAAAGTTATAACCAACAATATCACACTCCTGGTCAAAGTGATGTGTATAAAGCACATGTTCGAGGAAGAATCATGGGAACTAGAAGAGGAAATGAAATAGAATTACCCTTACCTATTTTATAGTATGAAATGAAAATTATGAGTACGTAATTTTTGAATGGGGGAGAATGTAACATCCTAAAATTTTATAAATTAAAATCCATTTTTGAATGAATAAATGGATTATCAATTAATCTAGTTATATAAAAAATGAAGTGCTTTGTGTATTTTGGATAGGTATAGTATATTGGATTTAAAATACCATTATGAATCATAAACATTGATAATATCTCCATTTTCAAATGACCATTAATACGTACACTAAAGGGTTATAATGAATTATAATGGGAATATGTGGAAGATGTGAGGGTATCGACAAGTAGGATCATAGCCTATGAAGACCATTTATCTGAGCTTCCAAGGGATAAAACATCAATAGGATCCAACTGTGACCAATCCAAAGAAAATATTCAGTAAATAAGTCCTTATAAACACCATTTACAAGAGATGTTCAATCTCAAAGAGATCATATTTCAAACCATGTATGTCGAACCACCCTAATAAAATATCATTATCCTACCCATTAAAATTAGGGAATTAAATTTTATATTATGAACTATGTATCCAGATCATAAAAATATAAATTTTATTTTTTTCCATAAAAAATATTAAATTTATCAATTTTTAATTTTACTTTTAAAATTAAAAAATAACGAGTTTGATAAAAATTAGATTTTGATACGATATACTCAATTGTTTTTGGTAATATATATAGTTTAAATCAGGAAACACTTTTTAATAAATTTATGAATTTCTAAATTCAATGATATTTTAATAAAATAAAATTATTAAAAAATATTTACTAAATTTAAATTATAATATGATTTTATGAAGTCAAAAATAAGATTTTATAAGTGTTAGAAAACCATTATTGTAAAAAAACTATTATTTGTGAATAATTTCATATTTTAATAGTATAAATTTTCCTACTTTATGATTACTTTTTTTAAATAAATATTATTTTTTCAATCAACACATAAAAATTATCCAATAGAGATTTTTTTTATAATTTTAGGACGTAGTCAAATTTTTGGGTAAATGTTTTATATTGTACAATTATATAGTTTGTATTATGACATTTTAAAATCCCACAAGTGATTTAATAAATACAGTAAAGAGTATCCATGGCCAAAATTATGTTTTATATTAAAAATAATGTGTTTTTATGTTTATTTTATTCGTTTTATGACCATTAATAATTCCTCCAAAAAATATTTTATATTTTAATGTTCTAAAGTCAATTCTTTATAAATATGACCCACTTACATATCACTAAGGGTATTATTTTAATGTTTTTAGTTATAGATTAATTATTTAATGAAAATAAAATCTCTTTTATAGAAACCATGGAAAAATTCCTGGGATGGTTTGTGGTTTTTATTGCTATATCATATAGAGTTGAAAACATATTTTTGAAAATTAATAAACTGTTATCCTCTATATTTAAATTAAAACAACTTAAACTCCCATTTATCATGACTAAAAACTGTTGTATCATGATATTTCTCTCCCTTTACCTCTCTAAATTCCACCCAAGGTTCCCCAATATCTTAATTACTTTTTACCATGATTTTAGAAGAATTTTCTCAAGATAAGTGATCCCATCCTCATCTTTATTCAATCTCCTAATTTTTCATATGCCTTTTAATTCTCTAATTTTCATATTTTTTTTATGTATGTACTTATCACTATTATTTTCCTTAAAATTTACAAGTTATAGTAGAAAAATTTCAATCACATTAATACCTTCTATGAATCTTTTTGTGCCTTAATTATGCTGGTAACATTATCTTTCAGTTTCTCATAGTAAAGAATTATATAATTAAGACACGTCCCCATTTACAATAAATGATATTAACCAACATGTGCCTATATTTCATTGATTTGGTAATTGAATATATTTATCTAACAATTTTTAATTATCTAATTAAAATTTATGAAAAAAATATTTATGTTGTATGATCTATGTGGACACTTATACATGTAGATGATATAAATCAAATGGGTGGAAATTGAATTATATAGCCCTATAAGGTATCATAAAATCTTTTAATCACATGAGATTCCATGTATGATTCATAAGTTCTTTTATTAATAAATATTTTTTATTTCTCTTGGAATTTAACATTAAATTATGTTTATGATGTCTCATTTTAGGCTATTTCCATTGTCTTGTGTTGCGTTTATTCTATCATGTTATATCATGGCTCATTTTTTTATGATTATGATTATAACCCCTCTTATGTTACATTGATATTACTCTTGTATAAAATGTAATTCATCATCTCAGGAAATTATTTGAATATTACCTTACTAGGCTTTATATTTCACCCATTTCTTATGTACATCCCCAGTTTATCCAATACTATTTGAGAAGATCCATAGAATAAAAGCAAATTGTTTAATGTTTTTATATAATGATGTTTTCTCATGTTTAATGTTTTTATTATATGTACCTAATTTACTAATGAAACATGACCCCATGATCTTCTAGGGTTTAAAAATTATTTTCTTTATTTTATAAATCATGAATTAAGGTGTAAAAAATATGGGGTTTTATAGAAACAAAATCAATATTAACTTATACCATCTCATTTGTCCTCAGATTTGGTGAACTATTCACTTTACTATCTATTAGAAAGTCATAATATTTATAATATAGTATATTAATAGGTTATTTATTCTAGATGTCAACCATTTGAAATTTTATATTCGGTTGGGGAACAAAAAACCGAAATGCAGCATTAGTTTCAATCCCCACTAGACATTTATCAATTTCTTAAAGAATCCCATTTTCCTCCAAAGTAAAAAATTTCATCCTTATGAATTTTATTTGTATAAGAAGCCTAATTACTAGTATTAACAACTTTATTTACTTTTAATAATGTGGTGAAAGAGAATTCAGGTTGAAAATCAATAATTAAATCATGTTATGAATATGTGACTCTTTATTCTATAAACATTATCCATTCATTATTTAAAAATTCATTGAATTGCCCATTCTAGTAAAATTTTACGAGTTCAAACACAGAAAATAATATTCCATATACCTTCCAAAAAATTATGAGGAACCAATTACCTTAATCCTCTTATGAAATGAAGAAATAAATAGACCATTAAATTAATAGAAAAAACAAAATTAAATATTTCATCATTTTTTATTTTCAAGAAGAATCCACTACAATCTATAGTAACAATCTAAATAGAATCTAAAAATGGGGGAGTAAAGTCAATATCAAAAAACCCATTTCCATAATTGGATTTTAACTAGTGACGGTTTGAGGGGCAACCAAATGGAATATCCTGATTGAATTAAAAAACTTTTAAAGAACATTCTCATTTTGAAAATCAAAGGTAATGTTCAAATGTTTCAACCTTATTGTTGTAGAAGATGAATTCTTAGAGACCATTTCATCAACAAAAAATAGAAGTTAAAAAATGACCAAAGAATTACTAGTTGGTTGAGAAATCATCAACTATTAAAAAACATATGATAATATTAAATTGGATAAGAAGATGAAAAAACAATTGTTTTAAGAGCCATTATAAATTTATGTGTCAATTAGAATCATTAATAGAGGGATTCCAAAAGCTGTATTTTTCATCTAGAGCGAACCAGTGAACATGAATTGCATCTGCAAATTCGATATATGATTGCTTGAGGACTACTAAGTCTTAAACTAGTCTTCAAATGGGAGTTAATGAGTTGATCGATGGGATATGAGTAAGAGATAAAACAAGAGAGAATGTTGAAAATTTAACCACCTTACAAAGATGATCATGACCCCTCATGATATTATATCCCCCACCCAATATAAAGAATCATTGAGAAAAACTAGTACTTGTTCAAATCAAACCATCTTGTACCACATACTTTATTCCCCTTCTATGTTAATATATATGATTTAAATATTTCTGATACATATATATAAAAAATTCCACCTTATAATGACCATGCGATTGAGGTGAAATATTGCATGGCCCAAATCATCTAGGTGATCATTACAGACTGATAACTACTATTGACGGTATAATGATATTTCATGGGGTTTGATTTACCATCTAATAGTCCATCAAATAAAAAAACTAATAATAAACATTTTAATAATAAACAATATAGATTCTAATTATAATATGATCAATAATAATAATTTAATACCCTAAAATATTTAAATGTGTCATACATAAAAAACATGAATCTAATGTAAAACTAAAATACCAATGCATGAATAATATAATTGAATAGATAAAAAATGTAATGTGTGGACAACGCCGATAAAAAACTATATATGACTTCCCAAATACCTCCATGATTTCTATTGACATCATTTCTCAATTATTCACCCTAGTTTCCTTTATCAGTATTATCTTGAATAAAATATGTATGAACACAAGATTTGTATGTATAAGGAGTAATAATAAATCCTCAGTATAGACAACTGCTACCCCATACATATTTTTGATATTAGTATTATCATATATAAATAACAAAAGTCGTTTAAATGATTTAAAAATATTATTTATAGAATACAAATAAGATGGTTGGTGCTAAGAAGGTCATATAAATAGTATCATGACTAATTTGATAAATTATTTAATAAGATCTAAAATTATTCATGGAACCATATAGCCAATGACATGACTCAAATCTATCAAATGATAAATACATGGAATCTTGTGAACTATCATACCTAGCATAAGGCTTTACTTAAACCATGGATAACATTTCTATATATCATGTATCATCCTAACTCATGTCTTTCTAAGATACCTACAACATGGAACATTTCATAACAAATTTATTCTTTAAAAGTACATGAACATACATTTATTTCCAAACACAATTTTATACATCATTATAGTATATATAGATTTTATAATTCACAAAAAAAGTATCTATCTTTATCTACATATTCAATTTACTTCTTGAAACATTATTACGTAATTATCCTCCCATAAAGTATCCCATTTTATCATTATAAATGAAAATTACTATTATTACGTCACATTACACTCAATGATTTTCATGAAAATAATAATTAAACCAACAACATAATGTTCAGTAAATAAAATTACCCCTTTTCGCATAAATTATCACATAAATAATCATTTATTAAATTTTTTAAACTCTAATAAAAAAACATATAATCATGTAATAAAACAACAATAATTTACTAAAATCCACATATACATAATATGAATTTTATAGTGGTGAAAAAAATTTAACAGATTAAAATATCATTAAATTAACAGTTTTATCTTTTATATTATTATAACTATTTCCAATATTAATAATTACATGAATTAAAAAGTTATATCATCACACTACTCTTTCATTCATATTCTACTATATTAAATTCTGTATCTTCAGCCTTAAAACATATTCCTGAAATATTTATAATACTTAAAAATCCATTAAAAATTACATCAAATATTTGAGATAATTTTTGATAATATATATCCCACTAAAATAATTAAATTATAAAATTAGTGGACATGTTAATATAAAATAACATAATTAAACACTAAAATATTCATGAAGTTGCCTAACTCACACTAGTCAAACAACCTATACAAAGAGAGAAGGTTTTATTCCATAGAAACATAAGGAATCTAATAATTCACCAAACATGAAGAAAAATAGAACAATTAGAACAAAATAATGACTAAGCCTATGCATGATTACTCCAAAAAATGAATATGAAATACCCAATTGAATGTAGATGGAGGAAGAGAGAGATTATAGAGGAATAAATTCATATAAACCACCCGCTAATAAATTGTAAAAAAGATACCTCTTACAAATCACATGATAAAAAAATAAGGAAAAAAACATGTTTAAAAATAATGAATCTGGGATACATTGGATACTTAGAAACCACCATTATCAATCCAATGGTCCACCAAACACGTGGTTTACAGACAGCAGCCAGAAAGTGGCTAGTTTTGAAGGACTTCCACTGGTGGCCTCTTACTGGGTACTTGGTAACCTACCACATAGTTCCTGAAAGAGTTTTCTATATTAATACTACAATACTCAATTGAGTCCTAACTTTTCTACTTTAATCCCCCATAATCCCATAATCGAACTCAAAATAAAAAATATTAAAATATAAGAATATAAAATATTTAAAATCAAAATATAATTGAATAACTTGTGTTATTATAAATTTTATACTTGAGGAATTATTATCCTAGATATTTTTTTGAGCATATCCTATATAAAAAATATGGTTATTTTTATATTATATCCACTTAGTATTCCCACTTTTCCCTCCTAACATGTCCATTACACCATAGAACACGACGAAGTGATTTAAATTTGAATGAAAAACTCTTCTCAATACAATAAATTTATCATGTCTTTCTATGAAGTATGTACCTAGATCAAATTACACATCATAATATTGAGTCACATCATAAATATTAGATTTATTTTTGTTTTTTCTATTCTTGAAAAATATCATGCATAACACTATACTTAAATGGTAATTCGAAATGATAACAAAACCTCTATAATTTTTCTAGAATCTCAAATATCCCATAAAATACCGATCTAACGACCCATGAATTCCTAATAAAAAATGACCTAATCTAGGTGATACACAAATAAAGATGAAATTTATAGTATGAAATTCAATGTGATGACATACACTACATTAATATGAAATAAACCTACTATATGTCATAAATAATCTATTCTTGATAATTTTCCCTAGATCAAAATTCCATTTCACCAAGAAAGTCCCAAATATATACACCTCAAAACCATAAATACAAAATAAGTTTTACTGACTTAGTCATCTATATTAATCGATAAATGGAGCCATATGTATTTCCTATTAATATGTATTTTTATAATAAACACCCCAAGGACATATAATCATTCCACACATAACTAAAATGAATAACACATGTATGAAGTATATCATCCTGAATTTAAATAGTACATTAAAAATATCATATCTATTTATGGATGATAGTACATGATTAAATTTATGTAATCAATCATTAATTTTTTCTAAACCTTCATATTATTGAGATTATAAATCAACATTATGATCAGACACAATGCTATTGTGAATCCAATAGAGTCTTAAAATTTATTTAGCACAAATATTTTCAACAAAATCAAATATATGGTTATATCTAATTGAATGGAAATGTGAAACATTACTCAAATGATAAATAATTAACCAAACTAAAACATTCTATTTCCATGATCTTTGCAAACCTATTAACAAATTCATAATGACATCATCTTTTTTCTTTTCTAGAAGGGGAAATTATTGAAGCATATCTGGGGGCTTGTGATTTTTATATTTCTCATTTTGACATGAAAATATTTTAGAAAAAACTATGAAATAAAATATTTCATATATAGAAACTAAAAATATTAAAATATATCATTATTCTCTCACTAATATATAATAAAATTAATAAATAAAAATATTAAAAATGAATTGAAATCATGTATTCCTTAGGGAATCTTATAAAAATATATAGTATTTTATAGAAAACCCACCCTAAATTTAACACCCCAATATTTTAATGAAAAATATTTTTATGTAAGCTGCTTTTGTAAATTTCTTGCATTGCACGCTACACCATGTTAAGATTGAGATATAAAAAACAAAGGATTACCCTGCGTTACATGCAACACTATGTTTCTATGAAACCTAATTTTATGATTTTAATTGTTTATATAATAGAATTATAACATATCTTCTAGAATTATGGGTATGAACATGATTAACTAAATTATGAATGTATGACTTACAGTTAGAAGGAGATATGTTTTTGATAAATTATATACAAGTTCATAAGTGCATTCTATACCAATAAATTATCAAATAAATATTTTTTGATTATTTTAATGATATTTATATATATAACACAATAAATAAACTTTTTAACATTCATCTTATATGAATTGTAGACATTATATAAGAACAAATCAAATTTTACTCATAAAAGAAGTCCTTTTCTAAAATGGCAGTTTTCCATCCTTTAATGGAGAACTAGTTAAAAATATATAATTTTAAACTCATATATATTCAATTTCAAAAAATAAAATTTTTATTTGGAATACAGATGTAAAAATTTCCTTTAATTGAACATTTGGTATTTTTAAAATAAGTTTCATGTATTGATGAATAGCGAACATTATTATTTTAAATTGAAACTGTATTTGTTTTAAAGCCTTTAATAGGTAAAATAATATTTTGGAATAGTTTTTAATTTTAATTAGTTAATTTTTATTTAAAATAATGTAAATATTTTTGAGAAAAATATTTTATACATTTATTTATTATAAAAACTTTTTATGTTTTAATAATTAATTCTTCCAAAAAAAATATTTTATTGATTTTTACATGGTTATTTTAAATTATATTATGAAACATATATATTTTTAATTTTGAAAAATTTATGAATAATTTAAATTCACATGATACAAATTTAATTAATAGTTTCTTTTTATTTTCGGTCAATATGAACGAGGGTAAATTTTGTTACCAAGGTAAAGGATAAATAAAATAATTATGTTAAAAATAAAATGATAAAAACTATAATATACCTCTAACAGTTGAAAAAAATTTATTTTATGAAGATAATTTGAACACCAACACATAAAAAATGAAATTAAAATTTTTAATGGACAATTTTCCATGATAATGTCTTATAGAATATTTAAATCAAATAAAGAAAAAAAATGTCACATTCTTTGTCTTCAATATATATTATGTGTCCAAAAAAGTTCCAAATTAATTATTGAATGAATATAAAGGAATATATTAATATTTTTTTAATTTTTATAGTTTTCATATGTTTTTACTTTTAATATTTGAAATAGTCACCTTTAGTGCTTATGGAACACTGATGCAATGCTTGTTCCAGATGATAAAAAATGACTTTAATTAAAATGATAAGAACTATTAAAAGACCAAAATACAAGAATTAATGTTATATATTTAGAATTTATATATAATAATATTTCTTTTTTTGAGCCTCAAGAAAAATATTACAATATTTATAATTTTTATTTAAAGTATCATCAATGTTTTCTCATTCATCTTTTTAAAACAATAACATTTTTAATAAATGGTCTTCCAAAGGCTATATTTGTCTATTAATATGATTTTGAAATATGAATGATTTATTTTCATTATATTAATTTATTTATTTTTTTAGTGAATAAATAATTACCTCAAATAATTTAAAAAGTATGATATAATAATTATTCAACAAAAATAAAAATAAAATATATAACAATAAAAAAATAAAAATAGAAAAAAATTATTTAATTAATGTGATCCAAAAAGTTTTAATGTGTTTATGGAATATAAGGTTTATATTAGTGTTTTTTTCTACATTACCACACTTTTTAGATTTTCATAATTTTAATGTAATGAATAGTATCAAAATTGACACTAATACTATTTTATAAAAATAATAAATTAATAAATAATTTAAAAGTATTTAAAAATTAAAAAATTAAAAATATATTATTATAAGTTTAAAATTTCATAAATTTACTATTTATGAATAATTTACCCCATATAAGTAAACATTACAATGTTTCAATATTAAATAATTCTTCATCATAGTTAATAGTAAAATTGATTAACAAAAGACTTTTAAAAAATGATAAGGTATAAAACAATACAAAAAAAACTATTAAAATAAATTGGTTGATGAGATTACAAACTTTTATCACATTATATTCTAATATATTTCCTTTTTTATATATTTATATTGATTTGGAATTTATTATAAATTAATATTTTAAAATTTTCAATAGTGTATCTCACCTCAATTATAAAAGGGAACATCCTCCCTTACATATTCAAATCACATCGAGCCTTCTAGATAAATATATATCTACAAAATTACCTTCTAATATTCACTAGATACATTCTAGAGGTTCTCATCTTCCCAAAATACCAACTCAAGAGTGCCATAGAGAATATCTAAAGGATCCATTTCGAAGAAGAGGTCGTCACACAAACCAATCACTCTATTTCTCTACTATTATAAACCAACTATAAATTTAGGATCTATATAATAAAATAATAACATCAAAATCATAAATTTTATTAAATTTTATTATTATTATTAACACACAAATATACATCCCCTTTACCATCGAACATGAAATGAAAGTATCACTTGTGCGTACATAAGACTTACTATCTCTACATAATGATACAATTCATTTTCCATCACCATATTTTAATATAGGTAATTATGATGGGTTTAATGTTTATATACTATATTAATGAAATAATTATACATATTTAATTAAAATATCATAAATAAATTTTTTCCATTTATTCCTTTTGTAAATGATAATATCGCTCATGCGTGCATATTGCCTACCATCTCTACAATGTGATGTGATTCGTTTTTCATATATATTACACAAATATGGTAATAAGGATGAATTATAATAATATATATGATATATATAACATAAAAATTATTCTTTAAGGATAATATAAAATTTTATTTATTTTAATATGACAATAAAATTAAAATAGTGATCATGCTTACGTACGACGTTCCATCCCCAAAAAAATGTATTTTATTTTCTATCTCTAAATTTTACAAATCCTAGTGAATACATATTTAATGAATATATATATATAATATTGATATCATTTATATCATTATTTAAATGATTAAATCATTATCCATGTTGGAGGATCAAGGATAACAAGTCAAAACATGAACGAGAAACAAAACAGATATTACCCAAAACATAACATGAACATGGAATTGTTAATAATATAGTGATATAATGTCATATATGTTATTATATATAATGAAATTTTTCATTGGTGGACGTATAAAAAACTTATATTTATTATACCTGAGGTTTAATGTATACAATTCAATTGAATACATTAAGTAAGGGATTTATATCTCAGTTTTATTTCTATGGGAAAAATTCCTTATACAGTACTTGATTATTATATGTAGCGTATATACTACCCATGAATGTATTTTATGAGTACTATACAGAATATTATTGTATTTTTATATCCATACAGTTTTAATTATTTTAGGGGGTATACAATTCTACTGATTATAATGTGATGAGTATTTATATCATAATCTCATCAATATTTGGGATTATTTTATTTGAAGTCTATATTGGGAAATATTTATCTTCCATGTAAATGATTTCTTAAAATATTTTAATTTTTTTATTATTCTCCCATGGATGTATAAATTCATTTTTAAAAGTTTTTACTTTTTACTATAGCGTTTAAAAGGAATATTTTTATCATTTTCCAAATGTGGCAATTTGTGAATATTCTATCAAATGTATGTAAGAAATTTTTTCATAAAAAAAACAACAGTAAAATAATTTTCTCCCTTAATGATTCCATAATTATCTAAATTTATTTTACAATATTTCAAAAAAAAATTGAATAATTTTGTTTATTTTTATATTGTTCATCATTTTATAAAAAGAATTTGATTTTAAGAAAAAATATATTTTCCTCGAGAATTGTATTCATGTGATCTCTCAAAATTTGTTTCCATTTTGGATAACATAATTTGGTATTACATTTTTTTAACTAGGGATATGATTCATTAATAAAATATTCATATTTATAATAATGATTTATTTTTATGATTAATGATTTTTTTAAAGCCTGTTTATTTTCTATAGGTTATGTTATTATTGAATGATGTTTATGAAAATAATTTCATTATATTTTTTCTGATATGATTAAAGATTTATGTTATTTTAGAACACATATGCATGGTTTTAAATTTATTATGGGTGATACCAATATATTCTTCCAAATATTTGGGTAATGATTTATATCTCATATGATAGACCTGATTAAAAAGAGATGTGGAATCATATTAGCAACACTGGAATGGAATAAGAGTAAAATCAGTTATATAATACATGAATGGAATGGGGGTAACCTCAGATTAGTAATACATGGTTTGAATAAGGATTGATCCCAGTTCAGTTAAGGACTTTTTCAACTATAATTATCTTAAATATGTGCTTAGACTAATATTGAAATTTTATGTGTATACCTCAATTCCATGTATTTTTCTCTCATATATTATGTTCTTTGATTATTTATATACTTCTATGATTTATTCCATTACATGATATCATGAAATTTGATATGCATGATATGATTTTCAAATGATTTGTTTATGTACTTCTGATTTATGATCATGTTATGATTGATATCTTATTTTTTACCCCTAACGAGCATATAATCTTTCCCTTTTCATATATTTTTTCCCTCAGGTAATAGAGAAATTTTTTAGGTAGGAATATTGAACAAGAGTATATTTTTAGAAAATATTGAAGATATTTAACCACACTATAATTTTAATTTCCATGTTTCCAAATGAACAAAACTAATACAGTCTTTAGGAACGTGTTTGTCTAATGTAGGAAATATTTCGCAAAAAATAATGCATGTTCTATGTAGGTTATGCTTGGGTTGTTATAGTTGGTATCCGATCAATGGTTTAAACAACAATTGGAAACTAGTATGAGAATACTTTAGTGAGATCCCTTGACAAAATTATAAGGATATGTCTTTGGATGCCTCTAGGGATATGTATAACTATTGGTTACAATCCTAGTGTTTTTTTCATATCAAAAAATAACCTAGGATTAAAACTAAGGTATCATAGGTTAGACTATTATAAGTAATTTACCTTGGTTTTGATGTTTTATTATCATGATAATTGTTGTTCACAATATGATTTATGGTTCTATTTAATAGATGTAATGAGAAGGAATTGGATTAACATTTAATACAATGAAAAATTTGATGATGAGATGTTAAATGAAACCATCACCGGAGTAATGGACTTTGTGATCATGCCTAATAAGTTTTCATAGAACATGATTTAAAATGTGTACATTAAAAAAAACTCAAACTCTTTCTAGAAGATAAGGACAATGTTTTCTAGGAATTCCAGAAATTGATATGAAATGGAAGGAATATTCAGTTTCATTTGTGTTAAGAATGTTGAAGGAAACAACAAAATAGATATATTAAAGGAATAAGAAGATATTTTGACTTTAGAGAAGAATTAAAAAAAGAATGTAACTGTAAAGAGAAAATAAAAATCTCAGTTAACACAATAGATATGAATATTGGCCTCCCCAAGGAACTATCAAATGAATAATTAATTTAATGTGAAAACAATGGGAATTATTAAAATCTATGTCTTATGTGGTATCCTCATGATCATAATCAGAAATATCGATTGAGTAATGGTTTTATTACTGATGAGGATGAGACTATAAGTGAAATGTGAAAGGAAATATGCATTATGTAATAGTATGAGGTGGCCTTAAAAATGTCTTATGGATAAAGTGAAACAATCGAATTCTTTAAATATTTTTATTCAATTATTATGTCATATGTATTGTGAAATATATAAGGATTTCTTAGTTTAAAGATTATTTTGTTTCAGGATTATAGGTAATTATTGAATGGTTCATATGTACTAGAAAATTTATTTAATGTAAATGTTACATTTATTGGAAACCAATGATTAAGGGAAATAGATCCCTTAACATTTTATCAATGCTAAGGTATTGATGTTTTGATAAAGTAAATTGTATGTTACTGATTACCTTGGAATTTATTAATTACTTATTGAAAAGGTGAATTATACTATCATTGATGAAGTTTATATCATTTTTTATTTAATTTATATAACCAATAATCATTAGAATATGGAATCATACATGATTAAAATTAGGTTTTTTTGGAAATCCATGTTATTTCAATGTTTCTAGAGATTACATGATGATTGTATTCACACATTTGGTATGTGAAAAACAAGAGAAACAATATTATATATGGAGGATAAATTTTAATAGTTTTTAAGAAATTTATTGAATTCATTTCTATTGTTTTATAATTTCATATTTTTGAATGGGTATAGGGTTAACCATATATGAACATGTCTATGATAAAATACAAATGAGGTTTTATGTATTAATGTATTATATATTCTTATAAGGAAATATGAATATTGGATAACATGTGTTAAAATATTGTTATGAATTTAGGAAAGATTGAATAACCTATCATTTTATAGATCTCATGATCTTTTAATGAATCCAAAATGAATAATACACCTACATTTATTGGAATAAAAAATGAAGTGGAATTTGATCAATGAAAAAAAGGATAAGATTATGAATATAAAACAAAATGAAATCATGTAATTATATATTCTCATGAAAACTCATCAACAATATGGAAAGGTTATTGAAATAAAAAAATTTATTATTGGATGTTCTTTTTTAATGAAACAAATGGTCACATAAATTATAGTATATTTACGGATTTGTGATTGTTAAATTTATCCTGAACATGTTCTCTATCAATCTCCATTAAAACATGATAGTTATATATTTTTTCCATATCTATGTTTTCAATTTCCCTATATGCTACAATACGTGTAAAACTAGTTATGAGTTACTTTGGGAATCTTCTTAAATTCCAACATTCTTTTTTAAAGAATGATTCTGAATTCATTTTTACAATGTGAGTTTCTATAAAAGGAACTTTCAAGGTTTAAACCATTAATGACCTCGATGAATGTTGATGGGGAAATTAATTTTATGGTTGTTATAATGTAACACCTTCAAATTTTTATGAAATATATTTTTAAATGATATGATTTATTTAACAGCTAGAATTTCATGATACACAATGTAATTTTTGTACTACATAATACACCGACTAACTTTTAGTTAAATGAATCATTTAGTTTCTATAGAGCATAATATTATAATTATTTTTATTTAAATAGTAAAATTATATCCTAGATTTTATAATGGTGTTTATGGAAAATATTAACTAAATTATAAAAGCATGGTTTACAATTAAAAGGAATTTTTTTTTGAAAAACTATTTAAAGTTGAATAAGCGTGTTTTATAATAAGTAAAAAAAATATTTTCATATTATATTAATAATATATATATATCTATTTTTTCCATATAATTTTTATAATTCATTTTATGTATTTTATACACAAGATATAAAAAATAATTAAATTTTACATATAAAAGAATAATTTTTCTAAAAAGGTAGTTTGGCCGACTTTTGATAGAAAACCGATAATAAATATATTTTTGAATTTTTTATAGAATCTACTAGAACAAATAAACATCTTATTTGGATGTGGTTTTTTAAAATTTACTTTGGGTTAACTTTTGGTATTTTTCAGAGAATTTTATGTATATGATGAATATTGAAAATACATATTTTTATTGAAAATTGTTTTTTATTTTAAAGACATTACAAGGCTAACTATGTTTTCGATTAGTTTAAAATTTTAATAAGTTAATTTTAATTTATAATAATATAATTTTCATTTGTGAAATGGATTTTATAAATGAATTTATTATAAAAACATTCTATGTTTTAAAAGGGCATTTTTCTGAAACACTATTTTTATGGAGTTTTTCCCATTTTATTATAAAGTAAATTCTAAAACATTTGTGTTTTGAATTTTGAAAAATGGGTTAAAATTTTATATTTATAAGGTAAATATATAGTTAATATGAACCTTTTATTTTTGGTCAATATGAACCATGGTAAATTTTGTTACCACGATAAAGGATAAATTGGGTAATTTAGGATAAAAATGATAAATACTATAAAATTACTCTATCATATGCCAAAAAAATATTTGGATTAAAATAATTAGACCTATAAAACATAATTATCTAAATTAATCTGTTTAATGGTCATTATTCCATTAAAATGTCTTATGTAATATTTAAATCAAAGAAAGACACCAAATATAACATTCTTTGTGTTAAATACCGTTTTTGTGTGCTCATATGGGTAAAATAAAGTAATAAATGAATATTAATGATTTATATTAATCTTATAATATTTATTTTTATGGTAGTATTTTTTTATATTTGAAATAATCACATTTAATGCTTATTCAACACTAATATAGTACTTGTGCAAGAAGATAAAAAACAATATAATGACCTTAAATAAATTGATAATAACCATTAAAAAACCATAATAAATGAATTAATATTATTTATGAGTATATATAAATCATAATCAACCTTACATTAACTTAATGACCATTTTTTCCTTATAGAATATATTATGATGTTAATAATATTTTATTAAAAGTAATGACAATGTTGTCACATTCATGTTTTAATAACTATAAAATTTTTAATATAAGGTTTTCAAAAAGATATGTTAAAAAATTAATATTATTTTTAAATATAAATGATCTATATTCATCATAGAAATTTATAAAAAAATTTATTAAATAAATAATTACCTTAAATAGTTACACAATTATGATACAATAATTATTTAACTAATAAAAAATCAAATAAATTTCATTAAAAGTATTAATATAAATATAATTTATATTAGTTCTGATAATAAAACAATTTTATTGGTGAATAAAAAATAATATTAATATATTAATTTTTTTTTTCAAATATACCTATATTTTTATATTTACATAATGTTAATATAATTAATAGTTTGAAAATGGTCAGTAATGATATTTTATGAAAGTAATATTTCATTAAATTATTTAAATATAATAAAAAACAATAATAAATCCAAATTTATTATGATAAGTTCTAAAATATAAAAAATTTGAATATTTATGTATAATTTACAACATATAAGTAAAAATTAAAATATTTTAATATTAAATAAATTGTTACCATAATTGACCGTAAAATTGGTTAACTATGGGTCAATAAAAAATAATAAGGTTTAAAACAATTCCAAAACATCTATAAAATCTCTATTTTGTTGATATTAAAACCTTATATATTCTTCTTTTAGAACACATATCATTTTGGAGGTATATTGATTGATATTTAATTTAATTTAAATTAATATTTTTTAATATTCCAAATGTGCCCCTCAATTTTTTATAAATGTGAACCTCCTACATCACTTATTCGTATCATATTTAGCCTTATATCTGAACCAAAATATAAAAAAACTATCTTCTAAACCTCCCTACCCACACTATGGAGGTTATGATCTTCTCAAAAGACCAACTCTAGTGTCTTTTTGAGGATATCTAAATTAGCCATTTCGAAGAAGATGTAATCTCTCTAACCGATCACTCTCTTTTTAAAATCTTATATAACTAATCTAGATCAATGATTTATATAATAAAATAATATTTTAATAATAAAAAAATTAAATATTATTATTATAATGAAAACAGTACTATATATCCCCTTTCCTAGAAAATAAGAAATGAAAGTATACCTAATGTGTATGTACGACTTACCATATACATGTAGCGATACAATTCATTTTCTATCATGATATTTTACAAGAAAACTTATTATGGGTTTAATGTTAATATTTGATATTAATTAAACAATTATAATTTTAAATGATAACATCATAACTACCTTTTTACAATCTAATCCTTTGGGAAATGATAACGTCACTGGTGGGTACATATGACTTACCATCACCATAATGTGATGTGATTCATTTTTCATCTATATTTTACATGGATGGTAATAATGATGACTTTTTTTAATAAATAATATATATATATGGCATATAATGTGATCTTTAATGATAATATATACTTTTATATCTTTTAATACGATATTAAATAAAAACATTGTTCATGCGCATGTATAATATACCATCTCCATGAATGGTTTATTTTGTTTTCTACCTATAAATTTTATGAATCGCCATGAATAAATATATAGTGAATAAATATATTTAATATATATTTGTTTTAATTATTGAAATGATTAAATCATGGTCTTTGTAAGAGGATCATGGATAAGAAGTAAAACATGAATGAAAAACAAATCAGTTATTACCGAAACATAACTTTAACATGGAATAGAGAAAAATTGATTGATATAATGTCATATATTATATTATAGAGATGAATATAGTTATATGGTATATTTATAATAAACTTATATTTATTAAACAATAGTTTTTAACATATATTATGGAAGTTAATACTTAAGGTAAGGGATTTATATCTCACTTTTATTTCATTTGGACACATGCCATATACACTAATTTTTTCCAATACATGGTGCATATACTTCAAATTAATGGGTTTTATGAGTCTTGATTCATGCCTGTCGTGGGGAGGGGAAAAAATTTATATTCCATAAACGACGGTAAAAATGTAGTTCCTTTAGAATAAATCAATAAGAAAATGATTGAAATGTAAATTAAAATTCACATGATTAAAAACTATGATATTAAAAGGTTGATTAGGTTTGGTCAATTTCATAATTTTAATGCTATACATGGTTAATTTACTTCAAAAATCTTCTTGTGAGTTGATAAAAGGGAGTTTTTACAATAATTTCCTCTCAATTCCTTGGTGAAATTGTGATTGTGAGAGATAACCTTTCCAAGATCATAGTTTTGTCAACACTACATCCATGTGAAAAATAGTTGCATTGAACAACCTTAATTATCCTGATAAATACAATATTGGGTCTTGTTTATCCCAAAAAATCAATAACATAAACTACCCCTTTTACACATATTGACAATCATTAACTACATCACCAATAATCCATAGTATATTCCTACTTATATTGATGAGAAATCTGTAGAGGGACATAATTATTATTTTACTAGAAAAAAATCAATAAAAAAATTAAAATTCATGAATGATCGCAATGGATAATAAAATCCTCTATATGTAATTGAAAAAAACTTTGAAGAATAAAGTAATTAATTTCAATTATGTCTATGAACACATGCATTACAAAATAGAAACCAACCCATCGTGAATCACTCAAAATGGTTTCCCCACTATGGTCACTGTAATTTAGATGATTTGGGAAAAATAATGAATTAAAAATCAATGTAAAAAAAATAAAATAACATAGAAAAGGATGAAATGTTCTCCTTCTTGGTTTCCCAGATGTTTTGGGATGGAATGCGATGCATTGAGAGGGAGGAGATCCCCTCCATTTAGAGGTAGAATTTCCCCCGAAGATTGAT
This sequence comes from Viscum album, assembly GCA_963277665.1. NCBI lineage: Eukaryota > Viridiplantae > Streptophyta > Magnoliopsida > Santalales > Viscaceae > Viscum > Viscum album. The sequence goes on along the minus strand of OY728138.1, from coordinate 1,289,905,837 downwards.
GTGTTGTATCCCCAATTAATGACCTCTTCATGCATTTCATCCTTCTTGAATGTTGGGTAAAAATATCTTGGAATTCTATCCTCAAAATTTTTCTATATTTGGAAATTTATTGTGAGAGGTTTTGCCATTTTACTCTTACAATTTATTATCTCCAGTACATCTCTCCAAATTCAAAAAATCCTTTTTAGAATATCTTAATGGGCTATAAATAGGCCATTTAATGAATACTATAATTCATAAAAGTTTTTAAAAAACACCTTTCTCATACAACCACATAATTTCAACATAATTGGTCCCACCATGAATGATTTAGGAACCCAAGACCAAAAATTGACAGATCAATAAATAGTTTTCATGGTCAAACTTGTGAGCATCTTTTGAGATTCTATATGGTCGATTCATATTTTTTTTAAAAAAGGTTTAAATTAAGCCTTGGATGTTTAGAATCTTCAAAAATATAATGATTCAATATAGATTAATGTATAAAATTGTATGACCAAAATAAAAAAATAATTTAATATAGTAAAAAAAATCCAAAATAAGCCATTTTTACTATTAAAATCTAAAATCTAGAAATTTATTAAATTGTGACAAATTTTCAAAAATTAACTCTAAGGTGGAATTTTAAAAAAATTAAGTTCAAAAATAATTTAATTGAAAATATTTTCTCTATCAAGTCTTATATATAATATTATTGTATTTTCATAACTGCAAATTCCTTTCTTTCATGGGGATTATGATTCTACTGACTATAATGTGATTATCATTTATTTCACAATCTCATCAATATTTTGGATTGTTCCTTTAAAGTATCAATTTTTTTACTATTTATCTTACACTCTATGTTTTCTAAAAATATTTTAAAAACATATTATTATAATTATTATTTGGACATTTAATGATATTTTTACCTTGTTTTTTACTTTTTACAACATGATTTTAAAAGAATATTTTTCTCATTTTAAAAAATGAGGTGCGTATAGACTCTTTGTAAAAAAATACAAAATTAATGTGTTTTTAACGTATATGATTATAATGTAATTTTATACCATTATTAATTTATAATTATTTTGAGTTTCCTTTAAACTATTATAGGCTTATTATCAAAAAAAATTCTTTTAGAACTGTGATTCATTTTTAAAAAAGAAAATTTTTCAAAGAAAAAAGAATATTTTTCTCAATAATTGGTTTCCAGTTATTAGTAAAAATTATTTTCTATCTAAGATAACAATATTTGATGTCACTTTTTTTTACAAAGGATGTATTTTAATTATACCATTATTATTATTTCTAATAATGGTTTATGTTTATTATTGAATGATATTTATGAAACCAATTTCAATTTCATTGGTTATTCATTGAGTGAATAATGTTTATGATACCCTTTCCATTCCATGGGTTCTAATATGATCAATGATTAGTGTAATTAGGAAACACATATATATGTTTTTCATTGTATGATGCGTGAGACCAATATCTTCTTCTAATAACTTCTATAATGATTTATATTTCAAGAGATATACATGAGTGTAATTCGATGTGAACTCGGTTCAGTAATAGTGGACTAGAATGAGAGTAAACTCAGTTCTGTAATATAAGAATAGAATGAGAGTAAACATGGTTCAGTAATATTTGGATGGAATGGAGAGTAGAACTAGTTCAATAAATGATGTTTTCCACTACGATGGTCTTTGAAATCATCCTTGTCTAATATGGAATTTTTTTATACTTATGTGTATGGAACAATTCCATACCTTATTTTCTCATTGAATATGTTGTTTTATTCTGTATAAACATTTATGTTTTATTCCGAGACATGATATCATCATCTTTGATATACATGATATGATTTTAAGATGATTTTTGTGTACATATGATTTATGATTATGTTATGATTAATTTAACATTTTCTTACACATTTCGAGCATCAAAGCTCACCCGCTTCATATGTTTCATTTTTTAATGTTATAATGAAATGTTTTATTCATGAATACTAAAGGGGAATATATTTGTGGGAAATATTTATGATCTTTCACCAGAAAATAATTTCGATTTCCATGCTTCTAATAGTCCTATTATAATATAGCCTTTGGGAGTGTGTTTGTGTAATGTATGAAATATTCCGTAAAAATGATGTAATTTATAAGTACATTAATAATTCTCTGTTATACATTAGAATCTAAAATCGTCCCCTATTTTACTCACTTAAATAAATAAAAAGTGATAGTAAAATGTGGTAGAACTGCATGACCATCCATTATATATATCTCTCTTTTATAAAATTGATATATATTACCACTTTCATAGGATCTACTAAAATTCAGGATTCAAATAAAACAAGGCCAAGAAATATCACCTATATGATGAAGAAATAAAATTTTAATATCAGGAAATATGAATTATATTCCCTCAATGTGTCTAATACAATCAAAAAAGAACAGTCACACTCTTTATAGTACATTGATTAGATATATATAAATATATATGTATGTATATATATATATATGTCATTAATATATAAATTCATGAATAAATCTAAATAGAGATGAAAAAACATGATTATGAATTCCATATACATAGTTGGTGAATACGTCACCCTAAATAGAATTACTAATAAAGAAAAATGATAATACCATGTTTGAATGTTAATTATTGGCATAACTTCAATTAATACCCTCAATTGATGATAATTTGATCAAATAATAAAAATTAAAAAGTTATAATATTCTCTCAACGGATGGAATAAATCCTCAATAAATGGGAAAAGGATATTGATTCTTAATGGAAACCTGATTCAATCTATTATAATCAACAAAAAAGCACATACTTTCATCCTCCCTATTGGAAAATAGTACTATAGAACCCCCTAAAGACACATTATATTCAATGAATTTTTTGGATTCAATATTCCAAATGATCCTTTAACTCTATTTGTTTTGCTTGATATATAAGGTGAGGATGTATATAGATAAGATCATAACATGGTATAAATTATATCTTGATTTATTCCGTCATCTCTGGTGGAAACTAAATAATATATTTAGAAAACAAATCATGGTACTGATTAACCATAAAAGAAGAAATAGGCATAACAATACCTTCATCTAATCAAAGAAAAATCATCATTGTCTAAGAAGTTATATTCCTTAGAAACCAATAGATCATTCATATATTTTTAAGATTATTTTTTCCATTATACTAATAGAAAATTATGTGATTCGTAACAAAATGAAAATAATATCAACTATCTACAATAATAATAAATATGAACACAAAAACTCATTTTAAAATATATTTCAATAATCACAAAAAATAATTTATATATATATAATGTGTAAATATATAATATATAAATTTTTATAATTATAAATGGAATATAAAAAAATCTTCTGATATAATCCCATAATTTTCTAAATATGGTTTTTATAGATAAAAAATCAGATAACAACTCAACAATAATGCCTAAAAAGATAGAAAATAAGTAGAAAAAAATAATTAGAAGCCATATATTCATATAAAAAACTAAATATGGTATATGTAAACAATAGAGTACCTATAAATATTGAATACCCCTTATAAATATATACTAGAACTTTCTAAATTAAAAATAACTTCCCAAACCATATACCCCAACCTTTCCCTGGGTCACCAAACTCCCCTGTATGGCATCCCTGTACAAAACATATTTCTTAGAACCCCTAATACCTTCATAAATATACCTCCACGATTATATATGGATTTCCCTTCACAATATTTCGCTATCACGTGAATGGTATTTCTTTATTGAAGATGAATCATGACATCCACCACTCAGATATATCTTCTAATAAAATATTAATAAATGTTATAATTTTCAACAATAATGACCCTTATTTGTCTCAAAAATAAAAATAGTTCATATATATCCCATTTGACCACATTAATAAAAATATAATTAAACCCTTCATTTAGGTAATAACTTATAATTTTTCCCCTTTGACCACCTAATCACTTTCTATCGTAGTGATATTCATCTCCCTTCATATTATCATCTCCCTTATATCAACATATTATTTCTAAAGAACTATTATATTACTCTATATATTTATTTACCTTGAGAACCCTAATTACTGTATATATAAAAGTATTTAAATGAAATAGATATACCTTTAAGTAGATCACTAACTTCTTCCCATAATCAAATCGATGAAACCTAAAATTCTGATCGCCTAACAACATTATTGTAAAGTGAAGAAAATATATAGTCTAGGAGGAATAATTGATAACATGAATATTATATTGATTATGATATATAAACTCCTAAAGCCTATCAATAAAAATAATTTTTCATTATAATAGATTGATGAACTTTTATTGGAATGCATCCCATGAAAAAATATCACACCGATTTTCATATACCAAGATATCCCAACAGTTTTATGTTGGCCCCTAAATCATAAAAATATAAAACATTTATTACATCCACCATGTAGAGTAGGTCTACTAAAATATCCAATACATTCCTATTAAGACACTGTATAGATCCACAAGACCCAAAATAACTCTTAAAGATTGGAGGATATAATGCTAAATAATCTCAGACCTCAACAGACCCCAAGGTGACATCATAGGTGGTATCCCTTCTATATTATGAATTACATAAAAAAGAATCAAAATTATTTTATTATTTAATGGAGTATTAGGATAACCTATTATAAAATCCATGAATTTTTTGTTATAAATAAAAACACATCCCTATCAAGGGGGTCTAATGTAATACAAGTCAAAAGAATTATCTTATATAATAATATCAAAATTTATGGGAAGAGAATATAATAATGAAAAATTTATACATTGATTCCCCTGGGTGCCTCTAGATGAAATTAATTCCACCACTTTATGATCCTAATTCAATGTAAGAGATAAAAGACATTCCTTACTTGGATTTTTTAGATTTGATATATAATGGACCAAGGGGTGACTCTAATACCTTGAAGGGAATAGAGGATAATGTTGGAGTCTATTTCAATTTTTTTCAGGGTAATATTGAGGTAACAAAAGATGCCCATACTATTGTGCATGGAGTTATCCTCCCAAATGATTTAATTTTTATCACTGCTGTAAAAGCAGTTGAATGTCATCACCACCAAACCCACAATGTTTTAGATAATGCCTCCTCCCCGTATGTGATATTTGTAGAAAAAGATATCAAAACATTTTCTCAAGGTTATGAGAAAGAGTTTTTAAATGAACCTAGAGACCATGGGTTCTAGTGTTATAGACTATTTATTTAACACTTACACCAAAAGATATATCCCACATAAATGGGTAGAAATTACACTATTTAATGGGATGGGCCGATTCCACTACGAGGAAACTGGACTGAACCTGTATGGCCAGCATTGAATAAGTTTCAATTCCATATCATGCCTAGTTCCATACAATCTAGATCTTCTAATAACCCACAACTAACAGAACAATCATCACCTTATTATGCTGATTGTTCTTACCCTTCGATCAAAGACTGGAAGAATCCAATACTAGATCTAATAGGAGGCTTGATGTATAGGATATCACTAAAATTACTCAACATTGCTCTTTCCTATTCATCTTCAAAGAATAAGTGGTCCTTAATATCCTCAGTAAGTTTAAGAATAAGTAATAATTGTGAAGAATCACATGTAATTGATCATAAATCAGAAGATCATATAATAAGCATCATAAATAATTTTTTAGCATATAAAAAAGATTAGAAAATCATTCCCATTTCAAAATATCACTTTAAATAGTATCATCATAGATTCAATTTTACCACCATTCCATAATTTCATTAGTCATGGATTAGTCCCAAGACTATCATATTAGAAATAATCCCTTATTAAATAAGTTTTACCCCCATTACAGTCATTATTATTTATTGAGATACCTAACATTGCCCAATCCACTAGAGGGCTATTTAATTTCGGGACTACCCTTAACATAATGAAGTCCATACATATGTATTCCAAAGGATCATAAATCATTAATCATATAAATATATGATAACTAGAGTAAATAAAACTGGTTTCATAACTATTTCATCATTTATTTATAGAAAAACTCTTAGAAGAGGTATGGGTTTCATAAAGGTTTTATCATAACGTAATTTTCCCGTGGGAATGAAATGGGCTTCATTGAACTATCCATAAATCATTATAATGATAATACATCTAATGAAAAATATTTAATGGTTTCATAATAATATATCCCTAGAAATGCACATAAATACATAAAGGATGTTTATATAAATGATATATTCCATTAAAATAATATTCAAACTTTTCTTTGATAATATGATAATTTTTTTTCTTTTATAAAAATTTAAATTAAAATTACCATAACGATGAGAAAAAATTTTTCGTATAAAATAACAATGAAAAAATATAAAGAATGTTTGAAATAAAATATTGGTCTTCAGTGTGGGAAAATATATTCATACCATATCTATTAAAATATAACATTCTTTTTATAGATTAAAAATAGTGAAAATCAAAATTTTCATAAAATTTATCATTAAATAGATTTATATGAAGACTTTTTATATAAATCAAAAGACCAGGAAAATTAAAATTTTTTAATCATTCATGTATATAAAAATACACATAATTTGGTTTGATAATTATCTACATGGTAGAAAAATATCGATGACCAAGGAGGAAACAAAGTATACTATCATATAAAAACATTTTCTTGATAATGATAAGTTCCAATGTGAGAAAATGTTTATTACACATAAATATTCCATGTATAAATAGAGGATAATATAATATATATTTTTTTAGTAAAAAATATTTAAAATTTCCCTAAACATAAAATTTCCATAGGTATCCTCGAAATGCAATGAGATCAATACATAAACCCTCACCTATTTGATAATTGATTAATAAAAAACACATGAAAAAATGTAGAAGAGTTTTTAAATCCATTTATTTAATTAAAATCACAATAAAATACATTCAATGTCTGTATAATAACCATAAAAATTATACATGAGGATAATATGACATATATCTCACAAAAATACAAGTGAGGTGAGAAAATCGTAACAAATACCCTATTTTCCCTCATATTTGTTTAACATTGAAATAAAATAAATATATATTATTTATATGTCTAATATTAAACAATATTCATACATAACATACTATGTAACATTACTTTATATTTTTTAATTTCAATTTTATTAATAAATTTTCATTAAAATGAACATTTAAGTAAAATATGGCCCATTTTCCATGCATGTTTTAGTTTGATTATACCAGTTCTTTCTATTTTGTCATGGTTACATCAACAAAAAAATCAGAATCATAATATAATTTTCTAATTTAGTCATTATACACAATTTAATCAATATCCATAAAATTTGGTGTTTAAAATTAATTACATCACTTCGTGGAGAAGATAATTCTTACGTAGAGATGAGTGATGTTTTCACATTTCAGTAGATGAAAAGAAATAAAGTTATAAAATTATTAAAATTTAGAGAATAATAATAATTTTCTAATTATAATATATAGTACATTAATATATCCTTATTAACATCTATGTATAATGGTAATGAATAATTATTTACATCACTTCATGAATGTGGTAGTCTACACATATGCACAAGAAACATTGTCATTTTCCAATGGATGAGTAGGTAAGAAGGTAGAAAAGAAATTATAATTAAATAAGAATAATTATATCCCAAATATCATATGTAAACATGAAATCCATCATATCAAATAACAAATAATGGTATTTAATGAAATGATTCATATCGTCATATGGAGGTAGTAGTCCTTACATAAAAACAAACGATGGTTTTTGTTCCTCATTTGATGGAAAAATATTTGGATAATGGTTATGAAATCAAAATAATAATATCTAATTATATGGTATATAATTAATTTAATATATATTAATGATTATTATACAATTTATGGAGGTAAAATATGAATTAAAATGAAAGATATCAGTTTAACTGATTACATACTCTTTGAGAGACAACATTTGGATATCTTCTTAAGGATCCCAGGGTTGGTATTTCTAAGAGAAAAATACCTATATAATTTGGATTATTTATTTTAAAAGAGTTTCATTAGTTTTTGGTCAAGGTATGTTTATTATAGTGGTGTGATGAATACTGTATTGGTGGTGCTCTTTTATATTGAATGATTTGAAAGCCTTTGAATTACAAAAAGTATTTATAAATAATAAACTATTTTTCTTATGAAAGTGTAATTGAGTAGATATCTTACAAATATTGAATGAGGATGATTTTAAAAACTCTCATGAAATAAAATTTTGTAAATTTTCAGTGATATTAACACTTATCTCTTAGTTTTAACCCATTCTAAACTTTTTTAATGATTACTATGATATCAATGTTTTTTTCTATCTATGGGTCAGGAGAGTTATTATAATAATAAAAGAGAAAAATTAGTAGAATATTTGTTATATTTTCAACCATATCAAATTATATTGTCCACAATTTTATTTTTATTATTTTTTAATCATTTAATATAATATTATTTTACAGAGCATACCATTAAACTCATTTTAGAGACTATTCGTATAACATGAATTCGAAGACATAAATACTGAAATGGAATTTTTATATTCTATTTTAAATCATAAAAAATATTTTATATCAATATAATATGTTTATATAAAATAATAATTCCTCTAAATTCAAAAAATGTTTATATTTTTAAAATCCATTATTTGACGTTTCTATTACATGAATACACACTATGTCAATATTGCATACGAATATAAAGTAATTATTTCATCCCTAAAAATTTAAAATAAATTAAATTGAAAAAAAATTCATCCATATTTAATATAACAATTTAAAGAAGAACATGTATTATTTTTTTCTCTATTAAAAAAATTGGAGATTTTTAAAAAAATTGAGTGACATTTTGTATTTATAATTTACTAAAAATAATATTAATGTCATTGTCAAATGAAAGAGGAAATAAATTACCAAAAAATAGAATATAATTTTAATATGGTAGAAAATATACTATAAAATTAAATAAATTATTTTTTTTGGAGTTTTATAGGCCTTATTTCATATTTTAACCTTGTTTTAGTTGTTTTACCCATGCAAAAGGGATAATTATTTACCATAGTTACTATTCATAATAAGTAAAAATTAAATAGAATTATTTTCTAAATGTGAACATCAATATTCCAAATTTAGAATAAAATTTAAATTTTCAATTTATAAAATAAAATGAAACAAATTTTAATATCAATATGTGAAAAATAACTGAAAATATTTTATGAAAATGTGTTTTAAGCCTAACAATGAACCAATACCAAAATAAATTATAATATTAATTCACATGAAACTTATTATTATATAAATATATATAAATCATAATTATTTTATTTTATAATACAATTAAAAACCTAATTATATTTTTTAGTTACCGTATTTAATGAAAATTAATGATATTATTGAAAAAATTGGTATTTTTCACTATTCACTAAGAATATTTTTTTAAGAAATATAAAAAAAATTGAAGTTAATATAATATTAACATACTATGTTTAAAAATTATATTCATTTAAACATATAAAATTTCACAAAATTTTATAATTTTCATGTATAAAATGTAATAAAAGCATTTTTAAAGCACAAAATGTCCTTAAAGAAAAATGTGTACCCAGTTACTATTAATTAATTGCTTATTTTTCTTGATAAACAATTATAAATATTTTTCATTTTTTTACCCTTATTCATCCCTCTACATTAACATCTAGGTTGTAATAAATCACCATTCATTTTATGCTCTGTGGTGCTTATCAAGTAAGAAATCGAACCCATATAATTTATTTAAAGAGAAATATATTTTAAAATACCAGGGTGTTATATTCTACCAACTTAACAATTTTCACCATTATAATTTTAATTATAAAATAATAGAATTTATGTATCATGGCATAGTAATAAAATTTGATTTAGATTTTATAATGATAATAAATTTATATATCACTCCTTGAAAACTTATTATTTCCTAATTAAGTACTTATAATACAAAGAATGATTCATTTTAAGACTCTTGATCTTCAAAAAAAAATACCTTGATAGTTGAGATATAATTAAAGTGTAAATATATTTTTCTTCATTTTAATTCAATTGAGAAAATATTTTACCTTAAAGGTAGGGAATATAGGATAATATACGTACTATATTGTTTTCCATACATTAGAAACATTTCAACCTTTTATTAAACCCCAATATGTTTTACATCCTTATTCATCTCATATTATATATGATAAATAACCCAGATAAATTTTTTTCATTCTTTATGTACTAACATTATGTTCAAATGGATCTTAAGATCTACAAAATAATGACAATTAATCCATCCAATCATTATATGTTTAACATAACATAAATGGTCTTCACAAGTTAACCAATATGAATAAATATTTGTATAAAACTATCTCAAATATCAACTATAACACCAAAAATATTAACTTAGATAATGTAATAAATCCAAAAAGATGTAATAAACATCATTATAAATCAATTTTTCATAAAATCAAAAATAAATTTCTTGTTCACTAATACCATATAATTTACTATGTCCTTATAAATCATATCATTATCCATACTAAAAATTATTATCTCAAAATTAGGATCATATTAATGTTATCTATCCCTCAATTGATTTTTATAAAAATACCCCTTTCCACAGAATCACTTTTTTGTTCTATCGGTACCATTCAACACATTCATTAAAATACATTAAGAAAAAATAATATAAAACAGTACATAAATGTATAATGATTCTTAAAAATATTATTTTATTGATAAAAAACATTTTCAACATTTTTCATGAATCATAATACTTATACACTTCAATCATTTCACTTTCTTCTAAAACCATTATCTAGAACTTTTTATATCACTCTATAATAGTTCCTTTCGTTCTTGTTGAGTTCATTTCCTTTTCATCACTAAAGTAAAATAATTATTCATATAAAAATTTTGATCATCTATTCAATCTTTCCCATATATGAAATCATTTTAATAATTCCAATAAAATAGATATTTAAAATATTAATCAAAATATGAAAAATTTGGTGAATTAATATTTCCATCCATGATGTTAAATAAAATTTTATTTTCTCTAAAAGTTTACCTCATTATTCAATACTTCTCCACACATAAAAAATATTCCCATTCCTTTGAGACTTGACCTTAATTTTTTATTTTCAAATTTTAATCATGTAAAAAGTTCAATATTATTTACTTTATGGTCATTATCACATTATCATTTACAATACATGATTTTTCATTTATTATGCGGGCATGGAAAATCACCGAGGTTTATGTTGTAAATTATAAATAGTGATATATAGTTAGGAAAAAGGATAAGATTTTCCCTTCTATATTTAATTTATTTTTTCTTCTCATGAGTAAAATTACAACATTATGTATATCATTCGTCATTAAAATTATTCCTAATGATTAAATCTATTGACTAATACCAAAATTCATAACATAAACAATAATAATCATAGTGAGATTTCATATAATCATGAAAACTCAAATATATGATGTTTAAATCATGAATAAATATTTTCAATCTATGAAACTATATGTTTGAACTTGGTTATCCACAACAATCATCTATTAAAATATGTATAAATGGTTTATAAATAATCTATAAATTTACCCAAACATATCCCATATATGTATCTAGAAAGGTGTCTAAATGTAAGTTCACTCATGATGAACTAGTGAAAATATTTTTAATACAAAATTTTTCCCTTCCAATGATGTTACCCTGTGGACAATCTATCCCACCAATTCACCCACATTGTATTATCATAACATGGAATTATTTTCTTTAAAAAAGTTACAATCTATACATTACCGAATATTAAGGATTGTATCCTATATGTAGACTTATATATTGAGATTTCATCAAATTTAATTAATCCTAATATCCAAAAATAACTAAAACCAATAATAATAATAATTTAGGTGACCTAAATTTTACATAAATAAATATTTAATAATATTAGATGAATAATTAATTGATTTAATAACAATACACAATCAAGGACCATAAAGTTTTAGTTTCATTAGATACTAGATACATAATTGTCATATTTAATGAAATATCTTCAATATATAAAATAATTATCTTCTCAAATGTCACACTTATTATGAAAATCCTAATTAAAACCATTCTTCATAACATATGGAATGTAATTATAAGAAGGGGTGATCTTGGATACCTAGTGAGGGTAAACATACTGCATATCAATCGATGACCTTAAATGATAATAATATAAGAATAATGGTGAAATAAAATGACCTTAATGTAAGAAAATCATACCAAATCAGTCAAATATCATAAATTATAAATCAGATCAAAATAATTTATCATAAAATATAAATTATTCATAAATATTCCAAATCATAAATGATTATTAAAAGTCCATTAGAATATATAAAAAAATAGATTTTTATAATGTATGAAAATGCAGAAAATCATTTAATTATTCATGGAAAACTACCAATACTATCATAGTGGCTTTAGTTCACTTCTCATTCCATTATTTTCTTAGTTATGGTTCACAATGATAATTATCATAGTGGACCGAGTCCCCTACTAAACATGGTTCACACTCAATTTTATTCCTTAGTTTCTCAAGAGATATCCATATTTACCCAACGAATTAGAGGGAAATATAATTCCAAGAACACTCATAAAATAATATTAAATATATAAATGGGTTTCATAAGATTATAAAATAGACATCATTTCATATCCCCTAAACAGGCAATGGTTTTCATAAAAAATTCATATTATAATAAACAGTGGAAATAAAATAGGTTTCATAAATATTTCTTCATAAATATATTAACACATGGAAATCAAATGAATTTCATAGAACGGTACTAAAATTATAATCATGATAATACATATAAAGGAATAAATTGGATGGTATCAAAATATCATTTCCCCAATAAAGTGTAAAAATCATTAAAGGATATTGGAATGGATAAAAAATACAATTAAAATAACATTTCATCATTTATTTGAAAACCTGAGAAAAAATTTATTTCATTTTGTTATGTATTCAACTAAAATTTCCTAGAATATTGATAAAAATTAATTACATTCAAATTACCATTTAAATTTTCAATTTATGTTCAACATAAAAAAATTCTTCGATGATGGGAAAATTCATTCTCACCATGTACGTTAAAAGAGAACATTATTTTCATAATTTATGAAAAATCAAAAATTATTTATTGAAAAAATTTTATTTAAGAAGATTAATTTTAGTTCTTTTATATAATGAAAAATTTAATAAAAATTTCATTTTTTAAATATTTCATTTATTGATTAACATTTCTAAAAATAATTTTTAAAAAGAATGTACATTAAAAAAAGTTTGGAGACTAAATATAAAATATGGTTTATGATTCTTTAAAAAAATTATTGATCATTTTAATTAACAAAGTGTATTAAATTAAATTAATATATAATTATTACTTGAATTATTTTGGGTTTTAACCTAGTTGTTAAAACAACCCTACAATACAACAACAAAAATAATGGGATCATGTCACGACATTATAAAGAATAGAGTTTTAAATACGAAGTAAGGTTAGCCTCAAAGAACAGGTTGGTGGGGAGTGGATAGAGTCTTTGAAGTACATGGTGGAGTTATGTTAGTGAAGTGGGTCAAATAATTACCTAGTGTGTGGATGAAGATACGAATAGACGATGTTGGAATTATTTTATAGTGATGTTAACTATCATGAGGGTAGGGAGCTACTCTGGTGGAAATTATGTGTTGTTTGGGCTATTGCCTTAATTATAATTTGGGTTGGTGTGGTCGATAACCAGCATGTGGCGTTGGGTGTTGATGCGATGAATTATGGACTATGATGAAAGAAATTAACTTAGATGGATAGAAATTAGAATTGGAGTAGTGGTTTCATGATAGAAAAATGGGCTTCAACCCCTAATATATTAATCTAGAAGGGGATTCAGAGCAGCAACACCCAACATTTCAGGGCTACCATATTGGATGAATTATCATGTATAAAACTTTATATTAATACAATTCATCTGACATATTTTATATAAAACATGTTTGATGTGTAAAATTGAATGCTTGGGAGATGTTTAATTACACCAATAATATGCTAGGGAGGGGTATAATAAAGTGGTTTCCAGTCATTATGGCCCATAAGGTCATGTTTTCCGTTGATATCATACCGGGATGATGGTTTATGTATGGTTCTCCCAGAACAAAATTAAAAAATATATTATATTATGAGAAATAATGATTTAATGACTTTGGTATTTTATGTAAAAAAGTCCATAAATTAATGGATGATAAGAAAATATAATTATTTTAAAGCACAAGTTACATATAATTTCCCTCAACTGAAATTTAACATAGAAAATCCTGTAAATAAATGAGATTATAACATAATCCATTTCTACTTTTCTAATATATGCATCCAAACCTCATGAAATAGTGAGCCTTAGATAAATTTTTAAATCCCATAGTTTTCAAGAGAATAATTATAAATTAAATTAATGTTCATTATTAAAACCTCATAATAGAAAAATGTGTTGAGTATTGCATATGTCTTGTAGAAATAAAAGTGCAATAATAAAACCTTATCTCAAGTCCAATTTTCATCATAGGTATAAAAAATAAAATATAAAAAATATAATTTTGTTGTAAAAATATTATAAAAGTATATTTAAATTTACATAATATGTACCACTCTATTTTAATTTTAGATTATCAATTTATTAACAAATATTAATTAATATGAACATTTAGGTGAAAACTAGTTCGTTTTTCATGAATGTCTCAATTTGATGGTTTTAGTCCTTGAACAATGGTTATGGTTTCATAATATAAAAAAATTAATAATCAAAAAATAGTATGTGTAATAATTTTATATTCTTTTATATCTATTAATATAATATGGTCAAGATGAATTTATTGTGTCACTCTACAGATTTGGTAATTAGTAAGTATAAATTAGTGATGTTTATACTTTTTGATAGATGGAATTAAAAGAACTTATATAATTAATCCCTATTTTGAATAATAATTATGATTTAAATTTGATATATATCTATTTGATATTTCTTTATTATAATCCATGTAAAATGGAAATAAAAAATGAATCAGATCGCTTTGTGGATGTAGTAGTCCACATGTATGTACAAGAGAAATTATTTTTTTAGTGTATAAGAAGGTAGATAATAGAATATAATTATAAAATAATAATTATTTCAAAAATATAATATATAAAAATTAAATCCTTCTTAAAAACTAATCACGAACAGTGGTGATTGAAATGAATCATATCCCTCCATGGAGGCGGTAGTTCGCATGTACTCAGTAATGATGTTTTATTTTCCCATTTAATGAAAAAAGAGATGGGAAATGGTTTTGAAATAAATATAATAACATATTAGTATATTATAGATACTTATTTTCTTATATTTCAAGGGTTAGGATATAATTTAAGGAGTTAAAATAATAAATAAAATGAAAGAGAATGAGTAAAACTATTAAATCCCCTTTGAGATTTCTCTTTTGAATTTCTTATTAAGGACCCTATAAATTACCATTTTTAAGAGACCATAATCTACATAAATTATATAAGGGTCTTGGGAACATGATTTTTTAGTGTTTTTGAGCCATTTTTATCAAGGTGGTGTGAGGTAGATAGGTGAGTTGGTGTCATTTTATAGTGATTTAGATGATATGCATGGAATTATTTAAAATATTTAAATATAATAAATTATTTTCATGTGAAAGAGTAATTTTTTTTAATATATCTATAATTTATGATGACTATGATTATAAATCCTCTCATAAAATAAAATTTAGACTAGTTTAGATGTTATTTTAACCCTTATCTATTAGATTTAACTTCTGGTTAACTATTTTGAAAATTACCACAATATCATATATTTTTACAGTTTAGGGGCGATTAAAGTTACTATAAAAGGTTAAGTGGCACATAAATGTACAATTTATGATATTATAGATCATTTAACATTCACTTGTATGGAGATGAATTTTTTATAAATTATAAATCACGTAATAAAAAATTATTAAATACAAGATACTATTAAAGTGATTTTCACAATTACTCACATAGTTTGACATTAAAGACATAAAAAATCAAATAAAATTGAAATATAAATTATAAAAAGATCAATAATAAGTTAAATTAAAATTTAAAATTATTTTAATAGAATAATCTTATAAAATTTTATAAAATTTTATAATTTAAATTCATTAATTTTATTCCTTTTACTTGTGTAGACAATGTGTTGGCATTGCACAAGTATTTAAGGTAAATATTATATCAATAAATGCTAAAATTTAGTTTTCAAGATAAAAAAATTCATTCATATTTCAAATAAAAATTTATAAAAAAACATAACCATGTTTTATAAATTTGAAGAAAATATTAGTGATATTAAAAGACGAGTGACATTTTGAATTTAATCTTTAATTTAAATAACATTAAGGTCATTATCAATGGAAAGTAGAATGAAAAGGTTTTTTTATCTAAATATTGTTAAGATATAAATCAACCTATCCAATGAAATAATGAAAATGGTTTTTGATATTTTTAGGGAACATTTTATATTTCTAACCTTTTATTACTTTTTTAGCTTAACAGAGCTAGAAAATATTTACCACAGTTCCTATTAATGGGTACCAAAAATAAAAGGGGACTATTTAAAAAAATTAAACCTCTTAATTAAAAATATTAGATCAAATTTTCAAGATTCATTTTGTCATAATTAGTAGAATAAAATTTTAATATAATTGTTTAAAATAAAATATAAATCATTTTTTACAAATAAAATATGTTTAGAAACCTATAAATAAACTTATACAAAAATAAAGTATAATTTTTATTCCTTTGTAATTATTATTATTATATATACTTAAATTATATTTTTTTACTTTTTTAATATTTTTTAATGCTCAATAATATTGATAAAATACTTGATTTAATGAAAAGGAATAATAGTGTTACAAAAAGTCGTTATTTTTCACTATTCGATGAAAAAAAAATTATTTTCAGAAAAATATGAAAAAGTTTAACCTAATATAATATAAAATTATTGATTTAAAAAATTATTTTTAATTTAATAAAATATTATTTATAAAAATTATATAAATTGAAAATAATTTTCTTGAAGAAAATAAATAATACAATTAAAAAAACATATTTTTGATAGATAAAATGATGTTATGAAAAATTGATTAATTATTTATCATGCACTAAATAATATATTTATGTTATATAATACCATGAAACATTTTATTAATAATGTTTTATTCTTATTCAAACAACCAATTTAGTATCCGGGTTGTAATATACCATGGTTCATTTTTAACATGGTGTGAAATTACAAGAAAATTGAAAAACACTTACAATTTATTGAAAGAGAAATATATTTTAAAATCTCAAGGTGTTACACTCCCACTAAACCTCCTTCTCATGATTTTCATAAACATGATTCTTATGTTACATGATTATTAAAAAATTAATATTGTAGTTTGTAATCCATATAAAAAATTTCACCAAATAATGACATCATGCATTA
The DNA here is from genome assembly GCA_963277665.1 of Viscum album. NCBI lineage: Eukaryota > Viridiplantae > Streptophyta > Magnoliopsida > Santalales > Viscaceae > Viscum > Viscum album. Next base: position 1,289,888,180 of record OY728138.1, on the reverse strand, counting down.
TTTAATACATTTATTCCCAAAGTAACTAGAAAAATAAAACTAATAAAATTAAATAATTATTCTAATTATAAATAATTCAGCTAAATGATCATTAACTAATATAGTATTTTTTTTAAACATCAATAAATTATTATTAATTAAATCATCTAACTAACATTAAATAATCTCTCAATAAAAACACAAGGTTATACACATATTTCATGCCCTTTTTTCTAAAATTATACATGGATAACGTAATACTCTTCCTCAACTAACTATGTGCCATATTCCAAAAATACTATTTTTAAATAGAAGGAATGAAACATCATACTATCGATGTAACTTATATTTATATTATGGTTGTTCTAGAGAGGAACATACAAAGGACATTCATACCAAGTCCCTCCCTCGTAATCTATGATTTTATTATTTCCCAAATATCAATACATGATAAAAATAAACTACACTAACATAATTTTGTAACATCCCAAATAGAAATGGTTGTCCCAGTAAGGACAAATATCACATGGCCTCATGTTTTCTCGTTGATCAATATTGCATAGTGATTATCATTATAAAAATCATCCTAGTCTAACAAAACCTTGAAATTTTATGATATGTTTTCCTCAAAAAAAATTTATTTCTCCAATTGATTGTGATACATGGAACCCTGAGTCTAAATGAACCATAATATTGTATATCATTATGTGGCATCCAGAAGAATGGTGGGGTGAATAAGAATAACCAATTTTTTAATATGAATATATATATATATATATAATTTTTATATAAGGAAATTATATTGATAAATAAGTACTCAATTTTTAGTAAAGTTATCATATGTTTTTGAAATACAATTTTTCCTTCAAAAATATTTTTTTATCTATTTTTGTGAAAAAATAATATATTTAATTTCTACCACTTCTATATATTTTTTTGAAAAATTAAATTATTTTTTGAAATAATATTTTAATAATTATCTTCGAGTGAATTTCTGATAATTTTATGAAAATATTTTTTTTTCAATAAATAGTGTAAATAATATTTTTTATGAAATGTGTCTTCTAATACAATGAATTTAAAAAGTTCTATTTTTTTAAAAAGATTATAAAAATAATATAATTTTATTTATATAATCCAATTATGGTCATTTTAATTAATTTTATGTTATATTTTGGTATAAAAACTTTTATACATTGTGAAATATTTTTTTTATGGAAAACTTTTTTTTTTCAACACATTTTACAATTTTAATTTTTGTCTAAATTTTAAAAATTATGTGAATTGAATATTAAAAAAGGATCCCATTATTTGGAGTAGATGAATAAATTTTGGTAAATAATTCCATTACATTTTTATTAAGAATATTAACCTTGGAAAATATTTTTCACATCAATATGATTAAAATGGGTAAAAAAACAATAAATAATTCAGAGAGGGATTTACTATTTCAATAAAACGTTTGTTTATCCTATTTTTGAATGTAGTTAGACCTTTCTCATCCATGTCTTGAAAATATGGACACATAGTTCTATTTTCCTTATATTATGGCCGTTATATTAACTTAAAAAAAGTATAACTACAAAATGTCTCTCTCTGGACATTAATATATATAATATATTTTTATATGAATAAAAATATATTATGTTTAGTTCAATTTTATTTTGTGAAAGATATGTTAATTTCATTATCAGCCTATTTTTTATTGATTTTATAATACTTTAAATGTTTACGTAACACTAACATTGTATTAATTCATTTTATAGAAAAATAAAATAAATTTTTTTATAAAAAATAAAAGTAATACAATTATAAATATTTTTTTCCATCCACAAATTTTTTAGATTAGTATAAATTATTATAAATTTTTAAGGTTTATATTCAAAATTCATAACTATGTTGACAAGTTTAATGTCAATATAAATGAATAGAATCAAAAATAGAATTAACGATACATTATTACAAACAATATATTATTAAATTATTTAAAATTTATAAAAATACTATATATAGGAACATGAATGATATGTTTTTTAGTATATAATTTTTTTCCATTTTTTTCAAAAATATTTTTATGGTAAAAATATTGGACCTAAAATAGTATGAATTATTGATATTTCGTTAATTTTCAAAAGGAATAATGGGGATTAATACAAATAGATAATTGATAAAAATCACTAAAACATGACAAATAATACTATATTAGATTTTATTTCAATTATAGTCATCCTATATTTTAAATATTTTAACTTTTTGTCACATTATTATAGAAATTAATTTATGTTAATTTTATACTTTATGTAATTTATAGAGATCCCCAACCACCACTTATAAATATTAACCTATTATCCTCATATATTCACACCTTTTTGTCCTTATATAATGGAAAATATCTTCCATAAAATCATTCTATATTCCATAAAAAATTCCCAAATGTTCTGATACTTCCAAAATAACATCCCTTAATGGATTATGACACAAGGAAAAAGTTGTTTCTGAATTAATAGGTATAACTCATAACCAGGAATTTTCAATTTTATTTCATCTTATAACTCCTAAACATACATGGAATACATTGTAAAATAAGTACTTTAATATCTTAAATATATTTATTTATCATTACTATGATGTTAAAACCATTACAAACCTTCTTTACAAAACATATAAATCCAAAACATTACTTGTGTGTATATAGGACTTTCCGTCACCACGTAGTAGTGGAATTAATTTTTCATCTCCAACTTAAATGGATAGTTATAATAATTAATTTAATAAATATATACCCTATTTATTATATTTATATGATTATAAAAATATGATTTTTATTTACCTTTCTTTTATTCCATCCATTGAAAATTGGAAATAATTTTCAAGAGTACATATGATCTACTGTCTCCATGAAAAGTGTAATTCATTTTTATAAAAAATGAACAATGTTATAATCATGAAGAGGGTAGGCCGTATGTACACAGGAGTAGCATTTTCCATTTTTCATTAATCTTTATGGAAAGAAGATAAGTATTTTTTTAACTTTCAAGAATTATAATAAAATAATTAATATCATATTAATACATTAAATATACATATATATATATATATCATAAAAGTGATTTAATGAATAAAAATAAGTCTCATCGCTTTGTGGATGTGATAGTTCACATGTACACACGAACATCATTATCATTTTTATATGAATAGAGGGTGAGAATGTAATTGATATATTATTATAATATAATTATTAATAAGTAATTAATATCACATATTAACATTAGTTGAATTATTATATCCTATCATGGTAGACGTTTATAGAAAACGAATTAGATCAGTTTGTGGAGGTGATAGTTCACACGTATTCACGAATGATTAATTTCATTCCAATTTAATTGATGTGGAGATGGATTAAGGTGACGATATTAACATAATAACATCTTTTTATATTGATTATAATATAAATATTATTTCATCTTGTAAGAAAAATAATTAAAAGAAGTGTAACAAGAAATAAATATAAATGTTTAAATAAAAGAATTATCTTTTCATTAGAGGATCACATTTATTAACACCATAACACCTATAAGAATGGTGTTATTCCTAAAATAAGGCATAAATAATTTAGTAAGGGGTTATATGAAGATTTTTTGGAGTATATTTGTTGAACCAATTTGTTTTTTTTATTTTATGTAATAGAGAAGAATGAATTCCTTTTTATAGAATAGGGGAGGGGGCCCTTGAAATTATTAAAAGTATTAATTTAATATAAATTAAATTTAGATTCCATGTCAAGACCCCTCCCCAAAAAGTGTACCCCTCCTGGGCCGGCAATGTGAAAAGGGAGATAATGACCCCCGAGTCCCGCCTCCAGTAGGCCCCGGGTTGGCGACTAGTACCGAGGGTATAATAACATACAAATGGGAGGCATTACCCTCTAAGAGAGCACATGCAGAAGAGAGAGATAGAATAGACTCCAATCAACTCCAACATAGAACTGAGATATAATAGGAAACCAAGTACATATATGAAATGTCATGAAAAAGTAATACAACTGAAAGGGAAAACTAAAAGTACCCAAAAGAAAGTAAAATGGCAGCGACCACAAGCCCGAACAGCTCCTCCTCCAACCGCAAGCTAGTAGTAACCAGCTTGTTCTCCAACCTGCTCCAAGTGACCTAAAAACAGTTTATATATACATAGGGTGAGTATAACAGTATACTCAGTAGGATCCTCCCCAAGCCACTTGTGCAAAAGTAAAGAAAGCATGTTAAAGCCCAGTGAACAACAAGTGAAACTAACTCATTACCTAAAAAGGTATGCTAAGTTCCCAACCTCACCATGGCTACTCTCACCATGTAACGCATACAAGAATATAGCATATTGTAAAGAATATCAAGGGTACTCCGCTACTACTTCCCCACTGGTTTGCCGCTTCACCCCAACGACATGGGTCATGTGCATCTCTCTCCAAAGGCTTGCCCGCAGACACCTGGGCTAAGCTCCACACCATCCTCACAACCAAAAGTAAACAGGTAGTTTCCGAGAGCCACCACAGCTCGCATAACGTGTATCATACGTCGGGTATAATACCTCAAGCCATTAGAGCCCATTCTCTGAGTAAGGATCCTCAAGCCATTATAACCTATACACGTTACACCTATAGTAGTCCATATGATACTATATCCAGAATATATGTGTGTGAAATAACCACAAGCCATTACAGCCCTCTACACACATATATGGGTAAAATTAACCACTCTGCCTACCAGCACAAAGATCTACCAAGAGAAGAGAGATGGGCCAAAGGTGGTAGTCATCCATTCAACCACCCATCATAATGTTGGGGAAAACACCCCCCAGGGATCAGAATCCCCGGGGATTCGGTTGCCCTTACCGACAGGGTGGAGTAGCATATAGAAACACAAAAGTACAGAATATATATAACTCACAACCACACTATGGGCATTACCTAGTCATAGGAACAACGGCAGCTAACGTCTCTCAGACTCCAGGCTGCTACTTCTAAGACTGGGCATCCTATAAGCACACAACCATTTGAAGAGCTTTACTAGATTACTACATTCTCATTTTATCAGTTCCACTGTACGTTAATTAATTCATTAAACATTAATTAACCAGGAACAATTTACCACATTAAACTAAATTGGCATCACATTCAAAAACTGCTCCTTTTTAGGATTCACATCACTATTAAATTCCAGTTTCTCCATCCCCGTGGATTATCACCATTTAAACAAACTTTCATTTCAGAATTACTTTTCCATAATCTCAGGCATTCTAGAAAAACATCCTATGCTACTAAACACAAAGGGGCTCAACACGGCGAGTAGATATACTACCTGTCGAGTCTTTTCCGCCTATAGAAAGAGCATAGACTCATCCTCCATCGAGAGGCTAAACACGGAAAGCACGTGGCATACCCCGTGTGTCTTCGCCTACTTCGGAAAAAGGGTAAGCAATACCAGCTGCCTTGAGCAGTGGGGAAAAGTAAAGTAGATAAACAACCAAACCAAACCACCAACATCAAACCATCACATTCATCTCATACCATCATCCTTGGTGTCCTCCCCGACACCCATATGCATAAACCGATGCATCTCGCCACACTAGGCGGCATCTGCCACAACCACAAGTCCCTATACCTCCACATATCACAACAGCCATCTAGGCTCACATCAAATCACAAGCAGCAGGAAATCAAAGATCACAAAATGGGCTCTCGGCCCTTTAACAAGGCATTCGGCCTTCATACAAAATGAGCACTCAGAGCTCCAAACAACAAGGCATTCAGCCTTACAAGCAAGCGGGTAACTCAGAACCCTTTTGAATTTATTGAACTAATAGTACTTTAATCCATCTTGAATTAATAGATTCATTAACATGCATCTTTATCTTTATCCAATTATTTAACAAATAATTCCGGATTTACGTTCTTTATCAATTTCCATCATGAATGAGCAACTAATTAAAGAAAATCATATATATCACTCTATCTAGGAAAACATGAGGCAAACCGTTATCACTGTACAAAGCAACAACATGCGATCAACCAATTCTTTTAATTCAGTTCAAGTATTTAATTAGGTCAATTTCATTGTGATCCAAAGGTTTAAATCGTGCTAATTCTACAGTTGCACATAAACAATTAGAGAATCCATGAATCCCCTACCACGAAGAGTTCTTGACGTCCTTTATCCACACAATGGGCCACAATCCTTCTATCGCGAAAACTGCGTCCACCCGAGGATGCCACGGTAAGTCCCAACCAACCAAAACCCAAGAAAACCCATTAGAACCATGGAGATTACATGCTAATATGGAGGGGATAACAAGAGAAGGTGATCCCGAAAGGAACGATGATAAAACATACCTTATATGGAAGAACGATCGACACAACTTGGTTGCATCAAACAGAGAGGAACTGATCTGAGTAACGTTTGATTGTGAAACTCCTATGGGAATGATTGAAAGGTTCTAGCGTCTCGTAGATGAGAACCACGAGGAAGAAAAATGAAGAATGATATCTTGTTCCCTTTAAAAAAATAAATTAGAGAGGCCATAGTTTAAGATCCGATTTATTCTCCATTAAAAACGGATCGCATTAACCCATGCGGTTTGACCAAGTAAAAACATCCCGACCTTAGGAATAATTAATGTAGGATTTATGGCCTTTTAATCGGCCTTAATGTCCTTAAAATAAGGTTTTAAAAGTATTTTACGTCAAAGAAAACGCCAAATTTGCGAAGCTGGAAACACTTTTCACATACTCAAAATTTGGCAAAGTATGGAATCGGTAGCTCTCATGAAGTCTGGAAACACTGTTCATTCGTGAAATTTGGCAAAGTATGGAATCAGTAGCTCTTAGGATTCTGGAAACACTGTACAAGTCCATCGATAGTAGGTCACCGATAGAACCTCACCGATAGAAACACTGTTCAAGTCTACCGATAGAGGTCCACCAATAGAACCTCACTGATAGAAACAATGTTCATGTCTACCGATAGAAGTCCACTGATAGAACCTCACTGATAGAAACACTGTTCAAGTAAACCGATAGAAGTCCACCGATAGAACCTCATCGATAAAAACACTGTTCAAGTCTACCGATAGAAGTCCACCGATAGAACCTCACCGACAGAAACACTATTCAAGTCTACTGATAGAAGTCCACCGATAAAACCTCCCCGATAGAAACACTGTTCAAGTCTAACGATAGAACCTCACCGGTAGAAACACTGTTCAAGTCTACCGATTGAAGTCCACCGATAGAACCTCACCGATAGAAACACTGTTCAAGTCTTCCGATAGAAGTCCACCGATAGAACCTCACTGATAGAAACATTGTTCATGTCTACCGATAGAAGTCCACCGATAGAACCTCACCGATAGAAACACTGTTCAACTACTGATACTATTCATAAAACTGGAAACACTGTTCCCAGAACTTGAAATTTGGCAAAGTGTTAGCCGAGCTACTGCTAGACTGCGGCTACCAGTACGCCGCGACTACCGGTAACCGAGATACTGGTAAGCAGCAGATACCGGTAGGCCGAGCTACCAGTAGGCAGCAGCTACGGGTAGACCGAGCTACCAGTAGGCAGCAGCTACCGGTAGACCACGCTTCCGGTAGGTAGCAGCTACCGGTAGACCGAGCTACCGGTAGGCAGCAGCTACCGGTAGACCGAGCTACCGGTAGGCAGCGGCTGGGGGATAAGTCACCTTGACCTCCCGGAACACCTCCAACACCACATTTTCACAATGTAATGGACCAGGGAGTTCCAGGCCATTACATTAGATACCTCTCAAAACATTCTCGTCCTCGAGAATTAAAAACCAACTCAGAGGAAACAGAGGGGTCCGAACAACCACCCCATAAGAAACCTCTAAGGGGAAAACCACCATGAGTTGTTCGAAAGCTGGAACAAAACTATGACATCCGAGAATATGGAAACAAACAATCCATATCTAAACAATTCAAACATAAAATCACATCAAAGGTACATAAATAAAACATGAAAGTTCTAACCATAAAGGAAACGTCATTACATGAAAAGAGTTAAACATTAAACAAATCTGGGTACTGAGCACATATCTGTGACTCCCGCTCCCGGTACTCTCCTCCATACCACCGTGTCGCCACAAGACACAAACTAAGGGGATAGAACGCCCACGCAACACCTTCTCCTTGCGGTCTTGGCTCTCCACAGGTCGCTCCTCGAAGGTCGCATCATCGTCAATATCAATCTCTCCCCAATCGATAACATGAGATTCATCATGAAGATAACGACGGAGCTGTGATACATGGAAAACATCATGTACCCGACTCATCTGAGGGGGAAGTGCTACTCGAAACGCCACAGCTCCAACACGAGCTAACACCTCGAAAGGCCCAATAAACCGGGGAGAAAGCTTTCTTCCACGACCAAACCTTCGCTGCCCACGACGGGGAGTCACCTTTAGAAACACATGATCCCCAACATTAAACTCTAACGGTATACTTCTTTGATCAGCATATGATTTCTGACAATCCTGTGCTGTATTCATCCTCTCATGAATCACCTGAACCATCTCTGTTGTATTCTGCACTAGTTCTGGTCCGAGAATTGCTGACTCTCTAACCCCAGTCCATCACAACGGAGAACGGCATGGCTGGCCATACAAGGCTTCAAACGGCGCCATACCGATGGTAGAGTGAAAAATATTATTGTAAGAGAACTCTACCAAGGGTAAGTGCTTCACCCATGAACCTCCAAAATCAATAACACAAGAGCGCAACATGTCTTCAAGATTCTGGATGGTTCGCTCTGTCTGACCATCCATTTGAGGATGAAAAGCAATTCTAAGGAATAATTGAGAACCAAAAGCATGCTGGAGACCTCTCCACACCATGGAGGTAAAACGAGGATCTCGATCAGAAATGATCGTCTTAGGAACTCCGTGAAGCCTCACCACCTCCTCTAGATACTACCTCGACAAAACTTCCACTGAGCTCGACTCCTTGATCGCTATGAAGTGGGATGATTTTTTTGAACAATACACTACCACCCATATAGCATCATGTCCTCCCGGAGCTCGAGGTAAACCTGTAACAAAGTCCATTGAGATGTCCTCCCACTTCCACTGAGGAATCTCTAAGTGCTGGAGAAGACCACCAGGAACACGGTGTTCGGCCTTCACCTTCTGGCAGACTAAACATCGAGACACACATTCTACAACTGTACGCTTCAGCCCAGGCCACCAAAACTGACTCCTCAAGGATCGGTGCATCTTCGTCACACCAGGATGTACCGCCAAGGGTGAACTATGGAACTCTCGGAGAACCGTCTCGCGCATCGCCAAGGGAACAAAAATCCTTCCATGATACAACACTCGGTATTGTTCATCCTCCGACCAACCATCAGTGGCCTCACCACATACAACTCTGTCTCTCCAAACATCCACCTCTAGGTCACCCAACTAAGACTCTTCCACCTTCTGCATCAGGGATGACTGCACCGTCATCTGGAAAAGACAACCTCTACCACCAACTTCTCCAATATCAAGATGCAAAGCTGATAGCTATTCCATCACTCTCTAAGAATCACCAGATTCACGCACAACATCATTACGTATCTTTCGCCTTAGTGCGTCAGCTATAACATTCCCTTTTCCAGGCGTATACGATATTTCAAAGTCGTATTCCTGCAAGAACTCCATCCACCGACGCTGCCTCAAGTTCAAGTCCCGCTGAGAGAAAATATACCTCAAACTCTTATGATCGGTGAAAACCACAAAGCGCTCGCCAGTGAAGTATTGTCTCCACAACTTCAGCGCAAACACCACGACTGCTAACTCAAGATCATGGGTGGCATAGTTGCATTCATGGGGACGCAACTACCGAGACCCATAAGAAACAACTGACCTCTGTTGCATGAGAACACAACCTAGCCCCAGATGTGAAGCATCACAGAAAACATCAAACTGGACTCCCTCCGCTGGAAGACAAAGGACTGGAGCACTTACCAACTTCTCCTTTAGATACTCGAAAGCTGTCTGACACTGATCAGTCCTTATGAACGCTTGATCCTTCCTGGTCCAAGCTTTCAGAGGAGTCGCAACTCGAGAGAAATTAGCTACAAACCTCCTATAACATCCTGCGAGACCAAGGAAACTTCGCACCTCTGACACGGTCTTGGGGGCTGGACAAGACACCACTGCTTCTATCTTCGAAGGATCCACAGCTACTCCCTGTTGGGACACAACATGTCCCATGAAACGAACTTCTCGAGCCCAGAACTCACACTTAGACAACATGCCAAACAACTGATGTTGGCTAAGAACTCCCAAAACGGCTCGTAGATGCTCTGCATGCTCCTCTTAAGATGTCGAGTACACAAGGATGTCATCGATGAAAACCACAACAAACTTGTCCAGGATTTCACAGAACACAACATTCATCAACCCCATGAAAACAGCTGGAGCATTCGTCACGCCAAATGGCATTACAACAAACTCATAATGCCCATGAAGACAGTGGAAAGCAGTCTTCGGGATATCCTCAGCCTTTACACACATCTGATGATATCCTGACTGCAAGTCTATCGTTGAGAATGAACTTTCACCCTTCAGTTGATCGAATAGGTCATCAATCTGCGGGATAGGATAGCGGTTATTTATTGTCACTTTGTTTAACCGACGATAATCGACACACAATCGCAAACTGCCATCAGCCTTTTTCACAAACAAAACTGGTGCACCCCACGGTGACACACTTGGACGAACAAAACCACACTACAACAGACCGTCGAGCTGAATACGTAGCTCTCGTAACTCAGAAGGGGTCATCCTATACAGTGACATAGAGATAGGAGACGCTCCTGGCTGTAGCTCGATCCCAAACTCGATCTCTCGTCGAGGGGGTAAGGATACAACCTCTTCTGGAAAGACGTCAGGGTACTACTCTACGACCCTAGGAAACGCCAACTGTTGAACCTCTGAAGAACTCAGCGTCATCCCAGCCATCATGGATGATAAGGATGGAACTCGTATATGACTCATAAGAGGATCTCTCCCACCAACATTCACCACTTTCTCTCCATCTTCATCAATGAAAACGACCTTCTTCCTGTAGAAATCCACAACAGCATGCACCGAATACAACAAATCCATGCCAAGTATGACATCATATGGTTGTATTCGCAATCATAGGAAATATCCCCAAGAGCGGTGTTGCCCCAAAACTATCTCACAGTCTCTACATACTTCAAACAAGTCAGCTCGACCTCCAACTAGCGTAGTCAACGCCAAGGGCACTGGAAGCCTCTCTACCTCAAGTCCCAAAGCATGGACAAGGGTAGGTGATATGATGGATTGTGTTGCTCCTGAATCAAACAAGGCATACACCAAGGTAGAAAACAAGAAAAGGGTACCTCGAACGACATCTGGCTCGCCTGGGGCTGGTAATGCTAGAGCATGAAGCTGACCACGACCTCCTCCACGACCTCTCTGACCCTGATGACAACCACCACCATGGCCGCACTCTACACTCTGAGGACGGGGAGCGTCATGGGGTTGTCCTCTGCCTGCTCCATCTACCCTTTGGTGATCTAAAGCTGGTGCAACCTGCTGCTACTGCCTCGGCTAGAACTGCCTCAACGGAGGAACCTGGAGTGGAGCGCCTGATGCACGATGACTGCTCTGAAAAGTCGGGCACTCCTGCTGCTGATGACCACGACGACCATAAGAAAAACAAGTGGCTGATCCCTTGGAATTGGCATGAGAGTTGCTGCCTCCAGAGAAACGAGATGGGAAGGGCTGGGACCTACCCCCAGGTGAACGGAAACTCTTCTGTCCTGAAAACCGGGAACCCCGGACCACAGCTCTGCTTCGTGAGGAATCATGATGATTCCCCTCTCGTGATGATCCAGTCCTGGCCAAAGTCCTCTCAACAACCTCTGCCCTCGCCAGCACCTCAAGATATGTCTTTAGCAACAATGGGGTGACCTGGCGCTGGATCTCTGGACGCAAAGCCTCCAAGAAATTCCTCACCCTGTCCTCATCATCTGGTAACAGGTCTAAAGCATATCGTAGAAGGTTCCTGAAACGGATTCCAAACTCTCGAACACTGGATCTCCCCTGTCGAAGGGTAAGAAGCTCTTGGCGACTAGACGCCTTCGCAGCCGAAGAAAGAAACTCGACTCTAAACCTGTCTCGAAACTCCTCCCATGAGATTGCTGACTCCTCACGATAACCGAGGAACAAGAACCACCACTGCCTCGCTGCTCCACGCAGCATCGTCACAACCAAGGACACCCAGTGTTCCTTCCGAGCACGAATCGAACTGAAGCCTATCTCGATCTCCTCCAACCAGTCTTCTGTGACTGCATCTGAAACGGATCCCTCGTACTTCTGTAGACTCTAGCGCTGAAACTCTAAAAGTGTCTTCCTCCATGTGTCATCATCGTCAACCTCTACTTGGCGGCGATCTGCTGGAATAGCCTCATGGGAATCTTCTGCGCAAACCTGACGAGGACGTCGACCTGGAGCCATACCTAAAAAATAAGAACTGTTAGATCTCCTAAGCCTGGAATATGGAAGACTCAACATTAAATAATCAATTGTTTTGTTTTATTTATTTTAGGTTACCTATCCCAAGGTCTACCCATTCAAACACATGCACAAATAATAATGATGCATGATCATTTCCTAGGTCTCTACCCTGCAACCGTTATCACTTTGTTTAGTAGCCATCGTAAGCTTAAAGGTCCGTGCAACAGATCCTAGGGGGCCCTAAACGCCTATGTCTTTGCCAGTCGCCAGTTTTTACCCCACATTCTAAACATGAATGACACCGTTTCCCTACCATCCCATGCATCCTCACCTGTGCCTAACTCCAAACTCCATCCTATCCCTCAACCGGACCTTTGATACCACTCTGTCACGACCCCCTCCCCACAAAGTGTACCCCTTCTGGGCCGGCAATGTGAAAAGGGAGATAATGACCCCCGAGTCCCGCCTCCAGTAGGCCCCGGGTTGGTGACTAGCACCAAGGGTATAATAACATACAAATGGGAGGCATTACCCTCTAAGAGATCACATGCAGAAGAGAGAGATAGAATAGACTTCAATCAACTCCAACTTAGAACTGAGATATAAAAGGAAACCAAGTACATATATGAAATGTCATGCAAAAGTAATACAAAAGTAAAAAGTTTATATATACATAGGGTGAGTATATATACATAGGGTGAGTATAATAGTATACTCAGTAGGATCCTCCCCAAGCCTCTTGTGAAAAAGTAAAGAAAGCATGCTAAATCCCAGTGAACAACAAGTGAAACTAACTCGTTACCTAAACAGGTATGCTAAGTTCCAAAACTCACCACGGCTACTCTCACCAAGTAACGCATACAAGAATATAGCATATATTAAAGAATATCAAGGGTACCCCGCTACTACTTCCCCACTGGTTTTCCGCTTCGCCCCAACGACATACGTCATGTGCATCTCTTTCCAAAGGCTTTCCCGCAGACACCTGGTCTAAGCTCCACACCATCCTCACAACCAAAAGTAACCAGGTAGTTTCCGAGAGCCACCACAGCTCGCATAACGTGTATCATATGTCGGGTATAATACCTCAAGCCATTACAGCCCATACTCCGAGTAAGGATCCTCAAGCCATTATAGCCTATACACGTTACACATATAGTAGTCCATAGGATACTATATCTAGAATATATGTGTGTGAAATAACCACAAGCCATTACAGCCCTCTACACACATATATGGGTAAAATTAACCATTGTGCCTACCAGCACAAATATCTACCAAGAGAAGAGTGCGGGCCAAATGGGGTAGTAAGCCATTCAACCTCCCATCAAAATGTTGGAGAAAACACCCCCCCAGGGCTCAAAATCCCCGGGGTGTCGGTTTCCCTTACCGACAGGGTGGAGTAGCGTATAGAAACACAAATGTACAGAATATATATAACTCACAACCACACTATGGGCATTACCTAGTCATAGGCACAACTGCAGCTAACGTCTCTCAGACTCCAGGCTCCTACTTCTAAGACTAGGCATCCTATAAGCACACAACCATTTGAAGAGCTTTATTAGATTACTCCATTCTCATTTTATCAGTTCCACTGTACGTTAATTAATTATTTAAACATTAATTAACCAGGAACAAATATCACATTAAACTAAATTGGCATCACAGTAATAAAACTGCTCCTTTTTAGGATTCACATCACTATTAAATTCCAGTTTCTCCATCCCCGTGGATTATCACCATTTAAACAAACTTTCATTTCAGAATTACTTTTCCATAATCTCAGGCATTCTAGAAAAACATCCTATGCTACTAAACACAAAGGGGCTCAACACGGCGAGTATATATACTACCCGTCGAGTCTTTTCCGCCTATAGCAAGAGCATAGACCCATCCTCTATCGAGAGGCTAAACACAGAAAGCACGTGGCATACCCCGCGTGTCTTCGCCTCCTTTGGAAAGAGGGTAAGAAATACCAGCTGCCTTGAGCAGTGGGGAAAAGTAAAGCAGATAAACAACCAAACCAAACTACCAACTTTAAACCATTACTTTCATCTCATACCACCATCCTTGGTGTCCTCCCCGACACCCACATGCATAAACCGATGCATATCGCCACACTAGGCGACATCCGCCACAACCACAAGTCCCCATACCTCCACATATCACAACAGACATCCAGGCTCACATCAAATCACAAGCAGTAGGAAATCAAAGATCACAAAATGGGCTCTCGGCCCTTTAACAAGGCATTCGTCCTTCATACAAAATGAGCACTCAGAGCTCTAAACCACAAGGCATTCAGCCTTACAAGCAAGCAGGTAACTCAGAACCCTTTTGAATTTATCGAAATAATAGTTCTTTAGTCCATCTTGAATTAACAGATTCATTAACATGACTCTTTATCTTTAGCCAATTATTTAACAAATAATTCCGGCTTTACATTCTTTATCAATTTCCATCATGAATGAGCAACTAATTAAATAAAATCATAGATATCACTCTATCTATGAAAACATGAGGCAAACCGTTATCACGGTACAAAGCAACAACATGCGATCAACCAATTCTTTTAATTCGGTTCAAGTATTTAATTAGGTCAATTTCATTGTGATCCAAAGGTTTAAATCATGCTAATTCTACAGTTGCACATAAACAATTAGATAATCCATGAATCCCCTACCTCGAAGAGTTATTGACGTCCTTTAACCACACAATGGGCCACAATCCTTCTCTCGCGACAACTGCATCCACCCGAGGATGCCACAGTAAGTCCCAACCAACCAAAACCCAAGAAAACCCATTAGAAACATGGAGATTACATGCTAATATGGAAGGGATAACAAGAGAAGGTGATCCCCGAAGTAACGATGATAAAACATACCTTATATGGAAGAACGATCGACACAACATGGTTGCATCGAACAGAGCGGAACTGATCCGAGTAACGTTTGATTGTGAAACTCCTACGGGAATGATTGCAAGGTTATAGTGTCTCGTAGATGAGAACCAGGAGGAAGAACAATGAAGAATGATATCTTGTTCCCTTAAAAAAATATAAATTAGAGAGGCGGCGGTTTAAGATCCGATTTATTCTCCATTAAAAATGGATCGCATTAACCCACGCGTTTTGACCAAGTAAAAACATCCCGGCCTTAGGAATAATTAATATAGGATTTATGTCCTTTCAATCGGCCTTAAAGTCCTTAAAATAAGGTTTTAAAAGTATTTTACGTCAACAAAAACGTCAAATTTGCGAAGCTGGAAACACTGTTCACATACTCAAAATTTGGCAAAGTATGGAATCAGTAGCTCTCATGAAGTCTGGAAACACTGTTCATTCGTGAAATTTGGAAAAGTATGGAATCAGTATCTCTTAGGATTCTGGAAACATTGTACAAGTCCACCGATAGAAGGTCACCAATAGAACCTCACCGATAGAAACACTGTTCAAGTCTACCGATAGAAGTCCACTGATAGAACTTCACCGATAGAAACACTGTTCAAGTCTACTGATAGAAGTCCACCGATAGAACCTCACTGATAGAAACACTGTTCAAGTCTACCGATAGAAGTCCACCGATAGAACCTCACCGATAGAAACACTGTTCAAGTCTACCGATAGAAGTCCACCGATAGAACCTCACCGATAGAAACAATGTTCAAGTCTACCGATAGAAGTCCACCGATAGAACCTCACTGATAGAAACACTGTTCAAGTCTATCGATAGAAGTCCACCGATATAACCTCACCGATAGAAACACTGTTCAAGTCTACCGATAGAAACCCACCGATAGAACCTCACCGATAGAAACACTGTTCAAGTCTACCGATAGAAGTCCACCGATAGAACCTCACCGATAGAAACATTGTTCAAGTCTACCGATAGAAGTCCACCGATAGAACCTCGCCGATAGAAACACTGTTCACTGAACCTCACCGATAGAAACACTATTCACCTACCGATACTGTTCATAAAACGGGAAACACTGTTCCCAGAACTAGAAATTAGGCAAAGTGTTAGCCGAGCTACTGCTAGACTGCGGCTACCAGTATACCGTGCTACCAGTACGCCGCGGCTACCGGTAACCGAGCTACTCGTAAGCAGCAGCTACCGGTAGGCCGAGCTACAGGTAGGCAGCAGCTATCAGTAGTCTGAGCTAGCGGTAGGCAGCAGCTACTGGTAGACCGAGCTACCGGTAGGCAGTAGCTACCGGTAGACCGAGCTACCGGTAGGCAGCAGCTACCGGTAGACCGAGCTACCAGTAGGCAGCAGCTACCGGTAGACCGAGCTACCTGTAGGCAGCAGCTACCGGCAGACCGAGCTACCTATAGGCAGCGGCTGGGGGATAAGTCACCTTGACCTCCCGGAACACCTCCAACACCACATTTTCACAAAGTAATGGACCAGGGAGGTCTGTGCCATTACATTCCAAATTGTTAAAAATAATTTATTTAGAATATAATATGTTTATGGGTAAAAATATAATCATTTAATGAAAAATAGAGATGTTTTACTATTTTTATAGTCCTTATATTTGTGTTTTAACATATTTTAACCATTACCTTTTTATCATTTAATTTTCTCATTGATGGTTAAAAAAATTAAAAAATAATTCCAAATGACCCATTAATTAGTAATTAATTAAATTTCTTATATATATTTACTTTTTTCCAAATATTATATTTTATGTAAATTTATATCATTTTTTTATTATTTTACAGTTTCAAAGATGAGTTTGGTCTATTTAGACACTATTCATTACATGAATTTTTAAAATATCATAAAACATGAATACATCTAAAATCCAAATTAAATAAATCCACAAATGTCATGGTTATCCAATACATTCTCGTATGGCATCAAATATTTCAAATTATATTTATTTTAATATTATTAATATCATTTATTGTATTTTTTCTCCAATAAATCTATTACTCCAACATATTTTCTTCACAACTAAATTTACTTATTTAATTCCTAAATATTATAAATAAATTACCATGATATAGGTAATAGTTATATATTTCTCTGTAATATTCATGGTTGAATATATCACTTACATAACCCCATATTAATGTTTTTTTACCAAGAATTTAAATATTTATGACATATTTTCAATTACATTAAATAAAATGCAATAAATTTTATAATCACAACTAAGTGGCTTTCAGAGAAAAAATATCAGCCCAAGTCTTTACATGATCCAAAAATAATCTCAAAATAAGAGTAAGACTAGGCTTATGGTTGTTTTAAAATATTATAAAATAATATTTACCTTTAATTAACTAATTTATCATTAACCATTGTAACGAAAATACAAAAGTTATAATTAAAAAAACTATTTTGATCCTATTAAATAAAATTTTAATACTTATTACAACCATGTATTTCTATTTAATCAAAATTAATTTCCCAGATGTAGGAAAATTAATTTAATTCTAGTGTCATTTATATATCAGGAAAACAGTTTTTTTGACGTAAAACCGTTTAGAAGTTCACAACAGTTTTCATATCTGATTTCTATGTGAATTTGATTCAAATAATATAAATTGTATTTAATGATAAGAAAAAAAATAACAATACCCTAAAACAATGTAAAATTATAATCTAACTATATAAATAAAATATGAAAAAAGGTAGTTTTGAATTAAAATGTAGAATTTTTAAGTATTCATTTAAAAATGATCTTTTTCATAAAAATGCCAAAAATTATACCAAAGTAAATTTTGATGTCCCACATCAAAATAAAAAGGTTATTTTATTATATAGAGCACATAAAACTGAAAACACTATATTTAAAATGGGGTCTCCATAAAAATGTTGTAAAACTACAATTTAATAATATAAGAGTATTTTATGCTTAAAATTGGATTTATTCTCAATTTTCGCCTCTAAAATTAATTTTATGAATGAAAAATTATTTAATAAACATTTTTAAACATAATATAGTTAGTTCTATTCATTCCCACCAATATAAAAACTAGGTGATAACTACCTTTTAAAATAATAGTACTCATAATATATTATTTTTCCACATAACATAGTCTTGTGTGAAATGTAAGATTTAGAAGAAACCCATTATTGTGTGTCGAATATGATATCAGACATATACTCCATATTAAGGTGAAATCACTTTTAATAGATTTTAATAAACATGAAAAAAACGTATTCTACAATTACCTGGGATGTTCCATCTTTCCCCTATTTATAAATTTTATCCTTGCAATTTTATTCCATTTTCAAAATTAATTCATTGAAATACCACATAAGAAAAAGAGTTAATAAAGTCTCCACTATAAAATTAACAATTTGAAGTAAAAATGTCATTTGAGAGAACATATACTAGGATTCCATGTTGGGAAACATGGAAATGGAAGAGAAACTAACAATCATGTTCTCACAGAGATTGATTGAAACCATTTTCAGGTGAATGTAAACAATCCCAGAACTATAAATTTGTGATCTATAAAATGGTCATTGATTTCATAGTAAGATATTAGAATTGATAACATTTTCGTTTTTTATATCCTTTTCTTTGAGTGGTGGAAATCATTTACTACCTAGACTATGAACATGAGGAAATATACTTACTTGAAATGTAGGGTTTCATCCTTTTATCATATTACACCACAAACACATATTTTTCTCCAAATCATGAGTATTCATGTTTATTTTTTTATGCCTAAAATAGTATATTCGAATTATAGAGAATCACATAATCCAGAAAATATTGACATTCTATTTCTCCAATGTTGAATCATTGAACAAAACTAATATGGTTAGGATTAGATAATTTCCCAAAAGTAATAATCATTTATATGATAAAAAACTATATTATTCTCCCAAATTCAACATTGATACCCAAGGTTAAACATAGATCATTCCAAAAATATATTTCCAAAAATTCTTCAAAATAAGCCACATAATATTTAAATCCTAAATTTAAAAGGCTTTCCCAATATTTATTCCAAGATAATGTTTTAAATTTATCTCCAAATAACGTCAACCACAAATAATGCATCATAGAAAAAAGTAATTAAGTTAATCACATATTATCCATGACACGTTAATCATTTCTACAAACAACCGAATTACCCAAAATTTCACAATTAAACTCATAAACTCATAGAAAATATAGGTAAAACATTTCTCCTCAATTAAAATCTCATAGTATTTTATATACCTTTATCATGTAATGTTCACAAAATAGTTAATGTGTTACAAAATATCATTCATCACATAATCCCTAAATCATTTCCAATACCAGGTATATACATTTGATGAAACCTAAGTTCCAAAAAACAATTAATTCTTATTCCATAAACTCAATTAACTATTTATAAAAAGGCATACCAACCAGGTATTGAACGTTGGATAGAGGTAGCAAATAAAACCTCATCTCTCATTTTTTATAGTTTCTATTCCTTTAGCCTTTTCTGATGTGATGGGTTGTCACCCTTTCTAGAGGTTGACCTTTTTATAAAACTATATAACTCATATAACATTCCCAAAATGAGTAAAATTCTCAAAAATAACTATAATATATTTCAATATCAAATTTTATATCATGACTTTAATTTTTCATCCCTAAATGTTATATCCCATAATATCATGAAAATCAAAGATCATATAAACCGTAAATATTACTCAGTACTTTATAATTTTTTTCACTCAAGAAAAGACAATTCATCCCTGAATAAAATTTTCACATAAATTTTTATTGATTTACACATACTAGAAAAGTCTTTAAAAGCAGCCCCATCACTAAACAAGCATCAATACATTTAAAAATTTAATCATCTACATATCAAACATAACTCTCTAATTCCTAAAATATAGTCATCTTAATCATTAATAATTCATTTTGATACTTTAAACATGATATTCCATACTATGTTATAATACTTCTTTCATAAAAATAAAAACATGAATCATGTACTAGGATTTAATGATATCAAAACATGAGACAAGAAATAATCCATACCTTTCATAGACCATTTTCCATTTCTTTGTCTTCAATTAAAATGGAATTTGGTATTTCTAAACATATATTTATTCACTCCTCCTATTACAATTTACGAACCAAATTCTTAAGAAATTGATTTTCATAATGATCATACTCCCCGCATTTAAAAGATTCTGTTTATAACTCTGAAAGAACATCATTCCCTTTCCTCGAGTTAACTAAACATTTCCCTTTTTTGGCAGGTTATTAACCTATGAAATTAATTACAACACCTATAACATCTTCCCATTGCATTAAAAAAATACCATAGCTACTTATTTCTTCATCATTGATACATAGGTCATCCAATATAGTTACCTTTATTATTATTACTGAACATCAAAAGGGATTCATTTCTATTATATATAATGGCTTCAAAAAGTCATCATGGTTGAAGTTGTTAATCATGAAAATTGATAGTTGCTATAGAATAATCAAAAGATTTATCATTACATATACCATTTCATTTGGTTTCTTATTAAGAGAACCAACAACTTTTCCTTCATATCCATTGTTACATTGGTTCCAACTGGATCCATCCATTTACTAAAACCAGAAAGGTTAGTATGAGTATATCAATAACCAATATCATATAAAATTTTATAAGGAATGTAAAAACTAAGATATCCTCATTCATGTTATCTAATAATCATTGAATTTATCTAAAATAACTATGACTCTTCTTATCATGGTATCCATTATGGTTATCTACCACTTGTAACTTGTGATTAATTAACTCCATAACCTTTAAATCTATCTAATATATTCCCTTAATAACAAACTATAAATATCCAACTGTAAACATTACATAATATTTAGTTACGCCATGATTTAAATTTTAATTCACAATGTGGATGTTTTTAGTCTTATATCTTTAGATAATTGGGCCATACATCATACATAAAAAACCATAAAAATATAAGGTGGACATTTACAATAGTATCTACTCCTATAATTAAAAAAATTTAAAAATGAAATATGGATTCTTTTCATGTTTAATAATATATTTTCATTGATCCCATATTTTAATATATTATCCATTAAATCATGTGATAAAAATTAAAAACATTATGATGAGCCCTAAAATCTCAGTAAGGGATACACAAATAATGAAAACTGTTAGTCTTGTAAAAATATATAAACCATGAATACATATCATAATGTAATATTGTTCACCACAAAAAATAGTAAATAATTACCTTAGATTATAAATTAATTGCTTACCTTTTTGGTAATAAAAAATTACCATAAAACCATATAATGAATATATAACTTAAAAAGATAATTGGGTACTTAATCATACTTAAATGGAATAACATTACAATCAAATTCCACACATATCACTGTTATAAATAGAATAGCTTTACGATTGACTTTCATACCCAATGCATTAGAGGTTATAACGTAACAAACGGTATTTTTTATCACATAACCAATCATATTTGGTTTTTCACATAACTACCCTTCTTGGGTTTTTCTTGTTTTCACCTTTCAAATGTCCAACTTCCATTACAAAATCATAACACTTAAAAGATAGAAATTATCAACATTTCACTCATAAAATTTCATTTGCAGTCATAAAACATAATTTAAAGACATTGAAATAATAAATCAATTATCAATCCCATATTCAATGTCAAAATATCCAAAAAATATAATAATTGATATCATTATCATTTAAAAACATTACATCTTATAGAGGAATCTGAATATCACATAATGGTTATTACGGTAGAGAAGTTGTTGTCACTGTAAAAATTAAAATCATTATTTTTGTTGATTAGTAAAATAATTTAAATAAAACTATTCCTTTTTCAAAAAAATTATTAAATAAAATGGTAAATGAGTTTATTTTACACCGTATAAAAGTAGCAGTATAACTTCAAAACATGCCACAATGAAAGAAGATTGATACAAAGTCCCTTACCTATAGTCTGATTCATCTCATACATTATTTACATTCCTAAATAACAAACATAGATAAGTTTCTTTTTAATTAGGGCCTTTTTATTTTTTATTATTCCCTTTATAACACTTATTTATAATTTTAGAACAACTACTTCATTATTTAAGTTCATGTCAGACAATTTGTCAATATTTTGTACTTGACTTTAAAAAATGAACATGATATAATGTCAATAGTCCTTTTGGTCAAAAGTAAATCACCTAAATAATAATACTCAAGAAATTATTATATTTTTTAAATATAAATTATACTTTTAAATAAAACCACTGAGTATCATTTTTAATAATGGACAATGTTATAATCCTGGATACAGTAGGTCTTATGTACACATGCGTAACGTTTTCCATTTTTCATTGATCATTATGGGAAAATGGTATATATTATTTTATCTTTAAAAAATGAATATAAATTAATTAACATAATAGTAATCATGTAAATGTAATTATATATATCATAAATGTGATTTAATGAATAAAAATTATTTACATCGCTTCGTGGAAGTGATAGTTCACACGCACGCGTGAAAGACAATATCATTTTTATATGCATTGAGAGTAAGAATTTAATAGATATATTATTAGATTATAATTTTTAATGAGTAATTAATAATTTATATGAACATTATATCCATTATTATAGATATTAATAAGATAAAATTATGGAAAATGAATTAGATCAGTTCGTGGAGATGATAGTTCACATGTACGCATGAAGGATAAATTCCTTTACCATTTAATAGAAGTGGATATGGATTTAGATGATGATGTTAAAATAATAAGATATCATAATATTTTGGATATTAGAGTTATTATTTCATAATAGAAGAATAATATTTTAAGGATGTGGAGGAAGAAATAAAATAGAAATACTTAAATAAAAACATTACCTTTCTTTCGGAAGGTCTCATTTCTTGGCATATAAACACCTATAAGAAAGATTTTATTCCTAAATAAAACCTAAATAATGTGTGTAGGGATTATAGGAAGATTTTTGGGTAGAAAATGGCCATAAAAATGGGTTTTTTCAAGTGTAATAAATATAGAGTAATGGGTGCCTTTTTATAGGATATGGGAGGGGCGCCATTGGAATTATAAAAAGTATTAAATTAATTTAAATTCAAATTCGATTCCAAATGGGTGAAAACTCGTTTACTTTTAATATATTATGAATATGGGTCTAAATATAATCTTTTAATGAAAATTATATATGTTTTATAATTTTTTTAATACTTTTCTTTTTTAACTCCTTTTCACTATTACATTTTTATCAAGTAATTTACAGTTAGAAGTATAAAATAATTACCAAATAATTCCAAACGACCAATTAATGGGTCATTAATGACATTTATCTATTTATATAATATTTTTTTTAAATCTTATATTTTTTGAAAATTTATATCATTTAATTCATTATTTTATATTTCAATAAAAAGAATTAGGTCCATTTTTTTCTATTCATTACAAGAATTTCTAAAATATTATAGAAATTTGATTCAATAGAAAAAACTACATATAATCAATCATAAAACATCATTGTAATCCATAAAATTCATCAATGACTTCAAATAGTTTAAATTACATTTATTTTATTATTATTAATATCAATTATTTGATTCTTTCATTAATAAATCTATTACTACATCATCTTTGTGTCATAATTAAATTTTTTTATTAAATTCCCAAAAATTATAAATACATACCATGATTTACTAAATATTTTTATACATATATGAAATATTCATAGTAGAAGATACCACATATATAATCCCATACTATAATTGTTTTACTACGAAAAGGTTATTTAGGGCATATTTTCCTGTACATTAAATAAAGTGTTATAAATGTCATAATCACACACAATTGGTTTTTAAAGGGAAAACTTTCATCCCACATATTTTATTTGTAAAAAAAAAACTCCTCCAATAATTCCAAGACATGTTTTATGGATGTTTTAAAATATTATAATACTATTTTTACCTTTAATTATTGGATTTCCCCTAAACCGTGCTAAATAATATACCAAAGTTACTGTTCACCAAAAAATATTTTATTCAATATAAATCATAGTTTTTATAATTATTATAAACATAGTTGTACATTTTTTAATTTTAATTCGCATAAGTGGTAAAATTAATTTAATGTTAATCATTTTGATCGATCAAGAAAACATTTTTATTGAATTAATGATGTTTAAAAGTTCACACTGTTTTTTATATCCAATTTCAATGTCAAATTGATTCCAATGACCCACAATGAATTAAATTATTAAGGATTTATATAATTATATCCTAAAACTATGTAAAATTATAATCTAATAATACAAATTGATTAGACAAAAATTAATTTTTTAATTAAAAATCAATTATTTTCAATATTCCTTAAAAATTGAATTTTATCAGAAAAATAAAAAAAATCAATAAAAGATAATTTTGATTCCCTGATTCTATTTAAAAATATAATTTTGTAAAATATAACATAATAAAGTGACAAAAATATATTTTACAAGGGTTCACCATGAAGAGGAGGTAAAAGAACATTTTAAAAATATTGTGGTATTTTATGCTTAAAATTAAATTTATTCTCCGTTTAATACAGTAATATTTAACTAAAGAAAGTGAAAGTAATTAATAGAAATGTCTAAAAATGATATAGTTAGATATATTAATTCACACCAATACATTTTATAGGAGATATCTACCCTTTAAAATAACAATTATAATAATAAATTATTTTTCAGTATAACTCAGTCTTCTGTACAACGTAGGATTTCATAGAAAACCATTTTTGCACGTCGAGTATGACGTCAGACATAGAACTGTTGATAACGTAAAATAACTATTCATAACTATTTATATATATTTATAATTATTATTTTATAATTACCTAGGATGTTACATCCTTCCTCGATTTATCTATTTATGACATGTCAATCATGAGGCACCCAATGTTCTATACATCCCCACAATCATATGATATCACAATTTTCATCATAAATTCACATTTCAAGACTCGTTAAATTATTTAATTATATTTTTAAAGTCTAAATACTGTTACACACACTTATGGATAAGAATATTCAATTACACACAAACATGCAGAATTTTTACAGGTGGGTCTGTTTTCATAATCTCCCATCATGAATATAACAAAGTGTGAAATTAATGAGAAAGAGCCTCATCTAGTTACAAGTACTCTCTCATAAAAATATATATATAATGTGTATGATCATAGTATTTAATCTAACCCAATAACTAATTTTAAAAATATCATCATAGTACCTCAAGGATCTCAATGTAACATGGAACATCTATAACCTTATCAATGCGATCTATACTCTAGGAAATAATTACTTTAGAGTTGTGAAGAATGATGAGCAATATATAATAAGATTTTTTAAAGATTCCGTATATTGAATATTGATGTAATAAAAGTAATATTAGTTGGTCCTAGGAAACCAGCTCTAGCAATATGACCACGACCAGAAATCTCAAAACACAAACTGACTTATGTGACCCATTCATAATCCCGCCTTGAAGCTCTCTCAGTGTCACTAGAAAAACCTATCCTGTAAGATCACCATGTATAATGGGGGGAAAACTAGGGATGTTATAATAATATATTGGAAATTATATATCATACAAAATAATCTAGTGTATCACTCATCTTGAACTTTCACACAGTTACTTACTGGTCCCATGAAATTAATCATATAATAGTGATAAAACAAGTGAGTCACACGATCAATAAACTTTTCAATAGTAAAACCCAATAAATAAATATCTCAACATATTAATTCACCCTCATAGTAAATACACTCTTTCAAATTATTAAACTATAAAATTATAATAATATGTTTACGTCCCATAATTGTGGAAAAGGCCTCTACAAGGCACAACCAAAATGAATGTGGAATCAGGTTGAGGGTATCACAAAATCAATGAAATTATTGTAATATAGTTCCCAATAGTCCTTTAAAATAAAACTTTCAATTCCATGTTCCATTAATATAATTTTTAAAAAACAATTCATCCTTTAATAATTATATATAATCCACCCATTTCCATTGAGACATAATAGGAACACATAAAGGAAATTACGTTTGAAGACCATTTAAACAAGGTAAACCACACCCCTATTTAAAAAACAACCCCTTAGAAAATATAAAATACCCTCTTAAAACCATGATTTTCCTCTTTGTAAATAAAGGCAGTGTCATCCACCTCCTTAATCCCTTTAGATTTATTTAAAAGAGCCTCTCATTTATTTTAACAAACACTTACAATATAATAAAATTTAGTTAAAATAAATATGATAAATCCATTTTATTATATTACAAGTCTAAAAATCAATTTATAAGTTTTATAAAACATTTCAGGGTCTCATTAATAGTTATAACATGATACTAAATAATCTTATAATGCCCAATATTTTCATTAAATTTATAAATTGATGAATTTCATAAAACTACCTACCTCAATAAAAGTAGATACAATAGGGTATCATTTATAGAAGAAAATTCTTACAGGTAAAGGGGCACCATATTCAGTAAGAAATCAAAGACACAATATTAGATTAACCTCAATCCAAAATATTACTTCTATATTCTCTATAATTTCTAAAAAACGGAAATATGACTAAGAGGATACTAGATGATTAGAGTAGGTGGAAGGAGCTTTTACCTTCAATAAATATTCAAAAAACAATAAGGAAATCACCATGGAATAACCAAGGGATATTGGAGGAGGTGAAGCCCAAGGGTGAGTCAAAATGAGGTTGACAATATTTTATAAATGGAGACAAAATTGGTTAAAAATTTACATGGGAATAAATTGAATTTAATGATTTTTATGTGGATGGGCATACCATATGGTTTCAGAATCCCTGAAATAATCATTTAGTTCATACTATCAAGGAAGTGATCACTATTCATGATATATCATCATTACATCATCTACACGAGGAAAAACTATTTGACCTACCATTAAGTATTGAACAATTCCACACAATTTTTTAATAATCTACATTGTTTGGAGAACCATGCACCAAATGTAATTAAAAAATCCACATTCCACATGGTCTTGATGACTGGTTAGTACTATCTTTGAAGCTCTCATGTGCTTAGAATTTCATCTCTCATTTAATGTCTTTAAAATATTAATCCTAATAAAAATCCCAAAAAAGAAAAAAATTAAAAAAATTATGAAAAATATACTACAAATGTGACCTGGGGATGTCATAATTCTCCCCACCATTCCATATTATGCCCCCATAACGTTATAATAAAAATCAGAGGAATAATAGTCCTCAAAAACACTATACAAAATGGTAAGAGGTTGGAGGGATTCAAAAACATAAATAATTCTTGTGAAAATAGATCATTGGGAAAAAATATCTTGGAAATCCATATATAAAATCCTTAAACATCATAAAATATCACTAATCATAAAACAAGTTACAATAAAAATGAATACACCTTAATAAAACAAAGACCTATAATAGGTCTCCTTGAAATTTAGAATTAATATACAATGGTTAGAGGAAAAATAACAACTCTTAATAGAATATACATAACAAAAATAAACACATGTCCTTGGATCATCACGAGGAAATTATCAATCTCTGAAAATCAGAAAAACCCATCTAAAAACTAGTTCAAAAATAGATAATGAAGAACAAAACAAACAAATTATGCTAGAGAGTCCATAAAAAAGGTGAACACAACCATAAATATCCCAAAAAATAATAATGTAAATATGTATCAAATTAAATAATGTTTAAAAAACAAAACAACATGAGTTCAAACCTCATGTTAGATGTTGAATAGAATCTAACAAAGGAACTAGATCATGGATTCCAATATATAATGAACTCTAAAGAACCCATTAAAGGTATAATATCAAACAAGGTAATATATAGAGAACAAAATAGACTAGTATAATACTCATCATAGTTCTCAAATAAGTACTAATGGATTCCCCTGTGAAACTCATTAAAATATAAACTCATAACATGGATAATCCTTGTATAATACATAAGAAATACAAAAATCTATGAGGAATGGGTGAAACCACAATAATAAACCATTATACCATATAATAATAGGGGAAATTCCCAAATAAAATTAACCAATCATGAATTAGCCCATAATTCAATTGATTCTAAACTAATCGACCACGAATCCTTAAAATATATAACCACAGAAATTTTTACTATGTTAAATAATCAATATTTCATTGGCATTTTATCTTACTAAATTCATGGGAATATATCCCAAATAGACATAATAAGGATTGGTATTTGTAAATATCAATCAAGAGGGTAACAATTTGTAGGAGTTGTATTGTTTATTAACACAAGAGTTACAATTTCTCATGAGAAGGAACAAGATTTGAAGAATATTGATCCTTTCTAAAAAAAATTCCAAGACTAGGATATCTTTATGGAAAAACATAAATTCCATCAACTTTAATATCTTAGTAATTTAATAGATGATACAACAAAAGCTTCAAATATTTTTTTTGAGGGACATATAAAGAAATATTTTATGGGGATGAGCTTTCAAAATTTCATTTCTACCAACTAATGGAAGATAACAATTACTATGGGAAATAATTCCTCACCGTCTTTCACCTTTTGAGATTTATGAGTTTTTATATAATTGAATATCACCCAAAATTCACTCAACACTATTCCTTTACTCAAGAAAAACATTATCACCAAGAGAGAAAGAGGATATTGTAACACCCCAATATTTTAGAATTTATTTTATTTAAATAAAATTATAATCAAAAGCCAATGATATTTACAACACCAAACATAAGCAATCTGTGATACAATATATAAATATTATTATTTAAATATTAACGTTAAAATCTAGATGTTTTCTCCTTGGAAGTGAATAGTAATAACCATATTACTAAGTTTATGAATAATTGATTTCATTAATATAATAAATATTAAATAATAAATGGATTATCAATTCTATGGAAATGCAGATAAGATATTTTTCAAGATAAAATAGACATTTTCAAAAGACTATTTTTATGTGCGTAATTTATTTTTATCAGAATTGAATAAATTTATCTCAACTAATAAATTATTCAAAATAAATAGAAATATTTTATATAAAATTTAATTAATTAACAATCATTAATTTTTTACTCATGGAATGCGAATACATTTATTTTATTTTTAAAAAATATATTTTCATTAAAATGGATTTTATTTCCTATGTTGTGAAAAAATTAGAGTTAATTTAGGAATTTTTTTTATTTTTTTAAAACAAATGCATGTAATTTTTGAAATAACCATTTCTTAATAGGATTTTGATGAGTTTTTATATTTTTTAAAGAATATTTATGTTTGAGTGAATAGTAAAAAGGAATATTTAAAAAAATCATTTCTTTTCATTAAATAAAACATTTTAAAACTCAAATTATATTTTAGTTAATTTATAAAGTAACATAATATCCA
Source organism: Viscum album (assembly GCA_963277665.1). Classification (NCBI taxonomy): domain Eukaryota; kingdom Viridiplantae; phylum Streptophyta; class Magnoliopsida; order Santalales; family Viscaceae; genus Viscum; species Viscum album. The sequence goes on along the minus strand of OY728138.1, from coordinate 1,289,858,210 downwards.
TATAATTAAAAATAATTTAACTAATTATATATGTATTGGTATGATTGTTGATGGAGAATAATATAATTTATATGATTACAAACACAGTTTTCAAAAAACAGTTTTTGATTTCATTTTGCCACTTATATCATAATTTATTTTACTCAATTCAAAAAATTTAATATTGAATAAATAATTTTTTATATATAATAAAAAAGATCAATTTTTTTTAGTATACCAATTTTATTTTCATCCATAAAGAATAATAATGATGGTAAATAATTATCACCATAGTAATGGGTAAAAGATGTTAGTTAACACTGAAACTATGATATATGGTCTCAATATAAACCAATAAACATGAATTTATTTTATTTAATAGGTTCAATTAGACCATAAAAGTCTGAAAAGTGGAAATATATAATTTTTATGCAAAATTAATTTAAATATGACCATTTTATTATTTTAAAATTAGAAAAATTAAAAAATGACCTTCTCGTTATTTTAATTTCTACAAAATGTTTTCATTAGGATAAAAAGAAAATGTTAATGATTAAAAAAATTTATTTTAAATATTAATAAATAATATTTATGATATTAATTTATTTTTAATTTTCATAGATTTCCTTGAATGCTTATACAACACCATCGTAACACTTGCGCATGTTGTAGAAAAAAAATAAATGATTTTGAAAACATTAAAAAAATATTTTGGATGTATTATAGTGTAAAAATTATTTAATGGATAATTATAATATATAATTGATGGTAAAAGATTTCATATTATAATTACATTGTTATCTTAATGCCTTAATGTTTAAGATATTAGAATAGTATTGAAAATGACCTTAAATGGTATTTAATGTTCAAATATTATTATGAAAGAATTGAAAATTTATAAAAACCCTCTAATCAATCATGTGTATTAGATTTATAATGATATATTTCATGATTTTTTATGTAACACTTTGACTTTTTATCATCAATTTTATAATCCTTATAGAGTTAAACATTTGTTACAACAGTTATGGTTAAACATTGTTAACGAGGGGGTTAAGCTAACCGATAAGCTTAAAAAATACACCCAAAATTTTAAACTAATGATTGGTTGATTATATTTGGATCATATCCTACTTATAATATATTATAAGAAATTTTGGAACCATATCACAAGATTTAGACATATATTAAATATTAATATTCCATGTATTTATATGATTCCCACCCACCACCCCACTTCGAAAAGGGATCCTCATATCTAATCTTCCACGAACATCATGAGATAGTTAATTCATAAAATATATACACGCATAACATAATATCTTCATTATAAATTTTCTGGGGTTTTTTATTCCCTTAATACCATCCTAATGAGGCTCAATATTCAAGACAAATGAGTATATTTAATGAAGTGGTATAACTCTTAACAATGTAATTTCATTTAATGTATTCCTATATATCCATAAATTCCATCATAACCAAGTTGACATAATTTCACTTCTATATTGTATATAAATAAATGTAATTATAATGATGAAAAAAAATCCTTATTCATCTCATTTTTTATCATATTGGAAATGAAAATATCGCTCGTGGGTATATATAGACTAGCACCTCTATAAATAAATGCGATTCATTTAAAATCACCAACTTAAAATTCTTGTTATTATTGTATATTTAATTATTATTTATGATATTAATGAAATAATTATTATTCTTGAAATAAAATATATTATATATCTTATAATCTCTCCACCTGTAAATAATCATAACATTGCTCCGGCGTACAAGTGGACTACCACCGCCTCTAGGCAATACGATCCATTTTTCATGTCTGAATTTGATGAATGATTCCAAAAATAAATTTAATCTATACAAATATAATCATTAAATTATTAATATTATATATATTATATAATCTCCAAACCATTGATTATGCTCATCTATCTGGATTTGTTTTTGGATAATGAACTAAAAATCCGACCCAAACTTAACAGATTTAGTAACAAAAAAAGACATAAAAATAATAAAATATTTAATGAGAATAGAATAATTATGAAAATTATTATCAATGAACTAAGACACTAAAATTATTTCATTATTTATTAATTGTGTAATTCAATAATTTTTTAGACACGAGGTAAGGGATTTTCCTTTAAAACATTATTTTAGATGTTCTATTTTCAAAATATTACACCTCTATGTCCACATCCATAAAATGGTTCATTGATTATAATATTTATGCTTAAAATATTGCTAAATAAAATATTAATATACTTTTTTACCATCTTTATATATGATTAAATTTCATATTTTCAAATTTTATCTATTGGAATCACATTTGACTTTTCATAAAACTGTGAATGAAATGTTATTTTTTAATGTATATGACCGGAATAGAATATCCCATAATCATGATTGTTCTTTTATTGTACGATTCCTTAAAATAATCCAATTTTTATTTTCAAATAAAATTATTTTTTAAATATTCTAGAAATTATTATTTAAAGTGTTATAAGAAATGATATTTTTATCTTATTTCTAAAGAAGGATTCGAGTGATTTTAAAGATATTTTCATCTATATCAACATCCGTTAATGATTTTTATTCTTTAATAGTTATATAATGTAATTTAAACATACCAAATATATCTCTTGATGAATTATGATCACATTATTATATTTATCTAATGGGAAAAATAATAATAAATCTTATGCTATTTTTTTCAATACTAATTTTATATTGATTAAGTAGTTAATTATTATTAATTTTTTCAAAATGATGTTGGAATGGAACTTTTTATGTTATTATAAGGGCTTATTAAATCCCTCAATATATTATTAGGTCTTATGAGACAAACTAGCATAAGAATTTGGTGTATTCTTGCTTAATTTTTAAAAAAGACATAGAACGAGGCCTTGAAGATGTGTTTATGATATCAAGAAACAAGGACTTGAAATTTTGATTATGATTTATAATATTATGGATTCCAGAAGTATGAAATCATTTATTATTATCCATGTAGTTATTTATGTATTTATCCTCAGATATATTTATTTTTATATTCATTGACCATTTTTAAGAAAATATTTTTATTTATTAAGATAATAAAATGATATTTTGTTTAAAAGATTTATTATGATATCCTAAAGGTATAAGTTTTATTTTCAAGGAAAATCATCCATTTTTTGGAATTATTCCTTATGTACTATAAATTTTACCATAATATTTCTTATTATTTTTTTATGAATAAATTTCGGAAAAATGATTATTTCAATAGTATTTTTTTATTATTTTAATATCAATATCTATCATGGGAAAAAATTTCCTTGTGGGTTTTGAAGAATTTAATTTGGATTAATGGGTTTAATTTTTTTATATCCATTACCGATATTGTTTTTTCATATCACATTTTAAAAAGTTCTCTATAGGGATTGTGGATGAGTAAAAACTATATAAAGTGTATAGAACTAACCCCTGAATCCTAGTGTAGGGGTATTATACTATTACATTGGCATAAGATACAAGGAAATATATCCTAAATGGATGATCAGTTTAGTATCCTTGGTAAAATAGATATATAAATAAGTCGGTGATTTTATTTGGAACACAAAAATCACCGAATAATTATTTTTGACAGTAAAATTATTCCATATAGTGTTTCCTTTCATGTCAATCATAGTAGAATTCATAGAATCCTGGGGGAATGAAAAAAAAATTGGTGAGCTCCAAATATCATTAATGTTAAGCTACAATGAAATAAATAATGAAAAATTAGCATAATCAATATGGAATGGTAAATAAATAAAGACACATTCCATGAAATAAATAAACTATGAAATAAGTTTGAAAAAAATTCAAAAAGGTAATTAAATAAAGACAAATGAAATTTAATCAGTAATATATCTATCACTACTAGATATTGGTTTATAAATATGGAAATGTAAATAAGTAAACCTCATTCCAATTAAATAACAGAGTATGAAATGATTCAATAAATATTTTCATTGTGAAAATATCAGTTATAGAAATAACTAAATACTTAATTAATAAAACACTTAAAGATTGGATTTCATGGTTCCAAAGTACATGGTACCATTACTAATAAGACCATTAAAAAGATGGATTAAAAATACTGGGTAAAAAACCACTAAACAAATGTTGGCCAACTGATTCATCCCATTAGACTATCGTTGCATCGAGGGGATATCTATAACAATCCCCACCCATGTTTTACCTGTGGCGACCCAAGAAATAATTGTTGAAAATTGTTATTGGTTTATTTATATGTTTTCTTATGGTTATTTAAAACGTATAAACTTATTTGTTTCTATGTTTTTTATTTAAAAATACCATTAATAATTCTGAACATTTCTAATATAGCCATGGAATAGTGATCACATGATTAATATAAAAATAGGGCTTTAACAAATTCAATTTACTCAGACAAAGGAAGAAATGGACTCATCCAGTAGACTTTGCCCATAAAAATCACATTGGTCTGAGCTTGTAAAGAGGTGGAATCATTGGGATTATCTCTTGACCAAGCCCAAGATGAGCTTGAATATGTTAAGCTCGAGTGGAATCGTCTATGAGAGATGTGGAAGTTGATAGAGATTACAACTTGAGAAATGTTATTTGAGCCACCCCAACAATTTGTCAACATTGAAAACCTTATCCTAAACTATTATACAGATTTTTTAATGGTTTATGTAATAAGACCCTAGTAATATGATTATGTACATTATTTGTGTATAGAGAATATATATTCTTTTTTATTGTTACTTTGTAAATAGTTTTTTAACACAAATAGTATTTTTAGTTAATATTAACCAAATAAATATATTTTGATGAACTAATGGATTTTTGAAATAAATAATATTTTAATAAAATATTATTATTAAATTAATTTTTATTAAATATTAATTATCCTATTATTTTTGGAATGAAATTATAATTTTTATTCAGGATTGAAAGTTAATTTTGTGAAAACCCTTGAATTTTCGATAAATGTAGGTTTCTGTTTTAAAAGTAAAAATTCACATATTAAGAAAACATTTTATAGAAAATGAATATTATTTTTGGAATCAGGATGTCGAAATTATCCAATACTGAATTTTTCATTATTTTCTGAGAAATTTGATTTTTTTGGTAAAAACTAAATACCATTTAAATATATAATTTGTTTTATGATATCATAATGAAACAATAGCGATGTAATAAAATAATATAATCATTATTTTTAGCTAATATATGTTTTACAATTAAAATAAATTGATTTTGGGTTTGTTTGATTTATTTTACAAAGCATTAGTGGATCATTTAAGGCTTATAAAACATTTTGTCTTTTTAAATTGTTTTCCTTGATAGTGTGAATCACCTCTGCATAAGCCACCCTATTATTTTAAGAATTTCAGCCATTGAACTTATAAAATATTTTTCCCACTCCCCTTCGGAAAAAACAATTGTAAAAAACCAAGGGCTGGTTTGTGGTTTTGATTAGTTTAATGTGAGGTATCTCAAACTTAAATAATAAAGAATTATTTCCCCTTTCCAATATAAACCCACCCAAGCTCCCACATCGTTTTAACTCAAAGCCTTTGGATTTCTAAAATCACATTCCCTCCTCTCTCTTGAATCCTTCCATGGTTATCCATACTCCCAAGAATCCTCTATCAAGCCTCTCTCAATCTTTTCTGACCACACTTCCAAGTAAGGGATTCCTTCCTTTCTCTTTTTATCTATGTTTATTAATATTGTTATGCCATTTAATTTTTAATTTTAAATATTGGGGTTTGATTTCACACCTCCCCCATATTTTCCTATTTATGTTTCCATGATGATATACCCATTTCAATCTCATCGATAACTTTCTTTTATACCTGTTACCATGCCGAAATTCTGTAAATAATTTCTCTCTCTTCATTTACATTCAAGTAATTCATTTATATCATTAATCTAAATTAAATTAAATATTTTGGGATATGTATCTATATGACTCCATTACTGTAAATTTCTTTTTCTTATGATGAGACACCCCTTTATTTATCATAAACCATTTTATGAGTTCCCATGTCACGTCGTTACACTGCCAAAATTGCACAACGATTTTCCAAGCCAAAGTCATTGTGTAATAAATACCATTACCACTTAACTATCAAGGTTATTAACCATTATTCACATTTACATATTGTTTTAATAGATTCATGTATAAATTCCACACTCATTTATCATGGAATATATGTTGATTTGTAATGAATCCATGTTTTATGATCCATGTGGAACACTTCTGCATGAAATGAAATTTTTAAGAAGGGTGCACCGTGATAGTGCTCCAATGCATTGGGTAAGGTATAGTATACGGATATGTCATGTGCAATAGGTGTTCAATAATGTTAATTAAAGTGAAATGAGGGTGTACTCGTGATTCATGTGCAATGAGGTTTTACTCATTATCTATGTGTAATGAGCCTTAACTCATGCTAATTCCATGATAAGTGTTGTTGCCACATTTCCTTGTTATGATTATCATGCATTTTCATGCCTTTATGTTCATTTTTCTCTTGTGTTCCATTGATATGCCAATTTTATAACATATATTATATTTATTATGTTATTACATGTTTATTCCCTTACTCTGTTGTATAGTTCACCCTTTTTTATGCATGTCTTCAGGTTATCCTATGCAATGTTATGCAAGAGGGAATGCAGTGGCCATGTAAACGAAGTTTTCAATAAGATGTTGCATTCTATTATTTATGTTTTTTTGTAATTCTCTTAAGCCCCAAATACATTATACCTATCAATATTTTATGTTGTATCAAGTAGAGGTTTTATGTAATAAATCAGGTTTTATTATGTAATAAATATCAGGGTTGTTATATTACCAATCCAAATAATTCTCTATATAACAAATAATCAATTTATTTACAATTTGACTTATCATAAAGTATATTTTTGGAGTAAAGGGTTTTTGATACAAATATCTCCCTATATTAAAATTAAATTTCAATTTATCACAACATATGTTTAAATTATATATAGAATAAGAAACTAACATATCCATGATAAGTGATACAAAGATTCAGTGGAAATTTAATATCTAATGATATTATGAAAGTTGAAATTTCAAAAGAATATATTGAATATAAAAATGAATCAGGTGAGTGAATATTAACACTTTCCTTAGTAAAGATGTCCATAAACCATCTAGGGGAATAATAAGGATGGTCTCAATAAAAAATATCCCCATTGGAGTATATATAATATAAATATTATTGTTGTTGATTAATATAAATAACATAAAAACATATTTAAAAACATTCTTATAGAAATTATAATTTTAATTTTGAATATAATTAAAAAAATAATTTCTTATAAATTAACTTTTAGAAACATTTTCATTAGAAATATATTTATAAATAATTAATGTATGCTTCAAATAAATAAAGGTCTTTTGGTGGGTAATTTTTAAAATGATGTAAAAAACATTCTTTTGGCATTGTAAAAAGGATTCAAAAGTTCCTTTTTCTGAAAAAGATATCAATATTAATTTCAAAATAAAATAAAAAATTAAAAATGGGTAAAATATAATGTTTAAAATTTTAAATAAAGAAATTTTAATTTTTTTAGAAAACATGGTTCTTTAGAAAATGATGTTTTGGCCGAATAGAGAAATGAAATCAGATTTCATTAAAAAAACATTTTTAATAATTATTAGTAAAAAAGAATAAAAAATGGTATCATCACTGATTAGTGATCTTGAATAACCATATGAGAATAAAATTGAAGGTTTTATTAAATAATGGAAATATAATTTTCTTTTAATGGAAATTCAAAAATAAACAATATCTATTAGAATGAAATTGTGAAATAAACCACTAAAAGAATTATAATGTTGATGTGACAATCGATCAATGAGTTTATTATTTTTATCATTTTTAAATAAACATAAAAAACGGATGTAAAATAATATATTTTCAAAAATAATTATACACATAATAATATAATATCAATGATGATGAAGTAATATAACCTAATGAAAAGAAATAGAGTTATAAAATTTCATTACCACAGGATAACTTTATGTTCAAATCCCATTAGATGAAATATTAAAAATTAAATATTAAAATACCATTAATAATTTTCTATTCATGATATTACATGTCATAGGGGAAGTATATACAACACATAAAAGTGAATTTGTGCATAGTAACAAATAAGTCTTAATGGAATGTAAATTGATATGAAATCCACTAACATTCACTTATTTTGGGTTGAACGCTCTTTAAAATACAATTTAATGGTTTTAATAATGTTATTTACTTATTAAAAAACCATATTAATAATTATTATATCATATATGATAATTTTATAACATCTTATCACATTTTTGTTAATAATTTGTCATTATTTTTATTGTTTCAAGTGTTAATTGAATTGTTTTATAGTACATTTTAACTTGTTATTTTTTTAACATTAAATTTATAAGGATATAATCATCTTTAGAGAGTAAAAAATGATATAAATATATAATATATTCATTATAAATTTGTTTATAGTAATTCATAATATTTAGTGATAGGAAATGAAGTACATGGTTCTTAGAAACATTAGTCTGTAAGTACACATGAACACAATTTCAATTTTCTTATTGCATTGAGTGGAAGAAAATTCAATTATGTATACATATATTATCAATTCAGTATCATTTTAATGTATTATATATATCACATACTTTTATTGATCTTATCCTTAATAAATTCTATATAAATCATGAACATATTACATTTCTTTGTGAGGATGAAGTCCTCCATACAAATTAGTAATGTTATCATATTCCTAAAAAATGGAAATAATTAAATATTATGTTATATAATAACTATATAATCCCAATAAAATCAAAAATAAAATAATTTTATATATAAAAACTATAAATCAATAATTATTACCATCCTCTAAATCTAGTAATTAAAAAAATTAATGACATTGGTTTGCGAGGTGGTAGTCCAATGTTCCCATAAACAATGATTTCATAACAACTTTTATGGAAGTGTGTGAAATTTTATTTCATAAAATTAATATGAAAAAATATAATTATATTTAATAAAATAATGTTATTATATAATCATAGTATAATAGAAATTTATGGATGTGAATATGTAAATAAAATAAAATTTATTTAAGATGGCCATTAACTCTTTTTCTATCATCAGCCACAGGTTTACACGAAATAATTTAATGGGTGTATTTAAGAAAACAATAAGTATTATAGTATTATTTTATGTGATACGGTATGTAAATTGGGAAGGTATTTTCTTTAAAATTGTGTTTGAAGGTGTGAAGTGGAGAGGAGATGAGTGGCCTTTTATATATGGGGTGAGTGGCACACTTGTAATGTTTTGAAAGAGTGAACTCCACCAAATTTTTATTCATGTCTCGAAGACCTAATAATTTAAAATAATATATTATATAAGGTATAAGTTTTAAATATTTCCATAAAGATTGTTTTATACAAGTTTTGTTTTTGTTTTTCCCCCTTATGTTTACTGTTTAATACCAAGATATACTCATTTTTACCATGATTACTATAATTAATTTTTACTATTTTCACTTATAAAATTAGGGAATAAATTATTATTGAATTATTGGAAGTTATAAATTTTTATTATTCCAAATATGGAATATATTTTTTCAAAATCAACTCACATAAGTGGGAGAATTTAATTCAAAATTTATCTCTCAAACGTAATGAGAAATCGAGTTTTTAAAGAGAGAATGTTAAAAACTTTACAATGTTTTAGATCAAAAATCAATATGAAAATGAATAAAAAGACATATATTTGATTAATATATGTATAATTGAACTATATTTACTTTAAAACTAATTAATTATATTATTTTTTATTATAAAGTATTTAGATGAATATGAATATTTCAATTAAAATCTTATATTTTTCACTATTTATAAAAAAATAAAACTTATCAAAAAAATCACAATGAAATCGTCATTATATAATATTGATATTTTAATTTTAAAAAAGTTTTTTAATTTTTATTAAAAATTTTAATAAATTGATAAAAATTTATTTAAAATTGTGATCTCTATGGCTGACTATACGATCTTTTTAGAAAATACTATTTTTTCAAAACCATTTCTTTCTTATTTTAAATGATTCCAAGTACTATTTATAAAAAATAGATAAACAATTAATATGTGTAAAATATATATTTATATAAGTTATTACATCATACTAATACTTTTCATTACAATATTTAGGTGATAACTATCATTTTTAATAATAATTATAATATATTATTCAATGGAATAACTCGACATGGTGGGTAACACTAGGTATCGAAGATACACATTTATTCATGTAAATAAAGCTAAATATAATGTTTCATGAATTTAAATATATATTATAAATTTAATTTTTTAAAATATTAAATATATCATAATTTATCCTGATTTTATATTCCCATCTACTCTGGGTGTTTCATTTCATACACGCTGTTAAATATAATGTTCATGTTTTAAAATTTCACGGTGTCACATTCTCCCCACAATAAATAAATTTTATCCTCATAATATAAATATAAACTCCAAAATAAATGGTTTGATATTATAAAATTTTATATTTTAAATTCGATATCGTGAGAAGGGTTGTTAAAACATCCTTTTAACAGATGTGAATGGGATGTTAAAAGGTCATATGAAATAAAAAATAACTAGGATTCCAAGTAGGAGGAAATTCTTTAATGTGAAGATATAGACATAGTGGAAATGTATAAATTATTATATAGATATTTTATTTTCATTGATCACATGAATGTGATTGATCAATGGGAATTTTGGGGCCTCAAAATATAACATTTCTAGTGATCTAATGTACCTTTTGAATAATTAGATATGAATGAAATAAGATAACATTTTTATTTAGATATAATTTTACTAATATTTATTAATTCCTTATCTATATATTAATATAAGGAAATATAATTATTTTATATTATTTTATTTTATAAGAATAATTTCATCCTTTTTTGGGGTTTCGTACAATATACAATTTTATGACATATTCGGAGAAATGAAATTTTGAAATTAATTTTTTTATTCCTAAACAAATAACATTTAATTTCAATTTATCTTAAGAAAAATAAAAGTGTGAAAATTTTTTCCATATGTCACAAAATATTTTGTAAAAATATTATTGTTAATACATTATTCTCATATCATCAAATTTAATAATGTTGGTTTATCACTAATATTTATTTTTAAAAATTATTTAACTAAAAACAATGACATATAAACCAGAACAACACATAGGCCAGTTATAGACACAAACCCTTGTCTTCATTAAGTAATGGGTTTATGCCACACCACCTTTCCAGATGTGATGAGTTTTCTCCTCGCATGTGTATTTTCCTTTTTTATATATTATCTTAATTTAATTACAATGAATCTCCAGAAAATATGAAAAACATCATTGAAATAAATTTAATCATTATATAAATGGTTTTACTTTGGATTTAAATAATATTTCATTTTCAAAAATTCTTATAATATTATTTGACTATTATTAAAATGTTAATAATTATCTTATCAACCCTAATGTCACTCAATACCATTAAACATATTCCTATAACAATTAATGGAATTATAATTTAAAAAAAATTCACAAAAACATGTTCTTACTACAAAAGTTTCCTAAAATATCCTTAATCTGTGTACATTTCTACTAGATAATATCTAAAAGTGGTGTATAAGAATTTTAACCATTGATCAATATTAAAATAATTATGCCATGATGTTACCCCAATATTAAAGTTAATGAAGAAATAAATACTTCTAAAATTTAAAATAATCATTAGATGTTTTATTATTCTTATCCCAATATACAATTGGTAAAAATAATTATAAATTTTTGGAACCTCATTGTGTAAAAACATCATTTATTTTAATTCTAAAAAAGTCCTTTCATGGTCCCTTTATACGAGGGACTAGACTCAGGTCATTCCAAGGTTCCCTAAATTTAAAGAAATAAACTATAAATGGATAATGATGAAGACATTTATTTCCTTTCACTATAAAATGAATATTAATAAAACATTATATACTTTAGTCGCCTATTTTTCACCCATAAAGGATATCCCTTTTCTATTGATACACTTTCATGGGCGTGTCCTTCTACATTTATTACATGATGTAAATATATGAATCTTTTCTCCATGGTTACCACCACTATAGATCTTGGAAAGCTCTATTCTTATATTATTTTGTGAGTCCAAGAGTTGGTTAAGGAAAATTTCATTAATCATTTTTTTAGAAAACTGATTAGAAATAAAGGGGATATCTATCACTCCGATCAATATCACATGTTTTTCTCATTTTCACCAATTAATCCTATTTTTCAAAATTTAACATGATTCTTTCAGGTTCTAACCAATGGCCAAAACCAAAAATCATAGTGTTAGAAATAAAAATCATATTTAAAATATATATATATTAATCTATAGTATGTCTAAATCATGAAAACATATTTGAAATATAAAACATATTTGTTTTAAACTATATTAATCATTCTCTATGTCTATTTAGCTCCTTCATAGTGAATTATAATGAAAATGTGAATTATCCTATAAATATCTCCCAAGAGTGTCAAACGAGGTGCATAGTAATATCTTTGGTTGTGTACAAAGTTACACTCGATTCAAGACCAAAATTATTTTACCGGTGTTATTTCCACTATGTAAATTTATATCAGAACAATTCTCGTATATAGTATCCAGATATAGATGTTGTTTTAAGGAAAAACCAGATAATCTATATCTTACCAAAACATTCGAATGTTCATCTATATTTGTCATCAATGTCTATCTACTATTATATTCCCATATATATATATGTGTGTGTGTGTGTGTGTGTGTTTGTGTTTTTATCTTGCCCTTTCCCATGATTTTTACTAAACATCCTCTAATACTAACTGTAGAGACCCATCCGTGTAATCAAAAAGTTAGTTTCGTCCACCATGATAGTGGAAAACAATATATAGAAATTAATTCGGATGGACTGACCAGTTTAGTAGCCTTAGCAAAATAGATATAAAAATTAGTGATACATTATATTTAGAATAGAAAAATTACAAAATAATTATTTTCACAGTAAATATATTCCATCTTTAGTATCCATGTATATCAATCCTAGTCAAATTCATTGAATACTGGGTATAGAAAAAAAAATTGTGAGCTAAAATTCTCAGTAAGGGTTTATAAGAGTGGAAGAAATATTTAATCAATGTGCATAATCAATATGGAATGGTAAATACCTAAACAAACATTCCATTAGTTCAATATGATGAGAAAGAGGTACATCAAAATATGTCAACGTAAATAATAGAAAAATTGCATTTAATAAAGAAATTAATACCTTTTCATTATATGTAATAATCTATAATGTATGGTCAATAAATGAAACAAATTATATTTAAATAACGAAAAATATAATGTATATTGGGATATTGTCATTGTGAAAATATCCTAGATAGGAATAATTTAACACTAAATATTGTAAATGCTTAATTATTAGACACTATTTTTCATAGGAACATAATTACTTTAACTTCAATTCCATTTAGATGAAATTTAAAAAAACATGGTTATCCCCCAATTAACTAATGCTAGAAAATAGATTCATCCACTAAGACTACCAATTCATGTAATTACTATCTACAAATGATCACCAACCATGTCATACCATTCCAATGCATTCCACATATAGAAAATAATATATATATATATATATATATATATATTGTTTTTTATCATGAAGCATCTATATTGAGTAAGGATATAGATTATAAATATTTCCACATATGTCAAATAACACCCAATTTAGTACAATATAGGTAGAAATTATATACGGTTTAAGAATTAATTATATCCATTATAAGTAATATATATATCTTGGGAAAATTTAATGTCCAATGATTATAAGAAAGTAAAAATTTCAATGTAATGTTAATGAATACAAAAATAAATAGAGGAAGTGAATTTCAATAAATTTTTAAGTAAAATGGTCACAAATCATCTAAATGAATATTTAGGATGGTATCAATACAACATATCTCTATTAAATATAATATATATTCAGTACATATATAAATATTCATATGGTGTTTTCAGCGGTTAATCCCACATATGACATCAAGTACATTCCATTGGATTGGTAAAAATGATGGAAACATGACTTATTTAGAAAGTGACAAGAGGATTAAATTATGAAAATATGAAAAAAGGAAAACTTTATAAAAACCAAATTTTTAAAATGTTAAGAAAAATTGGAATTTTATTTAAAAAACACAGTTTTCTAGGATTAGAGTGATATCATATCATATTTTATTAAAAACATTTCTCAATAATTTTAAGTACCAAAGGGTGAAAAATGTTATTATCCCTTGAAAATGATCATTAACAAGAATAGATGAAAATAATTAAATGTTTTATTAAATAAGGGTCATACAATTTCCATTAATGTACATTAATGAATAAATAATCTCTATTAAAATGAGGTTGTGAAATAAAACATTAACATGATCATAACATTGATGTAAAAAATAGTTAATAAATAAATTTTATTAATCAACTAAATATCCACTTAAAATAAGGTTTAATAAAACAACACATAGAAAAAAATAATTTAAAAATAATAAATGAATATCAACGACAACGATTAAGTAATATAAAAGAAGGAAAATAAATTAAGTCATGAAATTTTTTACCACTTGGTAACTATAATATCATATCCAATTAGATGAAATAATTATAATTGGAACTCAAAATACCATTAATAATTATGTATTAATGTTATTAAATGTATGATGGGAACTATATGAATAACATAAACTTCAATTAGTGCGTAATAACAAATATATCTTAATGGAATTTAAATTAATATGATATCTCTTACCTTACACTTACATTATGTTTAATGATCATTAACATCTTATATAATGGTTTTAATAAAGTTATTAACTAATAAAAGAACCATATAAATATTTTTAATATTATATATGTTCTTTTTAAAACAAATTATTACCCATTTCTTAATAATCTATCATTTAATTTAATTGTTTCTCGTGTTAATTGCCTTGTTTATTTAGTTTGTTTTGCCTTGTTATTTTTTATTAATCATATTTAGATATTGATTTAATAATAAAAATAATGTAAAATATGATTTGAATATAATATATATTCATTACATATGTATTTAGTGTAAGAAGTAATCACTTTTGATAGGAAATGAAATACATTATTCATGGAGATTGTAGGTCGTCCCTAAGCCTGAACATTGTTTCCTTTTTCCATTCAAATGAATATTAATAAAAGTATATTCCATATATATTAATTTAAATTGAACCATAATTTTTATGAAATATATATCACATAATTTTATTAAATTCATCTTTAATACATTCCATGTAAAGTGTGAATGAGTCAGATCACTTCGCGAGGTAGTAGTTCGCCATTCAAATGAACGACGTTGTCATATTCCCAAAAAATTGAATGAATAAAGTTATGTGTGAAATAATAATTCAATAATAATTATGAAATAATGAAATTAATATTATATATATATATAAACTATAATTCCATCATTTTTCTAATACTTCATATTTGGTAACGGAATAACGAATAACATCAGTTTGTGAGGCTGCAGTTCTCCGTACACACGACCGATGATTTCATAACCAATTTGATGGATGTGTGTGAAGTTTATATCATAACCTTAATATAAAAACATCTCAATATATTTAATATTATATTTTTATTATAAAATCATTTTATAATATGAATTTAAGTAGGTAAAGAATAAAATAAAATTAAAACACTATTATAAGAACATTACATCTTCTTCTCATATCTTCATATGGTTTCCAATAAAGACTTAAAAGAATGTATTTATGAACCAAATAAAATGTATGGGATGAGTTAGGGTAATTTTATCATTTATTTTGGTAGTTATTTTTTGAACCATATTGGTTTGAATGTGTGAAGGGGGAGGAGATTTTGTGGCCTTTAATAAGTGGGGTGAGTCACATACTTTTAATTTTTTGAATAAGTGAGTTTTAACATAATTTCTTCATGTCACATGAACCCAATAATGATACATTATCGATCCTAGTAGATATAAGGTCTATATATGGTCTTACAATGGGTTTTGGTAGATTTTATAGTTCATTTTTCCAATGTGTTTATTGTTTATTCCCTTTGTATACTAGTTTTAACCTTAATAAATGTACTTAATTCCCACCTATTCACTAATAAAATTATGAAAAAAAATTATTTATAATTATTATATATTTTATAATATTATTATTCTAAATAACGAATAAAATTTTCCAAATTCAACTCAAATATGTTTCATTATTGAATATTAAATAAATCCCCCGAATGTAAAGATAATGTGCGGTTTCAAAGTGAGAATGGTCAAAAATTTACAATGTTTTTTAACAATATTCAATATGAAAATGAAAAAAATTAAATAAATTGAATTTATATATTTATAATTGAACTATTTTTGTTTTAATTTTTTTTAAATTATTACCTATTTAGATGAAAATGTTGTTTTTAATTAAAATCCAGTATTTTTTACATTTCATCAAAAATGAATTTTCTTAGAAAAATACAAAAAATTAAACATAATATAATTTCGATATTATTCCTTAAAAAAATAATTTTTATAAATATTCTTTATATTTTTTAAAAATTAATTTTAAAATATGTCTCCCAAGTGTGACAAATCTGGGTAAAAAAATACTCTTTTACAGAAACATTAATTTTTATTTTAAATGGTTTTTTATTTTTTATAATAAATAGTTAACTAATAAATTTGTATAAAATAAATAATTTTATAATTTATTAAATAAAATTTATACCTTCCCTTCCAAATACATGGGGAAACTATCTTATCAAATAATATTAGTATTAGTATATTTTTGTTTGGTATAACGTGGTCGTGTGTGTAACGCTAGATATCAAAGAAACTCAATTTTGGATATAACAGAACCTAAAATATGCTTTTAAATAACTAAAATATATATTATAGATATCATTTTTTTTAAATAATAAATATATATTGATGTATAATATGTTATATTTCCTTCTATGGTTGGTATTTTCTGTCACACACGCTATCATATATAACATTAATGTTTTATAATTTTTTGGGTCACGTTATCCCCACAATAAATTAACTAAATCCTCCTGATTACAATGTAATATTGGTAATAAATGATTTGATATTTGAAATCTACATTATTTAAATCGAATATCATTAGAAGGGATAGTAAAATATCCTCTTAAAAAGTGAAAATTGGAATAAGAAAGGCCATATGGAATAACCCATAACTATATTTCCAAGAGGGAGATAATTAGTGTAATGTGAATAAATAGACATTTTAAGAAAGTGTAATTAATTTAGGTAGTGATTTATATCATTGATGAAAAGAATGTGAGTGATAAATGGAAACATAAGGGCCTTAAAAATATAAATTTATGATGATATAAAGGTCCATTTTATATATCGAACATGAATTTAATAAGATATTTTTTTTGTTTCCAGATATTTTTCTTATAGTATAGGAATTCATTTGAAATAACAGAATATTAGGAAGCAAACAAGCTTGATAAATTTCTATTTCATCAGAGAAATTTAATCCTTTGATTTTTTTCGATTAGTTTCCAATTTTAATGCTTATTCCATGAAATTAATAATTGAAAATGTTTTTTTATGACTTAGTAACAAAAGTTTACTTTTAAATGATTGTATGATTGATAAAAGAGTAGAAAGCCTTTTTTGTGTCTCGAAATATTTTCCAAAACTAATATATTTAATAAAATAATCTTTAAAACTAAAAGGTAAAACTTCTGGTTCAACAATAATATTTATTCATCAATTTTTTTAACTAATGAAAATAACATATTTATCAAGATATCACATGTGCTAGTTGTAGGTGAGAAACCCTTGTTGTCCTTAGATCATTGGTTAATGAATCAACAATTTTCTAGATGCAATGGGTTGTAACTATACATATAGGTTTTCCAGTTTATAAATTTTATTAATATAATAATATAATTTTTCCAAATAATATGATATAATTCCATGAAAACAAATATAATCATTAAATAACCATTTTAATATGGATTAATTAAAATTTATTTAATAAGGTTAAAATTATTATTTTAATATTATTAAAATTATATTAGTGATCATATAAACCATAATAGTTACCATTACCTATAAACATAGGTATATAAAATATAAATTCCTTATTCCTTGAAAGAATGTTTTCATAAAAACATATTATTTCCACAAATTTCTCCTAAAATATCTTTAATATTGGGATATTCCTACAACATTAGACCTAAAATATTTGATTATGTATGTGATTTTATAATCAATATTAATCACATTAATCCAGGATGGTACCCATAATACGAAAGTGAATGAAGAAATATATACTTCTGAAATTTAAAATAATATTAGATATTTCATAATTCTTATCCAAAAATACCATTTGTAAAAAATATTATAAAATATTAATTTCCATTCATCCCAATACATAAATATATCAACCATATTATTTACACAAAAATCATTACATGGGCTTTGGGTTACCCATTAGAATAGGTTATTAACTTGGGTAATGGATAGGTTCCCCACATTTAAGGAAAAGAACTATAAATGGATCCTTATTATGAGATTTATTTCCTTCCATCATACTCTGCATATTTCCTTGAAAATTATATTCATTATTACCTTCATTTAAAAACATTTGTAATTTAAAAATTCTATTGAGACACAATATTAAGTCTCACCATGAACATTTATTACATGATGGAAATAAAGCCTTCTTTTCTCTATGGTCCCCACCACTTGTAATCTTAGAAAAAATCATCCTTCTCTTAGTTGGTGAGTTTGGGAGTATTTTTTCATATATGGAGTAAATTGTTTTTTGGAAAAATAATTATCAATAAATATATTATCATTCACTCCTATCAACATCCCATATGGTTACTCATTTATACCACCAGATCCATCATGGTCAATATTCAATTATTCTCTTCACATTATATCCATTTACTAAAAAAATCACAGTTTGAGTGATAATAATCATAGCGAGAAAAATGTATAACAATTTATAGGATGTCCAAATCATGACTCGTTATTTTAAATATAAATCACCTTAGGTTTGATAGAGGTTATACATTTTCATTATGTTTTCTACTACTTCATAATGGGTTTTAATAAAAATGTTAATTATCCTAAGAATATCCCATAAGAGTGTTAAACTAGGTGTGTAGTAAGGAATGTTTTCAAATACAATGATATTATTAAGTCATTCCTAACACACCCATTTCAGAGTTATTGCCCCTTAGTATACCTATGATGGAACCACATCCACTTGTAGTATCCATAAATGGATTTATTTTACAGAAAAAACAACATAATATTTATCTTACCACAGCTTTATTATATTCTTATATACTTAAAATTAAATTATTTTGTAGGATTATGTTCTTTAATCAATGTTTTCCTACATCTAGTCACCAAGATTTTTACTAAACTTCATCTGATTATAACTACATCAAACCCTCCAAAGAATAATAATGCTGGATCCCTCTAATATTACATTACCAAAAGATAAAAGGAAACACATACCGAATTACTGTTCGGTTAAGTAGTCATGGTAAAATTAGATATACCCATGAGTCTTATATTATATTTCGAATAAATAAATTAAAGAATAATTGTATTGAAAATAAGATTATTCCATCTAGAATATCCATGAATATCAATCCTAATAAACATCAGGGAATTCTAGGGAATGGGAACAAAATAAGAGTGAGTTCAAATTATTAATATGGGTTATGTATAGTGAAAGAAATAATCAGTCAATGAGAATAATCAATATGAAGAGGTTAATAATTGAACAAAAAATCCATAAAATTAATAAACTGAGAAGGAAGAGCGTAAAAAATATATTATAGTGAATGTATTAAAACATATATAATTTAATAAATAACATTACTATCATAATCGTACAAGGAATAATCGATATATTTAGGAAAATAACTTAAATATGTTCCAATTAAATAATCAATAATGGAAGGAATTTATAGATATTGAAATTGTGAAAATATACTAAATAGAAATAAATGAATACTGAATTAATGTAAAGCTAAATTATTTGATTCCTTTTTTCCTAGGTACATGGAAACATTAGCTTCAAGACCTTTCACAAGCCAATTTAAAAAATGCTAGGTAAAAAAACACTTAACTATGGCTAGATAACTGATTCATCACATGTGACTACCGATGTATTAGTGGGATATCTATTAGTAGGATCTACCTCTGTCATACTATTACAAATCATTCATCATATACTGGATAATTTATTTATAAACAATGGGTATTATCATATCGTTTCCATATTGTATAAAGTATATGAACTATTAGTATTTTACAATGTGTCAAATAACTTTTAATTTAGTTTACTGTATGTATAAATAATAAATGGTTTAATAAATAAACATTTCCATGATATGTAATTTGGATATTTTGGGTAAATTAAATGTTTAATAATAATACGAGAGTAAAAATTTCATGGTAATGTTATTGACTACAAAAATGAATAGAGGATGTGAATTTAAATACTTTCATTATTAAAAATAATCAATAACCATATAGAAGAATAATAAGTATGGTATCAATAAAACATATCCCCATTTAAGTATATATAAAATTGGAATTTTTGTCATTGATTAATAGAAAAACCATAAAAATATATTTAAAAATGTTCTTGAAGGAAATGACCATTTCATTTTGAAAAAAAATTGAAAATTAAATTCTCTGAAAATATGTTATTAATAAATTTTAATTTAAAATATCCTAAAAATATTGAAGAGGATTATTCAATGAAATGATAGTCAAGTAAGTGTATAATTTCATACATAATGAAAAGAACATTCCTTATAAACAGAAAAAAGTTTAGAATAGTGTCTTGATTAGAAGGAAACAAAACAATTCCATTCCAATAAAAATTGGGAAAATAAAAAATTTGTAAAAATTGAATTTTTAAAAGGATACTTTTTTTTGAGACAATATTTAGAAGACATGGGTTTTATTAAAACTAATTTCCAACCAAATTGAGAAATGAATTCAGATTTTATAAAAACATTTTCTCAAGAATTTTAGTTACCATAGAGTGGGAAAACAACAAAATCACTTAAATTAAACTATGAATAACTATTGGTGAATTAAATTACTGTTTTTATTAAAAAATGGTCATATTATTTTCTTTTAAAAAATAAATAATAATTAATCTAGAATAGAATGAGATTGTGGACGAAACCATTAAAATGATCATAACATTGTAGTGATTTATAATTAATGAATCATTTATGTAAATCAACTATAAATACACATAAAAAAGTGTAAATAAATAAATAGATATTTAAAAATAATTATACACATAATAATATATTACCAATGATAGAAAATAAGTAATATAACACAAATAAAAGAAATTACATTATGAAATTTCAATACCACATGGCAACATTACACATAAATACCCACAGATGAAAACAATAAAATTAAAACTTAAATTACAATGAAAAATGATTTATTCATGTTATTAAATGTAAAGTCAGTTGTATTTACACAATATAAAAGTGCTTTTCTAAATAATTAAAAATTAGTCTCAAATGAACGTAAATTGAGATTAAATCCCATACACTACTCTTACATAGGTTTGAATTATCTTTAAAATCATGTATAATGATATTAATCATGTTAAAAACATAAAAAATAATCATGTTAATTATTGTAATATCATATATTATCTTTTTATAACATCTTATCTCCAATTTGTTATTAATATTTCGTTATTTTCATTGTTTCTAGGGCGAATTGTCTTGCTTTTTTAGTATATTTTGGCTTTTTATTTTATTTTATATTACTTAGATCATGATATAAGCATCCCAATAAAATAAACAATGATTTTAAATATAATATATACTCATTATCTCTGTATTTAGATTAATAAATAAAATTTGGTGATAAGAAATGAAATTCACCATTCATGGAGACGGTAAGTTGCGCATACACATGAATGTTGTTTTCATTTTATTGTCCCAATGAAAGAATGAAAAATAAGTTATATATATGTATTTTTATTCGAGAAACATTTTATTTCATATATGTTACATATTTTTATTAAAACTATACTTAATAAATTCTATGTAAGGCGTGAACAAATCACATCACTTTGTGAGGCGGTAGTCCGTCGTACACACGAGTGACTTTATCATATTCTCACAAAATGGAAAACATGAAGGTATGTGTGATATAAATATTTAATATACATAAAAATAATAAATGTAGTATATGTAATATATATAAACTATAAATCCATAAATATTCCCAACCGTGGAAGGACGTAATTAAATAACAAAAAACATCGGTTAGTGATGTAGTAGTTAACCGTACACCCGGATTTTGATTTCATAACCCATTCGATGGAAATTTGTGATGTTTTAGTCGTTTCCATAATATGAAAAGTCATTATATTTATTATAATGAGGTTATTATATTATCAAGGTACAATAATAATTTCAGCATGTTTAAAAGGAAATAAAATTAAAACGCTTTTAGAAGAACATTGCCTCTTTTTTAGGTATACACCTTATGTTTTCCTTAAAGCCTTTATTAGATAAATTTATTCTATAAATAAGTCTTATAGGATAAGGGGATTTAATATGGTAATTTATTTTTATAATTCATGGATTAACAAGTGTTTTTTGAAGGTGTGAAGTGGAGAATAGAAGGGGTGACTTTTTATAAGTTGGGTGAATGACAGACATGAATTTTTTGATGGAGTGAATTATAACCACATTATTTTCATATAAAAAACCCCATAATTTTCCAATACCTATTTTATGAGTTAGAATGTGAGAATATTTATAGTAATTGTTTTTTTAATTGTTTCTTGGCCATTTTCATGCTTAATTTTAACGTTTAATCTCATAATAAACTAATTTTTTACTTTTATTGGGGTAATAAATTTTAAAACATTTCATTAATCATATTCTTGAAAAAATGATGTTAGATTTATCAGAAACAATGAATTATGATTATAATAAATATTAAATCTATTTTTCTAAATTCAATTCACATATTTTACAAATTTTAATTTAAAATAAATTCCACAAACGTGATGAGAAAGAACGGTTTTAAAGTGAGAATGTCAAAAAGTTTAGAATTATTTTTATTAAAATATTATATAAAAATGATTATAATGAAACAAATTTTATTTATTGATTTATATTTTTCTAATTTAAATTTTAAACAAATTAAAAATATATTTATTCATTTAAAAATATTTTAGATCAAAAATCAATATGAAAATGAATAAAAAGACATATATTTGATTAATATATGTATAATTGAAATATATTTACTTTAAAACTAATTAATTATATTATTTTTTATTATAAAGTATTTAGATGAATATGAATATTTCAATTAAAATCTTATATTTTTCACTATTCATAAAAAAAATAAAACTTATCAAAAAAATCACAATGAAATCATCATTATATAATATTGATATTTTGATTTAAAAACTATTTTTTAATTTTTATTAGAAATTTTAATAAATTGATAAAAATTTATTTAAAATTGTGATCTCTATGGCTGACTATACGATCTTTTTAGAAAATACTATTTTTTCAAAAACATTTCTTTCTTATTTTAAATGATTCCAAGTACTATTTATAATAAATAGATAAAAAATCAATATGTGTAAAATATATATTTATATAAGTTATTACATCATACTAATACTTTTCATTACAATATTTAGGTGATAACTATAATTTTTAATAATAATTATAATATATTATTCAATGGAATAACTCGACATGGTGGGTAACACTAGGTATCGAAGATACACATTTATTCATGTAAATAAAGCTAAATATAATGTTTCATGAATTTAAATATATATTATAAATTTAATTTTTTAAAATATTAAATATATCATAATTTATCCTGATTTTATATTCCCATCTACTCTGGGTGTTTCATTTCATACACGCTGTTAAATATAATGTTCATGTTTTAAAATTTCACGTTGTTACATTCTCCCCACAATAAATAAATTGTATCCTCATAATTTAAACATAAACTCCAAAATAAATGGTTTGATATAATAAAATTTTATATTTTAAATTCGATATCGTGAGAAGGGTTTTTAAAACATCCTTTTAACAGATGTGAATGGGATGTTAAAAGGTCATATAAAATAAAAAATAACTAGGATTCCAAGTATGAGGAAATTCTTTAATGTGAAGATATAGACATGGTGGAAATGTATAAATTATTATATAGATATTTTATTTTCATTGATCACATGAATGTGATTGATCAATGGAAATTTTGGGGCCTCAAAATATCAAATTTCTAATGATCTAATGTACCTTTTGAATAATTAGATATGAATGAAATAAGATAACATTTTTATTTAGATATAATTTTACTAATATTTATTAATTCCTTATCTATATAATAATATAATGAAATATAATTATTTTATATTATTTTATTTTATAAGAATAATTTCATCCTTTTTTGGGGTTTCGTTCAATGTACAATTTTATGACATATTCGGAGAAATAAAATTTTGAAATTAGTTTTTTTATTCCTAAACAAATAACATTTAATTTCAATTTATCTTAAGAAAAATAAGTGTGAAAAGTTTTTCCATATGTCACAAAATATTTTCTAAAAATATTATTGTTAATACATTATTCTCATATCATCAAATGTAATGATGTTGGTTTATCACTAATATTTATTTTTAAAAATTATTTAACTAAAAACAATGACATATAAACCAGAATAACACATAGGCCAGTTAGAGACACAAACCCTTATCTTCATTAGGTAATGGGTTTATGCCACACCACCTTTCCAGATGTGATGAGTTTTCTCCTCGCATGTGTATTTTCCTTTTTTATAAATTATCTTAATTTAATTACCATGATTCTCCAGAAAATATGAAAAACATCATTGAAATAAATTTAATCATTATATAAATGGTTTTACTTTGGATTTAAATAATATTTCATTTTCAAAAATTCTTATAATATTATTTGACTATTATAAAAATGTTAATAATTATCTTATAAACCCTAATGTCACTCAATACCATTAAACTTATTCCTATAACAATTAATGGAATTATAATTTTAAAAAAATTCACAAAAACATGTTCTTGCTACAATTGTTTCCTAAAATATCCTTAATTTGTGTACATTTCTACTAGATAATATCTAAAAGTGGTGTATAAGAATTTTAACCGTTGATCAATATTAAAATAATTATGCCATGATGTTACCCCAACATTAAAGTTAATAAAGAAATAAATACTTCTAAAATTTAACATAATCATTATATGTTTTATTATTCTTATCCCAATATACAATTGGTAAAAATAATTATAAATTTTTGGAACCTCGTTGTGTAAAAACATCATTTATTTTAATTCTAAAAAGGTCCATTCAAGGTCCCTTTATAGGAGGGAATAGACTCAGGTCATGCCAAGGTTCCCTAAATTTAAAGAAATAAACTATAAATGGATAATGAGGAAGATATTTATTTCCTTTCACTATAAAATGAATATTAATAAAACATTATATACTTTAGTCCCCTATTTTTCACCCATAAAGGATATCCCTTTTATATTGATACACTTTCATGGGCGTGTCCTTCTACATTTATTACATGATGTAAATATATGAATCTTTTCTCCATGGTTACCACCACTATAGATCTTGGAAAACTCTATTCTTATCTTATTTTGTGAGTCCAAGAGTTGGTTATGGAAAATTTCATTAATCATTTTTTTGGAAAACTGATTAGAAATAAAGAGGATATCTATCACTCTGATCAATATCACATTTTTTCTCATTTTCACCAATTTATCCTATTTTTCAAAATTTAACATGATTCTTTCATGTTCTAACCAATGACCAAAACCAAAAATCATAGTGTTAGAAATAAAAATCATATTTAAAATATACATATATTAATCTATATTATGTCTAAATGATGAAAACATATTTGAAATATAAAACATATTTGTTTTAAACTATATTAATCATTCTCTATGTCTATTTAGCTCCTTCATAGTGAATTATAATGAAAATGTGAATTATCCTATAAATATCTCCCAAGAGTGTCAAACGAGGTGCATAGTAATATCTTTGGTTGTGTACAAAGTTACGCTTGATTCAAGACCAAAATTATTTTACCGGTGTTATTTACACTAGGTAAATTTATGTCAGAACAATTCCCGTATATATTATCCAGATATAGATGTTGTTTTAAGGAAAAACCAGATCATCTATATCTTACCAAAACATTCGAATGTTCATCTATATTTGTCATCAATGTCTATCTACTATTATATTCCCATATATATATATATATGTGTGTGTGTGTGTGTGTTTTTTTATCTTGCCCTTTCCCATGATTTTTACTAAACATCCTCTAATACTAACTGTAGAGACCCATCTGTGTAATCAAAAAGTTAGTTTCGTCCACCATGATAGTGGAAAACAATATATAGAAATTAATTCGGATGGACTGACCAGTATAGTAGCCTTAGTAAACTAGATATACAAATTAGTCATACATTATATTTAGAATAGAAAAATTACAAAATAATTA
This sequence comes from Viscum album, assembly GCA_963277665.1. NCBI lineage: Eukaryota > Viridiplantae > Streptophyta > Magnoliopsida > Santalales > Viscaceae > Viscum > Viscum album. Next base: position 1,289,831,431 of record OY728138.1, on the reverse strand, counting down.
TTTTCACAGTAAATATATTCCATCTTTAGTATCCATGTATATCAATCCTAGTCAAATTCATTGAATACTGGGTATAGAAAAAAAATAATTGTGAGCTAAAATTCTCAGTAAGGGTTAATAAGAGTGGAAGAAATATTTAATCAATGTGAATAATCAATATGTAATGGTAAATACCTAAACAAACATTCCATGAGTTCAATATGATGAGAAGGAAGTACATCGAAATATATCAATGTAAATAATAGAAAAATTGCATTTAATAAATAAAATTAATACCTTAACATTATATGTAATAATCTATATTGTATGGTCAATAAATGAAACAAATTATATTTAAATAACGAAAAATATAATGTATATTGGGATATTGTCATTGTGAAAATATCCTAGATAGGAATAATTTAACACTAAATAATGTAAATGCTTAATTATTAGACACGATTTTTCATAGGAACATAATTACTTTAACTTCAAGTCCATTTAGATGAAATTTAAAAAAACATGGTTATCCCCCAATTAACTAATGCTAGAAAATTGATTCATCCACTAAGACTACCAATTCATGTAATTACTATCTACAAATGATCACCAACCATGTCATACCATTCCAATGCATTCCTCATATAAAAAATAATATATATATATATATATATATATATATATTGTTTTTTATCATGAAGCATCTATATTGAGTAAGGATATAGATTATAAATATTTCCACATATGTCAAATAACACCCAATTTAGTACAATATAGGTAGAAATTATATACGATTTAAGAATTAATTATATCCATTATAAGTAATATATATATCTTTGGAAAATTTAATGTCCAATGATTATAAGAAAGTGAAAATTTCAATGTAATGTTAATGAATATAAAAATAAATAGAGGAACTTAATTTCAATACATTTTTCAGTAAAATGGTCACAAATCATCTAAATGAATATTTACGATGGTATCAATACAACATATCTCTATTAAATATAATTTATATTCAGTACATATATAAATATTCATATGGTGTTTTCAGGGATTAATCCCACATATGACATAAAGTACATTCCATTGGAATGGTAAAAATGATGGAAACATGACTTATTCAGAAAGTGACAAGAGGATTAAATTATGAAAATATTAAAAAAGGAAAAATTTATAAAAACCAAATTTTGAAAATGTTAGGAAAAATTGGAATTTTATTTAAAAAACACAGTTTTCTAGGATTAGAGTAATATCATATCATATTTTATTAAAAATATTTCTCAATAATTTTAAGTACCAAAGGGTGAAAAATGTTATTATCACTTGAAAATGATCATTAACAAGAATAGATGAAAATAATTAAATGTTTTATTAAATAAGGTTCATACAATTTCCATTAATGTACATTAATGAATAAATAATCTCTATTAAAATGAGGTTGTGAAATAAAACATTAACATGATCATAACATTGATGTAAAAAATAGTTAATAAATAAATTTTATTCATCAACTAAATATCCACTTAAAATAAGGTTTAATAAAACAACACATAGCAAAAAATAATTTAAAAATAATAAATGAATATCAACGACAACGATTATGTAATATAAAAGAAGGAAAATAAATTAAGTCATGAAATTTTTTACCACTTGGTAACTATAATATCATATCCAATTAGATGAAATAATTATAATTGGAACTCAAAATACCATTTATAATTATGTATTAATGTTATTAAATGTATGATGGGAACTATATGAATAACATAAATTTCAATTAGTGCGTAATAACAAATATATCTTAATGGAATGTAAATTAATATGATATCTCTTACCTTACACTTACATTATGTTTAATGATCTTTAGCATCTTATTTAATGGTTTTAATAAAGTTATTAACTAATAAAAGAACCATATAAATATTTATAATATTATATATGTTCTTTTTAAAACAAATTATTACCCATTTCTTAATAATCTATCATTTAATTTAATTGTTTCTCGTGTTAATTGCCTTGTTTATTTAGTTTGTTTTGACTTGTTATTTTTTATTAATAATATTTAGATATTTATTTAATAATAAAAATAATGTAAAATATGATTTGAATATAATATATATTCATTACATATGTATTTAGTGTAAGAAGTAAACACTTTTGATAGGAAATGAAATACATTATTCATGGAGATTGTAGGTCGTGCCAAAGCCTGAACATTGTTTCCTTTTTCCATTCAAATGAATATTAATAAAAGTATATTCCATATATATTAATATAAATCGAAGTATAATTTTTATGACATATATATCACATACTTTTATTAAATTCATCTTTAATACATTCCATGTAAAGTGTGAACGAGTCAGATCACTTCGCGAGGTAGTAGTTCGCCATACAAATGAGCGACGTTGTCATATTCCCAAAAAATTGAATGAATAATGTTATGTGTGAAATAATAATTCAATAATAATTATTAAATAATGAAATTAATATATTATATATATATATATATATATAAACTATAATTCCATCATTTTTCTAATACTTCATATTTGGTAACGGAATAACGAATAACATCAGTTTGTGAGGCTGCAGTTCTCCGTACACACGACTGATGATTTCATAACCAATTTGATGGATGTGTGTGAATTTTATATCATAACATTAATATAAAAACATCTCAATATATTTAATATTATATTTTTATTATAAAATCATTTTATAATATGAATTTCAGTAGGTAAAGAATAAAATAAAATTAAAACACTATTATAAGAACATTACATCTTCTTCTCGTATCTTCATATGGTTTCCAATAAAGCCTTAGAAGAATGTATTTATGAACCAAATAAAAAGTATGGGATGAGTTAGGGTAATTTTATCATTTATTTTGGTAGTTATTTTTTGAACCATATTGGTTTGAATGTGTGAAGGGGGAGGAGATTTTGAGGCCTTTAATAAGTGGGGTGAGTCACATACTTTTAATTTCGTGAACAAGTGAGTTTTAACATAATTTTCTTCATGACACATGAACCCAATAATGATACATTATCGATCCTAGTAGATATAAGTTCTATATATGGTCTTACAATGGGTTTTGGTAGATTTTATAGTTCATTTTTCCAATGTGTTTATTGTTTATTCCCTTTGTATACTAGTTTTAACCTTAATAAATGTACTTAATTCCCACCTATTCACTAATAAAATTATGAAAAAAAATTATTTAGAATTATTAGATATTTTATAATATTATTATTCTAAATAAGGAATAAAATTTTCCAAATTCAACTCAAATATGTTTCCTTATTTAATAGTAAATAAATCCCCCAAATGTAAAGATAATGTGCGGTTTCAAAGTGAGAATGGTAAAAAATTTACAATGTTTTTTTACAATATTCAATATGAAAATGAAAAAAATTAAATAAATTGAATTTATATATTTATAATTGAACTATTTTTGTTTTATATTTTTTTTAAATTATTACCTATTTAGATGAAAAGGTTTTTTTTAATTAAAATCCTGTATTTTTTACATTTCATCAAAAATGAATTTTCTTAAGAAAATACAAAAAATTAAACATAATATAATTTCGATATTATTCCTTAAAAAATAATTTTTATAAATATTCCTTATAATTTTTTAAAATAAATTTTAAAATATGTCTCCTAAGTGTGACAAATCTGGGTTAAAAAAATAATCTTTTACAAAAACATTAATTTTTATTTTAAATGGTTTTTTATTTTTTATAATAAATAGTTAAGTAATAAATTTGTATAAAATAAATAATTTTATAATTTATTAAATAAAATTTATACCTTCCATTCCAACTACATGGGAAAACTATCTTATCAAATAATATTAGTATTAGTATATTTTTGTTTGGTATAACGTGGTTGTGTGTGTAACGCTAGATATCAAAGAAACTCAATTTTGGATATAACAGAACCTAAAATATGCTTTTAAATAACTAAAATATATATTATAGATATCATTTTTTTGAAATAATAAATATTTATTGATGTATAATATGTTATATTTCCTTCTATGGTTGGTATTTTCTGTCACACACGCTATCATATATAACATTAATGTTTTATAATTTTTTGGGTCACATTATCCCCACAATAAATTAACTTAATCCTCGTGATTACAATGTAATATTGGTAATAAATGATTTGATATTTGAAATCTACATTATTTAAATCGAATATCAGTAGAAGGGATGGTAAAATATCCTCTTAAAAAGTGAAAATTGGAATAAGAAAGGCCATATGGAATAACCCATAACTATATTTCCAAGAGGGAGATAATTAGTGTAATGTGAATAAATAGACATTTTAAGAAAGTGTAATTAATTTAGGTAGTGATTTATTTCATTGATGAAAAGAATGTGAGTGATAAATGGAAACATAAGGGCCTTAAAACCATAAATTTATGATGATATAAAGGTCCATTTTATATATCGAACATGAATTTAATAAGATATTGCTTTTGTTTCTATATATTTTTCTTATAGTATAGGAATTCATTTAAAATAACAGAATATTAGGAAGCAAACAAGCTTGATAAATTTCTATTTCATAAGAGAAATTTAATCCTTTGATTTTTTTTGGATTAGTTTCCAATTTTAATGCTTATTCCATGAAATTAATAATTGAAAATGTTTTTTATGACTTAGTAACAAAATTTTACTTTTAAATGATTGTATGATTGATAAAAGAGTAGAAAACCTTTTTTGTGTCTCGAAATATTTTCCAAATCTAATATATTTAATAAAATAATCTTTAAAACTAAAAGGTAAAACTTCTGGTTCAACAATAATATTTATTCATCAATTTTTTTAACTAATGAAAATAACATATTTATCAAGATATCACATGTGCCAGTTGTAGGTGAGAAACCCTTGTAGTCCATAGATCATTGGTTAATGAATCAACAATTTTTTAGATGCAATGGGTTGTAACTATACATATAGGTTTTCCAGTTTATAAATTATATTAATATAATAATATAACTTTTCCCAAAAATATGATATAATTCCATGAAAACAAATATAATCATTAAATAACTATTTTATTATGGATTCATTAAAATTTATTTAATAAGGTTAAAATTATTATTTTAATATTATTAAAATTATATTAGTGATCATATAAACCATAATAGTTACCATTACCTTTAAACATAGGTATATAAAATATAAATTCATTATTTCTTGAATAAATTTTTTCATAAAAACATATTATTTCCACAAATTTCTCCTAAAATATCTTTAATATTGGGATATTCCTACAACATTAGACCTAAAATATTTGATTATGTATGTGATTTTATAATCAATCTTAATCACATTAATCCAGGATGGTATCCATAATACGAAAGTGAATGAAGAAATATATACATCTAAAATTTAAAATAATATTAGATATTTCATAATTCTTATCCAAAAATACCATTTGTAAAAAATATTATAAAATTTTAATTTTCATTCATCCCAATACATAAATATATCAACCATATTATTTACACAAAAATCTTTACATGGTCTTTGGGTTACCCATTAGAATAGGTTATTAACTTGGGTAATGGATAGGTTCCCCACATTTAAGGAAAATAACTATAAATGGATCCTTATTATGAGATTTATTTCCTTCCATAATACTCTGCATATTTCCTTGAAAATTATATTCATTATTACCTTCATATAAAAACATTTGTAATTTCAAAATTCTATTGAGACACAATATTATGTCTCACAATGAACATTTATTACATGATGGAAATCAAGTCTTCTTTTCTCTATGGTCCCCACCACTTGTACTCTTAGAAAAAATCAACCTTCTCTTAGTTGGTGAGTTTGGGAGTATTTTTTCGTATATGGAGTAAATTGTTTTTGGGAAAAATAATTATCAATAAATATATTGTCATTCACTCCTATCAACATCCCATATGGTTACTCATTTATACCACCTAATCCATCATGGTCAATATTCAATTATTCTCTTCACATTATATCCATTTACTAAAAAATCACAGTTTTAGTGATAATAATCATAGCGAGAAAAATGTATAACAATTTATAGGATGTCCAAATCAAGACTCATTATTTTAAATATAAATCACCTTAGGTTTGATAGAGGTTACACATTTTCATTATGTTTTCTACTACTTCATAATGGGTTTTAATGAAAATGTTAATTATCCTAAGAATATCCCATAAGAGTGTTAAACTAGGTGTGTAGTAAGGAATGTTTTCAAATACAAGGATATTATTAAGTCATTCCTAACACACCCATTTCAGTGTTATTACCCCTTAGTATACCTATGATGGAACCACATCCACTTGTAGTATCCATAAATGGATTTATTTTACAGAACAAACAACATAATCTTTATTTTACCACAGCTTTATTATATTCTTATATACTTAAAATTAAATTATTTCGCAGGATTATGTTCTTTAATCAATGTTTTCCTACATCTAGTCACCGAGATTTTTACTAAACTTCATCTGATTATAACTACATCAAACCCTCCAAAGAATACTAATGATGGATCCCTCTAATATTACATTACCATAAGATAAAAGGAAACACATACCGAATTACTGTTCGGTTAAGTAGTCATGGTAAAATTAGATATACCCATGAGTCTAATATTATATTTCGAATAAATAAATTAAAGAATAATTGTATTGAAAATAAGATTATTCCATCTAGAATATCCATGAATATCAATCCTAATAAACATCAAGGAATTCTAGGGAATGGGAACAAAATAAGAGTGAGTTCAAATTATTAATATGGGTTATGTATAGTGAAAGAAATAATCAGTCAATGAGAATAATCAATATGAAGAGGTTAATAATTGAACAAAAAATCCATAAAATCAATAAACTGAGAAGGAAGAGCGTAAAAAATATATAATAGTGAATGTATTAAAACATCTATAATTTAATAAATAACATTACTATCATAATCGTACAAGGAATAATCGATATATGTAGGAAAATAACTTAAATAGGTTCCAATTAAATAATTAATAATGGAAGGAATTTATAGATATTGTCATTGTGAAAATATACTAAATAGAAATAAATGAATACTGAATTAATGTAAAGCTAAATTATTTGATTCCTTTTTTCCTAGGTACATGGAAACATTAGCTTCAAGACCTTTCACAAGCCAATTTAAAAAATGCTAGGTAAAAAAACACTTAACTATGGCTAGATAACTGATTCATCACATGTGACTACCGATGTATTAGTGGGATATCTATTAGTAGGATCTACCTCTGTCATACTATTACAAATCATTCATCATATACTGGATAATTTATTTATAAACAATGGGTATTATCATATCGTTTCCATATTGTATAAAGTATATGAACTATTAGTATTTTACAATGTGTCAAATAACTTTTAATTTAGTTTACTGTATGTATAAATAATAAATGGTTTAATAAATAAACATTTCCATGATATGTAATATGGATATTTTGGGTAAATTAAATGTTTAATAATAATAAGAGAGTAAAAATTTCATGGTAATGTTATTGACTACAAAAATGAATAGAAGATGTGAATTTAAATACTTTAATTATTAAAAATAATCAATAACCATATAGAAGAATAATAAGTATGGTATCAATAAAACATATCCCCATTTAAGTATATATAAAATTGGAATTTTTGTCATTGATTAATAGAAAAACCATAAAAATATATTTAAAAATGTTCTTGAAGGAAATAACCATTTCATTTTGAAAAAAAATTGAAAATTAAATTCTCTGAAAATATGTTATTAATAAATTTTAATTTAAAATATCCTAAAAATATTGAAGAGGATTATTCAGTGAAATGATAGTCAAGTAAGTGTATAATTTCATACATAATGAAAAGAACATTCCTTATAAACAGAAAAAAGGTTAGAAAAGTGTCTTGATCAGAAGAAAACAAAACAATTCCATTCCAATAAAAATTGGGAAAATAAAAAATTTGTAAAAATTGAATTCTTAAAATGATACTTTTTTTTGAGACAATATTTAGAAGACATGGGTTTTATTATAACTAATTTCCAACGAAATTGAGAAATGAATTCAGATTTTATAAAAACATTTTCTCAAGAATTTTAGTTACCATAGAGTGGGAAAATAACACAATCACTTAAATTACACTATGAATAACTATTGGTGAATTAAATTAATGTTTTTATTAATAAATGGTCATATTATTTTCTTTTAAAAAATAAATAATAATTAATCTAGAATAGAATGAGATTGTGGACGAAAACATTAAAATAATCATAACATTGTAGTGATTTATAATTAATGAATCATTTATGTATATCAACTATAAATACACATAAAAAAGTGTAAATAAATAAATAGATATTTAAAAATAATTATACACATAATAATATATTACCAATGATATAAAATAAGTAATATAACACAAATAAAAGAAATTACATTATGAAATTACAATACCACATGGCAACATTACACATAAATACCCACAGATGAAAACAATCAAATTAAAACTTAAATTACATTGAAAAATGATTTATTCATGTTATTAAATGTAAAGTCAGTTGTATTTACACAATATAAAAGTGCATTTCTAAATAATTAGAAATTAGTCTCAAATGAACGTAAATTGAGATTAAATCCCATACACTACTCTTACATAGGTTTGAATTATATTTAAAATCATGTATAATGATATTAATCATGTTAAAAACATAAAAAATAATCATGTTAATTATTGTAATATCATATATTATCCTTTTATAACATCTTATCTCTAATTTGTTATTAATATTTCGTTATTTTCATTGTTTCTAGGGCGAATTGTCTTTCTTTTTTAGTATGTTTTGACTTTTTATTTTATTTTATATTACTTAGATTCTGATATAAGCATCCCAATAAAATAAACAATGATTTTAAATATAATATATACTCATTATCTATGTATTTAGATTAATAAATAAAATTTGGTGATAAGAAATGAAATTCACCATTCATGGAGACGGTAAGTTGCACATACACATGAATGTTGTTTTCATTTTATTGTCCCAATGAAAGAATGAAAAATAAGTTATATATATGTATTATTATTCGAGAAACATTTTATTTCATATATGTTACATATTTTTATTAAAACTATACTTAATAAATTCCATGTAAGGCGTGAACAAATCACATCACTTTGTGAGGCAGTAGTCCGTCGTACACACGAGTGACATTATCATATTCTCACAAAATGGAAAACACGAAGGTATGTGTGATATAAATATTTAATATACATAAAAATAATAAATGTAGTATATGTAATATATATAAACTATAAATCCATAAATATTCCCAACCGTGGAAGGGCGTAATTAAATAACAAAAAACATCGGTTAGTGATGCAGTAGTTAACCGTACACCCGGATTTTGATTTCATAACCCATTCGATGGAAATTTGTGATGTTTTAGTCGTTACCATAATATGAAAAGTAATTATATTTATTATAATGAGGTTATTATATTATCAAGGTACAATAATAATTTCAGCATGTTTAAAAGGAAATAAAATTAAAACGCTTTTAGAAGAACATTGCCTCTTTTTTAGGTATACGCCTTATGTTTTCTTTAAACCCTTTATTAGACAAATTTATTCTATAAATAAGTCTTATAGGATAAGGGGATTTAATATGGTAATTTATTTTTATAATTCATGGTTTAACAAATGTTTTTTGAAGGTGTGAAGTGCAGAATAGAAGGGGTGACTTTTTATAAGTTGGGTGAATGACAAACATGAATTTTTTGATGGAGTGAATTATAACCACATTATTTTCATATAAAAAACCCCATAATTTTCTGATACCTATTTTATGAGTTAGAAAGTGAGAATATTTATAGTAATTGTTTTTGTAATTGTTTCTTGGTCATTTTCATGCTTAATTTTAACGTTTAATCCCATAATAAGCTAATTTTTTACTTTTATCGGGGTAATAAATTTTAAAACATTTCATTAATCATATTCTTGAAAAAATGATGTTAGATTTATTAGAAACAATGAATTATTATTATAATAAATATTAAATGTATTTTTCTAAATTCAATTCACATATTTTACAAATTTTAATTTAAAATAAATTCCACAAACGTGATGAGAAAGAAGGGTTTTAAAGTGAGAATGTCAAAAGGTTTAGAATTATTTTTATTAAAATATTATATAAAAATGATTATAATGAAACAAATTTTATTTATTGATTTATATTTTTCTAATTTAAATTTTAAACAAATTAAAAATATATTTAATCGTTTAAAAATATTTAGATGAAAATTAAGTTTTCCCTAAAAATCCAATTTTTTCACTATTAATCAAAAAAATACTAATAAAAAGAATCCTTGTAATTTACCCTAATTTAATTTTCATATGCTTATTTATAAAATTCCTTAAATATTTTCACCAAAATTTTCATAAAATTTATAAAAAATAATTTTCAATGATGTTCTCAATGCGCAACTAATCCATCTTTAGGGAAAATATAGTTTTTCAGAAAACATTTTTTTTCTTTTAAATGATTATTACAATTCATTATAATCAATAGATAATAAATAAGTTTTTGTAAAATATATATTTTTATTTTTTATTTAATCCTATTCATACTCACCTTTCCAATGGTTAGGTGATAACTTTCGTATTTAAAAATAATATTCAAAGTATATATTTATTTGGTAAAACCTGATATTGTTTATAAGGTAAGCTATCAATGAATCACATTATTTCTTCTAATTAATGGAAAAATAAATTTTATGTTAATTTACATCTTTATCATTGAATAAGTTAATTTAATATTTTTAATATATATTAATTTATCGAGATGTTATATTCTCTTCTATGCTAAGTGCATTGTGATATACACGCTACCATATATAATTTTTATTTTTTAAAGATTGTGGGTCTTACAACAAGGGAAGTGTTTATTTTATGTGGGTAAATATAAAAATAATTGAATTTATTTAAAAAAAACATGATTAAACTTTATGATTCTGGTTTTTTTGTAATAAAATGGAAATTGAGTTGAAATTTTTACCAATTATTATAAGGACTTGATATTTAGTTGTTTTGAATAATAAAACTCTAAAGCAATAAGATCATAAAAATATAAATAAGATAAACCATTGTTATAAATCATATAATTATGGGGTTTTCATATTAAGTGGTATTATAATTTTTATAAAAGGAATTTTTTGATAATTTTAGAGGTTAGGATGATTCATATGAGGAAATTGTAGTAGTTTTTGATACCATCAGGGGGTAATAAGATGATGGTCCATCATAAGTATAAATGATTAATTACCCATTTTTTGTTTTATTTCATGAAATTTTATAGAGATTAATATTATTTTGGGAGAAATTTATGTGAATAAAAATCATGGGTTATAATATGTTTTAGTGAAAATGTTATTTATAGAATAATAATTTTATATTTTGTGGAAAAAATTTAATTTCATTGATAATCTTTTGGGTCAATGTGATATTTGAGGATAATGTAATTTTAATTTATTGGATAAAATTTTTCATTTTGGGAACATATTTTTCTATATAGATAATGATGGCATTGAAATGAGATTTGGTGACCATGTTATTAATGTTATTTTTTAAAAAGTTTACTGTATTTGGAAATTAATACCATTAAGAAAAATGGAATTATTAATTTCTCTTGAAAAAAAGGACGAATTATCTTTTAGAAGCATGTATTATTTTATTTTGATTTAATAAGAATTTATATTATTTATGTAAATGATAATCATATTTTGGTGATTATATGATTAGGTAATATACATTTTTTGTATGATAATTTATGAGTGATTATTATTTTTGGATGTAATTGTTAAATTGAACATAAAATAATATGTGATAAAATCTTTCTGAATATTTTTTTTTTCTCAGTAAGTCTGTGAATATTTTGATGTTTATTAAGGGTCAATACTTTTTTAGGGATTAATATGGTACTTTTTCTATTATTATTGCGGATTTGGAGATTATTGTATTATATATTAATATGAATATTTATTCATACTGTATATTATCTTAATTAGTGAATAACATTTTTTATTCATTAGGAACATAAGAAATAACTTTTCATCCTTTTTCGAAACATTGGATCCATTATATGTCGAATTTAGTAAATCATGCATGAAAAATTCACCTATGATATTCATTTGTTGTAGTAAAATACGAGATAAATGTAAAAATTGATCAAAAAACAGAAAAAGGAACAAATTATTATTATCATATGGAAATAAATCTAGTGATTTTATTTTATCATGTTTTTTTATGTTGACAGTAAATAATTCCATGAAATGTTGGAAAACTTTTCTTGAAAAAAATGTTAACTTTTTTTAACTTAATTTACATTGTATTGATGGTCTTCAATATCCCTTATTAACTTATGGTTTTGTTTCTCTTTAAAATTTCCTCGATCATATTATCTATGAATCTATATTTTCCTTTGAACCTTATATTTCAACTCGATTTCCATAGCTAGACATTCTACCAATGTAATCCTTATTTTGGAACCTGATTAATTAATTTTCTAGGAAAAATTCATCTTTCAATTTTCCTATTCTTTTAAAAAATACTATCTATTTTTATGATTTGGGGTTTCAAAGAAGGAATTTTTTGTTATTAAAAAGTTTTTTCCTTTTTTGATTGTATGTTTTATTCTCCACTCCCCCGAGTTGATTAAGAAAAATGTTTTAAACTAGTTTTATTGAACATGGGATAATATTTAGAGGATATGAATTCATTAATGGGGCCTAATCTGTACTATTGTAAGGGTACTTACTTCCCATTAAACGTGTTTTGAAATAAAAAATAATATTGGGGGAGGGGTAGATTATAACACCCACATATTTTTAATTTATTTTACTGAATCAATTATATGCCTAATAACATGTCTTATAGGAAAACCAAACTTAAATAAACAATGATATATTATAGAAATATTATTATTTAAATATGACTGTTATAACCTAGCCATTTTTTGACAAGTATGAATAAGAATTATAGTATAATAATATAAATTAATAAATGTTTTCCTTAATAAAATGAATATTCAATCATACATTGAATATAAATTGTATGGAAATGAAGATAAAATATTTTGATGGTAAAAAGTTATTTTTGATAAAATTATTTTTATGTGAGAAATGTAGTTTTATATTAATAGATTAAATTTATTACTATTTATAAATTAATATAATGAAATAATTAAATTATATATATACTTTTATGAATAAACATTCATTTAAAAATGTTTTATTAGGTATGTGAAGGGAATAAAACAATTTTATGATTTGAAATGGTTTTAATTTCATTTTGTAAGTGGCCATTATAATTAGTTTATTCTAATTTTAAAAATTTGATTAAATAAATAGACATAATTTTTTAAGTAATGATTTCTTTATAGGATATGAATGGTTTTTTTGGATTTCTCTAGAGAGATTGATTTTTGAGTGAATAGTAAAACATGCAGATTTTTTGAAAAACAGTCATTCATTTTATTTAAATCATGTAATTTATCAGTGAAATTATGGTTTGGATTTTTTGATGTAAAATAATATCCATTTTATTAAAAATAATATAAGTAATTCTATTGTAATAATAATTATATGTGAATTGGTATAAAATTATTTTGATGTTTAAAAACTCATTTTTTCTAAAAGAAATAATGTTATGATGTCTGCACATATATTAATTTTTTTATGAAATTTATTAAAAATTAATATTTAAAAATGGTTTTCAAATTGGGAATTAGGAATTTAAAATTTGGAATATAGGTAACATTAATTTCTAATGATATCAAACTGTAACCATGGTAAATGATTGTCACCATAGTAATGGGTAAAGCTGGTTAATTAAGTTAAAATATATATTATATGGTCTCAAAATCATACCAATACTTGATTTTATTTTATTTTATGGGTTTATAAATACCATCTCTATATTAAGATTGAAAATATGGAATTTTTGTTCCTTATAACATTGATTATGATTGTTATATTATTTTTCTTTGAATTAAATTTCAAATATATTACTGTCTTTCTTTTAACATCCCAAATATATTTTCATTTGGAAGATATTAGTATATGAAATATAAAAAATGAATACATTGAATGTGAATAATTTTTTTAGCGACTTTTTCCGTTTTTTAGAGAGATTTTAATTTTCTTGGACACTAATGCAACATCGACACAAATATTATTAATATATAAGAGATGGTGAAATAGTTTATCAATGAATTCCATTTTTATATTTATGTATTTATTGTTACAAAAATGACTATAAATGGTATTTCATATTTCAAAATTATTTTCAAATCATTATAAAATTATAAATTCCTATATTGAATCAATTATAAAATATATTGATAATAAAATAATTATTGGATTAGGTATGTTCCACTTGGAATTTTTAAAATTACTTTCATGAACCTTATTGAGTGAAATGTTTGTTACAACAAATAAATTTAATTATAGTTAACAAGAGTGATAAAAAAATAGAAGGATTAGAATGTGACCCAAACATGTCAAGAAAAATTTGATTATAAATCTACATCATCATAAAAATATTTTAATAGAAGTCATTTTTGTGTAGTATTACATGAGGTAGATACATATTCGATATTAATATTTCATGTATTTATAAGATTACAACCAAACTCACTTATAAAAGGGAAAATGATATCTTCTCTTTATCACACCTCATGAGACATTTAAATTAGAAAATATGTTCTAAAATACATTATTAGATTCCTTATACGCTTTATATATCTTTTTTTTCTTTAGCTAATACAATCATAATAAGGGTTAAGGTGTAAGACAAATAAGGATTTCAAAAAATGAGGTATTACTCTTAACCAAGATCTTTCATTTTATTTTTTCTTATACCTATATTAATTCTATCCCCACCATAGAGATATAATAACATAATTATCTTATATATAATTAATTTTTATTTTTATGAAAAAATAACAATTATTCATTTGTTTTTACCATTATATAGGAAATGAAATATTTGGTCCAGTATACTTATAAACTACCACCTCCATAGGTCGGTGTGTTTCATTTTTAATCACCACCTCACAAGAATGTTTATTATGATGAATTTAAATAAAATAAATTATATTTATGAAAAAATTATAAATCTTCAAAAGGAATATATGAATTATCTTCTTACCCGTACATAACATATAAAATGAAAATGACGCTCATGCGTACATGTGGAGTACCACCTCCACGAAATGATGTGATTCATTTTGAATGTCCGATAAATATATTAGTTTAATTTTTTTTAATTTATAAATATTATAATTATTCTACGATTAATATTCTAGATATTATAGAACTATAAACCTTTCTACCATAATCAACCTATCAAAGATGTTTTATGGAATTAAACATCCTCAAAACATCAGATATAAACTGAAAAAAATATAATAACTATATAGGTCATGGTTATAAATGAATCAAAAAAATTATTGATAATGTAATAAAGATGAATATTTTATCAAATGTATTTAACTGATTTATTTTTATTATTAAGGATTTAGAGAATATAAAAACATCTTTGGACATGGGAAAATAAATTTTGTGTTAAAAACAAATTTTATTATTTTATTTTCAAAGTATTTACCCTCCTCATCCATGTTCATATAATGTTTCAAGAATTATATTATTTATATTTCAAAAAAAATTATATTAAATTTTAAAATAAATCTTATTTCCCTTATAAATGATTTAAACAAATCTCTTAAAATTTTTTCCATACAAATCACTTTTTGACGTTTCACAAAAGATTGAAAAGAATGTTCTCTTTTAACCTAGACAACATGAATTAATTTTTCAGTCATCATGAAATTTATTTTATTGGAAACATATGTTATATATTTCAATGGATTTTTTCAAATAAATGCATTTTTTCAATATTATATTATTTATTAAAATTATTATGAAAATAAAACAATATTTTTCTCATGTTTTAAAAGAATGGATCAAATATTTTTAAAATGTATTTTATACTATATAAATATACGTTAATGGTTCTTAGTATTAAATAGGGATATAATATAATGATAATATCCCCTTTATTTCTTTAGATGAATTGTTGATAGATTATTCTATTTAATTTCCAGGGAATATATTAAACAATTTATCGATATTTTTTAGGATGAATGTTTATGTTGATTATTTATTTAATTATAAATCTTATAATTCATATGATGATTCAGCTTTAATTATTAATAAAAATTTAAGGCTTCTTATATCCACATGATGTATTGGTAAGTCTGAAGAGACAAACTAGCATGGTTATTTTTGAGTTTGTATTCCTAATTATTTATAATATCTTAGCACAATGTGTTGATGGTTTGTTTATGAAGTCTTTTAAAAGGGACTTGATTGTAAGATTATATTGTATAAAATTAAAAAGGCCATCATAATGAAATTAGTTATCATTTAAATATTATTATTTATATTTTTATCATTGAATATATTTTATGTTCTTGTTTTTTTGGTTTTTATGGAAATCTGTTGATATCAAAAGATAAGAAAATGGTCTTTTTTTAAAATAATTTTTATAATCTCCTATACGTAATAGTGTTTTTAAATGTAAATATTTCTTATTTTTAATAAATCCATATGAATAATTTATTTTTCTTTTATTCATTTTTTATAAAATTTGTTATTTGAATTTTCGGAAAAAATTTGATTTCAAGAGTATGTAAGTGATAATTATAATCTCAATGTTTACTATGAGAAACAACTATCCTTATGGTTTTTCTTGAATTTCCAATGGATTTACATTTTATAATTAATTTTATAATGTGAAATGATATTTTTTTTCTCTTACCACATTTTTAATAAATTCCCATAGATCTTATGTGTGAGTATGAACAAAAAATGAATATCGTTCTATTATGGGGTTTTTTTGTTATAATAATTGAATATATTTTCAATGAAACATGTGTTTAATTTTATGAATAAGATAATTTTTAATTGAATGTAAAATGGTTAGAAGTGTCAAATTTTTATTATAAGTGATTGATATGTAAGATTTTCTCCTAACTCTCTAAAACTCTAAACCGAAAAATAATTAAAATGAAAGAAAGTACAACCATTTTTAGAAGTTTTATAATTTTTTTGTTTTTATGTTATCCGGAATTAAAATTTTTGACTCTATGGTCTATCAACATAGAACTTTCTAGCTCCACCACTCAATTCATAGTCTAAGAGGAGAAAATAAACAGAAATTTAATAATTATAAGTTAAAAGGAACCAATCTAAGAATCAACCCTAAATGATGAATTTCTACCTTTCATTGACACCTTTACAAGATGAAAACCCTAAATAATATAAAACATGATCCCAAACCTTTCATGTATAAAAAAACAACATTAACCTAATTAAAACTAGGTGTTCAAACCAAAAAAATAAATTACCAATGAAAAATAACATTATAAATTCCATTCATTTCATAATTAACAATTCAAAAAGAGTATAAAAAACAATCTTTTAAAAATAAACATTATTTTAGAGAAATTAATTTGAAAAATTATTGAAAATAAATTTCCCAACTCTATGATGAGTTAAACCCCCACTTACATAATGGGAAATGTTATAATTTATATAAATCCAACATTTATATTAAAAAAACTTCACCTGTGATGAATTTGAAACCCTTATTAATGTCAATATTATGATGAACAAATCATGAAAACACATGCCGAGGGATTCAAAATAAATTGAAAAAATTCCACAAAAATAGTTTACAAAATTCATGAATTTTTTTTTCACACCAATCATGTTTTTAATTACCTATATAAATTGAGTAATAAAACCAAAAAAAGAGATTAATCTATAATTAAATCATCTAAATATTATTAAATTTCACGTTGATCCATCCTTAGTAATCAGAAACCACTCTAGGTTAAATTGGAAATCAAATGAGGCTAAAACAAAAACTATATAAGGGTTGTACGATAATGGAAAGTTGGGATATATGTTTGGAAAACCATGTTTCAATATTGTGATAACACCAATATATATTATAAAACCTTATGTATAAGACCCATAATATTTTCCAAACCATCAGAGCTAATCGTGAAACATTGTTTCTTATATTATTTTTCCAATATACTAAAAAGGTCCACCAATGTTTCCAATATAACTCTTTGGGGGATAATATTACCATTATTTTGGGTCAAAATATATTAAAAATAATAAAAACTAGAAATTAATTTCTAGACTCATATCCTGAATACCTATGGAACATCAAGGCTATAAAGGAGTAAGTTCCAGCTAGAATCTCTCTACACCAACCTCTAAATTTCATAAAATCGAATATCAATACTACAAAGATGAACCTAAAAAATAAAGGGTTATCTAATACCATATAATAAATAACAGTATTATTATAGCAATGAATTATTACTATATTTTATCATTCACAAGGCTCAATAAGTTTTCTTTACCACTGATGTCTAGAAAATCTTATGTGGGATACCAATGAAAAAACCAATGAGGAATTTTTCACCACTAAATTACAATAAATAAGTAGAGGAATATTTTTTGGAATCCAACATGAATAACCCATACATTGGTATTTTATATGTGATGAATAAAAATAAAAAAAATTAAACAAGGGATAACATAAATAAACGACCAAATGATACATGATCAACATGAAAAATTAGATTAAATTTGAAATAAAAAATTAAATAAAAAACTATAACGTATCAACTTAACAGAGAACATGATTAAAATAATGATTTTTATGAAATGGATGATACATAAACATGTCAAAATAAACCATAAAAATTAGATCCAATACCACTATTAGAATATCTCAATTTCATTGTCAGACACTCACCACATCCCAATGCATCCAAAAAATAATTGTATTATATGGTTTTGGATCCATCTAGTCTGACCATTTTTATGTTTCTAAAGTTTGTGTTTTTATAAGAGGTATATAGAAGATAAATAGTTTTTGGATACTAATTGGTATGATATGGAAGAATTAATTACATTTAAGTGTCTCACGCTGTGACGATGCGGTTCATGGTTTTTGTGTGTTTGGATTCTAGATTTCTTCATGAAGTGAATTAATCCAGGGGTTAAATATGTTGAGGGGACATGATTTTTAGAAGAATATAAAATTTTATATTAAAACATTGTTAAAGGTTTTAACACCCTGATAATACACTATGATGACTACCTTTCTAAGTTGTATCACATTGTGTTTTCTCAAACCCTATGCCTTTTCATCCAAACCCCAGGAATCTAGTGGTTCTCTCTTCAACCATCATGGAATCTATTCAATAGGGATCTATTCCTGGCATCTTGTCTTCATTCAATAGTGACACAAGGTAAACTCTACCCCTTCTATCATGGTTCTTCTATCTGTGTTCTCTCTCTTTTTTTCTATGAGATGGTGTCTTCTCTCCATTGCTCTAATTGGGTTTTCATGGTTGGTTTTTAGAACAGTTATGGTGATGTTTCATTAGCGGGATGCAAACCATTTTAGAGGGGTGATGTGGGTCAACAATATTAGTATATTCTCATGAGAAGAGTGTTTAGGCTATTGAGTTAAGTGATTCTTTATTTCATATATTTATTTACATTTAATAAAAATGCAATCATGGTTTTTCTCTTAATAATGATAAAATAATTAACCTAAAAATGATTAAACCAATTTAATAATGAATTAGTTTTCAATCACTGGTTAATGTTTTATATCATGATAAATAATTTTCTTCTTTATTTTATAGATAGTGTTCTTTCAATGATATATTGTTTATCATGTCTTAGGATTCTTTGGATTAGCATGTTATTCTTACTACAGATTGATAATAAACATAATTATATAATAAATTAATTAATTTAATTGATTATTAATGAGGAGACATGTTTTAATATGGTGTTTCATATAATTTGATGATGATAAAATATATAAAATATGTACTCTTAATTAAATGGTTACTTCAATGATAATGGAATCAATAAATATTGTGAACCAAGAAAAGGTGTGTTAATAACATTGATATAAATAAAAAGGCATGTTAATTGAGAATGGTCCTTTTTAATGTTCCTTGAAATTGGATTCAATGCTATGAGTATTATTATCATTTCAATTATTATTATATCTTGTTTACTTATGTTTTCTGTAGTTCGATCCTCTGAATAATTAATCAGTTTAGTAAAGATGGAATAAGAATCAATTTCTTGAAAATTATAATTTCTAGGAATTGATTTTCCTTTATTCTAGTGAAGTATGAGTATTCTGAGTTTGTATCTATGAATGATTATTTTGGTCTAATTAATTGGTGCCTTGTTTATGAGTTTTATATATCCCTATTTGCTATTCTTTTTTTCTTGTTGATAATTTTGTGATGTGATCTTGATTTGAACTTAGATATGTGATATGATATGGGGAAGGAAATATTATATGTTATATGAGTCATGGATTCCTGGTATTGGGAAGACTGATGTGAATTGGGAAAGTAGGCTTAAATTATGTAGTAGTAGTTGACACCTATAATGTATAGATACATTAGGATGTGCATGTGTTTCATGTATAAAATAAGAGATTATATAACATGTTTAATTTGGGCATACCAATTTAAGTAATAGTATTGGATGCGTTCTGGACATTATTTTGTTTAATGTACAGAGTCTAGGTTGCTTGACTTATCTATAGTCTATTCCCCACAATTTGAGATATTTGGATGCACTTAGTTTCACGTTTCCTATAGGTTATAGATTATTATAGTATTCTATAAGTAACTAGGTTATATAATGATTCCAATAATTAATAATTATTTCTTGACCTATGGGGTTGATGTTGTTGGAATGAAAATATAAATAACAAGATAATTTTACGTATGCATGGACTCGGTTTGGATTATGCTTGGAAGGAATATATATAGAATACTGTTTAATATAATATATCTTCAATGATGTTAATGGTTAATTTAATTGATAATTATTTAATTAATGTAATTAAATTATACAATGGGAATATATAATTGATTTATATCTTATAGAATCTTTTATTCTTATAAGATAAATGGCCTGAACAATGGAGGCCACGAGACCGAGTGATGTTAGATGAAGTTCTGTATAAGGAAATGTTATTCCAACAGTGTGATTTTGATATATATTATATCCTATATATTATGCGATTTCATATGCTACCCCTCCCATATTATTAGTGGAAATTGAGACCTAGGGGACTAGGGAAGGGTGTTTTCCCCATTATCCCATGGGAGGATTGATGTATGACTATCCTATATGGCCATAGTCTTTTCTCTTGGTAGTTACATATTATGATATACATAATGGTTAGTATCTTTATATATATGTATATAGTGTTGTTATGTATTGTATTTGTTCTAACACATGTATCAATTTTTATAGTAATTAAATGTTTATTATAGGCATGACGTGTATATGATGTGATGTCTTGTGGTCATTGCTCAATGTATGGGTTGTGACGACCTGAGGTATAATATCCAATGTATGATACAAGTCATATTTCTTGTAGTGGATCCTGGAAACTACATGGTTTCTATATATTATTATGTGATAATGGATAATGTGATGATGTGATTCCCAAGGGGCATGTTGTGATGCCTTTCATATGTGTCTTCAAGATGGATTATTTTGGAGAGAGATGGCTCTAGAAATGTGATGTTGGGCCATAGAGAAATAATAGTGGGGAAGTAGGAGTATGGTGGCCTCAATTTTTAATTATTATATTATATTTTCTATTGTATGTGATATTTTATTATATATTTCCATGGTGAAGGAATGACCTTATTATACATGTTAAAGTAATGAGTTATTTTTTATATTTTTCACTGTAATTTTTTATCCTTTATCTTTTTCATGGGTGTTTTCAGGGAGGATATCACCGATTATATTGTTATTATCACCCTACATATATATGAACTAATTTTCAATTCATCTAGTGTAGGATGGATATGTGGATGTATATTACTAGCTCATGTTTTTGTAGGAGTTTTTTGGGCTTCTTGGTCTCTATCGTCTTTACCATTTCTTACTCGTAGTTTCTTCTTTAATGTTTTTTGTATTTTATAACATTTCCTTCTTTCACATGGGATTTATTTATATATTTTTCTGATCACTAGTTGATTGGTGTGTCCTTATTATATCTCTCTTATGCATTTCACCTTAGAAAAAAATACATCCCATATGTATGTTAATTATACCCATGGTGCTATTTTCCAACCTGGGGAAAATAGGTTGTGGGACTCGGCTAGTCACCATCTCCCTTCATACATTTAATTACTATTAGGGGTATAATTTCGGGGTAAGGGGTCATGATATTTTGGTATAAAAGATTCCTGTTTGAGGGATATGATAGAGTTTGGAGTTATGAACATGTATGATTGTATGGGTTGGTAAGGAGATGGTGTCTACTAAGATTAATAAAAAATGTAATCCTGGAACACATATTGAGACATGTGTATTTAGAACCACATGTGATCTGGTGAAAAAAATTTATGTTTACATATCCTACAAAATGATTTGATACATTTTTATTGTTAGATACTTAGGAAAGGATCATGCATCATTTTGATTTTATCGTACGTTTGAAATGGATATACATTGGGAAATGTAAAAAACATAACAAGATTGAAAATAAATAAATAATTAATATTAAATATTATATATTGAATGGTGTGGAGATAAAAATGATTTTTCATTGTATAGGTATAGATCAATGAAAATTTTCTCATCTGGTTTATGACAAGTTTGATTAACAGTATGTTCCAGTAGATCGTCATAGTGTGATGGGTGGTGATTAAGACACTTAGAGGGGGATTCTTTTAGAGTTTCATTTCATGATTATATAGATGTGTGATGGAAATATTTAAAATTTAGTCAAATAAGGATAGATATAGTTTTATGAGATATATTTTAGTTCATAAAATTCTCTGAAGGAGCACTATGTTTTATTCCTCTAATGATGCTTTATGGAGAAGAGAGGTAGTGGTGGTTATTGATCCTCAGGGATCGATAGGAGGTGGAATTGTTATAGAAGATTTTTTGAGATTAGTTCTATGTAGAGTTCCATTATCTAAACAAAAATGAGTCCAATATAGAGTTTATGATTATCCTTTTATAGGGGGGTTCCAGTGTGTGAGTGTTCATGATTCGTTTCAAGACACTTCTATGATATTCTTCAAACATATTTCTAAATTATGTGGTCAGGGTGAGGAATTTTTTTAATGATTTTCATATAAAGATCTAGCACCATATCACCCCATTTATGATGAATAATTATATTTAGAATCTGAAGACAGTGTAGGTTATTAAGAGGATTATATCTAAACTATATCATAATAAGAGGTGATTTATCAGGATTCCATGGGAAGAAAAGATATTGTATGGGGTCCCTAATTTCCTTGAAAAAATAGGGATTTGTTATCCGGGGGTAGTTCTCAGCCCTCATCATCTCATTTATATGGGAGTGATATCTATCAAACATGCGCAAAGGGATCGTATGGGTTTTTTTCTTATGGAGGATGAGTTCATTAGTGGTGAGAGTGTGAAACCTTTTCCAGCAGTCAATGTGCATCGAGTGTTCGACTTTATGTTCATCCATTAAGTAATATTCAGTGGAGGTGGTTGCAGTAGGTGGATAAAGTTTTGGATCCAGATTTGAGGCTATGGGGTTTGAATGGTACAACCCCATGATACTCTGCATCCTCAGACATATGATAACATCCTTTGAGACAGTCATTAGAAGGGTCATAGAGTCTATGGAGTATGTCGTGGTCAGCTTCACGCTTTACCATTTCCAGCAATGGGAGATATAGAAGCCTTTCAATAAACCCATTGATTTTTTTCTAAATGAATACATTCATTTTGGATTTATGAGAAACACATCCCTTTATATCACATACCCTCATCCATGATTTAGGAATTGATGTATAGAGGTTTTGAGTTCCCTTATCATTGACTATTCTAGTTGGAGGTTGAGTTTAATTGGAATAGGTATGAATTGGTTGTTAGATAATGTTGGGGTGGAACTTCTATTGGGAATATGTTATATGTTCACAAAAAAATCCATATAAAATCACGCTCAACATTAATTTCATGCCTTGGATGTTTTCTATCAAAAATTTATTTAGAAGGAATGTTGTGTTCTTTAATGTCGATGGAGAGCCAAAAAAATTTCATTGGTGAATTATGCCCTTAGATTATAGTGACCCAGGATTAACATACATTGATATTACATAATTTTAGATGAATATTAATTTCAATAAAAAAATATAATTCCCAAGGACCATAATAGTTTAGTGTATTCATAAAAATTGAAACAAAATCTTCTACTCTGGTGAAAGATCTTTGACATCCCCCATAAATATCTCCACCTTTATTACTTATACATAAAAGTATTATTCATAACATAGGGAAAAGAAACAAAAGATTTGGGTAATCTCGGATTCCCACTAAGGGTAACCAAAGGAAATACACATGCGTGAAATGAACAAAGCTTATAAAACAGCAGCATACCATTTGATGATCACACACAACATATTGGAGATCATAATACAGATTGGATGTCCAGAAGACACGAATCATATAAAAATTAATAGAACAAGTAATGAATGAATATCATAGGTATACGACATGTAATTAGTGGCTTGCACATTGTTTTATTACATTATGAACATGTATAAGTTGAAACATGATCACCCATTAAGTTATGGACATGAAATATGGCCTCCACATCATCTTATGCACATTCAATCAGGTACATGTATAACACTGTGAATGTGTAATCACAACCATGCATAAAAATATGGATATGGTACCTGGTCCATACATGAAATTTTAAACATGTAATCGGGTTCAAACTTAATAGTGTGAACATGTAATCAGGTTCATCCATTAACATATGGACATGCAACTGGATCCATGCATAACATTCTGAACATGTAATAAGGTTCCATCATAATATTATAAACATGTAATCATGTTCATGACTATTTCATTGGACATGTAACCAGGTCTATGAATAACATTGTTAACACGTATTAAGGTTCCATCATAACCTTGTTCACATGTAAATATGTTCACTCATAATCGTATAGACTTGAAACTAGGTCCATGTTTAACATTGTGAACATGTAATCGGGTTCACAAACAACACTGTGAACATTTATTCATGTACATGCATAAACTTATGGACATGAAACCAGATCCATGAATAACATTGGGAACCCATAATAAGTTTCACTCATAACATTGGGAACAAGTAATCATATTTACACATAAACATGTTGAATTGAAACCAAGTCCATTCATAACATTGTGATCATATAATAAGGTTCACTGATAACATTATGAACATGTAATCAATTTCAAACATTAAGTGAGGGAAATGATACCATGTCCACAGATAAAATTGTGAACATGTTATCTGGTACATTAATAACATTGTGAACATGAAATTAGGTTCACACTTAACATATATACTCATGATTCATCCATCATTACCCAATCCATTTCAGGGATATATAGATCCAAACCATGTCATAAAAAATCATTCATATGATTGACACATGATTATCACCAATAATCATATCATAACCCATGAAATTGTATAAGAATCATGAAAATTTAATCATATCATTACATATCGAGAATAATTGGGTCTCATAATCACCACCCCTGAAAAGAAATCACGTTTAAACAGCATATAACCCAGGATTGATAAATGGGTTTCATAAAAATCATTCCATAGAAAATTTAACCATTCAGGTAAAGAATATGAATGGAATCATTGAATAATTTCCCAAAAAATGCATGAGTAACAACAATAAAATTCATCTTATATGGGATATAATTTTGAAATATCTTTTAAAAAAACATCTTGAGGAAAATATCCTCTCTTATTTAGAAAATTTCTTTTTAAAATATAAAACTTTTGGAAAACCATTTCCCTAAAAATGAACTTGAAAACTTATAAGGATTGATTTTAAATCAAATTGGAAAATATTTTCTTTGAAAACATATAAAAAAATTATTCAAACAATTAAAACATTTCATACACATAAATAATTCATAAGACCCATTTTCTTTGAAAATATCGTTGATATATTTTAACGGAATATTTTAAAACCCATAATTTGTTTTTGAAAACCTTTATCATTAAAAACCAATTAAAAAAATTAATGTACAAAAAATTATAAAAAACAATTTTATAAAAAAATATAACTTGTAATCATAAAATGTATGATTCATGGATATGTTAGTCACAATAGTGGTAAGTCCATATGTGCCAAACATTCAACTTTTTACCTTTAATGTTATGAAAAGTTCCTTGATAGTAAAATGAAAAGAGTATTCTTTCTAAGACCATAGAAGGTAAAACCTGGGTATATTTTTTTTAACAACGTACGGTTAAAGTAAAAAATATGAAATAATTTTCAGAACACATGGTTTTTAAAGAACACATACTTCCAAAAAAAAGACAAAATAAAGTCTAATTTTTATTGAAATATTTTCATAGTTATCAAAAGTACCAAAGAGTGAAAAAAGGTACTAATAAATGTATATTACAAGGAAAACCAATAGATAAGATATCTAATGGGTGTTTCTGAGATATGGATCATCATATTTCATCAATTAAAGAATGATGATAAATAATATCAATAAATTTTGAGATTGTTTCAATAAACAATGACCACATGGTAATAAAGAATCATACTCCCTTTGTATAAAAATGAAATTTAATGAAGTTTATAATATCAAAAAAATAATAAGATTCATGATATAACATTTTTACTGGTAGTGTTTACGACATAAAGTAAAAGCTAGAGGCAAATAAGGAATGTATATCATGGTAATAATAGGTAACATGAAATTCCCTTACCTTAACATTACTTTTGTGTGTGTGGTATTTATCATCCTTAGAATCATGTATGTCTTTTTAGTTTGTACCAAAGGGATTTTGTGGAAGGAATTATGCCAAAAGTTAAGCTTCAAGGTCGAGGGGTGGAATATTGGGAAGTTATTTCGGCATTTATTGGCAAAAAATAAGTGGTTTGAGATGTGAGAGGATGTTGGAGAAGTGGTGGCGTTTGTAGTGGTGGAGGAGTGGCAGTCTTGTAATATTTTGATAAAGGAATTCCATTCAATTTTTTTCACAAAGAATTTGAATCCAATAATGGACCCAATTAAAGAAAATGGAAGATATGGACAAAATATTTTCATATAATATCTATCAGTCAAGTTTATATGTTGTTTGGGTCCTTAATGTTATGTTTTATTACCTTATTATGCTTAATTTAACCTTAATCATTATAATTAATTTCAATCACTTTCACTGATATTTTTGGTAAAAATATTGTCTTATTATAAATTATATATTATAATTATCACAAATATTGAGTCCATTTTTTAAAATTCTAATAACATTAGTAACACAAATTAATTGAAACTTCAACCAACATACGGGATGATAATGCATGTATTTAAAGTAAAAATGTTCAAATGTTTTCCATGTTTTTATAGTGACTTTCAAGTTCAAATTAATTATAATGAACTAAATTATTTTAATTGATAAAAATATGATCTAATTAAAAGATAAAAAATTTAAAACATAATTTATCATCATAAATAAATTATATGAAAAAATATTTTTGAACTAATATTCAGTATTTTTCATTATTCATTATAAAATGATTCTTCATAGAAAAATAGAAAATGTTCAGACTAATATAATTTTTATGTTCACATATAATGAAAAATTCTATTTTGACATATTAAATTTATATAAGGGTAAAAATTTAGATTTAAAATGGGTTTTCCAATAAAACACCATAAAATTTTCTTTTTTAAAAATATTGGTTTCTATGTGTGAAATAGGGTTTGTTATTATCTTATTCATGTCAAACCCAGTGGATTAATATCAAAAGAAATATTTAATATGTAATATATACATTATTAAAATCACTCAAGAATATTTATTAATTGATTTTATAAAAAAAACTCTTTTGAAAGCATGAGTTTAATAATAATATCTCTTTTTTTCAATCAATGGATTCATAGTTTCATTTATAATTAATTTCTAAATAGTGAATCCATTAAATATTTATATAAATTATAAATTTTTATAAGTTATATATACTATTTCTAAATACTTATTAAAATTCTATTTTATATTTTATTATATTAAATAAAAATGTTTTAATAATATATCATTGTCTTGTAATAGTCAGTCTTGTGTTTAGTGTATGCTACTGAAGAATGTATCTCTTACGTGTAACACAAGCTGACTAGGTGTGGTTTTCATTAAAATCCATATAATATATAATATTTATTTAAGATAGTAAATATATTTAAAATTAAAGGGTTATTATATTTCCATTTACACTTAGTGTTGTGTGTGACAAAATCCAAGTCGGTGTTGCATGTAACAAAATAGAAGTTTGCGTTGTGTAGCGTATGACAAGTTGGTTTGCTATGAATGGAATTTTTTACTTATTACAATACAATACCACAATGAAAATTAATTTATCTGAAAAAAATTAGATCACATAAACTCTGGGTGTTACATTGCAATCCTCTTAAAATTGATGTCTCCCTCGAAATTCATATAGGTTATCAATGGTTTTATATTTGAATGTTCCTTTCATAGAATCCCAAATCCTAAAAATGAATACTAATAAATACTTTTAAAATGAAAATTTGGAATAATAACGGTTACCTACGGTAATATATAATTTGGTTTCCATGTATGATAACATAAGTGTGAAGTGAAATTATGGATATGAAATAGAAATCTTTGTATCATGTTCTATTGAGAGTGATAGAGAACATGTTCAGGAAAAAAAATTAAAAATCATAAATCCATAAATCATTGATTATCTAACGATCTATATGATTCATCAAGAACGAAGGTAATTGAATAACAATTTATTTTTCAAAATCCTTTCCTAAAGGATGAAAAATTTTCTTGGGAAGTTATACTTTCTTAATTTAATTCCATTTTATATGAAAATTATCACCTTTTTCTCGTGTATGGACCAATTTACACTTTACCTCATTCTGCAAAAAGGATGGTGAGTTTGTTATTCTATAATAATTAACAGTTCAAGTGATCGATGATATGTCATCCTATCTCCCTTCAGTTACCATCAACAAAAATTGGTTAGAGAAGGTTATCCAAGATGCATGTGTCCTCATGTGGTGACATAACACTTTAATCTCACAAAAATCATGTTAAGTTTAACTAAAACTTCCCTTAAATGGTTAACCATCTAACCCTTATTAATGAAAAAAAAATTCAAATAATTTGTAAATAATGAAACTATATTTATTTTACATTGATCCACATATGCCACAAAGTAGCTCTTGGTTGTTGCATTCAAATAATGTGAATATCCTCATCATATATTCTCAAGAAACATGTGAATGACCTGAATTACAACAAAGACATATTTAAAACATGCATACTTACTTATTCCAATGATTATTGGATATTTTTCTTGAATCCATGAAGTCTTGAAATTCATTCATGGTCACACAGACTACTTTCTCAACAAATACATTATCATTTATGAGGTAATCATTGCTCTATAATTTATTTTCTCTAAATCAGTCATCTCTCTATCCATGTAAACCAAAATTTTCCCAACATCTTGATCACAATATAGGATACCTTCCCTTAATAAAAATATGAATTGTATAAATATTCATCACCATTAAACTTATCCTTTTCAACCATTAATGAAAACATATACAGAAAATACATATATATTTCACGACTCATATAAAATAATATATTAATTCTGAAACATAATTACATAATTCATCAACATTATTCATACATTATCACATAGGATTCATCAAATTGTTCCTTAAAAAAATTTGAGATGATATGTATCATATCATAATGCTCCTCAACCTAAACCTAATCATACTTCATATTTTTGATGTAAAAAATACAGGAAGAATATCACACACCTTTCACATGTAGTTTGAGGTGTCTTTTATCATCATAAGTATAATAAATACTCAAACCACCTTCCTTACTCAATTTATAATAATTCCACTTAGGAAATTGATTTTTAGGATGAATATATGTTCCTTATCTGAAAAATTCAATGTTAACCTTGTTCCTTTTACTTATCTCTATTGACTAAAACAAAAAATCATGGGGTGAGAAAAATACATGCCCAATGACCATAATAGTTTAGTGTCTCTGGACACATGGAAAAAAATATTTTATCATGTTGAGTGATATTCAACATATACCATAATGATCTC
The DNA here is from genome assembly GCA_963277665.1 of Viscum album. Lineage (NCBI taxonomy): Eukaryota > Viridiplantae > Streptophyta > Magnoliopsida > Santalales > Viscaceae > Viscum > Viscum album. Next base: position 1,289,801,076 of record OY728138.1, on the reverse strand, counting down.
CAACTTGACTACTACTTCCAGTAACCTTTATTCATAACATGGGGATAGAAAACATAATAAAGGTTTGAGATATAATTCTAAGAAAAGGTAAATAAATTAAATGTGTAAGCATAACATAAAAAGAAGTTATGGAACATGAGAATAACATTTAAAGATTACCCCTTGCATACAGGGGAACATGACAGTGGTTGTAATTTCATAATATTTGGATGATAATAAAATAAAAGAATAATTAATGAAATCATAACATATGAATAAGACATTGAATTAAGGGCATGTATATTGGTGTATAACATTATGAACATTTATAAGTAGAAACAAGTTCACTCATTAAGTTAAAGACATGAAATCAATCCTCCTACATCAATGTATGGACATGCAACCTGGTCCATTCATAATATTAATAATGTGTAATTGGTTTTATCCATAACCATATGGACATTAAAACATGTACATGAAAAACATTCTGAACATGTAATCAAGTTAATGTATAACATTGTGAAGATGTAATCAGTTTCACACATAAACTTATGGTAATGATACTATGTCCATTCATAAAATTCTAAACACATAATAAGGTTCACTCGTAACAATGTGAACAATTAATCAGGATGACACATAAATGTATGGACATTCAACTAGGTCCATGCATAACATTCTGAACATGTAATAAGGTTCACTCATAATATTGAGAACATGTAATGATGTTCATGAATAAACTTACTAACATGAATCCATGTCCAGGCATAACATTGTGAACATGTAATCAAGTTCACATATAACATTGTGAACATGTAACCATGTTCATCAAAAAACACATGGACATGCAACCATGTCATTGAATAACATTTTAATAGGTAATAAGGTTCACTCATATCATTGTAAACATGTATTTAGGTTCACGCAAAAAATTAACGACCTAAAACCTGATCCATGCATAAGATTTTAACATGTAATAAGGTTTACTCATAACAATTTTTACATGTAATCATGTTCATGTATAAATATATTAACGTGAAATTAAGTCCATGAATAACACTATGAACATGTAAGCAGGTTAACACATAACATTAGGGTCATGAAATTAGGTTCACACATAACATATATACTCAGAAGTCATCCATCCTTACCCAATGCATTGTAGGGAGATATAGATCCAACAAAAGACATAACAAAATCATACATACGAGTGTCACATGATTATAAATTATAATCATATCGTAAACCATGAAATGAGATAAGTACCAGGAACATTTAATCATTTAATTACCTATCGAATAACGGAGGGTCTCATAATCACCACCCATGAAAAGAAGCAGATTTCAAAATCCTATAACCCATGAAAGGGAATATGGTTTCATAGACTTAATTCCATCAAAACATTAACCATTCATAGATATAATATTATTTTAAGAATTGAATCATTTCCCCAAAAAGGTATGAGTAACACAAACAGTTGTCATCTTTGATGGGAAATAATTTAGAAAGATCTTTTAGAAACACTTCTTAAATAGAATATCATTTATTATTTGGAAATTCATTTTGAAAATATAAAACTATTTGAAAACCATTTTCTTGAAAATAAGCTTGCAAACATATAAAGAGTTCATAGAAATCATTTTGGAAACAGTTTTTTGTGAAAAAGTATAAGAGCTTTCTTAAAACATTCAAAACATTTCATAAACACAAATCATTCATGAAAAAAATATTTTTTTTAAAATAGACTTGATATATTATAAAGGATTCTTTGAAAAATACATAAAATCTTTTTTAAAACCATTTTCAATGAAAAACACTTCATAAAAAAGAAATTTAATGAATATTAATAAAATTATTTTCTTTTAAATTAATATTTTAAATATACAATTTATGAATTAGTTAAAATACAGGTTCAATGGTGGTAAGTCCGTATGTGGTAGAAATTCCTACTGTTGCATTAAATGTTACAAAAAGTTCCTTGATATAAAAATGATAAGAAGATTCCATCTAAAATGATATACGGTAAAACAGGGGTAAAAATTTCCATTAACATCATATGATAAAATAAATAAAATAATTTTTTAGAAATCATGGTTTTGAAAGAACATAAATTTCTTACTGAAGGACAAAAAAAGTCAGATTTTCATTAATTTTTTTATTATTTATCATAATTTTTGAATATTAGAAAATAGTACTAATTCATGAATATATCATGAAAATATAGAGAAGAAGATAAATCATAGGTTTTATTGGGATATAAATCATCATTTTTCATTAATTAAAGCATAATCATAAACATTCTTGATAAAATATGATATTATTTTAATAGACTCTTATAACATAGTAACAAAAAATTATTCTCCAAATTTAAGAAAATGAAATTTAATGAAGCATATAATATCATGAAAACAATATTATTCATGATATAACATTTAAATGTTCTATTTATATACCACACAATCAAACTATGTTGTGAAAAAGGCATGTATCTCATGGTTGTTAAAGGTGAGATGAAAATTTCTTACCATAACCTTCCTTTTTTGTGTGGCCTTTATCCTTCATAAAATCTGTAACTTTTATTGGGTTATTACAAAGGTATTTACTATAATGATGTATTCCCAAATAATTGAATCAAGGCTATGGGTAGGGATTTTGGGAAGAATATTGGTCATATAATGTCCAAACCTAAGTGGGTTTAGAGGTGTGAAGAAGTGGGAGAAGTGGTCACCATTTATAGTGGAGGTGGAGTGATACTCTTGTAATATTTTGACAAAGGAATTCCATAAAAGTTTTTTTACATTTATATATGCTCTAATATTGAAAAAAACGGATATTATGTGGAGGATACAGTTGAAATATGTCTATCCAATAGATATTGGACAAGTGTATTCTTGTATTGGGCCATACGGTCAAGGTTTGGTCCCTTATTATGCTTAATTTAACCATAAATGTGGTAATTAATTTTTGTCACATTCAATAATTGATTCTTTAAATATAAAATGTTAGACATATTATATAGTATAAATTATACTGATTCTAATGGTATACACTTGGTGTTGAGTGCAACAGAGTCCGATTTTGTGTTGAGTGTATCACAAGCCATGTTGGTGTGGTGTCTCTCTTTCCAATTTGGTTTTATGTGAAATGAATATTTTAATTTGTTGAATATAATAACATAATGAAAATAAATTTTTTCAAAAATAATTAATTAAAAAAATATTTGGGTATTACACAACTGGGTAACATGAATATTAATTCCATTTCTTTTTTGATGGCTATGTTAATTCTATTTATTTAAGATGGTCAGTTGTCATTGTTTCCCAAGGATGTAGAATATTACCATGATGTCACTCCATAATAGATTTTAGTGTTACCCACTTGAATGGAGATCATGTTTTGGATCAATATACAACATGTCATGTATATTATCATGATGTCTCCATATAAGATAACACCTTATGAGTTACGAGATTTGTGAGTTTAGATCAGTGATTTTTAGTAGTGAGGTTTTGATCAGAAGAGTGTCTCACCTTGTGGTGCACTAGTTTTTTCCATGAAGAAGGGAAATGATAGATTGTTGATTTTAATTGATTATTATTTACTGAACCAAGTGACAATGAATAAAGAATATGACCTTCTATGAATTGAGGATTTATTTGAGTAGCGAAAGGAAGAATGTCAGTTATCAATGGTCAATTTTTGTTTCATGTTTACTTTTAGTGAAATATTTGGTAATTTTACTAGAGTAACTTCTTCATTGAATAAAAATTAATAAATAATAAATAATTCTTGACCCATGAGGTTTGGGTTTTGACTGAAAATGATTAAAATATATTAATCTTGAGAATCCATAAACTTGGATTGGATTATTTTTGGATGGCGTGGACATACATTGATTTTTAATGTAGTCATTAATAATTATCATCGTTAATTTAATGTATAATGAATTAATAAAATGAAGGAAATGATAAAAAGGGAATACATAATTAATGTAACTATTTTAAATTCTTATGTTCTTATAGGATATCTGGTCTTAGCAGTGATACCTAGGAGTTCGAGTCACATTAGTTGTAGTTGCATCTAAGTTCATAATTTTTCCAGAGTGTGGTTTTGATCTATATTAGAAATGGTATATTGTATTATATCATACTCCAACAGGCCAATGTAATTAATAGAATTGATAAACCGGTAGAATATATGAGGGTGTTTTCACCAACATCCCAATTGGATGATAATGTCTAATTAACTCCAATAGCTCTGTTATCTTATCTTGGAAGTTAATTGTGTTGTTATTTATAATAGTTATTTTCCCCATATATGTGTATAGAGGGATGTGATGTCTTATGGTTATTCAGACACATTTATATCTGGTTATATAATCCAAAGTATTATTATTTGTACAATACATATAGTCATTTTTTCCTTGAGGTACTTACTCAATGTATGGTCTGCGATGGTTTCTGGTATAATTATTGATGTATAATACACATCATATAATATATAATGGCATGTTGAAACAAATTGGTTTAAATATAAGGTTATATGGTATATGATGATGTGATGATGTAATGAACAAGGTTCATGTTGTGATTCATTTCTTATATGTATTTGAGATGTCTTATTTTGAAGAGATATGGATCAGGAAGTGGGATGTTGTAGAATGGTGGAAAACCAGTGGGGAAATAGGAATATGATACCACTAATATTTCATTATTATTTTATATTCTCTATGGTGAGAAATAATTAGTGAGTGTAATGGATATTGAGGCTAGGAAATTATTATTCCTTTTTTACATAATGACTTAGTTTCATTATTGATCAATGTGCCTTAGCATGATTTCATTATCATTTTCACAATAGGCCTTTGGAAGGATCCAACAGAGTAGACTATTATCCTCACACTAAGTATATATGAACGTTTTTTGGTCATTTGGATAATTTTGGGACCATTTTGGATATTACTATATTGTGGGTTTATAGAAGTTATTTTGTATTTTTGGTCATTTTCTTCATTATATTTTGATGTTTATTGTTTTTAGTGGTTTTCATACTGTATGACATTGCATGTTTTCACTTGGTATATATATATATATGAACAGGTTTTAATTCATGTATAATTATTATTTACCCCTTCTTCATATTCACATAGAGGTTAATTCCATTTATATGTATGTTTATTATACCTTCAGTGTTAGTTGGTACCCCGTCTCCTACTAGGGGTAGGAATCAATAAGTCACCTTCTCTCTTTACTCATTACTATCCCAGGAGGGGTACACTTTGTGGGGAGTTGTTCATGACATGTATTAACATATAAGAAAATTGATTTCACAAAACTATTCACCTTTAAAAAAAATTATATCTCCACACACACACACAAACAAACAAACATGAGTGTGTATGTATGGTGGGATTTAAATATGACCAGTAGGATTCCATAAAATAGTTTATGTAATTAGTTTTATAAAATATAATATAACAACTAGTTTGATCGTATATAAAATATAGGTTTTACACAGAAGGAATGTTTATGAAAATTATTCACATGATTTTACCATTTTATAACACATCCATTGATTACAAAAAAAATAATAGTGGAATAAAAACATTAATGAGATATTTCAAAAAATGGATTTAGATTTCGATTGAATTTCAGGAAAATTATTTACTTTTTATTAAACATATTTAAATCACTTTTTTGATTAAACCATGATATACAACTATTTTAAAAACCCAAACAACTTTTATATATTTCAAAACAATAATTTTAGTTCATTAAAAATAAAATTTAGGGTTTACTTTCCTTAAAAATAGTTTTTCAAAATAACTTTAAAAAAAATTGAAAGAAAAATAAACCGTGAAATAAAAAAATGTATAATCTCAATAAAGTACCATAACCAAAAATAAGAATAATAAAAAAATATAGATATAAAAAAATTGAGCCTAAAAAAAATAATTGGATTTGGGGATACACAAATGTGTGGAGTGGGGGTCGCCTAATAGAGTAATTGATAACATCTAGTTGTTATGGATAACTTACTAGGGAATAAAATCACATGATCCAAGACCATTAATCTCATTAAACTATCCTACCTAAGTAAACCTAATATAAATACACCTTGGGATGTCTCTCAATCTTACTAGAGAAACCATCCCAGTATCACACTAGATTCTACTAGGACACAATCCATAGTGAGAAAAATCATATATAAGGAGTTATTCGACATATAAACTAAACTATAATATCACTTATTTTGATATTTTACATAGTCACCTATTGTTCCCATGAAATTAACCAAATGGATATAAAAAACATGTAAAATACATGGTTAAAAAATTGATATATAATAAAAGGAAATAAATAAATCTCATACCTCACCATCAACACCCACTCAAGAAGCATCCACCTTAACATTATTCAAAAATCACATCATAATAATCAATAAACATCCCATAAAGGGGCAAATACCTATACAAGGAACAACCAAAATGAAATGGTACTTAAGTTGAGGGTATCATGACAATAAGAAAATTCATTTCTGAAATATCTCAACAGGATTTTGAAATATATCATATAATTCCCAATTATTTTAACATCCATTGAAATCCAATTCATAATATATTGTGGGAGAATTATTTTGAAAACCCCACTTTATTTTAAAATGATAAAAAAAATCCATTAATTACATTTTGTTTTAAAACAATTTAAAGGAGGGGAAAAAACACCCCTATTTTTAAAATTACCACTTTTATAAAATAAAACATTCTCTCAAAAAAATTATTTTACTATTTTGATAAAAAGAAGGGGTAATCCAACTCATTAAATACATTAAATTCATTATAAATATTCTCTCTAGGATTTAAATAAAAACATGGCACATGAAACAACATATTTTATAATAGATACTTTGAATAAATTGAAAAATCATTTATGTAAATTAAAAAATTCAATGAAAACATTTTATAAACCCCAAAAGGGTCTTATACATTGATATAAATTTTTTTGAATGAATTTATAACACTCAATAATATTATAAAATTGAGAAAAAATAAATTCATAAAACCCCATCCTCAATCAAAGATAAAACAAGTATCCTTTGAATGATTATGTAAGATATTGTAAGGAAATTTCCTCTAAATGTTCTTAAAAAACAAAATCCTTGACATTAGACTAACACAATCCATTATTTTGGTCACAATAGACACTTGGTTTTCTGAACAAAAATAAACTAAGAATAAAAGAATACTATATTAAGAAGGAAGGAGGTAAAAGGTGTTACCTTGAATATATCTCACTAAACTCTAAGTAAACCACCATGGAAGAACCAAGGGAACTTAAAAGAGGTGAATCCCATGTATAAGAGCATTTTAGGATAAATTAATTGTATAAATTTAGGGTAAGGGTAAAAAATATACATGGGTATAAATTGAAATTAATTTTTTTTAAACAATTGGTAAAAACACAATGTTTGGGAAAATATGCACCAAAAGTGGGGTGCCCACTATTAAGGAACTGAACACCTCATTGTATCTAGACACATAATTTCATCTAACCATGTATAAATTTTGTGTCCTTCCCTAATATATAAATCAATGCAACATAGTGTTCCTAATAATCCATATAGTCTGGAGAACATGAAAAAAATGAAAACCACGCTAGAAACCCCCCACCCCATCTGTATGGTTTGGATTCAAGATATGTACATATCACATCCTAACCTTGTTGCTAGATATGCTAATACAATTTTAATGTTATTAAAAATCTAGCTCTTGAAAACATCATAAATATATAAAAAATAAACCAAAATTAAATATAATATAATAAAATAGGGATATGGGTGTGTCACAATAACATGTGGTCTAATGATATTTCTTATGTGGTTATTTTCTAATTAATATCACATCAACTCAAAATTTCACAAAAAAAACTTTTAATAAGAATATGTAGTGGAAAATAATAATAACATGCTTAATAAATTTCATGTCAATATCTAATAACATCCCATATGTATCATATATCTCAACATGACTTTAATGTAAAGCTCAAATACCATTACATGAATTATAAATCTAAAATGTAAAATATTGTAAAGTATTCAAAATACGTCAAGATAACTCAAATGCATATGAAAATAACTCCATGATTTCTTAAAAATCATATAATGGATAATAATACCTTTTATAATTATATGAAACACCATATATATAATTATTACACATGCAAGATGCGTAGATAGATGAAGTGATAAAAATTATTGGTAAAAACCACTACAATACTAGAAATACCATTCAGTTTTACTTCTAGAAATTGATTTTATACCCACATTTTTAAACCATGGGTATAGCCCCTAAAACTATGGGTGTAGGATATATGCACAGTTTTAGGAACTGTGGCTGATAGAGGCATCAATATAACCATATTTTAATGTTTTTCAGACAAACATTGGGAATATTACCAATATATTCTATCATACCGTTGGTTTATAAAAAATTGTTGGTATTGAATAAGACAATAGAGAATCTATAACCAGGTTTCTGAGAACCGTTTGTATACGAACCGAAATACATTTGGAAGCAGTAGCAACTAAACCTCATCCACCATCACCTGAAGATTTAAATAAAATTAAACACATAGTATACATTCAATGAAGTACAAATGTTTTTTATTTTTTAGTCAACCAAATTCTTATAATATTTAAAAACCCATATACAATGCCAAAAAATACGTATACATTTATAGAATCAATCAGTTCAATTTAGGTAATAACATCCACAAATCTTCCTTTCTACTGGGTAAAAAATATAGGGGATAATTATCTCCCCCATCAACAGTATCATCACCCTCATCACCATCAACAACACCATCACTACCATTATTAATATCCTCATCATTAGTAACATCATCTAAAGAAGAAACAACATAATCTGATTCAACAACATCATCAATAACATCATCAATGTCATCATCGCCACCAACATCAACTCCCATGACTATAGGAACGTCATTGGAATCATTTAGGATATCATTTAAAGATCAAATTGATTCCATATATTAATCATTAGTAGTAACAACCTCAAATGTAAGTGATTAACTTATCAATTGCATATCATTATGAAAGTGCTTTGTGATCATCTTACTTATTTTACACTCTTGTTTTCTTATTTCATGCTCTTATAATGATATTTAATTTCCTCATCTACTTCTACATGAGCACTTTACAACTTTTTTGGTCTAATAGGTTTGATAAAGGATCGATGAGGAAAAATACCTAGAGGGGATGCTATTTTTACTTGGTCTCCATCAGACCCTCTCCTGGTGCTTCTCACCTAAAATAAGACTCTGTTAATGGTTTTTACCGAAGTTTTAATATTATTTAACAAAGAGGGACTCCATTAAAGACTTTTAAAAATATGAATAAGATATTAAATAATTAACCCCAAATAAATGTTTTTAATATAAATAAATATAATAAATATATTTTCTTGTGTTTGTGTATTTTCTGAATTTCCATCATTTTTCTTACTACATAAGAAAAATATTTTTTCTCAAGGCACATGGACTTTGATGCCCAATACCACTTGCTAAAAATGTTACTGATTAGTATAACCAAATTTTTAATTTAAATACATTATAATCATGAATAATAAAAAATGGAATAACTTTTAAATGATTGAAATAAAAATAAAATTCAACATGTGATAAACATTAATGAACAATTCCTATATAAATTATAATGATAAATGCTATAAATATTTATATTCTCATTATAAAAATTCAATAAATATCATCTATTATTTATTATTGAAAATATTGATAAAATCCAAGTGAACATTACAAACATTTAGTGAAAATTTATATTACCACATTATAAAAATAAGTAGGAGGATTTCTAAATCAAAAGATGCAAAAAAGATTCCTGTAAGAGGAATTAACATTTTTTTGGTATATCATAATTATTTAATATCATAATATGACATACGTTACTGATTTACAAAATATAAAATTAATAATGAATAAAAAATAATTCATTAAAATATATAAGCACATATAACAATGTATATTTATATATTATTTCTATTCATATTAATATATATAGTGCTTCCTATGACCATGTACTGCCGATCACCCCAATGTGTGGAGATACGTCATTGAATCTTTATTATTTTTGTTTTTTCCTGACAATTCATAAAAAAATCAATAAAATTACTATGAAAAAAATTCAACATTTAGACTATTAAATTCTTGAAATACCATAAACACATCAGTCATCAAATATATGATCAATTTTTAATATTGATTATTTTGGACAATTGAAGAATATGTGTACATCCAATAAATCGGAACCAACACTTCTCCTCTTACCAACATATAACTCTGGATTTTATAATCATCATGACTCCCCAAGATTCATCAACCATGAAACATTAAAAGCTTCAATGTTAGTAAAGATTAATTGAATCTTAAATTAACTTGTTAATTCACATAATTATAGTAAAAAATATAGTTATAAATTTATATGATTTCATACACACATCTCCGCACATGATTTTTCCTTGATATCATTACTGAGATCTCTCTATGAGTTCGGTTCCACTGGACGGATATCATGGTACATGGTTAATGATTCAATGAAACATCTATACTCCCTATCATTTTTACCTACCATATGACTTTCTTGATTGTAATCCACCAGTATTTTTGTTTCATGATTCTAGGATTCTCTCATACTCGTGTTCCCACTTCGTCTACTAGAATATCCCACTAAATTATATAAAAGGGAGACGAAAAGAATAATAATTAAGTCATATTACAATAGTAAAATAATGATGTGATATAATTTCAAATGTTTCTAATAAATAAACATGATGCAGGCTAATCAATTGGCTCTGCTGGAACTATGGGATTTTAGGGATCAATTTCTTCCAAATGTTGTGTCTATTCCAATACATGCTTTGTGTGATCTTCACACACTTTAGTGGGGGCTAAATGAATAGAATCATAAAATCGTGGATGGAAAAAGGGAAATGAATGTGATGTAGACAGGATAGTAATTTTGTAGTAGGGTTGGGGATACATCAATGGATATAGAGATTGTATAGTTCAAGCCAACCCTATAAGAGATGTATAAATAGTATGGGAAGAAGAAGATAAATGAGATGTTTTTGGAGGCATGGGTAGGAACATCCTTGTAGATGATGTATACATCGAATGGGAAGAAGAAGATAAGTGAGATGATGATGGAGGCATTGGTAGGAACACTCCATAACGTAGCATAGACAAGGTATGGCTAGAAGATGCTAAATGATACGATGTTGGAGGCCTGGATAGGAAAATACATTGTAGAACAATTGGATGATTGAAAGGTGTGGTACATGAGGTATTTTATGATGAGTCAGAAAGGGAATGTGTAAGAAGGGTGTCCGTCTAGGTCTAGGAGAAACCCCACTTAGACCCATACTGGTAGGATTTGGAGGAGTCAAATCTAAAGAAAGTGAATTTCAGAAAAGAAAATTTGATAAAGAATAGGAAAATTTAATTAAATGTAATGAACAGGAAAAATAGTAAAATTATTATACATACTAAAGGAACTGGAGTGTCCAACCCATTATCATTCCATTGTTGATCAGCAAAACATAATTGTTTCCATAAAACTTATTTCATAATATTCATTAGAGGGAAATATACTATTTTTAGATATTGTTTTAAAAAATAATGCACACAACTTAGAATTCAAATAATTCATAATCAATGTGAAAAAATTATTTAGTAACAATAATATAAAACCATGTTTCCAATTTTACAAAAACCCATTTTAAAATTGGTTTTATGAATTTGAGTAATTATAATTATATTGAATGAAACAAAAACAAATGATGAATCATACATATCATTCTAGACAGAAACTAAATTAAAATAATTACCGCAATACCATCCTAAAAAATTCATGTCATGTTAAACTAAACAAATAATGAACATATATGGTTGTTTTATATATTACTGTTTCATTCTGGTTTTTGGCCATGAAACACCAAACGACTCAGTATCCAATGATTGATGGACCTGCTTTCCAAAGGCAGGCGTTAACCAGATGGTCTGACGAACGACTCTTAAGAACTCAAATTTGTCGAGATGATCGAAATTCAGGCTCATCGCACCCTTTGGGGGGGGATTATTGGCTGTTCCGGGACACTCTTATAGATTTAAGACATATTCATATGTTTCCGAATTTTTAGAGTATACCCAAACATAGTACCGATGGATTGAACCTTGGCGGGAAACGGTAAACTGGGTATAGGGGTTCAGAATCATTTATGCCCAAGGTTTACCATCCCTTGTTGTATTAATGACCTTGAAGGGATGGAAGTCGCTTGTGGCGGCACTAGGAGTGGTGTAGTGAACTGACATAAATAAGGTAAGATCGACCGTCTGTTGGGCTTGAACCTCAGGGAGGCTTCCTACGTACCCTACTTAGGATGCAGGGATCAATGTCCACGTAGTTCGGATAGGTGTTGGGGAACCGACGTGAAGAGAGACCTAGTGGTCCGATGGGTGGTGGGCTTGAACCTCATGGAGGCTTCCTACGTACCATGTCTAGGAGGCAGGGATCAAAGTCCACGTAGTTTTCATGAACTGTTTAATGTCATGTTGGATGGGGGCATACAGTTTAACATCTTGTTGAAAGAGGGTGGAACTCGATGTGATGAAACGATCGAGTGGTAGGCTTGAGTCTCGTAGAGGCATCCTACATACCATGCCTAGCATTGAATCAAAGTCCCCGTAGTTCTCTTTGGATTGGGGATTACGCTCTAGGTAAGCGCAGAATGATGGGATGGGGATTACACTCTGAGGAGTCCCATAGGAGTATTTCATGGTCGATGCTTACTCTAAGCCTACGTGAGTCATGATCGGTGTGAGAAACAAGAGGCATCAGGGACCATAGGATCACGTCGTGAAAGGTGCACCCGTGAGAAGTGGAGTGGGGCTTACGCATGAAGGCGGCCCGGGGTGATGAATTGGGTCTTACACTCTATGGAGGCTCATAAGGTCAGGGCTGACTCTGAGATGGTCATCCAGAGTGACAAAGCCCAGTGGGAGAGGGAAAGGGGGCTACTTCTCTTCCCATCTCCTCTCTTATTCCCCAAGGAGATACCCGAGGAAGTACCGAGGTGCATGGGGACGGATGCCTTCATATGGGCATATCGCCCCCTCTCTGGGGGGGAGAAGTTCCCGAATGCCGAAGCGTGCAGTCCCTCATCCTGGTGAGTAGAGGCAGGAAGGGGGCTCTTGGGATTAGACCCCGCATTACCGTGGGAATGTGAACCCAGGCATGATTTGGAAATCCGACCAAGGGTCGGGGAAACCCCGTTGCCCCTATTTACCATGGGTATGTAAACTCTAAATGGTGCACTGATGCACTTGAAAGTTATATCATGATGATCCAGTGGCTCTGGAGGAGACCTCGGCTCGAGGCCGATGAATAGGCCGATGAAGGAGTCGCGGAAGACCTGGCTAGATTTGAATGATTTTACATGGCTCTGGAAATGATAACACCGACGTATTTGCCAAGCCACTGAGAGGTATTGTTGGTGGTGCCCTTCGCGTGGGGAAGTGCCATGCGGCTGGAGAAGCCATCCGCGAACCGCGGTGTTCCGCGGACTGATCGATGTCCCGCGAACCAGGGTGCTTCGTGATTTCAGGTTCAATCTGCGAATCATGGTGGTTCAAAGATTCGGGTTCAATCTGCGAACCAAGGTGGTTCACGGTAGGTTCTAGGAGGGTAGTGGCGACCAGGGAGGCGCCAGTCGGAGGCTCGTCAGTCGGGGCTTCTCCCGAAGGAGAGGGTGCTCCGCGGTACCACAGATGGAAAAAGGTGCATAAACTCCCTGGTCCGTGGGAAAGTCATCTGCAGCGGGGGGTATGGTTCGCGGTTATCCTTTTTGTTATTTTATGTTCGTGGTTCACCAAATTATTATGAGTTTTCCGATTCATTCTTAATTCATATACCTGTTGTGGTTCGCGGATGGGAATTTCGCTGTTTGCGAAATCTGAAGCCTTCCATCAACTGATCCCCTATCCCTTCGAATCTAATTCCAGTTCTCTAATCCCCTCTTCTTTCACCCTTGGTCTCCTTTTATAGAGTGGGGAAGGGAATGATTCTGTGGCCATGCAACACCTTTTGCGGAGGCCCATAACCAAATACCCGGTTCATAGCTGACTTGTTCAATCCGCGATTTGTGGTGGGTATTGATCGCTCCCCTTCTCCATGAGGCGAACTCAGGGAGTGCTCTGTGGCTGCAGAGGGTTCCGCCTCCATTCAGCGAATGACAATGGGTGTGGCCTGAACCGGTTGACGAGGCCCACGGTTTGGGTGGTTCATGACGGTGAACCAAACTGGCGCCCATCCTATCCCGCGACCATGAAGCCTCTCCGCCTCTATTTCACGAATGACAATTGTTCATGGAGGGGGTGCCTCGCAGTGCCTTGCCATGTTGCGCTTCCAAGGATCGGTTCACGGACCAATTCACGAACCGCACCCTTTTATGGAACTTCTTTGATTATTTTCCGCCAATTCTTTTAGGGGATTTGGGTAAAAATTCCTTTGTGGATTTTTTAGGACCCTATAAATGCCCCCCATCGGAATGGGGTCCGATCAGAATGAAGAGGAGGCCATTCTAATTTGAAGACGTCCTGAAACTGATATGGTTTACAGTATAAAGGTGGACCAGGTTTGGGACCACGCCTATAAATATGGGGAGCCCTCACTTTCCTTTACCGAATTCTTCACAAAACCAGAGCTCCTTCCCCTCCGTGTGTTTGCTCCTTCGCGAAGTGCCTCATCCGCGAACCGGCAGAAACATCCACAAACCATTTCTTCTTCGCGGTTGCCTTCACACATGAACCGACATCCCTACTATGACCCATTACTCATAATTAATAAAAAATTATGTGATGACGAGTTGCGGAGGAACTTTCTTCATGGTTTTGATGCTCCGCGGACTAAACATCTCTTGGACTTTAAAAATTATCTGAATTGTCCGAATAAACTCGGGATGGAATTTCCGCGGAGCAACTTGGTTCGTGGTTTCCTGGCCAATGCTCTGCAGGCCAGTGCTTCGTGAACTGATTTCGCAATGGGCTGGTTCGCGGAATGATGTCATCACAAACCATCCTCCACGGACTCCTTGCTGATTTGGTTGTGAAGGCTCCTTAACCATCTGATTTTTATTCCAGAATGATTTCTCTAATTATGCAGGGAGAAATTATGATTCCCCCTCGTTCTGTGCTGAGGCCTTCTGTAGATCCCCTCTTCACCGCCTCATAGAGACGTTCGGCTATGATTCACAGAGTGGTGAGTGTCACAGGGGACCCTAGCCGGTCCATCATTCCTGATGACGGTGCATTGAATAACCTACTCTCTCCAGAGCTTCTGAGTTATTAATTATCTAATCGGCTCCACCTCTAGGGCTTCGGTCTCCAGGACGACGTCCCTATCCCCCATACTTTTACAGGTCTCCCTTCTCCTTTCCTGGAAGCGCCTTCAAAATGAATTCAGGCAAACATTACCCAATCCGTGGAGATAATCTCTAATTTTGGTCCGAATGACACATCTATTTTGAGGGGCTCTATCTAGACACAAAGCGATTAGTGTGCTCAAGACCTTTCTCAAATAGTTGTCCTTAAGGACTACACTTCTATTATTAATCTTTCTCGAAGGGATACTGATGCGGGGTGAGTTCCAAGGTGGGATCATTGGTCCGGTGGGCTCTTCTCAAATGATTGGGCTTGGGATTTTGGGTCCATCACCACTGTCGGAAGTCTCCCGATTCCCTAGAAGCTATCAACCTATACTCCACAGTGCGGGCTTCCCAATTTATTGTCTACCCACTGTCTTTGATCCTGCCCGACCTGTTTAGCCGCTGGTGTTCAAGTACTAATACTTTTCACCTTGCCCATGGTGAAGTCGGCATCAGTCTGTGGGACATCTACCAGATAGGAGGACTGCCGAATTCTGGCGAGATGTATGAGGAATTTTTTCCCACTCCCGATGCATGGGACGACATCGAACAAGTGCCTTTATTGGCGAAAGAGCTGCTGACCATGGCAGAGCAGTCATTGGGTCAGGCCTTGCATGTCGGCTCGCTTATTCCTTATAGAACTTGGATAGGGTTATTTTTTAACACCACTGGTCCTACGACGAAGATTATGCGTCCCAGGACTCATCCTTCCCAACAGTCACGAACCATTCAATGTTCATACTGGGAGGTGCTGGAAGTAGATGACTACCTTTAATGGGGTTACGAGGTGCACCCTGGTGTGTCTCCTATGCTCTGGTTGGTCAGTCTGATTGCTATGTTTTTGAGCGAATGGCTATTCCCTTCCTAGGATGTTAATCCCGTTGTCCGGCCCTGCACATTGATGATGGTGGACGAGTTAGCAGAGGGTCGCTTGGTGAATTTAGCTGTGACCACTTTGGCCCGTATCTACGAGCTACAGGGCCACATGCAGGTGGGCTGGTCATCCTACAATCTAAGAGGGACATTTAAATTTTTTTATGGCTAGGTGGAGGATCGCTGTAGCTGTTATGAGTATCGTCACAACATGGCCATCCCACTTCCTACCTTTCGGCCTACCCTACTGGATATAGCCGGAGTTCGCTTGAAATATATCAACTCTAGTGAAGTCCTCGAGCTCCTGAGTGACTTCTACTTGTTCATCTTCACTCCCTAACCCACCCCTTCTGGCGTCTTAGTTGACAACCGCTGGGGGAGCTTGGAGGGGAGCCCTTACATGGTCTCCCTACGGGACATGTTTTTGTCCACACGGATTGACGATGTCTCTTTGTGCGAGTTGTATGCCCCGTATCACTTTTCTCGCCATTTCGGGTGCATGAACGTCAAAGCTTCCCTTCCCCCTCCTCGGGCCCAAGGACTACATCCAGCCATACTTTATTAGTGGTGGCTGATGCTGACATGGGAGGGATCTGACGCAAGCATTCCCCTGCCTGATACGGGCGCGGCTGCTGGACTTTCCCTGGAATATGCAATGACATGGGTAAAATACTATCCTGATGGGATCCTAGGGAAGGATGTCTGACAGACTCCCAAATCGGGAGGTATGGTGGCTGATGCATCCATTAAACCATCCTCGTCAGTTTAAAGGGATAACCAAGTAATGGCTCGCCGATCGAATCAATTCAGAGAAATTTCCTCTCCCGACCCTGCGGTGGCCATAATTCGGGAAAGTTCATCCTTCTTGTGCATGGATAAGGACGACTCTATGGTGTCGGGTCCCAGCGAGACCATCCCAGAGGTTCCGCCAGTCGATATCGGTCTTAGCAACTAGGTCCCCAATCCTGAACCGGGGTTAGGAGCTCCAGACTTTCCTGATTCAGAGCCAACTTCTAGTGAGCACACGTCTGCGCGGGTGCCATGCCATACTTTATTCTCGTGTCATCAAGAAAGGATACCAAATATCCTCGCATCATGGAGGACCATAGATAATTGCGCAGGTGGGCCTGGCCCCGAATCTGTGAGATCATCACTGAAACCCCTTTAGCCTAAATGGCAACGAAAACCAAAGCTCTTCGTCATCTCTTCCTGGGTTTGGGGTTTGGTGGCTTTGACTATTGGCACTTCCACTCTTTTGCTTGCCAAGTTGTCATGGCCCACGAAAAGCTATCACTAGTGAATGAACACTCATTCACTTTGAGACCACTCATTTCAGGGCCTAAACCTTGGAGGAAACCACAACATATCTCCATCAACTGATAGCACATGAGGCGATCTCCCGGGATTAGGCGGCCATCTTATCCTCCTAGTTGCACGCATGTGAGGAAGGAGCTATGATGCTGAGGGATCAGTTATCGGATATGACTGGCCATCTTGAAGTCACCAAAAAAGGGATCAACGATCTCCAAAATATAGTGGAGCGTATCCGTCCCGTGGCTGAGGCTCAGACCAGGGAGCAAGAAGTGTTGGAACAATCTTGTGACGGAATTCACCGCGTAGTCGCTGATCTGGTGGGGAGAGTAAGTCGTGCTTCTTTATAACTATCATAGCGACTTTTGTATCCTCTGTTTCACTTACCCCTATGTTCCCCCCTTCTTTTTTGTATAATGGAGAGACCCCAGCTTGTGGGCATCCTCTTTTTTTTCTGAATGAAATACAGTCTCCATTAATCACTCGTTGCTGTATAATTTGATAGTTACTTAGAAGAATTGTTTTGAAAATAACAATTCACTGAATCAGAACTAATCATAACTCAGGAAAACAAGCTCTAATTTTTTCTTGGACCATGGGATCTAGTGAGCGGAGTCTAGCTATTTCTAGGGTTTTATATGAAAACCCTAAAAATGTTTTGTCTTTTTCTTCTTTTAATGCCCTGATATTACCTGGGCCCATTAATGTGGACCCAGCGGGTATAACACGAAATTTTATTAGGTCTCCCTTTTCGGGTTTTCGGCCTAACAGACTTTGTGGCTCTTTCTTCTATGAGCGATTTAAAGTCTCGCCGACAAGACTATCATTTCTGATGTTTTAGGTCGAACATATTTGACTAAATAAGGTTGGGTGAGGGCCCCAATAGGGTTCAACTGATGAAAATATGTCTTAATATCCTTCACACATACGTGGGGGAAACATGTTTGAATTTGAGCGGCATTCAGGGCATGGCTCAGGGCATGGTAGTCATGCCGGCGTACAGAGGTAAGAAGAGCATTGCCTAAGGAAAACATTCCTTTAGTAGACGGGCCAGGGGAAATCAATATGCAGAGCTTCTGAGGGCATGGTATGCATAGTCATACAAAGGTGTCCTTAAGTCAATGACTTTTCCGTTTCTGATGGCCAGGGGACTTCATGGAAGTCTGGCTTATAGAAACCACGATGGGTGGCATGGAATGAAATTAAAACTACCAGGGGCGGCTCAGAAGGGGAGTGTGACATCTAAAAGGGTTTTGGGAACATCCGTACTAATCAGGAGCGTGGTCCGGAGACCACCCCACCTACGCGTTTAGTTAGCGTAAGGGATGGTTGAGGCTTGACGTAGTTTAAAGTCATGCAGCTAGGACATTATCTGAAATGGAACGACATCTCCTAGTTCTCGGTAATCTCATCAATGAAATTTCCCCGCATTCAGGTAGGATTCTAAAAGAGGCTAGTAATCTGTAGATCAGAGGGTTTCTGAATGCCTGGATAGAAATGGGGGCTCAGAGGCCAAGAAGCATACATAAAGAAGCATTTCCCAAGGAAATCTTGCCTTTGGTAGAGAGGACAGGGTAAATCAATATGCAGAGCTGCTGAGGGCATGGTATGCATAGTCATACAAATGTGTCCTTAAGTCAAAGACTATCCACTTCTGATAGCCGAGCAACTTCAGGAATGTTGAGATTTGGAACCACCATGGGTGGCTTATGAGAGTTTGGCTTTTTCTGAGTACATAGTTTGGTTTATGATGAGAGTGTTCCTAAATTCGAGGGAAATATCTAGACTATACATCCTCAGAACTAGTGAAGTAATTATTTCTCACGTTGGTGTGAGGCGGTGGTTCATGTAGGTCTGACCCGTGCACTACAAGACAGAGAAAAGCCTATGTTTTTTTACTTAACCCGTGATGGGTTCGACCATGCAGCTTAACATCATGCGGTAAGGACGAGGAGAATTATTAAAAGTTTTCATACAGTTTAACATCATGCGTTGAGGACAGGGGGAATTTTTAAAGGCCTCTATGCAGTTTAATGTCATGCAGAAAGGATGGGGGCATTTTTTTTAAGTTTCTATGCAGTTTAACGTCATGCAGAGAGGACGGAATTCGTGCAATTTAACATCATGTGGCGAGGACAGAGATATCTTTAAGGGTTTTCGTGCAGTTTAACGTCATGAGGCGAGGACGGGGGGCATTATTGTGAAGGATGCTCTTCATCATAATATAATTGGGCTTTAATACCTCAACATTCCCCAGGCATGGAAGGGGGTTAATTGGTGTAAATTATGGTTCTGGGGCTTCTGGGATCATGAGAGGTGATATGGGGGCTCTAAGGCCGGTAAGTGTACGAAGCTAGGAAGAGCATCGCCTGTGGAAATCTTGCCATTGATGGACAAGCCAGGGGATATCATTATGAAGAGCTGCTGGGGGAATGGTATTCATAGTCATACAAAGGTGTCCACGGGTTGATAACTTTCCACTTCTGATGGTTGTGAGTGGTCATGGGGATCCACGAAGTCTGTCATCTGGTGATGAATGCCTCGACATGTTGGGGATATTCTTCCCCAGCTGCAATTAAATCTTAAAGAGCCCCATGCGCTGATTTATCTTGGTCGCGTGGGTGTTCCGTCACTCCATGCAGTTTAACGTCATGAGGTGAGGACGACGTACTCCTAGTTTATTAGTCATAGAGCTTATACCATTGGGTGACTATCGCTGCAATCACTCGAAGGATAATTTGGTCAGGATGTTATTGTATACTTGGAACATGGTGGGGGATGAAGGTCATAAACTACAACTTTGAGCTTTACCAGATTAGGAGTTATGGTGTGGGGGCTTTGAGGCCGGTAGGAGTGTGGAGCTAGGAGAAGTACCGCCTAAGGAAATCATTCCGTTGATGGACTTGCCAGGGGCTATCATTATGTAGAGACGCTGAGGGCATGGTATGCATAGTCATATAAAGTTGTCCCTGGGTCGATAATTTTCCACTTCTGATAGCCATGAATGATTATGAAAATCCACGATTGCTCACTGTGCAGAGTTCGACATGTGGGGATGATGGTGTCTGGGTATACAAGAAACATCTTCACCACAATTGTTCATTGAGTCAATGTAGCCTAGTCCTGGATTGATGTTTGTTGATGCAGGTCACTATGTGAACCACTGGAAGACACATAGGATATCCAGATAAGGAAACCCTGGAAACACCCGAATGTGAAAAGGTGAATGAACTTCTAAACCACTTCGCCATAATCTTCTGGATCAAGAGAAATGGTCTGGGGGCTCTGAGGCCAGTAAACGTATGGTGCTAGGAAGAGTGTCACCTGTGGAAATATTTCCTTTGGTAGACGAGCCAGAAGCTATCAATATGTAGAGCCGCTAAGGGCATGGCATGAATTGTCGTATAAAGGTGTCCACAGGTCAATAACATTCCACTTCCGATGGCCATGAGTGGTTATGAAGATCCATAATTATCCAGGTCGTGGAGTCGGATGTACGGAAATGATGTATCCAAATGTGCAAGGAGTATCTCCATCTCATATCGCCATGTGTCCTGGGTGGGTCGCGATGAAGTCAGTGCAGTTTAACATCATGTGGTGAGGACAAACTCCATGTAGTTGAACGTCATGCGGTAAGGATGAAGGTGACCCAACGTGAATGAAAAAGGGGGTCTACGCATTTTAACGTCGTGTGGTGGGAACAAATTCCGTGCTGTTTAACATCATGTTGTAAGGACGATGATAAACACCCCGTGCAGGTCTGGTCCGTACATGGGGGAAGGGGGAATTTTTAACATCATTGTCTGTGAAGTTTAATGTCGTGCAGTAAGGAAGAAGATATACACCCCATGTCAGTCTGGTTCGCACACTGGGGGGAAATGGAATCCCTTTTTTTGGAAGTGGTTGGGCCGGGATAGGGAATCCCGACGTCGTTATGTATCCTATGAGGGCCGGAATCAATCCATACGTAGTTCTCTATAAATATGACACACCCAGTGTCAGTCTGGTCCGTACACGGGGGAAAGGGGACATTTTTTTGAAGTGGCTAGGCCAGGATAGGGAATCTTGGCGTCTCTATGTATCCTGCGAGGGAAGGAATCAAGCAGTACGTAGTTCTCTGAAATCCGTGCAGTTTATCATCATGTGGTGAGGAAATGGTCTGTACAGTTTAACGTCTTGTAGTAAGGATGAGGGATAATTATTAGATTCTGTGTATTTTAACGTCATGTGGTGAGGACGAGGTGCTTGGAAGTTAAACGTCATACATATCGGACAAAGAGTTCTCGGTCTCTATGAGAAATACTTCTTCAAGAATCTCACATTGGTAGGAGCCGTGGAGGACTGCCCTTCCATGGAGATCAAGGCATATGCTCCGTTGGAGTAGACCTTGTGTATAGTATATGGTCCCTCCCACTTGGGCTCCATCTTTGGAGGCTTTTTTCCAGGTATCATTGGGGTTTGGGGGACCAGCACTAATTCTCCTTCCAGGAAAGACCAGAGGCGGACCTTTTTGTTGAAGACTCGTGCGATCCAGTTCTAGTATACTTCTAGGTGGTGTAGAGTGTGAAACAGCTTCTCATCAAGTTGTTCCAATTCACCTAGTCGCTTTTCAGACTACTCATCAATGGATAATCGATCACAGATGGTAACACGGAGTGAGGGAAGTTGGACTTCAATGGGAATGACCGCCTCCGTGCCGTACACCAATGAGTATGGGGTAGACAGAGTAGCGGTGCAGATTGTGGTTCCATAAGCCCACAATGCATGGAGGAGTATATCCAGCCATGACTTCTTGTCTTTTTTACAATTTTCTGGAGGATGTTGGACAGGGTCTTGTTAAAAGCTTCTATCTGTCGTTGGCCTCTGCATAGTAGAGGGATGAGTGGTTAGCCTTGATAATATACTCATGGTATTGCTTTTCCAACTCAGCAGAGGAAAAATTGGAGCAGTTTTCCATCATTATGGTATGTGGGACACCAAATATGGTGATGATATTGGTCTTCATTAAGCAAATGTTATTTATTTCCCTGACTTCCTTGAGGGGTATGGCTTCTGCCCATTTGGAAAAGAATTTGGTCGTCGTGAGGATATACTTCAGCTGTTTGGCCATGGCGGGAGGATACGGTCCCATGACGTCCAACCCCCAGATGACAGACGTCCAGGAGTATATAGCTTGATGAAGCAACTCCGGGTGTTGGTGTATGAATTTGGCATGGATCTGGCATGAGTTTCATTTTGTGGTAAAATGCTCGCAGTCTCGTGCCATTGTGGGCCAGTAGTACCCAAGCCTTCGAACCTGATGGGAATACATGGTCCCTGGTTGATGTCCTCCACATGCTCCTACATGTACTTTAGTCAGGACGACGGTGGTTTCTTCTTCATCAATGCATATGAGGAGCACTCCATCGAGGCCTCATTTTTAGAGGACCTCTTGCTGACTCGTTCCTCCATATAGGACAAAATTGATTGCCCTTCTCTGTATTTGCTCTTGTTCAGCCCTGTCTGATGGAATCTCTCCCTGTTGAAGGTATCCCATGATGGGGGTCATCCAGCTGGTAGCAGGAGCATATGGCTCGGGGAAAGGACTGACTTTGTGGATCTCTTCCATCTTAACTTGAACAAATGGCAATACCATTCGACGATGAGCAATACTGATAACTTTTTCATCCGGGTCTGGGTCGGCTAGGGTTATGGCCGTGTTGGCTAATGCATCGGCCTGAGCGTTCTGGGACCGAGGAATATAAGTCAATGTTGGTTCTATGGAGAACTCATCCATTAACCCTCAGACATGGTCAAACAAGGGGATCAATTCCTCCTTTTTAATAGCATAGTCACCATTGACTTGCTTGATAACCAACTCCGAGTCACCTTTTACCTTAAGGTGCTGTACTTGTGCCTGGAGTGTGAGTTCCAGGCCCGCAATGAGGTCTTGATATTCTGCTTCATTGTTCGTACATCCATCTGAAAGGAGGATGGAATATGAAAAAACTGCCTTTTTGGGGACACAAGTATTATCCCCAGACCCACTTTGTTGAATTTGGGATCCTCCATCCTCTTCCCGGTGGGGCTTTGGGACGCGCCGTCAAAGTACATTTCCCATGCTGGGACCTCCTCTTGAATCAAGAAGATATCTTCATCAAGTAGTTCAGCATCAGGTGTAGTGGTCCCTGTTGAAGGGTGTTCTTCCAGAAATTCTTCTAATGCCTTGCCCTTGATGGTTTTTTGAGGCACGAACCAGATGTCGAATTGCTGCAGGATGACCACCCATCGGGATATGCGTCCAGTTAGCATCAGGCGACTGAGGATGTACTTGAGCGGGTAACTCCGGGAGATCAAATGGACCTCATTATGCTGCAGATAATGTCGCAGCTTTTGAACCGCGAATACCAAGGCCAGACAGCTCTTCTCGATATTTGAGTATCGAATCTCTGCATCAATCATGGTTCGACTGAGGTAATAGAGACAGTTTTTCCTTCCGATGTCATTCTTCTGTGCGAGGAAGGCTCCCAATGAATCTTCTAGGGACGTCACGTATAGAATGAGGGGAATTCCTTCGACCGAGTCCATGAGCATCGGTGGGCTTAAGGGGTACTTTTTCATGTTTTCAAATGCCTCTTGTCAGTTGTCCATCCATTGGTACGTGACCCCCTTTTTCATCAACCTGGTGAAGGGAAAACATTTGCATGCCAGGTTGGCTATGAACCGCCTAATATAGGCCAGGTGTCCTTGGAATCCCCTCATCGTAGTGAGATTTCGAGGGGGTGGCAGGATCAGGATAGCCTTCGTCTTCTCATGGTCAACTTCGATGTCGCGATGGCGTACGAAGAATCCATGAAATTTCCCTGAGGTAACCCCAACGGCGCATTTCAAGGGGTTCATCTTCAAGATATGTCGTCGTAGCTTGTTGAAAAGAAACTCATGGTCTGATAGGTGATCTGAGCGCTGTCTGGACTCGGCCACTAGGGCATCCACATAACATTCAACGAATTTATCCAGGAATGGCTTGATGATCTGACGCATGGCATGCTGATACGTGGCTCCAGCATTCTTGAGTCCAAAGGGCATGACCCTGTAATAGAATACCCCTTGAGGGTCCCTGAAAGTAGTGGATTCTTCGTCTTCTCGGGTCATCCTGATTTTATTATACCCATAATAGCCGTCCATGAAGGATAGAGCCTCATACCCGGCTGTCGCATCAATTAACAACTTAGTGATTGGAACCGAGAAGTCAGCTTTCGGACAATGCCGATTTAGGTCTCTGAAGTCAATGCAGACGCGAATTTGCCCGTTCTTTTTCTTGACATGGACGATATTGGCCAACCAAATGGGGTACTGGACCCCTCTGATGAAGCTTTCTTTAATGAGCTTATTGACTTCAACATCAATCTTGGAAGCATGTGAGGGGTGTGTCCTTTTGAAGGCATGTTTGTGGCCCCGGTGGTCTTCTGGAAGACCCAGGTGATGTGTCGCTACCTCGGGATCGAGTCCTGGCATTTCCATGTAATTCCATGCAAATTCATCTTGATGTTGCCTTAGGAAGAAGGTATATACCTCGTGTTCTTCGGGATACATGGCCACACTAATGAGAGTGGGCCTAGGCTCTTCCTCGGTACCCAGGTTTATTTCCCTGAGCTTATCCACAGTGGTGGAGATACCCTCCTCAAATGTGGGAGGTGCATCTCTGAGATATTCCCCCCCTTCTTCTCCCAAGTCCTTATCTTCTTGATCTGACAAGAGAGCTTCTGGTTTGAGCCTTCGAGGGTTTACGGGAGAGGCATCGTGGGTGTCCTTGATTGAGTATTTGTCCCCAAATAGAGGGTTGGTAGACGTTTCCGAATTTCCGTGCTTGGCCATCATGGCTGAAGTCATGAGGACATCTGAGTGCATGTCTGGAATCGATCTTCTACTCTCAACATGGTTGATGGGTAGGACATAATCTTTGCCAAGCTACCTGAGGGGGTCGTCGGGGACCACTTCTAGGCCATTTGGAGCGGGGATCCAGTCGACACCGTTGATAAAAGGCTTCCTCTTATTTTTCTCATAGAACCTGGCGGTGATGTAATGTGACTCGGAGAGCTTGAAAGGGGCCTTGTCAGCGTGAAACGTCCCTCTTTGTCCATTGATACAATACTTGATACACTGGTGGTAGGATGAAGGAACGACCATGTGCTTATGGAGCCATGGACTTCCTAGCAGGGCATTGAATATTGTGCTCTTCCAGAACACCAGGAATTCTGTGTAGGCTACCAGGACAACAAAATGGGTCTTTAGCTTAATCTGTCCCATTGGTTTCTTCTCACTCTTGTCATAACCCAATAGAGTTTTTGCTGAGGGAATTAGATTTTCCTCATTGTAGCCCAAATTACAATGTGTCCATAGGGGAAGGCGGTTAACTCCAGAGCCATTGTCTATAGAGACTTTACGGATCACAACGCCATTCAGTGTGCCAGACACATATAGCGGTATTATGTGTCCCTGCATGATGGCATCTTCATCCTAATCGGTGAAGGAAATCACCGAATTGCATTCAATCGGTCCAGACTCCGTCTGGTAAATCTCGGTGGTAGCTACCTCGACATGGAATTCCTCGGGGCTGATCAAATCTTCGATAAGCACCTCCCTAAGGCCGGCTGTAAAACTCAGGGTATCCAGGATTGACAACTAGGCTGGTACTGATGCCAGTTGCTTTAGGATGTAGTATTTTTGCTCCGGCGGTCAACGCTTCTCCATTGGCGGGAGAGTCTTAGCGGGTTCTTTGGGAGATGGAGCATTTGATGAGGAGGGACCGGCCGCGGGGACGGATGTTGATGGTGTTCTGTAATTTTGAAGACTTGGACTGGATGGTCCGTTTGTGCTCCCTAGGTGACCAGACACTTGCTCCTCCTCTGGTGGGTATCGTAGAACAACAGGGACAAAGTGGCTGCTTGTGGGGGTGGAGGGGCATTCCCTATCCTGATGAGTCCGCTGAAGGGCTCTCCCACTGGTTTCTGTGGTATTGCCGGTCTGTGTCGGGGTCCAACCGTAGGGTTGGTTTCAGCTGCAGCTGCGCCTCCCCTTGTATCCCATGCTTTTGAGATTCCTCCTCATGGCTCCTCACGCAGGAAACTTAGGTTCGTAATCAAATCCTTCCTCATGGAATTATTCCATGAGATGGATGACATTGATAGAACCAAAGATTGGCTCTTCATCCTCTAACTGGTCAACCAGGTCGGTTTTCTCTGATGATGCCGTTTGGTGGGTCGGTGCCCGTTGTTCCAAATTCGAGGGCATGAAATCTTCCAGGGTTAGGACTAACACTGGCCCCATCGCGGACTACTCCTATTGTGATTGTTTCCTCCTTCGGCTCCATCCGGATGGCCAGCTTTTGGAGGGTTGTGAGGCTGATGTAGTTAGCTTTGCGGCTCCAGGGGCTGCTGGTGGCTACACCGGCTGCTGTAGTTGAGCTTGGAGTATTCCCTGGGCTCAGTTGATAGTCTTCCAAGTCATCCAGTTGTCAAATTTCTACCCCTGCGTGCTGGTGACTTTCTACCACCCCTATTCTTTGTCAGATTCGGTAGTAGAGATACATGCCACATGTTCTTGGGGTGGTCCCAGCTCGACTTATCTGGAATCTACAATCCTATGCAAGAGGTATTTGAAGACGAAGCATTATTTGATACTGTGCCCCAACATATGATGGTAGGGGATGTAATCTGACCTTTCATCACGACCGACTTCTTTAGGTCTCGTCAGCTCCGGGAGGCGGAGTAAGTTGCAGTTCATGGCAGTGATGAAGTAGCCGTAGACTTGATCGTCTCGTAACGAATATAGATTTTTCCTTCATTCCTCAAACTAGTTCCGCTTTGGTCCTCTCTGATTGTCCTGTTTAGGTGGGGGAGTCCTCTAATAAAGAGGGGTCCCTTGACGATTTGGTGGAGGCATGAACGGCGGAGCGGGCACAAGGACTGGCTTGAGTGTGACAGCAGATGCTTCAGCTCTAGGAGTTCTCTTCACCGGAACCTATGAGGCTATTCAGGACATTAAATTAGTCCGCTGTAGGGAGTCCTCAATTCTCTGGGCAATGGACGAGAGATGGCGGATGCCAGTGGTGCACTCCACCAGTATGATAGGTGTTCGCAACTCATCTCTAAAATTATCGATGCATATGGATAGCATCTCATCATGAGGCATTGGCCTATTTAGAGAAAAGGTCAGACCGTTCCATCTGGCGATGAAATCTGAGACCATCTCATTCTCCCTCTACTTGCAGTTCATGAGATCGATGACCGCTTTTTAGGCAGTGTCATGCTGAAGTGGAACATGATGTGATGTCAGAGGTCCTCCCAGCTCTTTATCGACTGGGATTGCAGACTCGTATACCAGATGAAGGCGGATCCTTGCAAGGTCCGTATAAAGCATCTGAGTTTCACTACTTCTTGTTGTTCTGGTTTCCCCATCATAGGGTCTTAATAGGATGCGTAGTGCATCAAATGGTTCTCCAGATCACCTGGTCCATTGAATATGGGGAATAAAGGGCTCCCAAAATTGGGTGGAGGTGGTGTGTTGCTCACCCAGTCTAGGTAGGGTTTCTTCTCCAACTATATCGGAGCGCGTCGACCTTCCATCGCTTCCAGTCGAGCTATTAATGCCTCGATTGTATTGGTGAGTCCCTGGTTTACATCCTGTTGGGCCCGGTCCTGGGCAGGCGCAGCCCGAGTCATTGCCTGAGGGTCTGGGTTGGCCGGTACCAAGGGTACATATTCCGTTTGGGGTACCCTCGGTGGGTTTGGTCGTACTTGTTCTGGTTTCCTACTAAGTGGAGGGAAATCCTTGTATTCGTCTGGATCCACATCTAGGTAGCTGGATGGTCCAGGTGCCTCATTGGGTGGGAGCCCTGATCGTGCTTCGTTTGCCAGGGAAAGCCTTAGCCTTTGAGGTGCACTTTCTAGGAGTGTATGACGTGGCTCTTATTGGGAAGCAATTTTAATAAAGTGGTTCCTCTGAAGTAGCTCATCGTTAAGCCACCTTAATTATTTCATCTCTTCTTCCTGTCGAGCGAACCTCTCTTCGAGCGTGAGTTGCTTGTTTTTATCGAGATAGGGGGACGGGTTAAGGGTAATTGTTCCTTTTTTCTTTTCCTTGTTGGAAGCTCACTGGGTAGGCGGAGGGAGGCTAGCTGAAGGGGCGTCCATATTTAAAGTGGCCCACTGGTTCCGGTTGTGAACACCATGGGGTTCGTTGTGTGTCACAGCTTGACCGGAACTATAATCTCCCGATCCGTCTGGATTTTCATTTTATTCGGTGTAACCCGTGGGGTTAGCCTCTATGGAGTTGAAGAACATATATTGCCGGGTAGAGGGGACATCATCTTTCAAAACGGAAGAGGATATCCCAAATCTTCTGCTGGCCTTCCCTTTCATGACCTGGGATTGCCTTCAGACATCTTGACGAAGGATGACGCAGAGAGTTCTTTGATGCGACCTCACAGTGTGACTTCCTCTCAGAGGGGATAATGATTCATATGACATGATAGGATGGGAACCTCCTCTTCTGACTGTCCTCCCTAGACGAGAGAATACCGATTCTCATGGGGGAGTTTTTTGTTGAGGGAGTAATAATCCCCCCAGCCTTGAGGGCTGGGACTGGCTCTGTTCTTTAGACGTTGAGCCTCTTCTCGGTTTTATTGGTCTTATGGGGGAATTTGTTGTTAAAAATGCTCCCAACCCTATAGGTTGGGGTTTACCCTGGATTGCAGTAGTGGCTGCGGCTATTGTGACCCGCCTGATATCGTGTGCCCCCATCCAAGGGTGAACCGGATCTAATGCCGAATTTAACCGGGGATCAGTCTCTTCTACGGAGGCAGGCAGAGATCATTGATTGGCCTCTCTTAGGCGAGATGCCTGCTGTAGGCTCTCGGTGTCCTGATTCAGGAGTTTTTGAATGGCTTGTTCCCATCGGGCCTAACGTTTCTGGGACTTACATGAGGCCTGACTCTATTGGGTGTGCAGCCTTTCCTGAATAGGTGGTCTACACGATTACCATCTCGATGTGACGACATTACATGATACCATTCCGAACGGGTTTTTTAGGGCTGGAAGCAGAGTAAAATGAAGAGATCCGTGTCCCCCCATCCCCAGATATGGACTCCTGTCGGAGCTTCACTGATGAGGTGGTACAGTTCGTGCAGTGCATGGAGGCAAGCTGCCTCTATATTCCCTTTGAGCCTCTTAGGGTGTTGTTGTCGCATGAAGTAAAGGTCCTCCAGGTCGATGTGACGCAGGAGGTCCCCTATCGTCTTGATGCGGTCTACATACCCGTCATAGGGCAGGAAGCTTGTCTTCAGCCGGCGAAGGGTCGTCCATATATTATGGCAGATTCCGTATATGCATTCTTCCAAAAACTCCCTAGGTACGTCATACTGAGAGGTGGTCATGGGACAAAACAGGACTGGTATATCATTCTTGGCTAGTCGTTTCCTCAGGTGCAGCATAACGACATACTCCCCCACCTGGGATTCTTCAACCTAGTCAGCCCAGCTGAGGCGCTCACTGCTAGTGTGATCAGAGGCATTGGGACCGGTAGGTGCTGAATCATTATGTAAGTGATTCCGAGGTGGTTCAGAAGATGAACGCGGCCCCAGACCGTATCCTGGTCGAAGAAGGGGGTCGTTAGTGAAAAGCTAGGAATCTGACATGCTCGATTCCGTCCTTATGAGGGCCTCAGCATACGAGGGATTTTCGATGCTTGATTCAGAAGGAGGAGGACCTTCCTGTCGATATAATGTGTCGTCATGGGGAGGACCTTCTCAATGACAGTCGTAATGGTGAGGAAAACCATTACATCTTGATGCCTCACTACATAGAGGAATTTTGCAGTGCACACCCTAGGGAGGACCTCCAAGGCATGTTGCCACAAGGAGAGGACCTTCTGGATGTGTAGCATCATTACGGGGAGGACCTTTAAAACAAAGGTCGTAATGGCGAGGACTACCATTACCGCATGATGCCTCACTGCATAGAGGACTTCTGCAGTACGCACCCTGGGGAGGACCTCCAAGCCATGTTGCCGAAAGGGGAGGACCTTCTGGCTGCAATGCGTCATTACGGGGAGGACCTTCGCAACAACTGCCATCATGGTGAGGATGACCATCATGGCTTTACATTCGACGCGCATCCTGGGGAGGACCTTCAAGACATGTCATGATAAGAGGAGGACCTTCTTGTTGCATGGGGTCATTATAGGGAGGACCTTCACAATAGCGGCCATGGTGGAGAGGACTACCATCACAACTGCAGCAATGGAGAGGACTACCATTACTGCTTCCGCAGGGAGAATATATGTGGGATACATCATAGAGAGGGCCTCCAGAATGTACCGCAATGAGGGGAGGGTCTTATCGTTGCTCGACGTCTCTACAGGGAGGACCTCCGTTATCAGGGTGGTGAGGACTACCACCATGACCTGATGCCTGGTTGCGTGGAGTTCCGTTGCAGCATAACCATTGGAAAGGTCCTTCAGGGCAGGACACAACAAGGGGAGGGCCTTCTTGTCATGATGAGACATCACTATGGGGAGGGCCTCTATAGTTGCGACTATGATAGCGAGGACTACCATCATAATCTGTGGTCCCACTACATGGAGAGTGACTGTAGTGTATAACCCGGGGAGGACCTTCAGGGTGGATCGCAGCATGTGGAGGACCTTCTTGTTGCTCGATCTTCTGGTCAAGTGGAGGGCATCCGTGAATCGCATAAAGAGAAAATCTCTCGTGACCGATCGTTATATACCCAAGGGGGAGGCCCCCACGGGTGCTCTGGGGAGGACCTTCAGAGCTGCTAGTAGCAACATTGCGGGGAGGACCTTTGCAGCATCTACTGACACTCCCATAATATGGTAATTGGTGGGCAAGGTTTCGAGCATTTGATGTGTGATTAGCGGTGTTGGGAACCCCAGCTTCCAGCAGAGCGGAGTCATGAACCCGCTGATTATTTTCCAGCTGCGTTCGGAACGTTCGAGGTAATCTTTTATGGGCAGTAGGGACCGTCTGTTGTTGACAACGACCTTCACCTTTGGGTACCTATCTAATTGGGTCCCGTGATGTTGCCGAGATATTCCAATTAACATCTTGACTTTTAGCAGGGATATATGCTTGCTCTGGAGCATCCACCATGATGGACGGGTGACCCCCAGTTGGAACGAGTGAAGCTGCTCGATCCGGTTACCCTTGCGTCGCAGAATATAGTCAGCGACCCTCCTGGCCTGAATCAGTGATGTAGATCTACCTCGAGGTGACTATATCATCTCTTAGATGAGTTGCCTCAATTGGGGAGATGTGCTCACGAGCCCGAGTCATTGCTGTTTCTGCCGATGCAATCACATGCGGGCAAGTATGCAAGATATGATCTGGGATTGATACCTTCTCCTCCATCATTTCCAGGATATGTGGAGAGACATCTTTGGATGGAACGGGTATGAAGACCCATTCTGGTATCAGAGTAGAAATATCATGCTCCGGTCCTCCAGTGGTCAGTGGGTACTGACAATTCTCCTATATCGGGGCAGGTGAACGAATCTTCCCCTGTACCGGGATACGCCGGTTTCACTCTCCATTTTCTGCCACATCTGGGTGGTGGGAATTACTTGCATTCGCAGGGAGTTGGCCCTTCATATATTGATTTCTCACCATATCGAGTCGGTGGCCTTTGTTGGCGGGGAGACGTGCCTGCCTATGATTTGCCGCCACATCTGGGTGGCGGGCTTTGTTGATCGCCACAATATCAGGAAGGCAGATGTCTGAAGAAACTGCCAAGAGCTGGTCCTATAGGTGCCGGGTCGCCACCATGTCGAGCTGGTGGGCTTCACGACCCTGGGCTGGGAGAGGTGTCTGCCAGGTAAGTGTCGTCCTGCGTGAGCAACAGGCCTGATGGGGCTCGGCAGGGATGCACACCGGCTCGTATGATGCCTCCATGTCTGGATGGCGGGCTTGGGAGAAGCGAACAGGTGTTGGTGGTTGTTCATGATATGTCTCCATGGCTGAGCAGCGGAGCTCCTCCTCAGGGACCAGGGTGATGACCGATCCCCGATTGTACGTCTGTCGCCCTTGTCGGGCGATCTGTGGGGCCGGATCTCGGGGAGCATGGGGCTGAATCCTTGGGGAGACATCCTCCTCGACGCAAGGATTTTGGGTCATGGCGTGACCGCGATGATGTCTTTTGGTGGGGGCCTAAAAGCGGAACCCCCGTTTGACATGGATGAAGTCCTCAACATCGACCTCATCCGCCTCCCTAAGATAAGGGAGGTACGCATTGTCCTATTCTGGGGATAGACTCCCGAAACTGTTGGAGACAACGATAGGGGCTGTCTGGATCCACCTTTGTGGTCAGGTACGCATTGTCCCATTCCGGGGATAGACTCTCGAAACTGTTGGAGACATCGATAGGGGCTGTCTGGATCCGCCTTTGTGGTCTCTACTGGGCAAGCAACCGGCGAGTCTTGATGGATTGGAGGGCATGCATGGACGCCTCCACCATTGGGAGAGTACCGTTCGCATGGTACTCACAGATCAGCGTGTCTGAAACCCAATGTTGAAGACGCTGGGTCGGTAATGGGATCCTCCGTTGTTGATGAAATCTCTTCCTTGCGTCGTTGGAAGCACAGACTTGTGAGTTCCTTTTTGATGCCATTGGATCGAAAGGAGTTCTGAAAGTAGTGCATACAAAACATTTTAGCAAATACAAGCAGCAAACCTGTCAAAGAAGCATCTCATAATCCCATGCATAGTTAATGACCTTTCTTGGCCCTCCTTTAGAGAATAAGGGGGAACAAGGTGAGATTAGGTTGAATCCTTCATGTTTGGTTAAAGATTCTAGTCAGGTTCCCCATTTTTTGTTTCATTCTGGTTTTTGGCCATGAAACGCCCAACGGCTCCGTATCCAATGATTGATGGACCTACTTTCCAAAGGAAGGCGTTCACCAGATGGTCTGACCAGCGACTCTTAAGAACTCACATTGGTCGAAAGGATGGGAATTCGAGCTCATCACACCCTTTTGGGGGGGATTATTTCCTGTTCTGGGACTCTCTTATAGATTTAAGATGTAGTCATATGTTCGTCAATCTTTGGTTTATACCCAAACATAGTATCCACGGATTCACCCTTGGTGGGCAAAAATAAACTAGAAACAGGGGTTCAGAATAATTTATGCTTGAGGTTTACCATCCCTCAATGGATTAATGACCCCGAAGGGCTGGAACTTGCTTGAGGCGGCACTAGGAGTGGTGTAGTGAACTGACATGGAGATGGTCATATCGACCTGCTATTGGGCTTGAGCCTCAGGGAGGCTTCCTACGTACCCTGCTTAGGATGCAGGGATCAAAGACCACATAGTTCAGATATGTGTCGGGGAACCGTTGTGAAGAGAGACCAGGTGGTCCGATGGGTGGTGGGCTTGAACCTCATGGATGCTTCCTACGTACCCTGTCTAGGAGGCAAGGATCAAAGTCCACATAGTTAGCATAACCAGTTTAACGTCATAATGGACGGGGGCATACAGTTTAACGTCATGTTGGATGAGGGTGGAACTTGACCTGAAGAAACGGCCGAGTGGTGGGCTTGAGCCTCGTAGAGGCTTCCTACGTACCATGCCTTGACATGAATCAAAGTCCCCATAGTTCGCTTTGGGTTGGGGATTACACTCTGGGGTATCCCAGAATGATGTGCTAGGGCTTACACTCTGAGGAGGCCCATAAGAGGACATCATGGTCGATGCTTACTCTAATCCCACGTGAGTCATGCTCGGTGTGAGAAACAAGAGGCAGCCGGGACCCGAGGATCATGTCCCAAATGGTGCACCCGTGACAATCGGAGTGGGGCTTACGCATGAAGGTGGCCCAGGATGATGGATTTGGGCTTACACTCTGAGGAGGCCCATAAGGTTGGGACTTACTCTGAGATGGACACCCGGAGTGACAAATCCCATCGGGAGAGGGAAAGGTGGTGGTCCTCTTCCCATCTCCTCTCTTATTCCCCGAGGAGATACCCGAGGAATTACCGAGGTGCATGGGGATGACTGCCTTCAGATGGGCATGTCGCCCCCTCTCTTGGGGGGGGGGGGGGTTCCCAACTGCCGAAGCATGTAGTCCCTCGTCATGGAGAGTAGAGGCAGGAAGGGGGCTCTCAGGCTCAGACCCTGCATTACCGTGTTAATGTGATCCCATGCATGCTCCGGGAATCCACCAAAGGGTCCGGGCAACCCCTTTGCCACTGTTTACCGTGGGTATGTGAACTCAAAATTTTGCACTGATGCACCTGAAAGTTATACCACACTGATCCGGTGGCTCTGGTGGAGGCCTCAGGTCGGGGCCAATGAAGAGGCCGATGAAGGAGTTGCGGAAGTCCGGGTGGGATTGGAAGGATTTTATCTGTCTCTTGAAATGAGAACACCAAAGTGTTTGGCGAACCACTGAGAGGTATGGGTGGTGGCTCCCTTCGCATGGGGAAGTGCCACGTGGCTGGAGAAGCCGTCCGTGAACCAGGGTGGTCCGCGGCCTGATCGGAGTCTCGCAAACCAAGGCGGTTCACGTTTTTGGGTTCAATCTGCGAACAATGGTGGTCCGCAGACTCATCGGAGTCCCGCAAACCAAGGCGGTTCGTGTTTTTGGGTTCAATTTGAGATACATGGTGGTTTGTGGCTTCGGGTTCAATCCTCAAACCATGGTGGTTGCAGTAGGTTCCATGCAGGTAGCGGCGGCCAAGTGCGGCACCGGTCGGAGGCTCGTCCGTTGAGGCTTCGCCCGCAGGGGAGGGTTCTCCGCGGTATGATGGATGGAAAAATAGATATATACTCCCTGGTCCGCAGGAAAGTCATCCACGGAGGGGGGTATGGTTTGCAGTTCCCCTTTTTGTTATTTTAGGTTCGTTGTTCACCAAATTATTATGTGTTTTAAAATTCCTTCTTAATTCATATATCTTCTGTGGTTTGCAGATGGGAATTTTTCTGTTTGCGAAATCCGAAGCCTTCCTACAACCTATCACTTATCCCTTCGAATCTGATTCATGTTCTCCAATCTCTTCTTCTTTCCCCCTTGGAATCCTTTTATAGAGTGGGGAAAGGAAGGTTTTTGTGGCCATGCGACTCCTTTTGCGGAGGCCCATAACCAAATACCCGGTTCACATCTGACTTGGTAAATCCGCTATTCGAGGTGGGTATTGATCGCTCCCCTCCTCCGCGAGGGGGTGCTCCGTGGTTGCGGAGGGTTCCGACTCCATTCCGCGAACGAAAGTGGGTGCGGCTTGAACTGGTCGACATGGTCCTCGGTTGGGGCGGTTCGTGACTGTGAGCCAAACTGGTGCCCACCCTGCCTCATGACCGCAAAGCCTCTCCGCCTCCATTTCGTGAACGACAGTAGTTTATAGAGGGGGTGCCTCACGGTGCCTGGCCATGTTGTGCTTGCATGGACCGATTCACAGACCGGTCCCTTTTGTGGCTCTTCTTTGGTTATTTTTCCCCAATTCTTTTGGGGGATTTGGGTAACATTTCCTTTGTGTATTTTTCAGGACCCTACAATTACCCACCACAACATCAGGTTCAACATTAACTCTCATAAATGGGAAATTTGATTCATCAAAATAAAATATTATCGGCAATACCAATTGGGATGTGAATGGTGTCAATTTCTTCCATATATTCATGGATAATATTTATTGGTATTACTTAATAAATTACACTACAGTTAGGTGTCAAATGTTATTTCACATAAAACAATTATTTTAAAAATTTATTCTAAAATATATGGTTTATTAGTAGGCTAAAATTGACTAATTTCATTAACTCTGAATCTGTAATAATCAATAAATTTACCATGTTGAATCAATGAGTCGAAACAATTTATATTTCATCATAGTGACTTGACCTCGAGTCTAGTAATCCAATAACAGTATTTTATCAACATGTCCATAATAATATAATCCTTTATATCAAGGAAAACCATTTGATGCACTTTTATAATATTCTGTTATCATATCTATAATAACACCATCATTTTGTGTTCTAATTTTTACCAATCAATCAGTTGGAACAAATTTATACACATTGATTATTAAACATTTACATTCAAGAACCAATGGATTTGGACCAAAATTAAAATCTAGTAAATGATGAGAAATAGAGTCAATAGGTAAACACAATTCCATAAATATAAATGAATAATATAATTAAATGGATATATTTTTTTGTTAATTAAAGTAATGGGTTTAATTTGATTTCAACCATGAAAGATAATCATTGCTACGCAAAGCCTCTATCCTTATTAATAAAATTATTGATGAAATATAATTATAATTTTTGTATTTCCCATAAATAAAATGATAAAAAAATTATATAGTATTAGTGATAAGAAATAGTATGAGACAATATATAAATATCCATATTACATACATGATATAGTCATTGAAAAAAGCAGAGGTAAACAAAACTATGTGATTTACCATATCCCACTATTTAAGGCTCAATATAGCCAATGATTATGACCCAGTAATTACTCCTATTTGGGGAATATTTGAAAATGAGGGCTCAATTTCAACATTATTCTCATCGTCATTTATCGTTGACTAGTTATGTCTTGTGCGTACAATAGACAAATAAATTGAAAAAAAATACATACATTCTTCCAGAAAAAATCTCAAAATTGAACCATTAGGATAATTGTACTTTTAGACATAATATTTCCTTATGCACATATTTATTTTGAATGTATACATCTATGAAAAGTTATAATTCACCCAATACGTGTTTCAATTAGTAGATGAATTGTAAAATGCAACATGTAGGTGAAAGGGGGGGAAGAATTTTTTTACAACTCATAAAAAACTACTGGAACCACTTACTATATTTTTATCAAGAATTGCATCGATAAACATTTAGATAAGAAATCTTTAAAAAATGGAACAAGTGAATCGATTTGACCATAACATTATTAGATAGAAAATCCCAAATTTCTATTGGAATCAATTCAGGAAGAAGGATGTGATACTCTTAATTTTTTAGGTATTTCAGTTTTAAATATATTTTATTGAACCATTTATATATATTACTATAATATACATCAAAAAATTTATATTCTCCAATAATTCCGTAAATTAATTTTTCTCTAACAATTTCAACAAATAAGATGCACAATGAACATTCCATTTGTTTTCACAGAGAGACAAATAGTGTAGTTCTCGTTCAATACCCAAATCCATCATGTCCTAGTGAGATCAGAATTCATATATATATTCCCCCTTTAATTTTAGATGTATTGAAAGCATCATTTAACATATATTTTTATCAATTTTTGTTATGTCTGAACAATAACATAATTAATTATCAGATTAATATGGAAACTCATAAAAGATAATTCTCTTATTCTAATTGTAAGTGGATTTAGTGGCAACATTCATTCTATTTTTATATTTAATCTTCCCTTTCACAAATGAAAAAATAAAATATTCCAATTTATTGAGAACATTTTATCCTGAAATAAAATTATGTAGTTTTTCTGTGTCAATAGTATTATCAAAATTCTGGTGATTCTTCATATATTGATGATCGACTGAAAAGAATCATAATTTCACCCATGAAACTAAAACTAAAAAATCCTTCTCGATCATGTATTATTCACACACATAGTACATGAAAGTTTTCTACTCATGATCCAACCAAATAGCATTTCAAAAAGAAGAGAAATAATTTATAGACAATAGAAGGGAACCACATATCTGATTTTTTATTTAAGAATCATCAAATGTGCATGCACACATATCACAAATCTTCTTAAACAATCATATTAAATATTTTAAGTAGAATTATTTATCATTTTTGAGATCAAAGGTTCCATATATCAGTATACATGATAAATTTAATGTCTTTTTTATACACATCAACATAGGAATATTATAAATGTGAATAAAAATTGGCCACATTTTGTGAGCAACATGCATCAAGAAAAATAGATTAAAACCATCATTGGATAGACTAAACCTATCATTGAACACCTCAACTGCAAAATAATTATGTTTTGATTCAAATAACCTCCACGATAATCCATATATAAGGTAGAACAACCATTCATTACCAATAATTCTATCAGTATCATTCTGTCGCATATTAGATGAGATTTCTATAGACATAAATAGATTTTAAAGCCCAGTAATCAATGGAAAGTTCCAAATTACATTATATGGAGCACTATCGGGTGTTCCTTCTATATTTTCATTCCATAGAGATGTACCCCATTCATTACAATCTTTATGGTTAGCATTTTCCTCCCAAAATAATCTGTATTCGTTCGAACAATCTTGATATTTATTTGTAGAAAATTCAAGATTCTAAATTATCTTCTTTTCCTTATACAGATTTGAGATAATATTTAAACCATTTGGAAGAAATAACTTCAAAGAAGTTAATAATATAATCATTAGTGGTATTATAAATTCCATTAAATGGTTTTCCATTATATCACCACAATAAAAATTCTTAAATGATCATTTTAGTACATTTCTTATATACAGTAGTTCTGGCAGCATCCATTAATATTTTTCAATATCTCAACATCATCATCTTAAAAATTTTCCTCATGTGAATTGATATAATTGTCTTCTTCCACTATCATATTATCTCACTAAAGATGATGCATAAAAGTAAAATGATAAAAGATCAAATTCTCCATACCAATTCTTTCTTTTCATTCATAAACTATAGAAGATTATCCGATTTCTCCATGGTGATACACAAAAATAATATTTCTATTGAAACCCATCATTCATTATATTGTATATAACTTATTATAGGATTAACCACGGTATTCCAACACCGTTATAGTATGGAAAATATTTTCATCCACTAGAAGAAGCTTTTTTAAATGAAAAGTCCAAAAAATTTAGAAAATTTTGTTGAAACTCTTTTGAAATCTGATCGGTATGATACATCTGGATTCTATCCATTCTATTACAAGTATTTAAATTTATTTTCTAACAACAATGTAATACATAATTAAAAAATTATTTATAAAAAAATTTATATTAAAGTAATCATAGAATACAATTAAATATGAAAACAATGAATAAGGGAAATAATATTTTATATAAGTGATAACTACAAATAATGAACCAAGGTGGGTATCCCAAACATTTAGGAATTCACTATCAATGTCTCTATCCTATCATACCCCGAGGTAAATCAAGATGTGAAACAAACTAGAATGAGCAAGGACCTTTAAAATATAAGTGTAGAATAAAAATCTTAGTCTTTTGTTGAATCACACTGCATTCCTAAAAAATTTGGAAGCTGACTCAGTCTAAATTGTGATATCTTATTCCCCACTAGGCTCTCTAAATCCCAACACCCATAATATCACCCAATATTTTGGAATAAATTCAACTCTATGGGATCCCTTGGCACTGTTCAATTATCCTTGAAACATAATCCTAGGTCATGGCATCAATATTCTAATCCCCCTACCCCATCACCGCATGCCTACAAATAAATTTAACTTTTGGTGAGAAAAATAAAGAAATTTTAAATATCAAGTATACAAAATTTTAAATGACATGCTACTCACCTCTTATCTCTTCACAAAGATGAGTCCCCTTTTATTTCAAAGCACATGCTGAATATATAAACTTATCAATAATAAAATTCACCTCATGATATGAGAAGAAATCATGGGAATAAAAGATTGAAAAGGGAAAAAAGAGGGTCTCCCCCCATTTATAAGGACTATTTCTTTAAAAAATACCAAATATTACTTCTCTTTAATGAAAATTTCCTGAAATTCCAATTTTACACACCCTTTAAAAAGAAATTTCACTTTTATTTTGAGACTAATTATATTAAAACATTTATTGAAAATAAATGGGAACATGCACTTCTTCTTTACAACACCTTGGAAAATATACACATCCGCTAATGTTTTTTAGATCATAATACACCTGAGATGAAAAAAAATTGAAATCAAACAACATATTTTTTAATTTTTAAATGGTTTTAAAAATAAAAAAAATTGGATTAATAAATCATCAAATTTTCAAAAAGGGTTTAAAATATATACAATATGGGTTAGCAAAATCCTTTTTAGAATCAAAAATCCAATGTTAAATACAATAAACAATTTCAAAGCACCAACAAACTACAATTTAAATCCATTTAAAACAAGAACACTATTCAAACCCTCAAACTGGTTCTCACCACTAAATATTTAAACAACAAATATTAATTAAAATTCAATTATGAATTTTAAAAAATATGTGGCATCAAATATCATCCCATTACATGATAAAACAATACACCCCAATGAAAATTATTTTGACCATAGGTTATTTCCATGCCCTAACTAACTAGAAAAAATGGTTATGGTGCACACACGCAAAAGGTAATACATAAAAAATGAAGCACATACAATTAACAAAAGAACCATAATTAAGACTGAGAGACCATTGAGGAAACTAGTAAACCAAATAGATATACTTACTAAATCAAAAAATTCAATAAACTTAATTATTATAATCTCCCAAAATGCGATTTCATCCAAAAGATAAAAATATATATAACATAGATGGAATTTAATAATGGTTGAGAACAAGATATTTATTGATATAAATTCCACATAGTAACCTTCAATATATTAGTTCCCTTTTATCTAACAATTTTAAAAATTCCATGATCATGTTATTTCACAATCTAAAATGGTCTTGGATGTAATAAATGAATTTTGTGACCTCTATTTTCAAAACTTATCTAGGTTCTCATAGAGGCTACGGAACACTAACCCATTCAAAAATAGTTGGAAACCATGTTTGTGTGAGGACCAAACCCCAGTTTCATAGATCCAGTGCTGTATTTTATTACATTATCATATAGATAAGTAATTTTCATCCAAAATTACTGAGTTGTTTAGTAATATTGGAAAAACGGTTCATATGTAAGTTCAACATTGATAATTGAAATTTAAAACAACAAATTAGTTCCATTTAAAACATCCACCACTATAATATTATCCATACAAGCCAATCGTAATACACCTCTTCGTGTCTTGGAAAAAAATAAAACATAATAAATGCTGAGCTCAAACGCTTAGTATGGGTAAAAATTGTAGAAAAAGATAACATAAACATTAGGCATGATTAATAATTTAAGATAGATGCCTCTAATAATAAACATGAACATAATATTGTAGGAGTATGATCTAAGAAAATATTTCCATAATAAAATATTATAATGATATTTCTATTAGTCAAATAACCTCATGAAAATTTAATTTCTTCTTTATAATGAGTTAAATTCATAAGACAAGAAGTTCTGAAACCTACCTTTAAGGCCTTGGCCATGAAATCTAAAAAATGATTAAGGCGTCAGCTAAAACCATATCTAAAAATGGGAAAGGCCTCATAAAAGACTATATATATGTGTCTCATGAGACTTATAGATGAATAGAGTGGATATAGAAGGCCCCACCCATATCATAATAAGTTCGATTCGTTCCTCATATGAACATGTATAGTCATAAACATCATATACATTCGTTTTGAATCTAAAATATGAAATGTAAATAACTTTCCCCAAATATTAAACATAAACATTAACCATTATGAGTAATTTGGTGAATGGTTTTATGATATCACCCCCAAATTCAAACTAATAATAAGAAATTCCATTCAATTTTGTAGATTATATCATAACATCTTAATCCCAATAATATATATGAATAAATAAGAGTGTTTAAAAATATGAATACACTATTATAAAATCCTTGAGCAATTCCTGAGATAAAAACTATTTTAGTTTAAAGAGGGTAGTTCTTTAGGGAATGGTCATTATATAAAACCATAAGTGAATTATATAGTGCATAAACTATAAAATTATTGAATTTATAATGATAATGGTTGAAAAAAACATATTATATAGTGCCTTTAATAATAGGTAAAATGTTGAGAAATTCCCCTGAATCAGGATTGTATTTTGAAAATTATTTTGAATGTTCTTTTTAAAATGTGTGACTGCCCATAAAATAAAGAAGGATTATGGTTGGTAATAATATATTGTGCACTAAAACATAATTTATAAGGATTAAAAAACAAATCATTAGAATTTCAAGGTGGTATGCAGATAAGAAAAGTAGCATGAATGAAAATGGTGGTTCGGGGGGAAAACACTTACCTTAAGTCTAAAGGTGTTCCTCAATTGATCTTAATGACCTGAATAAATAAATTTATGTTCATAAATTAATAATTCTATAACATAACATACATTAAATTTATTTATAATAACCTTATTTAGGTTCATTCATGGACTTTTTATGGGTTAAGAGATTCAATTTCCTTGATTGGGAGTGTTTTCTAACATTGTTTTCATGATCAGTTAATTTATATTCATGTACGGATAAACATGTAGAATGAGAATCGTTGTCTAGAATAGAAATTGTATCTTATTATTGAAAAACTATTATATTACATGGTTATTAAATTCATTTGGTTATTGTGAGTGATGTTGAATCATTATATAAAGCATTAATACTAATTTTTCGGGTTAATTGGGTGTTTTTATCACAACGAACTCATTTGGATTTGGAAATTAATATAATGTGTGAAAAAGATTCTAAAATGTTAAATAATATATATTAAATAAATTACAGTCTGGTAAAACCATAAAAATTGTTTCATGATCATAATTGAAGGAATTAATATAAATTGAAAATCTGTCATTCATGAATGTGATAAATTAACACATCTCAAATAGTGTTCTGATTTACAGTATAAAAGAAGGGGAAAAGAGAGATGATGATGAATTATTCCATTATCACAAAAACATCTAGTACATGTATGGTATGGGAGTTATCATAATATTAGGATAAAAGGATGCGAGTAAAGAAAAATAAAAGAAATGAGAGGAACAAGAAACAAATGAAATGTTGAGAAATCCCTTTTGAAAATTCAACAGCCTAACAACGTCACTTAAATATTTGTAAAATACTTTTATGAGAGAAAAGGGGTATCACATCATTGTTACAAAATATTTAAAGTAAGGGTATATGTAATGAAATATCCCATCATAAATCAAAATAAATTAAAATATAATAACATACAAATGGTTCTTGAAAAAGTGAAGGGTGGTAGACTCTCTTACCTTGTAGAGTAACTCCTGAAATATGAAGGTTGTGGTATTGGGGGATTCAAGAAACCATGGGAGGACTCTTAGGGATTTAAAAGTAATAGATCTTATAGGATGATGAGTTTGGAATGAATGAAAATGAATTAATGAGTGGGTATTTATAGTAAATGAGAGGAAGTTTTTTATTAATTTCAAAGGACACCTCATTAGTCATTTTTGAAAAACCATGGGCAAGACGATGGTATTTTTTCATGGTATTTTCCACTTGTGACACCTCATATCATATTTTACTATACACAAGTCAACTAGAATTTTATATTAATTATTATATCATTAAGATTTCATTAAATATATAGAAAACTGAAAATTGAAAGTTTACTATTCACAGAAAATTCAGGTATTTTAGAAAAATCTAAAAAATTCACCCCAATAATTTTTTGAAAATAATTCTCTAAATATTTTAACATTTATTTTTAAATAAAATCAAAATTTATTCAAAGAAATTTAAAATATAACTTATTTTATAACATAATGAGAAATTAATCAGGGTCTCATTAAATTATACTACAACCATTAGACAATAATGTTTCAATTTATGAATAAATTCTATGAAAATATATTTACATTTTATATTATTAAATTAATCATTAAATTTTAATTAACATATTTAGGACATAAAAAATACCAATACTTATACTATGATCATTTCCACTTATAATATGCCTAAATTGTATTTATACACTCATGGATGATGTTTCTATTTTTATGGATGATATACTATTTATTACTTTTAATAAGAGTAACATTACTATTCATAAGGTTATGTTACTATTAGTAAGGGTATGTTACTATTAATCAAAAACTCAGTTTGTCTTATTAGACAGTAAGTATCCTACTGAACGCAACTGTGTATGTTTGTTTCTCAAAATTCTAATCCCATTGGTGGTAAAATTATGTTTATTGGCTAGGTTATAAAAAGTAGGTATTTTGTATGGACATAATGTTCTGTGAATTCAATTTTAAATTTATTTTCTGAGTCTTGGGGTTTTACATTATCCAGTCCTTACAAATATTTCTTCCACAAAATAACCAGAATGTTACCTCACAAATGGATTTGGGTACTTCTTCAACCTATGCTCCTTAGGCTCTCATGTTACCTCATGAATTTTATGATTTTT
Organism: Viscum album; assembly: GCA_963277665.1. Classification (NCBI taxonomy): domain Eukaryota; kingdom Viridiplantae; phylum Streptophyta; class Magnoliopsida; order Santalales; family Viscaceae; genus Viscum; species Viscum album. The sequence goes on along the minus strand of OY728138.1, from coordinate 1,289,756,100 downwards.
TTCAAAAAATCATTACCATTGGAGTCATTTTATTCTTCAACACTTGTTCATTATTTTCCAGAATCTAGATAGGCTCCCCATAATAAGATGTGTTAGGTTATAATTATATACCTTCAGAAATGAGTACATGTTTTGGGTTTGGCATGTAATTTATTAGAAATGAAATATGGAACACATTGTGTACATTAGACTGACTAGATGGAATAGCCAAATTATATGAAATATCTTCTATTCTCCCAAAAATTTCAAAACAAACTATGTCCCTAGGGTTATGTTTCCCTTTCTTCCCAAACCTTATAACACCCTACCATGAAGATACTTGTAAGAAAACATGATCTACCACATGAAATTCCAAATCCTCCATTCAATTATCATTATTGTTATTTGGTTGGCTTTGAGCTATTTTTATATGGCCTTGAATATTCTTTACCTTTGATTTTGTTTCCTCCACATGATCTAGTCCCACAAGCTTATTTTCTCCAACTTCATCCCAACAAGTTGGTGTACGAAATCTCTTTCCACAGAATGCATTATATGGTTCCATTTGATTGATTGAATGTAATCTATTATTGTAGGAAAACTCCACTGAAGGTAAATATTGATCCCACATACCTTGGATGTTATGTGAACATGATCTCAACACGTCATTTAACGTTTGGATCATCTTATCTAATTTTCCCTCAGTTTTTGGGTGGTATGAATTACACAATCAAATCTTAGTCTCCAAATATTTCTGAGGACATTTCATAATTTTGATTTAAATCATTGATCTTGATCATATAAATTTGAGAGAGGTGATACATGAAGTCTCACAACATCATTGATATATAGTCGTGCTGGGAACTCTAGTAGAAATTCCTCTCTTATAGCGTGGAAATGTGTAGATTTCATAATTTGATTAATAATTACCCATATTTCATCATTCTTTCTTGGAGTATTGGGTAATCCAATGACAAAATTCATTGTGATTTCATCCCATTTCAATGTAGTAAGAGGTAGAGATTTCATGACTCCTCTAGGATGTAGTCATTCGGTCACTACTTGTTGACAGACTAAACATATTTATATATTATTTGAAATTTCCCACTTCATGTTGTCCCACTAGAAATGGTCTTTTAACTATCTTTACATTTTACTGCTATAGGGGGTAAAAATAAATTTTATCTATGTGAATATTCCAATAACTACTGTTTCAGCTCAGGTAGAGGGTGAATACATAGCCTCTTCTGAACTTTCAGAAATCCATCTTCATAGATGAAGTCTACCAACTTCCCATCTCTCACAGCATTAATTTTCTTTTAATGAATCTCATCATCAGACTATGAAGATTCAATTCCTTCCAATAAAGATGGTGGATAAACTATTTTAAAATGTACTGATGTTACACTGTCTTTGAAAATAACCTTATCTATCCTCACTAGATCCACATAGAAATGATCCTTTTCAATCCTCATTTTTTATCGAATTCGATGATTCTTCCTTATTAATGCATCAACTAGCTTATTTACCTTTCCTAAGTGGTTGTGTATGGAGAAATAATAATCCTTGAGTAGTTCAATACATCACCTTTTCATCATGTTGATTTATTTCTATGAAAGATATTTTTTAAACTCTTATTATTCGTATATATCTTACATTTTTGTCATATAGATAATGCCTCTATGTTTTTAGAGCAATGATCACAATATCTAACGCAAGATCATGAGTATGATAGTTTTGATCATAAATTTTTAACTACATTGATGAATAGTCAATAAATCTATCATTTTTCATAAAGACACAACCAAGTCATTTCTTTGATGCATAACTATATATCAGAAACATACCATTCCCCGATGGTAGAGTTAGGATTAGAGTATTCACTAATCTCCTCTTCAATTCCTCAAAATAATCCTATCATTCCCTTTTCTACATGAACACAACCCTTTTTGTGTAAACATGGTCATTGGTTTGGCTAAACATGTGATTTTCAGAATAAAATTTCGATAATAACCTGCTAAAACAATAAATATATATACCTCAGTTAAGATCATTGGAGTAGTCCACTCATGTACTTCCTTTTCTCCCCATGATAGAGAGGTACTCCATCCTTAGAGACAAAGTATCCATGAAGGGAAACTGATGGAATCCAAAACTCACACATTCAAAACATCCCATATAATTCATTTTATTTATTAGTCTTAAGAATTGTGGACAAGTTTTTTCATGATCTTCTTATCTATTGGAGTGTACCAAGATATCATCAATAAATACCACCACAACTTCATTATGATATTCCTTGAAAACTCTATTCATTGTATACCAGAACATTAATGGAACATTATTTAGTCCAAAAGGCATTACTAAATTTTTTAATTACCATACAAGGATTGAAATGTTTTCTTTGGAATATCTTATTTCCTCACACGCAGCTGATGCGATCTAGATCAAAGGTCAATCTTTGAAAACAAATTGGGCTTTATTAAGCTGATCAAATTTATAATCAATTTGAGGTAGAAGAATGTTGGTATTTATTGTTATAGAATTGTTCTCCCTGTAATAAATTAAGAACTTCATTGATCCATCCTACTTCATAATGAAAAGAACATGGGCTCCCCCTAATGAAACGCGAGGTAGAATAAATCCTTTATCACTTAATTACTATAGTTGATTCATCTATTTCTCTATTTCAATAGTGGCCATTCTATAAGGGGTATTTGATATTGGCCTTGAATTAAGAATTAAGTCAACGGAAAACTCAATTTCATACTCTATGTTATGTCCATGTAAATCCACTAGAATTAAAAAAACATATTATTGCACAATATGTACATCCTCTATTTAAACATTCTTTTCCTCACCCATAGTTATTTTTTACCCATCCTCCCCAATAATTGAATTTAGTATAGATAATGGGGGTGGATGTAAATGAGAACTAGATGGTGATGTTATATCCCTAATGATAATGGATTACACATCATTCTTAAAAATTGTATCATCCATCTACATGAAATAAATTTTCATATCATTGTTCAAAATCTAATCCACAAAAAGGATTATATCAAAGTCAATAATGTGCATGATAATAAAAACAATAGATAATGCTTGTTTATATTCCATAATGGGGAGTTAATAACACAACATTGTTGAAATGATACATCTTTAATATTTTTTATTGATAACTCCTTTATTAGATCAAATTGGAAATGTTAGGCTCAACTGTCTTGATAATCCCAAATCATCTTTTCTATTATAGGATTAATATGTTTTATTAAAATTTATAGTTTCTATCAGATAATAACTATGTATTTATAACATAATTACTCTATTGACTATATGTATTTTTAATCTCAGTGATCTCTCGATTATGTTTACAGTGAAAAATTTCTATAAGTAAAAGGTTACCAATATAGGTTACCATGGAGTTATCAATATGATTCTACCACTCAAATGATATTGTTGTAAGGGTGTTGTTAAAGGATACTACAACATGGATACAGATGAAGGATACCAATTAAGGGTACCTATGAATCCTACCAATGTAGCCTACTAATGAAAGAAACTAATGAAACCTACCACTGAATGTTACTGATGAAGCCTACCGATGAAGGATACCTATGAAACCTACCAATGAAGTCTACAGTTGAAGCCAATCGATGAAGGATACTAATGAAGCCTATAGTTGATAATGCTACCACTACTAGTCTACCCATACCCACTCTTCTACTCCATACGTTTTCAATTTCTTAATATTACTCTAATGGTAACATTTTTTAAATTTAATGCCTCTAACATTAATTAATTCTTACTGTAGATATATAAAGAGACTGTATCCCAAGACAGTACTAGGTATAAGGAAGAATTCATGTAGTTTTCTTTTTACTATTTTCGGACCTCAAATACAAAATAAATACCAAGGAAGAGAAGAGAAAGTGATGCATGAGTGAGGAAATTTACACGACAGATCAAAAGAACAAAGAGAACACACTATAATTTTTCACTATGAACCCAAGAGCACCATGAAGATTATTCCAGGAGAATAATTTCAGGAATGTATTTTATACTTCATCAAATTTCTGTCAAACCAAGAAGCATAACACTTCAATACCTTAAAGAAAGAACCTGGATTTGTGACACTCTATTTTGGAGACAACGTCCAGAGAAAGAAACAAGCTGTAATTCCCTCACTCCAAGGATTCAAGAGATGAACTACAAACACATATATCCTTATAAACCCAATATTTATAACATTTTTTCTATTGTTTTATTCATATTTCAAATCTGAGAAGTCTGTGTTTGTCTGTTACACACACTGTCTCCTGTTCTTGAACTAGAGGATACTGAAAATCCTCACACCAAACATTAATTACACTTTGTTTCTCACCTATAACTGTAGAATATGTAGTGTGTGTCCTGGTTGTGTTTTTTCATACATAGAACTGTGGTTGAGGGAATAATCCCTGGATAGTTATTTAAAAAATTTATAATTCCTGATACAGGCTTTGTATCATGTTTATTGGTAATATATACTTTTTGGTGGTAGGTGATCACCAAGGTGAGAGGATTAAGTCTTGGATTGAGACTAAACTTCTTGTTTAATACTATTGTGTACTATATTTTTATAATACTATGTTTCACTATTTTCCACTACATATAATTTATAAACAAAAACTTGTTTTACATTCACTCTGATATTTAGTTTTGGTTGGTTTGTATATGTGTTTAATTCAGTAAACCTTTTTGAAAATATCGATAAGTGTTTTACACTAACTCAACTAAGGACTAATAAACCTTTGAGATACTTTTTACCCAATTGAAAATTTATATCTCTACTTCCTTAATTAACCAGTCTATCTTAAAATTGGGGATTTGATCATAATGTTTTTAACAGAAATTTTATGTGGGAACTTAATTCACCCACCTCTTGATTTTCCACCCAAACCAACATTCGGTAGAAGAGGATTAGTTTTTATTGCTACCATCAGAACTGTTTTTAAATATTTTAATATTATTTTCAACTATGATTTTATTTGTGTCCTGTAGATCTTAAAATTTCTATCATATCTAATTTTTCATTTAATTAAATTATAATTAACTATGGAATACCGAGTTGAGGGTGAAACTACTAAAATTCTACCTTTCTTTAATTGTACAAACTATGCTCAGTGGAAATTTAAAATGAAAATGTATCTAGAGAGAATGGTTCCAGATATATTGGACAAAATTAATGAACAACATCCATTACCTGCTACTGCTAGGGACACATGGTCTAAGTTGACCAATGCTATATATAATAATAACTATAAAGAAATGAATGCATTATACTGTGATCTAGGTGATGAAGAATTCAGTAATATATCTGCCTGTAAAACAACATATGATATTTTGGATACTTTGACTGTTTCCCATGAGGGAAAAACCAATGTTAATGAAATGAGATTAAACACCTATACTAATAAATATGACAATTTTAAAATGAATCTTGAGGAACCCATCTCTGAAATGTTTCTCAGTTTCAAAACAATAGTTTATACCAAGTGTCTGCATAGGAAGTCAGTATACAACAAAAATTAGATTATGAGATTGCTTCTATGCCTCCTTGAAATATGTAGAGGAACTTCTATTTCAATCATAGAATCCTATGGCATTAGTAAGCTTCTCATTAAGGAACAAATTGGAAAAACAATGATGTACGAGGAAGATCTTAAGGTGAATCACGAATTAGATGAAGAACCAAGAAATAAATCTGTATCATTTAATAATACTACCTAATAGAGAAAGGACTATAAAAAATTTCAAGTTTCTATAGATAGTTCCCCCAGAGAGGATTCAAAATCTAACAGTGATGATGATATGGATCATCTTTGTAGAAGGTTCAAAAAGATTTACTGAAAGATTAATTTCATTAGAATGTCAAATTATAATGAAAGGTATGATAGTAAAGGACCTTGAAAAATGGACAAAAAATGTAATGACAATAAAAATGAGATAATATGATGTGAGTATAAATTTAAGGGTCATATGAAGGCTGATTTCTCCATTCTGATGTTTAAGAAGAAATTTGAAGAAAAGGGAAAGTGATTTAAAAAGGATATGAAAGGTAATCAGAGTGCTTCAGAATACATCTCCAGTCGATCTGAAACATCTGATACTAAAAAGAGCAATCATGAAATCATGTGTTTCATGATAAAAATATCTATGGAAACACTCAATTCACCAATACATAATGCTTATTATCCATGAAAAGAATGAGAACCAAATAATGATGAAAATATAACTAAGGATGAACTATTTGAAAATTATGGAATGGTTGAGGGTAACATTAATGAACGCAAGGATATATAGAAATTATTGAAAAGAAAACATGCTTTAAATTCTATTTATAAGTCCAATTTGGATATTGAAAAAGAAAATTTTACTCAGATAGTAAAAGAAAATACTGAATTAAAATTATCAAATCAGAAATTAAAAAATGATCTACAGATATTTACTTCTGGTAGAGATATATTGAAATTGTTTCTAGGAAAAAAATACCTCCAAAAACACAACTAGTTTATGGTATCAACTAGGATAGAGAAGGATTATTAATAACAAATCTGTTCATAAATAAGGACAGTTCACTACAAGCTCAGGTTTTGGACCATCTTTTAAAAAAAATTCTAAAGGACCTCACAAAGTGTTCATTTATAAAAAAATATATATTTATTATTGGAAACAAATAAGACATATATGGGTTCCCAAGTAATTACATTCTAACCTCTCTCGACCCAAGAAAATTTGGCTACCAATTTTACCAAATGCTTAATTTCTTTTGGAGGAAATTTGTATATAGTGATCCTGTAAAACCATATGGTATTTGTATAGTGGATGATAAAGATGTATGATAGGAGACTATTCATGCATCACGAGCCTTATTAAAGTTGATGGTGGACATTTTACATTTGTTGATAATTCTAAAGGGATGATTATCAGATTAGGATAGATTGGTAACACTAATACTATATTGATTTCAAAATTAATTTTTGTTCATGGGTTAATATACAATCTACATAATATCTCGCAGTTGTGTGATAATGTTTATAATGTTACATTTGAAAATGATTCGTGCAATGTCTTTAATTATAAAAATGATTTAATATTCACATCTCATTGAAATGGAAATTTATATATTGTTTATTTAATCTCTTTAGATATGAAAAATATTTCTTCTTTAAATTATTTTAACAAGGAATCATGGTTTTGGCATAGAAGATTAGCACACTTCACTGTGCACTTACTTAGGAAACTGACATGGAAACAGTTAGTTATAGACATACCTAAATTGTAATTCCCACTTAACAATATTTTTAATCCTTGTCAAAAGGGAAAACAACACAAATTTTCTTTCAATCTAAAGAAAAAAGTTTCAACTTCTCAACCGATTGATTTGGTTCACATGGGTTTGTTTGGACTATAGAGAGTTTCATGTTTAAATGGGAAGAACTATGTCTATGTTCATTTAGTAGATTTTTCTAGATACACTTGGGTATACTTTGTAGCTCACAAAAGTGAATCATGTTCTTACTTGATTAAATATTCCAAGCCTCTAGAAAATCATAGTGGACATAAAATTATGACCATTAGAAGTGATCATGGATGTGAATTTGAAAATCAAGAGTCTGAATCTTTTTTCACATATAAGGGCTATAATAAAATTTTCCTCTTCCTAGAACACCTAAAAAATGGAGTAGTAGAAATAAGAAATAGGACACTTCAATAGATAGCTCTAACTATGCTTAATGAGTATAACCGACCTATCTATTTTTGGGTTGAAGCCGTTAATAAATCTTGTTATAACATCAATAGAGTCTTAATTAGAACTGTTCTTAAGAAGGAACCTTTTGATCTTTGTATTAATATAAAACCCAAGGTTAATTAATTTAGAGTGTTTGGTTTCAAGGTCTTTATCCGAAACACTACATATAATCTTAACAAATTTTTTTCCAAAATTGTTGAAAGAATTTTTCTAGGTTACTCAATCTCTAGTAAATCTTATAGAGTATTAAATTAGAGAACCAAATGTGTGTATGAATCAGTTCATGTAAAATTTGATGAGACTGATCCTCATGAACCTAACACCTCTCTTTAATATCTTGAGGATTATTTGTCAATTCTTGACCATAATGATTAAGATAATGAACCCCCTGTGAAAACAACCAGTTCTAGAAATTTTCCAGAATATGATCATGTTGAATATGAACCTATATAAAACCATGAGCAGAGTAGTACACATATCTCTAGATGTACTATAACTCTAAAGAATCACCGTTTAGATACTGTAGAAAGTGATTTAAAATAAGGATCACAAACTAGAGCTTCTCTAAGAAACATGGTTGAACATCAATCTTCTCTTTCATAACTTGAACCCAAAAATATTAATGATTATATCAATGGAATTTTTTTGGTGATAACTATGAAAGAAGAATTAAATCAGTTTGAATGAAAAAAAAGATTGGAAATTAGTAGAAAAACCTAAGGAAATTTTGACCATAGAGACTAAATGGGTGTTTAGAAAAGAAGTTGATGAGTCTGGAAATATATTCAGAAACAAGACTAGATTATTTACACAAGGATATATTTTAGAATAAGGAATAGACTATGGGGAATCCTTTTCACCTATAGCCAGACTAGAATCTATTAGGATAAGCTTGCTTATGTAGCTCATCTGAATTTCAAACATTATCAAATGGATGGAAAATGTGCATTTCAAAATGGGTATATAGTTGAGGATGTATTTGTTGAACAACCCCAGGGATTCAAAAATACCCATTTTTAAACCATGTTTTTAATCTTTATAAATCTATATATGGTCTAAAACAAGGTTCTAGATCTTGGTATGATAGACTCAGTTATTTTCTTATCTAAATTGTTTTGCTAAAGGAATAGCTGATCCTACACTTATTATTAAAATGATTCCCAAAGTTGTTTTAATAGTATAAATTAATGTTGATGATATTATTTTTGGACCCTCTAAAAATTTTATATGTACTAATTTTTCAATGATGATGCAAGATGAATTTGAAATTAGAATAATGGAGGAACTTAAATTTTCCAAGGTTTACAAATTTTTGAAAATATATATGTTATTATTTAAAATCAAATTTAATATACTAAGGATATTTTGAAACGTTTTCGTTTGGATAGTAATAAAGGTAGTGATAAACCTATGAGTACCACTAGTACATTGGATGCTAATTAAACTGGTAAACTAGTGGATCAAACCAATTAAATTGGTATTATTTGGAGTCTGTTCTAACTTACTACTAGCTGACCTGATATAATGTCCCGGGTATGCATGTGTGCTCATTTCAAAGTCAATCCCAATGAAAATCATTTATGTTCTGTTAAATGGATTTTTAAATATCTCAAACATACTATCAATGTAAGACAATTTTATCCAATAGGATAACCAATTGTTTTGATATATTATTCAAATTCGGACTTTTTTGGTAGCAAGTTAGATAGAAAGAGAACCTCTAGAACAAGTCACATTTTGGGCAAGTCGCTAGTATCATGGTGTAGTAAGATATATAATTTTGTTGCATTATCCACTACTGAAGCTGAATATATAGCTACTAGTAGTTGTTGTACTCAAATTATATTGATGAAACACACTTTAATAGACTACAGATATCAAATTAAAACATGTATATCTAAATTGTGACAACAAAATTTCTATTAACATCTCAAAAAACATAGTATCTTATTCTAGGACAAAGAACATTGATGTAAGAAATCACTTCTTGAGAGATCATTATCAAAGAGGTGATAACACTCTGGAATTCATTGACACTGAACATCAATTGGCTGATATATTCACAATTCCTTTGAAATCTGAGAAGCTAAATTACACCAATATTGAGTTATGTATGATAAATTATTAGTTTTGGGCCTCACCGTTGGACCTCACCATTGGACCTCACTATTGGACATCACCGTTGGACCACACTGTTAGTACCTCAACGTTGGACCTCACCATTAGGACCTCACCATTGGACCTTAAAGTTGGACATCACCATTGGGCCCTAATGTTGGACCTCACTATTAGGACCTCACAATTAGAACCTCACCATTAGGACCTCACCATTGGACCTCACCTTTGGAACTCACCGTTGGACCTCACCTTTAAGACATCACCGTTAGAACCTCACTGTTAGAACCTCACTATTGGCACTTTATCGATAATCGACCTCACTTAGGTCTGGGACATAGTGTTGTTTTTCTACTGAAATTTGAAATTTTTTAAACTTATTTACTTAATTTAATCAATTTTTTAATCCATAAATTATAAAAACAATGTACAAACCACATTTTAATCCACTTCAATCAACTACCTAAACTCTTGATCCTGATTATTTGAACCTAACCTTCTACTAAAACCCTTGAATCACATCAGATCCTAATGGCCAGACTAAAGAGATTGATGTTTAGAGATAATGGAAATGCACTGATCCCAAATAGACCTCAAACTGGCTATAGTAGTGGAAGTAAGGATGGGGTGAAGCTCATCAATCCTAATTTGTTGAAGAGGGAAGTCATGGTTGAAAACTAACTATGTACGAAATTTCTGTTGTCGAGCATATCTCTAGTGCTGAAGGCACTCAAAGCTCATTATTGGGTAAAATGTTTTTAAAATAAAAATGTATTATATTACCCCAATATATTAAAAACATTTAATGAGTTTCTGTATTTTCAATCATCTAAGTATGAGTGTCGAATGATTTATAAGGTAAATGGTGTAATTGTGAGCTTATCCTCTTTTAATGGGATGAATTATTAAGCATCCCACATGAAGGCATACTTGATTATTACTCTAGTGTTATTCATCCCACCAGTGAGTATATCTTTTAGGAAGAGGCTCTGGTTGAACGGATAAGAAATGCAATCCCTAGGAATTTGATTACTACTGAAATGTATGTGGAAAATATATTTCTTTTTAAATTTTTTCAACATGACTTCGGTCTTAGGAGAGGGGAAATTTCTACATTGATGTATCAAGACATATTCTTGTTGTATATATTGAAGCATGGATGAAGGATAAATATCTACAGATTGATAATGGTTCAGTTTGAGGATACGACTAAGCCTAGCTCCAATTCAAATGCTCTATATAAGTCCAAGTTTATATCCTTGATGTTGAGAGTGAACGATGTTTCTAGAAAAATGGAATAAACACTAGTTGTATGGTACAACTTCTGGATTACCAAAATGATTTTAATTTTTATGAAGATAAAATGAAACCCTTGGAAATGGGAGTGGCTGAATGATGAGGCTAAACTATATGAATGATTCAATCCTACTACCAATCCTACTCAGCCAAAGAGTAAAAGTGATCCAAGTTTGAAACCTAATGATGTGGATCCAGTGTAAAAAGATGATTAAGAGTAGGTTGATGTTGTGAAACAGATAGATGATTATCCTATTGAAGACAGAATTGATCCTAACCTTCAATCAAGCCTCCATATTGGTGTTGTATCATTTGATGAGCCTATCCTACCAAATATATTACCTAGAAGAGAGATAGTCCTAATGGATAGTGATGATTAGGAAACTAGTGAAGAAGAATAAGAATATAATGTCTTAAAAAACAATACTGTTGGTGAGACCTCAGGAGAGGAGGATGAAGCCGAATCTGGCCACGATGAATTTGAGAAAGTTGTTGATTAATATGAAGAGGAATGCCTAAGTCTTATTCCATTGATTGGAGATACAAAAGTAGGAGAAATTTACAAGGAAGAGGATGTTAAATTAGTTGGAGATGAAATTGCTATGGCTGTGGTGGAAGATTATATAGAAGAAATAGCAGTGGACTCCCATTTTGATGAATTTGATCAAGGAGGGATAGAATGAGTAAATGTATTTGACCAGGAGGATGCTCCAAGTGAGGGGAGGAACCTATTTCTATAGGTTTAGTTTCTTTATTTCATGAGATATAAGATTCATCAGAAAAACCTACATTCACTGTTTTGGTCTTAGACTTTGAAGACTCTGAAGAGACATGCCTAATAGAAGCCCACCAATTCATTATGTTTCATAGAACACTATTGTGCCACTATAAGTTATTCTACCTCCATATAATGTGAATAAGGATGACATGTAATCATTAAAATCAGATTTGATGAAACACATTGATGAGAGATCCTTTTGGATTGAGAGAATAGTGGCTCTCAATCAAGAGATTATGGAATCTACCTTGTAAAGAATAATCTCTACATTTCAATCTTGTTTTCTACATGAATTTATGGCATGCCAGAACCAAGTCACAACATTGGAAGATTACGTGGAGTATGTGAAACCGCCGATTATGAGTTTAGACTCATATATGGCTTTAATATGTCACATGGACAAATAAATTATGCTTTCTAAGAGTTCATTTTTCAGTAGATGGTCATTTTTTGAGGACTTTAAGAAGTATATGGAGTCACATGTGATTGATCAGAATGATGATGTAAACAGGTTGATTAGAGGACTGATCGTGTATTTTAAAGAATCAATTTCTTTTACCATTGAACCTCTTTGTTCTTCTGCTTCTTCGTCAGCCTCTCAACCTGTTGATCTAGAAGGTTTCATAACCGTTATTAGAGAAGAATTGGATAAGATATCTGGTGAATGTACCGCATACACTCAGTCTATAACTCATGTCATTTCCACTACCGGATACATTCATAAGTCTCTATGAGATTACTTGAGGGAGACATCCCAAGATCATAAGGCCATCAATGACCTAGTTGGCTTAAATTATAAAGGGTTTACACTAAACATCAGATGGGTGGTAACTTCAAGCTACTATTAGAGAAATTAAGGATCCAACCTGTCACTCAGGATTTTAAAGATAAACTAAGAATTCTTCAAGATTTTACACATACTTTTCAAAAGATCATGGAGAATAAGGATGAATTCATTTCTGCTATGGAAAGATGAGGGGGAATCATTATTGATTTAAATAACCACTTTTTGGCCCTCCTCCATGTAGACTGCACTCCCATTATCGTTCTTCCAACCTTACCTTCTTCCTCAACTGCATGAGGCTCAACTATTGATGACCTATTGATGACTCATACATAGTCCATTAGAAGCATGACTACTATGATTCCTGATAAATACACTCATTATCGGTCTACTAATGATTTTGGGGTTTCTCCTCCTACCTTTCTCACTACCATACCCAGGTTTGTACCTCTATCATCTGAACATGCCTCCTCAACTCTCAAAGGTAAATCTACCTTGGACATCTCCGAGGTGGATTAAATGTGGGCTGTCTTAGTTGATAGGGATATTTATTATCATTTCGTATATAGTAATATTAATTAATTAATACAAAAATCTTCTTTTGTCACCTTTTTCCTTTTATTCTTTTTTCTAATTACAAAGGTGAGAAGTGTTAAGAACCAGATCCCTTGAAAATATTCTCAAATATATTTTCATTATTCAATAATTTTAAATTTTATGTTATTTAAAATATTGATTCATAATATATGTATACTAACACCTATTAAGAATTTAGTAAATATTCTTAACCCTGATTCAATAATACTTCAATCTAAATTTCCCTGACATAATTTTTTATTATAAAAAAGAGGGAGATTGTTGGACTCACCATTTTTGATAATCCCAAATAATGTTTTCTTTTATATAACAATATTTTTTTATTAATATTTATAGTTTATATTATATAATAAATATGTATTTCTAATCTCACTTCTCTCTTAACAATATGTATTTTTAATCTCACTACTATCTTGATTATGTTTATAGTGAAAATTTTCTCAAAGTAAAATGTTACTGATAGGGGTTACCAATATAGGTTACCGATAGAGGTTACCGATGAGGAACCTTACTGTTGAGTTATCATTACAAGTCAACTGCTCAAAGGCTATTGTTGTAATGGTACTGCTAAAGGTTATTGCTAAAAGGATACATATGAAGCTTACTGATGAATTATACTGGTGAAGCCTATTGATTAAGGGCACTAATGAAACCTACTGATGAAGGCTACTAATGAAACCTACTAATAAAGGTTATCGATGAAGCCTACCGATGAAGGATATTGAGGAAACCTACGGATGAAGGCTACAAATGAACCCTACTGATGACGACGACCAATGAAACCTGTCATTGAAAAGGATGCTGCATCTAGTCTACTGATACCCACTCTTCTTCTCCATACGTTGTCAACTTCATAAGATTATTATATTGTTCACATTTGTTAAATTTAATGAATCTCAAATTAATTAATGATGATTGTAAACATATCATGAGACCGTATCTAGAAAAAGTATGGGTTATGAGTAATACCACAAGTGGTTTTCTTATTCCCATTGTAGGACCTCAAATATAAAATAATGCCCAAGGAAGAGAAGATCATGGGATGCATGAGTGAGTAACTTTACATGAAAAATTTTATGAACAAAGACAAAACAACAAAAATTTTGCAGTGTGAACCCAAGAGATTCCTGAAGATCATTCTAGGAGAAAAAAATTAAAGACTGTCTTTTGTGATTCATCAAATATCTTTCAAACCAAGAAGCAGAACACTTAAGTACCTGGAAGCTAGAACCGGGTCTTACGACACTCTTTTTTGGAGACAACATCCGGAGAAAGACTCAAACTACAATTCCTTCACTCCAAGGAGTCAATATATAATCATCAAACACATAGATCCTTCTAAACTCAATCATTATAACATTTGATATATTGTGTTCTTTATATTACATTTCTGGGATGTGTGTGTATTTAATTTACACACAATTTTTCCTGTTCTTGAAGAAGAGGATACTAAAAATCCTCACACAGAACATTAGGTACACTTTGATTCCCATGTGTAATCGTGGAAGAGGCTGCGTGTGGCCTGGTTGTGTGTTTTCCCCACATAGAACTGCAGTAGAGGGTTTGAGCCGAGGATAGTTTGTGAAAACTGTTATAAAGCCTAATACAGGATCAGTATCAATTTTATTGTTAATATAAACTACTTGGTGGGAAGTGATCGCCAATTCAAGAATATTTTCTCTCATCTTGAGATTAAAACTCTTGTTTAATTCAGTTGTGTACTATAGTTTTGTAATAATATATTTTTCAATTTTCCATTTCTTATTATTTCAAAACAATCAATTATTTTACATTCAATCTGATATTCAGTTTTGGTTGGTGTGTATATGTGTTTTATTCAGCAAACCTGGTCCCAAAGTTGAATAAATATTTTTCATAGACTCAAATGAGGACTAATCAGCCTATATGAATCTTGATGACCAGTTGAAAATTATTTTCTCTACTACATTTAATAACTAGTTTGTCTTCAATTTGGGAATTTGATCATTACGTTTTTAAGATAAATTTTAACTGGGAAATCAATTTCCCACCCCCTTGAGTTTCCACCCCGACCAACAAGAAATATCTAATTTTCATAGAAAACTATGAAGATATAAAAGAATGTGATGATAAAAAATCAATTAAATCAGTAAATATATTTTAGTAAATGATTAAATTACATGACAACATGTTATTAGGAACCTAAATATCAGTGGCCTTCATCGCATAAGCTTGTCCCTACTACCTTTTCCTTTATTGTGGCATGTTTCTATAATGCTTTGGAGAATCATTAGTGTGGTATCCCATCTCCCTACCATTATAGTAATTAATATTATTAGCTTCTTTCTTCCACATAAAATCACTATCTTGATTGAATTTATATCCAGAATTGTGCCACATAGATTTTCCTTTTCAGAAGGCACCAGTGTGTTTCCTTAAAAAATTATCACAGGGTGGAAAGCCAACTCATCCCTTCTTCCTCATTTCCTTACTTCATTTTATATATTTTTTAACATCCATTAATTATCTTTATTTCCTTAAAATTTATAATAATTAGAAAAATCATTTATATTCTTAAAAGAACCTGATACTATTTTTTCATAGTTCCTTGAAATGTGTGTTCTAGTTTTAATTATCACTACTTCCAGGAAGATTCCATTGGATTTATTCATGGAACCAGAAACACCCAACAATTATTTATTTAAAAGTGACAATCTTTCAAAATGTACATGTTCGTTGTGTTTTAACTTAAAGATACTTAATAATTTTCATTGGTTGAGAGTATATGAGATCAGACTCATTACACCCTTTTGGGGGGAATTATTATCTTCTCTAGGAATATATTTATAAATTTAAGATATTTTCAGTAATCCTTTTTCATTTACCATGTATAACATAATTTTTCCTTGGAATTTTTTATCAATTATTATACTTTGTAATGTTTTGAATCAACTATATGTATTCGAGGTTCTTCATTAATGGAGTTATCTATATGTATTACACGTTCTCCATCAATTGTATCCTCTTATATAATATTTAGAGATTCATTTAATCAACCTTATGATGATACTGGTCTTTAATCCACTTAGTGGGTCACTCAAGAATTTATTATCGTTCAGGTAGACGAAGGTTTTTTTTATAAAGGGATCATACCCATAAAATGGGCTACCTATATATCCTTGTTAAAGGAATAAAAAACCTTGTAGTTTTGTTCCCTTAATGGGAAACATCATACCTTTTATGGTCATGTGATAAGGAACTAATTGTATAGTTTAATTTCATGTTGTAAGGACATCTAAGAGAAAGTTTATCAGTCAAAGGTTGGTGTGGGACTTATTCCAAATCATCCTAATGAACTTGGAAAAGGATATGGGTTTCCAAGTAAGATTAGACCCTGTAACACTCTAAGGTTTTGAAAATAAATATAGAATGAAATTTTATTATCTATCCCCTTCTATGTTTTGAATTTCAAGAAATGGTCATCTAGGGGTGTGTTCAGTAAGTCATTTGGAGTCTGATAGAACAAACTTGATTTTTTGGTCAATAGTAACATAGACTTATGAATAGTAATATGACCTCATGAATATTAGATAATAATATTATTTTATTTTTCCAAGGTAATAGGATAATGGGTTCTTAATGAATTTTCCAATTTAACATAAAACAAATTGCACTTCAATATTGTTATTTTTCGAATTAACTGTGACCTTATTTAAAAATTAAATTAATAATATTTAGAAACTTATTTTTAAAAAATGGATTTCAATTTTGAATTATACACATTGAAAAATGGTTAGGGTGAATTTTTGGGAATTTTCTAAAATTCAAGAATTTTTGTTGAATAGTGAAATACGATATAATACCGTATAATCAAATTATCAGTAATATTCACTATTTATGATATCATAAGTGATGAAAGGCCACTTGGTTCGAACTCAAATGATATTATTACTATTTAGGGTCAATTTAATTGAGATTATTCATAGTATTGATAAAAATATTATAATAATGATAAAAATAATCTAAAATACCTCCCCTCCTCCACTATAAATACCACCCTCAGACCCCTCTTCCTCCCACACCTCTCTAGCTATTAGAATTTTCTAAATTCTAAAAACTTTCCTCCCCAATCTTCTTCCACACGTCCTAGAGATGATGGTCTCACCATAAGACTAACACCAAAACCCTTAAGAAGGATCTCAAGGAGAATAGATCAAGAGGTAAACAACCAGTTTTATTTTCATTCTTTTCTTTCATTTTAAGTTATTCTCTTCCATTCCATTTGGCTTGTGTTGGGATATATCATTAAATATTCCCCCTTACTGTATATATTATTTATTAATGATGAGATGTTCCATTCCTCTCATAAAACTATTTTTATGATATTTTAAGAGACGTCGTTAGGCTGCCGAATTTTCCTGATAAATTTATCATGTTTTCATTCATTTTAAGATTCCTTTCTTTTCTTCTTCTTTCCTCACCTCCTATATCAAAATGATACTGATAAATATAGTAACATCTATATAATTGATTTATATCATGTTAATTTAAGAACCATCATAAATATTTTTACTCCCTCACTTTTATTTTTATAAACGAAATCAATATCCTTGAGGTTCCAATTTATAGCCTTCGTGGATGACGAAGTTTATTTCATCAATTTAGTCTTCATTACTGGTCATGAAACCATATTTATGGCTTAAAAAGACTGTAATATATGTATTATAACCTAATAAATATTCAGGAACCAGACTATGTACATATAAATAAGTTATATGACAAAACTATTTCATAATAATCCCAGTACTGACGAATAAATGAAGTGCTTGTCATCTAATGATTCAACCTCATTCCATGTAACCAAATGATATAAATGGACATTAAAAATTATTTATGTTCATAAATAATATTTAAATTCAATTAATGAGTTTTAAATCCATTCAACTTCATTACTTAAAATCAGGTGAACCGAATATGAAAATCAAGAAAACAAACACCCCGAATCGGCAGAATTCAATATAATAACTTATAAATAATTACATAAATTAACTAAACAAAA
This sequence comes from Viscum album, assembly GCA_963277665.1. Taxonomy (NCBI): domain Eukaryota; kingdom Viridiplantae; phylum Streptophyta; class Magnoliopsida; order Santalales; family Viscaceae; genus Viscum; species Viscum album. The sequence goes on along the minus strand of OY728138.1, from coordinate 1,289,737,718 downwards.
TTATGATAAAATAATTAAATGTCTAAAAGGTTATGAAATATGTTATTTATATGTATAATTTCATATTCCATGATCTTAATTATAAGATTGGAACATGTTTGGAGTTAAGGTAAGGGTTTTTCCACCCGAACTTCCATTTTCATTCAGGTTACATTCATTGTCTAAATACCTCAATGAAATTCTTATGTATTATTATTTACTCATCATATATTCTGTGTGAGTTTCATATATATGTTTACAAACCAGAACCCTTTATTATTTTATGGATAGTTACACGTTTTAAAAAGATCTTTCAAAATTGTTTCCAAAATACATTCCTGATTCAAGGAAATTTATTCAATTCATATCTATTTACAAGGGCACTCTATAATCTGTATTTGGAAACCATTATAATTATAAAAATAATCATTTTATTATCAAAATAATATCTTACTTCATTTATGGTTTTATACAATTATTTCCCAATGAACTCTTCTTTTCAAAATAAAATAGTATTTAACTCAAAATTTCTTAATGATTTTATAAGAGTATTTTCATTCAATGCTCTTATTGATTACATGGTGTTATTGGGTTTAATAATTTATGAAGTCATATACCATATTTTATTTAATGGTTTATGACTAACTTTATTTTGGATGATCTATCCTAAATCCATTCATCATATTATTCTGAATGGTTAGTGTTTATGTTCAGTAATTAGTGAAAGTTAGTTACATTTCATATGATAGTTTCAATATGAATGTATATGTTGTTTATGTTGATCCCCGATCATATTATGAATGAATAGGACTTATTATGTGATGTTTTTGGCCTTCTATATCCCCTCGATGGATCGGCAGGACTCATGAGACATACTATGGTCTTGGCACGAGGCCTTGACAAAATGATTATTTTATGGTCCTAACACGAGGCTTGGACAGTATGGTTATGATGTCTGACATATGCGCTTCCCTCATTATGATGCTAGTATTTAAAGATCATGTGGTTATTCGATTGGTATAATACCCATTATTATGTTTTATTATGGAATTATTTATTCAGCTCATATTTCTTCCATAAAGTGTTTAAGTTCATTATTAAGGGTATGTGTTTTCAATTATTCAACATGTCTAATGTTTATATTATCTTCTGCTATATTGATTACTCTTACTGAGCATTTGAGATCACCCCTTTATTATGTTTCTTTTTCTCAGGACATGAAGAAGTAAATTATGAGTGACATGTAAGCATAATCTAGGAGACTTGATGTTGTAAGTGGAATAATTTAGTGTCATTTTCCCTTTCCGTATGTAAAGTTGAACTTATGTATGTAACTTGTTTCCAATAATACTAAAATACTCGGTCCTTTGGGATTCATATTCATTGTATGGATGCCAACATAATCAAATAAGGCACCAGCTCTGGGAAACTTGGGTCGGGTTCTTACAATTGGTTTCAAAGGAAGTTTAGTAGAATACTTGGAAACTATAAAATATAGAATTAGGGAAGAGTGCATAAGTTAGTCATTGAGGACATACATACCATAACGTCCTGGTATTTTGGAAAGAAATATATATTTTGAATATTTCAACCAATACATCCCTGTCTGAATACGAGTAGGTAGAGGCGGCTCTGGCACAGATGTATCTAGGGGTAAAACCCAAAAACACCGCTTTGAGCTAGAATCGATCGAAAACTGGTGCACGACAATGAGCCTTGTTTCACTCTTGGTTACGACACTCCAGTGGGATATGCTTAGGATAATTCACATTTTTTTTACAAGCCATTATTAAGTATTGAAATGTAAAATATTTTACTCATTGAAAGCATATTTTTAAATATGGGATTAGCCATTCATAGGATATCAATTTTTTCTGAGTATTTTGTTAAGTTAAGATTATACATTATGATTAATAACCTAATCTAGTGTATTCCATTATCTATATATGGAGCCTAGTCGATGGAATGGAAATCACCCGAATGAACGTGTCCCCTGTAGGGATTTTCCTCCAACGCAAGATAATGATGTTGGCTCTGGTGCTGTGATTGGTGCTAAGTAACTCATAACTATACTGCGACAACTTACTTAGGTTATGAATAATAACCTTACTCGTATGGAGCATACAGATCCAACACATGGAGGAGACATGCTTGATCTCTTTCTGTGACAACAACCTCTATCATTTAACGGGACTGTAAACCCATTTGTAGCAGAGTAGGGGTAATGTTCCCTTGAGAAGATATTTCTCGCTTTGGGATGTAATAAAAGAGAAAAGGTTGTCAATGCAGTATGTCGTCTATCGGGAGATGTGGATTAGTGGTGGTATTTAATCCAAAACACAAAGGAGTATGGAGGGATATAAGAGATGGAATGGAGGGATTTTAAGGAAATATTCTTAGAAAAATATTTCCCTCATGAGAAGTGGGCAGATATGGAGAGACAATTATTGAATCTGAGGATGAATGAGGATGAAAATGTGCCATGTATGAAGCCAACTTCACAAGGCTATCAAGACATGCTATGGACTATATACGAAATCAAAGGAGAATAATTGATCAGTTCATTGAGGGCCTAAAACCATTCCTCCGGTGGGCACTGGTCTCCCAAATCTTTTCTTCATATGAGGATATAGTTTCATGTGCAATGAAGAGTGAAATATAATTTTCTAAGTTTTATTAATTTAAGGGAAAGCAAGAAATTAATAGGTCTACTGAAAACCCCAGGAAAGGAAATAAGGAAATAGGTAAGACGAGAAGATTTTAATTTCCACCATGTGACAATTATGGAAAGAAACACCTTGGTGCATGCTTAAAAGGAAAAGGAGTATGATACAAATGTGGTCATAAAGGCCATCTTGTAGGTGATTGCAAAGGGAATAAGGAATCCAATTCTGTTCAATGAAATAGTTTTCGGGAGACGGGACACTATACTAATGATTTCCCAAAATTCCAAGGAAATATGCAACAGAGAAGGCCATGGGATCTGGGACATGCTTATGCAATCACAATTGCAGAGGTTGAAGTTCCTAATGACGTGGTGGCAGGTACTTTAATTGTTCCTCAAGTTTATAAAATGCTTTGGTTGATTCTGGATCATCTCATTATTTCATATGTAACACCCCGAGCTTCCACAGTACGCTTCTCTTTGAATAATACAGTAGCATGTGTTGTACGCAACTTCGAGTTCTAACACACACCATGACCAATCAAAGTATCTATTATGAATAGTAATGCCTACTCTTTAAAATTTTAGAAATTTTATCTATCAAAATGAACTTAATTTTTGGATTTGGAGTATCGAATTTATCCTAAGGTGAAATTTTGGTACTTTTCAAATAACGTTAATATTTTGATGAATAGTGAAAATTACTAAATTTTAATTAAAAACAACTTTTTTAATCAAAATAATTAATAGTAATAAATTATGAATTTGGGTGGCTTTAAAGTATATTTAGAATATATTTTTACCATTTAATACAATGTTGGTCATTGGACAAAATTTCACAATTATACCGGACATAAACAAGTAGAAATATTTTTATAGATATTATATCCTTAAAACACGCTTTTTGTTTTGACAGCGGGAATTAATTTTAAATTAATTTCTACCAATTCTGTGATTTGAATTTGGAAAAATGGATTCCATATTTGGAATCAGGATGTCCAAATTGTGTAAATATGTAACTTTTATTTTTAGACATTTTGAATAATTACATCGATAAATATTTTATTTAACATGGTTAAAGGGTAAATCTAGTAAATAAGGGTTAAAAAATAATATTATAATAATCCTAAATTACCCTAAAACATGTCCTAAGCTTATTGGTGGATACATGTCCGACCATGGGAATCTTTGGGTCGATTTTGGGACCCCATGGAGCCACTTGTATGTGATAGGGACACATTATTTTAATTAAGTTAAAATAAATACAAAAATGACATAAGCATATATCTTTTAGAAACACAATTTTTACATAGGGTTATATATGTTGGATTTTCGACTATAAAAATTAATTAGAAATAAAAAAATATTTACTAAATATTGATATTTTATTTATAATTTTTATACACTAAATAATTTAATTCATTTATGACACAATGATGATACAGTAATTACCATAATAGTGAAAAATTAAAATAATTGATATTATAAATACACAAATGACTATAATTTGAGACTTTTAATGAATTAATCTAATTTTCTAGGATAATATGTCATATTAGTATTGATTTAAATAACTTTTTTCGAAGTAATCATTCTGTTATGATTTTTTTAAAAATCAATTATTGAATAGTGTCAAAATTGACAAAAAGGAGTTTTTAAAACAAATATTATATTATTAACTGATATTAAATTCTTAAAAATCTAAGGTTCGTACAAGAGACTTATATAATGATAGGTTTATCATTAATGGACCACTTTGGGGTCTCTTGGATCTATATAGTATGTTTATTTAACATATAATATAAAAATACAAAGAGACATTGTAAAAGTGAAACTAATTAACTAAGAGTTAATACTTATTGATAAAGTTAGTATAATGACCCAAACCTATATAAATTCTATTGGTTGAGTGGTTTTTGACCTATCCATACCTTAAAATTTAAATAATCCACTTTTCATCTATTAGAAACCGAATATGGATTTATTATAAAATAATATTTCTAGCTTTTCCAAAGCTGCCACTCACCCCTCTTATAAAAGGGCACTCACCCTTCTCTTTAATTCACACATTCAAAGACTTTTGGTTCGGCCAAACTCTGCCCAAATACTCTTTAAACTTTCCTCACTTCATCCTAGATGCCTTTATTTAGTCAGAAATCCATCATATGAGCCCTTCTGATCAAATCAAAAGGAAGAACCCGAAGAAGAGGTAATGATTTCACAAACCTTTTCCAAGTTCCTTTCTTCTTCCACTTCTTCTTATTTTGTTATTACCATTATAAAATAATAACTCTAGTATATTATATATACATTGATGTTATTATAAATATGGAACAACCATATTCAGTATTCTATCCATCCTTTAAATAACATGTCACCATACGTGCGTATGTACGACTTACCGTCTCCACGTCGTGGTGTAATTGTTATTCGATAAATTATTATTTGGATAGGTATAATAATGATTTATAATTCATGTAAAAAATAAATATATCATGATAATAATTCTCTATATATGATATACCCTCCAATTATATATTTTTATAATATCAAAAGAATGATATTGTATCTCGTACATACATACGGATTACCATCTCCACGACGCGATGAGATTCAATTCCAAGTTTACCATTCATCAACGATTAAAAAAACTATTACTAATAAGTATGTAATATATGACATAATAATGCTACTAGATATATATATATATATGTGTGTGGATTTATATACTTACATATATATTATTCACTTACTTCCGTTCAATACTATATGAAAATTGAAACAACGTTTATGCGTACGTACGGACTACCGTCTCCATAAATGGTGTTTTCAATTTCATATATATGCCTATTATACATATTTATATTCTAAGTTTATATGATATATTTATCATGTTTTATATTTTTGAAGTATTTAAATCATGATCTATGTGATACAACCAAGAGTGATAAGTTAAAACACGTACGATAAAAAAGTGATTATTACCCGAAATGATAATTTAACATAGAAATTATTATTAAATGGGTAATATAAAGTCATAAACGAATAATGTATGATATCATAAATATTAATATGGTTATTGTATAATTTAATAACATACTATGATCTTCGTACAAGAGGTTAAACGTACCCTCGACTAACGGAAAGTGCAAGGTAAGGGGTTTTCATCTCACTCCTTATTCCAGTGAGATTCATGTCATATTGCCACTATTACCTTTTGTGTGGTGTATGTATTGCCTATAATTGTTTTCTTTGTGTAATATAATTTAATTTATGTGTGTTTACATATTCATTGTATGATTCCTCTTTCATGGGTTGTATGTTTCGTAAGTTACCAAATTGGTAAGGGTTTATTTTGCGATCTCTTCATTATCTGAGGTTGTTTATACGTAATAATCTACTGGGACCTCTTTATCATCCACATCCATGTTTCTTAAAAATGTATTTCAGAAAATTATTAAAATTTACTATAATAATGGTTAAAGTCATTTATACCCTTGTTTTAATTTTTATAAAAGGTTTATAAAATAATCTTTTCGTCGTTTTCCAAACAAGGTGCTTTTTAACCTTTTCGACAAAACTATGGTAAGAATGTTTTTTTAACTTATACGGCATGTGCAGTTATTCTCCACCATTATTACACCTTTGAAGCTTCCCTTACATGCTTATAAGGATATTTTCAAAATAATGGGTTTCTTTTATAATTATGTGATTTTTAAATGATTTCAAAAAAAGGGAGATATATTTCTCTCAAATATATGAAAATCCAGTGCAAATGTATACGTATTTAACGCAAGCATAAAAATGTTTTCAGATAACCCAACTCTCGGGTGTGGTAGAAAAGATGGGATTTGGCGTGGACCCATCATGGCCCGTAATTAGTCGAGCAGTCTCAGAATTAGTTATTTTGTTTTCAGAAGCTTGAATAATATTTTCAGAAAAGAACTGCAATATATTTGAGCAATTTTAAACGTAAGTATCTTCTAAAAAAATTTCATCGGTAGGTCTCATGAGGCAAACCAGTGTCTTGGCACAAGGCCTTGACAAAATCTTATTTGTAGTCTTGGAACGAGGACTTGGCTATGTGGTTATGATAGTCTGGGATTATGCATTCTATCATTATGAAAGTGGTTAGTGATACTGCATGTGATTATTTTATTAGTATAATATACATGTGAATAAGTAAATGGAATTATTTCATTTTATTTCTACCATATTATGCTGAAGTTCATGTTTAAAAGGGTTTTGATTTAGTTTTATACATTGACTAAATGTTTTTTCTTATTTTCGAAAGTTTCCACTGTATTGCTTACCCTTACTAAGCATTTGAGCTCACCCCTTTTCTATGTTTTTTTCCCAGGATTCCAAGAAGTGTAATGTGTTTGATATGTAGGGTAAAGCCAAGTGAATAATGGCGTTCATAATGATTATTTATGTCGTTTTGTATGTCTTAAAGTGAAAATGTTACATTCATGTATGTGATCTATTTTTCCAAGACTGCTAAACTTATCGGTCCTTTGGGACTTGATTCCTTGTAATCATGTCAATGTATTAAAATAATGCACCGACTCTGGGTAACTGGGGTCGGGGCGTTACAGTTGGTATCAGAGGAATTTTAGCAATAACCTTAGAAATTATATTTAGATAAACTCTGATTATAACACATAGCCCTAGGATGGACTTTGAGGATTAGTATAGAAGAACTTCCTAGAATTTTGGTATTGTATAGATTTTGTGAGTATTCCAAGCAATACATCCCTGTCCAGATACAAGCTGGTAGAGGCGGATCTGGCACAGATGTACCTAGGGGTAAACCCCGAAAACACCGCTTTGAGCTAGAATCGAACGGGAAGCGGTGCACGACAACGGGCCTTGTTGCACTCTTGGTTACGACACTCCCGAGGGATATGATTAGGATAATTATCATTTTCTATACAAACCATTATTAAGGGATTATGGGTATATACTTACACAAAGAAAAGAAAATTATGATTATTGATTATATCCATAAACTGTTCAATTTGTGTAAGGTATTTTGCAAGTTTGGTAATTATTCATCTCAATTCATAAACTGAACTAGTTAATGCTATTGTATAGAAATGGCGCACAATAGAAGAAATGTGAACTCCCATAATACGTATGATCAAAATAGTAAGAAGGATCATATGTTTCGTGGTCCTAATCCAGAATTTAGAGGGGAAAGAGTTTCCCACGTATTATCATCATATGAAGAAATAGTATCATGTGTTGATAAGATGAGTAAATAATTCTCGGAGTCCTATGTCTTTGAAGGGAAGCAAGAGAAGAAAAGGATGGAAGAGATAAATATTGATAAAGGGAAGAGGGAAAAGAAGAATTTTCCCATATGTGATAACTGTGAGAAGAAACACTCTAGAACTTGCCTGAAAGGAATGGGAGTTTTTTATAAGAGTGGAGGAAAAGGGCACAACGTACGTGACTGCAAGGATAAGAAAACGGTTTCAAATGTACAATGCTTCATTTGCAAGGAGTTTGGACACTACGTGAACCAATGTCGCAGTCATTAGACTATGACGCAAATGATGCTATTGGATAATAATCAAGTTATGATACTACCATATATGCAGAGTAATGACTAGTGTTATTATGTTGTTATTTTAGAATTATTCCATTTAAGTGTTGTATCAATGATGTTCTAGAAATAAATAATGATTGTACTGCAGTACTATTTAATTAAGGATTTGAGATTTTATGGTACTACGAATAGTGACTCTACAACAAGTTAATTTTTTTTTTGGAAATTACATGGTTGGAGTAAAGATAAACCTTAATATGGTCCTATTATTGAGGTAGTGATTTTGGAATAAGAGATGGTTGATTTTGGTAATTTAGGATGTTATTGTGTTGTAAAAGAATATATGAGGAAGGCGTTCACATGTAATTACCTGGAAAAAAGGATCCTCATTATGTTCAGCTTCCTTGTAAATTTTGGACCTGAGTTTGGATAATAGTATTTTGGATAATTCTAATGGTCGGAATGGATTATGTTTAAAAGGTTATTTTTTTTGGTTTTTATAAAAGGACAACACACATACCGTGTGACGACCTGTCGTGTCGGACAAAGCTACGGTAATCGAACCCACAACCATAGTGCAGTTGGGATTTATCACCTACCATTGTGCTACATGAAGTTCCTGGATGGTATTATGTAGTTTCTTTACATAAAGGGTCTGATATGTGAATTATAAATTCATTATATTTAGAACACTATACCATTAGGATAAATAGAGTATTTTTGAGTTGTATTATGTTTTGGGGTGAAAGATGAGTTTGTTGTAGAAATTTATTAATGGATAAAACTCTAATTATAAAGTAAGTATATCTCCTTATGATCTTATCCAATCTCATAAATAAATTCCTCAACATTATTAAAAGGAACTTATAACAAGTATTTAATCCTAGATGGTACCTTAAATCATCACTAATTTATGGATTTGGGATTGTTGGCCTTTTCATAGCCATGTTCTCTACCACTCTCCATCAGATAATTGATGGTTAGATTTCTCTTCCATATCCATATTTTCCTACATGGAACCCTAGTATGTGTTATTTTTGTTAATCTTCATACTTTCCACTCTTTATTTTAAATAGATGCCTCATTAATTCATTTTTCGATGTGGGATTTCAACTACGATATTTTGAAATGTCAAAAATGTGTTATCCCAATACCTTATGTTTTATTGAACCAATGTTATTTTAAATCACCATAGATTGATGAAATTTAGGACCTCAATTTTATACTTGTTTGTGATTGATGACCTCAATTACTACCTATAAATATTTACTTTTACCTCCAATTATATATCTATAATTTCCACTAATGTCCTCCTGATCGAGATCATAATTTTGTGGTGACCCTTTCATTTCTCTTTTCATCTTGTTAAGACTAAATTTTATTAACCAAATTTCCTATGTGGGTTTTTCAACAAAGATATTTTCTATTTTCAACCATTATTTTCAAAGAACAATATCAAATTGCGAGGACGCAATTTATTTAAGGAGGGAAGAATGTAACACCCTGAGATTCCACGGTACGCTTCTCTTTGAATAATTCCGTAGCATGTGTTGTACGCAACTTCGAGTTCTAACACACACCACGACCAATCAATGTAGCCGTTATGAATAAAAATACCTACTTTATAATTTTTTTAATTTTTATCTATCAAAATGCACTTCATTTTTGGATTCGGAGTATCCAATTTATCCTAAGGTGAAATTTTGGTACTTTTCGGATAACTTTAGTATTGTGATGAATAGTGAATATTACTAAATTTTAATTAAAAACAACTTTTTTAATCAAAATAATTAATAGTGATAAATTATGAATTTGAGTGGGTTTAAAGTATATTTAGAATATTTTTTTTACCATTACAATGTTGGTCATTGAAAATAATTTCACAATTAAACCGGACATAAACAAGTATCAATCTTTTGATTGTTATTATATCTTAAAAACACGCTTTTTCTTTTGACAGCGTGAATTAATTTAAAATTAATTTCTACCACTTCTATGTTTTGAATTTGGAAAAATGGATTGAATATTTTGAATCAGGGTGAAAAAATTGTGTAAATAGTTAACTTTTATTTTTAGATCTTTTGAATAATTACTTCGGTAAATATTTTATTTACCATGGTTAAAGGGTAAATATGGTAAATAAGGGTTATAAAATAATATTATAATAATACTAAATTACCCGAAAAATGTTTGCTAACCTTATTGGTGGATTACTTTCCGACCATGGGCATCTTTGGGTCAATTTTGGGACCCCATGGATCCACTTGTAGGTGATAGGGACACTTTATTTTAATTAAGATAAAAAATACCAAAATGACATAAGCATATATCTTTTAGAAAACCAATTTCTACATAGGGTTATATATGTTGGATATTCGACTATAAATATTCATTAGAAATATATTAATATTTACTACATATTAATATTTTATTTATAATTTTTATACATTACATAATTTAAATTATTTATGACACAATGATGATGCAGTAATTACCATTATAGCAAACAATTAAAATAATTGATATTATAAATACCCAAATAAATATACTTTTAGACTTTTAATGCATTAAACAAATTTTCTAGGATAATATGACATATTAGGATTGATGTAATTAACTTTTTTTGAAGTAATAATTCTGTTATGAGTTTTAGAAAAATCAATTATTGAATAGTGTCAAAATTGACATAAAAGAGTTTTTAAAAAAAATATAATATTATTAATTGATATTAAATTCCTAAAAATCTAAGGATCGGCCAAGAGACTTATATCATGATATTTGTATCATTAATGGTCCACTTGGGGGTCGCTTGGTTGTAGATAGTATGTTTATTAACCATATAATATAAAAATACAAAGAGACATTGTAAAAGTGAAACAAATTAACTAAGGGTTAATACTTAAAGATAAAGTTAGTATAATGACCCAAACCTGTGTAAATTCTATTGGTTGAGTTGTTTAAGACCTATAACTACCTTAAAATTTAAATTATACAATTTGGAGCTATTAGAAACCGAATATGAATTTATTATATAATAATATTTCTAACTTTTCCAAAGGTGTCCCTCAACCCTCTTATAAAAGGGCACTCCCCCTTATCTTTAATTCACACCATAAAACCATTTTGATTCGGCCAAACTCTGCCCAAATACTCTCTAAACTTAGCAAACTTCATCCTAGAGGACTTCCTTTAGCCAGAAAGCCAACCTACGAGCCCTTTTGATCAAATAAAAAGGAAGAACCCGAAGAAGAGGTAATGATTTCACCACCTTTTTCCAAGTTCCTTTCTTCTTCCACATCTTATTCCTTTGTTATTACCATTCTAAAATAATAACTCCAGTATCTTATATATACTATGATGTTATTGTAAATATGGTTCAACCATATTCAGTATTCTATCCATCCTTTTAATAACATGTCACCATACGTGCGTACGTACGGCTTACCGTCTCCACGTCGTGGTGTCATTGTTATTTAACAAATTATTATTTGGATGGGTATAATAATGATTTATAATTCATGAAAATAATAAATATAACATGATACTAATTCTTTATATATGATATACCATCCAATTATATATTATTTTAATATAAAAAGAATGATATTGTCGCTCGTGCGTACGTACGGATTACCGTCTCCACGACGCGATGAGAATCATTTCCAAGTTCCCCATTCATAGACGATTATAAAAATATATATTACTAATAAGAATGTAATATATTAAATAATAATGATACTAGATATATATATATACATATATGTATATAAGGATTTATGTAATTACATATATCTTATTCCCTTACTTCCGTTCAATACTATATGAAAACATAAAGAGCGTTTATGCGTACGTACGGACTACAGTCTCCATAAACGGTGTTTTCCATTTAATATATATGTCTATTATACATATTTATATTCTAAATATATATGATATATTTATCATGTTTTATATTCTGGAAGTATTTAAATCCTGATCTAAGTGATACAACCAAGAGTGACAAGTTAAAACACGTACGATAAAGAAAGTGATTATTACCCGAAATGTTAACATAACATGGAAATTATTATTAAATGGGTAATATAAATCCATAAATAAATCATGTATGATATCATAAATATTAATATGGTTCTGGTATAATTTAATAACATACTATTATTTAGTCCATGAGGTTAAACGTACCCTCGACTAAAGGAAAGTGCAAGGTAAGGGGCTTTCATCTCATTCCTTATTCCCGTGAGATTCATGCCATATTGGCACGATTACCTTGTGTGTGGTGTATGTACTGACCATAATTGTATTATTTGTGTAATACAATTTAATTTGTGTTTATTTACATATTCATTGTATGATTCCTCTTTCATGGGTTGTATGTTTCGTAAGTTACCAAATTGGTAAGGGCTTATTTCGCAATCTCTTTATTATCCGAGGTTATTTATACGTAATAATCTACTGGGACCTCTTTATCATACACATCCATGTTTCTTAAAAATGAATTTCAAAACATTATTAATATTTACAAAAATATAGGATAAAGTCATTTATACCCTTTTATGACTTTTTATAAGAGGTTTATAAAGGAATCTTTCCGTCGTTTTCCAAACAAGGTTCTTTTTAACCTTTTCGACAAAACTATGGTAAGAATGTTTTTTTAACTTCTACATCCTGTGTGGTTATTCTCCGATATTATTAAACCTTTGAAGCTTCAATTACATGATTATAAGGATATTTTAAAAATAATGGCTTTCTTTTATAATTATGTGATTTTTAAATGATTTAAAAAAAAGAGAGAGATATATTTCTCTCAAATATATGAAAATCCAGTGCAAATGTATACGTATTTAACGCAATCATAAATATGTTTTCAGAAAACCCAACTCTCGAGTGTGGTAGATAGGAAGAGATTGGGGATGGACCCATCATGGCATGTAATTAGTCGAGCAGTCTCAGAATTAGTTATTTTGTTTTCAGAAACTTCTATAATATTTTCAGAAAAGCACTGCAGTATATTTGAGCAATTTTAAACGTAAGTATCTTCTAAAAAAATTACATCGGTAGGTCTCATGAGACAAGATAGTGTCTTGGAACAAGGCCTTGACAAAATATTATTTCTAGTCTTGGCACAAGACCTTGGATATGTGGTTATGATAGTCTGGCATTATGCATTCCATCATTATAAAAGTGGTTAGTGATATTTCATGTGATTATTCGATTAGTAGAATATCCATGTGAACAAGTAAATGGAATTAATTCATTTTATTTCTGCCATATTATGTTTAAGTTCAAGTTTAAAAGGCTTTTTTTAGTTTTATACATTGCCTTAAATGTTTTTTCTTATTTTCAAAAGTTTCCGCTTTATTGCTTACCCTTACTGAGCATTTGAGCTCACCCCTTTCTATGTTTTATTTCTTCCAGGATTCCAAGAAGTGTAATGTGATTGATATGAAGGGTTAAGCCAAGGGAATAATTGCATTCATAGAGATTATTTATGTTGTTTTGTATGTCTTAAAGTGAAAATGTAACATTCATGTATGAAATCTATTTTTCCAAGACTGCTAAACTTATCGGTCCTTCGGGACTTGATTCCTTGTAATCATGCCAATGTATTAATATAATTCACCGACTATGGGTAACTAGGGTTGGGGAGTTACATCATATCTTCCATGTTTGCTAAAAAAATTAGGTATTTCCAATTTGATTTAACAAGGGAGTTGTCAGTCAAAACACCTAAGGGAAGTAACATTGCTAAAATGTTCTTTCAATCAGTTCCCATTAAGGAATATAAATGTTATTTATCTGCTGATCTCATCGTCATACCCCTGAGTGAGTTTGATATAATCCTCGATCTGGATTGGCTTTCGGACCACGATACAATAATTTATTGTAATAATAAGGAGGTTACAATTTTTTATGACAATGATAAAGAACACCTTATCATTAAAGAAGAATCATAACCACCTAATTGTTATATATATCCACCCCCATTAGCTCAACTAAATTCAATAATTTGTGAGGATGAGAATGAAATAACTCTCAGCAAGGAAATGAATGTTCAAATAGAGGATTTGTCTATTGTGAGAGAATATGTTGGTGTGTTTCTAGAAGATTTACCATAGCATCCTCCAGAATGATAAATTGTGTTTTCCATTGATTTAATTCCTGGTTCAAGGACCATATCAAAAACCACATTTATAATGGCCACTATGGAATTAGCGGAACTAAAGAAACAACTAGTGGAATTGATTAATAAGGTATTTATCCTCCCTAGTGCTTCTCCATGGGGAGCCCCTATCCTTTTTGTTAAGAAGAATGATGAATCTATGAGGTTTTTTATTGACTACAGGGAGATCAATGCTATAATGATAAAGAACAAGTATCACATACCTCTCATTGATGATTTATTTTACCAAATGCATGGAGCTCAATAATTTTCAAAGATTGACCATCAATCTGGATATCATTAGTTGAGTGTGTAGAAGGAAGACATTCTGAAAATAGAATTTCGAACCAGGTACATGCATTACTAGTTTACAGTAATGCCTTTTGGATTGACTAATGCACCCTCATCATTAATGGATCTAATGAACAATTTTTTCAATGAATATCTCAATGATTTTGTAGTGGTATTTATTCATTATATATTGGTATACTCAAAAAGCTACAAAGATCATGAAAATCACTTGCGCATTATCCTGAAGACTCTTAGAAGACATGAAATTTATGGGAAGTTTAGGAAGTTTGAATTCTGGCTTCAGGAGATTTATTTTCTTGGCCATATTTTCTCTAAGGATGTAATCCTAGTTGATCCTACAATGAAAAAGTAAATACAAGAGTGGCCCACACCAACAAACATAACTGAGGTATGCAGTTTTATTGGCTTAGCTGGTTATTATCGGTGTTTCGTACAGAATTTTTCCCGACAGGCTAACCCGCTAACAAATCTCACACGTAAAGGGGTTAAATTTGATTGGACAAAAGATTATGAATAATGTTTCAAATAACTAAAGAGATGATTAGTCTATGCTCCTATATTGACTCTACCATCAGGTAATGACGGGTTTGTTATTTATAGTGATGCTTCAAAGAAAGGTCTTGGTTGTGTCCTTGTGAAAAATGATAGGGTTATTGCTTATGCATCATGACAGCTAAAAATTCATGAGAAAAACTATCCTACTAATGATCATGAGTTAGCTACTATAATCTTTGCATTAAAGATATGGATACATTACCTCTATGGTGAAAAATGTGAGATTTATACTGATCACAAGAGTTTGAAGTATATTTTCTCACAGAAAGAACTCAACATGGGGAAAAGGAGATGGCTTGAACTCCTCAAGGATTATGATTGCATGATACACTACCACCCGGGGAAGGCAAATACGGTAGCAGATGCCTTGAGAAGAAAGGATCGTGGATTTTTGAGCAAGATGACAGTTGAAAGGGGTCCTATTTTCATGGATCTAGTAAAGATGGATATGGGAATAATCATGGAAGGTGAAACATCGATGATTTTTCAATTGGTTGCCAAACCATATTTACTTGAAAGGATAAAAAATTCTCAGGCTGATGATGGGGAGTTTCAAAAGAAGATTAAAGCTGTGACTGATGGGAGGTTGAGTGACTTTGTATATGAAGATGATATTTTGAAATTTGGGAAGAGACATTGCGTTCCCTATATACCTCATCAAAAAAGGGAATTGTTGGATGATGCTCATAGTTCCAATTTATCTATACACCCTCATAGCGCTAAGATGTATAGAGATTTTAAGGAACATTTTTGGTGGGACAACATGAAGAGGGAGATTGCTGATTTTGTTTCCAGATCAATTGTTTTTCAACAAGTGAAAGCTGGAAGGAAACAACCTGGAAGTGTATTGCAACCTCTTCCCATACCTGAGTGGAAAGGGGATAATATCACGATGGACTTTGTCATGGGACTACCAATGACTCGTAGAAGGAACGATGTAATATGGGTCATTGTTAACCATCTTACAAAGTCAGCATTTTTTCTTTCTATAAGAGAATATCCACCACTTGAACATATAGAAAGACTATATATTAATGAAGTTGTGATACTTCATGGAGTACCCCTATCAATTGTTTCTGATCAAGATCCATGTTTTACATCAAGATTCCGGAAGAGTCTTCTGAATGCCCTATATACTGATCTTCATTTGAGCACTTCCTACCACCCACAAACTGATGGAAAATCAGAATGGACTATTCAAACATAGGAAGACATGTTAAGGTCATGATCACATGATTTTCGCGGCATGTGGTATTAGTATTTACCTCGCGTAGAATTTTCCTACAAAAACAGCTTTTATTCATGTATTCAGATGGCACCCTATGAAGCATTATATGGGAGGAGATGTCGTACAACAACATGCTGTGATGATGTAGGTGAATGAAAACTCATGGTCCCAGAACTAGTTGATGAAACAATGGAGAATGTGAAGATTATCCAGAACCATATCAAATATCTCAAAGTAGGCAAAAGAGCTATGTAGGCAATTGAAGGAAGGATTTGGAGTTTCAGGAAGGAGATAAAATTTTCTTAAAGGTATCTCCATGGAAAGGTATTATACGATTCAGTAAGAAGGGATTGTCAAGTCCTAGGTACATCAGACCTTTTGAAATTATGGACCGAATTGAAGCCGTAGCTTACCGTTTGGCAATGCCGCCAAGCCTCTCCAAGGTTCACAATGTGTTCCATGTGTCAATGTTAAAAAAGTACATTCCAAACCCAACACATGTACTCACTTATGAAGAAGTGGAACATGAGCATAATCTATCTTACTATGAAGAGCCTATCAGGATTCTTGATACTAGAGAACATGTATTGAGAAATCGGATGACTCGTCTAGTGAAGGTTCTATGGAAGAATAATAAGATGGAGGAAGCAACATGGGAACCTGAGGAGCTTATGTTAAATACATATCCAAATCTTTTTAGGTAATATTTTGTGAATTTCATGGATGAAATTTTTGTAAGAAGGGGAGAATGTAACAAACCACAGTTTTGAAAATAAATATAAAATGCAATTTTATAACCTATCCTCTTCTATGTTTTGAATTTCAAGAAATGGTCATCTGGAGTTGTGTTCAGTAATTCATTTGGAGTCTAATAGAACAAACATGATTTTTGGTGAATAGTAACATACCCTTATGAATAGTAATATGAATAGTAATATGACCTCATGAATAGTAAATAATAATAATATTTTATTTTCCCAAGGAAATAGGATAATGGGATCTTAATTAATTTTCTAATGTCACCTAAAACTAATTGCACTTCAATATTGTTATTTTTTGAATTATCCGTGACCTTATTTAAAAATTAAATTAATAATATTATGAAAATTATTTTTCAAAAATGGATTTCACTTTTTAATTCTACATGTCGAAAAATGGTAAGGGTGAATTTTTGGGAATTTCCTGAAATTCAAGAATTTTTTGTGGATAGTGAAATATGATAAAATAGAGTATAATCAAATTATCAGTAATACTCGATATTTATGACATCATAAGTGATGAAGGCCACCTGGTTTGAACTCACATGATATTATTACTATTTATGGTCACTTTAATTGATATTATTCATCATCTTGATAAAAATATTATAATAAAGATTAAAATAATCTAAAATACCTCCCCTCCACTATAAATACCACCCTCACTCCCCTCTTCATCCCACACATCTCAAGCCTCGAGCATTGTCTAAATTCTGCCAAATTCTCTCCCCAATCTTCTTCCCCACGTCCTAGAGCTACTGGTCTCACCAGAAGTCCAGAACCAAATCCCTTAAGGAGGATCTCAAAGAGAATAGATCAAGAGGTAAACAACATCTTTTATTTTCATTCTTTTCATTCATTTTAAGTTATTATCTTCCATTCCCCTTGGATTGTGTTGCGGTATTTCATTAAATATTCCCCCTTACTATCTATATTATATATGAATGATGAGATTTTTCATTCCTCTCATCAAACTATTTTTATGAAATTTTAAGAGACGCTGTTAGGCTGTCGAATTTTCGTGAGAAATTTATCAAGTTTACTTTCATTTTAAGATTTCTTTATTTTCTTCCTCTTTCCTCAACTCCAATGTCCAAATGATAATGATAACTCCATTAAAATCTATATATAGGATTTATATCATGTGAATTGAATAACCATCATAAATATTTTTACTCCCTCCCTTTTATTTTTATTAACGAAATCAACGTCCAAGAGGTTCCAATTTATAGCCTTTGTGGATGATGAAGATTCGTTCTTCAATTTCTTCTTCATTACTGGTTGAAATAGACTATAATATATGTTTTATAACCTAACAAATATTCAATAACCAGATTATGTACATATAAATAAGTTATATGACAAAACTTGTTCATAATAATCCAAGTACCGATGAATAAATGAAGTGGTTGTCATCTAATGATTCCACCTCATTCCATGTAACCAAAAGATATAAATGGACATTAAAAATTATGTATGTTCATAAATAATATTTAAATTCAATTCTGGATATTTAAATCCATTCAACTTCATTACTTAAAATCAAGTGAACCGAATATGAAAATCAAGAAAAGAAAACACCCTGAAACGACAGAATTCAATATAATAACTTATAAATAATAACATAAATGAACTAAATAGAATTATGATAAACTAAATACATGTCTAAAAGGTTCTGAAAAAATTTATTGATATGTATAATTTCATATTCCAAGATCTTAGTACTTGATCAGAACACGTTTGGAGTTAAGGTAAGGATTTTTTCCACCCCAACTTTCATTTTCATTCGGGTTACATTCATTGTCAAAATACCTCAATGAAATTATTATGTATTGTTATTTACTCATCATATATTCTGTGTGAGTATCATATATAAGTTTAAAAACCATAACCCTTTCTTATTTTATGGATAGTTACACATTTTAAAAAGATCTTTCAAAACTGTTTCCAAAATACATGCCTAATTCAAGGGAATTTCTCCAATTTTTATCTATTTACATGGGCACTCTATAATCTGTTTTTGGAAACCATTATATTTCTAAAAATAATCATTTTATTATTAATATACATTCTTACTTATCTTCTGTTTTTATATAATTATTTTTCAAAAGAACACTTCTTTTCAAAATAAAATATTATTTATCTCAAAATTGCTTAATGATTTTATAAGAGTATTTTCGTTCAATGATCTTATTGATTCCATGGTATTATTGGGTTTAATCATTTATGATGTCATATACCATATTTTATTTAATGTTTTATGACTAACTTTATTTTGGATGATCTATCCTAAAACCATTCATCATATTATTCCAAACGGTTAGTGTTTATGTTCAATAATAGGTGAAAGTTAGTTAAATTTCATAAGATATTTTCAATATGAATGTATATGTTGTTTATGTTGATCCCCGCTATATGAGGAATTAATTGGACTTATTATGTGATCGGTTGGGCCCACTATAGCCCCTCGATACATCAGTAGGTCTCAAGAGACATACTATGGTCTTGGCATGAGGCCTTGACAAAATGATTATTTTATGGTCATAGCACAAGGCTTGGACGGTATGGTTATGATGTCCGGCATATGAACATCCATCATTATGATTTAAGTATTTGAAGATCATGTCGTTATTCTACTAGTATAATACCCATGATTATGTTTTATTAGGGCATTATTTATTCAAATTTTATTTCGGCCATAACGTGTTTATGTTCATTATTAAATGTATCTGTTTCCAATTATTCACCATGTCTAATGTTTATATTATCTTCTGCTGTATTTATTACTCTTACTGTGCGTTTGAGCTCACCCATTTATTATGTTTCATTTTCTCAGGACATAAAGAAGTAAATTATGAGTGACATGCAAGCATAATCTTGGATAATTGATGTTACAAATTGAATAATTTAGTGTCATTTTCCCTTTCCATATGTAAATTTGAACTTATGTATGTAAATTTTTTCCAATAATAATAAACTACAATGTCCTTTGGGATTGATATTCATTTTATGTATGCCAACTTAATCAAATAAGGCATCGGCTCTGGGAAACTAGGGTCGGGTTCTTACAGACCCTATTGGGAAAATGGCCCCAAGAGAACACGGTTGATTTGAAGTGTTGGGTTTGAAACTTAAGGAGGCTATCATACATATGACATGTGGATGTGAATCAAATTACACATAGTACAATTAGTTTTATAGGAGAGTATATTCCATTAAGGGATTTGAGTTTTGGAACTTACTTCTTAGAAAGGACTCCATGGTGATTTGGGGGTTTAATTTGGGGCTTATTTATAAGTAGGATTCTCAGATTAATTGAATTAATGTGAAATTACTAAATATGATATCCAGTGACCTAAATCCATTATGAATGCTTCATACGTATCCCCATATTGGTGGGAATTATAGTTATTGTAGTTCATTCCTTGTGTTTGTGCTTATTCATAAGAGCTGCACATTTGAGGGGACATGATTGGGTGAACCCTTTTTGGAAGGGAACCTTTTTGAGATTAGGCCTTTAAGCTGTTGTCCTATTTATCCTAGTTTGAATTGGAATCAATTATCTTATATTTTAAGTCCTTGTGAAATATTTATAATCATGAAAAATCTCTAATCCCCTATGATTCAAGCTTAGTGTGAGAAATTAGAGGATGTTATAGATTCAAAAACGGAACCCACACTTTTCCTCCTCTACTGGTAGAATAGGGCACGACTATGGTGGGGAGGGTGGAAAAGGTTGATTCGACCCAAGAATATGGAGAGGCTAAGAACCTTCCCACTATTTAATTTACATTTGGAAAGGGTCCAATGAAAGGAAGGAGTGATGGTGAAGGATGTTGAGAGGAGAAAGAATGAAACCTCATACTTGAAAGGATCAGAGCTTACAACAGTATGGCTGCACTAAAATTTGTATTCGTTGGAGTGGGAGACTTATCTTTTTTATGAATGGAAAAGAATGTATGAATTGTACCTTCCCTACCAGAGACCTGAGGTTCTGGGTCTTAGAGATGAAAATGGTAGGACCGAACCCGAACCTAATCCTCCAAACGGGGAACTCTCCAACACTATTCCTTAGAGGAAGGTCCATGTGATTGTGGATATAAAAATCCATATACACTCCATGAATCCTAACCCCATTATGAATAAAATTTGGGAAACCTATGAATATGGATATACAAACCCAAATATGAGACACGCTAATGTTCATTTCCCAAGGGATTGATAAGTCAGGAGGATTTGGGGAAGGTATCAAAAAATCCATTTTAGAAAAGGGTGACAATGAAGAATAATCATTGGAATTAAGGTCTTTGAAGTGGGATTAATGGATTTTAGACTAAAGAGAGTAGGTGAATCCAATAGGGGTGCCCATGTAGGTATTGGAGCGCAAGTATGGGCACACAAGTAGGATTGGGTGACCTGATATTCATTTGAGTGATGAATGACCCAGTTCTTAATACATGGGAGAGACATGACTCATGCCTTCAATGGTATTCACAGGTATTCCCAGAAGTGTGGTGCTCAAGTTCCTGTGAGAGTAATAGGACGTTCACAAGTGTTTTTTCTAATTTATGGATGTTGGTGCTTAAGGCGTGAAAGTGTTATATATTTCAATCACTAAAAGTACATAAGTCCTATGATCGTCCTTCAATTCCTCTTCCATAGTTGTTAATTAACTACCATGAAAGTTTTGGAAGTCTTGGGAGAAGTAATATGGTTACGAGATCAACAATTAGGCTTCTGGGAAATTCCTTTATAAAAATGAAGGCCCCAAGGGTCTATTTATAGGAAAAAATAAAACCCTGGGAAAATTGTTTTGGTCGTGTGTATGGGTTTCATGGTAGATCTAGGCATTGAAGTACCTTGTGCGTCGACGACTCCTCAGTAATACTAGGGTGATCCAAAACTAAAGCCTCTTCAAATCATGATTTTCATCATGTCTTTTCTCCTCCTTTTTCTAAGTTATTTACCTTTTTCATTTTAGATTCTTTAATGAAATAGAGTTTCAAACCACCCTAGAATTGGACCCATAATGAAAATATTATCCTTTATAGAGGTAAAGTAATGAGTATGAAAAAAGAGGGTACTAGGGCGTTCAAGTTGAGGCATTACAAATGAAAGTGTGTGGAAATTGTTAGCATGAAGAATTCTGGCGTGAAAGGTGACATGCATCCCTTATATATAGTGGATTCACATCTGTAAAAATTCTCTTGACTTCTGGAAATCTTTCACTCAGCACACAAGTATTTTTTCACTCAGATTCATCTATTTGGTCATGATTTTCTTTTGTGTTTCTTACTTGTGCACTATAACTGGGGCACCATAGTTGTGCATCGGTTTATACTTGCATGCCTAGTTTTAGAATTGTGCCCGAAAAATCCTTTTTTTATTTTTTTTAATTATTTTGTCAATACATCAAAAATGAGATTATAGTAAAGTTTATTTTTTGATATAATTTGCAGGTTAAATGGATCCCAAATGAATTGGAACCACTGATGAACTGGATAGTAAGTGGATTGATGTAATGATGATCATTTTTTGTTATGACAACATGGGAATCTGTGATACCACACTTCAAAACTATGGAAATTTTTTGAACAAATATCACTTTAATTTTAAGTGGAGAATTAATATTCAATTGTATTATTATCGTCTTCTTCAAGATGTAAATATTCTAGAACCAAAGAATTATATTCCACATTCCTAGTTTCATGATTATTCCAACTTCATATCTACCAATGTTTCTATGGGGGGCTCATGTGATAATATTGGAACAATAGAAGAAGCTCATATCATGCATCACATCCGTTGTGCTCTATATTTGAAAACACACACACCCGATCTACATCCATAATAGTATTCATCCATATTTTGAGATTTATAGACAGATAAATACAAAGGCTGGAAGAAATTTTTTGATTTCTGCCCTGGAGGAGGTGTAAAACCTTCAGGGATGTGGGTATATTTTGTGCACAAGAGGTGTGTAGAATTTACTGATGACTTAGACAGTGTTAGGATTTGTGAGGTTGTATGGGTTGCGCATAACTATTTGTATAAGAAGGATGATTTTTTTTTCTGAAGTTACTAAGTTGATGGCGTCCGAAAACTAACACATTCCAATTGACACAGGTAGAATTAGGCATCGGTTTTTGGGATGTCTATAAGATTTCAAGAGTTCCAATCCTTGGAGATATATACATTGATTTTATTTCCCCCAACATGATATTTAATAACATAGAGAATATACCAACATTGGTTCGTGAGTTGATGAAAATATTCTATAAACTCAACAATACAACCACCATGAAGTCCCACAACAGAAGGCATATTCATCCAGCGGAGTGGATAGAAATATTCATAGTAATGAAGAAGGAATAAGGTCCTCATGAAATCATCCGACTAGCTATCTAAAGGTAGAAAAGAGAGGTACACCTGACACCTTTTGGTCGACATTAGAGAAAATAGAGTTTGGAAAATGGGGATATGAAGTCAATTCCAAAATTCATGAAAAGAAATGCCTGGTAGGTTTCCTAGCCATGAGAATCGGGGTGTATCTAATACAAATCCAAGATTCCAAGGGATGCTTGAGGCCAGGAAATAATTTTATCACAACCAAGATGGCCGATGGAAGGATGGAAGGGTTGGACACTCTTGTTTTAAAAAATATTCATAAAATATTGTTTCCAATTTATAATGGAAGTATAATTTTAGGATAACATGGCCACTCCAGGTGTTATGGGGATGGATAACATCTCATTTCAGAACTTATGTTGTACAAATTGAGGTACAGGTCTTTGGAAGTTCTTTCTGACCATCTATTTTGTCTTTCTCTGGTATTTCACTGTTGTCTCTGAATGCTAATGATATCAATCGAATCTAGAGTATGTATAATTAATTTCAACTTTTTTCTATGGGAATCGTCCTATTGGGTGATTCCTTGATGATGGGATGATCAGTTTAGAGATAAGGGAATTCATGTTAGCTTGAAGAGATGGTATATTGATCACTAGGATTGACTGAGTAATTATATGTGTGGTATATGATCCTTATATATTTGAATGTTAATTCAAATGTCTACAACAAATTACTGTATCTCCCACATTGAATGTTAGATTAATGAAATGTCTAATGGTTTACTGAAATCTATTGTTGTTAACTTCTATGTAGAAGACATGAGAAATATGTAATTTACCTGTTGTTGATGCAGTAAGTAGATTGACTATCTGGTATACAGAATACTAGGATACATCTTACCCTAAAACGGTATTAAACAATGATATCCATTGAGTGGGCATAAAGAGAAGTGGTAGGAAGGAACCCCTTATTTTGGTAGGTAATTCTTCATCATCAGGGGCCAACTCACTAGAGTCAAATGGTTTAGGTGATGAGGCTCCAAATTCAATGAAGCAACCTCGTTACATATATAATCCACCAATCAGAGTTAAATGTCCCACTCCACCGATACCAACTAAGTATGTAACGAGGAGATCGATTCATTATAAATATAAAGAGTGATGAGTTCCATTTTATCATCCCCCATCTCTAACTGTGGGAATTGGGAAGAAACTTAAATCCAAGGTTGTAGGATCATTTTCACAAAATCCTGGCTTGTACTCTGAATATATATGACCAGAGTCTATTCAAACATGGAAAAGTATACTTTATGATGGTAAAACTGCATGTATAGATCTATGTGAAGGGATACATATTCCAATATTAGGGGATCTATGGGCCTCTTCTGATATTCTATTTAAGGAAATTCCCAATGAAGTGAGAAATTACATTCACTAGCTAGAAATTCTGATATATGCAACCAACAAATCAATTCCCACCACAAAGCGAGTGAAGGAAATGATAGATCATGGTACAACTGAAGGGATTGGTATTTCACAAGATTAAAAATGGCATGATTTTGTGGATAGTAAAGATGTAATATTCCTTCTTATTATATTCTATTATTCTTTGTAATTTGAATTTAGTCAAAGCATTGCTACTCAGGAGAAATATTATCTTTACTTGCAACTGGTTAATGGAAAATAAACCAAAGTTCTATTGCAATGATAATGTCATGTGTCACTTCACTTAGAAGTAATAGATCACCCTGTGAATCTGAAGAAATATATCTAAGCCAAAATCCCATGGAGGATGAGATGATAATGGTATTGACATCTCCTATACATATCTTTGGATATGATGATGCAAGTACTCCTATGAAGGAAAATAAATAAAAATATCAAATAAATAAATCCATGGATTAACGCTTTGTTATTAGTTGTATGTCTTCCTGATTGTCATAAATTTTATCCTTATTTATGAAATAGTTTTTAAACTTCTTGGAATTGTAGGGGGTTTTTATATTTCTTCTCTAAAAGAAAACACCAACAAACTTCAAAGAAATATGGAGTGTACTGCTGAATAGGCACAAATTCCTACTAACCCAGTGGTTCCTAATGAGGAATTGATGCCAAAATAACCAATGTATGTTCCCAGAATTGCTCATGTTACTGCTATCAGATTTATGGATGCCTCTGGTAAATCAACAGGGATTTATAAGATATCAAATTTAAAAAATACTAAATTTCATCCTTTGATACATTTATGTTCATTACATGCACCAAAACAACTTTCAAAAACTGATGTAGACCCCACAACTATTTATGAGGAATCTACTCAGGGTCATAGGTTGTCAGAGGAAGGTTGTTAAGAAAACTTGTCATGTGTTCTCATGGGTGAGACTTACAAGGGATATGGGATATCATTGAATTATATGATGAACCTTTGCGTGTCTTTTGATGAAGTATTAGAACATGTTAATATACCAAATTCTTTAAAAGATATAGAACATCCTTGTATAGAATCAAATGAACATGAGTTTTCATTATTCTTCCTATTATTCTTTTTATGAATAAATTTCTAACCATGGTTGGTTGAAATATGTAGTTCAATCTAAAAAAACTGTTGTCACGAAAATGCGTGAAGTTAGTATTGACATTAATCTTCATCCTATCATCATAGAGACATTTTATCAGGTGAATATTGAGAAAAAATGTTTTCTCTAGATTCATTTTGAGGATCCCAAGCATATTAAAGTGAGCATTCCCCACCCAGAGACAAAAAAAATGTTGAAACTAGAAATATTGGGGAGGAGTCTTCTCAAGTTGTGGACCTACTATTAGGTAAGAGATATTGGTATTGTGATTATCCTCACTTTTTTCCATTGAAACAAACCATAACCACATTCTTAATTTCCCATATAGGGATATTAACTTCAATGTCTAGGTCTAGAGGTGAAGCCTCTACCATAGTGAAAATTGTATTTTAAGGTGATGTAGCCATTGTCAAGGATGGAGAAGAACATGGTACTTTTTTAAGTGTGTCAATCCAAGAATAGGTCCCTCCTTATGATAGTGGCTCTGAATATGACCCAAAAGTTTAAAAGGCCCTTCTTCTTGCATGTCTCAAGGAATTTAAAAATATATGGAAGGTAATATTTGAAATTCCCCATTATGAATAACCTTCGAGAATTCAATGACTTTCATCACTATTTATCACACTATTATTTTGTGGGTTTGAATATAGTGAAATTCAGGCAGCAGGGAAAGAGATTATCCAATAGTGGGAGCAAGAGAAGAAGCCTTGGAAAGAAACTAATATAGACTAAACTTTTGATTAATACTAAAAAAGTCCAAGTAGTGTTGCCCCAAACTGAGGGTAGTCACACTGCAAATATGAAGGAACTGGAGAAGAAGATTAAAGAAAACATTGTTATGTAGTTTCATCTTTAATAGTAATTAGATACCATCACATTGTAGCTTGAATTGCTTCATATATCATTATGAAAAGTCCATAAGTATGGTGATAAATCCATTTTAGATGATATGGAAAAACTTTCTCATGCTACATAGGATAAATATGGTTGGATAAACAAACTTCAATGGGAATCTGATGGGGCTCAAGATGTTTTTAACCAAATTAGAAGTTATGTAGAAAACCTATTGTTATTTCTAACAAAATAGATACTCCAATTTGGTGATGCTCCTTTGGGAAGTTTTTCTCATAAATGAAAATCATTTCATCTTTAATCATCTATATTTTTAATTCTTTTAATCTTCATTGTTTTTACCAAAGCCGATGGTCTTAGTAAGAATAGTTCTTTTCTATAGTTATACATAAAAACCCCACAAATATATCATATTTAAACTTTTCGTTACTCAATATTATCTAAATCAAACAAAATGTACATTTAGTGAGCTGAGACTCAACTTTTGTTCCAAGTTCCCTTTGTGTGTTCCCAAAATGACCAGTACCACGTCTCTTGTTGTTGGTAGATTAAAGTCATTAATGAGGACTACAAAGGACTAGTGTTTATGGTTGAATAGATTTGACCATAAATTTTGATATTATATCTGAAACAAGACTCAGTGAATAAAAATTGATCTAATATTCTTTAAATATTTCCGAGGGGAATCACGAGTCATGTTTTTTATGGTCTGCATATCTATGAATTGAACAAACATAATGGAAGATTTCATCCAATAATGATGTTAAAATCTTTTAAATAACCCATTATTAGAGTTGTGTTATTCTTGGATGACCAGGGAACATACTATGTTGCCAAATAGTGTCATATTTTTACTTATAGTCTTGTTATGTAGACAACTTATGCAAGGCCACCAAAGGGAATGTAATGCATATTCATGAAAAAGAGATCTTAAAAATTTAACCTTTTACTGTTGATTGACAAGGGAATGTAATATTTGGGTGACTGAAGACCAAAATGTATGGTTTTTCCAAGGAAATGAATTTTATGAATAAAAGGTTATTTATGCAAACATATGTCAGAAATAAGAAAACAATTTCTACACAAATTTGGTGTTTGAGGAATAGTTAAAACTAGTACTCACCCGTGCTATTTCGCATTGTATTTGATTTGTGGTTATTATTTTAATAAGAAATTAGTATTTATAAAAGTTGAGATGAAATAATAATATTGAATGAATTTTAATTAGAAATTGATGGTGTATGATAAAGGAATAAGTGTAGATTTAATTTTGAGACACTATTTAAATAGTTGACAAAGAAAAAGGATTGAGTAAAAGAATATAAATTTTTAAATTTTGAGGAAGAATTGAATCCATTTTCAATTTCGATCACAATAACTATAATAAGATCATTGAAATAAATAGTTATATATAAAGTAAAGGTAGTAATCTGGTTGTAAAAATAAAAATGAGAACTATGAAAACTGATGAACTAATAAAAAAATGAATTAATGGGCTATTTCGAGACACTTCTATACTACGCTCTAGTGGCCGCTACTTGTGACTGCCCATTTACAATCACGTAGGCACCACGAACCGTACACAATCTTCATGGGAACCTTATCTAGAATAAAACCATTAAATAAGTAGTAAAAACACATATCTTCAATTAGAAATTTTGAAAAAATTGTTTGGAAGTAGTTATTATAAATGTCATGTTCAATAAGAGTTTTTCGATTAGTTTTCTAAAATGGAACAAAAATAGAAGTGGAGTTCACCAAAAAAGGAGATATTGACCTAAATAGTCACTGAAATGTCCATTACGGAGATCAGTAAATCACATCATGGATAATAGTGACCTAAAACCTACACATTAAATGTATTTTAGAGAATCCATCAAATTAAACGTAAATGTCTCACATACATATTAAATAAGAAGGAGACCATCAAATACATTTAAAACAAAGTAAAAAAACATGAACCTGGATGTTTGTTTCTGCTTCTAAAAATAGTATGATTTGATCATCAACAGGTGGATGAGGTGTTGTCCTGTTTTTTTCTTGCCTATAAAATAGAAAAAAATGTTATGAAGTAGTAAAATATCTAATGGAAATAAAAGGAAACAAAAGTGAAAATAATTTTTGAGTTTAAAACCCCAAACTGGTGTTGTAGTTAACCTGTCCATAGCTAGAAAATTCATTCAGGTCAACCCAAATTCATTAGTGTGTGTGGTTTTCAGAGTAGGATCCACCAATTCCTTGTATGCACCCCCTTCACATGTAGTGAAATAATGAGAAACTGAAAAATAATAGTTCAAAACACAAATATATCCTATAATAGAACTATACATGATCATATCTCAACTTTAGAAAATAAACTCATTAATGAGTCTTCCTAAATATAGTCCCTATTTTACTTATTAACAGAAAATTTTTCATTGGATTGATTAAATTTGGCGTAATAAAATCAAATAATACAATAGTAAAACTGTTTTATATGAGAAAACTTAATGTAGAAACAATTTTTTGATTAGAAATTCTAAAACATACCAACTGATAGAGAAGAATATATATGAATAAAGTTCTGCTTCGGTAGGTTCGGAATGCCATGGCGCTGGGCAGATGCCCACCTCTCAATAGTCTTGCTAGTGGGGTTTATCTAAATCTTCATTAGGTATCTCTCAATGTGAATCATGTCACATAATATCTCAATATCGTATATGGGTTTCTTGATGTCATTATCCACCTTGATAACTACACGTGGGTCATTTCAATATGAAATATCGTCTTGTGAATACGTCAATTGGTTGGAGGCTTGAATTCATATTCTCAAAATGGTTTAAAATAAATGTTCATGGAAATCAACTAAAATTTAGGTGATCAAAAGTAAATATACATTTAGGTGAAAAGATAACTAATAGAACCTACAAGTTTTTCAACTCAAGTGAACCTATGGATGAAGAATCATTACTGTCACACAGAATTAAAAAAAGGATCTCTGTGTATAGAAAATAAGATGGTGATTGCATATGGGTAGGGGTACAAAAAAATGATCTGTTATCTATAAATAGGAACTATGTTAATAAAAAAAAGTAATTGAGTGCACCAACCATGGTTATGTTTACCAAAATAGTCTCTGGAATGTCCATTACAGAGATCACCAAATCACGTCGTGGATAACAGTGACCTGAAACCTACACATTAAATGTCTTTTATAGAAACCTACACATTAAATGGTCAGTGTCTCACATACAAATTAAAGAGGAAGGTGTAAACCATCAAATACATTGAAAAAAATATGAAAACCTGAACCTGGATGCTTGTTTCTTCTTCCAACAACATTATGATTTGAACTTCAACAAGTGCACGAGGTACAATCTAGCTATTTTCCTGCCCAAAAAACTCAAAAAATGTTACTATATAGTAAAATAACACCTTATTCATGTCAGTAAGACTCTGAGTGATCACATCAATCAAGGAATTGTCTTCACTCAGACTTGAAATGTTAATACAAGATTCAAATTGATCGACTAACCCATTAGATATGCTCCCCTCAACC
This sequence comes from Viscum album, assembly GCA_963277665.1. Classification (NCBI taxonomy): domain Eukaryota; kingdom Viridiplantae; phylum Streptophyta; class Magnoliopsida; order Santalales; family Viscaceae; genus Viscum; species Viscum album. The sequence goes on along the minus strand of OY728138.1, from coordinate 1,289,707,191 downwards.
TTAAAAGTCTCTTGAATCACATTAATGATGGATATAAATTTTGGGAACCTTCTCTTCTTGTTCATGACATGGATAAATTGAGTACTTATATCACCCTCTTTGGTCCATCATAAGTATAAATCTTTTTTAAGAATCATTTACACAGTAGGAATGAGATCTCCAATTTTATATTGTAACAGAACATCCTCATATGAGGGTATGTCATGTTTACCAAAACTATTTTTTCATTTCAAAATATAATCCTTAGATTGCATGATTTCCCCAATCAATCTATACAATTTATCCCTAGACAATCATTTAAGTGATGATTTGGTAGCTTCAAGATTTAACCTGAGCCTTTGGAAAAACATTACACTCAATCCACATCCATACCTATTGTACAATTTTCTTACATTCCTTAATATGGAGCCACAAATTAATGAATGTAAAAGAGATAGGAGATCTCTTATCTGTAGTGGATAAACACAGTAAATGTTTTCTATGTATTGAAAACAAGATGGTGACTTTCATGTGGGTGGGGGGTACAAAACACATGTTATATTATCTTTAAATATGAACTTCATTAATAAAAATATAGTAATGGAGTGCACCAACCCAGGAGATATTTAAATAAATAGTCTATGAAATGTCCACTACAAAGATCACAAAATCACATCTGGGATAACATGTGACCAGAATCCATCACATTAAATTTATTTTAGAGAAACCATTATATTAAATGGGCATTGTCTCATATACACTTTAAAGAGGAAGGTGGAAACCATTAAATAAATTGAAAAAAAGTAGAAACAGGAACCTGGGTGTTTGATTATGCTTCCAACAGTAGTGTTATTGGATCTTCAACAGGTACGTGAGGTGTTGTCTAGCTGTTTTCCTGCTCAGAAAACACAAAAATGTTATTAATTATCAAAATAAAACATTATTGAGTGTTTTTAGAGAAACCTATAAATTAAATGGGAAATGAATTACACACACTATTGAGGGTTGATTGTACTTCCTCTTGAACCTCAACTTCAGTGAAGTCAATACGATGTCCATTAATACCTCTCACCAGTTCTTCTCGATATGAAGCCCATTCGTATGCACTGACATAATGAAAAACTAAATAATAATAATTCAAAGAACAAACATATCTTATAATTTTACTACACATGATCATACCCAAACCCTAGAAAATAAATACATTAATGTGTCATTCTGAATATAGTCCTAATTTAACTTATTAACAAAGAATATTTCATGGTATTTATTAAATTTGGCATACAAAAATCAGGTAATAGAATAGGAAAATAGTTTCACATGAGAAATATTAATGTAAAAACAATTTAGTGATCAGAAATTCTAAAACATACGAAAAGACATAAATGAACATATATGAAGCATGTTCGGCTTCGACAGGTTTGGAATTCCATGGAGCTAGGAAGAGGCCCTCCTATCGGGAGTGTTGGGGGCAGGCTTTATTTCATTCTTTAGCATGTATAGATAAATATCATGTATGTCACGTGGTAGCTCAATCTCACGTATGAGATTCTTGATATCATTATCCACCTTGATGACCACATGAGGGTCATTTGGTTATGAGATATATTCTTGTGAATAAGTGAATTTGTTAGATCCCTGAATGTGTAAACTCAAAATGGTTTTAAAAAAAATGTTCATGGAAATAAACTAAATGATTGGTTATTAAAAGTATATATACATTAAGGTAAAAATATATCTAACATAACCTATAAATTTTGCAAGTCAAGTAAACCCATAGATGATAAATTATAAAATTTATCCCTTTCACCTTTATTTTTGACATGGGATAAGAAACATTGTTCATAAAACATTATAAAAATTTATATAGATAATATTTTAAATGAATGATTCATGAAATATTCCCATGATGATGAAGAATCAATTTTCTCATACAAAATTAAACAAAGGATTTATATGTATTGAAAATAAGATAGTCAATTCCATGTGGGTGGGGGGGGGGGGTATAGAAAACATGTTCTATTTAATGAATTAGAGAAAGGAGTTTTCAAACACCAATCAGCATATGAATCATCTAACACAGTTAGTCAACTGTTGATATTCATATAACTTCCATATCACATACCAATCATCTAACTCAGTAAGTTAACTCCCAGTATTCATATAACTTAGTCAGAAAACACATGACATTCATCTAAATATCCATGTGGTCTTAGAATAATCAGGATTTGGCAGAATATTGATCAAACACCAACATCCTTATGTATTTAGGATAAGAGGGTAGTATGTCCAAGGAAAATATTACCATCAAACACCATAGTAAAAAATGTTGGTTATGTTTGTTCCTGAATTTTTTGTTTCACTCATAAATCTAAAAGAAAGAGTGAAAATATTGAATGATGATAGAAGGTTCTCCAATATCATAGTAACCTGATTGAAAAGAATAGTAATGTATATATGTTTTTTAAAAAATATAGACAATGGTAGAGAAGATGATTTTGTATTATAAGACCATTGATACATGTTTAGTAACATAAAAAACAAGTGTTCTTGGTAGTGTCTTGTTGTAGTGACTCTCATGTAAAAGAAAGTGGTATGTAATATCAAATTGGATTAAATAAAAAATTAAATATTGCTTCAAGTGAAACATGTACATCAAATTACCTATATAGTTATATTTACCATTCATGTCATTATTTATGTTTTCTTGACCCTCATAAGTATTCGTTGTCACTACTTCCCAAAGAAACGATTATTGTCCAAAACCAGAAATGAGTTATAGATAAAAACTCACTATTCTACATAGTGTACACATGTATATATATATCTGTGTGTTTGTGAACCTATAATATACAACATAACAACCCACAATAAACCATTTTAGTTCATATCAGTAGTAGGAGTTAAGCATAATCTGTTCGTATAGTGAATCAAAAGAAATATATATCTAATAAAAGAAATGGTAATGTGTAGAAATATTTTTCGTTCATACTTCACCGAGGAAATAGGTGAGGAATATGATAGATTATTTTCTTCAGTCATTAAAGATACAAAGAGTAACGACCAAAATGTTATACGGGGAATACAGATGTTCTTTGACTTAAATAATGTGCCAAAAATATAAAACATATGATAATTAAAAAATGTTAGGGAAGGCTATGTGATGACACATGACCATTGTTTTCATTTGTTAAATCTAACAGACATCGTTGACTGAGGAGCAGATGGTTCTGACACTGTCGACAGAGAATCATTTGATTCATAATTATCTGTGTTACTATTCTATATAATGTGTGGTTCATTGGTTAATATATGTAAATTTAAATATAAATAACCATTGTTACATAAAGTTATAATGGAATGCGTTTGAAACTATTTTTCAATATTTTTGCTGGTAGAGGTTTAGTATTTGTAGTTCCAAACATACTATTAGATGCAACTGAAGATTTTCCAGTACATGTTTCCACTAATATTGTGGCAATGTCAATGAATAATAACACTATAAGACATAAACTGAAATGAAAAATTTAACATGATAATGTTATAAAACTAACCCTATTTATGTCATTCCTTCATCAACATCCCACGTTGTACCCTTGCATCTATATAGGTTTATGGGAAATAAATGTTTGTATTTGAACAAGAAGACAAATATGCATGCACTGTAAGAAAAGTAGTGTAGTTTGACTGATATTGGTTAGTTTGAAATTCATTCAGATACATTCTAAATACGATACTGGAGAATGAAAATGGAACTATCCATTGATACATATAGATGATATTGACTTGCGTCTGACTCTATGTGGGATGTCACCTATTAATATAAATTCACTTGATGGAGTACCTGACTAGTTGGTAGATGTCAATGAATAGTTCCCAGTAGTTGTGGAAAGTTTAATGAATGAAACTATTAAATAGAGTATATTAATCATATATTTTAAAATAGTTGTTCACAGATAGATCAAAAAATTCATGTCGTTCCTTCATAAGTAGCCTCTGCTGCAACCTTTCATATCTAGAGTTCAACGAGCATTTCATGCTTGACTTGAAATCATAAATAAAATTAATTATATGATAATAAAAAAAGTGGTTTATCAATATGGGGGACTTCCAAAACCTAAAAAGTCACTTTCTAAGCATGAAATGAACGAAATGATTAATATTCTTGGACATTTAAATAAAAATTTAAAAAATGTGAATTGAAAACTTTCACTCTTCTTCTAAAATGTTTAATTACATGAGGAAAATGGGTATGAGTTCGTTTATAAAACATCAAATTTAATATTTAATTATTTCTAGTTGTAAATTAAAACAATTCCAAATTTGATTATTAAAAAGAATCAGATTCATAGTGGAGTAAGCAGGTCAAATATAAATAATGGACATTAATTAATAAATGAAATTTGAAAAAAAAATTAGAGGATCTGTATACTGAAATCCATGTTGTAAAAAAATTAATGAATAATAAATCAATGAGGAATATAGTCATTGTTATTAAAACAATACCTCTCTTCTTAATTCAATATATTGTAGCCCCCACAACTATGTTAAGAATTGATGTTTCAACAATAGGAAGGGAAGCGTTGAGATTTGTGACTGACAGAAAATATTTCTTCATTTCATTAGAACCCATTTGGATGGTAGTGAATGAATCATAATTTCCCAAACAAAATCTCACAATGATTAAAAAAAATCTAAAAACAATTTTATATTTTTTTCCTTAGTAGTCTTCACTCCTATCAATTTATGGTGACATGTTTTGCAAAAAAGTACTGTTAAATCATAAAGAACTCAATAATATTAAAGGGAAATATTATATTTAGAAAATATTGACATGTAAATTAGGGAATAACAATACAATGAAATTATCAAAAAAATAATGTAATGATTAATACGTATCTAACAACGTATTTATAGTTGTTTCCTTCGTAGTTTTCTTTGATACTCTTGCCAATTTTTGGTGACAATTTCAGGGATAAAGTCCAGTGAAATCCTAAATAAGTCAATACTATGAAAGTGAAAAGATATATATAGAAACAAATGAAAATTACTTTAACAGTACAATGAAATTAAGAATTTACAAATATTTAGTGAAATTTAAAATTGTAATTGTATGATGGAATGTACGTTTAAAAAGCTTACATATGACTCCCAAACAACTTAGGATTCACGTAGTCATGCAAAAAAATTGGTTGAAGTGCTAGTTTATAAAAATTTGTACTGGAATCTACTGGAATGTTGGTAATAAAACCTATATCCAATTCATGTTTGTGTATTAACATACACATAGAAAAAAATAGAAATGAATCAAATAAAACTGTAAATAATAACTTATGAATATAAGGTATATTTTTTCATGAAATGAGGATGGAACACCTTTTTCATAGATAGTGTTTCTAAATATAGGTAGTGGTATAGTTACAGTGACAAACCGAACATAGTAGCGCCTCAATAACTAAAACATGAAAGTAGTAATACAGCATTTCATTATGGAAGATTTGCATGAATAGGTTTTGATAGAAAATTTCTATCACAAAATATCCTAGTCGCATAAATGGATATCTATAATATAAAACAGTGTAGAGAAAACAACAGAAATTCATCAAAAAAAATAGAGAATAATATAGAATAAGAAGGATAAAAAAATACAATGACTAAAAACTTTAAAACATACCACTAAGAAGACCAATATCACCACCTGAAATAAAACACACTAAATAGGCAAGTTATGTTTTTAAAAACTGGTCAAGTACTGTAATCAAATAATCTGTTTCCAAAAGAAATTTAATTAAACCATAGCCGATGTGAAATTTAAAAAAAGAAAAATTGGATAAACAATGACAATAGAAATTGATACCAACAAATCTTAGACCATGGAGTGGCCGCCAATGTGTACCTCAATGAAGTTTCTAATGATGTAAGGAGTCTGCTATAATTTATAGAATTGGATGAGTGTGGGGAATAATTGGATGAGATGATGAATTCAGGGACCAGGATGTTTTATGGTAAGAGGTAGTGTTACATAAATCGTTTGGATGGGAAATTTGGTGTCAACCCATTTTTGGAGTATTAACGCAACTTTGGGGAGATGGGGTTCCGCTATAGAGGTAGATGACGAATTCGTATTGTAAGAAGTAGGAGTTGATTTTCATGTAACTATGGGGGATTTGAAGGAAATTGAGAGCCAAAAACGTTGGGGGTATGGTTGTAAGTGCAGGTATAGATATAATTTCTCAAGGTATATGAGATTGGGTAGATATTAGTGTAGTGGAGGAAGAAGGAAATTGCGATTCTTAGTTGGGTGGAGCTGTGTGAGAGACAAAGGAGAAATGGATAAGCAGATAGAGGGAAAACCCTAGGATCCTCGTGGAATGGTGGGTGGAAGAAAACCTTGAGTAATAAGCATCAGTGGTATAACATTTACCGAAGGCATAGTAGAAACTGGGAGAAGGTGGACATCAGAGACGAAGGTTGATCGAGTGCAGCTAGATCATGAAATCCAGGACTACCGAGGTAAGGGATTGAGGAAAGGGTAGGTTGGGACATGCGATAAACATAGTGGGAGTAGAGAAAGAGGTAGAGACATGAATATATAGAGTGTGGAGGGGTGATGTTGAGAAATAGATTGAGGGAACGTTAGTGGAAAAGGATGTGGAATATCATGAGTTTGACATGTGGTAGTTGGAAAGCCAGGTTTAGTATATATAGTAGAATTATCAGAATGGGGAATTTCTGATATCAGGCTATGCAGTTTTAAGTCATGCATTGAGAACATTGTACTATATAGTTTTATGTCATGTAGTGAGGAAATTGAATAGAGTAGTTTTATGTCATGTAGTGAGGACATTGGGTGGCTTTAATTTATGGTCTTTAGCTTTGACCAATGGTATGAGACTCTCCTAATTTCTTGATAATTTCATTGGAAACATACTACCATATTTAGGTATGGAAGGGGAAATTGTAAACTATTATTTGGGAATTTTTAGATCTAAATAATGATATGGGAATATGGCTTAAAGCATTAGAGGATTCCTTTTCCAAGAATAAAGATACCATTATTTGAAAAACCGGCTATGAGGGCTGTATTATACGGGTCTAACTAAGAAATTTGGAGCATAGACAAATAGTGGCATCTTTTGACTGACATGCATATTATGTAAGAAAATTTTATATAAGGCCACATAGGGGCATGTACTGCATATTTAGTCAAAATATCTATTAGATGTTTGAAATTGTATTTCTAAAAGTCTAATAGTTTTTATGGAGATTTATATTTTTCAAATCATAGAGTTTGGTTTAAGAATAATGGTACCCGAACATGGAGAGAGTATTTTCAATCATGATTTAAAAAGAATCAAGGGAATAGGATTTCTACAAAGGCCTAACCCAAACATAGGATGTTTGGTGTTTGAATTTTTAAGTGTAACAACTAAGACCTGAAATGGAAACAACATTTGATATGTGTCCAAGTGATTCCAAGGTTATTTCATATTTCTCTGAACACATGGAGAGAGAAATGTGTAAACCAGGTCATTAAGACATTCAAATTGACAAAAAGTTAATGGGACAAATATTCATGAATTACTACTTTAAAATACATATTCTTGTATATTGTTATCAAAGTTTGAAGAGGAAAAAAGGAACATTAAAAAAGAATGAAATTTCTATTATTTTAAAACCCACTTATAAGGGGGTTATGTTATGTCGGGTTGACTAGGGAATACATTGCATATCAAAATAGTGGCATCTTTTGACTGATGGTCTACTATGTAAGAAACTTATGCAATGCCACATAAAGGTATGTACTACATAGTCAAGAAAAAGAGTTCTCAGATATTAGAGATTGTGTTACTAAAATACATTAAAAAATATTATGAAGATATGAAAATATTGAAGATTAAGAGTGTTAAATATGGAAGGGGATTATTCTCAATGCACATGAAAAAAATTTGAATCAATGTTATCCATGAGTTTGAAGTCCTTTATATAGTTATGACTCATATAAAAACTGGAGACTTTCTTTGTTTCCTTTGAATCAATATTATGTTGTGATGTTTAGAGCCATGCAGTTATGAGATTGAAATGTGCAGTTTTATGTCATTATATGAAGACCATTGATAACGTCATAAGAAAATGAGACACCTTATTTATATAGATAATCTATTTTTACCCAATTTCTAAGCCCACATGTTCTATGCTCAGTGTGAGAAACAAGGATAAGAATAGGCTTCTTTGGTTACACAAAGTCAACACAAGTATGGAATAGGGATATCATGATTAAGTGATTGTTGACCCAGGTCATAGGACATGGGCTCGAAACTTATATCGATAGAGGAAGAATCAATACAAATGTCATTCTTGGATTTCTGTGTAGTTTAACATCATACGATAAGGAAGAAAATGAACCAAAATGAAAAGAAAGACATGTTGTAGCTAAACCATGAAAAAAACTCCAAGTGTCACTACATATCTTTATGGGGTAATGAATCAATCTATTTATAGTTCTTTAAACATTCCATATGCAGGTTTTTATTCTTATATAAGGAATAGGGGTCATATCATGTGTGGGCCCATGATCGGAGGTCTAGGCATCTCTATGTATCTCATATAGATGAGAATCAAGATGTGTGTAGTTCATGAAACATTAATTTTCCACACAATGTGAGTTTGATATGGGAGAAGACAGATTTAAACACATTCTTGAAGAACAGATAAATTTAATACACAAAATGGTATAAAAATCAAACCATTTATCTTAAGGGAACACTCTGTATAGATCTAATTCATATACAAGAGAAAAAAAGGAAATAAAAAATTGTTGTTCCATCTGGGCCCATGATTGGAGATCCCGATGTCTCTACGTATATCAAATATATGTGAATAAAACCACAGATAGTTCTTGAAATGAGGTCCCTATGAAGATCTAACTTAGACATAGGGAATAAGGGGACGCATGTGCCACTAAGAAGCACGAATGATTTCAACAATGCTTTCAAATGGAAGATCCTAATGCCAATTAGAGAGGATGTTAGCTATACAGTTTAATGTCATGTAACAAGGACAAATGATATCATGCAGTTTAATGTAATTCCACAAGGACAAAGACGATATGCATTTTATTGTCAGGAAGCATGGATACATATGATTTTTATGTAGTTTAATGTCTTGAAACAAGGAAATTGTGCTATGAAATTTAGAATAATGTAGTGAGAACATGTGTTCCATTAAACAAAATAGATCTTCATGAATCTCACAGTTGTTGGAGTTGGGATATGCTCTACATTAATTGAGATTAAGGCATAAGCTTCATTTGAGTAGAACTTATGTATAGAATAATGTCTATCCCACTTTGGCTCATGATTTGGAGGTTTATTTCCTAGTATCATTGGAGTCTAGAGGAAAAATACCAATTCTCCTTCATGAAATGAATGAAGGAGAACATTCTTGTTAAAGGTTCACACTATTTTCTTCTGATAGACTTCTTAATGTTGAAAAGTATGCAATATTGTTTTTTCTACTCATTCCAGATTATTAATCCCTTTCTGATACTTCTCATCTCTAAACAAATGATCACAGATCTCAACTATGAGTGAATGAAATTGAATTTCAATTGGTATAACTACTTTTGTGCAATACAGAAATGAATATGGTGTTGCCTCAGTGGTATTACAGGCAGTAGTCCGATAATCCCATAAATGATGCAAGATTTTATCAGGCCGTGATTTCACATCTTTACCCAATATATTCTAATGTATATTTTCTAGGGTCTTATTGAAAGCCTCTATCGGTCTATTGGAAACTACATGATAGTGAGATGAATGGGTGGATATGATAATGTGATCATGATATAACTTCTTTACCTCAACAGAACAAAAATTGGTCCCAATGTCTGTCAACATAGTATGAGGGACACTAAATCTACTGATGATGTTAGTTTTGACAAAACTAACAATGTGTTTGGATTCGACTTCATTGAAAGGTATTGCCTCTGTCCATTTAGAGAAGAATTCAGTAACATTAAGGATATACTTGAACATCTTAGCCGTAGCTGGAGGATAAGGCCCTGCAACATCCATTCCCCATGTGGAATGTTTCTAAGATTTTTTTATGTATGTAGCCACTTCGGGGGTTGATGAATGAAGTTGGCATACAAATGGTAGGGATGAAATTTTGTTTTTGTAAAGTCCATGAAATTATTCCTCATTGAAGGATATATGTATCCAATCCTTCTGATTGGATCAGAAATCCTATGCCCAGACTGCTGAGCAGCACATGCTCCTGAATATACTTCTTTTATGATAGATACAGTTTATTCTCCATCAATACAACTAATGTGGATACCATAAAATCCTCATTTTTAAGGGATCTTCTTCTGATCTAGATTATCATAAAGAGTAAAATTGGCCAACAGTAATTGGATCTATTCTTTTATAGCTCTACCTGGTGGAAGTACATGATTTTTAATGTATTCCATGATGGGTGTTCTCCTTCCCATGGTATTACCATATGGCTCAAAAATAGGGATAATTTCATCAATTTCATCCACTATAGTCTAAACAAAAGGTGAGACCACATGATGATGTGCTATACTGAGGATTGTCTCATCCCAATTTGGATCTTTCAGGGTTGTAGCTTCATTATCTAGTGCATCAGATTAGGCATTTTGTGATCACGAAACATAAGATAATATCGGATATGAGGGATATTAATCCATTAACCCTATGATGTAATCATACAAAGGGATTAAATCTTCGTTTTTGATATTATAATACCCATTGATTTATATTGATTACCAACTCTAAATCACCTTTTACTTTCAAGTGATTCACTTGTACCCAATGTTCCAATTCCAAGCCTACGATGAGAGGTTGATATTACGCTTAATTGTAGGTACCCCCTTCGGACAACATGAAAGAATAAAGAAACACTGCCTTTTCTGAGGAGATAAGTAATATTCCTAACCCAACTTTGTTTTGTTTAGGGATTTCTATTCTCTTCCATCTTTGACTTCGGGAGGCACCATCAAAGTACATCTCCCATGTTTGGGAACTATCTTGAATAGAGAATACCTATTCACCCAGACATCCATTAAGAATAAGACGACTGAGGATTAATTTGAGCGGGTTATTGTGAGACACCAATTAGACATCATGATGTTGCAGGTAGTGCCTCAATTTCTAAACTGTAAAGATTAATTACAGTCATCACTTTTCAATACATGAATTCCATGTTTTTACATCAAGCATATTTCTCCTAAGATAGTGAAGACTATTTTCATTCCAGGTATCATACTTTTGGACAAGGAATAAACCCAATGATTAGTCTAAAACTGTCACAAAGAGAATAATTGGTCATCCTTAAATAGGTGTCATTTAATACTGGTAGATTCAGAATATATTTCTAAAGGGTATCAAATTCTTCTTGGAAGTCTTTAGTCCTTTGAATTGTGACCCCTTTCTTTATTAATCTAGTGAGGGGAAAATAATTTCCTGCCAAATTCATGATGAAGGGCTGAATATAGGCCATGCGAACTTGGAGTCCTCTTAATTATTTCAAATTTTGAGGAGGTGGAATACCAAGGATTGATTTTTTTTCCTAGGATCTTATTAAATGGCACAATGTAAAAAAATAAAGATGGGTAGTTTTCATAAATTTACATTGAAATCACATTTCAAGCGGTCCGTCTTCTAATTATGGTGCTAATGTTTATTGAAAATGCTCTCCAGATCAGCCATGTGATTGGAATGTTTTCATGATTTAACCACAATATCATCCATAAAACAATTGAAAAACATTCTTAAGAAGGGTTTGATGATATGGTGCATGGCACATTGATATGTTTCACTTTCATTCATTAAGTCAAAGGGAATTAACCAATAGAATAACACACCTTGAGGTGCTATGAATGCTATAGAATATTTATCTTCAAGGGCCATTAATATTTTATTTTACACAGATTAGCGATCCATGAAGGAATGAGCTTCATAGAAAGTTGTTTCATCAATTAAAAGTTATGTGATCTAAACAGGAAATTCGAATTTTGGAAAATGCCGGTTATGATCTATGAAATCAATGAAACCTCTAATTTTACCATTATTATTTTTCCCTGGTATTATGTTGTCCAGCCATTTTTGATATTGAACATCCCTGAAAAATAAAGCCTTGATAATCTAATCAACTTTATCTTCAATGTTGACAGCATAGGTTGGGTGTTTTCTTCTTACTACCACCTTGAATCCTCGATGTTCTGCTAGAAATGTCAGATGATGAGTGGATAAATTGGGATTAAGAAGATTAATTCATATATAATTTCATGAAAATATATCTCAATGTTGCATTAGAAAAATATTACGTGCTTTATGCTCCTTAGGATTCATGGCCACGCTAATTAGAGTAGGGCATGGATGTTTTTATATACCCAGATTTATTTCTCTATGCTTATCCACAGTGGTAGAGAAACCTTCCTAAAATAATTTAGGAGATACCCTGAGATATTCTTCTTCCTCTTCATTAAATTTCACTTCTATTGTTTCTACTTTCATAGTAGGTGATAAAGCAAAACATTCAGAGCTAAGAGAGAAGTCAATATTCAATCATCTTGAAGAAGAGGCAACTATTTCTGACCCTACTAATTATGAAGGTTTTTTCTGGATCATTGAAGATGATATAATGAGTTGGGAATAAACACCATCGACTTCCTCTATTATTGATACAACTTCTTATAGTCTGATTGATGAAGCATTGTCTTTCTAATGTTCAGTGTAGGAAATAAAGTCATCTGCATTTATGATTTAACTACTTATTAGTGAATTGATAATTTCTCCAATGTTGTTAGGCTCGATTGCCACAATTGAAATTATTGAATTTAAAAGATGTGTGTTTAGATTTTGGTTTATCCTTTCAATTTTATTTTTATAGGACACATAATCTATAATCAAATGTTTGAATGGGTTTTCTAGGATCTGTTTGAGTATATTTGGAGCATTGATTATGGTTACCTCCTTTGTCATAGACCTCGTTTTCTTTGTGCGATAAAATTATTCCTCAATATACCGTGATTCACACGTCTTGAACATAGCCTTGCCACCATACAATATTATGATTTTACCATTGAAATAGTACTTGAGACATTGATGGTATGACGAAGGAATGTATGCATGTTGATGTAGCCATGGCCTACCAGGAAGAATGTTAAAGGCTCTGTCCTGATGAACAACCACAAAATCTGAATTAGACATGAGGTCTCAAACATTGTTTTGTGTGTATCCTCTCCCAAAGTTTCGTTCCCATTCTTACTATAATCATTCAAAATTAAAGTGTAAGGAGATAAATCAGATTTAGTGAGGCCCAATTGACAAAGTGTATGAACAGGAATGAGATTGACTCATAACCCATTATCAACGAAGGCTGATCAGATGTCTATGTCATTGACCATTCAAGATAAATAAAATATTCTGATATATCCATGTATAACATCATCTTCATCTTCATTCATAAAAAATATAACTATATAAAATTTATTAGGATCATTCGTTATACAGTAAGCCTCAGTAGAAAAAATTTGGTTTCAAACTCTTGAGGACTTGACAAAACCTCAATAAGTGCTTCTCGAAGATTTTTTGATAGATTGAGGGAATCCAAAATTGACAAATTGGCTAGTACATGGGAATGATATTTAATAATATCAGACTTTTGGTCTTGAGGTCTGTGTTTCCTAGCATAGAGAAGTGTTTCTACTGGTGCCTTGGAAGTTTCACTCCTGATGCAGATGTACCCAGTGTCACATCAAAAGATGGATATATTCTTTGCTTTGGTATATTAGATTGACTGGGTCTATCTACCTACTAAGAGAAAGATTGTGTAACCTATAATCAGTTCTCCAAAATAATATTTCCAGGACCAAATTTGTCAAGCTTATAGGAATATCCTTTTTCTGGTTGAGCCCGCTGAAGGGATCTTCCACAAGTTACTGTCACATATATGGTTCGGGAAAGGGTAGAGTTAAAATAGTGGCTTCTAAAATACGCACATCTTCCAATATGTCATTGACCATGGATTATTCCCCTAGTTCCCCAATTAGGTACAGGGAACTCAGGCTCATTATAACTATAATCACTATTGGCATAGGGATCCATTAAGTGGATAACATTAACAGAACCATAGGTCAATTCTTCATCTAATGAGGACTCTTCTTCATAGGTCAGTTCTGATTATGTTGTTTTGCAGTGTGGTACCCATCATTTTGAATAATATGGAAAGAAATAATCCAAAGTCAAGGAAAACTTTGGTATTGACTTGAGCTCATCTGCTTCTAACTTCTCTCTACCATTATGATCACATCGCTAATATTAGGATAGACCTTGTATAAAGGTGGTTTTGTAGTGGCAGGAGTTCTAGAAGACACAATAGGTTGTTTCAATTGTGATTATTGAATGGAATGAGTTTGGTTTATTGTTTTCCCAATCATCCAATCATCATGTTTCTGTGCACTATTACCTTTGACTTCCTGCCATTCATCTTCTTCCTCTGGATCAGTAGCAGTAACACATGCTACTTGGGTTGGTGGATTTTTCAGTTTCACTTGTCTAGAGTCTACCATTTTTTATAGGTGGCCCTTAAAAACAAAACACTCATGAATGGGATTCCCCAACATCTGGTCAAGAGGAAAATAATTCAGAAGATCTTAATATCTTTTTTTTGGTTTCTTATTCCTCAAAAACTAAACAAAATTATTTTCCAGAGTTAAAATAAAGTAGCCAAGAACCTGTTCATTTTGGAATGAATAAAATTCATTCTTTAACTCTACAAAATACTTCCTCCTTTGATCTCATTGGTCATATTAATGAGGAAATCATTTTTTAATACTCAAGAGGAGGATCCCTCCAATGTGATGAAGGGTTTGAAGTCAAAGCAGGTATACGTGCTTGCTTGAGTGTAACTATAGTAGATTCTTCTATACATGATCTCTTTGCTAGAGCTAATAAAATTACACAAGATTTAGCATTAGTTTCCACAATGGAATCCTCTTCCTATTGGGAAATTGAAGTAGGGTTTCAAAACCCTATTTTTTACTTCATAAGGATCAATGGTGTGCATAACACATCATGCAGATTTTACACACAAATTTTGGAAACTTTAATTTAGGGAGGGCCATATTTAAGGATTATGTTAATCTCTTCCATCGATCAATGAAATCGAAGACTGTTTTAGGTTACATTTTTCTTAGAATTTGTAAGATCAAAAAATTCTGTCTTTGTAAATGTTGAACTGAATTGAAAAAATAATTTCTAATGGGGATCTTCCCATCTAGTAATTGATAAAATTTCAATATTCTGTACCATACAAATGCTGGTCCCTATAATGACTGCACAAAGCACATAATCATTACTACTTCTTGTTGTTAACAAGTCCCCATCATGGGATCACAATGAGAAACGACAGGCATTCTGTTTTTCTGTAGATATCCCAAACCTTTAAAGATTGGGAATGTCGTATTCACAAAATTTGGTGGGGGAGGGATCGGATCCCCCCATTCAGGGTAATCTCTCATTTCTGGCTGAACTAGCACACTACAATCCTACGCATATTCCAATAGAGTGTTTAACGCCTAAATTGTGTTCATAAGTATTTTGGGAATAACTGAATGGGCTAGAACATATATTAGTATGAAGGATACAACATGAAATGGTAAAATTACTAGAAACCCCACTGGTGATTGTTCTTCTTGTATTTTCCTTCAATAACCCATGAGAATAGGCCAATATGAATGTGATTGATCCTACACTGGCGGGGTACCCAATGTAGGAAATTCATTATCTACATCTGTCGTCTTCACAAGTTTTATTTGCTGAGGAGCTCTTATAGGATGTGCAAGTTGAGGACCTACTAGGGGAGTATGTCTTGTAGAAATTATATTTGATCATAATTATATATTGAGTTTCTTAAAACTATTTCATATACTATTCTTACTAGTAAAATATCTCTTCAAGAAAAAGAGATTGACCATATCTAGTGGAAAAGTGAGATCTGGTCTAACTTTTACCTTTCCCCTTGTTAGATTCCATTTGAAGGGGTGAGGGTATATTATATGAAGAAATAACTAGGTTCTGGTTAAGCCTATGATTTTTGGTACGCACACCTCCTTCATTTTCTTCAGTGTGAATATTATTAGGGAAAGAACTTCATTTTTTGATTCCCCTAATCTATACTCATTTTTTAGAGGATATTCAGCAATCGGGATAACAACATTCACTGACAGATAATGCATTGATGGAATTATATAAATATTTTGTAAAATAACCTCCTTCTATATCTTAAATGAGATTCTACTCTTTTATATGATGGATCCCCATCTGCTGTTTGACAGATAGTTACCCATAGGGAATCCTTGGATTGTTCAGTTGTGCATTCTCTTTGTGGATTCTTCCCTAATCAAGAGAAAGTTGACTTCTTGTTTAGGTGGAGATTTTAGATGTGAAAAATCCTCCAGCCCTGCAGGCTGGGGTTGTTCATGTTATTCTTATTCAAACATTCAAACATTGTTTATTGAATTCAATGGTTGAATTAAAAAATCCCCCCATCCCTATGTGCTAGGGTGGCTATCAAACTATTATGGATGATATTTGCACAACTGATCGTCGGATTTTTCTAATTTTTGTTCAGACATTAGCTGGGTTCATTATCTAACAACCACTCAAATCACCTGTTTCAGAAGATCATTATGCTATTTCAGACATTTGCATTATCTGATGGCTGATATCCTCTATGTGAGAGGCCAACTAAATATTAACATAAGCTTGATGATAAAGCAACTCAACAAATCGTTTTCATTGGGTGAAACTCTAATGAGATCTACATAAATCATGTTCATAAGCGTACATTGGATTACATACAAAATCTATTGATTATTAGCTGGCAGTGGGAAATAACATCGCATGAGATAACTTTTAGCAGACTTTTCTGATTCTAGAGCACAGTGAAATGTAACTCTACATGTGAACTCCATCTTGAGATATGAACACTATAAATGGTATCAGTTATTAACCAGTGTAGCCTCTTTGAATCATTGAGGCATGAACGTTATAGGGTTATCTATAGTTTGTAAACCTTTGGATGTTGGGAAACTGATAGAGGTGCCAAGGCAATTTAGAATTGAAACTCTTCTATTAACGTCACATAAGTTTTATATTAATCATACAGTAATACCTTGTTGTTAAAATGATTAAGAGTATTCCATAAGTTGAGGCAGACATCATTAATGTAATCTTCTTCCATAAATTCTGGAATGTTATATTGAGAATTTTCCAAATTCCAGAACATGACTGATATTTCTCTTTTAGCCAATTTTTTTCTCATGTTTAACATATCTTCATAATCATTCACTATAGGTTTCTCCACAAGGTGTGATAAAAGTGGGTTCTTCTCGATTGTTTTTAAAAAAATAATGGAATCAAATGCTTTTTTATCTACTGTAATATACGAAAAATGACCCAAGGGATGTTGGGAGAATGACCATTCCCTTATGATATCTTCTGGTTGAGAAAATATTTTACATGTTAATGACAAGGAATCAGACATCACTGGCCTTGTGTTATTATGTGCCATAAGACAAGATGGATTTATCATTACTACATTGTCAACTATAGAATTATATTGACAATGTGGAATACTAATATTGATATAACAATCACAGAAAATTCCCTCATTAAGAGTACCAACATGTTGGATTAAATTAAGGGATAAATTCCCTTTCTCTATGGTATTCTGGCCACATTGAGGGTTTTTGTCGCTCTCATCCCAAGATCGGATCTCTTGATTCACTGAATTTTTAGGAAGAAAGACATCATGATGATGTTTCTGAAGGGGAACTTCATAATTTATCATAATATTCGCATAATTTTTTAATGATAGGGTATGATCTTGATCAGCAAAAGATAAATGTTCAAGGGCTTCATGATCTCCAGCATTAAGAGGATCCAGATCACGGCTTGGCTCTTGATTTTCATACTGTGTATGGAGAGACCTCTTCTTAGAAACTCTCTAACATTTAGTTAGGGCCACATGTTGGGAAATGTGGTTATCATGGGAAGGTGTATGTGCCTATATTGAATTGGTCATCCAAACAGGTTGATTATCTTCAATTGGAAAGGTTGTATGTTCTTGATCCTATTGTCTGTATGATATGGGATAGTATGCCCCATAACCCTACTGGATAAGAGGAGAAGTATGTCTCTTCTCCATGATGGTAGGCTGATGTGTCATCCTAGGTGTGGGTACATTTTTATGTTTATGTTCTCGTGGTGCTGCTAAATATGTTGCTATTATATTCTAGTATGCTTTTAGAACATGGGTTAAAATTTTTGTTTGTGCATTCACCGTTACTAAGATGTTTTTGGTGAATTTAGAAGCCGAAACAGGAATATATATCCATTTTGTTTCGGGATTAGCTGTATATGCCTGATCCTATCCTCCTTTTTCTGTTGATGGATACTGATTGTACTCTTTTATTGATGTGTAGATTTAAGCATTCCCAAGATTTTTCATTGGATCTTTCCAACAAACATCTACAGGTGCTTCCAAACAAGACTGTTGGTAATATTGATGAATGTTGGCATGTGTATGTTCCTACAGGTTATTTTTAATCATGTAGGGTTGAAAGAATTTTTCAATATTGGAAGACAAGACCTCTGACAGAATTGATGAGTGTAAGAAAGTGTATGTTTCTATTTATAGGTTTCCACCAAATTTTACTGGTGGACTTCCATAAATATAGTCAGACAAGCCTGCTGACTGACTGATAATTTGTAAATAGGTGTATGTTATTGTTCACAGTACTGTACCAGATTATCCTAGCGAGATTTGTGGGTTTCTTCAATTCGAGTTTGTTGTGAAGATGAATTAGGACAAACATGTGTATGTTTCCACTTGTTATTTTCCATCATGTTAGGTTGATGGACTTCTCCAAAGGGGGTAAAGGTCAGAAACTGCTCCCTATTGACCGTAATTTGTTCCTGGTGGTTTGTCTTGTGTTCTTTTTTCTGAGAGTCCTATGCCAAATGTCCAGAGGAAAATCTCCCATCATGATGGATGTTTACCACTATGCGATTTTTCTTGTGGTGATTGTTAGTGGGAGTCCTCAGTATGAACCCCTGTATTTCTAAATTAAGGACCTGAGTGACCTCTTGATCCACCTCCCTATAGTACATGAGGGATTGTTTATTGAATTCTAGGGATAAGGACCTGAAATGGTTGAAGATGGTTGTTGTAACCATCTACTTCTTGACCGCTGGTCGTCGTCGGCTGGATGATCGAGGGTTGTTATTAACCTGCAGAGCCTTTTGGGAAGCTTCCAAGGTTGGGACAGTACTGTGAGGATAATACTCCCTTATCAGCACATTGGAGACCCAGAGTTGAAGATGCTGAGTGGGTGATGACATCCTTCTGGGGGATGAGGATCCATCTAGATCAATGTCTAAGACATTCATGAGTGCGAACATGAAGGAATCCATTTTTGGAGTGATGGTAGTTCTGAGAAAAAACATGGCACGACAACAATCTGTTTTAAAGAAACATCTTTTAGATGGATACATGCAAGATTGATTCCTTTTTCTGGATTTCCTTTATTAATTTATTAGGGCCTGATAGGTGGGTAACATTATTAACTCGGTTAAGGATTCATGTCATGTTCACCATTTTTGTTTTTTAGTTCTTTGAAATCTGTGTTCTAGTTTTATAAATCACTAATTCCAAGAAATTTCCATTAGATTTATTCATGGAACTAGAAACACCCAATAGTTCTTTATCCAAAAGAGAAATTCACTTCAAATGGAGTAATTAGTTATGATTGAACATTATGATAATTAAAAAGGTGCATTGGTCGAGTGGATGGGAGGTAGGACTCATCACACCCTTTTGGGGGAAATTATTGTCTACACTGGGACTCTCATTATAAATTTAAGATATTTTCATGAATCCTTATTAATTTACCTTGTATAACATAATATTCCATTAGAAATTTTAATCACTTATTAACATGTGTAAAATATAGAATCATCTGTATGCATTTGAGATTCATCATTAATGGAGATATACATATGTATTCAAGGTTCTCCATCAATGGTATCCTCTAATATACTATTTAGAGATGATTTTAATCATAATTAAGATTGAACTAGTTTTAATATGCTTAGTGGGGCACTTTGGATTTTATTGTCATCAGGGGAGAGAAAGGATTTTTTGATATCGAGATTGTACACATAAAATGGGATACCTACGTAACCTTGTGAAAGGAATCAGAACCCTCGTTGTTCGGTGCTTCTTAATGGGAAACACTATAGATTTTAAGGTCATGGGATAAGAACCTAATCATAATGTTTAATGCCATGTGATAAGGATATCTAATAAAAAGGTTCTTAGTTAATGGTTGTTGTAGAACATATGATAAATCATTCCAAGGAACATGAATAGGATATGAGTTTCCAAGTATGATTAGACCCTATTGGAGAAATTGACCAATGATAAAAAGGATGATTTCAATTGTTGAGTTTAAACCTCAAGGAGGAATTCTTACGTATCCCATGTGGATGGGAATCAAATCCTACATAGTTCAATTAGTCTTATAGTAGAGTCTAGTCCTCTTAGAAAAATGAGTTTGGGAACATACATTCTGAAAATGATGGCTTGGTGATTTGGGGGTTTAATTTGGGGCATATTTCTAATGACTATTCCCAGTTAAGGGAATTAAGGTTTAATTCTGGAAGAGGATATCCAATGAGCTTGATCCTTGATGATGGATTCTTACTTATCCCAATTGTGGTGGTAATCAGTGTTCTCATTGTTCATTCAATGTTTTGGGGCTGATGCATGATAGTTTCCCATTTTAGGGGACATGATTGGGTGAACCGTTTTTGTAAGGGAACCTTTTTGTGATCAGGAATTTAAGAAGAAGTCCTATGTATCCTGGTTTGAACAAGAATTAGAGTTCTTATAGTTCAAGTCCTTGTGAAAATGTTTTAACCATGAAAAATCTACATGACCATGTGAGCCTTGCTCGGTGTGAGACATAAGAGGATGTCCGAGATTTTGTAAAGGCACCCACACTTTTCCTACTCTGCTGGTTGAAGAGGGTGAACCAACAACTTTGAGGGTGGATGAAGTCAGGTCGACCTGAGAAGAGGGTGAGGTGAAGAACCATCCATCTCTTCAATTTATATTGGACAAGCTTCCAATGAAAGGAATGAGTCATGGAAAATAATGTATAGAGGTTAAATAATGAAACCTCATACTTGAAAGGATAGGGGTTACACTAGGATAGCTTCCATAACATTGATCCTGGTAGGGGAGGGAGACTTCTTTTTTTCTTGAATGGAAAAAGAAGTGTGAAGTGTACCTTTCCTACCATGGAGATGATATTCTGAGTATTAGAGATGAAAATGGGAGGATAGAACGCAAACCTTAATCCTCTAAACCAGAAACTCCCCAAAACTATTCTAGGTAGAAAGGTCCATGTGATAAAGAATATAAAAATCCACAAACACACAATGAATCCTAACCCCATTGTGAAACAAATGTGGGAAACCTATGACTACGGATATACAAACCCAAATAGAATGCACTCTGATGTGCCCTTCTCATGGGTTTGATGAGTCATGATGTTTTTGTGAAGTTCTTAACAAAATAAAATTCAAAAAAGGGATCCAATGAAGAATAATCCTTTCCAGGAATGTAATTGAAGATGGATTAATGGCTCAAAGACTAAAGAGAGTTGGTGAATCAAAGAGGGGCACCCAAGTAGGTACTATCACACATGTATGGGTGCACAAGTAGGCTTGGGAGACCCGATATTCATTTGAGTGATAAATGACTTTTATGTTAATACATTGGAGAGAGCTAACTCACGCCTTCAAGTGTATTCATAGGTATTCCTAGAAGTTGGGTTCTCAAGTTCCTATGAGAGGAATAGGTGGCATATAAGTGTTTCTGATTTAGGGAGGTTGGGCAGTTTAGGTGCGCAGGTATTACGGATTTAAAACACTAAAAGTAATTAGGTCCTATGATCAATCTTCAATTCCTCCCCTATAGGTTTTAAATAACTACATTTATTGTTTCAGAAGTCTATGGTGAATCACATGGGAGACTAGAGTATCAACTAGGGTTCAAGTAAATTTTTATGTACAAATGAAGGCCCCAAGGGTCTATTTATCTGTAAAAATAGGACATTGGGAAAAAGGAGTTTGGGGTGTGAAAGTGGGTTTCCTGATAGATCTAGGCGTGTAAGTACCTTTCACGCCAACGGCTCCATAGTCAGACTAAGAAGATCCAAAAATCAATCCATTTAAAATCTTGATTTTTTTCATGTGTTTTCCCCACTTTTTTCTAAAGCATTTCCCATTGTCATTTTGTAGACTCTTTGACGAAATAAAGTGTGAACAATTATATCTTCGTATACTAAGAATCCTTGGGAGACTAAGGCCCTTGAGAAAAATGGATCTAAATCATAAAATAATTGGTAAATCATTCTCCTTGGATTGTGTATGTATTATGTGTCATGTATTGATATCTTTATGAAGTAATATTCATATATTGAAACATTATCATCCCCTATTTTCCTTATTTTTAGAAAATAATTTTCTATATCTACTCCATATTCATGAGGGAAATATTTTTATAATTATTTTTTCTTAAAATCCCTTCATTACATTTCTTCAATTTATTCCTTCTCTTTTGTGTTTTCAATTAAGGACCACCATTGATCTGTATCTCTCGATAAATGATAAAACTCAATGAAAACCTTCTCAATTTCATTACATCCCAAAGCATGAATTATCTTATCTAATGAACTTATCAACTACTGCACTCAAAATAGGTTTATAGTCCCATTAATTGATGAGGCTATAGTCACATAAAGCAGTCCAGCACTAATCCTCCAAATTATTTCTATGTATGCTCTATACAGGTACAATTATTTTTCATAACCTGAGTATGTTTTCCCAATACTATTATTAGTTTTTTTTGCACCACTTGCAACACTATATCCGACATCATTATCTTACATCAGAGAGAAATCCATAGATGGGACACACATTTTCATGATGTTTCCATTCCTTCCACTTGGCACCATTTCTAAATAATGGCATACATTATATTAGGTTATGAAGCATTATTTATAATCTCAATTATAATATACTTATAATAACTAATCACATAATCATAAAAATGGATTCTTTGAGGAAAAAATTTCATTTAAATCCTTCATCATGGACTGTAATATAGTGAATTATCTAATGAATATCCCCCATAAGTGTCAAACTAGGCGTGTAGTAAGACCCATTGTTATGTACCAAGATATCCCGAGTCAAGACCAAATCTCCTTGCCGGAGTTCTTACTCATAATTATATCTGTTTCAGAACAATGTCCACTTGTAGAATCCAGATATAGATTTATTTTCTATATATATCTCCATTATAAATTCTATACCAAAATTTTATGACGTTCTTGTAGTTTTTATCCTAAATGACTATCTTAGGGGTATTTTTCACATTTAAATGTTCTAAATATAGTTTTCAAGTATTCTATTAAACATACTTTGATATTAACTATAAGGACCCAACCCTAGTTTCCCCAAGATTATGTCTTAATTTATTACATTAGTTTAAAAACAAGAAATATACATCCTGAAGGACCGAGTAGTTTAGTAGAATTGGCAACAAGTTTCTAATGTAAGTTCAAAATTACAACATTAACTGACAAACAAAAAATATCTTCCATTGGGAACATCCCCCAATCAAATATTATCCTAAAAAGTCAATCATAATATACTCTTCATGACCTTGAGAAAATTAAACATAAGAATGGGTGATATTAGATGTTCATTAAGGGTAAAAATTATAGTAGATGAAAACATAATAATTCAGCATGATTAATAATTGGAAACACATGCCTTTAAAAAAATTAGAACATAATATGAAAGGAGCATTAGTTGAGTAAATATTGCCATAATAAAACATAATCATGGGTATTCTACTAGTCAAATAACCACATGAACATTGAATTGGTTGATTCATAATGAGGTAAATGAATATGCCATAAATTTTAAAACACACCATCAAGGCCTCGGCCATGGAATCTAAATTGATTAAGACCTCGACCAAAACCAAATATAAAAATGGGAAAGGCCTTGGACAATTACTAATCTATTTGTCTCATGAAACCTTCTCATACATCAAGGGGATATAATATACTCCACCTATAACATAATAAGTAAAATTCATTCCTCATATGAACATGGATAAACTTATAAAACATATACATTAATACTTAAACTAACATATGAAATAAAAATATCTTTTCTCAAACATTAAACATAGACACTAACCATTCAGAGTAATTTGGTGAATGGTTTTAAGATAGAATATCCATAGTCAAACTAATAACAAACCATTCAATTAAATATGGTAGATGTTACCAAAAAAATATTTATGCTAAAAATATATTGGAATCAACAACATTGTTTAAAAATATGAAGACACTCTTATAAAATCATTGAGAAATTCTTGAGATAGACACTCTTTAACAGTGAAAAGAAGGGTTATGTTGGAAAAGGACTTTGTATGAAACCAGAAGTTTAGTAGAAAGTATTTTCATTGTAAAATGATTGAATTTAGAAATATAATGTCTTCTAAAAACAGATTATAGAGTTCCATTAATTATAGGTTGGAATTTGAGAAATTCCCCTAAATCGTCATGGTATTTTGAAACAAATTTATAATGTTCTTTTTAAAAGATGTAACTACCCATAAAACAAAAAAGGATTCTGGTTGGTAAAAATAAATTTTGCACTCACAAGGAATTTATGGGGATTAAATAATAATATATAATAATTTCAATGTGGTAAGTATACAATAAAAGTAACCCGAATGAAATTGGAGGTTCGGGTGGAAAACCCTTACCTTAACTCTGAAGGTGTTCCTCACTTGATATTAATGACCTGAATAAACAAATATAGGTTCATAAATTAATGATTCCATAATCGCCTCTATATATAATTGATTTATTATAAACTGATTTGGTACATTCATGGCCTTCTTATAGGTTAAGATATTTGATTTCATTGTTTTGGAGTATTTTTATACATGGTTTTCATGATAGTTTTACATATAATCATGTATGAATAAACTTATAGAATAAGAATGGTTTTCTAGAATATAAGTTATATGTAATTAGTGAAAAAAATTAAATTACATGGTTATAAAATTTTATTGATTGTTGGGAGTGAATTTAAATTATTATATAAAACATTAATTATAATTGCTCGGGTTAATTAAAGGTATTTGATCACAAAGAACTCATTTTTATTTAGAAATTAATATCATGTGTAAAAAATGATTCTTGAAACATAAATAAGTGGTAATAAATATAATACAGTCATAGAGAAACATCAAATTGGTTTCATGACCATAATTGAAGGTAGTAATAAAAATTGAAAACCAATATTCCTTGAATGTAATAAATTAACACATCTCTGATGGTGTTTTAATTTCCACTATAAAAGATTGGGAAGAGAGAGATGATGATGATTTATTCCATTTTCAAAACAATATTCTAGTACTTGTAAGGTACTATATTTTTTGTATCATTTGGCAGAATGGAGGTGAGGAAATAAAAATAAAATATAATAATGAATCTCAAAATAAAATAAATGTTGATAAATCCCTTATGAAAATTCGGCAGCCTAACCATGTCACCTAAAAATTCATAACATATTTTGATGAGACAAAAAGGGGTATCTCCTCATTCATACATAATATAGATAGTAAGGGAGATATGTGATGACATATCCCATCATAATCCAAAAAAAATAAAATAGAATAACATAAAAAATAGTGCTGGAAAAAGAGAATGTTGGTTGATTCTCTTACCAGGTAGAGTAACACCTTGATTATAATGGTTGGGACCTTGGGGGATTGAGGACACCTTGGAAGGACTCATAGGGAGGTAAAACTACCAAATCATCATTCATTATGGAATAGAATGAATGAATGTTAAGGAATGTCTGGGTATTTATAGTAAATGAGAGGGAGTTTTTTATTAATTTGAAAGAAATCCTCATTAGTGGTTTTTTCAATACCATCATCTTGACTATGGTATTTTCCATTGGTAATAACCACATGAGACACATCATGTAATATTTTATAATACACAATTTGACCATCATTTTATATTAATTATTATATCATTATTATGTCATTAAATATACTGAATACTCAAAACTGTTTTTTACAATTAAAAATATTCATGTAATTTGAAAAATACCGAAAAATCAACGCATCCATTTTTGAAAAATATATTTCAAAATATTTTTAATTTAATTTTTAAATAAATAATAATTAATTCAAAAAAATAAATTTAAAATGATAACTTGTTTATAACACCTTGATAAATTAATCAAGGTCCCATAAAATAGAACGATAACTATAAAACAATAAACATTCAATTTATGATTTTGTTTTATGAAAATACATTTCGATTTCAAAATTTTAAATTAATAATAAAATTTTATTATAAATATTTAAGACATAAAAAAATATAAATACTTATACTATGATTATTTTTCACTTATAAGATGACTAAATTGTATTTATACACTCTTGGGTAAAGTATTTATTTTTTCTTGGCCAATTTATGATTAAATACTATTCATATGTGTAACATTACTATTAATAAGGGTATGTTACTTTTCATAATGGTATGACAAAACTCGTCAAATATTAAAGTGGTCTTATCAGACTCTAAATATCTTACTGAATGCAACTATGTTTGTCAGTTTCTAGAAATTCAAATCAAAAAGCTGGTAAAATTATGATTAATATTTAGGTTATAACAATTTGGTGTATTATAGAGACATAGAGTTTGATGTAATCAATGTTAAATTTAAGTGAAAAATCATGAGGTGTTACAGTTTTAGTGATCAAATAAACCATTATGATACTTTTTTTCCATATAAGACATAAAATAAAATGGAAAATATTTCCTCTGTAATGTAAAACACATGAAACATATTAAAAAACAATAGATAAAAAAATAAATTTTTACAATATCTAAAATAAGTAAAAATTAAACATGTACACTCAATGTAAATTTATAAAATTTCATCAGTTAATGAAAATGGAAGAATAAAATAGAAGAAATATTTTGAGGAAAATAAATGTTACCTATCAAATACTACAACAAAAACCCCAAATACAGGAAGAACACCATTGGATGGGTGAAATGTCACATGGGGTATTCCAGATTCACCTGAGGAGGGTAGTAGGAGGCCAAAATCGCCAGATGATGGGAATGGGGATGCCAAATCTGCTTGAGGGGGGGACATCTCTTTAGTAGGGGGTCATGGACGCATAGAAGGGATTAAGGTTCGAATGAGGAAGAGGGGAGGAGGAACCTAAGGGGACCTACCCATCTAAAGTAATATATAAATAGTATCAAAAAACCCATTTGTATTGACCAACCTATACCTATAGTTTCTATAAACCAATAATATAGATCCATTGTAATAGATTCACATTCCAATTGTGTTTTACATGATCATGTATATTTGATTTAAATCATTGAAATGATTTAATAAAATCATTTTTAGTATAAAAATATGATGATAGATTTTAACTAGGTTACCTAAATATTATCATACATTTTTTGACTAATTCTGATATAATCACGAATGTCAATAAATGTAACCATATTGTTGAACTCAAGGATTACATATATCAAACATAAAATACATGGAATATCATAAATTATTTATCATAACACAATGAATATCCAAATCCAAGGTTCGTAATTAAAAATATCATATCTCATTCTAACATAAGTATCCCTTCGAGTGACCAACATTACAGTTGATTTGATAGTATACTAGTTTTGATTAATATATAGAGCATAACATAATTTTTATTACAAAATTCTATAACTAAACTCTTATGTATCCAAAAAAATAGATCATTAACCTATAAAAACACATTCATGTAAATAAAATATAAAACACACTTTTAGGGTTTTTTAATTCTTAGAAATCATAATTCACACAAAAATACCCTTTCAATGAATCTTAAACAAATTTCTCATTAAAACAGTGTTATGTAATTATTTTCCATTTTTAATAAAATTTTATCATCCAAAATTAAATTTTCAGTATGTTTAAATCACATTATAACTTAATATTATTTTAAACATATCCATAAAACATATAACTAGTTCATTTAGTTACTTAGATGAATTTAATCTCATAACATAAATATTTCTAGATAATAATTCAATTATAAATGATAAAACCAAAACAAAATTCCAATAACATCATCTAATTTTTTCAGAAAAATTTACTAAAGTCCAATAATTCATAAAATAAACATTGTACTATATAATATTACTTTATCACATTAAACTTATATGAAAACATGAATTAAATCCCACAAATTAGTTAATTAAACCATTAATAATTACATAAATTATATATTATTTTAACAAATTTTGTCATTAATAAACCATTTAAAATATGAATTCAATATTTTCAGGAATAAAAAATCTTCATAAAATATATGTAACACACAAAAATTCAAAAAAAAAACCTAAAATCAATACATCTAAATATTAAAAAATTCAAATTACTCTAACCATTAAATCATAATTTCATAGAAAATTTCATATAAAATGACATAATTAAACACAAAAGAGTAAAATAGGCCACAAACATTACTCTATATGAATAATTCACATATAAAGGGTAGGATTAATTACATTTCAAACACCAGGAAAACACAAAATCACCAAACTAAATGTAAGGAAGAGGAATTAGAACATTCTAAAGACCCACCCATGATTAATTTCCTTAAAATAATACTTCATCTGTTTATATCTCAAAAACCAATTAAAAGATTAATTGACCCAAATTTTTACCTGCCAAAGAGGACTAGTGGCTGATACATTGAGGCATTAAGATTCATAAAATACTTATAAAAAATCATGGGAATTTTTCTAAAATTTCTCCAATTATATCGATGTTATTGAATTGAGTCTATTTGATATAGATATTTCCCATGTTATTAGTTTCAATTATTAATATATATCATGATCCTGGGGAAGGTAAGACAACCCATCCTTGAATACATCAAATATTTTTTAATGTATTTATATCTTCCAAGAGAAACTTCTCATTAGTGTAAAATATTTGGGTCAAATATATTTTTTCATTAGGTAATAATAACAATACTTTCAAAGTACATTCCAAAAGATATTTATAATTTTATATATATTTTTATAGACTCACGAGTTTGTTCTTGATGTGGAATGATATTTAACATTTTCTGAAAATTATATTCCCTCAAAATTTAGATATCCAATCCCTGCATAATAGGGGATTAAGTACCCCTAAAGGAATAATCACTAGATTTTATTTAATATTATCCCCCAAAAACATTAGTTGAAAAAGATTTATATATTTTATTTTTATTAATTTGAACATTATGTTTTTTGAAGAATCATTAGCATCTACGTATTTCGGAGGTGATTAAATATTTCTAGAAAAATTATGAGATATTAAAGAACGAGTCAAAATAGAATTTGGTAATTCATTATTCATTATTTAGTTAGTAATAAAAATACCAAATACCAATTTATTTTGTTTACCCTCTCCAATAGTGCTGATGATATAATGTATACCTTAATACCTATTCGTTTGGGGTATTATACACTAATTATCATTAACAACACATGGTTTGGAAGATTGGTAACTAATTCCCATATTACATGAAATTAAACCATTACACCTTTGTGGTGTACTTTATGAAGTTTTAATTTCAACCAACATATTGAGTGATATATTATTTTCTATTTAAACAATTAGTGATACATGGCTATTAATTCAATAATTGAAACATTTTATAGTTCTATAATTATAGTTTCTTCACTGCTTCTTTAAAATATTTATGTAAACTAAAATATTTTAATTACACTATGTACCTTCTTATTAGAACATTATACATTGAAATTAATTACTCACATCTTATATCTTAATCCATGAAACTGTTGGGACTCTAAGAAAATTATCTCCACATTAATATCAAATAAAAATAATTCAACATATCTCCCAAAAGTCAGCAATTTCTAGATTTTTTAAAATATATGGATTTATACAACTAAAAAATCGATCAATTTTTCATCTAAAGATTATAAGAAAAAATTATAGTACATTGAAAACATTGTGAAATTATGAACAGAATTCCTAAAAGGATATTTCTATATTTTCTTTAACTCTCAAAAATCATTATCAATTTTTATAAAGACAGTGGAATGAAAATATTTTTCAGGAAATATCTTCATTAATTTTTCCTATTATATTAAATTAAATCTATATTTAGACATGCTATTCATGATAAATTTCCACCACTATTCTAAATATATTTCCATATAGTATATTAATATATTATCATTTCATTTAAATGAATCTTTGAGTATATATAAAATAGATTCTATTATATTGATCCACTACTATATAATTAATGGATTTGATGATACACTGAAAAAAGTGGTCACTAGAACATGATAGATTCAATAGTATTGTAATCCTTATTTATTAGATTTGAAGAATTCATGTTCATCATGTTATTATTCATAAACGAGGAATGATAGTTAATCACCAACATATTTTTTTGATGTATATATTTCATCACATTTATCTAGTCATTAAGAAAATCGTTTCATTATTTATAACCTTCTTAATTGCTTATTTTCTCATAGTTCAATGAATTTACAAAAAATTGTTTATTATCAAAATATAATATAATTAAATAAATCATTGATAGATAAAATATAAGTTTAAAATAAATAATACATAGTTCTAATATACCATATATTTGGAAACCATTTTTTATTTATCCTCGGACATATTTAAGGCACTTTGTCATTTAATATCTTATCTGGAATCAAAAAAATAAATTAATTTTTCTATGATTTGAATTATAATGAACCATAAATAACCCAAATAATCATTATTCAAAAATATATATAATAAATAAATAAATATTATATATCCATGAATGAAATTCACTAATTTATTTAAAATTAGGTTGATATTAAATCATCAACCTACATTATATTGTAAAATTTATACTCATCACATTATTATTGACCACTTATATAATATTAATACCTTATTTAATACAAGAGATAGCCTTGGTAAATAAATCAAAATAAAATAATGAGAAACAAATTCTATAATTTAGATAAAAAAATGGAATATATGAATAAATAAATCACTATGAAGTACATCAATATCATAAAACACTAGAGTAAAAATAAACATATGATAACCATTTAAAACATAATAAAAATGAATCACATTCCTAGGAATTAGACCTAATAAAAATAAGGAACAAATTATTACCAAGACAGGAGACCATAACTAGGATAAACTTATTTCTAATGCCCTATACATAACATCTCATGAGATATAAGATTTATGAAATGTAGAATCATCTTGAAAAATTACGATATCAAAAATTACATAATAGTTTTTATAAAATAATATACACCACATATAAAAGATGATGATATTAATTATAAATAATTTAGTAATCATGAATTAGATAAATTGTGTTAAAAGGGAAATATGTTGCATATCGATATCATACATCATAACACAATGTCAATTTTTGAGGGAAAAATAGAAATAGGGGTAATAACTGATGAAAATAATTAATAGAAACTTAAGAAAAATTCATGAATAAAATATTTACTCTTATAATTAATATATATATGTTATAGATGATTAAAAAATATAGTTTTTCAGAAGAAGATCTAAGAAAGAATTAAAGATAATAATTGAGAACATATGTTCTTACAAATATCATAATGTGAAATGTAACAAAAAAAGACGAAAGGATAGGAAAATATATATTAAAATAAAAAGAATTAATGGATATATATAAACAAATATGTTCAAATTATGAAACATATGAATTTTTTAAAAATATTGATAATGAAGTGATAAATCTTACCAAAACAGAAGATATTGAGAAAAAATTCATTACATCATGTTTTAATTTTCTAATATAGACTTGAAATTCAAATATATCTATATTTTATTTGTTAAAAAAAATATCAAAAAATAATTTTCATTCGTTTAACATTTTTTTGATCATTTATAAACATTATTACTTATTCACTACCCATTCATTATAAATATGATTCATTGAGTATTGTTTATATAAAAAATTCCTGGGACAGTATGGTATATTAGTGTCATTCATCACTCTATTCTCATTAGTTACACATATCCAATAAAATCAAGTTAATTATTCCATTATAGTTACATTTTCTATAGTTTTATAGGAATTATCCATCAAGTATATTGTTTCGGTTTGGAAAATTAGCGTTTTACAGATCAATTATTTTAGGCAGCTTAACAAACTATAAAATTAATATTTAACTACAATCAATTGACTATGAATTAAATCATTAGAAATGAAAAAAAATATTATAAATAACGTATTTAAACAATAATAATGTGATTCTAACAATTTATGAAGGCATTGATAATTATTTATTGAGATGCTCCTCAAATGTTTCTGAAATAAACCATGTAATGTAATCCTTAAAAAGTAGAAGAATAAAAATGATTTATAATTTACAGAGGAATTTATATAAAATAAGTATTATATAATTTTTTTATTAATTTTATGGTCAATTATATTGAAATTATTAATACAAGGGATAAAAATTAAATATTAGAATTAATTATTGTTCTATATTGAAAAAAACAATTTACATTACAATGTTTTACCCTTAGTCTAGGGGATAAAAAAGGTGGTTAAGATGATTAAGAGGTCATTATTTGGGTTGATTTTTATAAAAAAATGTATTTTAAAAATAATTGGTAAATGGGTTTCAAATGGGTAAATTGTTTATAATTTTTTAGGTTATTCTGAAATAAAATTTTGAATGTAATATAATTTTATGTCCAAGACATTATAGAGTTATTTATTTTATTAAAATGATTAATATTAAAATAATAATTAGATAAAAATTGGTCATGTATAAATAAGAGAGTTATTTTGATTTGATTATGTCATAATTATATAATTACTATATCATATGTGATATATTTATTTATTTATAAAAAATACTAAATATTCATCCATACTTAATTGTGAAATTTTCATTCCAAATATGATTCCTATTTTTTTTAAAAAATTATAACATTTACAAAATTAATTTTAAAACTCTTAATATGATAATAATCATGTTTTTATAGAAGGTGAAAATTTCATAAAGTATATTTAATAAAATTCAAATATTATATTTTAGTCTAGTAATTACAATTTATATAAAAAAAGTTTTTTATAATTAATAGCTAATTGGTATTTCAATCATAAACAAAATAATAATTTATATAGGATATATAATATTTTAGATTATGTGACATATACCAAAAAAACCTTATGGCCAATAGTTATATGGGAATAGTAATATGATCAATAATCACATATTAATGGTCATATTCTTAACATTCATATTTTTTTATATCATACATAAATATCTTTAAATATTCATCCCAAATCACTCTTATCATCCACCAAGATCTCATTAAATGTTATATATTTATTTTAAATTTTTTTAACTCATTCCTAATTTTTTTCATTATTATTATATTTTTCATCACATGCGTAAAAGTTATAGAGGGAAATAATCCAGTAGTTGTATTTTTAATTTATATTCATGATAATTAGTTATTTTTAATTTCTTGTATTAGTTCTATCACACATATGAAAAATATCTATATTGTAATTTAATATTATAAAGTAAATAAATAATTTTATTTTGTTATATTTTTAAGATAATTTATATATATTATGTGACTAATAATAGGTTCCATGAATCAAAAGGAAATTAATTCCAGTTAATTATCAGAAACCTAATTTTTTTGAATGAAATTATAATAATAAAAAATAAATCTCATTAAATCTACAATAAAGAATATGAGTCTTTTTATGTGTAATAATTTGACATGATTGGAGATTATAAATATAAAAACAAATATTCAATAGTTTTATTTGTTAATAAATACAAATATGATTAATCCATTAATGAAGATAACAATGATAAAATTTTCTAGTTAACATAAGTGTTTACTTGATGAAACATTGAAAAAATTGACATTTTAGTGGGAACATGGAATGAAATACAAGAATATTGTTAATAATAATTTTATAAACATAACATTTGTGTGTTGGTCTCTTGAATAAGGATTTTTAAATCCTCAAATTTAATGAATTTTACTATGAAAATAATATTAGTTAGTCAAAACTAAAAAATAAATAACAAGATCGAACCATTTACCATTTTTATTATGAATTTTATTAAAGACGATTAATGATACATGGAAGTTATGTTTATGTAGTTGTATCTATAATTTTGTTTCATAAATTAAAATCCATAAATAGAAATATTAACAATTTTTTCCAATTGGGAAAACTCTAAAATTAGAAAGAATCACTAATTAGATGGAAAAATATGAAAATTGAAATATTTTCATTGATTTTAGATAATTTATTGTGTTATCAAAGATAATACTGTGATGATAAATATAGAATAGGATATGAAAAAAATTAAAAAGGTGGGGAATCAAACGTTTATAAATATAATGTTTTATATAAGCGTAAGATTGATTTAAGTGAAACTCAAAAGGCAGTGTTAACTAAAATAGATTTAATATAACACAGAAAAAATTATGCATTCTTAACATTGAGATTTGGACCATTCAACGAATGGTTTTTTCATTTAATAGATAAGGAAGGATTCTGAGATCATTCAAACACAATATAAGAGGTATTTATGTTAAATTACTTTTTTAATAAACATTATCATTATTGGATGCGGTTTTTACTATGTATTTCATTTGAATATTGATCCATATTTTCTATTAGGAAGGATTATATGTCTACCCATGAAGTGGAATGATCCCATTCATTGATGGATTCATTGTGAATATTTTATGAAATAACTATACAATACAGTTAAAAATGATTCCTAAAATGATTAATTTCAACTACCTATTTCATCTGGGATTACTATTCATTAAAAGATTATTGCATATAATGATGCTGCTATTTGTGGTTATTATATAAATAAATTTTTATGACAGTTCTCATTGCATGATCTGCATAATTTAGTGTGAGTAAGGATAATTACTCTATATGAACATGTGTATTCTTTTGGGGGGAAGTTATTAGTTTGATAACTTTTCTATTAAAAAATATGAAAATGATGATAAATGGGATGTCTCATGACTATGGGTAAATATTGGTTCCTAAAATACTATAATATTATAGAAATGTGGTATGAAGGAGGGTTGTTAAGCTATTTAGTGGTTCTTAGTTATTATAAATGATATTATGGAAAATTATCCCCTATATGTATTGTGGTATTTCATGGGTCTTAGGTGTGGGGACATTGTGTTTTAAAAGAGGGAGAGTTCAACACCTACGAGTAATGAATACTTAATAACTAATTGGTACTATCTCTAGAAATAGAGATAAAAAAAATGTTGGAGCCTTCTTATCATGAACTCCACTGTTAATCATGATTGGTGTGGATCAATTTTATGAGGAGTGGAATCCATTGATATTTTACCATGGTGTTTCTGAGTGAAAAAAAACCACATTAAAACAACACGTGATGAATTGTGATGAAAATATATATTTATATTAGTTATTATTAATTTTCGTAAATACATATTGCCTTTTTGGTAAATGGGATTACATGTGTGTGTGGTCAATTTGTTGTTCGTGTTGATCAATGACCCATGTGTTGAATATGATATAGGGGATTATGTTATTGGTCTGTGGAGACAAAATTTTAAAAAATAAGCTCCGTAATAAATTTTTCTTATTAGATAAATATAATCACTTATCTGTTATAGTTGAAGTTCATGTGAAGACAATTGAAATCACTACTCATATGGAATTAGTGAAGATGATTAATCTTGAGAAGAAAAATATTATCAAATTTCATTTTAAGGAAATTGATGTTGATGACATAAGGATAATTGATAATGGGTATAACTCTCACTGTACAATAAATAAGACAATAATGAAAAATTATTCTAAATAAAAAGTATTGAAATGTGCACTTAATTAATGATATATCACTCCAAAATAATGAATTGAAAACATAATGATTAATGGAAATGGTATAAAAATTGATATAGTTTATATATGTATGATTTAATGAATAAAAATATCAATGTAATCAAAATTTTTGAAACAAGGAATTATATACAACACTAAATAAATTCACTATCATATGAAAATACGGTTCGATGGAAATATTTTGTATGAGAAGAAGAAATAATTTATAACAAATAAAAGTAGAAGTATATTCAATATTCCATTAAAAATAAACAAAAAAAATGTGGAAAATATATCCGATAAAAATTATTTAATATTCACTAATTTATTTCAAAAATAATAAAGTTTAAAACTTTTTACACACAATTTAATGAGATCAATTCACACACTTCTCTCATATGTCATCAGGGTAAGATAATAAGAAGGTCTTATTAGGCTAGGTAGAATTAGTTAAAGTATTTATTAGATTTTGTTCATAGAAATATATATAGACCAGTGTATTATAAATATATGGATGCCAAGGGTTCTAATTTATTTATTTTATTAATTAAAAAGATTTATTGGGTGATTCTAATATGTTATAGACTAATGGTTTTATATTTTATAAAGAGATACTCAATTATAAATGATAACACATGAAATTAAAAGAATATCACATTAAAATCCTTTAAGGAAGAAAAATTATGAAATCATAGGGAATTTAAATATCTAGAAAAGGATATGTTAGTGTATAAATATTTATGACTAATAAAATCAAAAAAATTATTTTTAAGTGAAGTAATTCTATAACAAACACCATGACCAAAACAATACTTACAGAAAATAATATTTCACAAAAAATTATATAATATTATTTTCTATCAGTGATATATATGATAAGAATATAATTTTTAAACATATATAAGAGAATAATATCAATAATATTTAGTAAAAAAAATCCTAGTCACATGTATTTTTAGATAGGTATAAGTAATTGATTTATCTTAAAATGGATGGGAAAATGGAAATTTCAAGAGAAAATAAATTGTATTTATATGTCTTATAAATTCATCAAATAATTTTCCTATTGGAAAAAGAAGAAGAAAAAAATTATTTAATTTAGTATAGAGGTTTTAGTTTAAACAAATGATACAAAATAATGCATCCTACTGTTTTGGATGAATAAAAAATATATGGATACGAAAGAAGAGGTGTTCACACTCAACTCCAATTTTTTGAATAAAGTAATATAAATAATAATAGAAAAAATACATTATAAAACATGAGTGTAAATTATATAAAGTGTTAATATCACATAATTAGAGATTATATTGATCAAAGAGTTATAAATATGGTATATTATTCAATAAAAAATTAATTAATTTATTTGATGACTAATTCACATCCAAGAATAAATTTTGTAAAAGAATAATTGAACCTTAGATTAAAAAAATAATTATTTTTGAAATAATGGAGTAAAGTATAATTTTAAAGTTTACTTATTAGATCATGGAAAGTTCATGTAATTTATGTGAACTAAAAAACTGAATCTGAACAATGTGTTTATTGTTAAAGTGGTAGAATAATAATATAAAAATGTGGAGATTTCAAGGGGGATGATGTAAATTTAGAGAAAATATTTCAAGAGATATTATGGTATATTAATTTCATGGAATATGAAATATATTCCAAAATTCAATAAAATTTATTAGGTAGTTATATGGATAAATTATTATGAGTCAATAACTAATGTCGTCAGGTAAGGTAAAATGATTTATTGATATTAATGAGACTCTTTAATCTACACATTTTTGTTACACAAATTTCAATTCATGTGGTCATAAAGTTATTAAATGATATCTAGATACATTTTACAAAATGAATTTTCTTTTAATAATCATGAATTTATTCAGTTTTTAGTGAATTAATAGAATTTCCAAAAAACCAAAAAGTTAATGTTGTCAATCCCAATGGATGGTAAGTTGGTTGGATTTTTTTTGTCCAAATAGTATTTAATGATACGACCCTTAATGAACTCAAAATATTTTTGTAACTGTTTTGATATGTTTAAAAGATATAATAAGCTAATCAGAAGAATGAAAAATAAAATAAATTGTGGTTAATTACTAAACAATGTATTGTGTACATTTATCATTTTTTCAAATCATGACATATATAATAAAATTACCAAATCATCTTGAAAGTGATGGTTTTGAACAATTTCATATAAATAATTAAATAAACCTATTATAACACAATGAAATTATAAAATAATAATATTATATGCAACTTGATACATTTAATAAATCATTTGTTACACACGACACTGAGTTTAACATGATTAACCCCACCACCTAGTTGAAACAAAATTTGAAAAATTATTAAAGTATTACCATTAAAGTTATAGCCTAGATATAAAATTTTATACTCATTAGTAATGAATAAATCATGAAAATATTTTTATCTATTGATTAGTAAAAAAATAAGAATCATTTAGAAGAAAAATAAATATTTACTAAAATTTATTAAT
Source organism: Viscum album (assembly GCA_963277665.1). Lineage (NCBI taxonomy): Eukaryota > Viridiplantae > Streptophyta > Magnoliopsida > Santalales > Viscaceae > Viscum > Viscum album. Next base: position 1,289,668,526 of record OY728138.1, on the reverse strand, counting down.
TTTTTAGAAGATGTATTAGTCTCGCATTTCTAACTAAAAATAAAATATTTTTTAAATTTCATATTTTTATACGAGACAATAAGCATCATCTATAAAATTCGGATAGAATAATTATCATATAAAAAAAGTTTTGGATCTTTTTGGGAAGTTCTATTTTATGGAGAATAGTTAAAACAATAAATTTTTATTGAAAACTAACTCTTTGATTAAATTATTTACACTATCAAATTATATTTTGAATTGGTTTTAAAGAATTCATTGTTTAATATTATGTAAATTAGTAAAATTTGTTTCATTATGAGAAATTTAATATAGAATACCAATATAAAATTTTATAAACATGTGAACATTTTCACTTTAAAAACATGCCTTCCTTTCATGCCTTTAAGATTAATTTTAAAATATTTTTTCCACTTATATAAACTGAATATAAAAAAATTGATTCTATATTTTTAGTGAAAATAATTTATAATTTATACTAATTCCAATATTATTTCTGACTAAAATGAATAGTGAATGTAGTAGTAATTAATTAACACAATTAAAGAAAAAATTGATTTACTAGGTTTTAAACTAAAAAGTAATGGGTAAAAATTACATATAAACATATCTAAAATATATTTATATAGAAAATTATTCACATTTTTTTTATGAATTTTTCATTGTGGAAACATGTGACATATAAAAAATATGGGAGCACTCAATTTGTTCCAAAAATACCTTGTGTGTCCAATCCCCCACTATTAAGAGGACACCCCTTCTCTAATTAACACCTTAAAACCAATTTATTTTGGATAATCCCTAAAAATATTACTTCCAAAATTCCATAAAATCATATTAGAAGCCTTATTTTGGATATAAATCTAAAGTAGGAATAATTTAGTGCAGTATTTAAGAAGATACTTGTATAAGATGTAATGTTTTTTAACATGATCTATTATTTTATTTCTTTCTCCACCTCTATATAATATTATTAAACAATTATTATACAATAACAATAGTATCTTAAATATTATAGGATTTTATTATAATGTGGGTATTATCTTTAAACAACTCTAAATCAATCAAATGGGTTGCAAAATTATTGTTCGTGTGTTCAGGGGACTATCGCCTCGCGAACTGTTGTCATTCGTTCTTTAATTACCACCTTTCATTATTATTTATGATAATGGATATATTTTAAATATACAATACTTATAAAATATTTATACCTTTTTCATCATTATATCATATATATATTTATATATACTTTTAATTCAATATGAGATAAAATAATTTCGCCCACATGTACGGTTGAATATCGCCTCTCAATGTGACGTGATTTTTCTTTCTTTAACGCTTCACCTAGAAGGTGATATTGATATTTTTAATGGTTAAATGTGATATAAATGAAATAATTTTGATATTAATGACACATTTACGATTCTAGAAATATTATATTTAGTTTTTAACCTTTTCTGTCACAAAAAGATAATAACATCAGTTGTGTACATTTAGACTATCGCCTTCACGAAGTGATGTGACTCTCTTTTCAGAAACACAACAAATGGATGATATATATAAGTATATAATTTTGGTATATATGATATTATTATCATCATTTAAATATAATATATTTGTCACATTTTTCCCATAGTGACCATTAAAAATAGAAATTTTACTCATGTGTACATACAGCTTATCACTTCAATGATCGTAACATACCTAATTTTTAATACCCATATTTAATGATTGATTTTAATAATATAATTGAAGCATAAATATAAAAATTATTTCATGATTATTATTTTGGATATTATATAACTATATAATATGCACAATAACATGATATTTCCTAATGAAACGCAGATCAAAAAACATGGCAATTAAAAATGAAATAATAAAAATAAAGAATTATTATTAATGAATAGGTAATATGATGATTTGAAATTATATTATATGATTTTATAATTATTAATATTTTTTTGTAAGTTAATGTAATGTTTTAAAAAATACACCAGAGCTAATTGAATGTTAAATCATAGGAAGGCATTAAATAATAAACTTCTTTACTCAATTATGTCCATTGGGTTAATATTCTAAATCATTGATTATGTCATTATAAGATTACATCAATAAATTATATTCATTAAATTATGTTTTATTTCCAATTTTTTATATTCATTTATAGTTTATACACATAAATTATTAACTTAATAATTCGCACATTAATGTTATAAATAATTTAAGGGTTTATTTAAAAATCTAATTCAAATTGAGATTGTTTATATCTGAATATTTATTGATAGAAATTACTTGATCATTTCATAGTAAAACCATTTAATTTTTTATACTATTGTTATTTATGATATTTTTTAAAAATATTACCAATTTCCCACAATTTTGTACCAAAATTAATTTATAAAATGTTTGTAAGAAAATATGACATCAATTTTTATTTTCTAGATTAAATATTTTTATCTTCTAAAACCTTGTTTTATGAATGTATTTTTAATAATTAAAAATGATTTATTAAATAAAATTTTATCAATTTTGACATTCTATAAAAAATTCAAATTAATCATTTTTTTCAAAACAATGATCATTTAGATTTTACTTATAATATGAATGAAATCATTGTTTGATTAATGTATGACATGTATAATATTTTCTGCCATAAAATCCTCATAATATTTTAATTATTAATTAAAATTTTCTCAACTTTATTCCCTTGAAAAAGTATTTTTTGAATAATTTTTATTTTAAAAAATTATTTTAAAAATTACAATAATATTTTTCTCAAGAATTGTTTTAGTGATCTTTTAATGGTTGTTAAATACTTTAATAAAAAAAACATTTATTGTTATTATGATCCACTGGGGACCTATAAAATTTATAACAACCTAATTCCTTATTTATATGGTTTTGGGGTAGTTTCATAGGGGGTGAGTGAGTTTTATTCCATTATCCATATTACATTGGATGGTTTTTTGGTATGTTTATTGATTAAGGAAAGTATTATCATTTCGTATTCTATATTATATATATAAATGTATATGTTTTTTATATTTCTCACCATAATATAGAATTAATTTATGGTGGTTGAGGCCTATACTTTATATATCCCTTTAGTACATCAATAAGTTCCATAAGACAAATCATTTTTTCAAATCAGAGAAGTTTCTACCCAAAGGTTTTAACTATCTTGAGGATAAAAATTTACAGCAACGGTCTCCTAGTTAGATTTTGATAGTAAGTATATCATGGATAGATCTTGATTGTTCAGACATCAAAAATTATGAATTACATCATTTTGAATTCTATTATTGATATTCTAGATGATTATTCAATTAGTTGGAATATCCATGTTTATGATTTATTCACATGTGATTATTTATATGAAATTATATGATTATAATTTATATATATCATATTATGATTAGTTTATAGATTAAATGGAACATGTTTTAGTTATTTTCCTTTCTATATTGATTGTGAATAATTTATTAATAGCTTCTATTATAATCTTATCATTACTGAGCATCTAATCTCACCCATCTCTTTTAATTTATTTTATATAAGATACAATGATGTATATTATAATTTAAATTCATGGATATGCATAGGGAAATAATTTTTTTATCAAGAAAATAATTTATTTCATTTTCTATATTCAAATGTAAATGTGATTAATATATATATATATATATTACCAAGACTACTAAATTATTTTTTTCTCCAAGATTCAATTACTTGTAACTTACAAAAATGTAATATAGAATACATCATCTCTGAGATACTGGGGTAGAATGAATTTTAATTGGTATCAATGAATGTTTTGTATAATCCTAAAAACAATATTTAAGGAAAAACACTAGGGATCATAATCCTATGATAAAATTTTAGGATAAGTATTAGAAAGATCGTAATGTATTGGTAAGGTCGATATTATGTGGTTTTTCCTTATAATAAATCACCACATGGATACTAAATGTGGATATTGTTCAAACAGAAATGCACCTAGGGGTAATAAATTCAAAAAGGGAATAGTGGGATTGAACTGATCATCATGTGGTTCATGAAAACGGGGCTTAATGTTCACCAAGATTGACACACATATGGGATATGCATAGGATAATTAAAATTTTCTTTGAAAACAATTATGATGTATTTAAATATAACTTATCCCCAAAAAATAATATTTTGGATTATGAAATTAGTTCAGTATAATGTTTTCTCTTCATCATAAATATTTGACTAGTTTTGTGATTAAAAATTCTACATAATAATGTTATGATCCAATGTATTCTTATGTTCATAATTGGAACATAGAGGGAAGATAGATATTAATAATCCTGGACAATGTAGAGATTTCCTAGTTGAGGAACCCAATATAACTAGTATTTGAACAAAACAAGTTATGGCTATATTATGGAAGATTAATTAGGTTATGAAAAATAACCTTACACGAATGGAGAAATTTTTTTTGAAAATAATATTATCCTATATTTAATCACTTTATGCAATAGAAAAACCTATCATTTAGTGGGACTATGGTTCCAGGTGCAGTTATATAATGGATTAAGGAAATGGATAAGATATTTATTGAATTAGGATATGGTGAAAAGGAAGAGATCACACTTACATTGAATTGCGTAAAAGGTGATTCTAATCAATAGTTATTATTGATCTAGAAAACTAGGGAGGGTGAGGAAATATTACTTATATAAGTGAAAGCTTTTAATAAGATATTCCTTCGTAAATATATCATTTGTGAGAATTAGTTTGAGATGAAGATATATTTCATTACCTTAATGTAAAAGAAAAAATAATGTGTTGTGTGTATGAAAATATCATTATAAGGTAATATAGGTATTATATGGATTACATATGCTACACAGAACAAAATATTGGACATTTATTTGAAGGAATTAAGCGAACTATCTAGATGGAACTGGTATCTAAATTTTTTTCTTCATATGGTGAAATATTTTTTTTTGCTATTGAATTAGATAACAAATTCTTCTACATTTATGGATTTAATCGGAAGAAAAATAAAAATTTGATGACATAGAAAATAGATAAATGGAATAAGGTAATGATGTATTTTCATAAATGTGATAAATTAAGAAATAATCACCCTGATAAATTATTAAAGGGGTTTGAAGTGTGTTATAAATAAAGAAAAAAGTTTCACTATGAAAAATAATATATTGGGAAGAAATAATACACCACTACTCAATATTTCAACTCTAGGGAAATGGGGAAATATGAAAAAAAATTAACCATGAATCATGAAAACATACCTTAGAATAATATAAGGGATAATGGAAAAGACTATTTTATTGATATAATTGAAGTGGAATAACTGATGTACTTTAGTATTTGGACACTTCAAATATGTTTGTAAGAGTACTTTATTAATGATATTTTGTGTATAATAAATAATAAATGTCTAAAGATGATATTATTATACTATTTCAAAAATAATTGAAAAGAATGTGTTTATTGTTACCAATAAAATTTATTAAGGGGTAAGATTAACTTCTTGTAAAACACATGATTATGGGAATATATTCCCTTAATATATTCATGATTTTTATATAATTATTTTGGGATAAAGAGATGATTTATATATATAAATTAAATTGGATAGTGATGGCTACCTTGGAACTGATTAATGACTCGTTAACAATATGGTTTATTATATCAATGATGGAGTTAACAAATCTTATAAATTTTAGGAATATATAAAATAATATGAATGTTATTTAAGGAAAAAGGAAGAATTCCTATTTTCAATATGGTTTTATGTTGATTTAGTTTATTACCATGATTCATAAAAATATGTTATAAAGTTATTCACATGGTTGGTATTTGATTGTTACATGCTACATTGTATTTTTAGGGGACTAATAATAAGTTCAATTTGGAAATTAAAATACCATATTTCTTAATTTATAGATATTAATCTTTTCTGTCGTCAATAAGGTTAACAATTTATGAAATAGTTTAAGAGTATTTTTTGGTGAGGTTTTAATGATTATTGTATTAATTTACTATATAATGTTTTGTAGATATTTCATTACTTGTGCTAACTGTTTTGTAGTAATAATTACTAGAGGTCAAAAAAATGATATATCAATTTGTTATGGATTTTATTATCCTTTGAAGTTTAATTTTTCTTCATTTTGAATTAAAAATCCATTTTTTTGATATTGATTTCTTTAATTGAAAATTTAATGAAAAATAACTAAAGGATGATATTATTCTTATGAAATAGGAACATATCAAGCGAGTATATTCCCTTATATTTTTAAATAGTAACAGAATTCCTCAACTATAAGAAAAGGATGTTGAAATAATTATATCCAAATAAATCCATTTATTTTGAACTGGTGGTCTTTTATATCATCATAGATTTATGGTTTTGAGTCCCATAAAATTCCATTGATCATTCACTTAATTGTGATCAATGACCTCTATCACTCTCTATAATTATTTACACGTTTAATCTTGGTCCATATATTCACTTAGGACCATTTTTATCCTACAAAAAAACATAGTTATGTGTTATTATATATGACATATATACGTCATTTCTTCTCTCATTAATATAATATTTTATTAACTCCTTTTATGATATAGGGATTCAATAAAAGAATTTACATATATTAAACATTGTATTACAAAGATCAAAATTAAATTGATAGGAAAAAATTTATAAAATGTGTGGGAGGATATAAAGCCCAAAAATTCTAAAACAATAATGTTTTATGTGGAATGAAACATTGGATTTATCTATGTTAGGAAAAACACTGATTTTTTCTTGCCTTACACGTAACAACGAATTTAAATGAAAGGTGTAACATTATTAAAATATTGTGAATATAGTTATAACTCATATATTAATTTTGTTCAAATTAAAAGTACTATCTAAATTATAAAAAATATAGTTATCTATTGATTAGTAATAAAATAATATTCATTTAGATGCAAAAGAAATGTTTTATAAGAAACTCTATTTTTTCTAAAAGGTAGATTACCGTCCCATTGAAGAAATAAATAAAAATAATTTTTACCAATTTTTTAAAATTTAATTGAAAAATTATATTTTATTTTTGATATAAGAATAAAAAAATTATATTAGAATAAATTATTTAGATTTTTCTAAAAAATTTCATTTTTTGGTGAATAGCGAAAAGTATTGAATTTTAATTGAAATTCCCATTTCATTTAAATAATTTATAATGTTAAATAATATTGTGAATTTGAATTAATGTAACAATTGATAAAAATTATATCAATTAATCATAATTATGTCATTGGAATCATTTTCATATTTAATTCAGAAAAAAAAAATTTAATCTTTTTAACATTTTTACTCTAAAAAACATTTTTTATTTATCATATATAATGGATTAGTTTAAAAATAAAATTTTACAATTGTGTGAAATGGATTTTTTAAAATGTATTTCATATTTTTAATCAAAATAATTTATAATTTATAATACATTAATATTAATTTTTCCCAAAATTAATAGTGAATGTTGCGAAAATGAATTATTATGGTTAATGTAAAAATGGGTTTACAAGCTGGTTTAAATAAAAATATAAGGGTAAAAATGAACTATGAATTTTAATAAAATTTATTTTATAGAAATATTTCTACCATTAAACCTATTAGGTTATATAATAGGTCATTTTGGCCTCTTTTGAATTGAAAAATTTAGGAGCACACATTTATTTTCAAAAATACCATGTGCATCCTCTACCCCAGTTATAAATTGCCACACCCTCTCATCTATTCTTCACACCATCCAAACACTACGATTTAAAGAATACCTTATCAAATAACTTCGAAAAATCCATAAAATCATTTTATGAGACTTATTTTGGGGGTAAATCTATCCTCATAAGGAATTAGGTCAAGACTAATGAGGATACCCAATTAAAAGGCAATGTTCTTCAACAAGTATCTTAATTTTATTTGTTTATCCATATCTATTAAATAATATTAAACACATAAAATATTGTAAAATCATCATATTATATATAATGAGATGTTTATATAATATGTTAATGACCTAAAAATATTTTCACTTCCATCAAATGGGTTACAAATTCATCGTTCATGTGTAAGAAGGACTACCGCCAAGCAATTTGATGCCATTATTTCTTTCATTACAACCATTTACAGTTGGGTATAATGATATATATAAAGTATATATATGATATTGGTAACATATTTGACACTATAGTGTAATTATATCATATATATCATTTTTTACTTTTGATTCCTTTAGAGATACAACAAAATTGGTCGATTGTATGAAAGACTACAACCTCGCGAAGTGATGTGATTCATATTTTACTAATAATTTACATGGAAGCCAGTAAAGATAAAATTATTGATTAAATTTTATATAAATTCCATAGTTATTATATTAATTAAAAATTTATCACTCTAAAAATATAATATAAGAATTAATTTTTTTACCTTTTCACAAACATAATGAGTATAAAATTATTTTTATATGTGTGTACAACCTCCATCACAAAATGATAAGGCTCATTTTTCATCACCAAAAAATGGTTGATATATATAATTATATAATATGATATATATGATATAATTATCATTACATAATGATAACATATTAATTACAGTCTGTCCAATATGATCATTGAAAAATGGAAATTTTACTCATGTAAATGTATAACATACTGTCTCAATGATCATAATGTACTTCATTTTTCATAACCATATCTCATAGTTGATTTTACAAGTATAATTTTAACATAAATATGTCAATTTTATTTTTATTATTATTTTTCAGATGATGTAAATATATAATATGCACAAGAAGATGATCTTTCATGAAGAAACACACATAAGAAAAAAAGTAAATTAACAGCTAAAATAATGAAAATAATGACCGATTATTAATGAAATGGTAATTAGAAGTTATAATAGGATAATATATAGTATTTTAAATGTCAATATGGTTTCTCTGTCAGTTAATAACATGTTTAATACCCCTATAGGAGAGGTTAAATAATGATCAATTAAAGGGATGTGAGGTAAGGTATTTCTTAACTTAATTCCATTCATTGGGTTAATATTATACATTATGGATGTTCCAGTCTATGATTATGTGAAAAAAGATTTTATTACATTATGTTTAATTTTAATAAATATATATGGATTTATTTTTGATACACACAATTGATTTTTTTGATTAATTCCGACTTTATCATTATGGTCATTTTAAGGGTTTATTTCACAATATCCTTGTAGACAAGATTGTTTATTCAAGAATATAATTTGAATGAAATTAATTAAAAATTTTCAAATAAGAAAATTTAATATTAGTATACTCTAATATCATCAACATCATCATTATGTTTTTATTATAAGGAAGAATAACAACCAAGACAAGAAAAAAGAGAAAAACCCACAAAAGCCAAGAAGTCCAGGGGGTCTGAAATGGTGAAGGCCAAGGGAATCCCCTCTAATAAAATTTATGCCCTCAGGATTCAAAGAGAAAAAATCATGGATACAAATAGGGTCGTGTCTAGTGACTTCCAAATATTACACGTAATCTGCCACTTTTTTACCTTCACGCCAAGAATGAAGCACTTTTATGTGGTTATTGATCATGCCTTTAAACTTTTTGATGATATAGATGATCGAACATAGAGGAGGGGAAAAATAATTCCGGGTGTCATGGATAAACTTTAAATCCATTTCCAATTCATATAAGATAAGACCATTTTGGTGACAAAGATTGATACCCATGAGCATAGCTTTGGCCTAATCCAGGAGAGGGTAAGCATATCCCAAGTAAGAGGAGAATTCCAAAAGGACCGAACCCCTTGAGTCACAGATATGCCACCCCCTCTCAAGACTCCCATCCTGTAGGAACCATATTTGGTGAGTTTAAGGCCCCTGGGGGAGGATTACATTACACCCAGAGGCTGTGAGAGCTGCTATCAGGAGCCTGTGAAAAGTCTAAATTCGGGATCGTCCACCATAAGGATGGGGAATCCATCCAGTTTCCAAAAAGACGAGCCAAATCAAGGAGGGTTGTCTTGGTACACAATATGATAGAATTTATGGGGGATAAACCCCTTCATGTCTGGTTTTATTTAGGGCTTGCCAAATAGACCATCACCCCGACAGAAGAATCACTGTGCACACCATCTTCTCCGGTCCTTTATCACCCAACCCATGGAACCATCTATCCAAGAATGAAAGCTCCAATATGTTAGAGTCTTGCAATCCTGTGAACTCCCCAAAGGAACACCACAAATACCATGCCCAACCTCCTCGAAAAAAAGGTGATCAACAGTTTCTTCCCTAAAAATTGTACAACAGAAACACCGAGACGCAAGAGGGATGCCACAACCTTTTATATTTTCATCCATGGGAATCACCTAATACCTTATCCTTCATAACAGAAAATAATATTTGGATGGGATCACCTTGTGCCAAAGAGTGTCATTACATCTATCATTCTCTTCTGTAGTCGCCTGAGACCGCTGATAATCCCGATTGGAGAAGGCCCCTGAGGAATAAGGGGTGAAGACACAATGGTCAAGTTTCTGCAACAAATAAATGAGATTGAAAACCTCATATTGCGCCTCATCCCAAATAGCTTTAATGAATTACATGTGAAAACTAGCCTCCCTGAAAGAAATAGTGGGGGTGGGGCACCCCGGGAAGCCGAGCATAGTCCCATCCCATTTAAGGTGCCCGAAAGAAATACCCCTCTTTCTGATGATCCACTAATAGTTCAAAAAGAGCTCTGAAAACAGGTTAGTAATAGTGGAAAGCAAGGAGGAAACTCGGCCTTCGAATGGGGGATGGATACTCAATAGGGGATACAATATTTTCTCCCATAGTGTACTCTTTTCCAGCGCCTCCCAAGCCAGCTGTGCATGCATACATCTAAGAGTACTGCTCATGTTGTGGACATTAGTGGAACCCTCACTAGTAGGCTTCACAACCTTACCCCACGAAACACAATGCTTCTTCCTTTCCGCCAGAGGATCCTAGAGAAATCCATCCTGGAGTTTCTCAATACTATAAATGACACCCCTTGGAACCATGATAGTAGAAAGAGTCTGGATTAGAGTGTCTAGGAGAACACTATAAATAAGATCAATTCGTCCTCCAAAGGACAAAAACCTGTTTTTCTAGTTGTAAATGTGGTCCACAATCTTGCTGGAGAGAACGTCGAAGTCCTGAATCCGAAATCTACCAGGGATGATGGGAGCTCCAATGTATTTCATGGGAAAGCACCCCCATTTCATGGAAAGAGTGATATGAATATCAGAAGACCTTATGGGGGAGCAGTAGTTAGGGATGAAGAAGACACAATTCTCCGTATTGATAAGCTGGCCACTTTAATGTTAGTAACCTTCCAAAATGTTGTTCATGCCTCAGATAGATTTCTTACCCCCATTGATAATGACAAATGTGTCATCTATAAACATTAAGTGAGAGTTAGACATATCCCTCATGCTCCTCCTGTAGGACATAATCGGTCATTTACTGATGCTCCTTTGAATGAGCCAGCTGAGCACCTCAAGTGTTATGATGATAAAACATGGGGAAAATGGATCACCCTACCTTAGTCCAATAATGGATTTGAAGAAACCGATGGACTTCCCCAAGAATCAGACCACCATCCACAGGGAGATGAAACATGTAAAAAAAATGTCAATATTCTAGGAAGAGAAACCCATACATTCCATTACCTTTATGATGAAACTCCATTCCACTCGATCATATGATTTTTTCAGGTCCAGGTTGAGAGCTGCATTTGACCGATTGATTTTGATGTTCAAATCTCTAATCATTTTCCAGGAAAGAGCTATAGCACCTTGGATGGACCTACCCCTCACAAAACCATGCTGCTCAAAAGATATACACCTTTGAAGATGTGTGGAAATCCTAGCATTTATAACACTTGCAAGCACTTTGTAAGTGATGTTACACCTAGAAACTGATCTATAATTCATGATCAAAGAGGGATTTCTATTCTTGGGAATGAGAATCATAGTGGTGGTGCATGCAATCCACGAAAAACTACCACCATTGAAGAAGTCCTGGATAGCCATAATGAGATCCCCCTTAACCACATCCCATGTTGCTCTGTAGAAAGACCCCAGAAAACCGTCTGGCTCCAGGGTGTTGCCCGGGTGAAGATTCATCATGGAATTATAAATCTATTTTTCACCCAGAATAGAGCTCATCCCATTATTTTCAGGGTCCTAAACACAATGGGGGGTCACCTAAAAAATCCCATTACTAACATTTATTAATCCAGTGGGAATATGAATATTGGGACCAGCTAGCAGATCTTGGAAATAGGAGAGATCGATACCTCCAACTATATCCCTATCATCTGTGTAAGAGCCATCATCTAGAATAATGTTTAGTTTGATAGGTCTCTTACTCTCTTTAATGCATGCATGAAAAAATCCAGTGTTTTTATCACCCTCCTGTAGCCATTTGATTCTCACAGAGTTGCTGGCCAAAATCTCCTAGGCCAAGATCATAACTGAAAGTTCTTTTTTCCTGGTAGCAAGCTTCTCAAACGTATGGTCCTCCCATTCCTCTTCCAATCGAGCATCGAGCCTATCAACCTCTTGCATGGTATCACAGATCTCACTATCAACTGTGAGGAAGTACTTTTCCCACAACTGAAGTCTAGGTTTGAGATGGTGCATTTTATCATAGAGGGAGACCCACGGGACACTATGTCTAGGAGAGTTCCAAATACCACCAACCACATCCATGTATCCCGGTTTACTGACCCATTGATGGAGGAAATGAAACCTATCTCGATGATCCAGCTCAGGCGGAATGGATACCAGCAGGGGGGAGTGGTCAGAAATGTCACGAACGAGATGGCTCACCTTAATATTGGAGAACATAGAGATGGATTCTATATTTTCCAGACATCTGTCCAATCTGCTCCATGAACGATGCATACCCCTTCCATTATTGTACCATGTAAAGCAGTCACCGGAGAACCCCAAATCAACGAGGCCACTCCCGGCCATGAACTGTGTAAACTCCCTATTGGACCTCCTCTGAAAAGGCCCACGACCTTTCTTTTCCTCTGGGTTGGCAATGATATTTAAATCCCCACTGACAAACCATAGCTGATTTCATGGGAGAAAAGCATTAAGATCACTCCAAAGCTTGGTCTGTTGGAGGGTATCACAGCTCCCATAAACCACAGTCATGAAGTATTAGAGATTACCCTTACTCACTTTTGTAGTGATGAATTTTTCACCTGCTCGGACAAGCTCCACATAGATACTCTTATTCCAGAAAATCTATATATGGCTGTTGTAAGGTCCACCATTCATATATCCAAGAAACTTAAACATCCAAGAGAATTCCTAAATTCTAGAAGATGAGAGATTGGTATCAATGATGGAAACAACAATAGATTTATGTTTTCCTATGATAGAGGATACAAAATCAGATTTAACCCGGGCCCCAAGGCCACAGTCATTCCAGATAACAGTAGCGTTTATTGGAAAGATAAGGCTCTGGAATTGGCCCTACAGCTAGTATCCACCTTGAAATGGGAGATAGATCCCTCCTTATGGTTCCTTTCTTGAGAGAGATCGCACACAAACTCCCGAACATACATCATTCTACCACGGGAAGGAACAAACTCTACAGAACCGTTATTGGGCGAGCCTTGATCCTTGAGAATAGGAGGGGGAGTGCTATCTGAATCCAAGTGGATAGGCAGTTGGGGAACAATATGCATCTCCATGAATAAGCCAGTTGGGGCTGGCTCGGGATGAGTAACCATGTTCTTCAAATTCATACAAGAAGAAACACTCCATGGATTGTGACCGAAAACAAGCAGACCAGATGCTGGGTGCGGCAGAGCCAGAAGATCTGAAGAGAAGGTCCTTAACAAGTAAAAACTCACTTACAAGATCACATCCTTAAGCAAAAGAGAAAAAAGAGGGGGCATGGGTATATCCCCATGAAGGTTGGAGACACCATTAGGTACATAAAAAAGACACCACCTTGAACTTCGTCAAACCTTCTTTGAGAAAGTAACATGAGTAAATAACTGGATCCAAACCCAGAGAGGGGAGATCCTACACTAGGAAGTCCTTAGAATCTCAGGGTTCTTGGAGAATAACCTCAGAGGTAGAGAGGATGTGGGAGACCATAAACCTACCCCTGTGGGATTTGGCCTTTGGAGGTCGATTCCCATCTCCTTGCCGTTGTTGACGACAAACCTGGATGGAGTGCCCCTGGAGGAGGTAATGAGAGCAGAAACAAGGGAACATAGGGTAGAGAATCTCCTAGTTCGAAGAAGGCACACCCTACACACTAATAAATAACTTGCATGGAGGGTTAATAGAAGTGTTCATCTCCACACAAATATGTGCCAATGAAACATCCACCCCGCTAGAGGTTCTGACATTAGAGCACAGAAAACAACCTAGAGCGTCACTGTTCACCTTCAGAAAACCTCCATTATGGATGTGAAGAGGGAGACCCGAGAGGTGAATCCACATGGGCACATGGGGGTACACATTTCCCACATAAGCATCCAACGACCACCAAGAGAGCCTGAACTTCTAGTGTCCAAAATCTAGAGGGACCCTACACCAGACAGTCAAGAAATCTGCTTCGGAGGACATAACAAGGTAGAAAGAGCACCTATGAAAAGTCAAGATCTGAACATGGGATTGGAGACCCTAGGAGAGTGAAAAAAACTTGAACAACTCTAAAGCCGGATTTGCAGAGCCAAAGCGCACAACCAGTATTTATTCCAGGCATGCCTCCACCTTGGCAATGGCTAATGCCGAGAAGTCCATGTATATGCCTCTATCCTTATGAAAAACCATTGAGGACGAGACACAGACATCCTGAAAACAAGGATGATGGGCATCGAGAAGTGATCCACAAAGAGCCTCCTTAAATTATCCACTCTGAGAAGACGTAGAAATACAGGCACCGGTGAGAGAAGCTGGATCAAAATTCGGGCCTGCAAGGGAGACTTCCAGCGGGCGAGTAGGCGGCGACCCAATAGAACGAAAATTTGAAACTCCCGACGGCGCGTTGGGCATGTTCATTGATATCTACATTTATTCCATATCATAGTATCCTATAGTAATGAATAAAATTTTCATTTAATATTACCATTCTAACACTATTTATTACTTAAATTAAACAAAAAAAATTCTATGAAAATCTGACATACTTTTTCATTTTGTTCAAGAATATAATTTTCATCCAAAACCATGTTTCCTAAAAAAATTTCAATAATATTTTTTTCCTTTATAATTGAATTTTTGGTAGAGTTTTTTCCAATTTTTTCTATTTAATTTTTCTTTCATAGCAATCATAATTCATTATCAAAATAGTTCATGTTTGGATTTGACTGAAAATGTTAAATGATTTTTTGTTCTAACATGTACGATATGTATGGAATTTTACTCCTTTATTAAATAAAAAATATTGTACATATTTTTATATATGTTTTCATGTTTATTTCAAAAAAAAATATTTGGAATTTATTTATGTTTTAATAACAATTTTTCCAAATGAAATGAATATTTTCGATTAGAATGAGTTTAATAATATTTTTATGGTATTTTGATTTATCAATGACATCAAAACTTTTATTATAAATATGACCCACTATAGAAATATATAATTAATATCATCTATATTTTTTCTTTGGATGGTTTATGATTAGTTTTACTATGGATGCCCTATTTTTATACTAATCAACAAAATTACTCGAGATGGTTTCTAGTAATGTTTTTTGATTAAGAATGTATTCAAATTTCATATAATAGTTTTTAAAAATTAATTTTTATGTTTTTTATGTTTCTATCGTTAATATAAATAATTAAATAGACATAGTATATGATTGGTGGGGACCATACATTATATATCCCCTCAATACATTCAAAGGTTTAATGAGACAAATTAGTTGGCCAAATCAGATGGGATTATACCCACCAATTTTAACTATCTGGAGGGTAGATCTTGTTAGTATATTTAATGAGGATAGATCAAGAAAGTATATATCTTGATGATAAATATTTTTTGTTTATATTTCAGTCATTATGAATTACATCATTATGAATTTAGGTATGGATATTCCATGGGATTATTAAATTAGTTATAATATCCATGGTTAGGTATCAATTTCATCTAATAGTTTATATGGAATTATGTGATCATCATTTATTCAACCTTATTATTCTTCTGATATTGATTAAATTTAATGTGTTTTAGTAATTTATCTTTACATATTGATTATGCATAATTTATTCATAGGTTCTACTGTGACATACACTTACTGGATATTTGAGATCACACATTTCTTGTATTTTATTTTCTCAATGATACTAGGAAATATTTTATGACTCATATGGCGGGATATGATATGGGGAATGATGGATTTATAAATTTTTTTTTTTCACATCGTGTTTTCAAATGAAAATGTAATTGAATTATATCTATATTTCAAAAATACTATTAAACTATTAGATCCTTCATGATTTGATTCATTCTTTCTTATACCATTGTAATAAAGAAGACATTGGCCCCAAGATACAAGGTTCAGGGTCACAATATTTTTAGTGAATATAACTGATGATGTGGGGGGATTGAATTACGGTATGTTAAAATAAACTGTTTTTGTCACACCCAAATTTTGTTTTCATAATTTTTCCTAGTTCATTTTTCTATCTCAGTTTTTCTCTCATGTTCTAGGTATGATGGGATAGAATTTTAGTTTATTTCCTTTTTTTATTTTTAGTCCAGTTCCTGTACAATGGTATCACCCTTTAGTTTTGATGGAATTATTATTTTTGGTTAAAAAAAGTTAGAATATAGTTTGTAAAACCATGTACATTACCTAGGAAACCATGCACCAATGGTGATTTTTTGGACAGTGGTGAATCATACAGTTAGAGGATGGTTGGTTAATCGTGTGGGCTAACCGTGAAAAATTATCCTCCTGGTAGTGTGGGGAAAATGGTTTCATCATGGCTTGTTGAAAGGTGTGGTCAAACCATGTGAATTTTCCAGGTCATTAAAAATATGAAAGTTATACTTTTCCCTCATTGGGATTTAACCTTATTTCCTCCCTCAAACACCCCCTATGTGATTTGATTCAATTGGATCCCCCTCAAAGATTCTTTATGTCCCTTGGAAATTATTATTTATGTCATTTTGAACCTTTTTCTTCAAAGAAACATCCTTTAATACTTTCTAATATTTATTTCTCCTCCTTTCTAGGATTCTTCTCCCCCACATAATTAGATTCTAAATTTCTAGGTGGGTATTTGACCTTAGGACGGTTTAATAATGTGTTGTTGAGTAAGGTATTGATTTTTCTTTTCAAATATCCTTATTAGGGTCATATGGTGTTTCCTAGGACCTTTCATATCATTTTTTTTAAATTTTATTATAAGAGGTGGTTGGATCTATGATCTATCATTTTAAGATTATTTGATATGCATGTTTGGATAATTATAGGTTCTCTTTGATTTATTTCTGGGGTGAAAAAACGTTTTTGATGTGTTTGAAATTCTTACATGATAGAAATTTAATTTTATAATGGTAAATGGATATTTTGTTTTGTTTTCTATGTTATGATTCTTCATGGAGGTGTTCCATGGGCTATTTTAAATGTATGATTTTTTTTTCAACGGGAATTGAGGTGGGAATGTATTTGAAAGTGATGTTTTTCTTAGGAAACAAATTTTTATATAGGTATTAACTATTTTATTAACTTTTAATCTTGATATCAAATAGTTTAAGTGTTTGGATGCATGTTTTGAAGTGAAATAGGTTTACGTATGGATTGTAAGGTGGATTGGACCATGAATATTGTTAATCTAATTATTTTATTTTCTTGCAACTTTTTTTAATTGGTTTCATGGATTGTGAATGTTGTGTGGAAAGGGTTTATAAATTTCTTTATTTGTAAAATGGAATTCCATTTATTTATGGAAAATGATGGTTTCTATGAGATAATGTTCCAAAGTGGGGATTTCCATATGTGTTTATAATACTTGGTATGTATATGTGAACATTGTGATTGTGTGGAATGTGAAAGGAGGGATTGGGAACAATGGAACCTTATGTACCTAGGTAGAAATTTATAAGTAGTATAATAGTATTTTGGAAGTGGGAATCCTAGATTCATCTAGTGGATTTACACTAGTTGATTTATATGTGAGAAATCCAAGATTCACATAAAATTATTGACTCTAAAAACACTAACCAAACATGTACTTTGATCAAAGATCACTAGGCCCAAGGGATGTTCCCTCCTAGTGGATCCTACATGATAAAGATGTGGGATATGGTTTCTCTAGAATTTTTTCACCAATGTATAAGGTTTCTAGTGTTCCACTTGTACTATGTGCCCTAACGATTTACCCATGGTGCTCTATTATGACATAATTCTTATGTGATGTGGTTTCATACATCTATATATTGTGGAACATGTGACTGTGAATAATTTTAAACACTGTTTGAAGAAATGGTTTTTCATGAAAATATGTCCTTGATTATGGTTTTTCATAAAAATGTGTTTTCCTGAAAATGATTCAAATGATTTATTATAAAAGAGTTTATTTATTTATCAATTAATAATGTAGATTGAAAAATTAGTTAATGGTGGAACCCTAATTGGATTTAGATCACACCATCGATAAATATTTGGGTGTATGTAAACTTTTTTATGTATGACCTATTTAAAGAAAATATATTTCGTGGTGTTGAAATGGATCTGGTTTGTTTTCCTCCTCTTTTTGAAGGTGTCAGTGTTAGTGGCTTGAGGGTGATTCCCCTAATATCGTACGAAGGGTTTTGGAAAATTTTTTGGTTTCCCTGTAATTGTAGTATTTTTCTTTTTAGTTAAAGTTGTAAATCCATTAATCTAAAAATTATTATTCCTAGTTTGGTTTTGGTTATTTAGGATTGAAATGTCAATTTTTTAGTTACTTATATTTTAATTAATGGTTGAAATCGTTCCAAAATCATGTTTTTGATACTTGTGCTCTACTATCCAGCTAATAGGGATCACGAATGCCCTCCCAGCCCAAAAATTAACCGGGTTGGGTGCTAGATTAGATGGCATACCGACACGGTTCATAGAAAAATGGAATCAAATGGAGATCATTCATTAATTGGTTCATGTTTTTTGAGGATGATTATAGATATATCAGATCTAGGAATGTTGGGACATGAGGTTCTCATCATGAGAAGGTTCCCTAGACAGAATACCATGTGATAATACTTGAGTTTCCATGGGAAGTCATATTTTAGGTGGTTTATTTGGTCCTTATGGTTTTTTAATGATTAGGAAATAAAGTGCGTGTTGGGTTAGTGGTCTTAGTGAGCTCACAGGGCCTATAAAGCCATGTGAAGTAGGGGTTATAGTGCTAGACTACTCTCTATGACGGTGGTTTGATTGGTTTATGTCCTACAATCATATTGTCATGTCACCCAATGACACTAGTTCCGCTTTTTAAATTTTCTAATGTCTTCTTAGGTTCTGATGATCATTTCATAAACCATTGTTTAGACATTGTAAAAACTATAATTTAATGTGGAAATGGATACTTTTTAAGAAAATGTAAAATTAGTTTTTTAATCAATTTTTTTGTAGGCTTTAGAATAGTGGTTTTTTTGTAAAAATTATTTTGAGTAAAGTGAGAAGGATTATATTGGAAATTATGTTTTCTAACTAAAAAGGGGGATTATTAAATTCACTTTCTAAGAAAATATAAATTTGTTTTTATGATAGTTTTGTGAGTCTCTTTTAAATTTGGAAAAAATGAGATTAACCAATTGATTTTTTGGTTGAATGGGATTTTTTGAACACCTAAAAATGTTTTCAATGGGATGTGGGGTTTTGGATTTATTTGTGGAAGATATAAATGGGTTTTTATTTGGAGGTTATTGGGTTTTTGAAATTTTTTATTAATTTTTAAAATTTTATGTGGATTTAGAAGATAAATATGTGGGTTGAATGTTTTGTTTTATAATTTGTAAATGTTTTTTGACCTTTAGTATTATTACGAGTTACCACATTCACAGAAATGTATGGAAAAGTGGATGAGTTACTGGTTTGGCATGAGAATAATCATGTGTTAGTATCCCTGGAATAACATTGTTCAGTGTTAAAACCACCGACACTTTTTTCCCATTAAAATTTATTTTAAGGGATTTTTTTTGATAACAAAATGATTTGTGGTGTGTCTCCATGTGATTTTGGAATGTTTCATATGAGGTGTATTGAGTTTGATAATTGTTATTTATTTAATGGTGTTTCATGTTTGAGTTCTTGTCGATGAGTAGGATTTGAAATAATGGTTAGTGGTTTATTTTGAAAATTTTCATGGGAAGCCTATGAGTTAGTTCCCTTTATGTATTCATTATTTCGTTATGGTATGTTTGGGTTGATTTATTAGTGTTGTTGGGTTATCAGTTTCCTTGATTGGATAGTGTACATCCCCACAATTTTTCGAAAGATATTCAATGTGTGGTAACATGTATATCACCATTTGAATAACCTCCAGTTGATCAACACTTAGACCATCCTCTTTAGTTTCAAAAGATGAGTCCTCCTACCGTTTATGGTCAAGAGGATCCTCACGAATTAGATCATTGGGTTATATGTTAGATAAGTGTTCTTGAAGGCGAGGTTTTTAAATCTATTCTTGATATTGTTAGAGTTTTATTTGGAATCCATTTTAATGTGGTAAGGTGTGTGGTTCATGTTGAAGATGTATAAAGTATGATTTTATGAGGAAACTGATTTCCCCCCAATCAATTGAATAGTTGAAGGAAGTGACGTTGAGGGAAAGGGGAATCATCCAGAAGATGTTTTTGTTGGCTGAAAAGTTAAAAGCTGGTCTAGATATTTCATTAGATTCTTTGGAAATAGGATCATACAATTCCATCAGCGTGGAATGTATCGTCATAAGTAGTTAGATTGTTAGAATGCTCTAAAGACCTTCAATTCTAGTAGAAGCCTGACCCACAAGAGAAAATTTTGTTGAGGTGTTTCCGGGAAACAAGGTGTAACTAGTTTTTATAAGTAGGGTGTTGTTCATGCTCAGTTGGATGTCCCTTCATCTGTGTGCTTCCCATGGTGTAATGGTTGTGTCAGGTGGTGTATTGTGGTGTTTTCTTTTCTATCTCAAAATGAAAATTTGGATGTTATTGAATCTTTTTAGAACTTCTATTTTATTGGGTGTGTGTCTTCTTTTTGAATATCCTATATTACTTATTTCTAAATGAAGGTATATTTTATTTGTTCCTTACTCCTTTTTTTATAATTAATATGGATTAGGTTGATGCGTATGTTTCCCCTGAATCCCCATCTCAGTGAAGTCATTTGTGAGGTGTATTGTGTCCCTTGGCGTGTTGTGTTCGGTTAGTTCTCCATGGATTTTAGTGTGGATTCTTGTAACATAAAAAGGACTTATTATTTAAGATTATAAACTCATATGTGCATGGTAAGAAATTATTCAAACATAATGGCTTCATCCACAGGCCTTGAGTGAGGTTGGTTCATACTACAAATCATGTGGTGTGTGAGGGACTATGGCCCGAATTGGTGTCCAGTGTTTGATGAGGATGTATTAAGCTTTTCTATTACAACTCTTTTTCTTGGAAGGGTCCAATTTTATTGAAAGGTTATGAAAGCCTCATTCTTCTTTTTAATCCATGTGAGTTGAAGGTATATATTTTGTTTTAAGGATTCATGTTAGTCCTATTTTGTTGAGTTTCTAGTGAAGGAGACATTTGGATGGGGACTCAATTTTGGTTTTCCTTGTGACGTTCGTCTTCTTGAATTGGGTTTAATTATATTATGTATCAAGTGTGTGTGTTTCCAACATAAATGGAGGGCTTTAATGGCCTATTATAGGTCGTTAATTTGGTTAGTTCACTAGGGGAGACCCACCGTGTGTCTCATTGAGATATCTTCTAGATCAAGTCGATGTTTGTACATTTTAAATAGTGGGTAGTATATTTATTCCTTCTTGTGTTGGAAATTCAGTTTAGTTTCTGGTGTTGGATTTTCATTAGGTAGTATAATTTATATCTATGTAATATAGAGTCTCTACCATGAGTAGACATTGTGTTTGAAATGTGCCTAGTAGTTTTTTTCAGTCAAGGTTGTGGCAGTATTTTATTCATAAAATGGTTTGGGTTCCTTTGTTTGTTTCAATAAAGAGGAATGATTTTTATTTTGTAATTTATAATGTGTTCTTTGTATCAAAGGTTGGATTAAGTTGTTTTGGGAATTCATTTTCTTTTGATCAATCAACATGAGTTGTTGTGGATTTCAAGGGGAATAATTTGTATAGTGGAGAGTCCAAACTAGTATCCTTGGTTAAACCTTGTGAATCACTATTTATGTTCATGGTAGACATTATTTATTCTCGTTTTCCTACTTAGTATATTTTTTCTTGAGTTATGGATGATTATCAATTTTAATTTCTTGAAAAAATACATGGAATGACTTTTTGACAGAATAAAGTTTTCCTGGTGGTGAAAATGGAGACACATAGATTTGTTTTCTTCATTTTCCAAATACATCATTGGATATTAGTTTGTCCACTATGTTTCGAGTTTGATTGGTTTGAATTTTGAGGTATTTAATTTGGTTGTTTTCATTATAGTTCTTTTACAAGGGTTTAACCATTAATTTTTGAACAAAAATTGAGTTCTTCGGTTAACAGCTGGTGGTTCACGGTCGACGCACAGTTTGGAATACCATGCACTTTTCCCATGAAAGCATACAACCAAGGTGACATTTTGGATAGAGTCTAATCTCACGGTCTAGGCATGAAAGGTCAAACCTATGGGATATTCATGTGGCATGTTCCTACTATGTAGTTATGGGAACATGGTTACCACAATGTTTTGTAAGCCATGTGGGAAAACTGTTCTACTTTTCTATGACATTAAAAATATTAAAATGAACTTGGTTCCCTCTTAGGATATAACCCTATTTCTTCCCATTTCCACCACATATATGATTTTTAGAAATTTTATCCCCCAATAAGATTCCATGGACCCCTTGTTCATCATTATATGGTTGGTTTTCCCTCTATTCATCAATGAAACATCATGTCCTTCATTTTCCTCTTGATTTCACCACCTTTCAAATTTTTTCTTCTTTTCTTTCTTGGGTTTTAAATTTCCAACCGGTTATTTTATTTGGAAGGATTTAATATTGATTTTTTTAGTTATATATTGATATTTTTGTTCAATATTTCCTTGTTAGGGTATTATGGTGTAACATCCTGACCCGGATCACCACTAAACAAGTGGCTGGATTGGTTTCCACATGACGTCATGTGCGTCTCCCCGTATGCCAGAGGCTGCTGACTTGTAGAGAGGGTCTAAGGATTTTTATTGGGGAGACTATACCCTCATGTCAGAGTTCCACAACGGTAAATCAAAGTAAATTACAAACAATGAAAATAAATACTGGAATTAGTCTAATAAATGATAAAGCAGTGGAAGGTAGATTTTATAAATCATGTACAAACAAATTTCCCACATCAATTATATAGTGGCTACAACCATGTCATGATAATGATATGAAAAAGGAAAACAGTGAAAAAATATCATTCTGAACATTCCATTACAAAAATAAATAAACAATGACTCCAAGCCCTGAGGGAAATCTCCTTAAGCATCCTGAGCTTCTGCTCAGTCCTTTTCTCCTATTTTACAAGTAAATGCAAACAAAAAAATCCTGCAACCATATAGAATCTAATTGGTTACCACAGTGCAATGGAGGCCTGAGTAGAGTGTGAGATATAAATCTCAGTAGGATGGGACAACCAGTGTCTACCTTAAATTGTTAATGTTGAAGGGTTCAGACTTGTTAAAAACATTGGATAGTTAAATGTTGAGTTTATAATTATTTTGGATTGTTAAAAATAACTAATTGTTAATTAATTATTTAATATTGAGATGTTGAATGGTTAATTAATGGTTGACTTTTGACAGATGATTTATGTTGTTAATTAGATTTTGAATTAATTAACGGATTGGTTTAATTAATTTTTGAATTAATTAATGGATGGTTGTGGGGTGTTAGATATGGAGTTCTACACCAATGATAAATATATTTGTGTTATTGATAAGCGGGTTCTGAGATAGGGAATGATGCTCCAAATACTCACGGGGTGCTAGACATGGTGTTCTATACACATCTTGCAAGAAAATATTCTTTTATGGGTTGGAGACTGATGCTCTAAATTCCCATGGGTTTTGAGACAAGTGCTGATACTCCAAATACTCACGAGGGTTCTAGACATGATGTTCTACACCCATTAATTGAAATTGGACAATGGGTCCAATTGGTCATACATGAAATGAATTAATTGGTTAATGAAAACTATTTGTGACATTATGATTTCTGAATTGTATACGAGAATGGGTTGATACTTATCCATGAATTGGGTGAATCACTATTAGTGGGTGAATCTAGGAGCGAATCACTATTTTTTTAGTGGAAGGGCTTAGATATATTATATGAAAGATTAAATTGAATATCTTAAGACACATTATCCAAGACAAAGAAAAATCATGGATTTGGTCTTAACAATGATTTCATAGATGCTCTTTAGAGTCTTCTATGGTGAGTGACTTATACAGTGAATGTCGGGCTCAGTCCGGATCATAATATTTATGTAGTTTAATGAGGTTTGAATAATTGATAAATGAAAATGATTGTGTAATGATTATTGTGTATGCATGAAAAATGTATAATACATGTTCAGGAACCATCTGAGAGCTGAAGCAGGTACTTGGGTATAGAGTTACATTGTACTGCATACCATAATTATGCATGCTTGCACTGTTTAAATTATTTAATGAATGTCTAGATTTGGGGTAGAAAACGGTGGTCTCGACCTACTAATATTTATATCTCACACCCTACTCAGGCCGCCATTGCACGTTGGTACCCGAGTAGATTCTATTTGGCAGAAGAATAGTGATGTTTACATTTGCATGGAATATAGGAGAAAAGGACTGAGCTGAAGCTCAGGAAGCTCAAGGAGACTGCCCTCGTGTCTTGGATTCTTGGATTATTTATTTTTGTAATAGAATGTTCAGAATACTGTTTTGTTCAATGTTTTCAATTTTAGTATCAATAGCCTGTCATGCATGAATTTGATATATAATTTATGTTGGCCATTTGTTTGTACATGATTTATAAAATCTACCATCTGTTGCTTTATCATTTATTAGACTAATTATTATATTTATTGCCATTGTTTGTTATTTACTTTGATATACCGATGTGCAGTTCTACTAAGATGTTATAGTCTCTCTACTGACAATCTGTAGTCCCTCGCTGCTAAACGATAGCCTCTGGAATATGGAGAGATGCGCTCGAGGTCATGTGGTGACAGCTCCGACCACTAGTTTAGTGGTGATCTGGGTCAGGACATTACAATGATAATAAAAACCACTAAACAACCATAATAATAATAATAATTTCATTATTATTTTTATTATTATTCAACCTTAGATAAAACAAAACAGCACTTATTAAATAAAGAAACTTCTTTATTAATTAGGAAACTCCTTATTCAATGAGTGGTTTCTTGGATATATCGAAAAGCCTCATTAATTTAACATCAATATTATAGCTTATTAAACATCCAATTAAAATATTTTAATATAAATGTTACACCTGATTTAATTAAAAATGCTTCTTAATTCATTATTATATTAATAAAATTTTAATAATTAATTATGAAACTCCCAATTTATTACAATATCATTAATATGATAAAAAATCCAACCCATACCCCCTAATTTAATTTCCCTATTAATAATAATAATAATAATAATTACATTAACAAAACTAAAATAATAATAATCTCATTATTATTATTTTTAAACTTTATATAATCCCAACACTACTATTTAATAACAACACTTCATTAAAACTAAAACTCCACATTTTATTAAATGTTTATTTGAGATGCTCAAAAGTGTCATTAAATTCTCATAAATAATATACTCCTTTAATATGCAATTAAAATATCAATGCCTAAAAATAATTTATGCCACCATAATAATAATAATAACATTTTTACTGTTATCACATTTCTCTATTTAATAATACACGGCCCTTCAATAATTCTAAAACTCTTCATTTAAATAAAATAGTTCTTTGATAAACCAATAATCCACATTATTTTCTTCAATTACTATTAAATTAATTATTTAATTTTCATTTAATTAAACAAAAAATGAATAATAATAAATTTATTATTATTATTATTAAAAACTTATTTTAATTAATTACAAAATATCATATAATATTAGGTAAATAAATTAAATAATTTATTAAACAGGGTAAACTGAAGGGGTTGGAACACAACAGTGTGCTGCCTGTGCAGATCCATTAAAGTGGACTTTTCCGAAATCGGTGTTCCTGATACTCATCGGGACACCTAAGAAAATTATGGGGTAGTTACACAAGTCCAAAAATGACACATTTAAGTGTTCCAACACTCACAATAAAATTACAGTGCTCGGTTTAAAAAAACAACATTTTAATAAACTAAAAAAAATTAAAAATAATTTTTATTTTAACCCCGTTGAATAACACATGACTTTACATATGGTGATTAATGTGATGTTTCACATAATTTATCATAATGATTCATGTGAGATGTATGTGGTTCCATGATCTAATTTTTTTAGATGATTTAATATTATTGATTGGTTAATTAGAGGATCTCAATGATTTATTTGTGTGGTGAGAATTATTTTTGGATGCGTTTAACATGATTACGTAATGAATATATATTTTTACAAAGGAAAATGGATATGTTATTTTTGTGTGATTTGTTGTGGTGTATCATGGAAGTTTTTCATCGGTTGATTGAATGTTGTGAAAATTGTTTTTAAAGAAATATGAGGTGAAAATGTTTTGGAAAGTGAATTTTTCAAATGAATCATATTGCTATTGTGAGATGGTTTCTTATTGTGCACATATAATTGTTAATTTGATTTGGTTAAGTGTTGGGATGGATTTTTTGAATTGAAATTTTGTTATGTGTGGTTTTGAAATGGAATTGGCCCATGGAAATGGATAAATTATTTATGTGTTTTTTATTAATTTTCAAAATGGGATTCATAGATAGTTAGAAATGAATTTTTTTTAAATTGTTTTGGTGTGTGAAAATTTTAAATTGATTTGTTTATGAAAACTGATGGATTTTAAGTGATAGTTTGTGAACGATGTGATATCCATGTGTATTTATAATTCCTGGTATGTATATCTCAATGTTGGAATTTATAGAGATGTGAAATGAGGGACTTATCACAAGGTAATCCTGGGTACCTTGGATGGAAAACTAGGACTAGTACACTAGATATTTGGAAGTTGCGAGCCAAAATTCTTCTACCAGTTTGGCTCTAATTTAGTCGGAAGTGGAAAATTACAATTTCTATTAGCAAGGATTATGATTACAATACTAACCAAACATGTATTAAGGTCATATAATACTATACCCATGGTATGTCTCCTCCTAGTGGCTCATGAATGTGAATTCTATATGTTTTGTTTGTCATACTATTGTTTCACCAAGTTACAAGGTTTCTAGATTTACACTTATATTATAAAAGCTTAGTGATTTAACCATGGTGCTTTACTATGATATAATGATTATGTTATTTGGTTCCATACATTGAAATACAATTGACCTTGGGTGTCTAGTTCATTTTAAAATATTTTGGTGGATAAATGGGTTTTCATGAAAATGATTAATTGAGTATGGGTTTTCCTAAAAATGGGTTTTGTTTAAAATATTTCAATGGATTTTGTTCAAATGTGCATGTTAATTTTCATATTTATGTTATATCATGGAACATTTTATTTTGGTTGGAATCCTGTTATGATTGGGATCACACCTTGAGTACACCTTTTTGTGTATGGAAAATTGTTTATGTATGACCTATGAAAAGGAATGATATTTAATGTTGATGCTGTGGATATAGTTACTAGTGTTACATTTGTTATAGGTGTTGGTGGTGGTGGGTTTAGGGGTTTTCCCCTAATGTTTCATGATGTATTTTGGATATTTCATATATACCATTTTAGTATTTGATTTTTAGTTAAATTTATAATTCCTTAAATCTAGAAATTATTTTCTCCAGTATGGTTTTGGTTATTTATTACAGAAATGACTATTTATATTGGTTATTTATGTGTATCTAAATGGGTGATTTCATTCCCAAATATTTTTTTGATACCTAAGAACTATTATCCAACCTGTGGATATCTAAAATTATCTTTTGGATATTCTATGAACTTATTCATGTTTTGGATTGGATGTCATCCCTTATTAGTTCTTGACACTTTCACATTAATGTTATCTTTTATAAAATATTGGTTATGACACTCTCTTATTCTATGATGCATGTAAACAATAAAGAGTTATAGACACATGATTTTACATAGTACTCCCTATATGGGATATACTAAATATGTATATACTCAATGAAGTGACCTTATACTAAAATTTACCAAATCACTAATTTATAGGTTTTTCTTAGATGAACCATCACATATAGTATACAACCCTATTAATGGAATATCACTATTTTTTCATATGTTTGGTGCACTACTTATTTTAAGTGATTAACTGATAAGACTTATAAATTAATTAAATATGTATACATTATTGAAGTAGTTGAAATAATATATTGATTCCATTTTACATTGTAAAATTTTCAGGATTTAACAATGATGAAAACCATCCCTTCTTGTTATATTTTTGATAGTTATGAATACATTAAAAATTTATATCTATAATAAATACCTATAAATTTTTTCTAATATTTAACTTAGATCTTCCACTATAATTCCACATTTTTGTTTTTAAATCAACATCTCTTTAAAATATATCGTTAATATGTTCTAAAAAAGTCCAAATTTCTCCCCAAATGTGTCATGGTCAAATACCTACATAATTATCATTATAATAAAATTGAAAAAAATAAGACGATATTATTTATTTATGTGGATTATATAAGAGTGTATATATTTAATTTAAATCAACTAAAATATAACATGATCACCTAAAAAATCACATAATACAATCAATCAATAACTTATTTCTATTAATCACAAGAAGAAAAAAAATTACTCACAATTTTTTACCTCATTCTATACATTTAAATATTTATCTTCTTCCATATAAAGTGCGGTGACTCCCAACCCTAAATAATTTACATGATGGTGCATGTCTAGTGGAAAAAATCCATTATATTGACTATATTAATGATCAATTTTATAAGGTATCCTTATTTCACACTTAACAGTTGGAAAACATCATTATTTGACACCATATCTATCAATAAAATGCATAATTAAGAATCCTTGTTATAGAAAATAAGAGTGTAAATATACATATTTAATAAAAACCTATAATTTTACGGTGAAAATCTCCTTTATATTTTGGAAAATTGTTCATCCAAAACCTATTATTGAAATTATGATCAATATGTCATGATTTTATGCCTTTCCTTTTCAAAAATTTATCCTAAAAAATTTCCTCGTAAAAAAGAAAAATACCATTGGAATGGGCCTCCCATGTGGTATACAACAACTTAAAAAATTTCCTCCATGAAATAATTAATTCTCCAATTTATCTTTCCATTTAACTACCCCTAGTGATATGAAAAATATTATGGTCAGACATAAAATTATATGAGTTTTTACGTTATAATAACATTATTTTAACTATTTCTTATAGTTCTAAATTTTTACCAATGTTTATTAAATGTTAACATGAGATGATGTATTATCATTATTTCCACTTCATCCAATTGAATTGAAACAAAAATTCAAAACCTATTTGGGTTCTAAAATCAAACCCTTATGGGTTTTTTATAAACTCATTACTAATCCTTTCACAATTTCAAAATCCTTATATCTTCAACACCATTATCCAACTCTATGTATTTCCCTTTCAACAAAATTTCTATAAAACATAATAAAAACATTCTGACTTAATGTGATATAAGATATTTATTTTTGAAAATAGAGTAAATGTAATTGCATCAACTGAAATCCACAGAATATAGATCCTAAAATATATAAATGAAAATGTTCTCACCCTTTAATAAATTTTGAATTCATTCACATTATTGAAGATATAATAATTAATCATATTTTTTTTCTATATTTATATTATAATTTAGAAATAATGTTCATAATTTATGTATATTCATATAATAAATATATATATGTCTTCATATTTTGATAATAAACCTAATGATGTACTAAAATAATGAATCGTCGCAGAAAATTTATTCAAGCATCATTTAATAGAATTATGTAAACAAAAAATATATATTCAAAAATTATTAATGAAAATAGAGAACATAGGGAGAAGTAAATTTTCATTTAGTCCCTAAAGTGGAATAATATAAATATATTAAACCACATATAAAATTAATTTTCCATTATTATGATAGAAGTTATAATCATATAACATGAGATACCTGATATTGTATAGAATAATACTCTAAATTCTTAAATCCTTGATTAAATGTATCCATGATAAATTGAAAAATAATAAAAATTTTCTATGTACATTTTTTACAAACTAATATTTTTGGATTTATATTTCTTCAAATAAATTTTCTTTCATTTAATTCTTATTTACATGCAACACAGTGTTTTAAAGAACTGCGATATACTATTGGATTATTTATATTTAATGTGACAGTTATAACATTCCAATTGGATTAAAAAATATTAATAAGCCTAACTATTTTATTAATAATTATTTTATATATATGTATTGAATGATATCAATGATTATCAATCGATAAAATCATCTGAAATAAAAAAAATCATTTCTTTCTGAAAAATAGTATCTATGAGTGAAATGTGTTTTTATCTTAATAAATTAAATAAATAAATACAGATGTGTTATTTTCATAAAATTTATTGATAAAATATATAATTATTTTTTTCCATTATTCTAATTGTTTTAACATGTAATGGGATAACAATAAATCCTTTTTATGATTAAATATTCATTTTTACTAAAAATGGATTATATAAAATTTTAAAAAATCATATTAAAATTTAATTACGAAATTTCTAGAAATTTGATCATGAAAAATGGATTCATTATTTGTACTAAAGACAATGAAATTGAAAAATATTCAATTTCTTGGTCATTATGAATAGTATCCACTATAAATATTTTGCACACTCGTATGGGTAAAATGGATAAAACATGGTTAAAATATAGGAAAAAGCATAAAAATAATGAAAACACTTGACTTTATTTCTGTTTATTAATTTTTCTCAAACATAATCATATTATATTACCTTTTTTGTAAATTTATGTAGAATTTCCTTTGATAATTAAATTAATATTATTTTTAATAATGAATTAATACCAATTATTACTTTATTTGTTTTAATATATCTAATAATTATTCATAAATATAAAAGGAGGTTATGTGGAGTTATAATTTATTATTTTAAAGTTTAATTTTTTTATTATGGTAATTTATTTTTAATTTTTGGGATAGAATAGTAACATTATATTCTTATCAATGTCAGTATAGTACTTATTCAAGTTACAAAAAATCAAAATAAATGTTTTTCAATATACTAAAATAATACAATTTTGATAACATATTATGAAATTATATTTTTTAGTTTGATATAATATATTTTTTATTTTCTAAAAGTATTGATTAAAATTCCATTTCTACCTTATTATAGTTAATGCCAAACTATATGAATAGTCCCATAAAATGACTTAGATGTTTCTTTTTTAAGTAATATTTTATAAAATTAATTGAAATATCTAAAAATAATTTCTATTGACAAGTAAATGGAATATGGTAGAGTATATCATCATTTATAAACATATTATCTACTTTTCTCTTCATAGTAACTATTATTAACACAAAACAGAAAAAAACTATGACATTGTGGTAATCATCAAAATGGTAAACGGGGGTTAAAAATAAGGGAAAATGGTAAAATACTCACCTAAAATTGCATAAAATTTAATATATTTGATGAATTAGACTCATTTTATTCATATATTATAAATATATAAATTCTATTTCCATGAGATTATAAATTAATTTATATTAAATTATAACTTTAGGTAATTTCAAGGGGTCCCCTCTTCCCACATATAAATGGGAACATCCTCTTTTCCCTTATTCACAAATTTAATCATCCAATATTATAAAAACCCTAAAATAATACTACACTACATTCAGTACCCACCTCATAATGATTCAATTATTTTCACAATACCATACTTAGAAGCATTAAGGTAAAAACAAAGAAGGATTCTTAATCTAGAGGTATAACTGTTAACTGAGTAATTTAAATTGTATTTCTTCTCTTACCTACTCTAAATCTATAGTACCAATTTTTAAAAAAAGATCATTATAATAAATAAATTTATTTATTATTATCATGATGTAACAACCATAACCACCTCCATTCATCCTATGTAAAAGAAAATATCACACATGCATACATATGTACTATTACAGAACCGATGTGTTTCATTTTGCATAACCAGTTCAAAATGATGGTTATAATGAAGTATTTAATATATATATATGTAATATGTTATTATATTTATTTATGTGTGAAATATTATTTAATTTTCATTCATTTAATCCATAAAAATGTGGAAGCATCACTCGTATGTATGAATGGATTACCATTTCCAAGAAGTGATGTAATTAATATTTCATCAGTTATTTATATGAATTGTTAAAAATGTGTATATGATGATTATATATGAAAAAAATACATAAATAAAATTCTTGATATGATCTAACCATCATCAATGGACAATGGTCTTTATTTTAAAATTGAAACTTATATGATAAATGAAGTATTTATCACCCAGAATAGTGATTTTAATAAATAATTATTAATAAACGGGTGATAAGATGTTATAAATTAATCATACATGAAATGATATAAATTATTATTGATTTAAAAAATATTTTTAATAAATATTTTTGATTAATTTTTTGGTTATAATGTGTTAGAAGAAAGATGTGACATGAGGTAATGGTTTATATTACAATCTCATTTATTTGTAGGATTACCTATGCCAAATTTCCAATCATGTAACCTTAATTGTAATTATTTTTTTTAACACATATACTTTCTTATCCTTTTTATAGTCATAAAATTTTCATGTTTTTATACCATTTTTTCTATTTTTTCATATATTTATTGACAATTAGTTTAATTAATATTGAAATTATTTCCTCTAGTAAATAAATTTTTTACTCCATGTACATCCTATTCAAAATTATTATAATTTTTTTAAAATTTCATTATAAATTTTTAAAAAGGTAACATTAAATAATTATTAATATATTTAATTTTTTATAAATGAAATATTTCAATAAGATTTTAATAATATTCATATTTTTAACATTTTACAAAAGTGTGAAATGAATTTTTTCTTTTTTAATATTTAACATGAAAATAATTTACCACCGAAATGATTATTCTTCTATTTTAGGATTTATTTACAAGTTGACATTGTTATTTTTTAATGAAAATTATTTTCTTAGTATTTTAATAAATTTTTGTTAAATTTTATCAAAGGAAAAAAGTTATTTTCTTAAGTATTTAAATAAATTTTCAAATTGTCTTTTAAAGAATTTTTTAATTTACTTCATCATCCATTGTTATTTCTTATGCTTTCATGGGGATAGGATTTAATTAATCCATATATGATCATTATCTGAATTACATATAGTTATGTGATAGTGAAATTTTATAAAAAATTATTTCCTTTTCATAGGTTATTCAATAGTGGAATGATTAATGTGTTTAGATATTTTGGAACACATATATATAGTTTTCATTATTTTATGGGAGGATCCATTATATCCATATTATGCATTGGTGAAATTATTATTTATCTAATGATAATTGTGGTAAACTATTTTATATGATTTATCCACTATAAGAAATATGTATGGATTCTTGATCCATGTTGATATTTGAAACTCATAGTGATTTATGATCTGTTATGATATGAGAAACATTATGTGAGGACTCATCCTCTATGATATGATGGTCTCAAAAGTTATCCTTGGAATATGATATGGGTTAAATTCCTATGAGGTTTCTAAAGTCATATCAAATGTTTATATGATTTATAACATTACATATGTTCAATTGAGGTAATGATTTATCAATTTCTATTTTAAAAACATGTGCTATACTTATAATTGTTCCATAATTTGTATGGAAGAAATAAAGAGTGTTTGGGGATTTTATGGAGCCTATAACACTATGTATTGGATTAAAAAAACCAAGAACATGGATTGATGAAACTTTGCATATGAGATTTCCTGGAATGGAAATACTCTATGGGTTCTATATGGATCCACATAGGGGATAACACAGATAGAAAATTTCTTCACTCTTATTCTATATTGATATGATCAGTACCCAACCATCTTTTCATATGTGGTAAATAATTCTTGATTTCTAGTTTAAATCATTTTTTGTACTTATATATGTTACATATGGTATATGGAATGAGTCAAGATAGTATGGGTCTTATTAATAGCTCAAAACTCTACGTTTTGTTGGAAATAGACCTGGCACATATTTTTCCTAAACATTCCACCTATGGTTTCATGGGTTGGAAGAAAAACATGGGTTTCTATAAGGTTCCTCATAATAAAAAACATAGGTAGAAATTTGGTTGAAGAAATATTCTTCCAAAATGTGTGAGGTCACTGTTAATGGACAATAACTATGGTATGGTTAGTGCACGGCTTGGAGAACTGTGCATAAAAAATATGAAACTTGTATAAATTGGCCCAATTTACATTTTTCCCTAGTTTCTTTACGTGACACTCTTAATTTTCTTTTCACTTGCATGAAAATAATCTCCTCCTCCTGTGAATTATTCTTCTTTATTCCTATGATTGGGTGGGTGGTTAATCTTCCGACCTATCTGGGAATCAAACATCATGTATCACATTAGATTTACCTTTACAAGAGACATGATCTTCTTCCTTGTTTACCTATAATTGGTCGATATTTTTCAATAATGTGGTGTGAGCTAATATGAAATATTTTTAGGGAATTCTCTATATTTATAATTTATGCTATTTAAGATCTATTATATGGAGAAAAGTGGGTGAGGAACCATCTACCAAATTATGATAGGAAATCTATTAATTTTTCATAAAATTCTCATTTTATTATTATGCAGCGTTGTGTTATACACCACACACCTCTTATGATGCCTCCTAAATATATATTAAATTAAATTAATTGATAATCATTGTTAATTTAGTCCTATAAACCCATGAATTACCATCTTAGGGTGACCACCCAAACGCAAGCCCTAAAGGGTGTTCCATCTTTAATATCTTATGATCCATATGCCTTGAACTAATATAAAATTCCATTTAAGGTGTGTGAAATTCCTTTTGTTATGAATTTAATACATTCATTTAAATGGTGTGATTTTGATGCTTTCTACACCCATGACCTTTTCTCTTTGTTGAGGTAAATAGTAGAGTCCCAAATAAAGGATACATCAGATGGGATATTGAAGCATTATAATTTGAGTTTTTTTGGAAATATTAAATTTCTGAAAGTGATATGTGGTTTGTTTGAAATAATAACATGTATGGAATCACCTAGTAGATTCCCTATGTAGTTTACCCCTAGAAATACCTGGTTCCTAGTGGATTAACATTGATGGGATCATTGGGAGTATTCCAATGTTCTATGATATGAACAGTACTAGGTCCCCTATGTGTTATAAAATGGATATGATCAATAGTTTATTCCTTTATTTAGTTTTGAGAATGATATAAAGTTTCCATTTATAGAACATATTGGATAGACTCTTATATTTATAGATTCTAATATTACTATTATAGTGATACATGGGTTCCCCCTTATGTATCATGTTGGACAGGATTATGATTCCTATTTATTATTAATTAATGATACTTTTTTGTTTATATAATGTATTTGTTCTCCATGCCAAGAACATGTTTGGGTTCGTTACATGTTTACAAAGGATCATAGGAGACCGATTTGGGATTTCTAAACATGTATTCCAAAATACTTATAAAGTTTCTACCCAAAAAAATATTTATACATACATTTAAATATATGATATATCAGTATCTGTTGACCATGGTCTAGATATATTCATAAAATGAAAAAACAGGGAGTGTCAATCAAGTTTCATATGAGTATCCTATGATGTCATGTTAATTTGTTTATTTATTTACCATTTTCATAACATGTACACTACCCATGTTATACTCACAGACTAGATAGTTTTATACACAAATATATAAAGAATACAAAGTTTATCTCACACTATTTTTGGTCCATATACAGTACCCAAAAAAACTACATTTCTATATGTATAAACAAAGGGAATTACCCCACATCTGATAATTTATTATCATTACTAGGTTGAAACATGAGATAAAAGTGCTGAGCCTATGCTCAAGATGCTAGTGGTGGAATATATTGGTCATTTTTGATTTTTATCTAGGATTTTGTATTTGATTGATCCCATGTATCATGTGTACTTATCCATTTGTATAGAATCATGACATGATCATTATTTTTGGACTTGACCTAGATTCATATTCTTCGATTTTGTTACATTTTTCGTGATTTATTTATATTTTGATATAAATTGATTATTTCATTTTTTGATTCTTATCAAAATAATTTACCATTTTTTGCACTCATATTAAGAGTGAATAGTCTATCCATGGACACACCCTAGGACCTTGCTAATATTTGGATTCCCTTGTGATATGGGGAGGAACTCTTCAGGGAATGTATCTAAGAGGTTTGTGGAAGAACTTAGTGGATTAATTGTTAGGATTCAAGAAATATGTATTTGAGCTTTTTCTTTCCAATTTTCATAATTTTTGGGAGTTATAAGCAATGCTATGAATTTTTTGGATTTTTGTAATGATCATGTTCTTGGAAGTAGCTGACATGCTACCAGGGAAAACCAAATTACATAGGATGAGGTATTTATATTTTTTTGTATCCCTATTTTTATTGTATTGTTTCACCATTGGGTGATGAAAATGTTTTGTCACATAATTATTGTTGATATTTCCATTATGGGCCTTGTTTTCCCTAGATTGGAACGAAATGGAGTTATGGCCTCATGTATAATTATAGGCACTTGATGATTCACATATCATGCATTATGACATGCCATATATGTATATCATGTTTCCTATATTTCCTATGTCTCTTATGTATTTTGTGAGTGAATCCATTATTATATATGGAAATGGGATGAAATTTAGTCTAGGGATAAAATAAATGTTTTATTAAATGTGTATACATCAATTTATATGGATTTCTACGATTTAGGTTGATGATAAATCCTTAACAAACAAATTAAACCATTTTTTATTCGTGGACCCATGGTTCAATGAGATAAGACATTAGATGAGATTGATCCCTTAAATTCAATTTTTTTATGTAATATGTACTTCTATAAATTGGGAATGGAAATTCAATTAAAAAATTCATATTATATAACTTCTTACATCCCCATATAGGATGTAATTTTCAAGTCGTAGTTACATGACATACCCATTTCAATTTTTAATCTTCATGAGACCTTATAAATTCTAAATGGGGATGAATTTATCTACACCATATGTAGGTATATAATTAATTATGAAGTTAATAAAATTTATTGTTTTAAACGAAATATTTACTACTTATTCTGGATAATAATTTAAAAGAAAATATTTTTCTTATCTATAAATTGTTATTCACACTCCACACACAAGATCCTCTACTCTATTATAGGACCCATTTACCTTGACCATAACACATTATTAGGCCGCAGGTAGTGTCTCCTATGACTTTTATGACCCCTCATATCACATATACCTAGATTTAATAGAAGTGTTAGGTACATGAATCTCTTATAAGAAGGTTTTTTACATGTCCTTTTTATGTTTTTGTTGATCCTATATGTTGTTAAATATTAACCAGGTATTTTTTGGAAATTATTAAGTTATGATGCCATGATGGCTTGAGTCATACACTATGAGGGTGGCAATGACCATTCTCTATAGGTGGTCGTCCTTAAGACACTATTATTACCTCCTGTAGTTCCACTACAGTAGCCTCATATTCTTCCTCCACTAGGCGTTGATTCTTGGTTTAGGGAGAAATTATTGTGCTTCATGTAGTATGTATATTGACCTTTGTGACCTACCCCTTCTGTGGATAAATTGACATCATAATTCACACATCCAAATATAACCACCTTCTTGGGGGATGGTGATCCTCAGGATATTGAGCCTTATATATATTATTTGTTATAGATCATAAAGAATTTGGATATGCCTTGAGATAAAAGGGTCAAAATCACCACCTATATTCTTCATGACTTTACTAAACACTTTTGGGATGTCAAATCATAGGATGATCGTCATCAGGGTATGGTCTAGGGGGACTTCTAGAAATCCTTTTGTGAATACTTATTTCCAAAAAATCTAGGAGAAAATCATTCGAGGTAGTTTATTCACTAAATACGTGTGTTATTTATTTTATGAAATGTTTATCTTATTTTAACGGGGTTCTACATTTTTCATTGGCAATGATCTATGAAGAGTTAATGATTTTCATATGGTCTGAGGACAATCTTATGTACACTATCTAATCATGGTGAATGTATTCCCTATGACCAATATTTCAATGATAGTTATCTAGGACCTCATCATTAAAAGGAACTACTGTAAGGGTGGAAATGTGATCCATGTTGGTTCAACATTGAGATAGGAAGATGGTTTGTCTAGCAATAGGAAATGTTATTTTAGGACTACTAATTTGGTAATATTTAGCTTGATGACAAAAAAATTATAGTGTCTCACTATTGTGTTATGTATGGAAATTATAATCCACAATATATGAGGGACCCAAATTGGGTGGTGATATTATGGAAGGATGGGTCACACTCTAAATTTTTGTAAAACATTCCCTTCAGTTTATAGTGATAAGGGATGTGTAGTGAAACCAAATTCATGTATATGATCTATAGCTCCATATTAGGATGGATCATGGTATGATATTGACTGATGTAGATGAGGAGGTGGACATGGTTGAGGTAGTCAGAATTTAAATGTATAACGCCAACAGAGAGAACCTTCCTTGTTTAGTTAAGTGGCATCTCATGACTATAAATCAGGCCATATCTGTGTAGTGTATCCTTCTATTGAGGAGTAGAGTCTAGGGCCATCTATATTTCTAGGTATTCTTATTGTAACTTCTAGTTTATTTTATGAATTATTTGACATTGTTTCTTCCCAATCCTTTTTCTAGGAAATAATATTGGAAAGACTTGGTCTAGAAATATAGAAATGTTTTTTATGACATTATACAATCATCTGGGAGAAGTATTTGAGAGTATACACCAGTGTAAAGACTATTATCATGAGGTGGGAAGATATATATTACTCTAAAATTATTTCCTCATGTTGGAATGATTATATGTCCTTATAGGGATGAAATATTTTGTTTCATAATATTCCCAAATTTATTTCTGTCACCATAGGGGTATTTTACATCACTTTAGGGAAATAAATATGTTCATAAGTGACAATTGATGAAAAACAATGGTGATCTATACCAGAGAATCATGGGCTGGGTGGAGTGATGACCTAGATGGCTAATCTCTTTCTCTATGATCTGGGAATGTGAAAAAATAAAATAATTCCTATGGTTGATTATTTCAAAGACGCCGTCTCGAAAGATTTCTCTGGATTACCTCTTATGAGAGATGTAGAGTTCACCATTGAGGAATTGATATGAGCATATGTACTATTTATTACACCCAATAGTATGGCACTTAAAGATCTCTCGAAACTAAAAAATTAGTTATATGACTTGGAATATAATGGTTTTATATAACACATAACAACAACATGGGGTTTACCAAACCATTATACAAATAAATTATAATTAACCCTCATATTATGCCTAGATTACCACTGGTTAAACTTGGATATGATTATAAAATATTATATGCAACCTCATATGGATGAAATATTTTACCATCTATGATGATCAATGATTTTCAATAAGAATGATATGTAATTGGGGTACTATCAAGTGCATGTAAATCTATCATACATACCATGTACAATATTCATGAGTAGGTAAAACTTGTATGTGTATACAGTTATGATGTTTGGACTTATGAACAAATGAT
Source organism: Viscum album (assembly GCA_963277665.1). Taxonomy (NCBI): domain Eukaryota; kingdom Viridiplantae; phylum Streptophyta; class Magnoliopsida; order Santalales; family Viscaceae; genus Viscum; species Viscum album. The sequence goes on along the minus strand of OY728138.1, from coordinate 1,289,628,191 downwards.
AAGTTTTCATATGTCTAATGTGTTGGGTTTTCCACCTGTATCTAGATTCATTCATGGTTGTCTTCATGGTTGATATCTTGGTGTGTTATCATACCAGACTCATCGATGGAAAACATTTTGACATTTTGATGAATAAAATGATAGACAATCAATAATATTATAATCATAAATAACACAACTTTAGTATAAATATAGTTTATTTCTTTGGGAATATCATTTCATTGGTAAGTGTTTCTGTTGGCCTGGATAAGGTGAGCACTATAGTGTCATGGGAACATCCCATGAATATAGTAAACATATTTAGTTTATTGGGATGATGGGATATTACAGTTTTTTCATTGATGAATTTTCAATCCTAATAGGGCCTTTCATGTTTTTATTTAAAATGGTTTTATGTTATTATGTTCTGATGCATGATAGATAACCTTTCTAGAGTCAAAAGTGAGACTAACTACAAAACTGATCTTGATTCATCTAGAGTTGTTTAGAATCTATACGATTTATAAGGATGAATGAATAATTGGGCATGGTGGGATTAGGATGTAGGTATATCAACTTACAGAATATAGGTCCTGCCAACCAGGACCTCATGAGTGGAATTATGCTATATATGACCTCAATCTAGATGTTATGGTTCAGGTCTCACTCTATTGGATTAACTACCTATTGGTCTAATGGTTCATTGTATATATGGACCATTAATATCATGCCATAACCTCGAATGTCCCTGGATATGGCGCGGTTTCAAATAAAACATTGTGTATAATTTTTTTTATAAAAATAAAATTTCTATATTACACATCACGTTTTACTAAAGAGGATAATTTTGGTTTAGGTCCTCAAGAATTAGATACAATTTTTTCTAGACCTTCAAAACTAAAAGGGAAAATAATATCCACAAAGATTCCACCAACGATGTATCTCAAATCTACTAATCCTAAAAAAGTTAATTTAAAACATAGGGTGAGCATAAAAATTCCTACTAAGGGGTTTTAAAATAAATTAACGTTTCAATTAAAACCTCTTGAAAACATTCCTTTAAAATTAATCATAAAACGTTTTTGTAAGGAATGCTACAATACATGAATCATAACATAACATTTTTCCATGAATTATTATAAGGACCCAGCCTTAAAACATCACATAATATTGAATTAAATGAATAATTCATGTTGAGTATCATTTCAGGTTTAGAGTTTTAGAGAATTAGGATATAACTATTACATCTCAAATGATTAAAAAGTAGACACTTTTACTCAGTTTCCATTTTTTCATAAAATAATAACTCTTAAAAAACATGTATAGTTCCTTTTTTTAGATATCATGTCTTTCCTTGATCTCATCCTTGACCCTATTAATCTTTAAGTCCTGTGGAAAACATTTCAAAAAAACTTGGTATGAGCATAAAAATCTCAGTAAGAGATACACAAATAAGGGAAACTGTTAGTTTTTCGAAACAACATGTTAATCATGAATACTTTATCATAAGTAATACTTTTCACCTTTATGAAGTAGTAAATACTCTTCACTGAATAAAATATAATTGGTTACCCTTTTTTAACAAAAATATCACCATAAAACCCATATAAAGAGCACATAACATATAAAGGTAACTTGGGATATAAACATACTTAAATGGAACAACCATACGGTCGACTTCCACACAAGTCACTAAATGGAATAGTCATATGGCCAACTTCCATACCCAATTAATTGGTGGTTATAACGTAACCACCCATCTTGGTATTCACAGCACCACCCGTAATTTGGTTTATCATGTAACCACCTGTCAAATGTCCAAGTACCATTATAAAACGACAAGACATAAGACAAATATAAAGGAAATAAAACATTTACACATTTCAATCACAATATATCACTTAAATATATTGACATAAAAAATCCCTTATCAAAACCATTTTCAATACCAAATTACATAATAAAGTATATTGTATTTATTTTATTATAAAAACATTACGTCTTTTTGAGGAATCCAAAGATCAGATAATACTCCCGGCGGCAGAAAGATCGTTGTCACCATGTACGTTAAAAGAAACATTCCTTTTTGTCATTTAGTAAATCGCTTCGTAGAAAAATATTCCCTTTGAATGAAATGAAAATTCAAAGGTGTTTATTCAGAGTATAAAAGAAATTCTTTTATTAAAACAAAATACGCCTCTATGAAAGGAGATTTAGATGAAGTCCCTTACAATGACAGTATCATTAGATTAAGGATAAATCAATAATATAATTATGTTTAAAAAATATAAATACACCCAATATAAGTGGATATTACGTGTAAAACAATCATAGGTCATCCACACATATTCATATCACGACATAATCATGAAGTAGAGGTTTAACCCAAAGTATTTAAATTGGGTTAAGAAGTTACCTTACAGAAATTTGACAGCATAACGACATCACTTTAAAATTCAAAAAATCAGTTGATGAGAGATAAAAAGGGTATATAATCACTTGGACATAAAATTGACAGCAATAAGGATATATAAGAACATATCCAAATATAATAATATGTAAATTAAAATACCTAACAAAAATAAGTCTTTTAAAAAAAGGTGAAAGGTTCCCTTACCGATTTGGGTAACATTCGAAACGTGCACCCCATGAAAGAATGTTCATTCAAAGAAGATGTAAATACCAAAAAATTTAATTATATTACACAAAGAATACAATCACGGGCTGTACATACACAATAGAAAAGGAAATAGTGTCAAATATAGCATGAATTTCACGGGAATAAAAAGTGAGATAAATAAACGCCATACCTCATTGTAATCAATCGAGTCATATGACCAAAAGATAAAAAACCAAATGAATCACATAATACCATGAATAAAAATATAATTATGATAAAAAATATGAAATGACAGTACACAATACACCACATTAAACAAATAAGTGGCGAATAATATAAATCTCATGAAATTAAAAGTGAGATATGGAATCCCTTACAAAAATTCGGCAGCCTAACGACGCCAATAAAACATTCATAAAACGAAATGATGAGAGTAAGAGGGGATATATAATCATATGATAATAAAAAGGTAAGTAATATTAAGATTAAATAACATCCCCTAACATAAGAACATGGGGCTTAAATGAAATGACATACAAAATAGTACTTGAAAGGAATGAGAGAGGTAGGATCCCTTACCTGAAGTCTGACTTGTCATGTTTGTTTCTTTATATTCATGAATAATAAACATAGGTCAATTTATAATTTATTAAGGAATTCATTTAAAGATTATTATTCAATTCATATCATGTTATAATAATTAGTTAATTATGTGAGTTCATATCATATGTTTGGTCGATGTTCGATACATGAGTCAAAAATGAACTTGTTTGAAAGGAATTGCCCATGTAGTTATATGTACATCATATCCATAATGTTATTAATGATTTAAATATAATATATATATCCAGTATATATTCACATAATACTATTACATAACATTTGGTGATAAAACAATATTAAATGCACGGTTCATGGAGACGGTAGGCCGTACGTACACATGAACGCTACTTTCATTTATTTGTCATAATAAAGGAATTACAACTAAATGAGACATATATATATATATATATTATAATTCTATTATAATATATATGTTATATTGGTTATATAAGTTCATTAATAACATTCGTTATAAATTCCATGTTTGGCATGAACGAGTCACATCACTTGAGAGGGTGGTAGTCCACACTTCCTCACATGACATTATCGCATTTGCACAACATGCAAAGAATAAAGGTATGTTTTAAATATAAAATACAGATTCATATAAAGGACTTATATGTAATATATATCATATATAAATATAGTGACATCATAATGGCCACCATGAATGGTGTTAATAGAAGATTGAACAATCATTGTTTCGTGAGGCAGAAATTCTCCACCCACAGAAACAGTATGTTCTTTAACCATTAGACGAAGGTGTGTGTAAGTGTAGGAAGAATCCTTATCATAACAAAATTATATTATGTTTAGGATAATTTTTTTATTATTGTATCAAATAATATGAAGATATTTGTGGGTGAATAAGGAAAATAAAAGAAAGAAACTTGAGAGAATGCATTACCTCTAAATCAGGTAACTCTTTTTGATTTGAGGCAAAGGCTTCCTTGGAAAGACTTCTAACCAATGTGAGGCTTCTAAGAGTAAGAGAGTGATTTGAAGAGATAATATGATCAGTGTTTGGATGATCCAAGGGCTTGATAGGTGTGGGTACGGAGGTAGAGGTGGGGGCTTTTATAAGAGGGAGGAGGGTCACTTTTGGAAGGTCTTGAAATATTACTTTATTATAAAATGATTTCCTAAATTAAAAGGTCCCAAAATGATTTATTTCGAGGATAAGGTGATAAGGATAATAAATTCACCCATAAAATTGTTTTTATACATCATTATGTCTTAGATTTTCCTTATCTTTTCATTTTATTTAAATCGTTCATTAATGAGGTAATCACTACATCATCATGGTGTCATAAATGATTTATTTATCTAATGTCTAAAAATTATAAAATAAATACAATGAAGTAGGAAATATTTTTATATTTCCAATTAATATTTATAGTTGAATACATCATTTATATAAACAAAACTAATATTGTTTTACTTAGGTGATACATACTTTGGTTATATTTTCCTTTCTTTAAAAATAGTATGATTAAAGGTCACTATAACACTAATGTGATTCCATGGGGTCCCAAAGTTGGCACATGGCAACCCATGGTCGACCATGGCTCGAAAAATAGCATTAAGACACATTTATGGGTAATTTTATATTATTATGATATTATTTTATTACCCTTAACTACTTGAATACTAATTAATCACGATAATTAAAGATAATTGTCATCGTTACAATTCATAATGTCCAAAAACAAAAGAGTATTAATTAAATAATTTGGACGTTCTGATTCAAAATATGGAATCCATTTTACCAAATTCAAAACATATAAGTTGTAGTAATTAATTAAAAAATAATTCTCATTGTCACAATAAAAGATCGGTTTTTAAGAAGAAAAATTTATCAAAAGATTGACTTGTTTTTACATCCAATTGAAAAATAAAATTAAATACAATGACCAAAACTGTATAAACTGATAAAGAAATTACATTACACTTTAAATCCAACTAAATGGACAATAAAACTGTAGAATTAAATCATATGAAAAGCAGTTTTGAAGTAAAATGCAGTATTTTTCACTATTCATTAAAAATGAACATTTTTCCAGAAAAATACCAAAAAATTATCTAAAGTAAATTTCATATTCCAAAATCATAAATTATTTCAATTTTAATAAATTAAAAACATATAATAATCATTAATAAATTTTATAATTAATTCCCGCTATCAAAACAAATTGCGTGTTTTTATAAAACAATATCTATCAAAAGATTGCCACTTGTTTATGTCCAATTTCAAAGTGTTATTATTTCAATGACCACCATTGGATTAAATGGTAAAAATATCTTTCAACTAAACATTAAACCCAATTAAAAATAAAATCTAACCATATAAATAAATTATAGTAAAAGGAGGTTTTGAATTAAAATACAACATTTTCACTATTCATTAAAAATTGCACATTATCGGAATAATAACAAAAATTTACACAAAGTAAATTTTTATGTCCATATTCAAAATAAGGATTTTATTTTGTCAAATATAACATATATAATTGAAATAAATTAGTTTTCAAAAGGTTTCTCCATCAAAAGGTAGTTAATCGACCTTTTAAAGAACATTAGAATATTTATGCTTAAAATCGAATTCATTTCTTATTTTAAGCCTCTAAATTTTATTAGATAAATGTAAAAATATTTAACAATCATATATATTCGTTTTTTTAGTTAGTTCTATTCATTCCCGCCATTATAATGGCTAGGAGTCAACTACCATTTAAAATAATTTTATTATATTATTAGTGTGCAACGAAAGATTTCAAAGAAACTCATTGTTGCATACTAGGTACACCATCGAACATAGAATTCCATTTAAAGTAATGTTAAAATTTTATTCACAAATATTAATAAATAAGAAAATTTAATATTCTTTATTTACATGGGATATTACATCCTTCCCACCTATTGGGAATTTCATCCTTAAAATTTTAAAATTGGGCTCAGAAACTTCATTGAAATCCCCAAATCGGAAGAGGAGTAAATTAAACTATCAATTTAAATGAAGGAAATAAAAGTAAAAAGTTCGCCTGAGTCAAAAAATACAAGGATTCCATGAAAACATGGATATGGAAGAGAAATCAAAGTGAAAATTTATGATGAAGAGTGATAGAAAAAATGTTTAGGAGAAAGATAACCACCATAAAATCACACACTTGTGATGGATTAAATGGTATTTGATTCCCCAGTAAGAAAAGTTAACATACAACATTTTTCTTTTAAGTTAATTTTCATTGATTAATTTATTTATAATCTTGACTAAAACATAAGGAAACATACTTACATGTCATGTAGACTCTAATCTCTTACTAGATTTCTTACACAAACTCATATTTTCCCCAAAAGATGATTATTTAGGATGACTTGTTCACATTAAGAGCGCTATAATCAACTTCTTAAGAATCACCTAACCCAAAAAAGAAGAACTATATATTTCTCATTCCTTTAGACCTTGACCAAAACCAAAAATTTTAGTACAAGATCAGATAATCCCCAAAAGGATAATCTTTCACAAAAAGAAAAACTACCCTTAATCTCAAAATTGTGTCCATCAAAACCCAAAGTTCATCAAAGACCATTCGATAAACAGATATCCATAAAATTATTCAAATTAATCAAAACATAGATTTAAAACCAGATCTCTAAATTATTTAATCACATAGCCTTTCAAGGTAAATCTTTACATTTATCTCTAAATAACATCAGTTACTCTTAAAGTATCATATTGAGAAGTAATTAACCTAATCAAATATCCTCCATGAAAGGTTAATTATTTCCATAGATAACCCAAAATCAAATTATTCCTGATTCATAAGATCATATAACTAAAAATAATTAGTCATACAAACCAGGCACTTCACGTAGTCCAGTGGTAGGTGATAAATCCCAGTCGCACATTGGTTGTGGGGTCAATTCCCGTAGCTTCGTCCGACGCGATGGGTTGTCACTTGGTCTGCGTGTTGTCCTTTTTCAAAAACTATATAATTATTGAAACATTACCCAAAAAGAGATAAAATATTCAGAAATAACCATAACACAATTTAACCTCATGTTTATGTCATGCCTTTCATTTTCCATCATAACATATAGTAACCCATAATTACCTTAAAAGTAAGGATCATATAAACCCTAGTGGTTACCTTTATAATTATTAACTGAACATCTACATTGAGTTGGTTATCTCGTACATGATGCATTAGAGTAATCACTAAGGTTCAAGTGGTTAATAATGACTCCTGATAGCTGTTTGAGAATAACCACAAGAGATCTCATTGAAGCTCCCACATAATTCATTTGATCCTTCAGAAAACCGTCTCAGTTTTCTTCACATCCATTGTTACTTTGGTGCCTGCTAGATCCAGCCATTTACTAAAACCAAAAAGGTCAGTGTGAGTTTATCATTAAAATCATTATGTACTAATGAGGAAGATAAAAACTATGATATACTCATCCAAGTTATCTCAAAATCATTGCAACTTTCAAAAATAATAACGAATCCATCTAGTATACTAACCATTGTGGTTATACACAACTTATCACTTATTCTTAAACAACATTTTAACCTCAAATGTTATCTAAACTAACCTTTGATACCAACTATAAGGACCTAACCTCAAAACATCAAAAAATAATAAATTAAATGAATCATTAACATTGAGGATATTTTCTGGTTTAGTGTATTAGAGAATTTGGACATAACTATTACATCTCAAAAGATTACAAAGTAGACACTTCTACTCAGTTTCCATTTTTTCATAAAATAAAAACTCTTAAAAACATACATGAATAGTTCCATGTTTTATATAGCATGTATTTTCTTGATCTCATCCTTGACCCTATTCCTCTTTAAGTCCTAAGGAAAACATTTCAAAAAAACATGGGATGGGCATAAAAATCTCAGTAAGATATACACAATGATGGGAAACTGTTAGTTTTTCAAAACAATAAGTAAATAATTAATACTTTATCACAAGTAATAATGTTTACCTTTATGAAGTAGTAAATACTCTTCACTAAATAAATGATCATTTCTTACCCTTTTGTAACCCAAATATCACCTTAAATCCCATATAAAGAACACATAACATATAATGTTATCTTGGGACATAAACTACTTAAAAGGAATAACCATACATTCGACTTCTACACAAGTCACTAAATTAAATAGCCATATGGATGACTTCCATACCCAATGAATTGGATGTTATAATGTTACCGCCCATTCTGGTATTCAGGACACCACCCATCATTTGGTTTATCATGTAACCACCCATCAAATTTCCAAGTACCATTATAAAATAATAATACATAAGACAAATATAAAGGAAAAAAACATTTCCACATTTCAATCACAATATATCACTTAGATATATTGACATAACAAATCAATTATCAAAACCATTTTCAATTCCAAAATACATAATAGAGTATATGATATTTATTTTCTTTTAAAAATATTATGGCTTATTGAGGAAGCCAAAGATTAAATAATACTTGCCGCAGCGGAAAGGTCGTTGTCATCGCGTGCATTAAAAGAAACATTAATTTTTGTAATTTAGTAAAATAATTCATAGAAAAATATTCCCTTTGAATGAAATTAAAATTCAAAGGTATTTATACAGCATATAAAAGAAAGTCTTTTATTTAAACAAAATATTCCACAATGAAAGGAGATTGAGATGAAGTCCCTTGGAAAGACGGTATCCTTATATTAAGAATAAATCAATAAAATAATTATGTAAGACAAATATAATTACACCCAATAAAAGTTGATATTATGTGTAAAACAATCAAAGTTCATCTACACATATTCATAGCCCGACATAATCAAGAAGTATAGGTTTAAGCCAAAGAATTGAAATTTGGTTAAGAAGTTCCCTTACAGAAATTCAACACCCTAACAACATCACTTTAAAATTCTGAAAACGAGTTTATGAGAGGTAAAACGGGTATCTCATCACATGGAGATAATATTTACCACAATAATGATATATAATAACACATCCCAACAAATTAATATATAAATTAAAAGAACTAACAAGAATAAGTCTTTTAAAAAGTGGAGGGTGAAAGGTTCCCTTACCGATTTGGGTAACTTTCGAAATGTGCACCACATGAAAGAAGGGTCATACAATGAAGATGTAAAATCCCATAAATTATATTATATTACATAAATAGTACAATAATGGGAATTACATACACCACACAAAATGTAATATTGTCAAATGTATCATGAATCTCACGGGAATAAAAAGTGAGATAGAAAAACCCATTTCCTCATTGTAATCAATCGATTCGTATGACCAAAAGATAATAAACACCAAATTAATAACATTATAACATGAATATAAATAGAATCATGACAATATTTATGAAATGGATGTACAAAATACACCACAGAAAACAAATATGTGGCGAAAAATAGAAATATCATGGAATTAAAAGTGAGATAAGAAATCCCTTACAAAAATTCGGCAGTCTAACGATGCCACTCAAACATTAATAAAACGAAATGATGATATTAAGAGGGGATATATAATTATATGATCTGGAAAATGGAAGTAATGGTAATATAAAATAACATCCCCAAACATAACAACATGTGTTTTAAATGAAATGTCATACAAAATAGTACTTGAAAGGAAAGAAAGAGGTAGAATCCCCAACCTCAAGTCCAACTTGTCTTTTCCATTTAACTATATTACTGAATAATATACTTAGGTAAATTTATAATTTATTAAGGAAATAAATTAAATTTTATTATTCAAATAATATCATGTTATAAAAATTAGTTAATTATGTGAGTACATATCATACGTTTTGTCGATGTTCGGTACATGAGTCAAACATGAACTTGTTTGAAATGAATTGCTCATGCAGTTATAAGTAAATCATCTCCATAATGGTATTACTGATTTTAATATCATATATATCCAATATATATTCATTTTATACAATTACATAACATTTGGAGATAAATGAAAGAAATTCACTGTTCATGGAGATGGTATGTCGTACATACGCATGAACGCTACATTCATTTCATTATCATAATAAAGTAATTACAACTAAATGAGAGATATATATATTATAATTCCAGTATTATATATATGGTATATAGTTAAAATAAGTTCATTAATTAAATTTTTTATAAATTCCTTGTTAGGCATGAACGAGTCACATCACTAGTCACATCAGTTGAGGGGGCGGTAGTCGACACTTCCTCAGATGACATTATCACATTTTCACAACATGAAAAGCATAAAGGTATGTTTTAAATATAGAATAAAGAATCATATATGGGACATAAATATAATATATATCATATATAAATACAGTGACATCATAATGGCCACCATGGAAGTTGTTAAAAGAAGATTGAACAATCATCGCTTCGTGAGGTAATAATTTGCCACCCACAGAAACCGTATGTTCTTTAACCATTTGACGCAGGTTTGTGTATGTGTAGGTAGAATACATATCATAAAAAAATCCTAGTATATTTAAGATACTTATTTTATTATGGGATAAAATAATAAGAAGATAGTGTTGAGTGAAGAAGGAAAATAAAAGAAAGAACCCCAAGAGAATACATTACCACTAAATCGGGTAACTATTTTTTATTTGAGCCAAAGGCTTCCTTGTATTGACTTCTGCACAAAGTGAATCTTCTAAGAGTAAGAGAAGGATGTGGAGAGATAATATGAGTAGAGTTGGACGAGCCAAGGGATTGAGAGGTGATGGTATGGGGGGTATAGGTGGGGGCCTTTTATAAGAGGGAGGAGGGTCACTTTTGGAAGGTTTTGAAATATTATTTTATTATAATTCTTTTTTGGATTTTAAAGGTATCACAATGATATATTTAGAGGATAATGTGATAAGGGTTCAAAATCCACCCATACAATAGATTTTAGAAAAATGTATGTCTTATATTTTACATTATCTTTTCATTTTACTTAAATCGTTCATTAATTAGGTAATCACTACATCATCATGGTTTCATAAATAAATTTATTTATTTAATGTCTAAAAATTATAAGATAAATACCATGATGTAGGAAAGATATTTATATTTCCAATTAATTTTTATAGTCTAAGATATAATTTATATAAACAAAATTATAATTATTTTACTTAGGTGATACATACATTGGTTATATTTTCCTTTCTTTAAAAATAATATGATTAAAGGTCACTATCAATCTAAAGTGATTCCATTAGGTCCCAAATTTGGCACAAGGCATCCCATGGTCGGATTTTACTCAAAAAATAGCATTAATTCACATATATGGGTAATTTTATACTATTATGATATTATTTCAATACCCTTAACTACTAGATTACTAATTTATCATGATAATTAAAGATAATTGTCGTCGTTACAATTCATAATGTCCAAAAACAAAAGAGTCTTAATTACATAATTTGGTACTTATGATTCCAAATATGGAATCGATTTTACCAAATTCAAAACTTATAATTTTTAGTAATTAATTAATAAAAAATTCTCGTTGTTACAACCAAAGATGGGGTTTTATGAAGAAAACTTTATCAAAAGATTGACTTGTTTTTACATCCAATTGAAAATTGAAATTAAATACAATGACCAAAATTGTATTAAGTGATAAAAACATTTTTAAATTACACTTTAAAATCAATTAAATGGAAAATATTTCTATATAATTAAATTAGATGAAATGGAAGTTTTGAAGTAAAATGCATTATTTTTCACTATTCACTAAAAATGAACATTTGTCAGAAAAAAACAAAAAAAATTATATAAAGTAAATTTTATATTCCAAAATAAAAAATTATGTCCATTTTACCAAATTCAAAAAATATAAGTTTCATTAATTAAATTTTTAATTATTTCCCACTGTCAAAACAAATAGAGTGTTTTTAGGAAACAATATCTATCAAAAGATTGACACTTGTTTATGTCCCATTTCAAAGTGGAATTAATTCAAGTGACAACCATTGTATTAAATGGATAAAATATATTTCAACTAAACTTTAAACCCAATTAAAAATATAATTTATTGATTTAAATAATTTATATTAAAAAGAAGTTTTGAATTAAAATACACCATTTTCACTATTCATTAAAAAATGAACTTTTTCAGAAAAATAAGAAAAAATTACACAAAGTATATTAGTATGGTCCGATTCTAAAGAAGGATTTTATTTTTTCAAATATAACGTATAAAATTGACAAAATGTTGTTTTAAAAGGGTTCGCCATCAAAAGGCGGTTAATCGACCTTTTAAGGAACATTAGAATATTTATGCTTAAAATTTAATTCTTTTCTTATTTTATGCCTCTAAATTTTATTTTATAAATGTAAAAATATTTAACATGCATATATAATAATTTTTTGGTTAGTTATATTCAGTCCCGCCATTACAACGGTTATGCATCAACTACCATTTCAAATAATAATATTATATTATTAGTGTGCAATGTAAGATTTCAAAGAAACATGTTGTTGAATACTGGGTACGCCATCGAACATAGAATTCCCATTAAAGTAATATTAAAATTTTATTCAAAAATATTAATAAATAATAAAATTCCATATTCTTTATTTACCCGGGATGTTACAATTATAATAAAAAATTTCAAGGAATACTAACAATGTCATAATGAATCATATTCCAAACATAAGGATGCTCATACTTAATATAGGGTGTGTGACATATAATGTAAGAGTCATTATAACTCTAATAACTTTGACATGAAAAAATTATATGTACCAAATTTAAAACATAGAGTAATACATGATCAGAGTTTGAGCATAAATTAATAGCTTAAATTTCTCCCATTACAAACTGTGAAACATAAACTGGCTGATAATTCATTCAGTGCTGAAATAATCATAATTCCATAACCATTTACTATCTATGATTCTCATATGTACAAGTTCATTTACCATGAATATTTAACTAGTTTAATATCCAATTATTTAATTAAATTTCATAGTCATGATGAGGGAAGTGCATATGCCAGACTATGTCAAGGCCGCATGGGAAAACCATAATCCCTATGTTGAGGCCTTGTGCAAACACCATAAATCTAATTTGGGAAAGGCCTCGGCCAGTTCCACATCTTGTTTTTCTAATGAGACCTACTAATTCATCAAGGGGATATAGCGGGCCCCACACACCACATAATAAGTTGAATGTATTTCTCATTTATTTAAATCAAAGTTCTCATACAACTTTGATTTTATTTAATTACTCATTCGTTATCATTCCATGTGTCACATAATACTTGGTTTATTATTTAATATTATTCAATGTGTCTCATACGACATTGAATAATTTATTTTTTCATTTCATATTATTCGAAGTGTCCGTCAACATTTTGAATAACTTAGTTCTTAATTCAAAAAAAGTCCATTTGAGTTTGATTACATTATTTAGAACTTATATATATAAACTAATTCATGAATATAAGTATTAATATGAATACTAAAAAATGCATTTCTATGGTGATATATGAAAAGTATGATAGGCAGATTATAGTACATGTGGAAATAACTAATACACATAAAATATAGGTTTGTCACATTAAATGATAACCCCTAAAATCCTTATTAAGAAATTAAAAGTTTTATATTCCAAAATTCATAATTCAAAAATTAAGATAATAGTAATTTATATTTAAAAAACAAGATGATAAATGTGCATATATAACAAAACAAAATTTAATGATTGAAAATATTTATTGCGGAATATTCAAGTGATTTAGAAAAATAATTATTTCTTACGATGCATTCATTCATATAAATATATCTAGACAAATTTTTCTACAATTGATTACCCTGTATATGTATAAAAGATTATTTCATCCTTAAAAATTGGAGTTTATACACTAGGGTCACAATTGTTCTTGTATAAATTTGGGTTAAAATAAAATTTTATGAACTACATAAAAACAAGGTGTATACAGGTAATGTTCTCAACCAACACAAGGTTAAATAAATTATTATGAACATTATACATCTCACAAACATAATTAAATCAACAAAAACTATTTTGTATGAAAACAGAGTCTATTATGATTAAAAAACAATTATATATACATATAGGCTTATACACATATATTAGAGTTTTGTACAAAAATATAGTTCTTTATGTTTTATAATACTACTTAAACTTTGAAACTCAATTTTTAGGAGTTTTAAAATCAATCATAATGGAGGTTTCTCTAAAACTGTATGAATATATATATGTACATATTACCTATATAAAATTTTTATAAATAGGTTTGGCATGAGAAATATAGTCCCTTGGGTTTAAAATACTACTTAAACCCATAATCTAAAAGTCTTGTATTTGGGAATAAGAGAGGTTTATGTAAACAGAATGGATATATATATGAGTATATATATACACATATATATATATATATATATTCATCATAACCACGAAAGTCAAACTTATGTCCCTTAACAGGTTCGAAGGAGGATAAGGAGGTCCCTGGAAACTTGATGGAGGCGTTGTAGAGTGGAGAACCTGTATGGTTTGAGTGGAAGTTATGTTGTATATATAAATTATATATAATATATTTTTAAAGGCACTCGCATGGAAAACTGAGGCATCCTTTTTCTAAAATAAGGATGACCATATCAGTATTGAGGAAAATCAGTGAATAGAGGGGCCATTGGTGTCACAGGCGAAGTGGAAAAGAAAAAGGAGGGCATCTAGGATACTAGTTAAGCTCACGTAGGAGGAAGAAGAGGATGGCTATGGGAGAGAAAACTAGAAATAAAATGGGAAACTATGATCTAACCAAAAATGATCAAGTGATTGAGGTGTGTTTGATGAATTTAAAATGAATGATCAGTCAAGATTAAATATAAACTCAGTCGGATGACTACAGTGCACCATGGTGAATTAAAAATAGATGGATGGTCTAGATTAGATCGTATGTGGTCTGAAGGTTTTGAAAAATTCTGTAATTTAAAAAGAATTGAATGATCGTGATTAGATCGCGATGGATCGAACGACTGATAAAAACAATGTGGGAAATCCACGGTTGTGTGGGTTCGATGGACATACTGATCGGATGATCTGAGTTCCGTGCGGTGAGATATGATGGCCCAAATGCGATCCCACTTTAAAAATTCCCATCCCACAGCAAAACAGGATGGGTTTCACAAACCCCTTATCAACTCGAGCTCCTGGCCATATCTCATATTACTGCCTCCCCACTCTCAGTACTACCCCATACTGGGTTCGGCAGGTACACTTTAGTTCCCTTGCACACACATGCCCATGCGCCCTTAGGGATTATTATGCCCTCTGTGCGCTTGACATAGCATGCACCATGCATACGCACTACACTGTTACATTTTCCTATTGACATGGTTGAGATGGACCACCAAGGCCTTGAGTGGCGACCTATAAGGTGGCCCTCACCTAGGGGGGTGCCTATTTTTTTTTGGAAAGAAAATTTCATTTTTATTATACATAATATGATAAACAAGGAACATATTTTCCCAAAACATGATCCCTACTTAATTTAACACTTTGGGAGATTAAATTACACAACTACCAAAAACATTCAAGATGCTTTTATACATAAAAACATATAGTAAGAACATTATTTGTTTTGTTTGTAAAGAATAATATTTATAATTTCTATACTGAAAATTAATTTATAAAACTAAGTACCAATAATTAAAAATATGTTTAAAATGTCATTATAACCATAGGATATTTAAAACATCTGAAAAGTATTTAATACACATGCATATGTTGTAAAACATACAATGTTTTATAAAATACAATTTAAATTTAAAACCATGATGCTAATGATAAAACATAAGATATATGAAACGTGTCAAAATAATTAAAATTCTTAATGATGTTATATATGTTTTATGTAAATCATACAATATATCTTAAATTTTTACTTAAATTATTTTAGTTTAACAAGATACCAAAGGTTACCTTATTTTGAAACTCCAATCACCCTAAAAGGAATATAATGGTCATATATATCTCCAATAGTCAGAAAGACCCTTATAAATACATGTTTAGGATGATGCCACTTCTAGACATCCCGTTGAAATTGGTTCTCGTCATTCCTCTGATGATCAATGTGGTTGCAGTGGCTCTGACTATACAGATGTTCCTTGTGACAGATCCGAAGGACGCCTATTATTATTTTGGGGTTTTTTTATTTCGTGGTCTTCTTGTGATTTTAATATGTCTCTTAAAATGTATTTTTGGGTAGTATGGTATCCTTTTATCTTGTTGCAATGTAATCACTTCGGTGTTTAATTAAATAAAATTTCTTTTGTTTATTTTTCATGTTTTATTTGGATAGAATGAAAATTTAACAAAATAAAACCATAATATTATTATTACATATAAAATAGGTTCGAGGTTCTACATTATCCTCCCCTTAAATGAATTTTATCCTCCCAATTCAAAAATACTCATAAATATAAACTAGAAAAATCGTGCACAAATTACTTCCAACATCCACTCACAAAGTCATCCAATGTGAAGAATCTGATGAAAAAACCAAAGTGGATCCCTAGATTGGTTCCGAGTCCCTCGAATTCTTTATGGGAAATAAGATTTGAGGACTTACAGCAGCTAGGATCATCCATCTGCATAAAGAATTCAAGTTTCCCAAGGAAGTCATTTGCAGTGTGGATATTAGAGATTTGGGAGTGGAATAGATCTCTATAAATCCATCAAACTATATCATGCATGAAAATTTGGCATTAATGGAGCATCCCAAATAGATAAAAACATAGGATTTGATTCATATAATATGCTCGATGGTCACCCTCCAATGTACTTCGTGAAATTACATCAAAGCTTGATAGTTATCGGATAAGGTGAAACATAATAAAATACCTTCGTTGTATATTCCCATTTGTTTAAACTCTGAAAATTAAGTGTTTGAAATACGATGATAGATTTTTCTCTTTACCTTTTAGAAACAATTGATATTTGAGTTAAGGGACACTTTATTTAGGTTATTTTAGGTCAGGATAAGGTTCTAAAACAACTGGTATATCTATGAACATGACTTGAAAATTATGCATTCTAGTAATTCGGTATGGAGAGATAAGAGTTTGGTTGCTGAAATCATTTCTTCCATCAGAAAATTTTCAAGAGACATGTTTTTATCAATAAGAAACAATCATATTAAAACAGTGATGTTATTTTTAAAATCATGTTAATGTACTGAAACGTAAAATATAGTATTATCCAATTATACAAGGTTTATGAAACTAGAGGTGTTACATAACTACTCTCTCCCTCTCACAAAACACTAGTATGGATTTCCTGACATCCTCCAAGAAGAAACTTCACTGATTTCACCGGATTTAGAGATTTTCCATATTACCAATTAAACATATAACTGAGGTAGTTCCAAACTTCTCAATCTCATTTGTCTAAATGCAGCATGGGTAGCTTGGATCAATCGGATGTTGACATCTAAAGTTCCAATTACGGAAATTGTAAAGTGTATGGAGTTGAGAAACATTAGCATGAACTTACTATCTATAATTCTAACCAGTATACTCATCCTTGAGAATTTCGTAGCCAATGACCTAAGTTTGAAAACCATAGGTAACGATTCGAAAAAGATATGGTGCCTGGAGGACACCCTCTTGTCTAGCCTCCTGAAAGTTCATTAGTTGTAGAAAATTTCCAGCCAGGGTAATGTATCAGAATAGACCTTCATAATACTTTTTCTTACATGAAAAAAATAGTAAGTTGGGTATGAATCCTCATAATGTATTAGGACCCAGATCATCGGTGAATTTGAAGTATGCAAGGAGAATTAGATACTTGGTAAAGGTGTTTACAAGACGAATGTAGGTTTTCAAAGGATTCTTAGCCTTATAAACATGACTTGTCCAGTATAGTTTCTTATTTTTCTGTTTAGAGATACAGAAGGAATGATTCATCTGCCATCAGAAAATTTTACAAAAAATTCTACCTAGTAAGGCATAAAAAAGTTTTTAATTTTCTTCTAATTTTCTATGGTTTTCTAAACCAAACCTATGATACCAACTATCACGCACCATCCCTGAACATTCCCGATGCTGGTGCGGTTTCAAATAAATCATGGTGTGTAATTTTTTTATAAAAAAGATGTATATTACACATCATTTTCTAATAAATATGATATTTTTTGGTTTAAATCCTAGATAATCAGATACAAATATTAAAATTTCATAAAAACTGAAAGGGAAAATAATCTCAACAAATCATCCACCAAACAGTGTATCTCAAATAAACTAAACCATTAAAATTTAATTTAAAATTTAGGGGGAGCATATTAATTCCCAATAAGTGGTTTTGAAATAACATAATGTTTCAATTAAAACCTCTTGAAGATATTCCTTTGAAATCAAACATAAAAAAATTTCATAAGGAAAAATATAATACATCAATCATAACATAACATTTTTCAATGAATTATAAGTGAACATTTCAAGGAATACTAACAAGGTCACAATGGAACATATTCCAAATATAAGCATGATAGTACAAAATATTGGGTGTGAAGAATATAATGTAAGAGTAATTCTAACTCTAATAAGTGTGACATGTAATATTATAAGTACCTAATTTTAAATAGAGAGTAATACATCAATAGAGATTGCGGATAAAATAATAGCTTCAATTTCATCCATTGCTATTTGTGAAACATAAATTGGATGATAAATCTCTTAGTGCTAAAATAAACATAATTCCACATGAATTTACATTCTTTGATCCCCATAAGTACATGTTCTGTAACAATGAATATTCTACCAGTCGAAAATGCACATGGTTAATTAAATTTCATAGTCATAATGAGGGAAGTGCATATTCTAGACTGTGTCACGGCCTCGTGCTGGGAACATAAACTCTCTGTTGAGGCCTCATGCCAATACCATAATTCAATTTTAAGAAATGCATTGGACAATTACATTTCTATTTAATCTCAAGAGACCTACCAATGCATCAAGGGGATAGCGCGGGCCCCACCCACCACATACTAAGTCTAATGAATTCCTCATTTCTTTAAATCAAAGTTCTCATACAACTTTGATTTATTTAATTACTCATTACTTATTATTCCTAGTGTCACATTATACTTGGTTTCTGATTTCATATTATTCTATGTGTCCTATACCACTTTGAATAATTTATTTCCCATTTCATATTATTTAAGGTTTCCCATACCACTTTGAATAATTTAATTTCTATATTCATATTTTTCAATATGTCCAATAACACTTTGAATAATTTTGTTCCTAATTCCATAAAAGCCCATTTGAGATTGATTACATTCTTTTGAATTTACATATACAAATTGATTCATGCATATAAGTATTAAGAACAATACTAACAACTGCATGTCTATGGTGACAAATGACAAGTATGATATGCAGATTATAAAACATGTGACAATAAATAAAACACATAAAATATAGGTTAATCACATAAAATGATATCACCTAAAATCCTAATATGAAAGTAAAAAATTTATTTTTCAAAATACATAATTCTAAAATTAGCATAATTGTCATTTATATTTAAAACACATACTGATAAATGTTAATATTTAACAATACAAAACCTAATGATTGAAAACATTTATTGCGGCAGATTCAAGTGCTTTAGAAAAATAATTATTTCATGTGAAGCATGCATTCATAAAAATAAATTTAAACATATTTTTCTACAAGTGATTACCTTGTATATGTATAAAATATTGTTCACCCTTAAAAATAGGAGTTAATACAATAAAATGACTATTATTCATGTATATATGTGGGTTAGAAGAAAATTATATGAACTATATAAACATAACCTGTATTCACTTGATTTTCTCAACCAACAGAAGGTTTAATAAATTATTATGAGCATTATACATCTCACAAACATAATTAAATAACCAAAATTTTGTTTTTATGAATTCTTAGTCAGTTAATATTAAATCCCAAAGATATGTACATATATCCATATATACATTTATATGATTTTATACAAAAATATAATACTTTGTGTTATATAAAACTACTTAAACATTTAAACTAAATAATTAGGAGTCATAAAATTGAGAATAATATAGTTTTATCTAAAAATGTATGATTATATATATGTATATATAACAAATATATAAGTTGTATAAATTGGTTTTTCATGAGAAATATAGTCCCTTAGGTTTAAAATACTACTTAAACCCAAAATCTAGAAGTCTTAGAATCATGCATAAGAGAGGTTTCTATAAACCACAAGGTTAAATATTTATATATATATATGCGTGTGTGTGTGTGTGAGAGTATACCTACATACATATATGTATATGTTTTCAACCTAACAAAGCAATACAAACTTAAGTCCCTTTGTTCGAAGGACGAGAAGGATGTCTGGGGAAAATCGATGGAGGCACTAGTGTATTGACCCAATGTTTTTCAATGGATATTCCCTTCTTATAATTATGTAATAAAATAACATGAAAACACAAAATAATGAACTAATAAGTGATAAGTGACTTTTAAACATAATTTTTCCACTCCTTTGTTTGTAATTTCGAAAATCAGAGATACATGGTTGTGTTCAAGATGATTTTTGGAGTCTAAGGAAACAAAAATGATTTTTGGTGAATAGTAACGCAGCCTTAGGAATAATAACATACCCTTATGAATAGTAATATGAGCCTTATGAATAGTAAATCACCCAACATAAGAGTAACATTACCTATGAATAATTAAAAAAAATTTATACATCTTAGAAAGTGACAATTTGACCTCAGTGAACGTTTTGGTATTTTGTAAGTCATAAATAATTAATTATAATTCATTAGTTAATTTAAATGAATATTTTTACCATAAAATGTATTCATAAATTATTAAATAAATGTCTTATAGTTTTTAGATAAATTTATAAGACCCTACGTTATTTTTGAAAGCACTATAAAATCAGTTTTAATTTTATAAACTCTTTTTAAGCAAATTATGATTTTAATTAATTATTAAATTAATAGCATTTATAAAATTATTTTTGAAAAATGGACTTCATTTCTGGATTCTACATGTCAAAAAATGTTTGGGGTAAATTTTTGGGATTTTTCTGAGAAACATGAATTTTTGATGAATAGTGAAATATCATAATTTACAAAATAAGGTAAATAAACTAATTATAGGGTCATGTGTGATGTTCTGCTGATGTAATCCCACTTGGTTCGGTATTAAAATATAAAATTAATATTCTTGGTCATCTATGAATCACTATTCCTTGTCTTGTGGGGAAATAATAAACTAATGAATTTTATATTAGGAAAACCCCTCTCCCCACCACTATAAATACCACCCTTCACTCCCTCATTTCGTCACACCTCTCAAGATGAATCTCGCCCAAAAAATCTTCCCTAGCCCCTCCCCCACGTCCAAAAGATTTTGGTATCATCAAAATACCAAGACTATCTTATTTAAGGAGGATCTCAAGAAAAATATTTAAGAGGTAATTTGCCTCCCTCTTCTCCATGAATTTCCTTTCATGTTCAAGTTAATTTCTTGATCTCTCCACGCCTATCTTCATTCAAATTGTATTGTAACTCCATTATTATACATATAATGCAGTTTTATGATTCTAATGGGATATTATATCATCCAACCGCCTTCCCCTCTTCCTTTTATTTTATTAAAGAGAACGTTGTTCGTGAGGTGTTAATTTATCACCTTCAAGAACGACATGCTTTCTTCTTCCATTTCTACCTTCAGATCTGGTAATGGAACTATTTTTATGGTAGAACCAGAATATCGTATAGTTATAATCTCCTATTTCATGTTCTGGAACTAACTTATGACTACATTTATAGTGATAAATAAACAAGTTCATTATGATCGAAAAATCACTCAAATAAACGCAAATAATCATCATTTAATTCTTTTCTAAAGATTCACCCACATGGATCTAATATAATTAATTATAAAATAATTCAATATCCTATAATATCACTAATAACATGTAATATGATTTCTGGATGAGTACCCATGTTCTACCCTAACTTCAGTTTATGAATACAAGTGAACCACCCAAGAAAAACCATAAAAACGAACATCCTTGAACAATGTTTTTAAACTCTATATGTCATCCAATGGAACATAATATGACATAATGAAACCATAATGAACCCTATTAGTGTAAAAATGTTTCTGTATTTCTAATTAATGAATATAATGTCATTATACGTGACATTAATGAGAAGGAAGCATTCGTGTACAAGGTAAGGGAAAATTTTCAAACCCAACATTCAGCCTTCGGGTTCTACCTCTTTCACTCTATTTTGTTATGTTTACTGCTTAAAAATCATTTTTTCATCATTATCTTTACTTTTTTAGGATATAAGTATTTGAAATTGGTATTTAAGAAAAAACGAATGTTTTCCAAAAGAACACTTCTTTCAAGAACACTCCTTTTACCTCTCATTCAAGATTGACGGTTCTTGTAACATGTATTATATTCTCTCATTCTATTGGGAACCCAATGTTTATGAATGCGTTCTTATGAGATGAAACCCATTACTTTTCATGGGTTAATTATGATCTTTTATGTTATATGTTCATTGTGTAATGCATGATAAATGATAATGTTATGATGTGACAGGTGTTCCCGGAATTATATAGCGCAATATGAATGTTTAAATGTGACGGGTGCACCCAGAATTATACAGCACTCTAATGCATTGGGTAAAGTGATGAATCTCATGAGTAAATATGAAATAATGTGTGAAAAAGATTCTATATTTCTTCAATAGTATGTGTGTTAGTTAACCACTAAGACATGATGTTTCATTTTTATGCATTTCCACATTTCAAGTCTTTTATTTATGCTCCTATCATGTTCATGATCTTTTTCCTATGTCATGTTTATGCTCACACCATGATATATTGTTCTTATCTATCCTCTTATTGGTCTTTTAGCTCACCCATTTTTATGTATATCCTCAGGTGGCTACATGTATTAAGGAGATGACAAGTGCCAATAAGAAACTAGAGAAGAAGAGATTAAATAACTGTTTATACATAATGTAATATTTGTTATGTGTGGTCCTAGTTTTCCCAAGACACTAAACCTTTGGATCATCTGTGTGTAATACTATTATTTTTTTTATATTTGAAATGATGTAATAGTAATGTATGAAAAGGCTGGGTCACTATATTTGGTATCAGAGGAATGGATTAGTTAATTTGGGAATTAGGATTAGTGAACCCTAGAGAAAACATCTATTATGAGACTAAGTACAAATATGCACACAAGAATATTTACCTAGGGATCCCATATGTTATGTTTTTTTGTATAAATTGTTTAAATGAGTAAGTTATTCATGACCTATTTACTTATTTTTTGTTCTAACCTTTTCTATTTTAGAAAATGGTGGGAACCGGGAGAAATCAGGTCAACCACTCATGCGAGGGTCAATGCAACGATTGCCTGAACGACATCCCCAATGACTTGGGAGATGGAGTTCAAAACTTCATGGAAATGTTTTCCCAATTATTTCAGGTTATGAAAAAAACCATAATAATGGGGAACATCCTCCTTTACCAATGATGGATCCACTAGGAATCACATGTTTTATGTAGCAACGACCACTGAAATTTTGTTGATCATCTGATGGACTAGTTGCAGAACAGTGGGTCAACTCCATAGAGAATATATTTTCTATGCTTCACTATTCTGTGATGGAGAAGGTGACTCTAGATTTTTATCATCTAGACGTAGAAGCTGATCAATTGTGGGATTTGATTATGAACACCAAGCCAAAAGTTGAAATTGAAGAGATGGAATGTGAAGACTTTAAGTTAATTATTCTTAATAAGTATTTCCCACGAAATCTTCACACGAAGATGGAGAAAGAATTCATAGAGCTCAAGAAAAAAGATGGAGAATCTGTCACAACCTATGAAGCAAATTTCACAAGGCATGCATGGTACGCTTCGAGTTTGTTTATCAAAAATGATATCAAAATTGATATATTATTTAGTGAATTAAAACCACAACTTTTAATGTATCATGCAATTCGAGACTTTGGGAGTTATGAAGAATTTGTTCGGTGTTCTCTCAAAGTGGAGATGGAGTTTGGAGAATGGTACCATGGATATGGGTTTAAGAAAAGAAATATGGAGTTTCAATCTGGTGGATCTAATTTCAAAGGTGGGAAGAAAAATCAACGACCCACATGCCAAAAATGTGGGACGTTTCACCATGGGAACTGCCTCAAAGGGACACGGAAATGCTTCAAGTGTGGGAAAGAAGGACATCATGCTTGAGAGTGTCGAAAAGACATGAAAAGAAGGATAATTTAGCTGATGAAAGGAGAGAACCACTCATGGTTAAATGCTACAACTATAAGGAGCCAGGGAACTATGAAAACCAGTGCACTAAACATCGAGCTCTTGAGGGTAATCAGGGTCAGCAACCACTAAAGCTAAAGGAACAAGGGAAGGCCTATGACATCAATTCTGCAGAGGTGGAGCATGATAATGAAGTCTTACAAGGTACACTTCTTATTCACTCAAGAATGGAAAAAGTCTTATTTGATTCTGGTTCTATGTGTTCTTTTATATCTTTCATGTTTGCAAGAACTATAGAATCGAAGCCCTGAAACCTTGATGTAGTGATATTTGTAAAAACAACAAGTGGTGCAATCATTGCAACCCAAGTGTTTGACTCTTCTCCCATTGGTGTTTGTGGGAAGATTCTTCCAGAAAATCTCGTAATACATACCTTGGTGAAATTCGACGCTATAATTTGAATGGATTGGCTCTCGTTATATAGAGAAAATATCAAAGGTCGGTAAAAGGAAATATATTTTCATATTCCGAACCATCCCATGCTCCTCAAAAAATGCAAAGAAGATCATGAATCTCCTTTGAAAAGTCCTTCAATTGTGTGGGCGTTGATTCCATATGAAGATTCATACCTCGCCCAAAAGGATAAGTCGAAGGAAAGTGCCAACCTTGAACAAATTCCCATCATGAGGGAATATAGTGATGTATTTCTAGAAGAGTTACTTGGAATTCCCCCAGATTTTGAAGTAGAGTTCTCAAATTAACTCATACCCCGAGCTACTCTAATCTCGAAGTGTCCCTATAGGATGGCTCCTATCAAACTGGTGGAGTTCAAGAAGAAGGTGCAAGAGCGTCTGGACAAAGGGTTCACATGCCCAAGTGCATCAACATGGGGTGCGCCTGTGCTCTTTGTGAAGAAGATGGATGGAACCATGCGGTTGTGTATCAATTATCGCAAACTCAACAAGATCACCTTAAAGAAAAAGTATCCTCTCCCAAGGATTGATGACTTGTTTGACCAGTTAAGAGGAGCTCAATATTTCTCAAAGGTGGATCTTCATTATGGATATCATTAGGTAAAGGTGAAAAGGGATGATATTCCGAAGTCTACCTTCCAAAAAAGATATGGGAACTATGAGTTTTTGGGGATGCCATTTGGACTTACTAATGCCCCTATAATATTCATGGATTTGATTAATAGTGTCTTTAGACATTACCTCAAAAAAATTGTGGCATTTTTTATCAATGATATTCTCATCTACTCCAAGAGAAAGGAGGAACATGAAGAACATATAAGACTTGTGTTGGTTTTATTATGAAAGGAGAAGATGTATGCCAAGTTCAGCATGTGTGACTTTTGGATGAATCAAGTCACGTTCATGGGACATGTGATCACAAGTGAGGGAATTTCTGTGGATCCTTCAAAGAAAAAGGCGATTTTGGAATGACCCAGGCCCTCCAGTGTCACTGAAATTAGTAGTTTTCATGGATTAGCTGGGTACTACCGACGTTTTGTGAGATACATCTCACGATTGTCAAGCCCTAATTAAGTTAAAATGGAAATGGGTAAAGTATGCATGGATAGAAGAATGTGAGGGAATCTTCAAAGAGATAATGTGAAGGCTGATCACTGCACCTATACTCACACTACCGAAAATTGGAGAACTTTTTTTGATATATAGTGATGCTTCGAAGAAATGGTTGGGTTGTGTACTCATGAAAAATGATAATGTGAGAGCCTACGCCTCATGACAGTTGAAGATCCATGATGATAACTACCCGATGCAAGATCTAGAGTTGGAAGCCATGATTTTTTACTTGAAAATCTAGTGGCACTACCTTTATAGTGAGAAATGTGAAATATACAACAACCAGAAGAGCCTAAAGTATATATTCACACAAAAGGAACTCAACATTCATCAAAGGATATGGTTAGAGCTAATCAAGGATTACTATTTCTCTATTCACTGTCATCCTGGAAAGGCGAACAAAGTAGATGATGCCCTATGTAGAAAAGAACCTTCTACTCTATCCATGATTCAGACTGAGAAAGACCATATCTTCATGGATATGCGAATAATGGATTTGTAAATCATAATGGTAGGGGATACATCCTACCTTTCCCAAATGATTGTGTAACCACCCATATGGAAGAAGATTAAGGAAGAACAAAGGGATGACATGAAGATACAAAAGAGGGTGAATACAGTAAAGGAAGGGAAGCTACAAGAGTTCCATATCGACGAGGATGGTGTGATTCAGTTTGGAACATGGTTTTTTGTTCCTTCATCACCAGGGATAAAGAAAGAGCTATTGGATAATGGACATATCTCAGATTTCTCTATCTATATTGGGAGTACCAAGATGTATTGTGATCTCTTAGAACACTTCTAGTGGGATAACATGAAGATGGAGACTGCGGAATATATATCCAGGTTCTTGGTATGTCACCATGTTAAATTTGAGCGACAAAATTCCAAGGGTATGATGCAGCCATTGCTTATACCTATGTGAAAATGGGAAAATGTTACTATGTAAATTATCACGGGTCTCCTGAAGACGTCAAATAAATATAATGCAATATGGTTTGTGGCTGACCGACTCACCAAGAGTGCCCATTTTACAGCTATTCGGGAAGAACTCTCTCTTAAAAAAATTGCAAAGATATATGTGAAGGATGTGGTGAGACTGCACGGTGTTCCACTCTCAATTGTCTCTGACCGTGATCCAAGGTTCACATCTATGTTCTGGAAAATCCTTCAACATGATTTGAGGACTGAATTAAATTTCAGCACAACCTATCAACCCCAAACTCATAGCCAGTCTCAAAAGACTATTAAAATGCATGAAGATATGATAAGAGCCTTCTCTTATGAATTCAAAGGTGGTTTTGATCAGAATATCCCAATGGTTGAGTTCTCATAAAACAATATCGTATACTCGAGTATTCAGATGGCTCCGTATTATGCTCTTTATAGGAAGCGATGTCGAACTCCAACCAGTTGGGTTGAAGTTGGAGAAAGAAAGCTACATGGACCCGATCTTATTCAAGAGATGATAGAGAAGGGTCAAGTCATCCAGAAACACATTAAACTACTCAATGTCGGCAAAAGAGATATGTTGACAACTGTCAAAGGGACATGGAGTTCGACGTTGGAGAAATTTCTTCCTTTAAATATCTCTATGGAAGAGAGTCATGCGAATCGGGAAGAAAGGGAAGCTAAGCCCAAGGTATATTGGCCCCTTTTAAATCCTTGACCATAGGGGAGTCGTGGCCTATCGTCTAGAACTTACACCGAATGTGGCTCAAGTTCATGATGTGTTTCATGTATCACTACTGAGAAAGTACATACCAAACCCGTCACATGTACTAAACTCAGAGGTGGTGCAGCTAGAAGATGATCTCCCCTATGAGGAGTAGCCAGTAAAGATTTTGGATATGAGACATAAGGTTCAATGCAACAAGATGACCCATCGTGTCAATGTGTTGTTGAGGAACAATAAGTTTGAGGAAGCAACTTTGGAACAAGAAGAGGAAATGAAGGAGAAACACCATCACCTGTTTGTGTAAAGTGAAATTTTAGGGGCGAAATTTTTTAAGGGGGGAAGAATGTGAAGATCCAATGTTTTTCAATGGAAATTCCATTATTATAATTATGTCATAAAATAACATAAAAACAAAACATAATGAACTAATAAATGATA
Source organism: Viscum album (assembly GCA_963277665.1). Classification (NCBI taxonomy): domain Eukaryota; kingdom Viridiplantae; phylum Streptophyta; class Magnoliopsida; order Santalales; family Viscaceae; genus Viscum; species Viscum album. Next base: position 1,289,599,947 of record OY728138.1, on the reverse strand, counting down.
ATTTACCTTGATACATAAGTTCGTCACTCCTGTGTTTGAAATTTTTAAATTTCGACATACACGGTTGTGTTAAAGATGATTTTTGGAGACTAATGATACAAAAAAATATTTTAGTGCATAGTAACGTACCCTTAAGAATAGTAACATACCCTTATAAATAGTAATATGACCCTTATGAATATTAAATCATCTAACAAAATAGTAACATTACCTATGAATAATTAAATAAAATTTAGACATCTTAGAAAGTGACATTTTGACCTTAGTAAACATTTTTGTATTTTTTAAGTCATAAATAAATAATTATATTTAATTAGTTAATTTAATAGAATATTTTTCCCCTAAAATGTATTAAAAAATTATTTAATCAATATCTTATAGTTTTTCGATAATTTTATAAGACCCTACGTAATTTTTTAATGCACTATAAAATATGTTTTATTTTTAAAAACTGTTTTTATGTAAATTATGATTTTAATTAAATATTAAATTAATAGTATTTAGAAAATTATTTCTGAAAATTTTACTTTATATATTGATTCTACACTTTGAAAAATGGTTGGGGTAAAGTTTTGTGATTTTTCTGAGATACATGAATTTTTTATGAATAGTGAAATACTGAAATTTACAAAATAAGCTAAATAAGCTAATTATAGGGTCATGTGTGATGTTCTTCTGATGTAAGCCCACTTGGTTCGGGATTAAATTATAAAATTACTATTCATGGTCATCCAAGACTCACTATTCCTTGTCTTGTGGGGAAATAATAAACTAATGAATTTTATATTAAGGAAACCCCTCTCCCCTCCAATATAAATACCACACTTCACTCCCTCATTTCCTCACACCTTTAGAGCACCAAGACTTCTCTAAACTATTCCCAAAAATCTTCCCTATCCCTCCCCCTGGTCCAAAATCATCTGGTCTCCTAAAAATAGAAATACTAGCTTCCTTAAGGAGGATCTCAAGAGGAAGATTTAAGAGGTAATTTCTCCCCCTCTTCTTCTTTAGTTTCTTTTCAAGTTGAAGTTCATTTCTTAATCTCTCGCCACCTATCTGCAACCAAATTGTATTTTAACTCATTTCTTATACATATACGTTAATTTTATGATTATAATGGGATATTATATCATCCAAATCCATTTACCTCTTCCTTATATTTTATTAAAGAGAACGTTGTTCGTGAGGTGTTAATTTATCACCTTCAAGAACGACATGATTTCTTATTCCATTTCTACCTTCAGATCTGGTCATGAAAAAAAATTAATGGTAGAACCAGAATATGATATAAGTATTATCTCTTATCTCATGTTATGGAACTAACTTATTACCATATTTCTAGTGATATAAAAAACAAGTTCATTATGATCGAAAAATCACTCAAATTAACCCAAATAATAATCATTTAATTCTTTTCAAATGATTCACCCACATGGATCTAATGTAATTCTTTATAAAATCATTCAAGCTCCTTTAATATCACTAATAACATGTAATATCATTTTTGGATGTTTTCCCATGTTCTACCCAAACTTCAATTTTTGAATACAAGTGAACCACCCAAGAAAAACCATAAAAATGAACGTCCCCGAACAGTGTTTATAAACTCTATAAGTAATCCAAAGGAACATAATATGACATAATGAAACCATAATTAACAATATTAATGTACAAATGGCTCTACATTTATAATTAATTAATATAATTTCATTATACATGACATTAAAGAGAAGGAAGCATTCAGGTACATGTTAAGAGAAAATTCTCGAACCCAACTTTCATCATTCAGGTTCCCCCTCTTTCACTCCATTTGGATATGTTTACTTCTTAAAAATCTTTTTTTCAACATTATATTTACTTTTTTGGGTTATAAATGTTTGTCACTGGTATTTAAGGAAACCAAATTTTTTCCAAAAGAACTCTTCTTCCAAGAACACACCATTTACCTCTCATTCAATATTGACGGTTCTTGTAATAGGTATTATATTACCTCATTAATTTGGGAACCCAATGTTTATGAATGTGTTATTATGAGATAAAACCCATTCCTTTTACTGGTTTCATTATTTTTGGTTGGAGTGGACACTCAAGAGGGGGGTGAATTGAGTTCCAATTAAAATTTCTGTTAAAAATATTTCTTTTAAAATCCCCTTTTTTAAAAACAATGTTAAAATGTAGTGAATTTATATAGAGTGTAAATGTTAAATTAGTTTATTAGAGATTTATTAGGTCTCAGTTAATTTAATCTAAAGATGAAATTGAATTTTGAAACTAAATTACCAGTTTACAATAAGTATAAACACTTCCTAATATAAATATCAAAGTAACTTTAAAATAGTTTTGTATTTAAAAGTAACAATAGAAGAATATGAAATATATATAGTATACTTATGAATTAAAATAAAATTCACAGAAGATGTAACTGAGAGGTTTAGTCTCAAGCCGAGACTTAGTCCTCTCAACAATTTATATAAATTGATCCACACCCTGGATCGGGGTAAAAAACAGTGAACACACTGTCCAGGTCCAATGACCTCTACCATACTTCTACTTGGTAATACAAACAACAGTTCAAAATTGACCAGGTCTTACTTGACCTCTACCACTAACCACAGTTCGATAAAATGGAGTTATAGAGTTCGAATGAGGATTTTGGAATCCTCCAACTTAGATCAGGAGACAGTGGGTGTGTAAAATAAACAAGATACACACACTGCTCGAAATGTAAATGAAAGAATCACTAAAGTATGTATGAAAGAGTTTAGAAGATCTTTAGTGATTGTAAATGTAGCTCTGGACCCGTTTGGTTGGTCAAAGACGATTCTAAGTCCTTCACTGGTTTTTGTTCTGAAATATAGAGTGTCGTTTTCTTCTTTTCTTCTATGTTCATCTTATCAGCCTGTGTGCATGAAGTGTCTATTGTAGTTCTTCACTCAAGATGCATCTTGGGATCTATTCTAGAATGAGTAGCTTCATGTATATCCAGTAATCTTGGAGTATGGATGTATTCTTGTGTGAATGCACCACGTTTGAATTCTGTTAGAGCCTTTTTCTTTTTAACCATTCATGTGCCTTCTTAGTTACTTGATTCTTGATGTATGCACACCTCGTGTTAACTTCATCTCTCAATCTTTTTATCTAGGTTTTATCTTCCCTTTTATATCATTCATAACAGACAACAGGGAATGATTACCTTTTTCATGGGTACTAGGTATGGTTCCCTGACATGGCAAAAAAAATCATTAAATACCATTAACTGCATTAAAAACATCAAATGTAACTGTTAGCTTAACGAATAAATAGTATTGAGTATAGAGTTTGACTGGTTGGTCAATCATTAGTATCTTCCTGTTGGTAGACATATATAATGGACTTTTTGTAGTATTGACCTTCCATTGGAAGCTCTATAAACTTGTATTGGTAGATCTTTGCATCGTTAGCTCTTGGTGTTTGTACCGGTAGATATTTACATATGTAGCTATTACTCTGTGTATCTGTACCTTTGTACATATCAGTAGCTTGGTAGACTTGTTTTATCGATAGCTATCTATCGATATCTCTTTTTTGTATCGGTCTCCCTTGCTTAGTTCTAGTGATTATGTGTATTGGTAGAATTATGCACATCTGTAGCTCCATTCATTACTATTGGAAGACTTATCGGTAGCTTGTTCTATGATTACCGGTGGACTTGTACATATCAGTAGCTCTGTGTATTGGTGACTTTAGCTTATTAGTGACTGTGTCTATCTGTAGACTTAGTATATCGGTAGACTAAGTACTGATAGCTCTGTATCAGTGGCTATATAAAGATTAGTAACTAACACGTATCTGTTTTATGGAAAACATATCTGATTGGGTTAGAATTACTTAAAAACACATACAACAAGGGATAAACATTGATTAACATTTTTCAAGGTTTATTTTAATTTTATTATCATCTTGATAGGATGTCATATATTGAGCTAATTAGAGTATAGATAAACATTAATGGGGATTATAAAAGTATGAGAAAGCATAGTTGGGATTATCAAAATATATGAGGTCAACAATCTCCCAATTTTTGATAATAACAACTTATGATTTTTATGGTTTAAAACAATGAGTAGTTGTATCAGAGAATATATCATTAAATGAAATTATCTCATAGAAAATAGTATGTGATAGAACATAATGTATTAGAGGTAGAATTAAATGTAATGATATCAGAGGGGAAAATCATGGTAGTTGTTCCTTAGATAATGTTGCTCCCCCTTTGAGAATATTTCTCCCTCTTTGATACATAGATAATATTTATCCCCCTTTGTGATAATGAAAATGTGGGAAACAAGAAATAGACAAAGGAATATAATGAGAAATAAAGGAAATCCAATTGTATTAAAAATTTGCAAAAAGGTACTTAGACAGAAAACAAAATACAAAGGATTCCTATCAAACAACTCAGCCACTTGTTCAGTCCACATCCTCAATGTGAGATTTGAGCTTTGGATCAGAAGAGGATTCAGACTATGTGGATGGTGGTGAAGGCTTAGGAATTCCAGAATATATCATAGGAGGCTGAGTGACTAAAACTGTGCCTCGCTTGAACTGAGGAGTCCTCTGAGTAATCATAGGTGTAAGGCTTCGAATGGCTTGGGTTGCAGTCATATGAACAGGAGAAGTAGTAGAGGCAGAGGCAGGTAAACCAGGAAGTACAATCACTGGCCTAGCATCGACATGCAGAAAGGCAGCAAAAGATTTTTCAAATCCATAACTAGTACTCCTCCTCTCTCCATATAAGAGATGAAATCATCCTTTTTCTCCATGAATTTGTCCAAGGGTGGAGTCCATTCCCTTAGTTTGCTGACTTGCTCTCTGAAGGCTTGATTGACAGGAGGTAACTTCATGTTTTCGAACAGAATATTGAAATGATTGTTGAGTTGATTCTTGGTGTAAACCATTTGAAAATAGGATTCCACCTTTTATTTAATATCTTTTTGAGAGGAAGAAGCTTCTCTCATATAGTCTTGGGATATCTTCATTATTTCTCTAGAAAAATCTCTAGTAGCAAGAAAAAAATATCTCAGGTCGGATGAGTCCACATGGCCACTGGTTGAAGCTTGACCAAGCTCATCCTTCATCAAAACTTGTATCTTATTAAAATCCACTGAGGGTTTAGAAGCAACAGAACCAACATAGAAAGTTAATGTTTCCATGAAGTTCTTGGTCAACCCACTAATAAAATTTTGGACTTGGGAATCTTTGGGTTTAGCATGATCTTTCATTGAGGTTTTAAAACAGTCAAACATTGAAACCATCTGGCATACAACACTTTTGAAATAGGCTAAGTCCTTGTCTGGTTGAGATTTTTAATTCATGTAAGAGTATGAAGAGATAACCAATTTCATTAGAGCTTCAACATCAGCTTCAAGTCTAGAAACTTGAATCTGGAAGTCTGTAACTTCTTCCACTATTTCTGCCTCAATGGTTGACAAATTGAAATCGAGATAATGTTCAAAATATTTTTCCAAATTACTCATCTCTTCAACAAAGTTTAGCATCATCTCAGCAACAGAACCACTAAAGGAATCATTTATATCATCCTTTAATGAATCAAGATCAGCTCTAGTGATCATATCAGTAGGAGAAATCATAGCAGATGCTATTTAAGATACTATGTTGACCATTGATTCAGTCATAATTGATTGGATTGTTGACACCAGTGAAGCTTCCATCTTCATTGTCTCTTCCACAAAACTGTCCTTAAGATTTTTTTTCAAAATATCTAGGTCATGCATTCTAACCACATATTCAGGTAGAAACTCATACTCAATATCATAAATGATTATTGGTCTATTTAGAGATGCCTCATTATCAGAATCTGGATAGTCTAATCCACAAACAACAAAACCTGGTTCTGTTTCCCAATGCTCAATCTCAATAGCCACACACACACTTCCAAACTTGGTTTGATGCTCCCCCACAATGGGTGCATTCTCTTGTACATCAAGGGCATTCTCATCAACTCTTTCTTCCTCAAATGAATATTCTACTATCAACTCTTTCTCTACAATAGCATGTGGGTCCTCTGGATTAGGTACAACTTCTTCTATTTCTCCTACTACATCCTCAGTAGGCACAACTATGCTTCCAATTAATAGACACAGACATAAACAGACATAATCAGAGTCTTTAGATTCATTCTCCTTTTCTTCTTTATGCTCAGGGGCTGGCTGGTCTTCCTCATCAGCAGAAGTCTCTCCTACTAAGGCTTCCTTTTGAGAAGATATAATTTCAGCAAATGGACTTGGAGGAAAGTCTGGATCTCTTCCATAATTCAGAGATGATTCTTCTTCTTCAGTCTCATAACTATACTCAGGTTCTTCTTCAACAGGTCCTAGACCTGGATCCGTAACATCCTTAGGTCTTGATGTATGATCCACATGATTAAATTTATCATATTACTTTTGGTTATCATTGACACATTATCCTCTCCATGGGTTCCAATTTATCTTCATGTATTTTCAAACTGTTCTTGTGATACAGAATTTTTTCTTCATTACCACTGTCTCATCTTGAGACTCAGCTATCCCATTCACTTTGATTATCACTGAAATTAACATGTAAAAGAATGGGGAATTATTCTTTGATTTTGGCCTTGTCATGTCTTCCATTTGAATCAACAACAACTTGCACAGATTTACTTTTACACAATGTCTCAAGAGATGCAAGAGATAGATATCATGATACAATAATTTCTCAAAGTCTCCTCACCTTGGCATTAAGACATGCTGAACAAATTTGAACAACAATCTATTCTCTCCATCCATTTCAGCAGCTACTACATGTCTTTGATTTCCATCACTGGTGAGCTCCACCAATGCTGTCTCATAATAGAATATCTCACTTGTAGGTGGTATAGATTTCGAGACATATCTAGATACTCCTTCATGCAGAACCTTCAAGCATTCATCCCACTCAACAGATGAAGAAGACATCTACTTTCTATTACTAAAAGAAGTCACACGGTTTTCATTCTCAGATTTCTCAAAGCTTACAAAATCCAAAAATTGTTTCACCAGCTTTAGATAATAGGGGCCATTGTTGCTCAAAAAAAATCTACCCACTTTTGATCTTCTAGCACTTCAAGCACTAACGATTTTCTAGGCAGTAAATATTCCACACACAACTATTTTTAAATCACAATAACTATATTATGAAAATGAGGATTCACTGGTCACCCACCCGACCTAGTTCTTCCAACAATACCACTTTCTTCTGGCTCATACTTTTTGTTCTTTCCTTTTGGTTCCTCAAAGTCATCTCTGATGGTTGGAATTTTGGTTTTTCCCATCACTGGTTTGAGGGATTTAGGGTTCTCGAGAGATTCAGGAGCTAAGGTTTGATGGTAAGGGTTTGAGGACCAGTGGATTTAGAAGTAGCTATGACTTTATTTTTATCATTTAGGAGTCCTAAAATAAATAAATAAAATGAAATAAAGTTAAAACGATTCATATTCTTGCGGTAGACAGAAGTTTAAAACAACGCACTCATCAGTAGGGTCTATCAGTGAGAATTCCTATCAGTGAGGTATCATCAGTGAGGTTACATTGGTGAGGTATCATCGCTGAGGTTATATCGGTGAGGCTACATCGGTGAGGTATCATTGGTGAGGTTACATCGGTGAGGTAGCTACCGATCAAGGTTAATCATTCCTAACTCATGTTTAAAGTAACTTAACCTATCCAAACTCAAAGGTTTGGTGAAAATGATAGCTAATTGATGTTCAGTACCTATAAATTCAAGATTAATATCACCCTTTTGGTAATGTTCTCTCGAGAAATGGTTTCTTACATCAATGTGTTTGGTCCTAGAGTGAGACATAGGGTTCTTTGAAATGTTTATTGCACTAGTGTGGTCACATTTGATAGAAACATGCTTAAAATCATATCCATAGTCCAAAAGAGTGTGTTGCATCCATAGAATTTGTGCACAGAAACTACCAGCAGCTATATACTCTGTTTCTAAAGTAGAAAAATCTATAGAATTCCACTATTTACTACACCATGATACTATGGATTTTCCCAATAAATGTCATTTTCCAGATGTGATCTTTCTATCAAACATGCAACTAGCAAAGTCAACATCTGAATAACTCATTAACTCAAAGAATTGTCCTTTTGGGAAAAAGAAACCTAAGTTTACAGTATGTTTAAGATATTTGAAAATTTTTTGACTGCAAGAAAATGAGATTCTTTTGGATTAACATGAAATCTGGCACACATACACACACTAAATATAATATCTGGTCGACTAGCAGTAAGGTAATGTAAGCTTCCAATCACATCTCTATAATTGGTTTGATCCACTGGTTTCCCAGATTCATCTACATCCAATTTACAGACTGTACTCATAGGAGAATCACTTTCCTTAATAATATCCCAACCAAAATGTTTTAAAATATCATTTTTATTTTTAATTTGATTCAAAATAATATCATTTTAATTTTTAAAAACTTGAAATCATAGAGAATATTTAAATTCTCCCATTAAACTCATTTCAAATTCATTTTGCATACTCTTTGAGAAATTAGTACATAAGGAATGTTTAGAAGATCCAAAAATAATATCATCAACATAGATTTGTACTATTAAAACATCTTTAGATTTTATTTTAATAAAAAGAGTTGGATCAGCAATCCATTTAGTAAAACTTTTTGAAATAAGAAAATTACTAAGTCTATCATACCAAGCTCTTGGAGCTTGTTTTAAACCATATAAAGCTTTAGAATGTTTAAAAACTTGTTTTGGAAAAAGAGGATTAGTAAATCAGGGTTGTTGTTCAACAAAAACATCTTTAATTATAAATCCATTTAGAAAAGCACTTTTGACATCCATTTGATATAACATCAAATTAAGATGATTAGCATAGGAAATTAGAATTTTAATAGCTTCTAATCTGGATACAAGTAAAAAGGATTCCTCATAGTATATACCTACCTCTTGACTATATCCTTGTGGAACTATCCTAGCTTTGTTTCTAACTATGTTTCCAGACTCATCAACTTTGATTCTAAACACCCATTTAGTGCCTATTTTCAAAGTGTCCTTAGGTCTGTCAACTAATTCCCAGACATTGTTTTTTTCAAATTGATTTAACTCTTCTTGCAATTCCATTACTCAAATTTTATCATTGGTAGCATCATTGAAATTTTTTGGATCTAGCTGTGAAAGAAAAGCTAGATGTTCAACCTGGTTTCTTAGAGAAGCTCTAGTCTGTGTCCCTCTATGAATATTACCAACAACATCATCTAAAGGATGATTCTTTAGAATCCTAGTTGATAAAGTAAAGGTAGGGCTAGAAATTTTAGGTTTATCTCTATGTTCATGATTAAAAGAAGCAGATTCTAGAATATGTCTAGAACTGGATATTTTTACAGCAAGTTCTTTAGTTTTATCATTAAGGTCCAGAACAGTCAAATATTCTTATAGATTTTCAAGATAGGTTTTAGGCTCATGTGGATCAGTTTCATTAAACATGATGTGAATAGATTCTTTCACACATTTGGTTCTTTTGATAAAGACTCTATATGATTTTCTAGTTAAAGAATATGAAAGAAAAATTCCTTCATCACTCTTAAAAGAAAACTTGTCAACATTATCATTTGTATTAAGAATAAAAACATTGTAGCTAAAGACTCTACAGTAACTAACATTAGGTTTTCTTTTATTCCATAATTCATAAGGGGTCTTCTTGAGAACAGGTCTAATCAATACTATATTAATAATATAACAAGCTGTATTCACAACCTCAGCCCAAAAGTAAATAGGAAGGTCATACTGATTAAGCATGGTTCTTGCTATTTCTTGAAGGGTTATATTCCTTATTTCTACTACACAATTCTGCTGAGGTTTCCTAGGAGCAGAAAATTTGTGACTATAGCCATTGTGTGAGAAATAACATTCAAACTCATTATTTTCAAACTCACGGCCATGATCACTTCTCAGGGTCTTAATCTTAAGTCCAATAAGGTTTTCTATAGACTAGGAGTATTTATAAAAGTAAGAATAAGCTTCAGTTTTGTGAGCTATGAAGTATACCCAAGTATATCTAGAAAAGTCATCTACTGGGACATAGACATAGTGCTTCCCATTTAAACTGAAAACTCTAGAAGGTCCGAACACAACCTTGTTAACCAACTCGAGAGGTTTAGAAGTTGAAAATTCATTCTTTGATTTAAAATAAACATTATGTTGTTTTCGCTTTTGACAGGGATTACAATCTTTGTCATTTTAGAATTCAAGTTTAGGTAGGTCTCTAACCAAGTTCTTCCTAGTCAACTTTCTAAGTGAATAGATGTTGCAGTGTCCTAATCTTTTGTTCCATATCCAAGATTCTTTATGAATATCATTTAAGGAAGTAACATTTTGCTTAGCTAGAGAATTCACATCAACAACATAAACATTTTCATTTCTTAAAGCAGAAAATACTAAAATATTTATAGAGTTAAAAACATCACAGAAATCATTTTCAAATTTCATATTAATTCCATCATCACATAATTGAGAAATACTTAATAGGTTATGCATAAGTCCATCAACAAATAAAAAATTAGAAATTAAAATTGAATCCGTGTTACCAATCTGTCCTAGGCAGATGATTTTTCCATTAGAATTATCACCAAAGGTGTCATAGCCTCCATCATCATTGATTATAATCTTGATGCGTGAATAATCACCAGACATATTCCTTGAACATCCACTGTCTAAGTACCATACCTTCTTGTGAGAAATCTTCAAACATGTTTCCTAAAAAAATGATTTAGATGGAAAATGATTTTGGTACCCAGATCTCCTTGGGTCCAGATAAGATAGCAATCAAAGCATTAGGTACCCTTATTTTTCTTATGGGTCTCATATAATTTACAGAATCAATAGATTTTGGAAGATAAAATTTATTTTATCTATAACCATATGAACAACTAGTTGAAGCATATGAATTTCTAGAACTAGAATAAGCATAATTTTATCTGGATTTAGAAATAAATGGAGTTTTAGTGAACTGACTTTTTCCAAGTTGGTATCCCAAACCAGTAGTTTATTTTGGTGAAACTTCATTTCCTAACATTTTAGTTAGATTATCCTATCCATTTGTGAATTTTTCTAAGTCATTTTTAAGTTACTTATTAGGCATTTTCAGTTCTATATTTTCATTTACCAGTTGGACATTATTTTCCTTTTCTATATCAATGACAGATTTAACATTGGTAGTGAGAGCATATTGTTTCTTTAATGATTTATATTTGTCCTTAAGTTCATTACATGTTTCTTCCATCATGATACAATATTCAAATAGTTTCTCACTAGACATGGTTTCAGATTCAGAATCTGTTCCATAATAATAATCATTCAGTCTAGGAGAAACAACTACCTCATAGGTATTGGTCATGAAGCACATGTTGGCACGATTCATTTCAGAACAAGAAACATCAGATCCACTGGTGCTGTCTTCTGAAGCACTCCAAGTAGCTTTTATGGCATTATTGTACCTGTTGTCTGTATAATCATGTTTTTTTAAATTTTAATTTTGGACAGTCAGCGTTGATGTGTCCTTTCCTTTTTCATTCATAGCAGATAATATCATCTTCCATATCATATTTTTTCCAGTCCTTATTCCACTTACCTCTATTGTCATACTTTCCTTGGTAATTTGATTTTCTAAATAATTTATTGTTCCTATATAACTTCTTAAATCTCATGGCTATTTATGCCATCTCATCATCACTGTAAGAGTCCAAATATTCACTGGTTGAACTTTAAGTTTGTATTTGAACGTTGTCTTTGTCCTTGCTCTTTTAAGTAGTAGATTTGAATTCCACATACTTTCTCTTGGGATCATCTCCATCCTCCTTATTCACCTTGAGTTCTTCCTCATACATCATTAATTTACCAATAATCTCTTTTATAGGCAGAGCTCCAATGTCACATGATTCTATGATTGAAATAGAAGTTCCCCTCTATCTTTCTCATAGACATATTAAGATTCTAATTATTTGTTCCTTTGCAGGACCATCCTTTCCAAGAGAGATCATAGTATTGACAATCTCATTGAAAATGAGACAAATGTAATAAATAGATTCATCATTCTTCATTTTAATATTATCATATTTGATAGAATAATTATTCAGCCTCATTTCTTTAACATTGGTTGTTCCTTCATGAGAAACACTCAAAGTATCCCAAATTTCATAAGCAGTTCTGCAAGACGATATTCTATTAAACTCTTCATCTACTAAAGCACAATACAGGGCATTCATAGCTTTACAATTTTTATTGTAAGTAGACTTTGTAGGTTCATCCATAGTTGTTCTACCAGTTTATGGAATTTTTTATTATGACTCTATAGCAGTCCAAATATCAAAACCCATACTTTCGAAATGAATTTTCATCTTAAGTTTCCATTGGGCATAGTTAGTACCATTGAAGAAAGGTGGAATGTTAGAAGAAGCACCTTCTAGTCTATTATCCCTAGCTAGATTTTAGAGAATAATTTTAAAGAGATAAAATTTAGAACTAAAAGAAATTTAAGATCTTTAATGATGCAACTAAAATCACATATGAAAGACAGAGTATTTGAAAAATTGTATTAATAAAAACAACCCTCCGATACCAATGTTTTTCAGAGTGAACACTCAAGAGGGGGGTGAATTTAGTTCCAATTAAAATTTCTGTTAAAAATATTTTTCTTAAATTAACCCTATTTAAAAGAAAAGTTAAACTGTAGTGAATTTATATAGAGTGTAAATGTTCAATTAGTTTCTCAAAGATTGATTAGGTCTCAGTTAATTTAATTTGATGATTAAATTGACTTTTGAAACTAACTTACTGGTTTACAATAAGTATAAACACTTTCAAATTTAACTATCAAAGTAACTTTAAAATAGTTTTGTATTTCAAAGTACCAGCAGTGGAATATGGAATATATATAGTATACTTATGAATTAAAATAAAATTCACATTAGATGTAACCAAGTGGTTCAGTGTCAAGTCGAGACATAGTTCTCTCAAAAATTTATATAAATTGATCCACACCCTGGATCGGGGTAAACAACAGTGAAAACACTATCTAGGTACAAAGACACATACCAGAGTCCTATGTGGGAAAACAAACAAAAACCTACAGCTGTCTAGGTCTTACTTGACCTCTACCACTAACCACAATGGGATAGAAGGGAGTTATTGAGTTCGAATGAGGATTTTAGGAACCTCCATCATAGCTCAAGAGACAGTGTGTGTAAAACAAATAGAATACACACACTGCTCAAAATGTAAATGAAAAAATCACTAAAGTAAGTTTGAATGAGTTTAGAAGAGCTTTAGTGATTGGAAATGCACCTCTGGACTCTTTTGATTGGTCAGAAAAGCTTTTATGTCCTTCACTGGTTTTTGTTCTGAAAAACAGAGTGTCGTTTTCTTCCTTGATTCCAGGTTCAGCTCATCATCTTGAGTGAATTAAGTGTCTGTTGTAGTTTTTTCACTCATGATTCATCTTGTGTTCTCCTCTAGAATGAGTATCTTCATGTCTGTCCACTGTTCTTGGAGTATGGATGTAGCCTTGTGTGAATGTACCACATTTGAATGCTATTAGTGCCTTTTTCTTTTTCACCCTCCATGTGCCTTTTTAGTTCCTTGATTCTTTCTATATACACACCCCATGTTCACTTCATCTCCAACTGTTAACAGCTAGGTTTTATCTTCCCTTTTATAGATTTCAGCACTGGCGAATGGGAATGATTACCTTTTGAATGGGTACTATGTACGGTTCCCTGACATGGAAACAAAAATCATTAAATAACATTAACTGCATTAAAAACATCAAATGTAACTATTAGCTTAATAAATAAATAGCATTGCATATAGAGTTTGACTGGATGGTAAATAATTAGTAGCTTCCTGTTGGTAGATGTGTATGGTGGACTTTGTGTAGTAGTGCACTTCCATGAGTAGCTCTTTGAACTTGTATCGATAGCTCTCTGCCTTGGTAGCTCTTGGTGTTTGTACAGGTAGCTCTTTACATCGATAGCTCTTAATCTGTGTATTGGTAGCTCTATACATATCGGTAGCTCGGTAGACTTGTTTTATTGGTAGCTATCTATCAGTAGATCTTCTTTGTATCGGTCACTCTTGCTTAGTTCTAGTGATTATGTGTATCGGTAGACTTATGCACATCAGTATCTCCATTACATACTATCAGAAGACTTATCAGTAGCTTGTTCTATGCTTACCGGGAGCTTGTACATATCGGTAGCTCTGCGTATCGGTGAATTTAGCTTATCATTGACTCTGCCTAGTGGTAGCCTAAGTCTATCAGTAGACTAAGTACCCGTAGGTCTATTTCAGTAGCTATATGCAGATCAGTAACTAACACTTAACTTTCTTATGAAAAACATATTCTATTGGGTTATAATTACATAAAAACTCATACAACCTGAGGTAATCACTGATTAACATATTTCAAGTATTATTTTAATAATATTATCATCTTGATAGAATGTCATAGATTGAGAGAATTATAGTATAGTTAGTCATTAATTGGGATTATCAATGTATGTGAAATCTTATTTTGGATTATAAAAACACACGAGGTCAAAAATTATGTTCATTTATGTTATATGTTCATTGTGGCATGCACGATAAATTATAATGTTATGATGTGACGGGTGCGCCTGAAATTATATAGCGCAATATGAATGTTTAAATGTGACGAGTGTGCCCGGAATTATATAGCGCTCCAATTCATTGGGTAAAGTGATGAATCTCATGAGTAAATGTGAAATAATGTGTTAACAAGATGCTAGCTTGGTTCACATGTATGTGTGGTAGTTAACCACTAAGACATGATGTTTCATTTTTATGCATTTCCACATAACAAGTATTTTATTTATGCTCCTCTCATGTTCATGATCTTTTTCCTATGTCATGTTTATGCTCACCCCATGCTATATTGTTCTTATTTATCCTCTTATTGGGATTTTAGCTCACCCCTTTTGATATATATCCTCAGGTGGTTACATGTACTAAGGAGAGGACAAGTGCCAATAAGAAGCTAGAGAAGAATAAATTAAATAAATTTTTTTCTTAATGTTGTATTTTTTATGTGTGGCCTTAGATTTCCCAAGACACTAAACCTCTGGATCTTCTATGTGTAATACTATTATGCTGTTTATCTTTGAAATGATGTAATAGTAATCTATGAAAAGGATGGGTCGCTATAACTGGATAGTGGAGAAGCTGTATGATTTGAGTGAAAGCTGTGTTGTATATATAAATTATATATAATATACTTTTAAAGGAAATATCATGGAAAACCAAGGAATACTCAGTTTAAAATTAGGCCAAACATGTCGGTCATGTGGAAAATGGGTGAATAGAGGGGTCACTGGTGTCAGGAGCGAATAGAAAAAGAAAAAAGATGGTAGCGAGGCTACTGGTTCAGTGCATGTGAGAGGATTAAGAGGAAGGGGACAAGAGAGAAAATGAAAAATGAAATAGGAATGTGGGATGTAACCGAAAAAGATCCAGTGGTTGAGGCGTGTCAGTGGATTTTAAAATGAATGATCAGTTGAGATTAAATCTTAACTCGATCGGATGGTTATGGCACAACACGATGGATTAAAACGAGATGAACGGTCCAGATTAGATCATTTGTGATCTGACAGTTATTAGTGACTTGGTGATTTAACATGAATTGAATGGTCGTGATTAGATCGCGATGGATCAGATGAATAAAAAAATGTGGAGGAAAATCTTCAGCCATGTGGCTCAATGGATAGACTAATCAGACAGTCCGAGTTCCGTGCGGTGAGATCTGACGGTCCAGATGTGATCCCACATTAACATTCCAACCGCACATCAAAACAAGATGGGTTTCGTAGCCCCCTTATAAGCACGAACCTCCTGGCCATAGTTCAGATTACTCCCTCCCCCCTCCCGGTACTGCCCTGTATCAGGTTCTGCGGGTGCCCACTACGCCCACCCTTGCCGATGGGCTACCCCACATGGTGGTGCTTTCTGGTTCCCTTTAACACACGCATTAATTTGCGCTCTTAGTGCCTACAATGCCCCTTATGTGCTCAAATTATCACGCACCATGTGTGTGCACCACCCCGGGCCATTTTCTAGTGGACATGGTTGAGATGGCCCACCAAGTGCTTGACTGGATATCTACATGGTGGCCATCCTCTAGGTGTGGCGCTCACCTATTTTTTTGAAAAGTAAAATTCATTTTTTATACATAAAATTATTAACAAGTAACATATTTTCCCAAAAAATTGTCTCATATTAATTAATCACTTTTGTAGAATAATGTACACAAATATATGAGTCATTTATGATGATTTTATACTTAAAAATACATAGAAAGAACATTATTTGATATGTTTAAGAAGAAGAATATTTATAATTACTATATAGAAAATTAATTTATAAAACTGAGTACCATTAATTTAAAACATCATTAAAATATCCTTATAACCATAGGATATTTAAAAAAATAGAAATGTATTTAAAATAAAGGCCTAAGTTTGAAATCATATGATGTTTTATAAAATATTCTTTTATATTTAAAACCATGATGTTGAAGATAAAAATTAGGAAATGTGAAACATGTCAAAACAAATTTAAATGATTAAGGTAGATATATTGGTTTTATGAAAAATCCTACAATACATCTTAAATTTTTTCTTTAATTAGTTTATTTTAACAGGATACCAACAGTAAATTTGTTTTCAAACTCCAATCGCAATAAAAGGAATATAACAGTCATATACTTATATATAATAGTCAAAATGACCCTTAAAAATACATGTTTAGGGTAATTCCACTTCTACAAAACCTGGTGAAAATGGTGCTTGTCATTCCTCTGATGCTCAGTGTAGTTGTGGTGGCTTTACCTACACAAATGTTCATTGTGACAAATTCAACGGACCCCTACTATTATCATGGGATTTTTTTTGTATTTGGTGGTCTCCTTATGATTTTAAAAAGTCTTCTAATAGGTATTTTTGGTTTTTATGGTTTCCTTTGATCTTTCTATAATGTAAACACTTTGATGTTTAATAAAATAAAATGTCTTGTGTTTAGTTATCATGTTTTCTTTGGATATCATGAAAATTAAATAGAATAAAACCATAATATTAATATTACCTATAATATAGGTTCGGGGCATCACAATTAATGTATTATGTACATTTCAAAACATCATTGCATGAATCATAGGGAGTGATGGTGGGAAGATTATATTCAGTCATATGACTTTTATCTAGCCTATACACCATGAAAAGGGAAATACAAAAGCTAACACCAAGATCCGAGAGACTCTAACATAAGAAATCTATCACGCAACTAGTGAGTGGTAGTTGATGGCTCTATTTTCAGAGATGCACATTGAGGTTCGGTAATATCTTATGTATCTTGTTTTAGAAGCATTAGAAATCATGTATTCCTATTTGGAAAAGGTAAGGTTGTAGAATATTTTAGATAATGAGGCCTTAAATATAATGAAGATTGTCTATGGTGAGGAACCACCGCCAAGTTGGTTTTTAATGATGAAAAGATTCCTCACATCCATGGTAGTATCTAAATTCCTTCAAAATTATGAGAATAATTGTTGCAATAATATCATTCATTTTATAAGGAAGTACACCCTGGACTAAATATGAATTTCCAAGAAATTTTTCTTCTATATTAGTTCCTAGGTATGAAGAGGAAGATTTCAATTTTTATCAAATGGTTTTAAACAATTTATAGGTGAAGGTAAATCACCAGCTGCCTTGTGGACTTATACATGCTATATCTATTCCTAAGTAGAAATGGGATGATTTCATAATGGATATTATGATATGATTGGCAACATCACCTCAAGGTAGTGAAATTTTATAATTTATTGTCGATAGGTTGACCGAGGTTACACACTTACTACACATTTTAGATACCTTCTCAGTTGATGAGATTGAGAAGTTTTATATTCAAAAA
This sequence comes from Viscum album, assembly GCA_963277665.1. NCBI lineage: Eukaryota > Viridiplantae > Streptophyta > Magnoliopsida > Santalales > Viscaceae > Viscum > Viscum album. Next base: position 1,289,581,939 of record OY728138.1, on the reverse strand, counting down.
AATACATTCTTCAAGGTGATCTCTATTAAATAATATTATAAAAATATGATTAGTTTACATCAAGGTTCTAGAAGGGTTTATATAAAGAAATAAACACACATGTCCTCTTGAATATTACATATAGACATCAGATTGAAATTCATTCTCTGAGTATGAATAAATTATTATAGGGAAAGCTCTAGGTATGTGTCCATAAATTTGGAGTTTCACAAGAGAAAAAAATACTTGTCAACATGTTTTCCAATGGTAAAAATATTCTAGAAACTATTTAGATGTATCCTTTTGTGGACCTATATGGTATCCCATGCCTTTCACATATATACTAGTTAGAGGAAGGTGGGGTAGTACTAATGGTACATCAGCCTTTTTCATAGATATCTGTTAAAGTCTAAATTAATTAGTTGAAAATGAATAAAATACTATCTCAAAAGAAGCCTTATTTGGATCATCACCACTTAACTCTAGAGTTCAATGTGGGACATCATTTATTTTTAAAATTTTTACTATGATTTGATCATAGAAATATTTAGAGATAGTGAAAGATAAAACCTCAAAACATTGGACCTTTTGAGTTCTTAGAGTAATTTGTGTAGGTATCCTATCTGGTTCCATTTCCGTAGAAGTACCAAGCCATGCATGATATGATCCATGTATCACATATTCTTCATTATGATTTTGAAAAATTCCAATAAATTTTTTATTAAGGTTATTGAGATATATGATGATGTTTTAGAATCATCAAATTCTCACCATTGGCAGGAGAAATGGGGCTATCCAAGGTAGGTAAGTTCCACTAGTAGTAGTTCAAGAGTATAATGATTGTTTATAATGTGATTCTTGAGAGGGAGGGGCCAATTCACATGATTAGTGGATGAAAAGTTTCTCAGATAATGTTTTACAACACTTGGACGGGAAACTCTAGAATGAGTTGTTTTAAATAAGAGAGGTTTTAATGGAATATATTTTAATATGAGTTTCATGCTTAATAATTTCTTGTATAAAACTTGGTTTATCCTTATAAATTTAACATATAGTCTATGTATGCAATTGGGAGTGTCTGGGGATTTTTTGAAGCCCAAAAAATTATTTTTGGAGGTAACAAACCTGGTGAACGGTTTTCCTTAACTATTCACCTAATTCTACATGGTATAAAAGAACCATTTTGGGTTCTATAGGTCTATATTGATGGGATTGTATGGGTAGATCATGGTTTGAAAAACTATGATACCTAATAGTGTGAGGCTACTATCCATCGATAGTAGATAGAAAAATATTGGCACACTATTTGACTAATTGTGTTCCAAAAACATGTGTGTTTTTAAAATTGGGAAAATATATGTTTTACCCTATTCATATTAATTTATCATCCTATTTTATTTTCCCTTCCATTTTCAGCTGCTCTAACTACCATGAAATATTATTCTCTATTCCTAATATGTACTTGGAGATTACTCTTCATAACATCTCGGAATCGACAACCATTTGTCTCATTTGATTCCACTCAATAAGAGATTTTATCTGATTACTTATTTTATTATTTTCTCAAACCATATTATAAATTAATTATATGTTATTTAATATTAAATATTTTTAGGGAATTCTCTTTTTTGATGATTTCTTCTTGTCAATCTCTATTCAAAGTCCAATAATTGACGATGGGTCATATACCAACATAAAGTATCTTGTATAGTTCTTTTCCCTAAATGTATCACTATATATATCATGTTACATTTTCCCTCATGGTAGAATCCTCCAGTGATAGCTCATAAATATCTACTAACTTGAATTAATTTATATCTTTTTAAATTTAGTCCTAGAATCCCATGAACTAACATCATTGGGTGACTTCCCCAATGTGAGCTACCCTAAATGGTGAGCCTTCTTTAAAGGCCCAAGAGCCATATTCTAGGAATATAATTAATACACTGTTTATTGTATAAAATTTTCATTGTAATAAATGTAATAATTTTATTTAAATGTTATTATTATAATTATAGATAAATTCATACCCATTATCCTAGCTGTGGGTTAAACAAGGTTTAGGTCTTAAAGTTTCCATTGATGGGCTCATCAAGGTTTATAATTTAAAATTTTATTTGAATATCAATTCACTGGGAGTGATAATTGGTATATTTTATTTAATACCATACATAGAATCACTATGTGGATTCATTATTTACTTTACCCTTGAGTGGTACCTAGTTCCAAGTGGATTACTTTGGATGGGCTCGGTGGGTGCATGCCAATGTGTCATTCCATGAGAAATACTTGGTCGACTATATTGTATACCATGGATAAGATTTATTGGTTATTCCTATAGACCATACTGAGAGTGATACTTGGTTTCCACATACTATTATTCTTGGATATAATCTTCCAGTAATTGATGCTTATAATTCTCTTGGAGCGATACTTATGTTACTCCTTAGATATCACCTTTCATGGGACTAGGATTCCTATTTGTTAAGAACTAATAAATTTTTTTTATGTTTTTGTATGCATATGTTATGAAAAAGAACACTCTGGGGTTTAGATAATAATTATTCATGGCTCCTTGATGATCCCATTATTTTTTCTATACATGTATTCTAGTATAATTATAATGTATCTACATATAAATATAAATTAATAAAAATATATATTAATATAATTTGACATATATTCTATATTTATGCAGGTTGAACATGGATCTAAGATATAATACATAGGCTAAATATGGTAGTGTCGATATGGTATCACTTGAGGAACCCAGAATGACAAGATCATTTATTTATTTCTTTACCATTAGATTTACTATCAAACTGTTCATTTTATATTCCTAGAGAATATAGTTATAGAAAACACTATTAGTGGATGAAATAGTTTATCTCACATAATGTTATGGACACCTATGGTAGCCAAACATACTTCATATATCTAGGAATAGACAATGGAAATCCCCCCCACTTCTGATGTTTTATTTTTAGTTCTAGAATTGAGAATGAGAGTAGAAAACAAAGACTATTCTCGTGATTCAAGTAGATGTAGATTTTATCCATTCTTCTTTTTTTAAATCATTTTTTATATTCATGTACCCTTATATCACATGTACTTATATTTTTTCTATATAACACAACAACATTATCATCATTTTTAACATGAAGTTGTTTTAGTTTCCTCTTATTGGATACATTTTGAGGATTTATTACTATTCTGATACCGAATGATTATTATTGTTTCTATTTATGATCATTAATATTTATCACAAAGATACACTATGATCAATATAGAATAGTCTTCCCATAGACACTCTGTATGCCTTCACTACTATTTAAGAACCTCTTGAATATGAAGTGGCATATTTGAGGTCACAAGTACGATAAGATCGAGGAACTACTTAGTGGATTCCAAGTTAGGATGCTAAATGATATGAATTATTCTCATGGATCATGATTTTTTTTGATGATTTCCAAATATTGTGATGTTCTAATGATTTATTTCATGACTAATGTTTATGATCTATCAACTGTTGGGTTTTATTTTATATCGATAATAACATGTTATAATACCCTTATTCAAAGGATATTATTAAATATTATCATTGAATTATATCTCCCATGTTTACCCTTACTAATAATCTGTGATCACCCCATATTATAATTTTAATTTTCCGCAGGTTATGAAGAAGGGTATAATGTATTATGATTAAATAAGGGTACCTTATAAAAATAAATATGTTAGTCTTGGTAAATATTATTGTTAAATAATATATTTTTTCATCTAGTCACAAAGTAAATTAAACCTTTAGATTTGTTGGATATATTTATTTTTGGAAACATATTTAATATTAATCTTAAATAAGTTATTTCTATATATGTTATAATAGGTTATATATAGTTTCTATCGATAGAGTTTTCATTTATTATTGGTTATTAGATTATGAGTAATATTGGGATAGAACCTTTGAAGACCCATGTTGTACTTAATGTGATATAGTCTAAACATGATGTGTCATAAGTTGGTAAAAGGTGTCATTTTTAAAGATATCAAATGAATGATTTTCATGATTATATTTTTTATCAATCTTATTATTGTAAATTCATTCATACATAATTATTTTTGTTTTTAGTATAAGGAAGGAACAAAAATCAATCATAAAAATAATGAATATGATGGAAAATAAAATTATTTTCATCCTAATAAACTAAATTCTAAAGAAAGTAGAATGGGTAATAATTCTCCATTTCCCACAAAACATTCTCATTCCATGAATCATGCTACGTTTACAAATTATAAATTGTTTTAATGAAGTATTAATATAAATTTTATAAGGGAACATCGACATTATTTTAGTTTTCCTTCAATTCCTCAGTGGATGAGTGATTGATTATTAGCATTGAGAAAATATTTTATGATCTATAGAGCATAGAACATGAAAAAAAATCATCAGTCATATTACATTTTGATAGAAAGGAATATTAATGGAGTAATATTATTTAGAATAAAAGGAAATAGGATTAAATTGAATCCATTTAATGGTAATAGTTTAAAAGGATATGTTTGAGTATTTTCATCCCTTATATTCTATGTAAAAAAATAGAGAATGAATTCCTCGAGAATAAGTATAATGTAGTTGAATCCATATATACTTGTACAAAAAAAATTCAAGACAAAAATGATATACTTTTGGTTTAATCACTACACATGAAAAATAATTATCAATAATTATACTTCTTTAAACCAAGACTCGATGAAAACTTAGCCATAAAATAATTCATTAGCTATGATGAAATTTTAGGATTATCTATCAAGGTAGAAACATAAATAAGATATTCCAATTATTTTTATGGTTTCTATAAGAAAAAAATATGGAGTCTCATGAAAACATAAATAAGTGATAGGGATGAAAATAATATTTTCATATAAATTCTAGAACTATGGGATGAAAATTATATGGAATTTATTTAATAGAACTATGAGGTGCTCTAATTTTTGAAGGGATGGTCATAAATCCTATAATAATGAAAGGTAATAAAGTGTATAGTTATTAAAAGGGAGGAAATAAATATTTACAATAATTCACCACCCACTGTATAGAAATTTAAATTCAAAGAGTTTATTAATTACAATGAATTGTGAAAGAATTTTTAATTTTTGTGATGATGATCATCATCAAAACACACTTAAGTCTAAAAAGAAATGGAAGTATCATAAGACCATGACTGTTGATGTGAAATGTCCAATTATCAACCACTATAGAACTAATAATTTTTTATTTGGTTCTATTTATACCAACTATTTTGTATCTAAGTAATTATATATTGGTACAACATTACCACATAAAATATTATATTGCACATTAGTTTTGAAAAAATCTAATATTAACATGATCTCATCTGAAGACTATAATTCCATCATAATAGAATATTATGGGAGTGTGTTTATGATAAATACTATTATTATACATATATTTTAATTTTATTTCATTCTAGTCATGGATTATTATTCTTTATATATATATCTCATATCATGTTTAGGAAGGGAATGGCTTTTTATATCCTGAATGATCCTACAATAGTGTATCAGTGTGAGGGAGAATAAAAAATTTCATTTTAGATTAATTATATGTTATAGGACTTAATTTTTATCTATAAAGGGTATCTATATAATATATTTTAAGAGAAACTAATTATTTAGTATATACCTATTTTATGATAGTTTTTTATTTCTTTTTAGAATATATCTCTAGTCCTCTTTTGAATCATGTAGTTGAGTTCTTATAGAACTCATATATGGTGATCTTCCTATCTTAAAAACTATTTTTATTGTATAATAAAACGAGATTAATGAATTAATGAATTAATTATAAGATAATACAGAAAATGGATTCATATTCTCTAGTACAACACCTTGGTGTGCATATATTATTTTTTAAGAACAAAATGGATTAGGGTGACTTTTCGTTAATTATTAGGAACTTAAAAACATAACTATCATGAACAAGAATACTCTACCACTTATTGATTATCTTTTTGGTTAATTATAGGTAGAATAATACTTTTCAATGATTAACCATTTTTTTGGATATCATCATTTAAGTGTAATAATGGAGGACATACCCAAGGCCACATTCTGAATGAGGGGTGAACATTATGGATTTATAGTGATTCCATTTGTACATACCAATTCCCATGTAATATTTATACATTTAATGAATATATTATTTATATATTACCTTTATTAGTATGTAGTATTGCTTTTCAATTGTAATATTATTTATTTAAAGTATATGAAGGATAATTATGATGAATTGAGAATTGCAGTAAAGACCATAGGGAAGGAAAAGTCATATGTTAAATTTACGAATAATGAATTTTGGATTTAGAATGTTTCATTATTGGGTCATATAATATCAAGTGAGGGTATATTAGTTGATCCTTAAATGATATATGTTATTGAGAAATGATCTAGAAAACACATGTTAGCAGAGATCTATAGTTTTATTGTGTTTTATGGACACTAAATATTCCTTATGAAAAAATTATCTTGACTATATAATCCAATCACCATGTTGACTTAGAGTGGAGTTATGTTCTTTAAGAAAAATTAATTTTAAGATAATTTAAAATATCCTATGTAACAGTTGGTTTGTGAACCGTTTCTCAAAAAAATCTATATCAGAGTATGTTTTATGATCTATAGTGATTAATTAAAGGGAAAAGTTTGTGTTCTTTTACAAAAGGACAGAGTGATAGAATATGACTCTTTACAATTTAAAATTCATGAGAAAAATTAACTGAGATGTGATATGGATCTCATAGTAGATATTTTATCATTGATTTTTTGGAGGAATTTTATTAATGGTTAAATGTGTGGCATATATATAGATCATAAACAAATTATGTATATATTCTCATACATTGAGTTGAATATGTTTTTGAAAATATTGTTAGAGAAGATTAATGCTTATGACTACTCAATATATTACTAAATTAGGAAGGTGAACAAGGAATATATTGTAATACCATGCTAGTTTTTATTTCATGATGATTTTAAGAGATCCCAATCATATGGGTTTTTAGAAGATGGAACTTGAAATGCAATGAAAGGGTACATATCCTATACTTCTTGTGCAAATGTTCAACCATCCACCAATGTGAGTATTTAAAAGTCATGGAAAATCTTTATATAACTATAAAAGAATATAATTATAGTTCTTCAGTTAAAACATGATTAAATTGTAATGATAAGGTTCTAGAATATAGTATGTGTAACTTCAATACCAAAATTGAAATATTTAATAGATAAAAATGATTTATAGATATCTTAAATAAATTTCTTATGGGAATAAATGGAATGAGATAATATAGAGTGTGTATATTGATTTCTATTATGTCTGTATGTTAAGGCTGAGAGACAACATTATAATGGGGTGTTATAACCACTAGCCATACATAAATAAAAATGGGAAAACATCGCCCTGAATTTCTATATTGGACCCCCCAAAACCACAAAATTGCATAATTCAATTTGATTTGTAGTCAATTTGATTAAGATATGAGAATATTTTTTTCCATTAGATAAAATTTGGATCCTTACCAACATTATCATGTATACATTAATGAAACAATAAGATTTCATTAGGTACTGCACTCAATTGTACCTATTACTTATATTAGGTTTACCTTAATGATTAGGAAAATACATCCATAGGATATGGATAAGAGTTGATTTTAAGTATGGTATATCATGCTTATATAGATGGTTAGTTTGAGAGATCCATTAAAACTATAGAATATATGTTTATATATTTCTATTGGGATTTAAAATATATTTGAGATATAAAAATTCCATTGATAGAATTTTCTTACAATAAAACCATTAAATCAGGACTTCATGCAACTCCTTAAAAGTCCTTTTATGGTAGGATGTGACAAACTCCAATGTGTTGGGATGAAATTGGAGAAATAAATAAATTGAAACCTAATATAGCTTAATAAACTACAAAAAATATTAGTTCCATTCAACAACACATTAGGCTAACTCATTGTTGACATAAACATTTTGGTGAAAATAATCGGTAAGATCAAGAGTTTGAGGTTAGTAATAAGTCATTCCTTTGAATATCTCCTTATAATAAGGTTTTTATATTTGAATGTAAAAGAAAATTTTATCGCTTGATATTTTATTCCCTTAAAAATTCATGATTTAATTGGGATTCCAGCTTATCACTTGGTGCATCAAGTAGATATATGTCATGTTCATGATGTGTTATAGGTATCTTTCCTAAAAATACATTCCCAATCCTTTATATGAAATAAAATCAATGGTTTTACAACTAGATAAATATACCCCTTATAAGGACATACCAGTAGATATTATTCATCAAGGAGATGTAATTTTTCAAAATAAGTTCTCATTACGAGAGAATAGTTTTTGGAAAATCATAAATTATAAGAAGTTATGTGGGAACATGATGATGTGATTAGATAGAAGTATCCATAATTTCATTGTATCCAAGTGATGAAATTTTGAGGGTAAAATTATTATAAGGGGTAGAATATAACAATATCATATTTTATGATATATTCAAATTAAAATAAACTAAATTTATTAGATATATTTTAATATATGAAAAACATAGTTTAAATGAACTGTGATATACTATTGAATTATTATTATTCAATGTGATAGTTAACACATAACCATTAGAATAATGGGTATAAATAGAAATAAATATGTTATTAAAATGTATAATGTACACCTATTGAGAAATAATTCGTTTTTTATCACTTGATAAATGTATATAAAATAAGAAATAATTTTTTTTTGAAATAATTTTTCATGAACAGAATTTGTTTTTATATTAATAAATTAACTTAATCACAACTGATGAATGAATTTAATAAAATTTATATATGATATATTGAAAAAAAATATTTTAACAATAATATCATGGTATTATTAGGCATGATATATTAATAAATATTGTTTTATGCTTAAAATTTCATTTTGGTAAAATTGGGGTTCGTTGTATTTGACACGTTTATTTTAAAGTGGATTTCCTCCACTTCTAAAAATTTGACTTTATAAAATGGAACATGTATTTGAAAATAAGAGGATAAAATTCAGTAAATATAGATTTTGTATTTTATTCATTATGTATGGTAACCTTGGTAAATATCTTTTATCTTAGTAAGTGTAAATTTTGTAAAACAAGGTTAAAAAGTTGGGTTAAAATATAGAAATCTCCAAAACACCTTCCTTTATTTCATTAGACAAACACCTCTATGATCCGATGGGTTTTTTATTCACCACCTTACATTAATGGTTATAATTATGGATATAAATAATATGTATGTTATATGTTAATTTATTATAGTTTTGGAATTGTGAATTATTATTTACATTTCATTCATTCTATACTATAAAAAGTGGGAATAACATGCATGCGTAAATACAAAATACTTTCACCATGAAGTGATGTAATAAAATTTACATCACTAATTTAGATAAATTTTTATAAAATATAATATAATTAATTAATATGATACCCAAAAAAATAACAACATTATATAAAGGATGGATCCATTACCAGTATATAGTTAAATAAAACTTTTAAAATTAAAAATGCAAGAAAAAAAGTAGTTACCACTCAAAATAGTGATTTTAATAATGAATTTTTGATAAATGGGTGATAAGATATTATAAATAAATCATATATGGTATGATATTTGTGACTATAGTTCTATAATTGGTTTATAATAACTATAAATTTATTACATAGGATGTTATAACATGTGCAAAGAAAGATGAGAGTTGAGGTAAGGGTTTGTGTTACAATATCTCTCTTTTCAGATTTTTTTCATGAATGTACATGAAGGGAAATTTGATGAATTTTTTCCATAAAAAAAATTCTATTTTATTATATTATGTCTATTTACATAATTTTTTATTTATAAATTTATTTTTCTCTCATTAATACTTAAAATGATTTATAAAAATTATTTAAATAAAAAGGGAATGGATTTAACTTTTTTCGATGAACATTTTTATCCATATCTTTACTCATAAAGATAATATATAACAGTTATTATATATAATTGTATTATTTTTGAAAAAATTTAATACATTTGTTTTATTGGTGATAAAAATGTTTCAAAGGAATGTTTTATATTAACATATAAATCACGAACATATTCTACTACCATAATTACTATAATTTTCTTCAATGATTTAATTACTAGTTTCTATTTTTATTGTCATATAAAATTATTTTCTTAATACTCTGGTAAATGTTTACTATAATTTTATCAAAGGGAAATGATATTTTTTTCATGTTTTTAATGAAATGAATGAATGGTCATTTAAAGGTATTTTTAATCTATATCAATTTCATATTTGGATTCATACGATTCAATGTGGATATTATATAATGGAAACAACCATTTTAATTTAATGTATCTTGTGGTTATGTGATGATAAAAATTTCATAAAACCTGTATCGTTTTTAGTGGTTATTTAAAGATGAAATGATGAATTTTTTATGATATTGTGGCAGACATATGTACAGTTTTCATTATATGATATGTGTTGATGAACTCATATCAAGTGGCATGGTCAAAAGAAATTATATTTTACCTAGTGCAATAAAATGTATGGACATGGTTGTATCACTTGAGAAGCCTATCATTTTTTGTTCACTCAGATTATCTAAATCAGCTCATCTATATATTTTTGTGGATTTATGTATTTAATGAATATAATGATAATAATTTTGGGGTTTTAATTTAAATGACATGAAATGTTAAATTATAAATATTCACGCAATGCAAAAGATGATGAGTTAGCTTCAGAAGGACCATGCTTGGGTTATTCCTCATTTTCAATCATTATTATCCTTTATTTTCTTGATTTCAATTTGATCATCCAACAATGAAATCACATGTTTGGACTACTATTCTTTATTTAATTTTTAATATCATTAAATTCATATAAACTCTTCATTAAAACTCCTCCTTTAATAATGGTTGATAACAATCGGTGGTATAGAAGTTTTCATCATCCAGGACCTAGCTTAGTAGATACTATTTCTTTCATTGATTACCTCAACTCCAATGTGTAAAAAAATTACCAATGGAGATAGGTAAAATTGATTATATAAAATAATAGATATTGATTGATTTGTATTTCATTGGGGACTATCAACACATTGTGAATATTCTCATCACTCATACATGATACTCAATTCTAACTAAAAAAATAAGATTAAACATCAATGAAAATTCCAGAACACCTAATCCTACCCCCGAACCAAGCCTCGGGTTCGGCCTTTTATTTTTGGGAGTAAGAAATTACTTGTTGGAGATGGTGTAAGAGGAGAAGAATAAATATAATGAAAAATATTCTAAAAAATAATGGTGGATGAGAGATGTAAAATAATAATGGAGAAGTTGGGGATGATAAGTGAAAAATATAGAGAGAGAACAAGAGAATATTACAAAATATATATTTTATAAGGAATGATAAAATACAAATAAAAATCGTTATTATTGTTATTGTTATTCTTAAAATTATATGTAGATTTTTTGAAAAAGATTAGGGAGATAGAAAATTGTAAAATAATTTAAAAATAAGAATGTAATAATTATAAGAATGATAATAATATTGATATTGATATTAATATTAATATTAATATAAAAGCTTATAATTACGAGAAAAAAATTGAGAATAAGAATTGTGGAATAAATAAATAAACAAAAAATCCTGGATTAATTTAATAATATTAAAAAATAAATTAGAACTCAAAATTCAACTAAAATAAAAAAAACTAAAAAATGAAGAAGTAGAAATGGGGGTGAGTTGCAGCTAGCCTCCATCAGTGGAGATCTCCACCTTTTATAGGATATATTTTACCTTCTAATGTTGCTGCATGTTGGACACCAAAAATTATCGATTCAAATGTGGACCCCATCGTGAAAGATTTTTCCAATTTTCTTTCACATATCCCCTAAAATGTTCAGTTTGTCTAGCCACGTGAAGTTATAGCTATGGTTGTTTGACTCCAATAATTAAATTTTCCTAGATAGACTCTAAAAATTCAATGTCTCTGGTTTTCAATGAATTAATGTCCTTCCAAACTAATGATTCATGAATTTCATCCTTAATAAAAATTATTAATAAATTCCATATACATATCAATGTATAAATATCAACTAAATTGGGTCCTCCAATGTTGATATATAAGCTCATATTTATGAAATTCTAGATCTGTGAACAATTTTTTATTCCCTTATTGTGTGGTGATTTTGGGCCTCCAATTTATGGATTGAGTATATGGTCCAGAATAATGAAAAGTATCCGAAGATGTCCGAGATCCTAAAAAATTTATTTGAAATTTGAAATTAATTTATAAAATTTTATGGTATGTATGTAGAATAAAGAATAGATAAATCCCAATATTAGTACATTTTTTAAATTAAGTTCAAAATTCCACAAAAAATTAAATATGTGACAATTTCAAATAAAATAACACTTAGGTCGGTCTAAAAACATTGAAATTAAATGTAAACTTATGAGAAATAATTTTTCAGTCACGTTTCTCCATTAAAAATTGATAAGGATGCATGATACACTATAATATGGAAAACATGCGCTAATAACTAGTCTAATATTTTATGGGAAACCAATGATGATTCTTGATCTTTTATTATATGACGGTATCATTATTTAACCTTTAAATATGTTATGGTTTTCAGTCCATGGATTGTGCCACTCTTATGAAATGTTTATATGCTTATGTTTTGTAGTCATGTGTTAAGGTTGAATTTATTTATGAATCCCAAATATTATGACATATTAATGATTTATTCCACGACTTATGATTATACTCAATGATTTTTTTGGAATGATTATATATTTACCATCAGATATTCTAAAAAACCTTATGATCGTGATGGTGCTATATATTATTATCGATTTCTATCTCCAATGTTAGGCTTACTAGGAATTTGATCTCACCCCTTATTATGTTTTATTTTTTTTCCATGGGATATAGAGAAGATTACTGCATATGATTGCTCTTTAAGGGTACCATATATTAATAATTACGTTAGATATGATAATGATTATAATTAAATAATCATTTTATGTATATATTATTAATGTACACTAAACCTTCATGGTTCATGGGCAAGTTTATTTCATTTATATATTTAATATTCGTTGAAATGATGAAATATCAAGGTATTTTATGCATGGTTCACTAAGTATTAAATGGTTCATAATAATTTTTTCTCATATTCATAACACACATTAATTGTTTCATATGATAAAAATAATATGTATTGAATTTTAATAAATGTATTGAACTACTTTTTTATCCATATATGTTGAGTACATGGTTTAGTTACATAAATATATTAAAACTCTATTTTTGGTAATGGAGAGAAATCTTTCTCCTCACTAGGATAATAAATTCACATTCCTCTTGAAAGAATACACCTTTAGATGTTTTCTTTTTCTATCTATCAAACCAACCAAATTAATATCAATAAATCCCAAAAAAACATGATAATTTTCCCTTATATATAATAATCCATAACTTTTCTAATTTAGTACTACATTTTTTATAATATATACATATACAGTAATAAAACTCCCAAAATCAAAAAGAAAATTAGTGTCTTGGGAAATCATGGTTCATACAACATGAATAAAAATAATAAATTAAATATTATATAAATATTTCTTTGTAGACCTCATATATGATTTCAGGATCTTCATAGTACATGTAATCACCAAGGGAAATTCATCAAATAATATTTGGATAAAAATAAAATTCAGGGGAATATAATTGGGAAGGAATATGTGTCATAAATCAACATAGTGCATGGGTTAGAATAATCATCATCATTATATCATAAGAACAACATCATAATCATAATCATGAGGAAGACATTTGAAGATAAAATTGAATTTGTCACATTCATAATAATAAAACATCATAACACTATGAAAAAATCCCATACATTTAATGTTAACAATGATAGTATTATGTTCACTGATAACTTGTGTGTAAAAAGTGTATTGAAAATTATGTGAAAAAATATAGAATCATGTATATATAAAATAATATCATGACATATATCATTTTAAGAAATTCATTTTAACTTTATAAACCATTAGGTTCACCCCCAAAATCATAATATCCCCATAATCATTCAATACTTATAGAAAGGAAACATATATCAATCATAAACAAGAAAAAACCCAAGGTAAAATAATGGGTTCCATAATAGTGTCCTAAATAATATAATAGAAAGTAAAAAATGATACTACAAAATTAATAAGGGAATTAATTATATTTTTATGAAATAGTATAGTTAATAAAAAAATATAATATTTTTATAAAATGATAATATTAAATATAAAAATAGTCAGTAATATATTTGATGAAGAAATCTCCATAAAAATCATGAAGGTGGTTATAAATACATCCAAATACAATGGAGACATGAATATCACACATAACTAAAAATGGAATGTAAAATTAAATACATTTAAAATTGGTTTTGAATAAATATAGTGAAAATATATCAAAAATGAAAATGGATGTAAAAGAAGGATTTTGGGGTGAGGGTCCCCTTACTTATAGTCCCATTTTGTTTCGTCACATTTACACCTCATGTATTACCAAAATATTTTTATTAAAACACGAAAAAAAAATTTCATAAAACTATTTTATGTCATTATTGATAAATTGTATTCATCAGAAATTATTTATTAATTCATTTGTTAAATATGAAATGTTCAGTTCCATGTTTCAATGAATTATCACATTTTGTTTCCATTTCATGGTTTTAATTTTTTCTTATTTTATTCATTAGTAAAATTACCCATAGAATCTTAAAAATACATAAAATTAATTAATTATATATTATAAATAATTTACACTCACTATACATGAATGTATTAATATTTAATGAATCAAATTTGTTTTCATAGGTGGATAAAACTGAGTATTAATGTGTTGTTTCAATGAGGGCGAGAGAGATGTTTTTACTATGTATATATTGTAAATGTTGTTTTTATAGTATCCTTATATCATAAATATATTTTTTATATATATTTAATAATTATTGGATGAATATTCTAGTGGGGTTTGCGATAATAGAAAAATATTAAACATGAAATGGAAAAAATGAAGGAGCATTACCATGTTTTTTATGTTTGTCTTTCGTTATAAGCCTTATTGACTTGATTTTTTTGTGAATAAAAAACATCTCTATAGTTCAATAAAGCCTTATTAATAGGGAACTATGAATATTTGAGTAATTGTATGTTTTTAGGAAGTGATTTTCTAAGGGAGGAGAAGGGGTATTATACTTGAGTGGGGGGTATTTTGGGTAAAAATTAGGTATAATCTACTATCTTCAAACTACAACATAAAATAGTTTCCAATTTGGAATTATGAATTATATTTGATTAAAATTACATTTTATTATAAATTTTAAATAACGCCACCACTAAATATATTAGTTTATAAAATTTGTTTGAATAAATAACATTAAATGGTTTTTTTAATTAGATACTAAATATTTTTTTAAATTGGAAATTACTTTTTTAGATTTGGAAATTATATTTTTTTTAATTGTTTTATATCTTATTAAATCTATACTTATCCAAAAAGGTGTTTAAGAGTAAATTAAATCATTATTACATCAATATTATTTCATAAAACAGTAATATTTATAAAAACCACATTTTCACTATTTCCCTAAAAAATATATTTTTTAGAAAATTAAAAAACATAATGCATAGAAAATTTCAACATTATAATTCCAAAATAAAAGCCTTGTTGTAAAAATTAATTTACATATTTTATTATATTAATATTTAATTTAAAAATGAATTTCATTAAACTAAAATTCAAAAATAAATTTATACATTATTTTGAGTTTTTTATTTTGATTAATTTTTTATTGAATTATAAAATATTTATATTCTATCATAATAAAATATTTTTATAAATATAGGGATCCAAATTCCAAAAGAAATGTTTTGGGTAGTCTGAAGTGGTAAATCCTAATCCTTGTTAGTGTTATATTGGTTAAGTTACTATTATAAATATCATATTACGGTTCCAACAACCACATTACTATTTTTAAGGTCATATTACAATTACAATATTCATATTTCCTTTATTATTTTTATAAATACCTCTAATTTTGCGTATGCAGTATTAAATTACTTTTCACTCAATGGCTTTCACTTCTATTATAAAATTCGAAACACATTTGTTCTAATTTTTTCACTATTTACATTTTTCATATCTGTGATAATTATTGGAGACTATGTTTTTTAATAATTTTATATCCCTGTTATACTATTTTTGGTGTGAATATTATACCATTTTACTATTTTAAATCTTATAGTGTATATTTCTCCTTTGTATATAATTTTTATATGTTGATAAAATAAAAAAGTGCTTGATTATTTTATATGGTGGTTATGTTTTATTCTATCTGAAATACCTAAATATATTCACACATATATATAGACATAAAAAAATAAAATTTCAAGGTTTAATAAATTACATTCTTCTCCCTTTATAAACATTATCTTTAAACATCACGTCACATCCATGGTTGAGAATAAATGAGGGTACTTTTTATATCACATCCATAGTTTTTCATGTTTCTTCTTTATACTTATTATTTTGTAAAACTAATTTGATAAGGTTTGTTGTCTTATTTCAAAAAACATTTCTCTATGGTGTCATATCTTCACAAGTTTAACATCTTAAGATTGTTTTTATCTTATTGTACCACTTCTGGAATCTATAAATGTGAGGGATCATATATTATCTTTTTCAGGAGAGATACATGGAATAAATCATATACTATAGTCAGTTTTAATGGATGTAACAATAAATTAGATACATATCTTTTGCGGTCAAGGATCGGGAAGGGGCTAATATACATAGGTTAAAGAATTATTATTTTTCAAACATCAAATCACTATTCAAAGGTAATATTCAAGGGGACATAGTCTCTATAACTTTAAAATTCAAGTCTCTTAGATGATTATCATCTTTACTATTTAATGAAATTTAATTTGAATTAATTTATAATGGGATTTCATGAACACTCTATATCATCTCTTATACTAGTTGGGTCCCAATATCTTGTGTTTAAAACATTCATTATAATGACCCAAATTTTTTTTAATGAAAATTCCTTGTGATATAAATAAATTTATTCTTATGTTAAATGGTTATATAAAAAAATGAACTTCTTTGGTTTAATTTTTTTTGATTTTTAAAATATCATTTTGAATTGAGGCCATTCCTAATATATTCGTGGAACCATGATCACATGATAAGTATAAATATAAGGCTTTAAAAAATCTAATTTTCTATGACCAAAAAATATATAACCTCATGTAGTATAATTGATATATAAAAATCCCATTTTTTAGAGCTTATAATGGAGGTGGAATCACCAGTCTTCCCTGTTGACCAATCTATTGCTTAGCTTCAACACGTTAAGGTTGAACGAAATCGCCTCTATAAAAATTGATGTTATTAGAGAATACCAAGCCAGAAATGTTATCTGATCCAACCTAAGAGTCTATCACCATCGCACATCTTACCCTTATGCCCGATTCAGGTGTTATAAGGGTTTATGGAACATTACCCTAGCACTATGATAATGTGCATTATTTTTGTATAGAATAAACAACATACATTCATTTTATTATTATTACTTTGTAAATAGTTTTTAAAGCACAAATAGTATTTTGTTAGTTAATATTATATAAAAAATATATATTAGTACTACTTAATGTATTTTTGAATTAAATAAAATTTTAATAAAATATTATTACTAAATTACTTTTTATTAAATATAAAAGATTGTATAATTTTTATGAATACAATTGAAATTTTTATTAAGGGTTGAATGCTGTTTTTGTGAAAACCCATGAATTTTAAATATATGTAGGTTTTTATTTTGAAATTAAAAATTGAAATATTTATAAAATTATTTAGAAAAAATTAATATTATTTTTGGATTTAGGATGTCAAAATGATCCAACAATGATTTTTTTATAATTCTCATAGACAGTCGAATTATTGGATAAAAAATAAATACCGTTTAAATATATAATGTGTTTTATGGAATCATAATGAACCATAAGTGATTTAATAAAATACTATAAAAGGTAATTTCTTCTAATATATGTTTTACCTTAAAACAATGTTATTTTATATTTGTTTTATTATTTTTTTTTGGTGCCCTGGTGGACCCTCCAAGACATATAAAACATTTTAACATTCTAAAATGATTTCCTTGAGAGTGTGACTCATCTCCACATAAGAAAACATAATATTTAAATAATTTAGAAAATTGTCCCTATTAAATAATTTTTTCCACTCCCATTTTCCAAAAACCAAGGGCAAAAGTCATGGATTCATTTGTGGTTTTGATTAGATTAATGTGTACTGTCCAAAACATAAATAAAAAATAAATCCCTCTCTTTTATTATATAAACCCACCCATAATCCAACTTATCTTCACTAGAGACCCTTGGAGAACGTCCCTACCCAGCCCTCCTCTCTCTAAAATCCACCCAAGGTTCCCCAATATCTCAAGAAGCCTATCTCAAGACCCTGCTAAGCCTTTGGGATCACATTTATAAGTAAGGGAATTCTTTCTCTCTCATTTTTTGTCCAAGTTTGTTTATGTTGTTATACACTTTTATTTTCAATTATAAATAATTGGTTATGATTTATCACCTACCCCATACATTTCTCCTTATTTTTTAACGCTGATAAACCTCTTTCTCTATCATTAATGTATATTAAGTGCAACCATTACCATGCCGAAATTCCTTAAGAAATTTCTCCTTCTCTGATTTTGTTCCAATTTGTTATGTTTTTATGTACTTCTATTTTCAATTAAAAATGTTAGGATATGATTTAAAACTCCCCTATACTCCCCTCTCTATGTTTTATGGATTTGATACCCATTTCCCTCTCATTAATTCCTCTCTTGTACACCGTTTACCATGCAGAAATTACACAAGGGATTTCTCTCTCTACATTTACATTCAATATATTCTTTTATATTATGCATCAAAATTCCCTTACATATGTTGGTAATGTATCTATATGGCTCCCTTACTGTCTGTTTCATGTACATGTGATAAGATACCCTTCTCTCACTCATCAACCATTTTTATGAGCTCTTATGTCACACCCTTATGATTCTGAATTTTCAATGCGATTTTCCAAGGAAAAGACATTATGTAGTGAATACCATACCCACATATCTATCAAGGATATTCACCATTACACACATTTACTTATCAATTATATATTTTTATTTATGTATTAAAAATTCCTATTTCATTGAATAAATGATGATTTTTAATTATTCTATGTCATGTGATCTATGTGGTACACATTTACATGAAATGAAATGATTAAGAAGGGTGCACCCTAAAAGGACTCCAATGCATTGGGTAAAGAGTATTATCATGATATGTAAAGTGAAATAAGGGTTTAATCATTATAATTCAAGTGTAATGAGGGTGTACTCATGCTAATTCAAGTGCAATGAGGCTTTACTCATGCTCCATGTGAAATGAGCCTAGGTTCATTCTAATATCATGTTAAATGTAGTTCCAAAATTTAAATTTCTTGATAATCATGATATATCATGCATTTTTTATCATGTTTCACTTGTTCTCCATTAATATTAATATTTCTAAACATGTATTTTATTCTTCTTGATATGCCTTGTTTACTCCCTTACAATGATTTTTAGCATACCATTTTCATATGCATTTCCTCAGGGTATCCCATGAAATGCTATGTACGAAAGAATGTTGAGGCCATGTAAAAGAAGTTTTCCATAACGATGTTGTGGTTTATGTTCTATGTTTTTATGTAGCGTTCCTAATTTCTAAAGAAAATAGACATCTCGGTCCTTAGAGTTGTCTTAATGGGATGTTTATGTAATGAATCATATTTATGTTTTTAATAATGAGAAGGGTCATTATAGTTGGTATCAAAGGATAGGTTTAGTTATTTTTGGATTTAGGATTAGAAAGATCTAATTAAAGACTTAGGGATAAGACTATGTATAATAAAAACATCCCAAAATTTTGGTGACTATTTAGTAAGTTGTTTATCATGAAAATACAATCATGTCTGGATAAGAGCAGGTAGAGCCGGCTCGGGCCCAGATGTGTTAAGGAGTAATACCCCAAAACACCGCATTGAGCTATAATCAAATGAGAACTGGTACATGACAATGGTACGTGCTACACTCTTATCTATAACACTCACAGGGGATGTGCTTTGGTAAATTCTGAATCTTAGTATGAATCATTATTATGGGAATTTAAATAAAATACACCTATGAGTATATGTTGGGAATTAGATCATGGATAACATATATTAAAGCCTATAAATTCATAAGTTAAAGAAATAAATGTATTTTATATGATAACCCTTTAATTTCATTGGATTACCCTTTATTTGTTTAATAGTTTAAAGTTCTCATCTGGTGCCTATAATAGACAAGGTATAACCAAAAACAAAAAGTTAAAGGTAGGGTTATTTTTTTATGGTTCTATGAATTCTTTTATATCCTAAATGTTTTGTAGAATAATCCCAAAATCACCACAAATCATGTCAGTATCGATGTCTATGTGAATGGAAAATGGGGAAATCATCGAAGCCCATGAATATAAATCCTCCCCTATAACAATTTCTGGGTTTAACTTCCCATAGAACCACAACATACTCCCTCTAGTGGAATTTCATGTGATTTTTAGCATGTATTGGCTTTCCCTATATAGAGCCAAAATAAATTTTCATGAGAGGGAAATCACTCTATATATGGAAAATCAACCCCCCCCCCCCCCCGATTCTATTCAAGTGAATAGAAGTGGATGAATCTTAATTACCACCATCATCTCAATCATGGATATTACTGCCCTATGAGAATGCATATCTTGCTAAGATGATTGAGTCTATGGGTGAAACCATACTTGAAAACATTCCTATTGTGAGGGAATTCGTTGTAGTGTTTCCTGAGTAATTTCTTGGTCTTCCTCCTAGAAGAGATGTTTACTTCTCAATTGATATTATACCAGGGTCCTTTCCAGTACCCATGAATCCATATAGAATGGATGTTATGGATATTGAGGTGCTAAAGAAACAACTATAGGAGAATCTCAATAAAGGGTTTATACGCCCAAGTGCTTCCCCATGGGGTGAACAAGTCCTCTTTTTCAAGAAGATGTATGGGTCAATATACCTTTGTATTGATTATCATGATCTCGAAAAAATCATGATAAAGAAAATGTATCATCTTCCCCGAATTGATAACCTACCTGATCAACTACGTGCATCACAATACTTATCCAAGGTGGATTTCCAGTCGAGATATTATCAAATATGGGTTATGAAAGAGGATATCCCCAAGACTTATTTTCATACAAGATAAGGGAACTATAAATTCATAGTAATCCCTTATGGAATCACTAATTCTATAGAAATATTCATGGACTGGATGAATAGTGTATTTAGATATTACTTTGAAAAATTTCTGGTAGTCTCTGTAGACGATATTATAATACACTTCAAAACCAAGGAGGAGCATACAGAGCATCTAGGAACTATACAAGAGACCTTGTGGAAGGATAAGATCTATGAAAAGTACAACAAGTGTGATTTCTTGTTGATGTAAGCCTTATTCTTGGGTCATATCGTCATAATCAATGGGAAATCTAAGGATCCCTCCATGATAGCTAGAATTAAGAGATGGAAAAGGACAACATCAGTGATGGATATCTCTAGCTTCTTGGGGTTAGATGGATATTATTTTTTATTTTTGAGAAATTTCTCATCATTATCCAACCCTCGTACCATGATAAATCGGATGGGAGTGATGTTTTCATGGATTGATGAATGAAATTATTGCTTCAAGGAGTTGAAAAAAAGGCTTATCACTGCACCTGTGCTAATACTACCAACAAGTGGAGAAATGTGTTGTGGTATTCAGTGATGCTTCAATGAAGGTACTGGGATGTGAGTTGATGAAAAATTAAAAATTCATTGACTATGTTTCTAGAAAATTTAATTTTCATGTGAAAAACTATCCAACACATGATATGGAGTAGTCTATAAAATTCATCACTTTAAAAATTAGGTGACATTACCTATTTAGGGAGAATTGTGAAATATATACAGATCACAAAAGACTCAAGTATATATTCACATAGATGGAGATGAATATGTGAAATTTAGTATGGTTAGAGGTGATTAATGACTATGAAGGCTCAATTCACTACCATATAGGGAAATAAAACAATGTGGAATATTCTCTATTTAGAATGGATCCATCAACTCTTTCTTTGATGAAATTTGAAAATGATCCAATATTCTAATATTTTATGAAGATGGAAATGGGAATCATAATTAAGGGAACATAATCATTCCATTAAAAAATTATCGCTCAACCATCTCTTTTGGAATGGTCAAAGGATGATCAAAAGGAGGATGTGAGAATTTAGAATAAATTGGAATCTATCAGAAAATGGAAATCCTTAGAGTTCAAGGTTAATTAAGAAGGAATTGTGAGATTTGGGACAAGAAAAAATGTTCCATCAAATCTAGAGTTATAGAATGATATTTTGGATGATTCACATAGTTGGAATTTATCCATTCAACCAGGAAACACAAAGATGTATTGAGATCTCTGAGACAATTATTGGTGGGATAAATGAAGAAGGATATCGTTGAGTATACATCAAAGTGCTAGGTATGTCAGCAACTAAAGGATCAGAGGCCAAAGTCTAATGGGATGATGCAATAATTACCCATAACAATATGAAATGGGATAACTGCACCATGGACATTATCACTAGACCTCTGACAACAACCGAAAGAAACAATGTTATTTGGTTTGTTGTGGATTGTCTTTTAAAAATATCACACTTCATTACAATTCAGGAGGATTTCTTATAAGATCAACTAGTGCAGATATACATCAGAGAAGTGTTAAGACTACATAAAGTACCACTATCTATTGAATCTAATCAATATCCAAGACTCACCTCTATGTTCTATAAGAGTCTCCAATACACTATGGATACTAATATGAACTTTAGTATGAGTTATCATCCTCAAACTGATGGCCAATCGATGCCAAATATCTAAACACATGAGGACATGTTGAGATCATGCTCAGAGGACTTTAATGGGGGATGGTAACATAATTTTCCTCTTTTTGTGTTCTCTTACAATAATTGTTCCCAATCAAGTATCCAAATTAATTGTTATGAAGCCTTTAAGGGAATATGTGTAGAACACCATCAGGTTGGGATGATGTTGGGGATCGAAATATCCTATGTCTAGAAATGTTTGAGAAAATGGTGGAGAAGTTAAAGAAATTCCAACATCACATTAAATATGCTCAGAGTTGACAAAAGAGTTATGTTGGTAATCGTCGATGATTCCTACAGTCTGATGTTGGATATATGGTGTTCTCTACAATTCACCATGGAGGAGAGTTACGAGATTTGATAATAATGGAAATCTTAGTCCAAGGTACAACTTCCCTTTTGAGATCCTTGATTGCATTAGATCAGTGACCTATGGACTAGAACTTACACCGAACCTATCTCAAGTACATGATGTATTCCATGTATCACTCTTGAGGAATTACATACCTAACCAATCACGTGTACTCAATCTAGGGGTGGTACCATTGGAGAATGACCTCTTTTATGAATATAATTTGTTGAAGATCTTATATCTTAGGTAATAGTTATAGGAAATAAGGAAATTCCCCTCATAAAGGTGTTATGGGGGAAAATACATGTTTTTAGAAACAACATGGGAATTGGAGGAGGTGATGAAGTTGAGTTAACCTCATTTGATTTAGTGTGGTAAAACAAAATATCGAGGATGACATTTCTTGAGGGGGGGAGATTGTAACAACCCAAACGTTTATTAATGAAAATTCCACATGATCGAATAAAATTTCTTTAATACATGAAATGGTTATATAAAAAATATGCACTTCTTTGGTTTTATTTTTTTGAATTTTTAAAATACTATTAAAAATTGTGAATGTTTCTAATAAATTCATTGAACATTGATCACATTATTACTATAAATATAAGGCTTTAAAAAATCAAATTTACACAGAAAAAGGAAGAGTGGCCTTATCCCGTAGAATTTCTCCATACGAATCTCATTTTTCATATCATAGAATGGATGTGGCATCATTGAGATTCACTCTTGACCAAGCCCAAGCTGAGCATCAACACATTAATCTTGAACAGAACTACCTACATGAGAGGTTGAAGTTAATGGAGATTATCATCTGAGTAATGTTATCTGAGCTACATCAAGAGACTCTCACCATCACAAACCATACCCTTAGGTCTAATTTATGTATTATAAGGTGTTATGTAACAAGAGCATAGAACTATGATTATTTTAATTAGTTGTTTCATAGAATATATAAAAAACAATTTTTTTATTATTATTTTTACTTTGTAAATAGCTTTTAAAGAAAAAATATTAATTTTTAGTTAATATTCAATCATGAACTCTATTTTTATGAATTGTTAGATTTTTGAATAAAATGAAATTATAATAAAATATTATTACTAAATTAAGTTTTATTAAATATAAATTATTGTATAATTTTTATGAATAAAATAATAATTTTTATTATAATTTGAAAGCCATTTTTGCCAAAAACCATGAATTTTTGATAAATGGATATTTTTCTTTTAAAATTAAAACATGACATATTTTAAAAATTATTTATATATAATTAATATAATTTTTGGAATCAAGACATTAAAATTATCCAATATTGAATTTTTCATAATTTTCTGAGGCAGTCAAATGTTTTTGTAAAAAAAAAATACCATTTAAATATAATATATATTTTTTGACATCATAATGACTCAATACTCATATAATAAAATACTATAAAAAGAATTTTTGGAAAATATATGTTTTAATTTTATGAAATGTGATTTTATATTTGTTTTATTATTTTTATTGTTCCCTAGTGGACCCTCCAAGACTTATAAAACTTGTTTACATTTTAAAATGATATCCCTGAGGTTGTGATTCACCTCCACATATGAAAGAATATTTTTTTAATAAGTTCATCCATTTTAATTTTAAAATAATTTTTTCCAAAACCCTTTGTAAAAAACCATGGCCAAAAAACAATGGGTTGGTTTGTGGTTTTGATTTGTTTAATGTGTAGTTTCCAAAACCTAAATAGTAAAGAATTCTGTCTCTTTTTGTATATAAACTCACATATGATCCTACATATCTTTACTAAAAATACATATAGGACATAACTCTCCCTCCCTCCTATATATAAAATACTCCCAAGTCACCCTAGGCTCCCAATAATCCTCTCTCAATCCCCTACCAAGGCTTTGGGATCACACTTCAAAGTATGGGATCTCTCCCTCTATCATTTTTTGTCCAAGTTTCATTATGTTGTTGTACCATTTTATTTACAATTATAAATGATGGGGCATAATTTATAACCACCCACATCCTACTAAAATTTTGTTTTAATGATAATAGACCAATTTTTATTTCATTAATGCCTCCCATATACACATGTTTCAATGCTGAAATGTGATAAGGGATTTCATCCTTTCTCATTTTTTTCTAAATATAATTATGTTTTTATTCCATATTATTTTCAATTTAACAAAATGTGGAATGATTTTACACCTCACCTATACATACCTAATTTTTTTTAATGATTACATACCCCTTTATTTCTCATTAATTACTCTCATTTACACCTGTTACCATACAAAACTTTCGTAAGGGATTTCTCTCTCCTCGTTTACATTCAAGCTATTATTTTATATTATGCATGTAAATTCCATTACACATGTTGAGACATGTATCTATAAGACCCCCATAATATCTATTTAATGTACATATAATGAGATACCCCTTTATCTCTTATCCTCTATTTTCATAAATTCTTATGTTACGTCGTTATGCTGCTGACTTTGCCCTACAATTTTCCAAGCTAAAGTCATTGTGTAGTGAATACCATGAACATTTTTCTATCAATGGCATTTACCTTTATGCACATTTACATATCAATTTTATAGTTTTATTTATTTATTTTAAATTCCTTTATCATGGAATAAATGATTATGTTGAATGATTTAATTTTGAATGATCCATGTGCCACACTTATGCAGGAAATGAAATGATTAATAAGGGTGTACCCTGATAGCACTTCAATGCAATGGGAAATTATTAGTATCATGATATTTCAAATGAAAAGAGGGTTTAATCATGCTAATTCATGTTCAGTGAGGATTTTCTCATTCTAATTCAAGTGCAATAACGTTTTACTCATTCTAATTAAATTGCAATGAAGGTTTACTCATACTCGATGTACAATGAGCATTGGATCATGCTAATATCATATTAAATGTTGTTGCCACATTTCCATGTTATTATAATCATTTTATATCATGCCACATTGGTTATGTTTCTATTGTTCTCCATTGATATTACTATTTCCTAAAATGTATTGTATTTTTCATGTTGTTCTTTTTTTACTTCCTTTTTAGTCATTATAGCTAAGGCATTTCCTCTGGTTATCCCATGTAATGCTAAGTACGAAGGAATTTTGTGGTCATGTAAAAGATGTTTTCAATATAGTTGTTGTGGTTTATTTTATAAGTTGTTATGTAACGTTCCTAATTTCCTAAGACACTAAACATATCAATCCTCAGAGTTGTCTTAAGTGAAAGTTTATGTAATAAATCATGTTTAAGTGTGTAATAAAGAGACAGGTTCTTATATTCACACCACCTTTTTGGAGTCATACATCTATTATTATGTAGAGCTTCATATGTGGATATTTGAAAAAAATTAGAAGTTGAAATATGTGAACACATATTAGGTAATATGTTGATCCTAACCTCCTTTAATACCCAACAATGTATGTTCTTCATATGTATTTCAATGTCTGAATAGTACTTCATAAATAAATATAATTGGATTTTGAGTTATAGTATACAATTAATATCTAATCATTATTTAAAGAATATTGAACTATCCATAGGAACTAGTGATGAACCATGTATATTGATCTAATATAATAAAAATTGGTTCCCAATATAGCCTCACAACTTCCATTAAATATATATTAGTGATTTGATAAAATATGAAGTCTTCTTGAATGGAGATAAAGTGAGATTTAATTGTCAGTCAATCTAAAAAACCCATATTTCATTGGTTTCTTTAGTTATATTTGGAAGACCCATAAAACATTCTGTGGTTATTTTCTCCAATTTCTATTTTGGTTTGTTTAATGGTTACATCATATTTTTAGAGTCTTGATGTTATTCCATATCTCACTAACACTACAGAATCATTGATGTGTAACCAACATTTTTCATAATTATGTTGTCCCACCATAATATCTCTCAATGAAATTAGTAAACCATATTATATCTAGGGTGGATAGAGAAATACGAGCTATGTTCATCATTGAATACATATTTATTTATCACTAGTGATGATGGAAGAACTATTTTAGTTCTAAGACAAATTACTTTACTTTCATTAGTGTAAAAATCATGACTTTTCATTTACATTATTTTTCTCACTATATTTTTAATTTTTAAATAATCTATTTATGCCTCCTTGATCGTCTGATGGATATATATGAAAAAAAAAATTTCGGAAAGGTCATATGAATTCCTTTCTTTTATGATTTCAAGATCGATCCTTTGTATATACTTAATGATATGGTATTTATAAACCCTCATCATGGATATGGAAGTTAATTCATTAATGTTAATAGCATTAAATACCTCATTATAATCTCTAGAATGGTATTGTATTGAGAACTCATAGGGTCTAAATAAATACAATA
Source organism: Viscum album (assembly GCA_963277665.1). Classification (NCBI taxonomy): domain Eukaryota; kingdom Viridiplantae; phylum Streptophyta; class Magnoliopsida; order Santalales; family Viscaceae; genus Viscum; species Viscum album. The sequence continues at coordinate 1,289,553,983 of OY728138.1, read as the reverse complement.
ATCCTTGTGGAAATTTTTTAACTCTTTTTGTGTGAATATATAAATTAAACTATTATGATTAGTATAGGTGATAATCTTTTTTTATAATGGTAGTGTCTGAAAATCACAAATGTAAATATCATAATTTCTAACTGAAAATAATGTTTTAAGTATTTCTACTCAGGGGTATTTTATTCTCATGCGTCATTGGATATTAATATATTATTTTGGATGAGTAAACAACCATTTTATTTCATTTTAGAATCATTTCATATCAAAAACCAAATACACTCTTGGGTAGTGTGAATATAGCTACAGTGATTTTCCCCATCATGATTTCCATAAATCTCTCTGAACATTCTTCAATCATGACATAATTTACCTCCTTTTTTGTTAAAATATATAGTGGGATAGAAAACTATGATACATTTTTCACAAAAAATCCATAGAGTTTAACTAGTATGAAAAACTATAGATTTATATGAAATTTTTGTATATGAGATATTCTTCAATAAACATTATCATTAAAGGATCCAAAAAATTCCTTTTATTTTGATTATATTCTCCACGAATGTGGCTCAATATATTTAGAAGTCACATATGATAAACCTAGTATACAACTTCTATATCTGTAATGTTTTTAGAAATTTCATAGATTATTATCATGTGATTCATTCTCTTATAGTATATGAAAATATACTCAATAACCACCAAAACATTATCAATATATTCTTTAAAGGATCTATTAATCAGGCCAATGAATATTAGTAAGGATTTTGTAAGTCCAAATAGATTAATTATAACCTCGTAGTGTCCATATATTATAAAAAAGAATACTTTTTAATATATTAGCAATTCTCCCACAGATGATGATATACTGAATGATGATAAACTTTTTAAAATTATTAAGCGATATGAAGTTGATCAAACAATTCATCAAACATTTATAATGTATTCATATTATATATGATGATCTTGTTGAGATCATTATCGCAAATATAAATCCTCATTGACCCATCCTTATTATTTAAATATAGAATTTTCATTCCCCAAGGTGATGTATTGTAGTGTCAAAACCCTTTATCCAAATAAAGTAACTTTGGATTCATAAACTCCTATAGTTATATTGGGTTTATATAATAAGGACTCATAGATATATGTGTCATACTGAGTAAAAGTTATATTTATAAATATACCTCAAGTTCTAAAGGAGGTGTAGATAATTAAAAGGGGAATACATAAATATATTACCATATAATATCTATTTCTTGAGGGATGTTTCTTTACCTATTTTAAACTATTTGAGCCAAATATGATTCCTTATTTGGTATAAATACCCACACTATTGAAGGATTAAGTAAAGGAGATTCATAGTTGTACAATCATTTGTATAATAGAATGGCTTAGTTTAATGTTTTGAAAGATGTCTTATTTTATTAGGAGTTGATGGAAGATATATATGATGAGATACAATCTATTCCAATAATAATATCAAATTTCACTAAAGGAATAACAATGATATTTGGTGGAAGAATATTCATAGAGTAATCAATGAATTTCCACCACTTAGGTTGAAACTATTTCACCAATATGTTTTGAGTAGATATCTATACATCAATTTATTAAAGTGGTGATACAAATAATTCTAGAAAATATACATGATATAATGGAATTCATTGAATATTAATAAAAAATAACCATTCTATAGTGAATAATAAATGTACCCTTCTCTCAATCATTTTTTAATTTCACCGTGGTAGTGGAAATTCCATAAGAAATCACATTATCCATTGTATACTATGGCTATTTATGTTTAATACACTTGAAGACCATTGTTTATGTTTACTAGCTTGTATAATTGACAAGTATTAGTAGTTGAATAATTGGACCCTGGGTGGAAGACTCGGTGATTCCATCCTTTCCACTATTATAATGGTTAACTTAATCGTTTATATTTTATATCATCATATTAATTCCCTTATACGATATAGTTATAGTATTTCATCATTCCTTGGAGGAAATTAATATGGTTCATAATTATATATAATTGATACGAATGTGGTTGGGTCTTCTGTATCACCTTATCAATTTCTCCAAAATCATGAAAATTCATCTTTTATAAATTATCTCTATATCCATGTGACTACTTGGATAAGACTATCTCATATTTAAGGGAACATTTATCCACATATTCATAAATCCAAAAGTACATGATCTTTTAATATTTTCAAATATGAATTTTTAAACCACATAAGAATCTATATATTTATTTGTTATAAATAAAAAAAAGTTTTACCTTAAAATCCATGAAATTATTCTCATAAGCTACAATATATTGAATCATTTTTTTCTTTATTTTTGAAAATTATATCTCAATTTTTATATAAAGAGTTTGACAGATGTAGTTATTCAAGAAATATTTTATTTTATTTATCCCACTCCATTACTTCAACATCATCATTATACGTTGTATTGTTGATTAATTTACTCCATCGAATAACTTCTCCCTCTAAACTGTATATATTCAGATAAACATTCTCATTCTCAAAACAACTGATCATGTAAAATATATTTTCCATGGAGTTTAAATATTTCACTTCAATAATTTGATCATATTATTAAATAAATAATAGTGTTAAATATCTCATAAATTATACAATGTATAATTTCAATTATATTGTTAAATGAAGAAATTACACATTATTCATGACATTTTTAATAACATGGGATAATAGTTTATATACCCCTATGAGGTGTTAAAACCATCTCCCATTGCATTAAGAGGACCATTCAAACAATCATTTCATTTCCCATCACATTGGTTTTTGGCGTAATTTTTAAACTTTTCCTAAATTTTATAAAATATAAATGGTTACGATAAAAAATGTAAATAAAGAATGGGAAGATAAATATTTCACCCATGTACTTATATTCTAACATTTTAACTAATGAGAAATCTAAGATTAACATAGGTTTTCTTTTTCCAACATATTTCCAAAATTAACTAAAAATTTATTTAATACAATGATTGAAATAATGAATCATTCCAATATAAATATTTTATGATTTCTAAAATATAAATAAATAATAATATAACTATCCAAATATATAGGGTTAATGTATTAGGAAAATTAGGTATATAAATTAGGAATACATTTAAAATATTACAAATTATTTAAATTATTATTCGTATTATAACATTATTGTTTCTTAATCAACTATATAGATTAAATTACTTAGGGAAATGAATTAATTAAAAGGTGAGTTAAAATCCTGGTAAGGGGATGTGTATTTATAAGGAAAATGGGTTAGGAATAAATATAGTTTATGGTTGAACATAATCCTCCTCATCCTATCCTAGGAAAAATATCATCATCAAAATCATGAGGAAATAATTTGAGAATTAGTTGTAACATGGAACATCCATAATAGTGAAAAATAATAACATTGTGTTCATGTTTCACACATAGAATGTGTAAAAATCTATGATCATGCCCATGCATAACAAGTGAGAACATTTTTTATTATATAGAATGTGAAAAATTCTAAAATAATGATCCCACATAATAATCTAATGAGACAGAACACTTTATCCAATGAACAGATGTGATATATAATTATAGGCTCATCTGTTACCTCATAATATGATCATAATCATGAATTCCACACAGAAAGGAAAAAAATATAAATACTAAAAATTAAATAAAACGCTAATAAAACTATGGAATTTTTATTACCTTCATGAACCATATCGTGGTTAGTAAAATTAGATATTATCAAAATAATTAGTAAATTTATTATTTTCTGTATTTGTAGGTATAATTATTAATAAGAGACCATATTTTAACGATGGTAAAAGAATAATCAAAATAAAAACCATTAAAAAAAATTTAGAAGAAATTTTTCTCAAAACCATTCATGTGGATTTGAAGGCCTCCCAATGTATTAAATATATGTGTAATTATGTGAACCAATTCATATCATTGGAGCCAAGGAACAACAAATATTTAATATATATTATGTATGGACTGATTTTTATTTTTTGATTCGAATTGAATTTTTAAATTTCTTAATGAATTTAAAATTTTGGGTAGATGTTTCTCTGGTGTATTCCGAGGTGTAGGAGGACCAGATGATGTTTCATGTGTTTGAACATTTTCAAAATTTCTAGAAGTGGCTATAAAGATGCACTATATTCATGGTTAAGTGGAACCTAGTGCATGGTGGTGGTCCCAGTTTTCTTTATCTTGGCATGGGGCCATTGGTTGGCCGGTAATATGGTAAAAAGTAAAAAATAATGTTGTGGTTTTTTAAATAGGATGTAATTGGACATTGCTCCCCCTTTATTTTAACACCCCACTCTAGGGTGATCTTCCTACGATGGTTGAGAAAGGGGGGAGTCTCAGCCATTTCCACTCTTCATATTGATCATTCCTAGTGGTTTTAGGGGTGTTTCTTCAATGGTTAGAGATTTTTACGTCTTACCCATTCATCCTTATATTCTTATCATGCCTCATATTTAAATTTTGTATTGTTTGATATAGTTATTCAATATTGATTCAACTAGATAATTTTTAAATCAATATATGTTTCATAGGATTTTGTACGACAATGATAGCAGATGTTCATAGGGGAGGAGTGCATGGAGTTTCACACTATTTCTTTTTTTACTTACATTGATTTATTTTATTTTAGGTTTTACATTAAATTGGTAAATAATTTATTAATTAATCAATATCTTGTTTTAGGATTTGGTTAGTGGTAGTATTGGGGATGCAGTGGGTGTTGATTGAACTATTTTGAATAAGTATTTTCCATTGTTACTCTATATAATATATTCTTCATTTATTATTGTTAATTTAATAAATATATATTATTTTTATCATTAATTATAATTTTTTAATATTTAATAAAATGTATGTTGATTGGGTTTGTTCCTTGTGAGTGTGGATAATGGATGGTATGGTGAAATATGAGCCTGCATGATATTATTTGAGCATCGATTGGGAGGAGTAATCTATATTGGTGATGGTTTTCCCTAACCATTTCCTATGGGTTATACACTATTTATTGTTATATGTGATATATAGTCTCATAGAACACGTGTTATTGCAATAAAACTACATTTATTTTCTTTTTCTAGAATCAAATGAGTTTTTTAAGGATGATCAGATCCTTGATCGACCATTTAGGTTTTAATCCATGATTTCATAACAACATATGGGCATATGATTTAGCCAATGTGCCTGGAATTTAAACTCGATACCCATTATATGATTCCCTTGAGTTATGTTATAAAATTAAGAAACATGATTAGTTTCAATATCTTCCTTGGGAATATGATAACTGTGTAATTGATATAGGTTGGTGTGATCTATTGGATAAAATTATAATACCACTACATGATAATGAATATGTTCCATTAGGCCCATGATACGAATTCTGTTAGACATATTTTGATTCCATCACCATCGGGGGCCATGGTTGAAAATTAAATTACAATAAATAATATCCTTTTTAACTTATTATTATTTATTATTGTAAACTATAAAATAGTGGATTTTGAATATGTTACCTTAACCTTTTATGAGTAGAATATAAGAGACCTATCTATGTCCAACTTGAGGATTCACATGAAATTCATATTAAAATAATAATGTAATAATATTTTTATTATATGATATACGTATGTTGTGAGTGTTTATTCCCACCATTTTTCTTATGGTATCCTTGGTAATTATACTTCATTTTTGGAAATTAATCTATTCTCGGAATGTGAGGACTGACTAATGTATTCTTAAGTTGTGTTCAATGTTATGGAAACCTACTTTTTCCTTGTTTTTATATATTATCTTACTATATTAGTTATGAAACATTATGTTGTGTTTATATTTTTGTGTTTTGTACCTAGTTGTATTATTATTTAAATGAGGTGGAAAAGATATTTCTTTCTCAATATGTTTGCTGAGTGTGGAATGACCTTCCCAGTCACTCCAATAATTTCATATGGTCAAGGTTAACATGAAAAATTGTGTTGAAGGCTCTTAATTCCTACAATGAAATTAACAATGTGATATTCTGAAATGTGGTATGGTATTAATTACCTATTCTCTATATAATAATGTTTTAAGAACTATATTCCCTTTATTGGAAAAGAACATGATTGGGATTTTATGCATGTTACTCAAGAATGTGATACCCAAAATGAAATGGAACACACTTCTAATGTATTGTTAGTAATTTAATTTTTTGTACACTATGACTAGGTATTTTGTATAACCCTTGGAAGTGGGATTTGTTTCCATTCTGTGATGCTTTCAAGGAAGGGGATGTGGTGCCCATATGGGAGAGGTCATTATGGGATTAGACACTTCTTACATGATAATGGTCATTGTGGGACATGATTCCCCCTCTCATAATGTGGTAAATGGCTAATGATTATTTTCTAACTTTTAATCTTTCTTGTCACTAGGGGCTCAATGACCTCTCTTGATATTATGGTCTATACATTATGATTTCATGCATATGTTTTCTCATGGAAGAAATTCTCATGGTTGTGAATATTTAATTGGGATACACTACTAACGTATTTATGTTTATGTTATCACAATGAATAGTTTCCCACCATTTTGGTTATATTATGGGGACACATCAACCAAATAATAGACCTTATACTATTATAGTCTGTTATTTCCATTAGTGATGACATGGGATGTAATTCATGGTTGTTTGTTAGATAATATGCTTGAAGGCACCATAAAATTGGAAAAATTAGGTATGGTAACACCTAGTTGGATATAGTAGACAAGGTGGTGAAAATTTTATTATTACTATGACTAAATATTTATGTTTATTTATGGGAATGCCACAGTGTACATGCATATTATTATACATGACGTGTTAGGGGAACTATTTTTGGTGGCCTATAGAGTCGTACTCACACCATCATTTATCACCCTATCTCCTGCGTATACACATTGATTATTGGAACATGTAAGGGTAAGAGACCATCGTTGTCTAAATGAGATATGTAACATTACTAAATTTATTAAGAGGTATTAGTAAATGGCTCAGGAATGGTTTATTGAGTGATCTTGGGTTTTGATTATTTTTTAATGTTGTTATCCATGACCATCCATGTGCAGTACTTTTCATTCACGTATGAATGTGTGACATTACAACCATTAATTTTATTAGAGAATGTATGATTTTATTGATTAATATATAATTTTTAAAAAAATCAATATTAATTCAATTTTTAATATGATAATAATTTTTATTATTATTTCTCCCACTATGATTTATAACTATATATACCAAAGTAGGTATTTTCACCCCACGTTACACTAATAACCTCAATTCATATCAACATCCAATAACATAAGGGGAGGTTTTCTTGTTGTATGAGGAATCCAATTGAGTAAAAATTAAGGTAAACTAGTATAAGTATGTTATAACATTGTATAAGAGCCTTATTTTTGTGGTCTTAATATTTGTAAAATGGATTACAATGAATGGATGGGTCAAAAAATTGAATAGTTGATATTCATGTTATTTACTGACACCTACATCAGTGGAAATAAAATGTAGTTGGCAATAATCATTGTTTTTTTGGACATTTATTGTTATAGTTGAGTTGATTGATTTTAGAAAAGTGAGATGTTCGGAGATTATTGGTTTATGTTTTTTTCATATCCTGGGGTGGAATGAAGCATGTGTTTATGAATCATATTTGTTATATGGGATTTGAATGACATTTTTCTTTTTTATCGAGTTTAATAATCTTGAAAATAATGTAGTTTACAAATATTTCAGACACCCACACAACTTATATTATTTTTTCTATAAAGTATGATGGTGTAATTCTACTTAACCAGTCTCATTGTTTTATTATAATTTTAATATTTAATAGTTGGTGAGTTTAATTCTTTTAATATCTTATACAGTTCTCATTAGGGGGTAGGATATTCTTGAATTATTCCATACCAATGGTATCCCCTTGTGTTAGAGGGTTAGTATATTATAGAAGGAAATATTTTTTACTATTTCCCTCATCCTTTCTATGATGTAAAAATGGGGAACATTACATGTGGGTACCATCATAATGGTGATAATTGATATGATATTAATCCTCATGTGGGTATACTAGTTTGTGGGAACCTAATGAGGATAAATACTTTAATGTGTATAGATTAGTATGAGTATATAGATGCTCACTATTGATGAAAATACCAATACGTGGATTTGGTGGTTGAGATTCCTTGAATATTTAATACTGGAGGATGAAATACACTTTATGAGTACTAACCATCATGGTGTAATGTTTATATACCAGTTTTGTGATCCTAATGAAGATATTTTTAACTCGGGATTATAGCGAGTTGAGTTTTAGCTGTGTGATAGGGTATTTTATTCTTATACCCAGGATGTGTTGTGATGATGTGATGATATTTTAAGAGAGGCACAAGACCTTGGAATGTGGATACGTTTAGATAATAATAAATGGTAGATAGTTATATATAAAATATTATATATGGACAACACATGATCAATGTGCGATTACACAAAGGAATGGAATGAGGTTTTCCTTTATATACAATCATAGGTGGTTATTTGTGTGGTGATGTGATAATCATCCATGTCATGTGTAGTCAATTGTTTATTAGGATTATGAACCTAGGATTCTCAAGATACAATATTTATTGATGAGATTTGGTCTATCTAATTGGTATTAGTATGGTGTTCAATTTTTTTTGAATATCTTTGTTTTTTATGTGTAACATTTCCACTATGACTTGTGACTTATCCCTTATTTTGGTTCATATTATTTCCTTCTACACAATATTTAGGAATTTTTGAAGGTCATGGGTTATTATTATTCTATTAAAAGAAATATTTGTGTCTAGATAGACACAATTATCCTTATATGGAATGTGTGATAGGTTCAAGATAATATTTTTTGAATCCCTTCAAGCTATGTAGACTGTGTAAGTGGGTTACATGACTCCTAGCATTATTTCATTATGACCCTATTTATGAAAACTCTTTTATTTTGGAGACCTACTTATATGCGGTTATGATATTTGGGTGTTTCTTTTTTCCATTGAGTCCCATATAGGGTATAAGTCCATTTCAGGTGCCATAATGTCTTAAGATGGTCTTGAACTCCTTATCATTCTAGACTCCTAATATTTTTTATTAGTAATTATTGATATTTATGGATGATCGCAATTTGAGTGTGATTAGGTATGATATAGTAATAGAATGGTGTGAGAGGCCTTTTCTTACCTATGGATACTGACCCTTGATGTTATATTTTTCTTTGAATAACACAAGGGTGTTATATATGTACAATTGTTTGTTGTAGGAATCATTAATCAGACTGATGGGCTTGATTTGATGAAAGGCTTATGAGAGGCTCAAGTTGACCATTGATTCATTGGGCGGTGTTTCTACTATTTGGGGTATTTTTTACCCATGAATCCAAAAAATTATAGTGGAGTATGAATGACTTTAAAATAGTTTAATACATGATAATCACATGGTATAGAGAGTGATATGTGGTTTTAGGGTTGTGTTCATTGAGATCGAGTATGATTTAGTAGATTATTGGGGAATTTGGATAATGGATGTACAAGGCACTACATTCTCGCAGGCTTTCGAGGAAGGCACATAGTATAGATCTAGTTGAATGTGATGAATAGGGCCTCATGATTATTAGTCTTCCATAGATTATGTGATGTGAAGAACATGTGATTAATTTTCCTATATATTTAGGAATTGTATGGTTTGGATCAAATAATTATATTATTTTTATTCTAAATATTTTATACAATGAGTGTGATAATAATCAGTTTTTCTTCATATGGAGGGCATATAACAAAATATTTGGGGTTAATGCATTAGATATTGGATTTAAGTGGTAAATATATATATGGTTGGTAAGATAACACCGGATTCTGGAACCATATCATGATAATTGACCATGTTAGTGAAATAGTTCATTCACTGATCAAATTCAATAATTTTACTGGTTAGAAGACCCAGGTCTGTGGAATTCAATACCCAAAGAGATTATGATGATATATGAAATAGTTTATGACTACAATTTTTATTGAGGAATGATTATGAGATTGTTTTTTAGAGGGTTTAAGTTTTGGGAGTTCCTGAGTGTAGTTTTAGCTTTGTGGTTTTCTGTATTAGATTGGTAATTTATAATTTTGGTGTATGAGGTCCATGAATTGAAAAATTAGGAATTTAAATAGGATTTGAGTTTCATCATGAATTTGGTTATGTGAGTATTTTCCTTAGTGTTTGACACTTTGAGTTTCCATTGATAATAAACATTATTGGATATCTAATATAATGTGTCACACATAGTCTTTTATTAGAGCTCATCGGTTGATTAAGACATGTTTTTCATTGAATAGTAATCATGTGAGATATACAAGAGAATATTTAGTCTAGGTTGTTGGGAAATTTTTCTTGTTCAGACATAATATCAATACAATCATAAATATCAATAGAATTAAGTACAATCAATGCATTGGGTTTTAGTTACTGAAGTAGTTTACCAGAGATAAATGTGGATAATTCTCATATATGATATGTTTTACTTTTTGGAGGTTGTATTAACACACTATACATAATATTAATGAACCATGATAAGAATCAAGTTTCAATGAAATTCGATTAGGGTTCAATTTTATTTTTTGGACTCAAATCAATAGTTTTAATCTATTGACATATTTAAAATGATTACTAGAATGTTTATAATGTGGTATCTTAACTAGTGGAATCCCATAGAAATTTAGGGGGGTTTGATAGTATGGAAAATGACTAGAGAACACATTAATGAGAAATTGGGTACTAATTCGGGTTGAACTTGTTACCCAGTTGAGGACCCGATTATCCTTCTCCCTAACCGAGGAAACTAGGTGGCCAGTCGGTTTCACCAAGTATCCAGTGGAGTATTAATTGGATAGTTTTATGTGACCTAGTACTCATTAACATGATAATTTTTTTAAAATACGTAGAATGGTCATTTGATACCCTATTTATTAACACCCCACTCAGGGATGTTCTTTCTAGGTTGGTTGAGAGAATGGTGAGCCACACCCCTTCCTTACTACTTTCCTACTCCCCATAGAACAGGGATGATCTATGTTCAAAGATTATAGGATTTAAGGAAATTTCTTCATCCTGATTCATCCTTTTGCTCCATAACTTCCCTTGTTTAAATTTTTTTATAGTTTCGAGTGAGGTTTTATATTCTAATTCAACCTGAGAATAGTTGAATCAGGCTCCAATTATGGTTATTTTGTTTATATTTTCAAGAGGAGGGCCCTTGAGGATGTTCACATTTTTATGCACAATGTTTTATTTTCAATAATTCACTTCGCTATTTCATATTTTTTATATTATGTTTTAATAGAATAATTGAATATTCTTGGTCAAGTGTTAGGTTTTTGTTAGTGGTTGTCTTAGGGATATACTAGGTGTGGACCACGCTCTATTGGATGAGGTTTTTGAATCATTATGTCTTTCATCAATATAGTAATATAATAGGATTAATCTAATTAATATAAAATAATTTTTATAATTAGTTGTAGTTATTTTATAATTAATCAAATAAATGTTAATTGATCGTGTTAAATATGGATTCTGATGATGGATGATATGGTCTTGGATGATCAACGACGATGGAAGATAAGTGTCAGTTGAGGTGATAACTCAATATAGAGGTATGTGGTTCGTTTCCATTTCCATTTTTTATGTACATAATCATGTGATACATAGTATGTGGTCTCAAAAACTTTTCATGATTGAAAAAGAAAATTTAATTTCTTTTCCCTAACCTAAATGAGTCTGGAAAGGACATCTTGGGTCGTGATTGATCCTTAAATTAAAATTCTATGATTCCTTGACCACCGATCATTATATGTTTGAATTAAAGTGTAATGTTCTGTATTTTTCCATGTATTATTTTAATATTATATGGGAATTATTTCGAGACCAGGCTCTGAGACGGCATGCAGCTCCGGGCCCAGTGAGCCCAGAACAAGTGTTTGAATTTAATTTAATAATTCAATTAGGCGCGCATGTGTTTTTACTGAAAAGGTGGACAACTCCAGAACGGATGCTCAGATCAGAAATCCATGGGCACCGTTGCGTTCAGAACATCGATTTCACCTTAAAAGAGGTCTAACTTCGGCCGGTGCGGGTCGGTGGTGAAATCTAGTTTTTGGACGCAACAGTAATAAAATATTTATTAAAAATATTTTATTTCTGTAGCGAGATCTTTTAAATATTTTTTTCTTTTATCCTCATTAAATAGAGGCTTGCGCCAGGGTCCAGGGTTACAAACCCCATAACTCTGAAAACCCTTGGCGACTCTGGAGGAAACCCCCAACGCGGCGGTGGCGACGTTCTTAACGGATTTCGATGGCGATGATGACGCGACGAGTGGATCTTCACTGAAAAATGCAGCGAATCCAGGTAGGATGTTGTTGTGATTTTAATTCTTCCCCGTTTTTGATTTCCACGACGAACGCAGACTAATCCACTAACAGATTAGCCCGTGGATCGATCGTTCTTGCGGGATGGTATTTTGCAAGGATTTTTGGTGAATTGATTCTGGAATTTTGTTTGGTTTCGTTCAAACTCCTAATGGTGACAAACCAAGATCGACACGAACATCGATCGAGGTTCGTCCCTCTCTATTTGTTGTGTGTTCTTCCCCAAATTCTCGTGTTCTTCGTGAGTTTTCCTCGCGTTCTTTACATGGCGATGAACAACGGATCTTTGCGCATCCGTTCTACGACGTAACGATCCCAAATTGAAAGATCAACACTGCGGAGGTCTTGAGGAGGTGAAACGACGGTTTCGGGGGACAGATTGAAGCGGATCGAAAGAAATCGTTCTTCGGACGATTTCCGATCGGATGGCCGGAATCGGATTTTGGAGTCGATTGAAGACCTGAAACCCACAGATTTGGTTTCACAAAGGCAAGGCGACCCTGTATATGGAGTTTCGCGATGAACGAACGACAGAATCGAGATCCAGAAGATCAGTAGAGGCACGCGGAGGAAGACGCAGTTCTGGAAATTTTCCCGACTACACGCCCTGTAGTATGGGCTATACAACAAGTGTTTGTCGGTAGGGTTACCCGGAGTGTACTCCGGGTGTACATGGACATGGTCAGGATACACATCCACAAACAAGCCGTGTATACCCCTCCCCGGCTAGACCCGACCAGATACACGGGGTACCCCGTGTACTGGTACACGAGCAGGCAACATGGACACGAGAAGAGACCGTGTACGGGCACATGGCCAGTGTACACGGAGAGAGCCCAGGAACTCAAACACGGTGTGTGTTTTCTCCTACACACCGTGTAGTTTCTTTCGACCAGCCAAGGTACACGGGCCGGTTACACGGGCAGCACCCGAGGTCAAGGAACATGGCGTTTACCTTTTCTACACGACATATATTTAGGTTTTACACATCTTGAACGAAGGACACAGGCAATACCCGGTGTCAAGGAACATGGATTGTAACCATACTACATGTCATGTAACTTTTTCATCATGGATTGAGCCACATGCCTTCTGTGACTTGGATGAGTTCTTAGGGTTCGTACCCTTGGTAATCCCCCGAAGGTTCCGACATCAACTCCTTTATACAGGGATATGATCCCTTCAGCGGACATCCCTGAATAGAGTTGTGGGAATCCCCTCTATGATACTTAGATAAAGATCCTCTATTCATTCCTGGAATCCTAGGTAGAGTTCCTGGTATCGACGTGACCAACATTACCCGAGCGCTGATCCTATGCTTAGCGGATTAGTTCAGACGGAGTTTTTAGAATCACCCCATGACTTGGATGTGATCCTCATATGATCATATTGTTCCTAAGGTACTTGTGGAGTGTGTTCTCCTAGAACGAGTACTTCATGCCTCTCTCTTCAGACCAAGGAGTATGTGCTCCCGATGGTGTGCTTAGTGGAATCTTTGAGCTGGATCCTAGTGGCGGTTTTTGCGATGTTCGTTTGTGTATGAGTATATCTGGATATTATTGTTATATGTCCCATAAACATATATTGTGTAGAGCTGACTGTACCTTTCTTTGTGGTATTTTCCTTTGTTGTATTTTCCTTTGTGGATTTCGGGGTGTCCGACTGGGTATTGTTATACTCACCCCTACATGGGCTTTGCCTGCACGTGTCGTGTCCTGTGCAGACGAGTGATCCTTTGATAGGATTCTAGGCAGACGAGGACCAGACGTTGTTCATTGATATCAAATAGGCCGAGGTGTGTTATTTCGGCGATGGGTTACAGCCTCAGTACCTTTTTCTACAGGTTGGACTTTGTTCCAGACTTCCTTTTTGATGGGATTGTACTTTTGGCCCAGGGTTTTACATTACTGTACTTTACTTCCCTTTCGTACTCTGTGGTTGGGTTTTAGTGTATGCATGCATCTTTTCTTTTTGTAGATTTTACTTTTAAGCTTTGTGGGATGGAAGATGTGTGTGCGTGTGTACAAGATTATAGGCAATTCCTCCCATGTTAGTAGCATGCCTACTCGGTGCTAGTCACCAGTCACTGGACCATTGTAGGCGGGCTTGGGGAGTTACGGCCCAGGCCCCAATGGGATGGGTCATGACAGAGTGGTATCATATTAGTTTGTTTCTACCTTAGGACCGAGAGTTAGTGAGTGGGTTTGGGGTATCAGTGTTAAGTGTTTCGAGATCATCTCTCAGGCCAGGGACCCCACTGTTGGTGCGGCTGACGACGTATCCATACACCATGACTCTGATAACTTACTTTTTGTCTCAGAACATGAAAAAAATAGTTTCATGTTGGAAAATAATGGTACATTCATTATATTGGAATGGTTTGTGGTTTCCATGTTCTTCTTGAGTCAGCTCTCTAGATATACTCACTGACTGTGATACATCTTGTTTATTTAACAGGATGCCTCTGCGACGCGCACCTGCGAGGATCCAGTAGCTCGATCACGAGGATGACCCCCTCAGTGATGAATATTCGATACAAGGACCATATCCCCCAGTTCTACCACCAGGTGGCGTGCCACTTATCCCACCCCTTTTGGATCAGTGTTTAGCGCCTACTGTACCAGTGGAGGAGGAGCGCAGGCTGAGCGCACTCCACGAGTTTTAGAGACAGAGACCCCTCATGATTCGAGGCAAGCCTGACCCTCCAGCAGTAGATGACTGGCTTGAGGCAGTGACCAGAGTCTTCCGTTTGGTCAGGACACCAGCAGACGAGATGGTGATCCTGGCAGCGAGCCTTCTATAGGGTCCAGCAAGGCAATGGTGGAGTTGGGTCATCCAGACTCATGACGAGGAGACTCTTACATGGTCGGAGTTTGAGCATCTCTACAGAGGGGATTTTTCACCGGTTACCCTAAGAGGTGTATGTATACAGGTTCTTCTTCACCTCCAGCAGGGAACCGTGATGGTGACTGACTATTCATCGAGATTTACCGGCCTCTCGCGGTACTCGATGCATATGGTCAGAGATCAGTACTTCAAAGCTCAGACTTTTGAGTGGGGATTGCGCAGAGATATCAGAGCTAGCATCATCCCTATGAGCATTCCTACTTATGATGGGGTGCTTGAGCGGGCTTTGGTGGATGATATCTTTCTGGTGGAGCAGGGGCAACCGGCGGTTGTCAGTAGTGGGCGAGCTGGAGCAGAGACCTCAGCGGCAAGGAGCCGACGTCAGGGACCCAGGCGTGGGAGATGTTTCTAGAGGAGATCCCAGGACATGGGATCAGCAGTTCATGGTTCACAAGGCGCTTCCAGCCAACCTTGAGAGAGGTGATGTTACTCATGTGACAGTAGGGGACATCTCACACGAGATTGTCTGACCCACCATACTACTGACCCGGGAGCAGTGTATGGACCACTGAGGCAGAGGCAACGTGTGGAGTAGGATGATCCGCGAGGTGGAAGATGTGGAAAAGGAGTTGGTAGAGCATCTGGAGGTGGTCGGCATTTTGACCCTTTACCACCCCCACCCCCAGGAGGTCCACCCCAGGCTCAGGGAGCTGGTGGACAGAGGTAGGGACAACTGCAGGCGGTAGATGCATATGACCCAGGTACACCCGGAATGATTAGAGGTAATATATATGTATTTTCTACTTTGTCTACCGTATTGATAGACACGGGTTCTAGTCATTCCTTTTTGGCTTCTTATGTTGTTCGAGACCTTGAGATTCCAATTGAGTCGTTGACTCGACCCTTACACATAGAAACACCGACTGGAGAAGATTCAGAGATCACACACCTTTGCAGGCAATGTGACCTGACCCTTGGATGCGAGAGTTTCAGTTGGAACCTCTTGGTGGTAGCGTCGAGGCCTTACGATGTCATTCTTTGCATGGATTGGTTATCCAATGTTCATGCCCAGATTTATTGTTTTAGGCAAAGGGTGTGGTGTGTCTGCAGTGATGGAAAAAGGTTATCTTTTGTCTGTGAAAGAGAGACCCAGACAGCACAGGATAGACTCATGCATAGGAGGCCACAACCGATTTCACACCAGTTGGCTAGCCTAGCCTTTGGCGCTGCAGATGTTGCGAGTTTCCAGTTTCCAGCAGTGGTGGCTGAGTACGAGGATGTCTTTCCGGAGGATGTCCCAGGGATACCTCCCCATCGGGAGATACATTTCTGCATTGAGTTGCAACCCGGGACGACCCCAATATCAGCATCAGCTTATCAGATGACTCCTACAGAGATTCGTGAGATGAGGGTGCAGCTGGACGACCTGCAGAAGAAGGGTTTGTGAGACCTAGTGTTTCACCCTGGGCGGCCCCAGTTCTGTTTTCCAAGAAGACAGACGGGGACATGGGGCTGTGTGTGGATTACCGATGCATAAATCAGGTGACCGTGAAGAAACGGTACCACTACCGAGAATCGATGACCTCTTTGACCAGTTGAGAGGGGAACGATGGTTCTTGAAGGTTGATCTATGATCAGGCTATCACTAGTTGTGAGTATGGTAAGAGGATATATGGAAGAATCCTTTCACATGTCGCTATGGTCACTATGAGTACTCGGTGATGCCCTTCGGCATGACGAACACCCTGACAGTGTTCATGGGACTCATGAACCGGATCTTTCAGCCTTATCTAGACCAGATTGTGGTGGTCTTCATAGATGATATCCTTATGTACTATGCGTCTAAGGAGGAGCACACGAGACACCTGAGGATGGTTCTGGACACACTTTGAGAGCACAAGTTGTATGGGAAACTCTCGAAGTGTCAGTTCTAGTTACATGAGGTCCACATTCTGGGACACTTTATCTCAGTAGATGGTATAGCAGTAGAACCAGCAAAGTTGGAGGCAGTGCTAGCATGAGAGCCTCCCCGGAACGTGACGGAGGTGCGGAGTTTCCTTGGGTTGGCAGGATACTATCGGAGTTTCATCTATGATTTCTCTAGGATTGCATCACCCATGATGGCTTTGAATCGAAAGGGACAACATTTTGTATGGACCGAGAAATGCCAGTAGGCTTTCCAGTAGTTGAGACAGAGTCTGACGAGTTCCCCGATCTTGAGATTACTGGAGTAGGGTGTCGAGTACATAGTGTTCTACAACGCATCAGGAATCGGGCTTCGTTGTGTCCTGATGTAGAGGCAATCAGCGATTGCCTATGGCTCACATTAGTTGAGGCCACAAGAGTTGAACTACGTGACCCATGATCTTGATTTGGCAGTGGTAGTCTTTGCATTGAAGATGTGGCGACACTACCTGATGGGCGAGCGGTTTACCGTCTACTCTAATCACAAGAGTCTCAAGTATATCTTTTCTCAGAAGGATCTGAATTTGAGATAGAGGCGATGGCTTGAGTTCTACCAGGATTATGACTTTGAGATCGTTTATACTCCTGGGAAGGGGAACGTGGTGGTAGATGCTCTTAGTAGGAAATCCAGTTCATAGTTGTCGGATGAGGCAACAAGGCATTTGGTCCCTTTGCAGTTGTCATTCGTGGATGGAGATTAGGGTGATTAACTTCAGTCGATGGTTGTTACCCCTCCACTCTTACAGTGAGTCATGGAAGCACAACGATGATGATGCTATATGTGAGACTCTATGTGCTCAGATATCAGTAGGTGATGCTGCTGAGGGATATTCAGAAGGAGGGGAGCAGGTTGTCCTTTTCAGAGGGCGCACGGTAGTACCAGTGACGTTGCGGGAAGTGGTTCTGAGGGAGTTCCATACATCCCCTTTGGTGGTGCATCCAGGTGTGGAAAAGATGTACCAGGACCTCCGACGTCAGTTCTGGTGGCTAGGGATGAAGAAGAGTGTGGAAGAGTTTGTTCCTTGGTGCCTTACTTGTCAGCAAGTAAAGGCTGAGCACCAGGTGCCAGCAGGTTTGAATCAGCCCCTTGAGGTGCCAGAGTGGAAGTGGGATGAGATATCCATGGACTTCGTGATAGGATTACCATGCATGTCCAGGGGACATGATTCCATTTGGTTGATTGTTGATCGACTCACCAAGTCGGCCCAATTCCTAGCCATACGTGAGAAGAGTTCAGTAGAGAGCTTGGGACCCCTCTACATGCATGAGATAGTTCAACTTCATGGAGTACCATCCACGATCGTCTCAGATCGTGATGCTCATTTCACATCCCGGTTGTGGAAGGGATTATAGGAAGCTTTTGGGACTCAGTTACGCTTGAGCACAACATTTCATCCAAAGACTGATGGTCAGACAGAGCGGACCATCCAGGTCCTGGAGGATACGCTACAAGCATGCATACTTGACCTCAGTCATAGTTGGGAGGATCACCTACCACTGGTGGAATTTTATTATAACAACAGTTATAATTACACTATTGGTATGGCACCATTCGAGGCTCTATACAGGCGACCTTGCAGGTCACCACTTTGCTGGACTAACCCGGTAGAGTGAGCACTAATGGGCCCCGAGATGGTGAGAGCTACTACAGAGAAGGTCCAGGTCATCCAGGAGCGGATTAAAACTGCACAAAGTCGGAAAAAGTCTTATGTCGACTAGAGATGGAGGCCCTTCGAGTTCGGGGAAGGATACCACGTGTACCTTCGGGTCTCACCTCGATGGGGATTGCAGAGATTTGGCTGGGGTGGCAAGCTATCTCCGAGGGTCGTTGGCCCTTTTAAAATGATGAGTAGAGTTGGTGAGGGGGTGTATCGCTTGTCTCAACCTCCTCAGATGGACCGGTTACACAACGTCTTCCATGTGTCGCAACTACGGAGGTACGTTCATGATCCATCGAACGTCATTGACTGGGGCGAGCTGGACATCGAAGATGGAGTGACCTTTGGTGAGTACCCAGTGGAGATCGAGGATCAACGAGAGAAGATCCTTCGTGGATGATCTATTCACTTGGTGTGTGCTCGGTGGCAGCACAGGAATCTCCAGCAGAGCACGTGAGAGTGGGAGGCTCAGATTCGCGTGTAGTACCCACTTCTTTTTGAGTAGCCCTTGTTTTGGCTTTTCGGGGACGTAAAATCCCTAAGGTGTATGTGATGTAATGTCCCGGTTTTTACCATGTATTATTTTAATATTATATGGGAATTATTTCAAGACCAGGCTCTAAGACGTCGTGCAGTTCTAAGGCCCAGTGAGCCCAGAACAAGTGTTTGAATTTAATTTAATAATTAAATTTCGCGCGCGTGTGTTTTTCCTGAAAATGTGGATAACTCCAAAACGGGTGCTCGGATCAGAAATCTGAGGGGCCCGATGTGTTCAGAACAACGATTTAACCTTAGGAGAGGCCTACATTCGGCCGGCGTGGGTTGGTGGTGAAATATAGTTTTTGGATGGAATGGTAATAAAATATTTAATAAAAATATTTTATTTCTATAGTGAGATCTTTTAAATATTTTTTTTATTTTATCCTATTTAAATAGAGGCTTGCAATAGGGCCCAAGGGTACCAACCCCATAACTCTAAAAACCCTTGGTGGCTCTGGAGGAAACCCCCAACGCGGCGACGACGACGTTCTTAACGGATTTCAATGGCGATGACGACACGACCAGCAGATATTCACTAGAAAACACAGCGAATCTAGGTAGGATATTGTAGTGACTTTAATTATTCCTCGTTTTTGATTTCCACGATGAACGCGGACTAATCCACGAACAGATTAGCCCGCAGATCGATCGTTCTTGCGGGATAGGATTTTTCGGGGATTTGTGGGGAATTGATTCTTGATTTTTTTTTTGTTCAACCTCCTAACGGTGAAGAACACAGATCTACACGAACGTAGATCGAGGTTCATACTCCTCGATTTGTTGTGTGTTCTTCCCCAAATTCTCACGTTCTTCATGATCAATCTTTGCATTCTTCACGGGGCAATGAACAACAGTTCGTTGTGCATCTGTTCTGCGACGCAACGATCCGAAATTGTAGGATCAACACTGCAACCGTCTTGAGGAGGTGCGACGACGGTTTCAGTGGACGGATTGAAGCGGATCGAAAGAAATCGTTCTTTGAACAATTTTTTATCGGATGGCCAAAATCAGATTTTGGAGTCGATTGAAGACCTTAAACCCACATTTCGGCTTCAAGGAGATGAGGCGACCTGGTATTTGGAGTTTCACGGTGAACGAAATATAGAATCGAGATCCGGAAGATCGGCCGAGGAGCGTGGAGGAAGAAGCGGTTCTAGAAATTTTCCCAACTACACACCATGTAGTATGGGCTACACAACATGTGTTCATCGGTAGGGTTTCCTTGCGTGTACACTGAGAGTACATGGACATGGGCAGGATACACGGCCACGGACACACCGTGTATACCCTTCCCCGGCCAGACTCGGCCAGATACATGGGGTACCACGTGTACTGGTACACGGGTAGGAAACACGGACACGGGCATAGACCATGTACGGGCACATGGCCAGCGTAAACGGAGCGAGCCCAGGTTCTCAAACATGGTGTGTGTTTTCTTCTACACGTCGTGACGTTTCGTTCGACAAGCCGAGTGACACAGGCCGGTTACACGGGCAGCACCTCGGGTCAAGGAACACATCGTGTACCTTTTCTACATGCCGTGTAGTTTGGCTGTGCACGTCTTGAACGAAGGACATGGGTTGTTCACACGATCACTACCCAGGGTCAAGGAACATGGCGTGTAACCAAACTACACGCCATGTAACATTTTCATCATGGATTGAGCCACTTTCCTTCTATGACGTGGACTATTTCTTAGGGTTCTTACCCTTGGTAATCCCCCGAATGTTCTGGAATCAACTCTTTTATACAGGGGTATGATCCCTTCAGTAGACCTCCCTAAATAGAGTTGTTGGTATCCCCTCTGTGTGACTTAGAGCTGGATCCTCTATTCATTCCTGGAACCCTAGGTGGAGTTCTTGGTATCGACGTGACCAACTTTACCCGGGCGCCGATCCTCTGCTTAACGGATTAGCTCAGACTGAGTTGTTGGAATCACCCCATGACATGGTTGTGATCCTCATCTGAGCATCTTGTTCCTAAGGTACTTGTAGAGTGTGTTCTCCCAGAATGAGTACTTCGTTCCTCTCTCTTCAGACCTAGGAGGATATCCTCCCGATGGTGCGCTTAGTGGAATATTTGAGCTGGATCCTAGTGGCGGTTTTCGCGATGGTCGTTTGTGTATGAGTATATCTGGATATTCTTGTTATATGTTCCGTAGACATATACTACGTAGAGCTAACTGTACCCTTCATTGTGGTATTTTCCTTTTTTAATTTTCCTTTTTGGTTTTTGAGGTATCCTACTGGGTATTGTTATAGTCACCCCTACACGGGCTTTTCCCGCACGCGCCGTGTATTGTGCAGACGAGCGAGCCTTTGACAGGATTATAGGCGGACCAGGACTGGACGGTGTTCAGTGAGATCAGATAGGCCGAGGTGTGTTCCTTCAGCGACGAGTTGCAGTCTCACTACCTTTTTCTACAGGTTGGACTTTGTTGCAGACTTCCTTTTTGGTGGGCTTGTACTTTCGGCCCAGGGTTTTACTTTACTGTTCTTTACTTCCCTGTCGTACTCTGCGGTTGGGTTTTAGTGTATGCATGAATCTTTTCTTTTTGTAGTTTTCACTTTTCTTCTTTTTGGGCTTGGATATGTGTGTGTGTGTGTGTGTGTGTACAGGTTTATAGACAATGCCTCCCATATTAGTAGCATGCCTACTCGGTGCTAGTCACCAGCCCCTGGCCTATTGGAGGCGGGCTTCGGGAGTTGCAGCTCAGGCCCCACTGGGACGGGTCGTGACACAAATTATGTGGAATTTATTCTCAGGACCCACTAGAGGCATCCCATGAGTTATTGGATAATATATAGGACCTTGATTAGGTTCTTCACCCACCAAATAGATTGGAGAGGAGTGTAATTGAGAGGGGTTGGGATGAAACATTAGTTCGAATGTTTATTTCATTTCATGAGAGACATTATGTTCCATTAGGACTATGATTACCAATTAATTTAATGAAAATTGATTCAATGGCCAATGAGGCCCATGGGTGAAAAATTTTTTATGGTGGAAGGATGGAAATTTGGACCATGATATATACCTTCATGAAAAACCATAATGTAGTGGATATAGAATTAGTTCTATTAGATTCATTTGAGTAGAAAATATCTGAACTATGTGATTCCAACTTATAGTTTGACCTGTATGAAATATTTTCATCTCTTTGATATAAGATTTTCACATATGATAGGTGTGTGGGGTAATTTTTCTTTCCCTCCTTCTAGATTATGGTGACCTAGTGGGTTATTACTATGTTTTATATTTTTATATAGGATAGAAATGTGTTGACTAATATAGAATCATATAAAGTAAATTGGATGGTAAGCCAACATAATTATTCCATTTCTTATAGATTTTATTAATCTATTTATTTTTACATTATGTGTTGTGTGAGTATTGTGGTGTTATATGCACAGTTGAATTATTATTGGAATGATATTGATGAGATATTTCATTCCAAATATGATTATTTGGCATGATATGACTTTCATGTCACACTGAAAATATCCTATGTCTATTGATGACATGACCACTTTTGTTCATTCCATTTAAGGTATGTGAGGACATGGCTATTGATATATTGGGATATGTGATATGGGAAACATTTATCATTGACCATATAGTTTTATGTTGTCAAGGATACTATTTCAATTATGTTAAAATGTGATGATTGGGATATTATACTTCTTGTTATAGGAGGTAATTCTCATTTTACTATTGAATGTAATACCCACATGGCCCCGGTAATGTTATATATGGGATGTTATGCTGGATTATTTTAAATTACCCTTGGATTTGGGATGTAAAACTCATGGTGTGATACATCCAGGGAAGTTTATGTGATGTACATGTGATAATGTTTATTATGGGATATGATTCCACGTTTATGAGAATATCTATTTTGGTATGTGATTCCCTCTCTTATAATGTTTCCCAAGACTAGAGAAACATTTCCTATTGTGATTATTCAAGTGGTTAGAGATATTATTTCATATTTTGATATTCTATTCAGGGCATGATTCTCAGTAACATATGATTTCTCACAAACACTATTTCAATGGTTGTTCCTATTTTATTGGGATATAATTATCATATTTTAATGATAAAATTATCATAAGGATGATATTACATCTATTAAATTTTAATTAGTGAGGGGAATTTCCAATATTCTAGTATTTTTAATATGACTTAATCTTATTCCCCAAGATGATGACTTCAGATGTGATTTCCATTTAGTTGTTATGTAATATGTTCAAAGACGCCCTAATAATAGATAAAGCTAGCAAGGTCACATCAGAGTGGATGTGTAATACTCATGGCGGTAACCTATTTATTATTATTTCAAATTTATGTTTACCTATATTTATTATATTATCAAATTGTACATAATGCAAATAATAGTTTAATTTCTATAGACCCCTTAAATGGTGGCCTACTGAGTTGTACTTTCATCCTACATAGTTGACTTGGTACCAAAGAAATAATCTAATTTTTATGAATATAAAAATTAAATGGCCCTACATTGGATGGATGAGTTATGGAGATTTATTGATGTTAAGACACATGATCAGTAAAGGAATCAGAATTGTATTGATGGATGATTTCAGATTTTTTTTTATTTTGTATCTTATTAGATATTATTAGGGATGATTGATAATATTATTTTATGTACCAATGTGTAAAATATCTTCTTCTTATTTTGTTATAACATGGGGGATATTATTTAAGGATCTAAAATTTATATGTGATATCCTTGTTTATATTATTTGTATTATGATGAAAGTTGTTTATTATTTCATTCACAATGATGAATGGATATTGGCAACAAAGAGGGTGTACTCTCCCCACATTACACCTAGACCCTCAATTTTGGGAAGCGTCTTTATGTATACCATAAGGCGTAGTATTGGTATTATTCACCGAGTTTAGTCACAATAGATACTAACATGGCTGGGGAAGCTAAAACATGCATATCCCCATGAAATAAAAAGGTATGTTTATAAAGAATATTCTTAGAATATAATTTTTTTAAAACATAATACAAATATATGGTAAAATAAGATGAACCCAAAAAAATGAGTTGGCTTTGAGAGTCCCTTTACTATTGGCCACATTTTGTTTGGAAAAATTTACACCTCCTGTATAGTAAAATTATGTATATCAAAGCATATATACAAAATTATATAATTTTCTTTAATTTATTTGTGATAAATTACTATAATTATAATTAAATTATTATATTTCAAATATGACATTGTTGATTTTGTCTTTCTTTGAATTATACTATTTTTTTGAATTTCATAGTTTCAAATATTTTTTATTTTATATGTAAGTCAAATTAAATCCAAATGATAAAATTTGATAAATTAAAATATTTTTTCTATAAAAAAGATTTCTAATTGGAAATGAATGTGTTGATATGTAAATAATTTACAATGTCCTCATAGGTTGATGAAACCATTCATTAACAGTATGTGTTATTAAGGGAGGGAGATAACTACTATGTAAATATTATAAATAATGTTATTACTGTAACCTAATATCATTATTTTAATGTTGATATACTAAATAAATAATTTTGGGAGGTGTTTTTAAATATTATTTGTATAATTGAAAAACTAAAAATGAAAATTAAAAGAAAAAAATGAAAAAATACCCTTTCTGATGAGGCTTCTTCAATAAAGCCCTTAATGAGTTGAGTTATTAAACTTTTATGATTATATAATGTCTCAATGGTTTATATAATGATTATGAGGTGGGTAATGGGTATATATTTTGAAAATTAATGTGTTTGGGATGTTATTTTCTATGGGAAGGTAGAGGGGGAATTTACTCTTGGCGGGAGGGATATGTTAGTTATAAATAATTAAAAAAAATTATTTCCAATGTAAAAAAATTATATGGGGGGTTTTTGACATTAGAGATTATATTTGATTAATATTAAATAATTTTATTACTATTAAATTATTATTCCATTGAATTTTTATGTTTATACAAAAGAATGAAAGAAAAAAATGAAACTTATTTTTATTCGTATAATTTTTCCTTTTAGAGTTTAAAAATTATTTTTATGGGATGGAAATTAATTTTATAGTTTTTAAATAAAATATATTCTTATTGACCCTATTTTTGTGTTAAACCAACCTGTTTTGGATTAATAAACGCATTATTACATAAATATTATATAATAAAACATTAAAAATTATATTTTTACTATTCACATAAAAATTAATTTTTTTTAAAAAAAACTACCAATTATTCACCGTTATATATCTTCAAAAATATTCTAAAAACGAAATTAATTTTATAAAATCATTTTTTTTCATTTTATATTTTAAACAATAATAAAAAATAAATAGTTTACAAAAATGATAAAATAAATTATTAAAAGCCCATTATAATTTCATGAGTTTTATAATTAAAATATTTATTTTATTGAATTTAAAGATCAATATTGAGTAGTCTGATTCATTTTCAATTTTATCTTCAAGCCATTTTACCATTTTATTGGTTATGTTACAATTAAAATGGATAAAATAATATTATAATTCTTATATTACCATTCCAATAACTATATTTAATATATGCATTTTATAAATACCTATAATTTCATTAATTTATCATTTAGTTAGTTTTATATCAATTTTTTATACATAATTTCCAAAAATAAAATCACATTCCTAATATTTTTTGGATTCTAGTTTCTTCAGGACCATATAATTTTAAAGGGATAACTATATTCCATAATTTTAAATTATTTGTATAAAATTATTTTATGTTTATTATATAATTATAGTATTATCAATTTTATAAAGTATAGTATTCCATGATATGTTCTTTTATAGTGTTTATGAAATAAAATAGTGTTGGTTTATTTTACATCATTCATGTGTTTAATTATTTATCATTAACCAAATTATGGACCATATAAATAATTTAGAATGAAAATAATATATTGGAATGTCTAGGTTGATAAACTGTAAAATTTTCCAAATTAAACCATACCATTAACATGCCATATTATTTTTGAACTAGTAATGTGTCTCACTATAACATCCCCAAATATGTATTCCTCGATCCAGTTCTAAAAACATAGTATTTAAATTAATATATTTGATACTGATACCCATGTCCCAAATTGAAACATCCAAAATATATACCATCAAAATGAAATATTATATCACTTACATACGAAGGGACAATTTAAGTTTAGATTTTCATATATTTATGAAAAAATATTACATAACAACATGGATAGATAAAATATTATTTCATAAAAACCTAAAAAATATCCCATTATTTTCTTCCCTTATTGTAACTCTCTTAGTGTTAACATACAAATACGTTTTTTTGGAAAACCTATTAAAAGGACACATAAGAAGGGTGATATAAAAATATCTTTATTGGTAATTTTTTTTAATAAAAATTGAATTCCCTTAGTGATAATAAGACAATATTAATAGAATGATGAAATAATAAAAGTAAATGATCATTAAAAAAAGATAATTCATACCCATCAAAGACTAGATCATAAAAATTGTTACATGGGATAAAGCTTTATCAATGATAAGAGTAATAGTACTCAATAATAAGGATCAATGTGATATAAATCATGATAAAAGGAACCACTAAAAGTCATATAAATAATAATTTCTTATGGAGTATTTGATAATTATCATCATAGAACCGTTACAGGAACCCTTAAAAGTGTAATAACAAAAAAATTTTATTTAAAACACATTTATATTGAAAATATTAATATTACAAAATAAAACATGGAGCTATTTTGGGTTCAAACATCATCATGAGATATATTAGTAATACCCATCATCTTGAGATATATTGGGATCCCCCATTATCGTGAATGTAGTCCACTAACTATAACATAATCATAACACATGAATGAATTCATTTTTCAACATAAAAACCCATTTTTTGGTAATATATTAATTTCCCCTTAGAAAATAAATAGGTTCACTAATAATATTACAATTAATCTAGAGAAGTAATAAGAATGGTATCATTACAATATATCCCCAGTATAGCTTATGTAATATCATGGTTTGTTGTCATTAATGGATTTATATTCTATTAAAATACATTTAAAAAAATTAATGAAGAAAATACCTTTTCCACTTTGATGCTCACTTATAAAAATTAATTATTTTAAAAATACTATGGAAATAATTTTCTTTGAAAAAAAAACCTTTTACAATTTTCAAGATAACATCAATGAAAACAGTAGTCATGAATTAGAAAAAACATATTCCTACCGTAGATGTTTCAAATAAACATTGATTTCATTATTTTTAAAAGAGGGTGTAAAGTGACACATCCATAGAATTATAAAGAATTTGAATTTAAGTTTTTTTAAAACAAGGTCAAAGACCAAGTAAAATAACATTAAAATGTCATATATTTTTATAAAACAAAATTATATAAAATATTTTATAAAATATTGATAATAAATAGAAAGATTCCTGATCCAAAAGAATACATAAGATCAGTATCACTTACAAACTACTTTCATGATGTTTCATTAATCAATAACAGAAGAAAGAGAAACTAAACATTTAAAAACATTCATTACTAGAGGAGAATAAATGATATGTGGTTAAATAATAAGTACTATATGATTTATATTAAAGTAACCTTGAATATAAAAATTCCTAAAATGTAATGAGACTGTAACATAAATCCTTTCTCACTTTGGTAATTTTAAAAATTAATATTTTTTGAGAGAAATAATATGATATGGATCTATAAATCCCATTAATCCCATGAATTATTACGTTAAAATTCATTCATGGGCTAATAAGTACACCATCAAATTTTACCATGGTGCACGACATGAACCCTTTCTCAAGAAAATTCTATTGTGATAATAAAAATAAATACAATGATCATAACATTTAATATAATAATTAAACCATGAAGTGATTATATGAAAATATGTGAATCCAAATAATAAAATTTTTAAATACCGAATAAAACATGTTAGAGATCAATTAATTATTAATAATTTCATAAAAAATTCAATTATGAATAATTATTCACCAATGAATGGAAATTGTGTTAAGAAATCCGTTATCACTTGGTAAATTTCAAGGCAAATAACTTTTAATGGAGTAATTTTATTTAAAACCTAAAATAAACTAAATTGTGAAGGATTAATAATATTAAATTCAAAAGTCTCATTATACACATCATATAAATTAATTAGATACATAACAATAAAATATACTTCAACAAAGGGAAGTTGAGTTGAAATCCCTGTCCACATGGTAACATTCCAATCAAATTACATAGGTTGAAGTAATTTGAATTTTAAATTGAAATACCAAGATTTATTAAATATTCCTATTATAATATGAAATAATGGTCATCTAATAATCCATATATTATAAATTAGGTGCATAAAATTAAAATATGCCTTAGTGAATGGAAATTGAGATGAAATCCCTAAACTCAAGTGTAAAATTTCCATATATATTATTTAAATTTTATATAATAATATTAAATAAATTAATTGCATGTTTAATGAAAATTTTCTTTAGTCATAAATTATAATTAAACAATGATTTCATTTAGCTCATTGAATTATTTTATAACATAATATTCTAAGTCCATGTTTAGTGTTTCAAAAAATTTCAGTTTATATTTGAAAAATGACATCGGTATGTTGATTTTGGTCAAAGATAAAACTGTTCTATAATTTAAATAATAACAATGATGAAATAATTATTTTTTTTACATTAATAAACATAAATAAATTTATTAATTATATTTATCAAAAATTAATTATTTTACAACCGTAGAGACAATAAGTTATACGTACGCATGAGTTACATATTCATTTTTAAAATAGAATTGAGGATAGAAGGGAAGTATAATTTTATATTTATATAATGATAATAATATTATAAATATAATATAAATTTGTTTAATAAACATATATATATCATCCATGTCATGCAGTGAAGAAAAACAAAACACATCTCTTTGTGGAGGTGGCAACCCACACATAAGCATGAATGCTGTTATAATTTTTCAATGGATGGAAAAATAACTAAATAGATGATATGTTATATATATTGAATAAAAAATTTCATTAATATCATTTATTCACATTAAATCATTCACTATTAATATCCTCGAGAGGTGGTGATGGAAAATGAAACACATAGCTTTGTGGATATGGTAGTCTACATGCACACATGAAGAATGTTTTCATTCCCTATAGGTTGGAAAATGAGAGGAAAAGGGGTTGTAAAATATTCATAGTATCACTAAATTATAAAGGATTCCCTGATGTTATTAAATTATCATGTTTGAATAATATTCTATGTTGGTAGAAGAAGAAATAAATTGAAAATGGCAGGTTTGGATGTTTACATCCTCTTCGGTAGACATTTATTAGATCAATTTTTATGGACCTTGAGAAATAATTTTGGCGAATAACACAAAATATAATTTAAATATAATTAATTTTATAAAATAATTTTTTGGTATTTCGTCTATGTGTAGGGAAAAATGTTTTTTAATGAAGAGATATGAGATGTGTCTGTTTATAAAGGAGGGGAGGGACGTTTTTGGAAATTAATGAAATAAATATATTATAATTCACGTGTAAATCATGTAAAGTGGTTCCAAAATGTTATTTATTCTAATATAAGTTGGATATAGTATTAATATAATAATATAATAAAATTTACATATGTTTAGATATCATTTGAAACCATATTTTCTAGTTTACCCCTTAGTTAAAAAATTTTAACCTTAACTATGGTAATTAATCTTTCAATATTAAAGGGGTATAATTTTACATACATGGTGAAAATTGGTTCTTAATTGGAAAATTGTAAAAATATTCAGAGAATTTTCATTTTAATTTCCCTCTTTCATTATTTTAATGATATTTAAATATATAATTAAATATTATTTATCATAATATATTATTATTTCTATTTTAACACAATTCACCTTGATTGAATAGAAAGACATGAATATAGAAATGAATTTAGAATATACAAATTTAAATAATCATTAATTTGTTATATTGATATTTCAAATTTATGGAAAACTATAAATAACCAAAAAATAATACTTTTAGTGTTTTTAAAATCATTTACCTAATTTTTCTACAACTTGTACAAGCACCGAGTCATTATTGTGTAAGTATTTAAGATAATTATTTGATAACTTAAAATTAACAATAAATTACCATGATATAAAATTATTTATACTTTGAATAATAATCATTAACAAATAATATTTCTTTTTCAATTTCACAAAATATTAATAATATTGAAAAGTGGATAGAAACAATTTTGACATTATTCTTTACTAAAAATATTAAAAAGGTAAAAATAAATGATAAATGGAAAATGTTATATTATAGAATTATGGATGAAATAGACTCATAAATTTAAATTATAGATATTTTGATGACTTCTAAGCCATATCATATTTGTTTTGACCCTAATTAACACAATATATTTTTACTGTTGTATTTAAAAAATGATATGGTTACTATGTACATTTACCCATAATTATGTTGAACGTAATACCTAATTTTATTTATACTAACTAAAAATAAGAAATTTATTTTTTGAAATTACTTTTAAATAATTAGAATAATTTAATATATAAATATAATTGAAAAACGCGATGAAAATAAATTACATAAAAAATGTATTTTAAAGTACAAAAATGTGTTTTTAAAAATTTAATTATGTTTATAATTAAAATAACATTTACTATCTTATTTTATTCAAAAGAAATTAATCAAATTTTAAGACTAATCAAAAATTGAATTATTTTTTTAAGTATTTGAAAATAATAGTTAATTTTTAATAAAAAACCATATTTTACACTATTTATTGAAAAGTCAATAATTTCAAAAAACAATCAAAAATAAATTCAATAGAAATTTTTAAATGATGAATTTAAAAATTATTTTTTTTAAAAATAATGTTCCTTAATGTACCAGAAATTAATAATAATATTCTCTCAGCTAAATCAATTAAACCCACTTTTTAGGAAAACATATTTTAGAAGCCTAAAAAAACTGAAAAATTGAGTTCTTATTTCCAAACAATTAATAAATCCAATTTTTTTGATCAAGAACATTATATATATATATATATATATATATTAATTCAATAAACTCTATTCATACCTACCAATTAAATTTCTAGGTTATAATGACAAAATATTAATATTAATATTTATTGTTTCGTTTAAACTTGGTCTCTACATTTGATATGATATCAAATATAGTATTTTTTTAAAAAAATATATATAATAAATTATTCAATATTTAATGAATTTCATTATCATAATCTAAAATTGGTCTCAAAAACTATGTATTTGGAATTTTAATATACATTTGATGAAAAATCATATCATAAAAAGGTTGATAAATCGTTTTTTTGAGAAGTGGGATAGAGAAATATGAGGGTCATTTTGAATATCACATAATATGTTTATAAATGTGATAAAATTCGTGGGAAGTGGCCTGAAGTTAATAATGGAAAACATTAATGTCTATATAATGATGGATAGTGATAGAGAACATTAATCCAACTATAGTGAATGATCCTTATAAATTAAATGGACCCAACCCATAAATCAATAAAGTGTGATAAAGAACAATGATTCATTGAAAATGAATATAATAAGATAAATTTTTTATTTCAAGATAATTTTCCTATATTTGAAAAATTAATTTACCATCTAGACTATGATCATAAGGAAATATACTTTATTGAAAAGTATAATATCATCCTTTATTAAATTTCTACTATAATATCATATTTTTATCCAAACAATAAATATTTAAGATGAAATTTTCATTCCAAAAACACTAAAATAATCATGTATTAGACCAAATAATATAAAACAGTTTAACAAGATATTCCTAATATATTTATATATTAATCAAAACATAATTAGTTAACACAAGGTACAATGATATCAAAAAAGTATAAAAAATTATATGAATAAATTGAACATTTTACTCTGAAATATCCACAATAACACAAAATGATCAACTTGGATCAATACATAAATAATTACATATATAATCCATATAGTCTCTATATTAAACTCGAATTTATTATTATAAACTTTATCTTACTTCCTAGAAATAGTTTATATAATTCATCCAAAATAACCCATCACATTAAACATAAGGGTTATATATATCTCTACATAATAAAAATATCCCAAAATTTTATTAGTGACCATAAATATATATCACATAAAAACTCAAATGGGGAGTCTAGTACTTTCAACATATGATCACCTATAAAATTATAAACCCTTTGTGGTATACAAAACTCTTAAATTATCCTCACAATAAAATATCACAATCAAAGAATTTATCCAATTCGTTCCTCTCAGACAAACTATAATATCCCTAAACCAACACTCAAGGTTCCTATGCTAAAAATATAATCATAACAGTTCAACATTTGACACTAAAAACAAAATTTTTAATCAAAAAAACATAGAATATCAAAACGAAATATTAGATCACTCACATAATCAAGTAATGTTTATTGTTAGAGTTATATATAATTAGAACAAACACACATATGACAACATGAATACATAAATAACTGGTTCATAATAATCTACATCATATCCCATTGAGTTTTTCATATCTATTAACCTCATTATGAAAAAAATACTTAAAACCATTAACCACAACCTGGGAAAATGAAACATAAGAATGGTGAGCTCAAACACTCAGTAATGGTAATAATAAGAATTAAAAAATGAATGAAATTAGATAGAATAAAATGTGTATAAGGGTATAATTAAATAATCAATGTGCATGATTATACCATATGATAAGTTATACGCCTCAAAACTTGTATCATAAAAAAATTAATATAGATAAGTATTATTGAAGGAATGAGTCATGAGAATAAATAATCATTTTTTCAATGGAATAAATATTGATCAATGGAACCATTTATAAATAATATAAATCAGAAAGAATACATTTTGGTATCTTGGGAAACTTTTTCCATAGAACCTTTAAAATTATAATAACTAATAAACTGTACATCATTCACAATTATCTAGAGATTCTAATAATCACCCAATGAATTGTAGAGTTATATTTTTTGATCCGTCATCATTAGATATAATAGGATCTCCTATTATCACGAGATATATCAAGCTATCCAATAATCAAAAACAATGTTAAATAACTATAAAATAATCAAAACACATGAAGCTAATATTTTTGTTATAAGAATTTATAATGTTCATCCCTAGATTGATCTAAATATAGAAAAAATTATTTCCATGATAAAATCATAATTCAACTAGATAATGAATAATAATGATATCACTATAAACTATCTCTAGTGTATCTTATGTAAAATTAATGGGTGTGGTTGTCAATGGATAGAAATTCCATATAAATATCTATAACAACCTTATTATTTATTACACACTAAATCATGATTTAATACATAAACATCACTTGATAACACATAGAAGATCGAGAGGTATAGTGTATTTGGGACTTAGGATCATTACATAACAACTTTAAACTTTAAATACAACATATTTTTTGAAATATTTTTTTACATGACCAGTACATCTCTCGTACTTAGCATTGCAAGGGATAACCTGATTCATGCATAAGAAAAGGGTGAGCTACAAAGAACAGTTAGGTAATAAACATGGAATAAAATTGGGAATACAGTACATGTTTGATAATTGGATTATCAATGGAGAACAATAGAAACATTAACATGAAGGCATGATAGAGGATGATACTAATAACATGGAAATGTGGCAACAACACTTAACATGGAATTTGCATGAGCCAAGTCTCATTGCACATGGAGCATGAGAAAACTTTCATTTCACATGAAGCACGAGAAAACCCTATCTGCATTTGAATTATCATGAGTCAAAACTCATTGCACATGACATATCATGTTACTACACTTTACCCAATGCATTGGAGCACTATCAGGGCGCACCCTTCCTAAATATTTCATTTCATGCGTAAGTGTTCCACATAGATCATATGACATAGAATAAATCAACATCATAAGTTATTAAATGATTAAGTAATGTGGAATAAATACATTAAAGTACCATTAAATATGTATATGTGCATAATGGTGAATTCCCTTGATAGGGACATGTGTATGGTATTCACTACGTAATGATCTTGGCGTGGGAAAATGTGGTACCATTTTGGAAGAATAACGACACGACATAAGGATTAATGAAAATGGTTTATGAGAGGGAAATGGGTGTATAATTGTATGTAAATGAAATAGATACTAATGGGGTCATATAAATATATGTACCAAAAAACATAATGGAATTTAGATCCATAATACGAAATAATTACTTGGATGTAAAAGAAGAAGGATAAATCCCCCGCGGAATTTTGGCATGGTAAGGAGTGTACATGTAAGGATTTAATGAGAGAGAAATGGGTCTCCAATAATTCCAAAATAAAAAGGGGTATTATGGGGGAGGTGAGAAATCATACCCCAACAATTTTTATTTAAAACAAAAGGGCGTAACAACTTAAAGAAATTGGACAAAATTGAGAAAGAATGAAATCCCTTACATGGAAATACGATACCAAAATCTTGGGAGAGGCTTGAGAGAGGATTTTTGGGACCTTAAAGAACATTGGAAGGATTCTAGATAGAGGAGGTTATAGGTTTGTCAAACTCGACAGTCATTGAGTGAAGAGGAAGTGGGATCTTGGGTGGGTTTATATAGGAAAAGAGAGGGAATTCTTTATTATTTAGGTTTTGGACACCTCACATTAAACATTTCAAAACCACATACAGATCCATGATTATTGCCCATGATTTTTTCTAAATGGGAGTGTCAAAAATATTTTATATTGAAAATGGACGAACTTCTTAAAATAATAGGGTTGCTTATGTGGAGGTGAGTCACACTCTCAAGGAAAACAATCTAAAAAGAAAAAATGTTTTATAAGCCTTTAAGGGTCCACTAATGCATTGTAAAATAAATCAAGAAAACCCAAAATCACATTATTTTAATTTTAAAACATATATTTTCCAAAAATAATGCTTATAGTTTTTTATTACATCACTATTGGGTCATTATGATATCATAAAACACATTATACATTTTAACGGTATTTAATTTTTATACAAAAATTCGACTGTCTAAAAAAATTATGAAAAATTATCCATTGGATAATTTTGACATCCTGATTCCAAAAATACTATTTATTTTATCTAAAAAATTATCTAAATATTTTAATTTTTAATTTTATAATAAAAACGGTCATTTATCGAACATTCATGGGGTTTGACAAAAAGAGCTTCCAAACCTTAATAGAAATTACAATTCCATTAAAATATTTTTAAGATAATTTATATTAAATAAAAATTAATTTAATAATAATATAATTATTTTATTTGAATATTTATTAATTAAAAAGTCCATTAATTCATCAAAATATATTTCTTAGTTGAATATTAAATAAAAACACTATTTGTTCTTTTAAAACTATTTACAAGGTAAAAGTAATAAAAATAATGTATATTCCTTATACACGAATAATGTAAATAATCCTATTACAAGGTTATTGTTACATAACCCCTTAAAACACATGTGTATGACCTTAATGTAATGTGTGTGATGGTGATAGAATTTTGGGGTGGCTCGGATAACATTTCTCGAGTGGTAATCTCTATCAACTTCCACATCTCTCATAGGTAGTTCTGCTCGAGCTTAACATATTCAAGCTCAGCATGGGCTTTGTCAAGAGCGAATCCCAATGACACCACCTCCATTCCGAGATCTGAAAAATATGATTCTTGTGGGGAAAGTCTACTGTATGAGAACATCGCTTCGTTTTTCTGAGTAAATTGGATTTGTTAGAGCCCTATTTTTATAATAATCATGTGATCAATGTTCGATTACTATATTTTCAAATAGTCACAATTTTTAATGGAATTTTAAAATACAAAACATATATCCAAATAAGAGAATACATTTTACATTACCATAAAAAGACATTTAGAGAGACCATGGGGAATTTTCATTATTAAATTTTTGGATCGTTATAATTTTCCCCGTTAAAAAATCTCCCTTGAAATTTACTCTTCTCACACTAGAATATATTTGGGTGACTATACTTCATCACTTCTTCTGATTCCCACATTGCTTGTTCATACTTGCAGTTTTTCTATAACACGTTGAAAAGGGGAATTGTCTTATTTCATAGAACATTTTCTATATGATCTTTGATTTTCACTTGTTTCTCCTCGTTTGAATGATCACCCTCTATCTATACTACCTCTGAATATAGTACATGTGTAGGGTCTGGTATGTACTTCCTTAAGAGGGATACATGAAATACATCATGTACTTTGGCCATGGTAGGTGGAAGTGCTAGTCTATAAACCACAGACCCTACATGATCATGAATCTCAGAAGGGCCAATGTACCATGGACTAAACATAACCTTCATTCGAAACATCGTGACATATTTCTAGGTAGATATGCATAGAAACACTATGTCTCCAACTTTGAACTCAAGTTCCCGTCGATGGTTATCCACAAAATTCTTATGTTGACTTTGGGATAAATTGATATTTTTCTGAATGGTTTTCACCTTATCTACAATACCTTCGACCATTTCATGTCCTAAAAGCTAACACTCACTAACATCATCCCAACACACTGGTGTTCTACATCTATTCCCATAAAGGGCTTTATATGGTGTCATTAAGATGCTCGAGTGGAGACTGTTATTGTAGGAAAATTCAACGAGAGGAAGATATTGGTCCCATCCTCCTTTTAAGTCCATAGAACATGATCTTAACATATCTACATGTGTCTGAATAGTTTGCTCAGATTGGCCATCATTTTGAGGGTGATAGGCCATACTAAATTTCCATTCAGTATCCAAAGCATGTTGAAAACTCTTCCAAAACAAAGTTGTGAATCTTCGATCTTAATTGGATATAATAAATAGTGGTACTCTATGTAGCCTTACCACTTCCCTAATTTTTATACATGACAGTTGATCCAATGGGAAATTTTCATGAATTGCAATTAAGTGTGAAGACTTTGTAAGATGATCCACAACAAACGATATTGCATTATTGTTGTTGGATATCTTCGAATGTATGGTAACAAATTCCATTGTGATGTTATCTCATTTTCATACTGGTATGTTCAATGGTTTTATCATCCCCTTAGACTTATGCCTCTATGCCTTAACTTGCTGACACACCAGGAACATTAATGTATACTCAGTGATCTCCTTATTCATATTATCCCATCAATAATACTCTCAGAGATCTTGATACATCTTAGTGTTTCCTGGGTGAATAGGGAAATTTGAACTATGTGCTTCATCCAAAATTTACTTCTTCATCTCAAGACATGGTGGAACACATAGTATTTTCCCAAATCCCACCATTCCATCTTCATTAACATTTAACTCTAAGGATTTCTCTTTTCTGATATCTTCCAATCTATTCTTAATTCCCACATCATCCTTTTGAGCATCCGTTAACCTTTACAAACGAGATGGTTGATAAATCAATTGTGAAATGAATGATGTTAATCCCCTATTTATGATTCCAATGTCCATCTTCATAAAATCTAAGAATATTGGATCTTGTTCAATTCTCATCAATGATATAATCACTGGGTACTTTCTACTTAGATCATATTCTACCTTGTTCGCTTTCCCAGGTTGGTAATGGATTTACTAGTCATAGTATTTGATTAGATCTAACCATATTCATTGGAACATGTTCAATTCTTTCTGTGTGAATATATCATTGTGGCATTTTTGGTCCTTATATATTTCACACATCTCCCTAAAGAGATAATGCCACCAAATTTTTAAAGTGAAGATCACCACAGCCAACTCCAGATCATGTGTTGGATAATTATGCTCGTGAACATTCAATTTCCTAGAAGCAGAGGCAATTAATTTTTCATTTTTCATCATGAAAAAACCCAAACCCTTCATTAAAGAATCACTAAATACCACAAAAAAATTCTTCACTTGTGGGTAAAGGGAGCATGGGTGTAGTGATAATCCTCATTTTCATATCCTTAAAGCATTCTTCACATTCATCACTCTAGTAAATATTTACTCCATTCTGAGGTAGCTCAGTAAGAGGGTTGTACAATCATGAGAAATTTCTCACAAATAGTCGATAATATACAGCTATCCAAAAGAAGCTACGAATATCCTTTACCTATTTTGGCATTTACCATCCATCTATTGCAGTTGTCTTGGAGGGATCCACATATTTCCCATTTCTTGTGATGATATGACCCAATAATGAGACATCATTCAATAAAAACTCATAGTTTCTGTAATTTTCATAGAGATTCTACTTTCGGGATATAAAAGAATGCGTTGAACCAGAATCCGAAAGTATGTTTTTATTCTTGAATAAATAACTTGTGTACCTGTCACCACATCATTTTCAGGGTTCACTTCGGCGATAGTTATGGAAAAATCTTTCCCATACTACCTTGTAGGTTTGGGGTTGCCTCTGAAAACCCTTGGCTTAGAGAACTAGTTTTCAATATTTCCTAGTTCATTGAAGTTTAATCAATGATAAACACGTTGAGAGTCGAACAAAGTGTTCCTCTCCTCTGTCAAAGTCATGGGTCTCTCTTGTCAGCGGTTAATGCATTTGGTCCCTTATATTCCACACCTAATGTATTTTCGTTTTCCCTTTTAAGAAATTTCTGGGGTGCTTCTTTCTACAGCTTTGGCAAGTGGTGTATTGGATCTTCTAAGCACCATTGGATTTATCCATCGGACTGCATGAATTTAAATACACTTTACGCTTCATATCCCCATGATACCCCTAAGATTCACCAATATGTATTTTGACCTTGAGGGAACAATAGAAAATTTCCTCATAGTTGTCGATGTTTTGGATCACCGGGGTTTTCTGCATGCACAGTTTCATCCCAATAAAGAAGTAGTAAACCTTTCATTTAGGGGTAACGAAAAAGACAGAGGTTTATCATGCAAGCCTTGTGATGTTTTCCTCATATTCTATGATAGATTTTTCGTCTTTTGTCTTGAGTTCAAGGAAGTCCCTTCCCATATTAAGATGGAGGGTGCGAGAAAAATATTTATCAAAAAACATCTTCTGAAAAACCATAAAATTACAACTCATCGATCTCATCCTCAGGCATTTTCTTTTTGATCAATGTCCACCATTGATCAGCTTCACCCACCATAAGATAAGCATCCATGATAACCTTCGCTTGTTCAGAACATTGATGGAAATTGATGATCTTTTCTATGGACTTGATCCATTATTCAATGATTGAGAGATCAGATTATCCATTAAAAGTAGTAGGCCTTTGTATCGTAAATCTCTCGATAGCGACTTAATCATTCTTTGGGGTGGGGGGTTTAACTTTCCTCGTGACCCATATTTCAATTCAATTATTGGATTAATATAGATTGAATCATGACAAAGTTTGTGATTCCCGCTCCCATCAAATTGGACATCTCATTAGAACAGTCATCTCGTCGATCTTCACATCGGTTGTTAGCCCAAGTCCACCTATTACCAGCCATTGATTGGAATAAAAGGAAAGATATGGGTAATACAGAAAGGGTAATCTAAGGACAAAATAGATGACATATAAATAGATTTTATTTCCTTAGCTTATGAATCAATAGGATTCAATCTATGTTATTAAACATATATTCTTAGGAGATTTTTTTATTCCCTTAATAATGGTTCATACTAAGCTTCTGAATTTACCAATGTGTATGACCTAGCAGTGTCATAACCAAGAGTGTAGCAAGGCCCATTTTCATGTACCAGGATACCCCAGGTCATGCCTGATAGTCTTTGTTGGTGATTTCACCCCTAGGTACATCTGTTTCTGAGCAGCCTCTACCTGCTCGTATCCAAACATAGTTGAATTTTATTGATAAACAACTTTCTCAATACCCACCAAATAATATGGATGTTTTTACTGTACTAATTCATGTCTCTATGGTTTCACTATGGATTTATAATCTTAATCCAAAAAATAACTGAACATATCCTCTAATATCAACTATAACAACCATGTTCTTTATTACACACTAAAACTTGATTTATTACATAAACTTCACTTGATACATCATAGATGATCAATTTTTTCTTGATTCATTGGGGATTAAGATAATTACATAACAAAATAAAACATTAGATAAAATATCATTAATGAAACTTCCTTTACATGACCACTATATTCCCTCATACATATCATTTCATGGGATAACCTGAGGACATGCATAATAAAAGGGTGAGCTTTAAAGCCCAGTAGGGGAATAAACACAGAATAACATGAGGAAAAAAATACATGATAGATAATAGTCATATCAATGGATCAAAAGAGAAACATGAACATAAAGTGATGACAAATAAGGATAATCATAACCTGGAAATGTGGAAACAACACTTAACATAGAATTAGCATGAGATAAGGCTCGTTGTACATGGAGTACAAGTAAACCATCATTGCACATGAAGAAGGAGTAAACCCTTGTTTCACATGAATTAGCATGAGTCAAAACTCATTGCACATGATGTATCAGGATACTATACGTTACACAATGCATTGGAGCGCTATCAGGGTGCACCCTTCTTAATAATTTCATTTAATGCATATATGTTCCACATGGATCATATAAAATGGAATCAATAAACATAACAAGTTATTACATGATTAATTAATGTGGAATAATTACATGAAAGTACAGTTCAATATTTATATGTGCATAATGTTCAATATCCTTGATAGATCAACGTTTGAAGATGCTGGGGAGGGGCAGTTCTAGTGGGCTGGACCTATGGGTCATGTAATGAGCATGATATGCCTCTGGGCCTTCAGATCATGTATTGTGGGCCT
The DNA here is from genome assembly GCA_963277665.1 of Viscum album. Taxonomy (NCBI): domain Eukaryota; kingdom Viridiplantae; phylum Streptophyta; class Magnoliopsida; order Santalales; family Viscaceae; genus Viscum; species Viscum album. The sequence goes on along the minus strand of OY728138.1, from coordinate 1,289,512,543 downwards.
TGTCAGGCCTTGTTCCTTGGGCCTACGAGTCATGTATGAGTTCACCTTCAACCATTAAAAGGGGGATTATATATAATAATATAAAAAAGAAGGCCTTCGGGCCATTCGGGCTTCGAATAAACGCAGTGCAAATTAGGCAGCGTAACAACATGATGTAAGGATTAATGAAAATTGTTGATGAGAGAGAAATGGGTGTCTCATCATATGTACATGAAATGGAGAGTATTTGGTCATATAGATAAATGTACTAACAAACGTAATAAAATTTAGATGCATAATACAAAATAATTACATGGATGTAAAAGAGGAGAGAGAAATCCATCATAGAATTTTAGAATGGTAACATGTGTAAATGGAAGGCACTAATTAAAGAAAATTGGGTCTCCCATAAGCCCAACATAAAAAGGTATGTGTGGGGGAGGTTAAAAATCATATCCCAACCTTTGTAATTGAATATAAAAGGGTATAACAACTTAAAGGAAATTAGTCAAAAATGAGAAAGGAAGAAATCTCTTACTTGGAAGTGTTATCCCAAAAGATTGAGAGAGGCTTGAGAGAGGCTTCTTGTGAGGTTGGGTCAACCTTCGAGGATTTTAGAGAGAGGATGGTAGGGGTTGGTCGAACACCAAAGGTTTTGAGTGAAGAGGAAGTGTGATATTGGGTGAATTTTATAGGAATGTAGAGAAAATTATTTATTATTTAGGTTTGAGACACCTCACATTAAACTAATCAAAACCAGAAACCCGCCCATTTTTTTACACATGGTTTTTCAAAGGGAGTGTAAAATATATTTTATAAGGCAAATGGCCAAACATATTAAAATAATATGGTTGCTTATGTGGAGTTGATTCACACTCTCAAAGAAAACAATATAAAAAGACAAAATGTTCTATAAGCCTTGAAGGGTCCACTAAAGCATTGTAAAATAAATCAAATAAACCCAAAATAGAATTTTTTAATGGTAAAACATATATTGGCCGAAAATAATGTTTATATTATTTTATTACCTCACTATTGGGTCATTATGATGTCATAAAACACATTATTTATATAAACAATATTTAATATTTACCCAAAAATTCGACTCTCTTAGAAAATTAAGAAAAATTAACCCTTGGATAATTATACATCATGATTCAAAAAATAATATTCATCAAATATAAATAATTTTATAGATATGTGAATTTTTACTTTTAAAATAAAAACCAATGTTTAAAAAAATACAAGTTTTTTGACAAAGACAGCTTTCTAACCTTAATAAAAATTACAATTGCATTCATAAAATTATATGATAATTTATATTTCATAAAAAGTAATTTAATAATAATAATAATAATATTTTATTAAAATATTATTTATTTAAACAATTCATTAATTCCTCAAAATATATTTCTCAGTTGTATATTAACTAAAAATACTATTTGTTTTTTAAAAACTATTTACAAAAGTAACAATAATAAAGAGAATGTATATTATCAGTACAATAATAATGAACATAATCGTAGTAATAGGGAATTGTTACATAACACCTTAAGAAAACCGCATAGGACCTTATGGTAAGGTGAAAGAGGGTGATAGAATATTGTAATGGCTCATATAACATTGCTCGAGTGGTAATCTCTACCATCTTCAACTTATCACGTTGGTTCTTCTGCTCAACCTTAACGTATTGATGCTCAGATTGGACTTGGTCAGGAGATAATCCCAAAGACACCATCTCCATTACGAGATCTGACAAATGGGCTTCTTATGGGGAATGTCAATTGGATGAGTAAATCACTTCCTTGGTCTGAGTAAATTGGATTTGTTAAAGACCTATATTTATACAAATCATTGATCACTGTTCAATGAATATATTAGAAATGATCACAAATATTAATGGTATTTTAAAATCCAAAACATAAAACCAAATAAGTGCCTAAATTTTACATAATCGTAAGAAGAAATGTTGATTGACCAAGAAAAATTTTCATTAAGAAATTTTTGGGTCGTTACAATATCACTAAAACAATCCTTTGAAAAATATTCTTTCCAATTTGAAAATACCTTTTAAAAAATAATAAATTCCAAAAATATTGTAGAATTAATTATCTATGAAAATAACCATGGAATATTATAAAGTTATATTCAAATAAAATAAGGTCCCTAACACCAATAAATCTTATTCATGTCATAATAATTAAAAAACATTTTTTAATCCTTTTTGAAGATATTCCAAGGTGACCTATGTAGAAATTTTAAGAAATTTTAATTTAAATACCTTTAAAATAATGTAAAAGATCATATAAAATTAATTTATTAAATATTTTCTGTTTATAAAAAAATTATTCTTATAAAATATGGATATGTAAGATAGTCATTCTTGGTATAAAATAAGATACAAGATCAATAAAAATTATTAAAAAAATCATCATTTTTTTACTAAATAAGAGCGGAAATTGAATCTAATCATTTATAACACATTAATAACATTAGGATAATAAAATAGAATCTCATTATTAAAATAATATAATTTATTTATCCTTATAGGATCCTTTATTATAAACAATCTAAATAAATAAATGATATTATAACACAATGCTTTTACCACTTTTATAACATTCAATATAAAAAGTTATTGAAATAAATAATCTTATATGGCTCTATAAATACAATGAATTACTTGAATTAATATTCCAAAATACATTAATGGGGTATTAAGGTCTCTATTAATGAAAATTATGGTGCACATCATAGAATATGTCTCGTGAAAATTTGATTATGCCAATAAAAACCCTTGTAATGATCATAAATATTGTTGGTTAATTCCAAGTCAAAAACATTTGAATGAGGTAATATTATTTATATCCTAAAAATTAAGAATTATGAAAAATTCATGATATAAATTTGAAAATATCATTATATATATAATAAAAAATAAATTAGGTGCATATCTTTAAAATATACATTAATGACGGAAAACTTAGATGAAATCCCTTACCACTTGGTAACATTCAAGTAAAATAACCTAGGATAAATAAAATTGACTATAAATTTAAATAATATGGTTTATTAAATATTAAATATATATACATTACATACAGTGAAAATATAAAACATATTAAAAAATTAGGTACATTGCTTTAATTTACGCCTCAATGAAGGAAAATTGAGTTGAAATCCCTTACCTTGAGTCTAGAAGATCATGAATATCCTTTAATACATGTATAATATATATCAATAAATAATTTAATTATTTGAGACATTTTTAAAGCTTTACTATATTATTATTAAACCATTTGTTTCATTTATCATAATAATATTTTTAATTATTTAATCAATTATGTCTGTGACATTTTTTTTGAGGATGTTGAACTCATAGTTGTATAATGACATTGGTATGTTAACTATGGTCCAATAGGTAATTGTTCCATAAAACATGGTATCACAATAATAATAACTTAATTATAATTTCTATAGATAAATTATACTTTCAAAACAAACTATTAATGGTATTTATGAAAAAGTAATTATGATACAATCATTGAGGTGTAATATGATATGTACATATGATTGATATTTTAATTTTTAAAATATCATGTTTGAGATAAGGTAAACATATTTTCACATATCAATAATAAATATTATATATATTTATTTTAACATATATATAATCCATTTAATGTAGATACCAAAAAACAAATCACAACGTTGCCTGGAGGTGGTAATACACCTGCATGCATAAATGAAATTATCATTTTTTAATGGATTGAAAGGTAAGAAAATTGATGATATATAATATTTATTTAATGATAATAATTTCATGAATATAATATATATACATAAAATCCATTATTATAAACATCTATGATAGGTATTTATGGAAAATGAAACATATCTCTTCGGGGTGGCGGTAGTCTATATGTATACGTGAATGGTGTTTCCTTTCACCATAGGATGGAAAAGGTAAGGGATTTTTTATCAAAGATACTAATAATAAAAATATAGTGTATATAATATTGAGATGTTATTATATCATCATGTTTTAATAATATTTCAATGTGAATTGAATTAAATAAATTGAAAGATATCAAGTTGGAAGTTAACATCTTCTTCAATATACCTCTTTTAGATACCTTTATATGGGCTATTGGAAATATATTTTAAAAATACCATAACCTCTAATAAACGAATAAAAAGTATTAAGATATAATTGGGTATGTTTTGGTAGATTTATATAGATGAAATTGGTGAAAATAATGGAAATGAGGGGTGTCTATTTAGATGGGAGGGGAGGGGAATTTTTCAAAATTTAGGAAATATTATAATATAATATGTGTATATATCATGTAAAATGATTATAAAATGACATAGATTCAATGATTAGAATTTAAATGTATTAATATAAACAGATATTGAAATTTATATTGGTTAAGGTATCATTTTAAATGTTATCTTTTAGTTATTCCCTTGAATGACCAATTTTATCCTTAACTATGATAATGACCTTTTCTGTATTAAAAGCTTATAATTTTTAAAATATAGTGAAAATTGGGAAATATATGGATAAGGGGTTATTTTTTTAACATTTATCTTTATAATTGGCCTCTATAATGTTATATATATATTTTTAAATAATTTAATAAAATATTATTCAACATAAAATATAATTATTGTTATTTTTGACAACATTAATTTAGTTTGAATTTAATGAAAATAATATAGAAATTTATTTTAAATATAAACATTTCAAACATACCTAGTAGTTTATATAGGTTTATAAAATTTATTATCCACTGTAAATCAACAACAAAAAATTTACTTTTTGTGTTTTTTAATTCAATTTCTTTATTTTTCTACTACTTTCACAAGCATTGTTTCGGCGTTGTGTAATCATTTTAGGTAACTATTTTGACAAAAAAATTTAAAAATATACCATTATTAAAATATTTTCATCATTTAAATAACCATTTATTACCAAACCATCATTTTTTATCCATTTAAAAAAAAACTAAAACAAGGGTGTTAATTTTGAATTTAGCCTTTAATCAAAACATTATAACCGTGATAATCAACAGTGATAAAGAAAAAATGTCACATGTTGGAATTTTGGATGATTATAGGAGAAATATACTTATATAATGAAAATAATGATACATTTTAGATGAATTTCAAGCACTATCACATTAGTTTTGACTATAAGGAGCCCATTTCACCTTTATCATGGTAACAAAATTTTAATATGGTTACTATTCTTATGGACAAAATATTATAATGGAATTATTCTCTAATATTAATTATTATTGTTCAAAATATGGAATGATTTTTATAAAATTAAATTCATATAATCCAAGTAATTTAATTTAATATAAATCCCCGAACACAAAATAAAATTGATTTTTTCATAAAAATTTATTTCTATGATTAAATATGTTTTTGTACCATATAAAAGTATATTGTTTGTTATAATATAATTTATTGAATTATGGTCAATGAAAATTAAATAATTAATTTTTAAAACTAATTGAAAATATAATGTTATATTTTATGTACATGGAAAGAATGGATAGTTTTCAATATAAATTAGTTTTTTCACTATTCGTTGAAAAATCAGAATTTTTCTAAAATTCTCAAAAATCATTCCTGGGTAATATTAGAATGATGAATTAAAAAATATTATAATAAAATTTTAAAAAAATTAAAAAATTATTTATTTTATTCTATCACAGAAATCAATAAAAATAATTTTTTATAAATGAATATATTTGAAGTATTACATAACATCACTAAAAAATTGAGTGCATATTTCCTAATAATTAATCAATAAAAATTTATTGAGTATGACATTATATATATTTTATAATGAATTTAATAGTAATCATGCCAGAAATGTTAATGGATATGTTATAACTATATCTTTCAAACTTCAATATTTTATAGTATATTTAAACTATGGGTTGTGTGTTGTATACCATATCCAAAATATTATTTTTTAAAATATTAGGATATTAATGTCACACTTTAGGGTCACTTTGATATTTCTCTACTTGTAATATGGAAAATTCTATTTCAATTGATGTTATTTGAAAATATAAATGCCACATCCCAATATATCCTAGAAGTATGTTTTCAAATAGTGTTATGAGAATTTAAATTTAAATGTTAAATGAATCTATTTCTATATAAAATATGTGTTGATTAAAATATTTTTCACCGACAAATTTTCCTACTGGAGTTATCCTTATTTGAGGGAATTCCCTTAGGTGACAATATATTCAGCCCCCTAATACCTATGCTATATATTTCATCCTATTTAGCTCTCCCATTTTATTGATAAATACTGAATGATGACGATGATAAAGGCTGGGTAACAACCTAGCACTTTTGGAAGGGCCATGATGGTCGATGCCGTGACTGAAGGGTGAAAAAGGGAATTTTGAATACCATAAACCTACATACTACCATGAATCCATATTCCTACTTTTTTATATAAATACCAATTTTATTTCTTAAATTATATCATATAACAAAAATAAATATTCATTTTATGATTAATGTTATTATGTTTACTTCATCTCTTAAATTATGATCTATTTAAAGGTTAAATATAACCCCTTGACATGGTTTGTACTTGGAACTGTGTAAAAATTATTTAATTAATGGATATTTTATAATTGTAAATTTATGTTACCTATATTTATTTATCCAAAAATTATGTTTGATAATTAGTTTCATTATGTTATAAAACATGAGTATGTTATGAAATTAAAAAAAATACTTTTTTATTATTTAATCTAATTTTTTTCTTTATATTATATTTATTTATTTAAAAATGAAATTATAAATTCTATATAATTTATTTGATGAAAAGATACATAATTTTTTAATCAATAATTTAAATTTTTTTAATATCCTAAATTTTTTATATTTTTTTTGAAATGTTTAATTTTACAATGAATAGATAAAAATATAGATTATTATTAAAAACAATAATTTAATTTCAGGTATTTAAAAAATAAAAATATATTTGGGATTAGATTTTGAATGTAATAATTTTTTTATAAAAATTTTATCCAAAATTTTTTTTTAATCAACATTATACTTGAATTTTTAAAAAAAATATTTTGAAACATAAAATAATTTTTTCTGAAAAAAACTAATTTTTCGCATTGTTAAAGAATAATTTTAAATTTAATATAATAAATTTTATGATTTTAATTTAAAAATACAGATTCTGTATTTCGAATAGACATAATTAATATTATTTAATATGGAATAATTCATTCTTGGTCAATATTAGTAGTAACCATAATATATTTTTATGACCATGATAAAGGTAAAATGAAATAATTAGGGTAAAAAAATGTGATATAGACATAAAATTCAATAAAAACTTTAATTAATTTATTTTTTTGAGTAAATTTCATTTATAATCATAAAAACATCAAATAAATGAGCTTTAATTATCATTTCGGTTTACATTGGACCTATATAATATTTTAAGTAATGAAAAATACAATATTTCACTGACATTCATTTAAATTTATATTATGTTTTCTTATTAGGATAAAAATATTTTCTTAATTAATATAAAATTTTATTTTGATATTAATTTAATTAATCTCAGTAATGATTTTTTTTGATGAGATTTCTTTCTTAAATGCTTATGCAACACTAATATATTTCTTAAACTGGTAGTAGAAAATTAATCTAAATGGTGTTTAAGAAATTATAATAATATTTTTTTGATTATTTATTATTTAACATGAATTTTATAGAAAATAATAATTAAATATTTTGGGTTAAATTTAATTTATTTGAATTCTAATTTTGTCATATAATTTTCAATTTCAAATAATTTAAATTTGTTCCAAAAAATAAATTAATATTATATTATGAAAATTAAATTTAATAAATCATTTAAGAATCCGTAAAATATTTAAAAATTAAAATTAAGATTTTAATTGGCCATATATTTCATTAAATTTCCATTTATGAAATAATTTTTAACATAGATGTAATTTTAAATCCCTTAAATATTGAAAAAGTTGTTACCATGGCTAAGGTTAAAAATAATTAAGAGAATGGTTAATAAAAATGATAATGTTTAAAATTATATCTAAACTAGTAAAAATATAGTTTTATTATTATATTATGTCCATATACTCATTCTCTTCTAATCCATACCATTCTGAAACCATTTTATATGAGTAAGACATATATAATATTATAACTTTTCATGTATTTCCAAAAGTTCTCCTTCCTTCACTTAAAAAAGGGCACAACTCTCCCCTATAAACCCTTAAAGAGCCTTTTTATTTCCAATTATAGTCAAAAAAACTTCATAACACATGTACCCTTAATTAGGTGTCTCTTTTTATCATAATGACAACATATTAATGATTTAGGATTAAACTAAGGAGGTTGTCTGAAAAAGTGGTATAGTTCTTAAAAAATCATTTATGGATTAATTATACTTTTACCACATTAAAAAATTAATCAACCACCTTTATTTATGTAAATATTTATATTAAATATACTAAAAATTTATTATATTAATGGAAAAAACTTTATTCATATCCTCTTCTATAAAATGGGAAATGAAACTATCATTATGTGATTGATGGTCTACAACCTCGTTAACTAATGTAAATAATTTTCCATAACTTCCTCTCATGGGTGGTTATGATGATGGTTTACTGTATATATATGATATTAATTAGAAAATTATAATTATTCAATGATAACATATTATCTATTTTCTTACATTTTGATCTGTTGTAAAATGATAACTTGGTTCGTGCGTATATAGGGATTCACACATCCAAAAAACGATGTGATTAGTTTTTCATCACTATATCACAGGGGTGATATAGATAAGTTTATTTATGGAGCTAATGTTATATTAATGTTATAAAAATAATTCTTTGAATATAAAATGATAATTACCTTATTTTTGACTTTATATTAGAAAAATGAAATCTTACTCATGTGTAAATACAACTTCCTTCTCCATGTTTGTAACATAATTTATTATTCAAAAACATTTTTCATGGTTTTTTTAAGCATAATTAATTTTTAAAAAATATAATTATTTTTTGATTACCGTTATTGATTTTTTTAGCAATGTTCCTTTTGAACATGGTAGACATACCAAAGTCGCTTTGAAATTATGAAATGAAAATCCTAAAAATTCTCGACATAAACATAATTAATTAAGTTATTAAACAGTTAACTAAATTAAATGAAATATGTTTTTCATAAAAATTTGGGAAACATATTAACGTTTATAAAATAAATTTTTTTTAATATATTTCTATTATATATGAGATCGAGGATACAGAAAGAAATATTGGACTCGAGGTAAAGGATTATGTGTCAAATTTCCTTTATTGAGTCACGTTTTATTGTGGTACACGTAAATTATTTTATTAGGAGTATATAATGAAATTTTACATGATATATCATGAATCATGTATAAATAATATTATACTAATTTATAATTTAAATTGTTTCATCCAAAGGGATTTGGCATGATGGTTGTTAAGTGCTAAGGGGTTTCTTCACCCAATTTTATTTCTATGGGTTGAAACTCTTTTTCATTGATTTTTACTCTATTATTATGTGAGAATTGATATATATATTTTTTCATGATTTATTTTACCTTGTATTATGTGGATTTATATATTCATTCTTAATATATTAATGAGTTAATTATCAATTTCAAATTAATGATCTTTATAAGGGTTTTCTTTAATTTAATCTTATTTTCTTGTTACATCTTTTATACCAAGAACCATGATTTATCTTAATCATATATTTATTTCCTTATGAATTTTTTATGACTTAATTAGTCATATAATTTATTTTAATTACAAACCTTTATCAAATTCTTAATTTTAGTAATATTTTTTAAATTTTTACAAAGTGGTAAAGGATTTATTTTTTAACCCCATTACATAATTGATATTGTTTTTATTCAAGGTTCATTTTATGGAAATAATATAATAATATTTATTTAAACAACAAAATTTTTTTAAATATAGTTATAAATTTTATATAAAATTTTATTTTCCATTTCCTTCAATATTGATTAACGAAAAACCATGAATTATTTATTTCAAGTGATACTAATCTTAAATATTATTTTAGATCAAGAATCATTATGTTATATATAACCAATTTGTTAATTTGTTTTAAACATAAATAATTTCTTAATGTTATTTTACATGATCTATGAGATTATTGTAAATGGATTTTAATAGAAATTTCTAAACATTTTCTGCATTGATAACTTTTGAATCAATTTATAAAAGACTGAATGGAAGTTTTATTTATATATTTTGAGACATAAATTGATTTTAAATCGACTATAAACATTATTTTGGGTGAATAATAATGTATATGTTTCCTTGTTTATCATAAAATAAAAATATTTTTCATAATTTTTTATATGTTATGAATTTTTAAAAGTGATATTGAAAATGTAATGTGTATTTTCCTCAAGATTTGTTTAGTGACATTTTAAAGGTGTTTCTACTCATGTATAAAAAACATGATTTTCTTTATGATTCTCTAAGTATATGTTGTATTTGAACCAAATTTATTTTTTATCAAGATAAATTTTGATAGTTTCAAAGAGATGTTAATGGAGCCTATTTCTTTCATTTTAGTAAATAAATCTATGAATGAATATTGGTGACATATATATTTATAAAATTTAATATTTAATATTATATGAATATTTAATAATTATTTTATATTTTTATGATGGAAGGTGAGCCAAATATATCCTAGGATGATAATTTAGTCTCTTATAAATATATCATTTATTGAATATAGGGACAACGTTAACCGATAATCAGTTTCCCTAAAGTAGTTAATGGAATTTATAGGGTAGGTTATTATATTTTTAAGATAAATTCTAAATGTGATATGAATGTGATGTTCTATGTTACCCAAATGTCTTATTTATGTTTTCATTATTTTATAATATATCCTTTACTAAAGTATTATTTTCACTTGGATAGTGACTGTTGATTTATTTGACACTATTTTTATGATAATGATTTATGATCCATGTTTTGATGGCTATGAATTATCATTTGTTATTATCCTGAAATTTTATTTTATCATTATATCCTTATTATAATACTATTATGACCGATTAAATTAAATTGTTAAGGATTATGTATACATTTACATAGTATTTGTTGCTATCCTTATTATATTTTCCTCTTAAATAGGATATAAAGAAAGATGTTACATAATTTATGTATAAAAATGATTGATTTGTGATTAAAATTATTGGAGATGTGAAATAATTAATTTTTAATATTAAAAAATGGGTAGAGTGGGGAAAATAATAATGTAAATGATAGGGTATTGGATTGTATGTATTTTTCCTAATTTTATAAAACTCTATACCTAAACAGTCCTTCAGTATATTAGTGATTTAAAATTTATCAGTTTGATGTTTTCCATTTTGGATTGTTAAAATTATGTTACATTTTTTGTTATAAAATAAAAAAATGTGAATATATGTTTTACGTATTGAATCATGATGGGAAGATTCAAATCTTTTTTAGTTTGTATCTGAGGAGGGTTTCGATAAATATGAAAAATTATTTATTTCTATGTCAGGTAAACAAAAACGTTATGGGCATTCTCATGGGTTTATATGTTTATGGTTGATCATATATTCAAAAGAATTTATTCCACTTTTGTGGTTTTAAGCGGGGGATTTTTAGAGTGATTAATAAAAGTTTGGGACACCTTTTATTTGGCTTATGTGAAAATAACAAATTGGTCTATCATTAGGTTTAACAAAAAGGATTATTTGGTAATAATACAATTATTATTTTTTATTATATTGGATGAAATCTATGAAATAAACTTTGTGGTTAAACCATTCATTAATGTTGATGTTATTAATGTAATTTAATATGTCGGTTTATTTATTCATGAAATTTACCATATTGATCAATTGGTGTTATTTTCTAATTTTTAGGGTAAAATGTATTATTTATTAATATAATGGAATAAACATTTTCAAAAAAAAAATTATGCACAAAAAAATTTAATTTTTGTTAATATATAATGATAGTTGAAATATATTTATATAATTTTTTGGATTATGTGATCTATTATATTTTTTCAGTTCTCCAGTCTTGAAACATTTATGTTAATTAGTCATATATTGGATTAAAATATTACCAAAAGGTGGATACTAATTGAAATACGAGAGAAAGTGATTTAAATGTGTTTATGGAATATCATGTGAGTATATTTCCTTCTGTTATTATTCATGATAATAATGTAATTACTTGACACAATACAAATTATATTTAAATAAAAAACTCACCCTATTAGCTTATTTATTAAGGAATTTATATTGTTTTTTACATCTCATTAGTTTATAGTTTTATGGTCAGTGACATTATCTTAATCATTCACTTTCTAGATATTAATGTCATTTGTCTCCCTCCATTAATATTTGGACATAATTTTTTCATCAATGTCCATATTTTCACTTCCCAGTAATTTTCTACCATTTAGATGCATTATTATTTGTTATTATAGATTTCCATCATATTTCCCTTTCCCTCTTTTCAAAATAATGTTTAATTAGCCCTTTTTTAATATGTGGGTTTTGAACCATGGTATTTTCAAATGTTATCCCCTTGATTACAGAGTTGAGGGTAAAATGGCAAGGATGAAATTTTTTAAATTGGTAGAATGTGACATTCAAATAATTCCAACAATAAGTTTTATAAATTATTTAATTAAAAAGTAAATGTAAGTTGTTAATAAATCTCATTTTTTATAAACTATGCATCGATACACATATTTGTCATCGATGTAATTTCATTTGTGTCATTTTATTCAAAAAAAATTCTTATAATGGTATTTTATTTGTTTAAATGTTTCTTTATATATAAAAATGTTATCACACCAGATAGGTGAAACCAATGTCATCCAACAAGGCCACGGGGCTTGACTGACAGTCAAAGTGTTGCAAGGGCGCAACCCCAAACTATCCTATGTTCTAACCTAATTATATATTGTATATATATAATATATATATAATTAAATAAATTATATCAAATAATAAAATTAAAAACCCATTTTATTTATAAAATTATTATGTTTACTCCATGTCTTAAAATAAGATCTATTTAATGGTTAAATATTTTACCTTGAAATGATTTGTATTTTGATATATTTAAAGAACTATATAATTATTTGATATTTTTTAAGTGTAAATATATGTTACTTATATGTATTTATAAATATATGGCCTTTTATAATTATGTTTATCAAGATATAAAAAATTAGTATAGTTTCAAATTCAAAAAAAATTATATCTTTTTAACAAAATTGTCTTCCCTTAAAATATAAGATTTTATTTAGAAGAATTATTCCACAATTTTAGAATTATAATTTGATTAAAATGATATTAATTTTTTAATTCATTATGTATAAATTACCTTTGTATTATGTTTTTATAATTTAAAAAAAAATTATTTTTCAACAGATAGTGAAAATTGCAGATTTTTATTCAAACATGTGAACTATTTTCATGAATTTCCAACGTCAAGTTATATTTTGGACCAGATTAAAAATTTAATTAGTTCATTTTGGTTAAACATAATCTATTAAATATTATTCTATACAACATTATACATAAATTTTTTATGAAAACAATTTTATACTTAAAAACTGTAAACAAAAGAGATAATCCAAAAGGTAAGGTTCAAAATTCTCTCTAATGGTGTCAAAAATAGATTGGATGATTATATGAAGACCATATACCCATTATATTTGAATCCATTGCATTTTTAATCCATTTTACAAGAGTTTTAAATATTTTATATTATTATACTTCTTGTATGTAAAAACATGTCCCTCCCCTCAATTATAAATGGACACCCACTCTCCTTAGCTCCCCATACTAGAAATGATTTTTTTTCAGCCAATAACAAACAAAATACCTTAATAACATCCCAAACCACATAAAATTATCAATGGATTAATCTTAAAAATAACATAGGTAGAATTTAATTATAAATATAAATAGGTTGTATGAAGACGATGCATAATTATAAACATAGAATTTTTATTTTATTTATTCATATTACTACTTCAATAATTATCAACCATGATTAAGTAACAAAATAAGTATATTACATAGAGTTATATTTTATTAATTTAATTTAATAACAAATATATATATCATATTTCATTAATATAGAATTTAGAACATCATTCCTGTGTACTACAGACTACAGATTCATGAACTAGTGTAATTTTGTTTTCAATCAACATCTCTGATGAATGGTTATAATGATTAATTAAATATATATATATATTATTTATTATTTATTTTTAATTATTTAAGGATAATATATAATCTATTTTATTACGTTTCTATCCATTTATTAATGATAATGTCATTATTGCACATATATGGATTACCACCACCAAAAAGGGATGTGATTCATTTTTCATCAACGCATCACATGGAGGGTATATATAAGTTTATATAAAGTGGTAATATTATATTTATGAAATAATAATAATTATGGAATGATAATGCATTCATTAACTTCTTTCCCTCACGATATTTCAAAAATGTAATTGTTACTCATGTGTATGTACAGATTATCATCCACAAAGTGTAACATTTTTCATTTCTCATAAAAATATTTCATGGTTTGTTTTAAAAGTATATTTAGTATATAAGAATTAGAGTTATATAATAAATAATATTCAGGATATTTTGGAAAGAATATCCTTTTGATCACTTTCATCATATAAAATAATTTTTGAAATTATGAATCAAACACTATCAAAATACATAACTTGTACTTAATTAATTATTAAAAAAAAATCATTGAAATAAATGACATAAATGGTTTAATATTTAATTAATAATTTTTTTTAAAATAATATTAAATAATCATTATAATTTTATTAGACCAGAGATGAATTTCATACAAAACGAGTCATGAATTTCATCCTAATTTCCCTTCATTAAAGAATTTTTAAATTTTTACACATAATTTGTTTTATATTGTGTATATAATAAAATTTTACATGTTAAAAAATGAATATTTAATAAATCATTTAATTTTATGTTATAATTCAAATGGTTTCATCCAACAGGATTTGACTTCAACGTTATCAAGTGTTAAGGGGTTACATAACTCAATTTCCTTTAATTGGAAAACAAATATTCTTCATTAAAATTGTAAATCGTTGATTATGTTTGAAATGATGCATAAATGGATTTATTATATATTTTATATTTTTATGTTTATTTACATATTCTCATGTAATCAATTCCTGGATTAATTATCACTTTAAAAATTATAATCATTTAATGGATTTTCTTTGTCATAATGTCATTTTATTTAGATAGATTTCATGTTGTGTACAATGATTTCATTAAATAATATAATTATATCCCCAAAAATTAATTTTTACATATTAATTCATGTAATTCATGGTAAATTTAGATCTATATCATATTCTTACATTCACAGAATGTTTATATTGAACGTCGTCTAGCACCAAATGGTTTATGTTACAATATAATTTCATTAAGAGATTGATTATGTTCAATGCTACATAGGGGGAAATAATAAACTATTATTTTTGTAAAACAAATATATTTTGTTATATTCTTGTAATAAATTAGGTTTACTTGTTTCGTTTTCAATACCTCCTTTATTTATCAATGAAACATCTAAAAAATTGTTTTTAAGTGATTCTGATAATGTATTTTATTTTATATCAGACATCTCTTCTCTTCCATGTACATATATTATGAAATGTATTAAAAAATGTTCTTTAAAGAAAGAAATTATATATTAAAGTTATTTAGCCTGATCTTTGACAATATTTTATAACGTTTTAAATGAAAATTTCATAGTGTTTTTCATATGGGTCACTTTTACCACTCATCAAAATGATTGAAAATAATATTTATTTCTATAGTTGGTTAACTTAATATTATTTTACCACTCTAATGACCATTAAGTTCCATGTATATTCCTTTATATTTTTATAATATTATTTTACAGAAAATATATTTTCATAATATGTTTAAATTTTTTAATAGTCATTTTATATGTGGAAAAGATATTTTACTCAATATAGATTAAAAATAAACTAAAATTTTATTTATATTCATAGATAAAAGACCCTTTATGTTAATTATTATCCATGGGTATATGTTATAATTTTACAATACTTATTCTTTATCTTGATAGATTACAATTTTTTCAATGATATTGTCATGGTACCGACTTCTATTCCATAATAAAATTAATCTTTTAAATAATAAAAATTATTTTTATGAAGAAAAAATTCAGTAATTCCTATTTTATGATTATATAGTGGTCATTAGAAACATTTTTGGATGACTGTTATTCCCAATTAATCCTATAATTATTGTTTTATTGAAATAAATCTCTAATTCATTGGATAAATTGATGGAGTTAACTAGTTATAGGTTATTCCTAAGAGATTATAGGATTATACGAGGTAGGTTCTTACATTTCTAAGAATGATTGTATATGTGATAAGAAAATGATGTTTCAAGTTACCAAAATTTTATATTTATGATTTTATCATGTTCTAATGTATCGTTTTTTGAAATATTAATTTAACATGGCTCATGATTATAGACTTATATGACTCTTGTCTAATGTTAAATCATTATTCCATGTTAATTGATTTGTGGTACATGATTTGATGGTTATGAATTAACTTATATTATGATCCTGAAATTTGATTATGTTATCAAATCCATATTCTCATCTTATAGAGACCAATGATATTTTATTTATAAAGATTATTCTTTCCCTTATTGAGAATTTATGATCACCCTTATTTTTTGCTTTATCCATGTTTGTGAAAAATAATATTAAATTAATTATGTCAACGAAGGTTTCATGTATGGATAATTTTATTATAGATGTGGATGAATTAAATTTTAATAATAAAATATTGGTATAGATGGAAAAATTCATCTGAATATATGGGTATTTTTATTTTATTGTTTTTTATAAATTCTTCAAAAAATGAACTAAAAAGGTTCTTGGTTATGGATGTGGTCCTACAATATTAAATTTTTTGTGTAATGATTTTGACAGTTAAATTTTTTCAATGTTTTATTGTATTAAAGGAAATAATTTAATGATTATATTTTTAGCACCATATTTTGGAATGTGGATTCCCTCGTGTAACAATAAATTATATACAATGATATTTTTATAATCATGATATGGAACTACATGACATTCACACATTTCAATAACATTATTCTAGATTATATGGGGTTTAATAAGTGTTTCTAATCATCCATGTGATAAGATATTAAAACATTCAATATATATTTTAATTTAGAAATAAAATTCTTGAACATTCCTTGGGAAAATTAAAAACTAAGGGAAAATATAAAATCACCAATTTTGGACCCTGAAAACATCATTTTCACCAATTAAAAAAATTACCTTGATTATTCTTCACATGAACCACTAAATATTATATATTATAAATAATAATGAACCACTAATATTTACTCAAAATTATATTTTACATTTTGATTATGATCAAACACACAATTTTGGAACTAATATTATTATGTTATTGATCTATCCATGAATACCAAACTATTACCTCTCATTTAAATCATCAAAAATACGTTTTCTATATATTTATTTACCAATTCCATGAATGAAAAAAACATTGTTACTTGATATAGAATTCCACTTCAGTTAATCCCTTAATAAATGTTTATTTCATATCTTTGTTGAATACCTTGAAATTCCATTGGTGATTAATAGAAAAAAATATTGGATAGTTAAAAGAATTACTAAAGAGGGAATGCCACATTAATATTAATTACATCAATTTGAGAGTAACCTTTACAAATGATTCAATCCTAGTTCTAAATCACATTCCCATGTCTGTTTATATAGTTATAGGAAACCAATTTGGTTCATATCAGTTTTTTATTAATTTTTCTGGATAATACATTCCATTTTAAATTCTTATTTATTTTATCAATCTTCATCCCATTTATATCATTAACCTTGCTTTTACCATATTATTGTTCTTCAAATTTCCTTGTCTCTATAAGTTATTAGAGTATTTTATGATTTAGGGTCCACTTCTAATGATTTTTTAGAATATAAAAGTTATATATGATGATATGGTGCTAATAATTTTCTTCTATAATTTTAGAATTTATAGGATTCGATACATATGATTCAGTATCTTCATTATTTGTGTTAATCATATATTTTTTAATTCAATTTCATAGTTTATTTGAAAATATTCACCCCATTATCACTTTCCACAAGTATTTATTTACTAAATTTAAGTGTACCTTATTCAATTTAAATAATATCAATATATTGGATTTCTATAATACATAAAAATATTTGATTAATGTAATTATAGTATTTTTTATTAATTTCTATGAAAAATTTATTCACCATCGAACACTAAATTTTTTTGTGCCTCTAATAATTTTCTAATATATGATATTTATTGTAAAAAACATGTAAGAATTTAAATATTATCTTATTACCATGCCACAGATATTATATATTCTTCTCTTCGCTATGATAAAGCTTGTATTAATTTGTGATGTAAATTTTAATTGGTATAAATTCCTCTTAAAATATCTCCATAATGTTTTTCTTAATAAACATCATCCTAACCATGTTATTGATTATTTTTTTCTAAAATCTAAAACATTATGTTATCATGGACCTCACACCACTAATATATAGTTCCATATTATTTTATTCTCAAGTTACTCTTTAACTTTTATGTTTAAAAAATACATGCCATTTTCTTTTTAAAATTATGATTTATATATTCAATCATAATTTTTGTCAACCTCCATTATATTTTCATTCATCCAAGCTCTTCTATTATATGCGTTATCATCATTATAAAAACCATCATAAATAATTAATTAATAAAAATAATATTTTCTAATTTATATAAAAAGACATTAGAGTGATCATCCCACAAAAATCATTTTTTACAATAACATAAAGCATATTTAACTTATTTTCATATATCATGTAAGTATTCCTAATATTTTTTACCTATTTGAAATAAATAAATAAATAATAATGATTTTTTAAAATCATTGAATAATCTACATAGCTTCCCACATCACTAATCTTCTATTGAACAACAGATTATATGACCGAGATACCTATTCAACAATTTTTTTTTTCTTACTAAATAAATCACATATTATCTTCTACCCTCATCCAATACATACCATCAATCATAAAAATTCATTTCATGATAATAAATCCATATTTAAATTTTACCATATTATTCTTATTAATGAAATAGATTGCATATAATAAGTCACAAATTCAGTTAATTTTTGGTTTATTATAACTCATCCTAGGAACCAGTGAATAAATATTTTTCTCAATCATTTTCCAATATTGATATCCATTTTTTTCTAATGTGATATACATTGTATCACAAGAGGGGGGAGTGAATAAAAAATCTGATACAATTAAATTTATAAAATTAATAATGTTCAATATCTTGGAATTAGTAGTGTTAAATATCATATTATTAGTACATTGATAATTACTAATAGTTTAAAACATATCGATGATTAATTAATTCATATATTGTCATAGAAAAATAAATATAATGATCATTTAATTTTTTAAATAGTTTAGATTAATGTGATCCCAAATATGCTTTTCACTCTTCTCTTTTCCTCAAATAGAATGTTACTCACTAAAATAAACATCAGTTTTGAAATGGTATGACACCCTCTAACAAGACTCATGTAATGAACTAACCCACCATGACCCACTTAGTTAGTAAAACACTAGGGGGCCACAACCCCAAGCCAACCACCATAGTCCAATGAATAGTTACAAGTGTCGAGATTTCATAACTAAAATGGTTGGACAATTCCAAAAGTACATAAATAAATGCACAAAACAATCCCCATTCGTAAGTATAAAACAATAAAAAATGTAAATAATAACATTTGTGGAATTCAAAAGAGTAGTATATTGTAATCTAAAAAGAAAAAGTAAAAATATTCGCCCACCCAGAAAAGATGCTATAACCTGACATCAACTGGAATGAAAAATATATGGGAGAACCTAACTCCTAATATCCATGTCTGTATACTATACGTGTTCCATGAAACCATGTATCTCAATTATTTATTAAAATCACCACTGATATGTTTTCCATCTACATAAGACATGACACATGTTGGAGAATCCCATGCTGGGTTGAGTATATACATACCTAGTCGGATGCACCAAAAATTGTAGAGGGAGGAAAATAATGCTTAATAGAAGGAGTTAGCTCAACCAAAAGAAATAGAGAATCAAAACAGAACAATATATATATAGGCTCATATAAGAAACCACGGTGTGACAGAAAGAGGATCTACATTTCACATATCATCATTGGTAGATGAGTCCACTAATTGATACATGAAGGTCATTTTTGATTCCCAATATCTCACATGTATGAATAAGTAATCATGTATAGGACCCACACCTCACCACTACATTGTATTATCAAGGGAGATCAACCTCTATGTTGAGGACCCACACTCTAGTGCATTCGTGCGTTCAATTCGGTATATAGAGGACCCACTCTCTAGTACTTCAGGGGGTTCCACTCAGATGTTATATGACACATGCGCTAATGCATCAGGTGGTTCCACTTAAAAGGATAAGGTTACATGACCTAGTGCATTAGGGGGTTATGCTCAGAAGGCAGAGCACCCCCTCCCTTGTATATTAGGGGTACCACCAAGAATATTGAGTTTCCATGCCCTATTGTATCGGGGGTTTAAATAAAAAGGTTGATGACCCTATCCCTAGTTTTTCAAGGGGGATCCAATCAAACTATTCTGAGAGGTATAGGGGACCCAACCCCAGGTATGATAAGGGGTTTCCATCCCCGACACCTATATGATGATCATTCCTAATAAATTTTGTCATTATAAATCTCCTAAACAAGAATGATGGATGGAACAATTGACATAATATCATGAAAGAAACTAAAAATTATACCATCAATTTTTTATGTAATATTTCTCATGATAGAGTACTCAAATGATGAAATTTATGTCTAGATGAAGGGGATACCAAAGGTCGATGTTTCAGAAAAATGGAGTACACAACATGTAAGGGGTCCACACTGTGTGTGGTCCCACTTCTTGGTAGTGTTCCTTTCTAGAAAAGGCTTAGAGGCCATGTCACCATATATGACGTGTAGTGGACCACATGTAATTATTAAAAATCTTGGGGTATTTTTATGTGCTCTTAGATATAATTTTTTTCTTTAGGCTGTGCCTGAGTACTTTTTTATGTACATAGTCATTCCCAGGTACCAAAACATGCATGTCCCCTCCTTGAGTATAGAATGTGTTCTTATGCATGGGGTTATAGTCGTGTGAAGTTGTCATGATGTGGAATTAATTTGAAATAGTTAGTCACATCTTTTTATTTGGTTTCTAGTAATTTAGTATAGTAACTTTACACTTTTTACTTAATTTTTACACTTTTTTTTGTTTATAATTAAATTTATTAATAAATCTATTTTTGATAAATAATTATATCATTTTATCCTTTAAAATAATTATATTAGTCATAATAATTTTTCTAGTTTAATAATTCAATAATTAGTTTTGTGGATTTAATCTTCATGATATTTTAATAAAGTAAAATATTTATTATTTAATCAATAAATCATTTTGTTTATTTTTAATTAAATTTTATTTCAAGTTGAGCATTTAATTGTTTAATATGGATTAATTAAAATTAATTAACTCTATTAATTATTTCTATCCAATTTATTTTCTTGCATCTGTTAATTTCTATCATTTAAATTTAATTTAAGAAGTTCTTTTTATAGTTTGTAGATAAACTAAACTGTTTAAAATTTAGTTAGTTTTTTATATAAGTTAAGAACTTAACTTTTTTACTTAATAAAGTAATGTGTTATTCATTTTTAGTGTTCATCTTGTTAAATAATTAAATAGTTTAGTACTTGAAATATTCAATTTCTTTAATGTTCTAAATTTTATGAATTTAGTTAAACATATTAATTCAAATAATATTGGTGACTCATTTTAAACATTTCCCATCTTTTTAGTTCTTGTCTCCATGACAGTTGCATGTCGAACTCATCAATGATTGCTTGTATCACTGACACTATTACCATATGTTATCTTTATTTGGTAGCACACTCCTCACCTATAGCTTCAACATATCGATTAATTATATTTGATTTCACTTATTAAATTAAATAATATAATATTATATTATTATATCTGTTTTTATATAGTATTAATGAAGTTAATGACTTTTCATAAAAGATAAAATTAATTTGTTTGTAGTTTTAATTTTCTTTAATAATTAGTTAACTATTTAGTAATAAATTTCATTAATTTAATTTGGATTTTAATGTGTTTTATTTCATTATTTATTTAATTATTTTATTTTGTTAAATTATTTGTTTTATTTTTGCTTATACAATTTTGGTGTCCCCGAAGTTCTATTTATTTTTCACTGTCAGTTAGACGTATAACCAACAGAACACATATTTTCCTTTATAGTCGGTATCATATTGCTGCTTACACTTATATCTCAGACACACACATAGGAAAAAACACATCCTTTGTCGGTGACTCCCACTTCCACCATGCGTCAGTCTCACTGATGCTGCTATTTTTTTCTTATCACAAATGGATATTTCTAAGAATTCTCACAACATCACCACTCCTACATCACCAGCACTACCTTATTATCCACGAATCTCTATCACTTTCAGTAACACATCATTACACAGAGTCTAATTAAAATAAATACATAGCACATCCACACATCAAACATACAATAATAATACCATATTTTTGTAGACCATTTCCATCCCTTTTTAGATTACAAACCCAAATCTGAAATATCTAAGATATGGAAAAAACATATTCACCTCTGAAATGCTAGACCCTGAAGCCCCGATCCACAGGCACCAGTCACACCACTAAGATGATTGGAGGAAGAGGGTTGTGTGAGCCGCGCCGCCCAAGTTTTCCATGAGTCGTCGGTGCTTGAGCATGAAGCCACAGGACTAAAGCATGATGCATTTACATCCTTTTGGTGGAGTCAAGCAATATTAGACCACAATGTGAGGAGACCGCCATCCCGGTGGAGAGTTTCTACTAAGAAAGCCTAAGCCTCTTCTAATTATCACAGTTCATATAGGAGCCTCAATGTAACATTAGGATGATTCTAGAATTTGGACCCCTATGCACGAAGAAGGAGAATCATGGGGGTGGGAGAAAAAATTGAATTTATTAAAATAAAATTAAAATAAAAACATACTACAAAATAATAATAAAAATTAAATACTAAAATTATTTATAATAAATTAATAAATAATAATAATAAAACTAAATTATAAAAACTAATTAAATTAACAATGAAATTAACTAAGGTATTAATAACTAAAATATTAAAAATAAATTATAAATAAAATTTAAATTAATAAAATTTAAATACAAAATTTTATTATAATTAAATTGAATAGTTATAATAATTTAATTATTAAAATAATGTAATTAATATAATTAAGAACACAATTAAGTTGTAATACCAGTAATAATTTTTTTGAACATTAATAATTTATCTTAATTATAAATAATTAATTTAAAGAATTTATAACTTTTATAATAATAAATAATAAAATAAATAATAAAATATAAAATATTAATAAATAAAATAAGTTAATTATTAATTAAAATAGTAATAATTAAATTAATGACTAACAATTATTAATTTAGACATAATAACTTTTAATCTTACATTAATTAGACTTTATTTATAAAACGTAACATTTAACAATGATTCATTTATTTACATTTATGTCTTAACTATGTAGGATAACATTGGATACAGTATCCTATCCAAATTCATTTCAATCAACTATCAAGACAGTTAGTTACATGAGATTCTATATAGTTACATGTGGTTCACTAAATAGTGCACGTGTGCGGTGCATCAATAAAGAATATTTGATGTCGGTGGAGTATATAGGTGACATTAAGCTCAATAAAGTAAGATAAAACATAGCATACAAACAACATTGGGGGGGGGGTATTATACACTCATTCGAACATTCCTTGCCACAAATTTCACACGAGCGGAGCAAAGCAGATCTGAGGTGCACTCCTAGAGGACTTCTTTGTGGAGATATAATGGGTTAAAGAACCGAAAATCACCAGAGGGAGTATATTATTCCTCTCGGTTATTTAATTTCATACTATTTAATTTGATGATTTAAAGGTTTTAAATCAATATTATAGTAGGCTAAATTCGTAATTTTGGAATTTTAAATCATGTTGGTTCATTCTTAATCTTCATAACATGTTTATAATCTTACAAATTTAGAATCAGTAGGTGAGACTAATTCAGATATTCTTTTTAATTGATTTATCTTAAATATTTTTAATTCAAAACATCAATATCAATTCGTGAGATTGATCTAGAGGAAATTTATCAAAGCATAAACTAGCATAAACAGCTTGAATTTTATGGAGGGTTCAATTCAAGATGTATTCTTTTTAAATTATTTTGCGGTTTGATATATTTTTGGAGTAAAGAACTCCAAGACTCAATCCCCCATCTTTTAAATTTATTGGGGATGGAGATTCAATAGTTTTTACTTGAGGTGTGTTTAATAACATTTATTGAAAAAGTCATCTTTTCAAACCACTAGCTTAAACTTCTTGAGTGTTTTTTATCTTCTACTTTTGGGTTCTGGTTTCACTATCTTAGTCTAATATTATTCTTATTCATCAATTTCATCGTAGTTTACTTTTATATATTATTTACTCATTATTTTTTTATAAAAATCACAAAAGAAATTATAATACATTAAAAGGATAAAAAAATAAAAATTTTCCCCACTACTTACAATAGTGGGGTTTCTTTGACAATTTATAAAAGAAAATTTGCAGTTCCACCTTTCCTATGGGTTCAACCCTTCACACCACTGTATAATAGTTAGAAGGAAACATAAATAATTAAAATATTATCTAATTTCAGTGATAGCTAGGAATAAATTTTTGGTGCTGTTATTAGGGAAGAAAAGAGTTTATCTTTCTAAAAAACATTCAAAATAAATCACATCTAAAAAAAATTATTCAAAATTAGAAAAATGTAAAAAAAATTCTATTCTATCAAATTTGTCTTGTTTTGGTGTAGAAAGGTTTTCTATTATTTTCTATTTGTTTTCAATTTACTATTACAAATTTTTGCTACTTTTTTATTACTTTTCTACTATTTGTGTGGAATTCATCTAGTACTATAATTGCATATGCACAAGGTATTCCATTTCAAAAGTACAGCCTTTGAACATTGAAAATAGAAAAATAATTAACTTCTCTAGAAAAATATTGAAATAGAAAATCCGGATAACATTATTCAAAACCAAAATTTGAGTAAGCCATTGCTTGTAGTTGCAGCCACCAAGTTACCTAGACATAGGGAATTTAAAATTCCAATTAGGTCAATCCACCTATCAAAGGTTGTCCCCAAGGTCCAGAATCTATGAAATTATGTATTCTCACCTCTCTCAAAATCCATCAATCAATGGTATGACAAGAGAGGATTCAGTTGAGTTTACTAGATAGTTGTATCATTCAATCAAACAATTACTTCAGAGAGAGTAGGGTGGGAATGAGTTGGGATTGAGAATGTTCCAATTTTTTCTGAAGGGGGAGTCTAGGACATGGTTTCAAAAGGTATTGGAGGAAATTTTTGATACATTGGTTGAGGTATTAACTACATTTGAATCAAAATCATATCCCTAGAACACCACCACTATGATTTTGCATAAAATTACTGGAGTTTTCCAAGAAAAAGGAGTGTTATTTCATAAAGCATGGGATAGATTTAGAAGTATCCTTTGTTAACGTCACAATCACCAGGTTTCTCCCCATTTACTCATAAAACCCATTTATAAATCTCTCACCCCAAACAACCTAAATTTAGTTGACCAATTCTATGGGGGTGACTTTTTTGACTCCACTCAAGAAGAGATTAATCATGTATATAACAATCCTTCAAAAATATCACAGCACAAGTGCTCTAGGAAGAGATTCATCCATAGGGGTGAAATTGATCACCATGCTCCTATTCTTAATGATAGGATCTTAAGAGAGGAATATTTTCATTGTTAGATTTTTGGTCAGACTAATACTTTTTGTACCAATTTTGACCTCAATTTAATGTTAGACAAGAGTTCCCAATTTGTGTATTTTAGAGCTATGAACCAAGGGGAAATATATCAATTCTCATATTAGTACAACTATTGAAATAAAAAATACTCAAATTTATCATGGAAAGAATAAAGGGTTATAAAACTACCCACTACCCAAAATTGTCACCCACAGAAAAAAAAACCCTTCCAAAATGAATATGGGGATAATTATCCTAATACTCAAGGGGAATTAAAAAGGTTTTTACAACATTTTTTTGGAGATATCAGTTCATTAAATAAATATAAATATTATAAGACTCACAATATAGATCATCAATTTTGTCATATGGATTGGGATCAAGGTGGCAATGTAAAGTGATTGTTTCCCAGAACTTCCATTATTAATCCAAGATATAATATCATGGTTGTAACCACAAAATCTTGTATTCACACCCATGATCAAGTAAAGGAACACCTTTGGAAAACTAACATTTATGAAATAATTGAATCTAGAAAGAATGATCTTCTTAAATCTGAATTTGTAAATCTGGACAACTTTGTACAATCGAAACAGAATATTGATCCCACAACTGAAAAAGTTAAATAACCAAGGAAAATAATGTGGGATCTACATCAAGAAGTAAAATAAAAACGTGGAATTTAGGAGAAGGAGAATATCCAACCTAATCAAAAAAATTATTCTCCCCCATTCCATTCCCTGAAAGAGTGCTAAAGAATGATGAACGTGACTATTTGAGGTTTTTGAAAATGATTAGAGACATTAGTATCAAAATGCCATTAATAAAATCCTTGAATAAAATCCCTTCATATGATCTATTTACTAAAAGTCTTCTAAAAATCATAAATTATTGGATGATGTTGGATAAAATTAATCCTAATGAGTAGTGTAGTGAAATCATGTTAAAAAGTTACCTCCAAAATCAAGGAACCATAGTAGTTTTATAATTCAATATAGAATAAGAGGAAGTGACGAACAAAATTTTCTGTGTTAAATAAGACAATGAATAAATATTATTCCTTACTCACTATTTAAAAATATGGGTCTTAGGGATTTTCATTGAACATATATTGTGCTTTAACATGCTGATAGGTCACTCAGAAACTATTATAGATGGGAAGAATACATATTAGTGAGTGTAAGAAAACTCACATTACGCACCAAAATTTTAATTCTTGATATAGAGTGTTATAAAAATGTTCTTATCATCATAGTAACATCTTTCCTTTCTAAGGCTTCTACTGTCATAAATGTTTCCAAGGGGAAACTCACTCTCAAAGTTGTTGATGATGTAGAGGAGTTTTTGGAGATTGCAAATCCCCAACATGAGGTTGGTTGTGATTTGATATTTTTTATTGAGAATTAATTTTTTATAATTGTGGCCTGATCTGATTATGGTTATTTACCTCTATAGGTCACATAGATTATGATTCCCCAGCCTAATTAATGTTTTCTATAGGCTAAAAAAACTTCCCCATTCATTACTTTAGATGAGTATAATATTTCCTTGGAACCCACTATAGAGAATGAGTTACATTAATTCCCTGAATTGCCTCAGCCTGTTTTTGAAAATTTCCCTTATGAAGTCGACCTTCTAACGTTTTCTGATGTTGGAGAATTTTTTGGACAAGTTCTTGATTAAAACTGGATTGTGCCCATTATGAATAGCGGTATTTTTTGGGAACATTCTTTCATGTCCAGTTTGGTTCTATTTGTGATTTCTTCTAACCTGAACATGAAAATTTCACATATTTTGAGTACTCTTGTACATTAGAAAGTATCTTTTGGATCCTCATTATGATTTATTCTTTAAGGATTCTTATGAGTTTTCTAATTTACAATATTTGTTGGGAACAATTTCAAAAAATGTTGGGTAGTTTGTTTCTGGTTATTTCACTATATCTAGACATGAGATAGCCACTAAGTGTGGGGGAAGTCATCGAAGTAATATTTTTTAGTTTAATTATATTCATAGGGAGCCGTTGTACATTTTTTGAGCTAAGGATGGTGTTTTTAGAGACCACATTGAGCTGGATAGTATGTTATCTACTTTTGTGTTGGAAGAATTTTTATGAAATTTTCTTATTACTGATGATGAAAATGTCATGGTTGATATTTTTTCTGAATCATAGGTAATAGTGAATTTCACATTCCTAATAATTCATTCCTGTTAAATTATCATTGACAGAAATATATATTTGAATAAAGTCAGGACGGGGGCTTTAAACCTAGCACTTCTTGGCTGGAAGCACATGGTTTTTCTTTTGATTTTAACAAAATAAATGTTTTGTAATTAAATAAATTATAGTTTAAGACATAAAAATTGGTTCTTATGGGGGTCAACCCATGCACTGTCATTGTTTTCACTTTTCAACTATTTTTATTTTCAATAAACTACTTTTTTATTAGTTCTTGTTCTTTTTTTCCTAGATATGTGTTCCTTGTGCTCCTAGTTTTTCTTTTCAAAATAATAATTATGTTGTTGTTGTTGTTATCAAAATGGAGTGGAATTCCCATGAAATAGCTGTAATGACAAAATTAGTTAAGTAATTTCATTAATTTTTATCTCCAATTTTATTTATGCTCCGCGTTACATGCAATATTAAATTTTTTTATTCTAATTGGTGTTGAATAGTCTATTTGATCCACCATTCCACTACTATTGGTGATTCATATCAATTGTTAGACACTTGAAGTAGTGTCAGTGGGTCACAATATATTTTTGTGGGTGCTTAAAAATATTTTATTCCCTTAATAAAATTCGATTACTTTTTTTTTTCTGTATACATCATGGATAATACAAGTCTGCTACATGTTTTCTTGAAAGAAATATTATTATATATTTTTTTCATTACTACTATGTAAATAAAATTGGTGAAACCCCTTTGCTGGAAACTTTTTACTACTTGAGCTAAGGTGTAAAAATAATAAAAATCATCATGTACCACTTTACTAGAAATTGAAACACACTAGTTTAAAATCATCATTGTTTGAAACTATGTGGGGGGGAGCATGCTAACTAAAATTTTTTAATCTTGTTTTACGTGTTTCTGAAGGGTGTTTTAGTATAAATGTTTATACTTGACTAAAAATCATTTAGAACTTAGTCTATTAATATAATTACACCCAATTCACTGTGTATCACATGTAACATGATACATTTCAACTATATAGAAAATAAATTTAATTTTTATATAAACAAAATCATGTGAACTTGTTTTTAAATAATTATTATGGAAAAAAAATTTGTTGAACAAAAATGAGACCCATTAACATGTCATTAATCTACTATGTTGAAAATCTATTTTGAAACTTAAATGTTAAATTGTTCTTCTCCACTTTGGAATTCAACTTTGGGGAAATGTTGGGCTTTATGTGTGGGGAGTGAATCAATGTACTTTCAACTAAAATGTTCTTAATTGAATGTCTTTCAATTCATACTACCACTTTCAATATTATTTAAAAAATGAATTTTTTTACTAAACAATACTTCATTATTTTAGGCTTGCAGTGTGGTCAAACAGGCCTAGCCAAATGATAGTTCCTCTATAGTTTTTAAGATAAAATTTGAATCAGAAATTATTTTTGGTGAATGATTGCTATGTGAACATGTTTAGTGATTTTATGAAAATTTGGTTTAGGAACTACTTTTGAGAGTGATATGGGTCATATTTTTGTGGAGTTGAGATCATAGCTCTAAGAACTAGAAGTTTTAACTTGATATTCGGGGACTCAAATTTCATTAAATTATTCAAATTAATCACCTTAGTGGTCCAATTTACACGATTTTTATATAAATCTTTAGAATCTAGAGTAATATGGGAATTTGGGTTCCCATGGTGAATTTTTGAGACCCTTGATGTTGGGTGCGGTTCTATTTCCTATAATCCCTCTATACACATTGAATAAGTGAATTTCACAGTGTTTGGCACATGTTACATGGAATGAGAAAAAAAATAAAGTGTCTAGAGTCTAAAATGATTTCATTAAGGTGAGGGGAATGATTAACTCAAAATGAAGAAGGGGACAATTGATTTATATGGTAATCATTTAGGTTGTATCAATATGTTGTTTTACAAAATATATTATATTTGAAACCTAAGTGAAAAGACAACGTAAAATTTTCATATAATTATGTTTTTAATTTCATTGAATAATAAATTTTTATCACTCATGGATTTAAACATAATCTTGACTT
This sequence comes from Viscum album, assembly GCA_963277665.1. Lineage (NCBI taxonomy): Eukaryota > Viridiplantae > Streptophyta > Magnoliopsida > Santalales > Viscaceae > Viscum > Viscum album. Next base: position 1,289,482,052 of record OY728138.1, on the reverse strand, counting down.
GAATTGGGTCACTAAATATAGTCATATATGAGGTACTAAACCCTCTTTTATAAATGATTCTTTTTTATTTTGATTAACCTTTGAGCATTTTCTCTATGAAAGACATCCTTTTATCATTTCATATTAAAATACTATTGACACATTTTCATTCCTCTATTTTAATTTTTATACATGTTACATTTTGATCTAAGAAATATAATCAAATTTCTATTTTTCATGTCAAAAATGTATGGGATTGTTTCCGGATAAACAATGACTTTGTGTGGGTGAATTTGATGTGTCATTAATTTGGAATGGTTTCCCACAAATTATTATTAGGTTCATAATAATTTATTATAGTAATTCTACACTTTTACATAATTTTCATATTTTTTTATAATAATTTTTTTTAATTAATCGATTTTTATAAATAATTATGTAATTTTAGCCTTTAAAATAATTATTTTACTGATAATAATATTTCTAGTCTAATAATTCATTAAATAATTTTGTCGATTTAGTATTCTTCACTTTTTAATAATGTAACTTGTTATTATTTAATTAGTTAATCATTTTCATTATATTTAATTAACTTAGTTTTCAATTTATACATTAAATTGTTTAATTTTAATTAATAAAAATTAATTGACTCTGTGAATTATTCTAATCTAATTGATTTAATTCCATCAATTAATTTACATCCTTTAAATTTAATTTAACAAGTTCTTTTTTTAATTTCTAAATAAAATATTCTTAAAAAAATGTATGTAATTTTTAATATAAGTAAATAAACTAACTTTTAACTTAAAAAATACAATGTAATTTATTTTTATTCTTCATCTTGTTAAAAAAAATAAATAGTTTAGTAATTTAAATCTTTAATTACCTTAATTCATTATATTTTATGAATGGAATTAAAAATATTAAGACAACAACTGTCTATGAAACATTTCATACTTTTCACATTATTCTTTAGTTTTTTTTTGCGCCGACAGTTGCATGTCTGTCTCACAAATGATTACTTCTGTCATTGACATTACTACCATGTGTTCACTTTTTTTGGTAGCACACAACTAATCGACAAGCACTCCACATCCATTAATTTTATTTGATTTCATTTATTAAATTATATCATTTAATTTATCCTTGTTATATCCAATTTATAATCTAGTTTTATTTATTGTTAATTACTTTGCATTAATTTTTAACATAACTTCTATTGTTTTATTATTATAATTAATTATATAAGTGTTTATTATTAAATTTAATTAATTTAATTTATCTTTTAATTTTTTTTAATTTCTTATCGATTTAATTATTTTTTTCGTTAAATTACTTATTTTAGTTTTGCAAATAAAATTTTGGTGTAACCAAAAATCTATTTATTTTTCACTGTTGGTGAGTCCTCTCACTAATAGAAAACCATTTTGTTTAACTATTAGTAGAATACTACTACCCACTCTTGAGTTTTAGATAGACAATAATGCGCTAACCCCTCCTCTATTAGTGAATCCCTCTTCCTCCTTGCATCGGTCTCACCAATGCTGCCAAATTTTTTTTCCCACTGACTTCTATTGCTCATCTTTCTCACCACCATACAACAACCATCTTACTGATGTGTCTCCATCCACTAGGAGGAGTCATGCCACACTGGGCCACTGTGTAACGAGACCACCATCATTGAGAGAGCCTAAGCTATTGTTGTTGCTCGCCATTCATAGAGGAGCCTCATTGTCCCCTTGGGATGATTCCAGAACTAGCCCCCTGTGTGCAGATAAGGATAATTGGGTGGGGGGAGAAGAAAATTAAAAATAATTTAATAAATCTCAAAAAAAAACTTAATAAAAAACAACAAAACTAAAATATAATGTCATAAATTTATTTGAAATAAATTAGTAATTAATAATAATAAAACAAAATTATTACAACTAATTAAATTAACTATTAAATTAACTAATGTATTAATAACTAAAATACTAGAAATAAATTATATATAAAATTTATATTAAGAAGTTATAAATACTTCCTTTTTTATAATTTAATAGAATATTTATCAAAATTTAGAAAATAAAATAAATATTTAATCAATTTAGGTATATAATTAGGTTTTAATACTATTAAAAATAAATTTTAAAACATAATACTTTAACATAATTATAAATAATTAACTCAATTAATTAATAAATTTTATAATAATAAATTAAATAAATAAATAATAACAAATAACAAAATAAAATAACATAATTATTAAATAAATAATAATAATTAAATTTAAAACTAATAATTATTCATTTAAATTTAAACACATTTTATCTTATATTAATTTGACTTTGGTTTATTTATAATATTTAAAATTCAATGTTGATTCATTTATTTCATTTTATATCATAACTATATATCTTCACATTAGAAACAATAACCCATCAAATTTTATTTCAAATAACTATCAAGACAGTTAGTTACAGAAGATTCGATATAGTGACGCGTGGTTCACTAAAAGGTGAGTGTGTGCAGTGCATCAATGGAGAAAAATTAATATCGATGGAGAAAATATGTGACATTCAGAACGTGAAAGTTGGATAAAATATAGAAAACAGACATCATTCTCAGGAGGAATCAAACACTCATTCAAACATTCGATTCCACAACTTTCAGACGAGTGAAGCAGAGTAGATCCGAGGAGCACGCATGGACTTCTTCGTAGAGATATGAGGGGTTCAAGAATAGAGAAACACGAGATGGAGACTCTTTTTCCTATATTTTTTTAATTTATTTCTCTGTATTTAGATGTTTTCACGTTTTTTGATCAAGATGATAGTAGGTGAAATCCGTTTCTCGGGAATTTTAAATCCTACTGGTTCATTGTTAAACTAATACACATGTTTATATTATTACAAAGATAGAATCAATTGGTGAGACTAATTATGAATTTATTTTAAATTGATACCATCTTAACTATTTTCTATTCAAAACATCATGATCAATTATAGAGATTGATCTTGAAGACATTTTTCAAATCATAAACTTCCATAAATAAATTGAATTTTATTGAAATTTTAATTCTAGTTGTTTTCTTTTTATATTATTTTGTAGTTCGATTGATTTTTATATTGGTGAACTCCAAGACTCAGTCCTCTATCTATTGAATTTCTTGTCGAGGTTGATTCTTCTGTTTCCCTTGAGGTGTGACTCCAAAACAATTTGTAATGAAGTAATCATTTCAAACTAGTAGCTTAAAATTCATGACTAGTTTTTTTTGATCTACTGCTTCTAGGTTCTTATTTCACTTTCTTAGTCCACTATTATTGTTACTCATCATTTTCATCCTAGTTTATTTTTAATGATTCATTACTCATTACTATTAAATAACACAAAATCAATTAAAATGATTTAAAATGTAAAATTAAAATAGAAATTGTTCCCCAATGCTGACAATTGTAGGGTTGCCTTGAATAATTTGAAATGAAAAATGGTGGTTCCACCTTCCCTGTGGGTTCAACCCTACTCATCACTATACAGTAGTTAGTATAAAACATAAATAATTAATCTTTTACCAAATTTATATGATATTTGGGCACCATTTCACATGAATCAGCTGACCATGAAGGATCACACAGTTTGTAGGACTAGTCTCTTAATGTGTGATCTATATCATCCTCAAACCCTTAGAGCTGCAACACGGGGGTACTATATGAAATGACCTCCTAGGACAACATTACATGTATGTCTATTTTCTAAGTAAGCTCTTGTTGTTCATCCAGATTATATATTCATAACAAATTTCATGATTCTTAAATGTTGACTACTCAAAACTAGTGGATTTTACCACTTGTCATCGATTTCATCCCTTAAATTCATAAAAATCTGATCCTGATCATCCATGTTTATCCTCCATGTGTCCCATATGCCTTCAATCACCAAATTGTCATTCTATATCCCAAATATATTCAAATCATTACCATTATCCCACAAACAAATTCAATACATACACAAATCACAAAGCCAATCACAATTTTCACAACCTCTATGAATATGGTCTTTCAATTTCACATAAACCATCCATGAAAAAGGATATATGTGACCTCATTGGAAACTGATAAAAAAATGAATGATGGAGAAAAAAAACAAAATACTGATAAAATATATTTTGGATGAATTCTAAACCAATGATTATAAATATTATAATCTAGGGAGACATCATGGAATAAAATAATGTATTTAATAAAAAATTAATTCTATAATGGCATAATGGAAATGATTTGAGTTCATAGATAACAATTAGATAAACAAATATCCATTCTCCAAAATTTAATCAAGGTTGAAAACCAAAATTGATGATACCTACCTCAAATTAGAATCATTTTTGGATAAAAATGTGTTCACTAGTGATGAGTATGATTCAATACTTTCACATCATATCGATAAACCTCGATCTGATCACCAACTGATGTTTGATGTTGATTCACCAAAAAATTTCCGAAGAGATCCCCTCAATTCCCTTAGGGATTATATAGATAACCATAGAAAATATTTTAATGTATTATTTAAAAACAAATTACTTAGGTTTTTAATAAAATAAATAATTTATTTATTTATTTAAATTAAATAAACCATCCAAATGATACCTCAACCGAACATCTGGAACTGGAAAACCATAGGTCCTAAATAGGGTAAAACCCATTCTATTGATTTAAATGTTGTCTCATATTTTTTATTTGAGACTATCTATAGTATATATTACATTTTTTTTAAATTTAAACATGTTAAAAATTAATATATTGAATATTTTCGTAATTTTAATTCTAGGTTCACAAATACTCAAAATTTAATTCTCTCAACCTTCCATACTCTGAAAATATTTCTCAATATATATCTTTTTCACAAAAAGGAAAAATTAAGTCCTTACTTTATTCCCCTATTCAAGGATTTCAATCCCAAAAAATCACAAATTTAAAGAATATGGGGATCAATACTAAGCTTGCACTTGCCTATCTCACACCCAGGAGCTATAATGTACACCATCATAGTACCATAACACAAAAACCAAAGGAATAGTTTACCCTCATAGGATCCTATCTTTATGAACCTTGATCTACATAGCATAGTCCTCAAAGGGGGATCCATATGTGTTGTCCAACCCGCATCGCTCAATAATTTTCACAGGATCATGCATGTATCTCCTTAGCTACCACACATGGAAGATGTCGTACACCTGTTCCAACTATGTGGGTAAGGATATGTGGTATGAAATCTTACTAACCCTCCATAGGTTCTAGTCGTTCCATATAATCCTTAGAGAAATATTTCCTCCTTAGAAGAACATCCATAATCTCTATAATTGGGAGAATCTTATAAAATCATGATCTCTTTTCTCGAACACTAAGGGAAGACAACAATGATCTTCATAAATTTTTTCAATAATGAGGTATCCTCATCCACTTTCAGATCACATGATCCTTATCTAGGGTCAGTTGAACCATCTATGACCCAACTAGTCATGTATCTACAATATCATTCCATCATAAGGGTGGCAAGTAGGATCTCTCATACAAGGCCTCGAAATATTCCATGCCAATAATAATGTTATAGATGTTATTATAGAAAAAATATGCCAATGGAAATTGATCCTCCCAGCTCTAGACAGGCCTTACATGAAATCCCTGAACATATCCTGCATCACATGGATAGTGCACCCATTTGTTTCATTATTTTATCGATTAAAATCTATATGCTTCCTCAACTGAGCCCCAAATTCCTCAAATAGAGTCTCCAAAACTATGTAATGAATCACACATCATATGAGAAATAATACTTAATGAAACACGTTAATGTTGGATGTTATCTCGCACATCAAAATACCTCAACCCCTCTACCAAACTATGTTCTTGATGGAAAGGAAGTATTCTGACTAAGCAAGTCTGTCATCAATCACCTCGATAGAATCATGGCCTCTTGATATTCATGGAATCCCCTAATAATTTCCATGTATATTCCATCCCATTTCCACACTATGATATCAATAAGGTGTATCGAAATAACCAGAACCTGGGGATCATCTTTAACCTGTGGACATGTTAGACACCAAGAGATGAACTCAATTACACTACGCCACATGCTAGCCCACAAAAATTACAACTAATGGTCCCTATAAATCTTCTCTACATTGGTATGTACATCAAACAAATATGTGTCAAACTCCCTCATCACCTCCTATTGAAATGATACCAAAAACACTATTCTTACTAGGAAAAGGATGACATGATTCCCCCCTTCAAAGAATCCTTATGGTGAATCTCCAATGGATATCTGGTCTTTTAAGACCTCACATTCGATGTTTACCAGCTTAGCCTCCCTCATTTAGAGGAGAAGTGGAGCAGTAAAAACCATTGACTAAAGAATATTTTATCCCTCTATTCTACTAGGGGAAACTATAATGAATCCAAATAATTAAATGTTTCCTCCTCTTAACAGTAATACTACTTCGTAGTAAAGGGAATCATCCACCAAGATTCACTTAACATATGTATAAACTATATCAAACTAATAGTCATATAAGATCCCTAACTAGTTCCTCAGCCTCGAGTATATAAACCTCTACATGAAGACATAACAAATACAATAATTGACCATGTAATAAAATTACCTTATCAAAATATATTACCTCGACATCCTTATATCGAAGACTACTATTTACAAATCATGTATGTGAGCGACAATGTTCTACTAATGGGTTATCATTTTCCTCGACTAATATGAGATCACTAATTTACTATGAATCAATACAATGTCAATCCCAATTCTAGATGCATCATAATGCAATATGTACTCCATTCCATCCTTTGGTAGTATCAACATTCATGACTAGTGAAACTTATCCTAAACTACTCTATGACTCTATAAATATATAATATCCTAACAAAAGGCCTCTCATTCCACTTTAGGGTGGAGAAAGAGGATGTAATCTAAGATAACTATGCCACAAAACACCTGTATGACCCTATCATGACAAGAAAACCTTTTTCCAATGACACATTTTTTGGTGGATCCCATTAAAGAACTACATAAATCTACTCCATGATCACAATGAATCCATTCTCATAAATTACATACTCTTGAAATTGAACATTGAAAATCCATTATTGAAACTTTGAGAGATTACAAAAGTTGGTGATCCAAGAGTTATTCTAGGATCATCTACAAGTTTTATCCATGATATTCCAATAATGTAGTGCAGATGAGTATATCAAAACCCTACATGAAAAATGGAAGTTAAAACCCCATTGGGTACAGGGTACTATAGCATTATTGTAGTAGGATTGTAGTGATAGAGGTAATACAACAACGACGACACTATAACTGCAGTGGGCACCGTAACAATTGGAACGAAGAACCCTAATGTAGTGGTGATACTATACAAACTACTATTGCAGTCATGGAACTATATAATTACTATTCATAGAATAGTTCATGCGACAATATTTTGCGCCTACAGCCTATGTAATGGGAAATATTACAACCGCGCCTTCAAGCCATATATATATTGTAATAAAAGAAGAAAGGTTGGTTGGTTATGCCTTAGGGGCATGAACAATTATTCAGAACTATGTGTGTGTGGTTTGTGTGTGTGTGTGTTTTATGTAATTATACACCCATTCACCTAATATATATATATATATATATAAAAATACAATTATTCCAAAAATGAATATAAAAAATAAATCGGCCCATGTATGAGTAGACTCTTTGGTTCATCAAATCCACTTGCATAATAGGGTAGTTCATGGAACCGAAAGGCATTACCAAGAACTCATTTTTTATGTAGTGACATAAGAAAGATAGAATTATAATATCATCCTTCCAAACCCTCAATTATTGTTATCCAGACCATATATTGACCATAAAAACTATATAGTTCCTATTAGCTTCTAAAAGGGGTTAAAAATAATCAACGTGGGGTACTTTTCTTTATCATTTCTTGGTCTAGGAAACGATAATAATATATATGAAAAAGTCAACATATACCTTTCTCACAAATATAAACTGTAGAATCCCTAGGGGAGACATTAAGTCTAAAAAACCCCTTCACACAATGGCCCCCCAACTTCACCCTTAGGTTTTGGAACTCGGTAGGGTCCATGAAATATATTCCACATCATGTCAAAGTGGTCCCAAAATATATGTCGATGAAAAACTCTATATACCACCTTATATTTAGTCACAAAATGACCTCAAAATATATATCCATATTATCCTCCATGATTTAAAGAATCCCAGATTCTTGGGGATCCCTCTACACCAATGACAAAAATCAGAACATTTTGGTGATGGGTGGAAGCTTCTTGCTCCCAAGACCAACTCACACCGCAATAAAATATTTCCCTCCCACAAAGAAGAATATAATTCTATCATTCCAAAGGCTTCTGTATCACATATGGTGACGATAAATATTATATTAGAATATGGAAATCTAATCCATACAAAATATGATACCAAGTGGTTTCAATGTGACAATGAATAGGTCCCAAAAGAAACACTCTCCACCAAGAGATATCTCGAACTATCGACATGCAAGTGATATTAATGAAGCATTCCCCTTATGAACTTCAATAAAATGTTTATGGGATAAAGTCTCAACTAGGATCTATAACTCTTGTGGAAGTATTAAGTATATGAAGGAATGAATCACACCTATGTCTACTAGTTCTAAATAAAAACTTGAATAAACACTAATAAAAACATAGATCATCATGTGAGATTCCAATTCATTAGAATCCACAACCAATATCTTTCTTATAGACCAATCATCCATATCTCTAAGCCAATAATGGTCCTTTATGTGGTGTTGGTGGAAGTAAATAATAACATATACCACTAGCAGTATCCCATCTCTCCAGATAAATGCATAATCCTTTACCAAACCCACCTCCTTTAGGGATTCTCTGGCCTCACATTGTAGATCATTGATCACGGCGCTCCCTATGCATTAGTGGTTCATCCATAGTCTTCCTACCTTACACATCATATAAACTTTGGAAATCACATTACATGTAACTTCGCCTATCACAGGAATAACATCTCTACTCTTTGCGAGGCCCTTTTCCTTGGCGTAATCCCTGAGATATATGACTGTGTGCTAATGTCCAACCACGAGATGGTCTCATATGCCAAGACCCATACCTGTTGGTTCCTAATAGAAACTATAAATGACTCATCACCATGAATCCCACTACCAAATCTAGCTATATGGAAGCCACCATATAGAAATATTTATGTCACCATCACTCGCTCGAGTACCCCATAATAAGTAGAAATGCACATTGGTAACACATATAATTGCATGTATCTATGGAGACCCTACTATAATTTTTTTACCTGGAAGTAACTATATCATATCATGTGGATGATGTAACAATTATAGTTTGGGATCCTCCGGACAAACTCATCCACAGTCGTACCTCCCTACTAAAACACTAAACTATATTCAATCTGATGTAAGCACCTGAAGATGAGATAATACACCCCAAAAAACATCTATAGGATATTGAACCGTGAGAGAGGTGACTCATTATGAGTTTTCATTAATACAATACACTATTTCACATCTACTTTATTTAAATTACTATATTCTAGAAAAACCATCAGCTTAGTCAGCTTTTTAATGATCTTTATAACTCTAATCATTATCTACATACAATCCCCCTAGGGATCTACCTCCCCATAGAACCTTATTGTCCATTAAATCTATAACTCCTGGAGTGTTCTAATACTATGAACATCCTCAACATACTTTATTGGTATAATTTTTGGGTCGACAGGAAGGTGTTCTTCCACCTTCCCTTATGGAGGTAATACCTTGTGAGATGGACCCAAAATTGAGGCATCGTATCCGATGAGATAGTCGTCATGATCTTAATCAGACACCTAGTTGGATTTATTCATGGAGGCTTCATTAAATTGATCATCAAATACCATTGAAAAATTAGAACACACACACACACACATATATTGGGGGAGATGAATCAACTTATATATTTAAAGTATCAATCATATATAATTCTTGTACCAATATTCCCTACAATTATTTCCCTGGTACGTTGAGTAAACTTCTATGTAATCAGAGTCATGATGAATGAATAGGTCAGCCATCACACCAACACTGGGTTCCTTAAACTGAGAGTATAATTCCATAAAATCTGAATTCATTTCCCTAATTCAATACTAAATCTTCACAATGGGACAAATCCAAACACCATCCCAAGGAATGAACAATCTAACACCAATTTTGAAAGACCCAACCCACTATGGCCCACCTTTCTTGTGAATGATTGGGCCACATCAATCTTAATTCCTCTACCATTAGAAAATCACTAGCGATAAGATATGAGATTGAATAACTAAATTTTGAGGCCATTACATAATGTACATGTATTCACTCACCTAAACATCTACATATATGAGTTTATAAGAATTAAAATAAATTATAGTAACATACATAGTAAAAAAAGCATGTAATAACTGATAGTGAATAAAATATTTCATTATAGTGTAATATAAATTTAAAATGGAATAATACATTCCCACCCATAAAGGATGAAAAAACCTAACAATAAATGGAATGGAAAATAGCTGAGAGTTCTTGGGTCCTAATCTAAAAGACTAACCATCATATGTTGTATATGCTCCTGAGTATCAATATGAACATCTAAAATAACTAATTAACTATTCTTCATCTTGATATTAAACAACATGTTTAGGAAAATACCATACATAGGTGTGTATATACAATCCCAGAAGGACACATCAAAAAATAAAGAATGTGAAATAAAAGACATGATAAAATTTGTCAACTCAAGACCATGAAATAGGGAAATGAAACCGAAATATATATATATATATATATATATATATATATATATATATTCTCATATAATAAACCAAGACAAGAGAGAAAGATGATCCCCATATTATAGCTCATCCCAAGATGATGAGTCTACCAATTTCTCTAAGAAGTCTCTCTCTGAGGCCCAAAATCTCATGTTTTCTAAAGAAGAAACCATGTAGATGATGCACACCTATCCACTATTCCAGAAAATCATGTGTGTACAATCTATAAGTAAGACATACATATCCTTATGCATCGGGGAGGGGGGGGGTCCACTTTGTAGATAGAGAACCAATCAACTAGTATGTTACGGGGTTCTACCTAAAAATATATAGGACCCATTACGTTGTTCATTAAGGGGTATTACTCGTGTTTTAAAGGACCCTTACCCTATTGAATCTTGGGGGTCCATTCATATTTTAATGGACTGAAACCCTACTGTATTAGGGGGTCCTACTCCGATGTTTGGGGACAACACCCCAGTGAATATGGGGGTACAAATTAAAAGATAGTAGACCCATTCTCTAGTGCATCCAACATATGCCACATTAACATGTGTGAGGAGTATGAGGGACCACAAACTGGTATTATAGGTGGTTTATAACTATGACCTCTCTCCAATGATCATGCCCAATCACTACCTCCATCAAGCATCTTCTAAAGAAGTTCCATTCTTGGAATATTCCATGTCAAATCTAAAAATACTCTATGAAATATATCAAAATGTTCTAATTGGAAAACTGCTTAGGATAAAACAATCATGGTAAAAAAATATTTTCCTAGAAAAAGGGGATACAAAAGGTGGTGGTTTATCAATATGTGAGTACATAGTTTTTAAGGGAACCACACGGTGGGTGGTCCCACTACCTATCGATGTTATCCTTTTGATGTAGCTCAGATGCCATTTTACTATACATAGTGAGTATGTAGATTCACATGGTGTTTCTTATGAATATAGTTCATGGTTCTATGCTCCTCATAGTGTCTGTGTTCGTCGAATTGTGCCCATGTACTTCGTCGTTCTAGTGTATCAATACATACCCTTCTAATCTGATATTACAAGAAATATACTCCCCCATAGGGTCATGGATGTATGCAGTTGTCACATGGCTCAGCGACCTGGTGAGGTTCATATGTCATATGGGACCAGCCACAATGAGGGTGGCAGTTATCTTCTTTGAAACAATAGTGCCCAGGTAAGGGAGACTACACAACATGTTTACATTATAATATACAACATATAGTCAGGTTATCCATATAATGTAATGCTTCACAAATAAAATCTAAATGTTTAGCCACCACCATTATTTACACATTTTAACCACCCAAAACTTGTCTCATTTTCATAAAACCATCTATTCCAACCATATGTTTGATAGAGATTGGATCCTGATCACCCATGGCGGTCTGTTGTGAGTTCCAAATTCCTCCCATCACCCACTAGTGATCTTAGATACTAGATATATGTAACTCATCCCTCCAACCCTTAAATCAATGTTAATCTATCTACAAATCCACATATTAACCATCACTCTCACTACCACCATGAATTTGTGTTTTTATCATGCGTGAACCCACCACAAAACAGATTATCTATGACACAAAAAATTAATAATTCGATGAATGGGGTGGGGAAGAATAATAAAAATAGTGATAAAATTCATTGGATATGTGTTATCAACAATTTTTTGAAGAGAGGGGAATATTTTGTGAGATCTTGGCATAAAATAATTAATATAATAAAACAATTTAATTTAATAGTTAGCTCAGAAGGGTGGGAATAGATAGATCACCATAAGATAATAAAATTTACTTTCATAAAGATTTAATCTTGGGTGTAATGTTATAATGATGACCCCTACATCAATTAATGATCATTCATTAGAGAATAATGTGTTTTCCAGTGATGATAATGATATGTTGCATTCACTGCCCATTGATCAACCTCAATATTATCATTAGTCATTATCTGATGTTGATTATCCAATGATGGGTTTCACATGTCCTCTGAATTCACCCACTATATATATGTGGCAACAACCATATAATTGTTATAAAGGAGTATTTATAAAGTATTTAATTATGTTCTATAATGAAATAAATAAAAAAGTTATTTATTTATTATAATTAAACACACTCACCAATGGTTTCTTCAATTGGATGTTCGGTATAAACCAACCTAAATCCATGCCTAGGAAAAACCCTACACCCATGATTCAACCAAGGTCTATGATTTTGGTATGGAGACTCTACTAAAATAATATTTTATTATTTCTAGAAAAATACATTTATGTTATATTAATATATTTAGTTATTTTATAATATCAATATTGGGCTCACTAGTCCTCAAAATATCATTTCGTTTTAGCAGGTGGCTCTGAAAATCTTTCTTAATATATTTTAAAATCTAAAAATTTAAAAACAGAGTCCCTAAAACTCAACATTTTTCTCGTATAGATGAATTACCTTGAATAAAAATTCCTTTGTATCAACTATGGAAAAACCAATAAAAACACTCTATTTTGGTTGGAGTATCATCATTAAAAACCTACATTTTCGTGGAGGTATAACAAAAAACATTCAAACATACTTTTGTAAGGGAAAAAATAATCCAATTGTTATGGATTAAATATAAAATAATAATTTTACAATATTTTAAATTGAAAAGAAAATAAGAATATAATTCCAATGATATTTGGTGTATCTCGGTAGCTTCAATAATGAATTTTATTATTTTAGTTCCCAATATATGATCACACCAACAGTGGAATGGATACTACAACAACACATTCAACAATCTTGTAATTTTTTATCTAAATTGTTATATTTATGTATCATGTTTATGGTTGCTTTAGATATAATTTTAAAAAAATTGTCATTTAATTACATCACTGATATCTATAATCATCTCAATATGGGTTTTCATTGTTTTATAATTCTATTTTAGCTTAAAAAAAGATACCAAAACTCCCACCACTCATGATCAATAAAACTAAAACCATGAAATGTCAAATATGTAATAAAATAAAAAACATGATATGAATAAAATAAAAAACAACTAAATTATCTATGAAATTTTTCATAGGCATATTTCATGTATGGAATAACACTACTGGAAAAATAACCTATACCAATTGTTTGTAACTGTTTGTATAGACCTCCAAACCGTTGTTATAGCCTATACCAACGTTTTGGAGAACTGTCATGACCCGTCCTCGGGACCTGTGTTGTGACTACCCCAAGCCCGCCTTCCATGGGCCAGGGGATGTCGACTAGCACCAAGGCGTAAATCCCGACATAAAGGGAAGGCATTTCCTTTATAATGTAAACAAAAACCACAGAGTAAGCCAACATAAGTAAGCACTAAGTAAAATAGGGTACAATAGTAAGTGCAGAAAAGTAAGTGGCCAGAATACAAACCCAAACTGAAAGTAAAGTAAAACTGAAAAGAAAGTACAACAAATGAAAATTAAAGTAGCAACGCCGAGCCATCCACTGGAAATCCCACCTTAAGGGTGGATACAAATAACCTCCTCAGCTCCTCGGGTCCAGCAGTCCACTCCATGTACGTCCCGCCTAGTGGTCCGCCTCCAGGTACCGACTCGCTCCGCAAGCCTCAACCACCATCAGCGCTGTCCGTCATCTGCATCCAACACAACATAGTGCAGGCATAACATGTTCAGGGGTGATTATACGCTACTCAGTAGGGACCATGAGACCCCTGATGGTCTCCCAGAATCCGCAAAGGATAATCTACAAAGGAAAGATACAGTCACGAAGTAACAACTAACACTACTTAGGTATATTCCCATACATATACAATGTCATCAATTTCCAGTTTGGGTCCAACTTCTGAGTCCAAGTTTGATATAATCCACACAGGATAGCACAACCCATTCCACATAGGAAAGAACAACCCTAATCCACACAAGAATGAAAAACTCAATCCACATAGGAAGAAATTCAATCATATAGAAGATAATGATTGAAAGTCAAGACTCAGCACACAGAGGTATACTTCTTCGTAAGGTGATAGAGATGATCAGATATAGCCACTGATTCATCTAAGCTAGGAACCACACAGGATGCTAGACCAGCTAAGCTGTCGGACCCACATAGGATACTAGACTAGCCACTCTGTCGGACCCACATAGGATACAAGTACGAAGTCAAGTACTGCTAGACCCACATAGGATACAAGAACAGTAGTACTGCCAGACACACATAGGATACAAGAACAGTAGTCATCGCCGTCGAACCCACGGAAGATTTCAGTATGGTCGTCATCGCTGCCGAACCCACAAGGGATCCTAGTAAAGTATCCATCACTGCCAAACCCACAGAGCATTTCAGTGCAGTCGTCGTCGCTGCTGAACCCATGGAGGATTTCAGTGTAGTCGTCGTCGAAGCCATCTTTAGGGTTCCCGCACACAACATGCTCATTTCTGAGAGGGTCCGCTCCACGATCCAAGGGTTTGATACATAAACTGACATGTATTATAGAGTTTATGGATCCCAAAGTTTCTTCTCTTCGATAGGAACTCAATGTGATAGATGGAGCGTCAATCGGAAGCTCGGTCTGAGAGTTATTGGATTTTCCGTTCTAGGGGCCCGGTTGGTTTTTAAGTCAAAACCAACCCAACCGTACACGAACTATGTCCAAACCTCGATAGGAGTAAGCAAAAAAGATCCTTCTCACTATGAGGAATCCAACATAGTCGACGGCACGTCAATCGGACATCTGGAGCTCATGTTATAGGCGTTTTCGCTACGAGGGCTTCGTTGGTTTCGTGTTCGAACCAACCCAGCCATACACAATGTTTTCCCAAACCTTGAGTGTAATATACCGAAACGACTTTCTCGATCCAAGGATTTCATCGCAACTAATGATGTGTCGATCGGAGGTCCGCAGACCATGTTACGGGCGTTTTAACAAACATGTCGGATTTATGGGGTTTTGGGCCCGTACCGACCCAGCCCGAGACCCCCTGGGTTGGCCCAAACCAGTTCCACCCAACCCGGGTCCACGTCCGGCCCATCAGGGCGCCGGTGGCCTGGCCCGGCACGGGCGCCGCGAGCCACGCGAGCACCGAAGGGGGGGAACCGCCAACCCCTTTGAAAGGTAGGCAGACCCGCGGGGGGTCCGCCCCTGCCGCATTCACTAGGGGTTCAAACACCATGTTTACCATATCTGGCCGGCCGTAACGGCCGACCAGTGTGCCTCGCGGGACCCGCCGGTCCCGCCTCCTGAGCACCGGTGGCCGGTGGCTTAGGATGCCCTCCCCTGTTCCACTGCGGCCTTGGTACAATCGGCGCGGCGCGATGGAGCTGCACCCCTCCGCCGCGGCCCGACTCCATCCGCGACTTCTTTCAGCCTCAACGGCCCGGCGCGACGGCGCCACACTTCTTCGTCATGTTCCTCCATGTTTCCGCGCTGTGCCGTTGCACCGTGCCGCCTTCGTTAGAGCCGAAATGAATACAACCCCAAAGGGGGAGGAGGATCGGTCGTGTTTGGGCAGTCTGACCTCCTCCCGTTAAATTGAAAACTGGCGGCCCAAAAATTTAACGAAGAACTCGAAGAATTAATACTTTGTAAAAACAAACCCCTAACTCAAAGATTTGTCGAATGAGGTTTTTTGCAGAAAAAAGACGTCTCAGAAGATGGCATTGTGGACGGAGGCTCCGTAAGCGCCGTCATTGTTCGCCCGATGAAGGATGCGGTGCATCGTCGTTCTCTAAAGAAGGCGTCTCTCACCAGCTACAGATAGGAGAGGAGATGGTACGGCGTTCTCCCCTTGTGGTGACGGAGTTTTTCGTCGTAGACTCGGCGTTCTTTGCGAAGAATATGATGTTATTCAAGGCTCGTGTAATTTCTCCCCAATACTTCTCACACAACAATTCCTCAATAATAATATAAAGCTTCCCTTTTTTATTACTCATGCCGACCTTTTCAAAATTCAAAAAGAATTCACCCAATTAATTAACGTGTGTTGTCAAATTAATGAGGCATTTTATTGGAATATAATTTAATGTGTAGAAGATACAAAAATAATTGCTAGAGGGGGTTTAATGGGGTGTTCGGAAAACTGAAGGAGGTGGGGGCTCGTGTGGGCCCCACTCCAACTTCCTCACATCCTCCGTTCCCACAACTCATAAACCACTGATAATAAATAAAAATAAAATAGTAAAACAATTTTTATTTTTATTCCCCACATTTTAACATCTTCTTCCGAGCAAAAGCAACCCAGAAAAAGGTACTCTTAAGAAATTATCGGAACTGTGGTTTCATCGGTGCCCTCATGTTTCGATTCCGAGTACCGGTTCAAATGTTAGAAAAACATGCTCATGCGTTCACTGAACGTACCCGAGGTAAACTTCAGAAATTGATTTCGGGCACACCGGTCCTCGGAATCAGGTGCCGTCAGAAACTGTGTACTCGAAAAATCCCAAAAAAAAATAAGAAATAAAAATTTTCCCTTGAAATTCATGGTTTTTTACATTCCTCCCACCTCAGGGATTTACGTCCATGTAAAGATACATCACAAACTAGGGTAACAAATGAGGGTACTAAGCATGAATATGAGCCTCCCACTCCCATGTGTTCCCCTGGAGCCTCCCATGCTGCCACCTGATGTGAACTAGAGGAATCGACTGCCCACGTAGGACCTGCTCCTGTCGATCCTTGATCTCCACTGGGACCTTCGCAAAAGTCACCCCTTCATCAATGTACAGCTCCCCATGGTCGATGATATGTGCCGGGTTGTGCACGTAGCACCTCAGTTGAGATACATGGAAGACTTCATTCACCCGATGCAACTGAGGTGGTAGATCCATGTGATAAGCCACCTCGCATATCCTGCTGTGAACCTAGAATGGTCTGATGAAGCACGAAGATAACTTGCCGCCCCGGAAAAATCATCATAACCCACATCGAGGTGAGACCCGCAAGAAGATGTGGTCGCCATCTTCGAACTCCAGTGGTCTTCTCTTCCTGTTATCATAAGACTTATTTTAGCTCTGAACTATCCTCATCTTCTCCTGGATGACCTGGACCTTCTCTATCGTGGCTTGGACCATCTTCAGTCTCACAAGTCCTGACTCCCTAGGGTTTTTCCAGCATAGCGGTGATCTGGAAGGTCGGTCGTACAATGCCTCGTATGGTTCTATCCCGATGGTGGAGTCATAGCTGTTATTGTATGCAAACTCCACCAAGGGTAGGTGATCCTCCAAGCTACAACCAAGTCAAGGACACATGCACGGAGTATGTCCTCAAGAGTCTGAATGGTCCTCTCCTTCTGACCATCCGTTTGAGGGTGAAAGGAGGTGCATAAACGTAGTTGTGTCCCGAATTCCTCCTACAACCCCTTCCAAAGCCGGGAAGTAAAGCGAGCATCCCGATCAGAGATGATAGATGATGGCACACCATGAAGCTGTATGATCTCCTAAATGTAAGGCATCCCAAGCTCTCCACTGAGCCATGCTCTCGGATTGGTAGAAAGTGGGCCGGCTTGGTGAGTCGATCGACAATCACCCAAATGGAGTTGCAGCCTCTAGATATACGTGCAAGTCCTGTCACGAAATCCATAGATATCCCATCCCATATCCACTACGGGACCTGCAAGGGCTGTACCATTCTTGCTGGTACCTAGTGCTCCGCCTTCACCTACTGGCAGGTGAGGCACCGAGAAACGAACTCTGCCACAACCTTCTTCATACCCGGCCACTAGTGTTGTCTTCTAAGATCCTGGTACATCATCGCCACTCCTGAATGTACCGCTAAAGAGGAAGTGTTAAACTCCCTCAACACCTCCTCCTGTAAAGCAGCTGGTACCATGGTACGTTCTCTGAAAAGGACGTCGTGCTCTCCTCCTTTAGAGAATCCATCAGGTTCCTGTCCCGAGGATATCTGTGCACGCCACATGTCACAGTCAACGTCCCCACGTTGTGCCTCTCTGGACCGCTGTAGTAGTGAAGAATTGACTGTGAGTGACTGAAGAAAGGCTACTTTATCTCTATCCATGAAGGATATCTGCAAAGCGGCTAGCTGCTCTGTCGCCTCCCCAAGTAGCTGAATGCTAGTCCTCCTACTGAGTGAATCAACTACTATGTTCCCCTTCACAGGATTATATACTATCTCAAAGTAATATTCCTGTAGGAACTCAAGCCATCGCCACTGTCTCAGGTTCAGGTCCTTTTGTGAGAAGATGTACCTAAGACTCTGGTGGTCAAAAAAGACTGTAAAGCGCTTTCCCATCAGATAGTGTTGCCTCATCTTCAGAGTGAAGACCACTGCTGCTATCTCCAGGTCATGGGTAGCGTAGTTCTTCTCATGCTCCCTCAAATGTCATGATCCATAAGCAATCATTTCCTACTCCTACATCAGGACACATCCGAGTCTGGTCTCTGATGCATCGCAGTAGAGTACGTACCCTACGCCCTCCTCCGGTGGCCTCATGATAGGTGCACTGGTCAATCTCTATCTCAGTTCCTGGAAGCTATAATGACATCTATCTGACCACATGAAGGGTTTCTCCTTCCTCTTTAAAGCATAAAGTGGTGTCTCAACTCTGGAGAAGTATGGCACAAATCTCCTGTAGTACCCAGCTAGCCCTAAGAAACTCCGCACCTCTGTCACTCTCCTGGGTGGCTCCCAAGCTAGCACTGCCTCGATATTTGCAGGATCCACTACAACTCCCACCTCAGAGATGATGTGTCCCAAGAAGTGGACCTCACGTAACCATAACTAACTCTTCAAGAGCATACCATAAAGTTGGTGCTCTCAGAGTGTGCGCAGTGCAACCCGCAAGTGGTATGCGTGCTGCTCCTCAGTGGTCGAGTATATCAATATGTCGTCGATGAAGTCAATGAAAAATCAGTCGAGGTATGGCTAAAAGATCCTATTCATGAGACTCATGAACACTGCTGAAGTGTTGGTTACACCGAAAGTAATAACCAAGAACTCATAGTGGCCATACCGACATCTGAAAATCGTCTTCTGCACGTCCTTGTCCCGAACTCTGAGCTGATGATAGCCTGACCTGAGGTCTATCTTCGAGAACCACCATTCTACCTTGAGCTGATCGAAGAGGTCGTCAATCCATGATAGCAGATACTTGTTCCTCATAGTAACCTAGTTCAGGAGAAGATAATCAACACACAGTCTTAAGCTCTCGTCCGCCTTCTTGGCAAACAAAATCGGGGAAGCCCAGGGTGAAACACTGGGTCGGATGAATCCCTTTCCCTGCAAGTCCACTAGCTGTACTCGTAGCTCTTGAAGCTTAGTGGGAGCCATCTGATATGATGGAGTGGATATTGGGGTTGTCCCAGGGTACATGACAATATAGAAGTATACCTCTCTGCGAGGAGGTAGTCCTAGAACGTCGTTAGGAAAATCGTCCGCATACTGATCCACCACTACAGGAAAACTAGGACTCCGCACGTCAACTAATCCTAGGTTGAGACTAGCCAAATGATGAGTGATTTGTTGTCCACTCCTCTGCGTGAGTCCATCGTGCACTGCGAAATCTCCCTTCTCGCCGGTGAAGGCGAACCGACTCCCGTCGTTGCGGACACACCACACCTTGTGCCTAATACAGTCGATCTGAGCATGGACTATAGATAACCAATCCATGTCCAAGATGATGTCTTAAGGCCTTGATGCCGCTACTAGAAGATACCAGCCGAAGCTCTCGCCTCCTAGAGTAATCTCAAACTGTCGGCACCAGTGCGTAATCGTCAAGTATTCTCCTGTAGGAGTCTCTAGCCGTGAGGATCGAGCCAACGGCTCTGTCGGAATCTCTGAGCTTCGTACAAGGGCAGCAACAATGAAAGAATGACTCGTTCATGTGTCTATAAGAACTGAATCAAGGGTGGAGTAGACAGAGATAGTACCTCGAATCATATATGGTGTGCCATGGTCATAGGCCTCCGCTGCCGGAAGCTGAGCCTGCCTCTGTCCGCCAGCTCCCTATGGTCGGGGTGGACCTCCTGGTGGTGGTGGTGGTAAAGACTCAATGCGTCTCCCAAAACCTAATTCTTGGCCAGCTCATATGCCTCTTCCGCCTGCTCCCTGTGGACCACCACGGTCGACCCTCTACCTCTGCCTGGGTGGTCCCTCAACCATCTGCTGCTCCCCTGCATGGCGGGTCTGGCAGTCACGAGCCATGTGGCCCTGCCCGCCACATGCGTAGCACTGCCTGCTCCTTGGAAGGCTGGCTCTGCACCATGGGCCCCGCACCTCTACGCTAGTGTCCTGAGGTCATCCGCCCGCTAGCCTGGTCCACCTGGACCCCTGTGACGTCTGTCGACTACCAGTAGCAGAAGACTTTGCGACATGCTTCCCTATGATAGGTCTCGTATCTTGTGTAGGCTTAGCAAGAAAGCTCTCTATGAGAAGGGATCACTCTAGTACTCCTACTTGCGTCAGAATGCTGAGGGAGATCATCGATGCCCTGATCTCATGCCTCAATCCCTAGTCGATGGTCCTGGCTCAGAAGAATGTGTCACGTACCATGTCCATGGAATAGCGTGAGAGATTGGTAAATCTCACCAAGTACTGGGCTACTGTCTTGCTGCCCTTCCGCAGCTGTTGTAGCTCTTGAATGCGCACTGCACGGAGGGTGGCTGAGACGAACTCTCAGCGGAAGAGGTTTTCAAAGTCTGACCAAAAGTGAGAGGCATCGTCGTGCACCTGAAGCATCGGGCTCCACCATCTGCCTGCTTCCGCATGAAGGAGGCTCGCTGCAAGGATCACCATGAGGTCAGCTGGTGTCCCAACTAACCTGAAAACTCAAACTACAGCCTCCCGCCAATCCTCGGCTGCCTGAGGGTCCGTCTCCCCACGGAACCTGGGCAGTCTCTGACACTGAAACCCATGCAGTGCACTAAGGTGACATGCACTCTCAGCCGCTGGGGTTGGTGGCATCGGTGGCTCTGCGGGTTTAGGTACCAAAGGTGCCTCTGTGGAAAAATGGCCCTGCACCGAGGCCTCATCGCTCGGTGGGCTGTTGTCTCGTACAAATATCTGAACCCTAGAAGGCTACCATCGTGGGGCCATCCTAAAAAGAAACATGTGTGCAATGGTCTATAATGTATACATGGTGAGCTGAAATAATGCAATCACAAAGAAAACTTTTGAAACACACATGCAATCAATGTTTTCGTGTACTGAGTTGGGAATCAGAAGTCAAGGTCCTGGTGTATGGATAAATAGGCCGCCGGACCAACACTGGACTCTTGGGACTAATAACCACAATCAATACCTTTAATTTCTTCACACAGAAGAATGATCAGAGTCCTTAGTTCTGCGGTAGAACCAAACTCCTCTGATACCAATTTGTCACGACCCGTCCTCAGAACCCGTGTCATGACTACACCAAGCCCACCTTTCATAGGCCAGGTAGCACTAATGCATAAATCCAAACAAAAATGGGAAGGCATTGCCTTTATATAGTAAAAAAACACCACAGAGTAAGCCAGCATAAGTACAAACTAAGTAAAACAGGGTACAATAGTAAGTGCGGAATAGTAAGTGGGCCAGAATACAAACCCAAACTTAAAGTAAGTACAACCGAAAAGAAATTACAACAACTAAAATTTAAAGAAGCAACGCCGAGTCGTCCACTGAAAATAACACCTGAAGGGTGGGTACAGATAACCTCCTCAGCTCCTCGGGTCCAGCTGTCCACTCTGTGTATGTCCCGCCCAGTGTTCCACCTCCAGGTACGGACTCGCTCCGCAAGACTCAACCACGATCAGCGATGTACACCATCTGTATCTAACACAATGTAGTGCGGGCATAGCCCATGTAGGGGTGATTATACACTACTCATTAGGGACCCCGAGACCCCCGAAGGTCTCCCAAAATCGACAAAGGATAATCCACAAAGGAAAGATACAATCACGAAATAACAACCAATACTACTTAGGTATATTCCCATATATACACCTAATTCATCAATTTCTAGTTCATCTCCATCTTCTGAGACCAAGATCGATCTAGTCCACACAGGATAGCACAACCCAATCCAGACAAGAAACCACCACCCAATCCACATAGGAAAGCACAACTCAATCCACATAAGAAGCAAGTCAATCATATAGATGATAATGATTGAACGTCAAGACTCAGCTCACACAGGTATACTTCTTCGTAAGGTGATATAGATGATCAGATGTAGCCACTAATTCATCTAAGCTAGGACCCACGTAGGATACTAGACCAGCTAAGCTATTGGACCCATGTAGGATACTAGACCAGCAACTCTTTCGTACCCACGTAGGATACAAGTGCAGAGTGAATACTGTCAGACCCACATAGGATACAAGAAAAGTAGTACTGTCGGACCCACCTAGGATACAACAACAGTATTCGTCGCTGCTGAAGCCACGGAGGATTTTAGTACAGTCATCGTCGCTGCTGAACCCATGGAGGATCCTAGTACAGTGGTCATCACTGTCGAACCCATGGAGGATTTTAGTGCAGTCGTCATCACTGCCGAACCCAAGACGGATTTCAGTGCAGTCGTCACCGTAGCCAGCTCTAGGGTTCCAGCACACAACATGCTCGTTTCAGTGAGGATCCGCTCCATGATCCAAGGGGTTGATACAACAACTGACACATATTCTGGATTTGATGTATCCCAATGTTTCGTCTCGTCTTTAAGAAATCAACGTGACATGAGACACATCAATCGGACTCTCGGTCTGAGAGTTATTGGATTATTCATTCCATGGGCCCTGTTGGTTTTTAAGTCAAAACCAACACATCCATACTCCAACTGCATCCAAAACTCATGCGAACTAAGAAAAAAAAGGTCCTTCTCATTATGAGGAATCCAACATAGTTGACAGCACGTCGATCGGACGTCCGGAGCTCATGTTATAAGCATTTCTGCTCCGAGGGCCCGGTTGGTTACGTGTTCGGACCAACCTATACATTCCCAGAGTTCATTTAAACCTTGAGTGTAATATTCCAAAATGACTTTTTCGATCCAAGGATTGCATGGTAATAGACGGTGCATCGATCGGAGGTCCGTATCCCAAGTTACGGGCGTTTGAACGAACCTGTCCAATTTTAGGGGGTTTCGGGCCTGGACCAACCCGGCCCGAGACCCCCTTGGTCGGCCCGAACTGGGTCGAACCAACTCAGGTCCGGGACCGGCACATTAGGGCGCGGCTGGGCCCGGTTGGCGTAGCCTGGCCTAGTGTAGCCCGGCCCGGCACGGGAGGCCTGGTCCGGCACGGGCAACGTGCGCCGTGCGAGTGCGGAAGGGTGGGAACCACCACCCCTTTCGAATGTTCTGCAGACCTCTAGGGGGTCTACCCTACTGCATTGACCGAGGGTTCAAACCCTTAGTTTTCTGAATCTGGCAGGCTGTATTGGCCGGCCAGTGTGTCGTGCGGTACCAGCAGGTCCCGCCTTCAGAGCACCAGCAGACGGCAGCTCCGGCCGCCCTCCTCTGCTCCGACGCGGCCTTGGTCCATCCTACATGGCGCGACGGCGCCACGCCCCTCCGTAGAGTCCCGAAACAAGCCTCGGCTTCTTTGGGCCTCAACGGCGCAGTGCGACAGTGCCACACATCTTTGTCGCGTTCCTCCTTGTTTTCGCCCAGTGTCATTGCCCCGCGCCGCCTTCATTCGAGCTGCAACGAATACAGCCACAAGGTGGGAGGATGATCGTCCATGTTCGGGAGGTCCAACCTCCTCCCGTTAAATTGATAACAGGCGGCCCAAAAATTTAACGAAGAATTCAATGAATTAACACAATGTAAAAACACACCCCTACCTCAAAGAGTTGTTGAGCAAGGTTCGTCGTGGGAAAACTATGTCACGGAAGACGGTGTCGCAGAACGAGGCTCCGTAAGTGTAGTCGTTGTTCACCCGATGAAGGATGTGACACGTCGTCGTTCTCTGAAGAAAGATTCTCTCACTGGATGCAGAGAGGAGAGGAGATGGCATGACGATCTCACCTTGCAGTTATGGAGTTCTTCTTTGTAGACTAGACATTCTTAATGAAAAAGATAATGTTCTTCAAGGATCGTGTAATTTCTCCCCAATCCATCTCACACAACAATTCCATAATAATAAAATAAGGCTTCCCTTATTTTATTACACATGCCAACCTTTTCAAAATTCAAAATGAATTCACCCAATTAATTAAGGTGCACTATCAAATTAATGAGGCGTTTTATTGGCATGTAATTAGATATGTAAGAGATACAAAAATAATTCCTAGAGGGGGGTTTAATGGGGTGTGGGGAAAACTGAAGGAGGTGGGGGCTCGTGTGGGCCCCACTCCAACTTCCTCACATCCTCCCTTCCCACAACTCCTTAACCTCCAGTATGAAATAAAAATAAAATTGTAAAACAATTTTTATTTTTATTCCCCACATTTTAACATCTCCTTCCAAGCAAACACAACCCAGAAAAAGGTACTCTTAAGAAATTACCGGCATTGCTGTTTAATCAGTGCCCTCAGATTTTGATTCCAAGCACCGGTTCAAAAGTTAGAAAAACCGACTCGTTCGTTCACTGAACGTACCCGAGCTAAACTTCAGAAATTGATTCCGAGCACACTGGGTCTTGGAATCAGGTGCCGTCAGAAACTGCGTACTCGTAAAATCCCAAAAGAAATTAAGAAAAAAATCCCTTCAAATTTAAGGGTATTTACAAGAACCGTTGCCATGTAAGCTGCTGGGATAGGACTATACCAACGGTTTTGGGAAAATCGTTGCTATAAGTAATCTGAAAATCTATACCAATGGTTATGGAACTGTTGTTATATGTATTTCAAAAAAAAACATTCACTGGGATTTGATCCTAGGACCCCTAGTTTATCATTGAACAACTTAACCACTATCCTAACATGACGTTTGTGAATATAATTACATAAATATATATATGTATTCTCATAATTATTTTAAATTAGTATTTATATAATGTTCTCAGTAAGAAGATATGATTAAAAATCAAAGGATCTATACCAATGGTTGTCAAAACCCTTGGTATAGACCTATACCCACAGTTTTGACAACAATTGGTATAGATCCATGATTTTGGGGGCAATTTTGGGTGGACGTTAGTTTTATGGGGTGCCTTTCCCAATGGTTTACCAAAACCATTGGGATAGGTATAACATTTCCCAATGGTTTGTCCAAACCGTTGGGAAAGGTGTCCACAAAGTTGACTATTGCCAACGGTTTGGCCAAACCGTTGGAAAAGGGTATACATATCCTAAATAGTTTGGCTAAACCATTGGGAAAGGTGGCCACAAAGTGGACTTTTCCCAACAGATTGGCCAAACCGGTGGGAAAGCCATACCCTTTCCCAACGGTTTTCGAAAACCGTTGGGAATGGTGGCCTCAAAGCGGGCTTTCCCAACGGTTTAGCCAAACTGTTGGGAAAGGCGAACTATACCAACTGTTTTTACAAACCATTGGTATAGAATCTTTTGGAAAGGTCAGATTTCCAATACTGTAACCATATTATAATTAATTCACATAATTAGATTTTAGGGAATGATATTTGAGTTCAGTATAATGATTGACAACACATATATAAGAATCGTATTACATTATGTGCGAACATATTTTACATTCAATGTAAACCTAAACTGATACTTTTAAACATGATTCTAAACTTTATAATGATAATTTTATACTTGAACATAATCATCAATTTGATCATTCCATAAGAAAGATTTTACACACATTGAAAAAATTATAAGGTTATGAAAACTGATCACAAGGTTAAAACAAATTTCTTATATGGTTGATAAAAATACTTCATATGGTGAATACAACTAATTGTACAATTTATAAAATTCTTTTATATGGTTCATTCAATAAATAAACACAGTGACTATAAAATCCTTTATAAACATAATAATTATATCAATAAAACATAATAATAATGAATTAATCAAAAATAACTAATGCTATGAGAAATTATTTTTATCCAATTTATAATAATATAATTAGTTAAAATTTGAATTTGCGCTAATATATGAGGAATTATAATATTTATCATATAATATAAAAAGTCATATGCAATAAAAACAGTCTTCTCAACATTAATAAAATCAATTATGACACTAAAAATATCTCTATTTTTTAAAATTACAAAACCGAATATGATTTTTTTAAAAATTACCCCCCTTTGAAATTAATCATGAAATAAACAATAAAAGTAACAGATTATTAAAAAAATCAATTTCATTTAAAATTAATATTCTTTAATTAAAATAAAATTACTTAAATAAACATAAATGAAAGCAGTTATGCCTAAATAAGTAATTCAAAAACAATTCTAATCAGAAAAATCATTGACATTCCCCTTTATTTATGCATAAATAACATTTAAATACACAAATGAATATGCAAAAAATCTCTAAATTAATCAATACTTTCATTGTATGTTGATATATTAATCATATAGATGAGGGAGAAATAATAATCCATGTAAACATTAAATAAAATAATATACATAATAATAAGCCTAACAACTAAACCAGATTAAAAATTTTGAATAAAAAATTAAATAAACCTCAATATATAAAATCATTTATTAAAATGAAAATAAATTCAACAGATCAATTAAAAAAGTTTTATTAAACATTTAATAATAAAAGAGTTCAATAAAAATATTATTCATTCCAAGTTGAAATTTTATTTTCTAAAACCTCATTATATCTAATGGGTTAATTACAATATTAACATGGTTACTATCATTTAATAAAAATTATCAAAAATTATCTATTTTTTTTAACATTGTCTAAAATAAAAATAAATCCCAAATTAAATTTATATTTTAAAAAATTATATAAAATATTATTTAAATTTTAATTCATTTAATTATAATAAAATAATATATCCATATTATCAAAATAAGAATTTTAATATGGTATTATTTTTTTACCTAAATAATAGGGAAAATATTAGCTACAACTATACACTTAACCTCAACAATGAATAAAGAAGCTAATAATTTATTCATAGAGATCCATGAAATAAACAATTTCTCAAAAAATGTTACATACCAGATGTTATCTTTATATCAAGACTAAAAACTCCAAAATAAAAATTATAATAATAAATTAAATAAAAATCGTTTTCTATAGAATAAAATAAACCATAATTTATAGTTCCATTGACATATTTAATTACTCATTAATAGAATTTAAATGAACATTTGTAGGATTATATTGAAACCTAACACACATTCATACACTAAACCTAATATAAATCCTATAATTTATTAAATATAATAATAATCAATTTATTTATGTAAATGTTTAATTATCTACTAGTTATTATGTTTCATCTAAAGAAAATGTAGAATTAGTTCACATTAGTGTTTTAAATGTTTTACTTGATTCAAGATTAAACCTTTTTAATATATTTTTGGAATATTAAGAATGATTAGAAAATATTCCATTAGGGCACTGAAAAATTTGATGTTAAAGAATGAATTTCATTTTTTCCTCTAAAATCATCTCATGTTCACGATTCAAAATATTAATTAATTCAATACATAACAAATTAATTGTGAAACCCATGATATTATTATCACGATATATTTATAAAATTATTATATTAGTAGAAATATTATAAATAAAAAATATTTAATAAACAAGCCCTTTATCAAAATAATTATTATAACAATGAAATATAGTATAGCATACCAAGATATTAAAGCTTTATTAGTGTCATACAATTCATTCAAAAATTGTAAATATGTTTTGGAAAATTTTTATTTTCAGATTCTGGTGGATGATTAGTATATACTTCTTTATAAAAGACACCATTTAAAAATGAACTTTTAACATCCATTTGAAATAATTTAAAAAAATTAATAGAAGAAAAATCCAATTAAATCCTAATAGATTCAGTATTATAAATAGTAGACATGAATTATCAAAATCTATTCCCCAAAATTCAAAAAAATACTTCCATAAATATCCTAGCTTTATTTTAGTTGATTTTATCTTGAGATATCCATTGGATCCCCTATTATGTTTATCATTTTTGGGGATTAGGAAAAATAAAAACACTATTTATTGAAAAATTATGATGTTATTTTTTAAATATAGTAATATGATGATTATATTTAATTGATTCATCAATATTATTTTGTATTATAATACTAAATAGTTTCATAATTATCACAATAATATGAAAAAACAATAGTTTCAGTTTTAGATTCAATGATTCCAAATAAATTTTATAAAGGGAGATAATTATTAGTTTTACAAATTATAAGTTCTTATTTTTATTGATTATCCTCCCACTCAAAAAAATAAACTAGTATATTGAGACCTTTTCTTAAAAAAGTTATTCTCTATAAATTCGTTTTTATTTTCTATATATTTTAATTTTTACATATAAAATTAGATTCATCAAATTTAAAATGTGCAATTTCAAACAATATCATAGTTATATTTCTGTGCAGTATATATTCTTAATTAACATTAATATATCCTAGTAAAATTCACTCATCAATGTTTATACGAAATTTATCAAATTGACCCTTTTTATTAAATATTTATCCATTACTACCAATGACCCTAGAAAATAAAATTTTAGGGTTCTTCGCATTGTGCAATTCATAACACGGTTTTTTACGAAGGTATAACAAAAATTTGGTTTAAAATAAATTATATTGTATTATTTTATTCATCCCAAAATTATTTTATTAAATTATATTTTTTAAGAATAGTCATAGCCATTTAAAATATTTCCATTTTTTTATTCTACCACATTATTTATTACAGTGTTTTAAGAGGAGAAAAAAAATACCAATTATCTTTAAAATAAAATCCATAAATAATGTCTAAAAATCATCTCCTCTATATCTATTGAATGATATAACTATGAATGGTTTTTTTATTTTGAACTAATTTTCTAAAATAGCAAATTTTGTTAATGCATCTCTTTACGAGACATAAAATAAATCCAAATAAAAAAATTTAGTTAATCAAAAATCACAAAAACATTCTTCAAACCTTTTAATATAGCATTATTTATAGGAATAAATTAATAAATCCATATATTTTAATCTTTTTTTGTATTTGTATCATAATTGAGGATCTAAAATAGTTTATAGGACATTTAAATTTCAAACCAGATTCACAAAAAATTGATTACATTTTTTAGTTAGATAAATTAAAGAATCTCTACCTGGTTTGATAAATTTTGAAACTGCCAAATGTTTTCCATTCCAAAACTCCAATTATATAATATATCATCTATTTTTATGGTATTAATATATTTAACATTTTTAGTTTTCAACATGGAATAATTAGTAGAATTTATATTAATTTTCAATTTGAACAATAAAAATGAACTTTTATTTAAATATGAATTTTTATTATATTCAATCTTAATATAGATTACATCATCAAATATATTTCAAATTATTATTAAATTATTTATTAATAATTATATATATAATACTTTAGAAATTAATAATTCATTAAAAAAATATACTAGATTAAATCCTCAAATATTGGCTTTTGAATTATCACATAATCATATAGAGCCTCCTCACAGGAGTTGTAAGTTAAAAACTATTATGGTTAAACATCCATATATCTTGATAATTTAAAACTATGTACTTTATATCCTTGAAAACAATAATCAATATTTCCTTATTTTTTTTCCCATAATGCTTAGGTTACCTGATTCCATTTCACATTTAG
Source organism: Viscum album (assembly GCA_963277665.1). NCBI lineage: Eukaryota > Viridiplantae > Streptophyta > Magnoliopsida > Santalales > Viscaceae > Viscum > Viscum album. The sequence continues at coordinate 1,289,451,492 of OY728138.1, read as the reverse complement.
AATCACTACATGACCCTGATTCTTTTATATAACTCAATACAACAATCATTGTTTAGTCATATAGATTCCTATAGTTATTACCTTTCCTTATATGCTATAGTTTTATAAAATTTAATATAATATTTCTCTTTATCCATCCCTCCCAACATAACTATTCTGAAAATTAATTATAAATTCAAGTATTGCATTTATTATATTCCTTTCAATTATTTATTAAGAAATGATTCTTAAATTATTATCCATTTCTCATTAATTTGAAAATTTATTTAGTAAATTGAGCTATACCATCCTTCCCAATTATATATGGAAAAAATTTTGAATAACTACTGGAAAGAATTATAATATATTTATGAGAAATATATTATTTGTTTTATGTGTCCTAATATATAATATTTTTATGATTGAGTTTATACAATATCAGCATATTAATGTGTAAATCCAATTTATACTCATTAAAATTATTATTCACATTAATTTCCATCTTCTATTGATTTCAAATTTTGGTAGTGATCACAAAATACCTTATACTATTATATATCACATCTCTAAGTGATCTCAAATGATATTTGATACACCTTAATTTGTGAGATATATTGTTCATGGACTCATCTTAACCCATTCTAAAATATTGATATCTATATATAGTATCCCATTTTTTTTCTTCATGAGAATTTAAAAATAATAGTGTGAAACTTATAGTATCGTATTGATTCATTTATAATTTTTAAATTTTTAAACAATCAATAAAAAAATTAAAAAATTAAAATATATTTATAAATTTATAATTCAAAACCTAATTTATTGTAACATTAACAAATATTGCATCTAGATCAAAATCTGGTAGCATCAATATTTTTAACATTATTATCTACTAATTTATGCATCGATGTTTGATGTATGCTAATATCCATTCCATAATGTTTCCAAAATCATTTACATCAAAAAATGGTGGGTTTTAGGGTTTTAACCATCCTTGGAATTGATTCTTGAAAACTCTAAAAATATATGTTTCTTAAATGACTAAGTCTATTTTATGGTTAACTAAAAAATATAATCGATAGAACCTATATCCTTAAATCCATTTTATCATTTTATGAATAAAAACATTATGTTTCAGTAGGAATCACAAAAATTGGATAACATATTTAAAACACCACAAACATTATCATCAAACAGGCTCTAAGATCAACCTCATAACATCAAATTTTAAGTTCGAAAAACCGATCCCATCATCCAAAAAATCATCCACAATGGAAACGATACTCTTTTATCCACACTCCCTAATTCTCAATGAACCTTTAATAGTAATCACATCACTACTAATGAGAATCCAACAGATTATATCGTCATCGCCATTGTTTAAAAATAAAAACTATAAAAATGGAAGGGTGGTTGAACCACCAGAGCTTCCAACTACCAACATAGGAGACACCTTCAACATTACTATATATATATATCACTATTTAACCTTCAAATTGAAATAATTTACAACACCTGTTATCACCACGGATCATCCATTAGAAATACCAATCATCATGAGGAAACCAAACCATCAGACATCAGCAAAACCTTTTTCACAACGTAATATATCCAGACCCTCCCAAGCCTAATTATATTGTGCCAACCAAATCGATGAATCCAATAAGAAGAAGAGATAGACACTAGAAAAATCTACGATGAAGCCCAAGTCAAATAATAGAAGAAAAAACCAACGATTGAAGCAAAGAAGTGGAAAACACCAGAACAAGATCTCCCACCATAAACATCCCTCAACACCACACCAATCCCCCCACTAAAATACCACTCTTAACCGGAGTGGGTTAAAACATGATGGTTCATTAAATTTAGGGTATAAGAAGTGAACATGGGGGTAGTTCACAAATAATTATGGGATGATGTTGTGAGACTTTACCTCAAATCCCTCGCCATAATATGATATCTACCATCCACATAATCACACTAACAATAGATGAGGGAAATGAGATGGTTTAGGATGACATGGCTAAGAAAAAACATCAACCAAGACCTCCACAACATAGAAACCAATACTGATACACAATCAAGGCACAAGTGGAAAAGATAGGCACCTGAAAAGAAACACAGAGAAAAGAATAAAATTAGAGGAACAAAGAAAGAAAAAATGAAGAAACCAGAAAGGAAACGTTTCTTTCATGAAACGTCAGCACTGCTTAGAATGGTTTCAAGGAGAAGCCATATATATGATAATAATTGAGTTAAAAATAGAGATGTGAGGATCATGGGAATGAGGAACCATTCAACCGAACCAATAACTAAAATTTCTTAACTCTGATACTAATTTTTGGTTTAATGTGAGATTCTAAATAGGTATAGAGGTTGGGGTGAATGAGCCTAATTAAAAATTAAAACCTATTTAAAAAATATTTTTCAATATCTTATCATTAGTACATGATAAATCACTTAATTGTTAAAATATGAATCATATTTTGAAACATTGATACTGATGTTGAAAAATAAAAACAATGAACCATAGATTTTCATAGTAATTTATATCAACATGATCATACATCTATAATTCACACATGTCATTATATAAATTGAAATTATTCTCATTAAATAAGGCTTCACTTTTTAATGGTTGTGTTAATATTTTCCAATAATCCCCATGTTTTTCACATAGAGGCATAACCCAAAATAGAAATCATTTTCTACGGACCATGGCACAACCAAGAACATCCCTAAAATTATATAGAGTCAGAACACATCATATATTTCTTTCATTATAGTTATAAAAAACAAATAAAACTAAGTTTTGTGATGAAAAATCATAAAATGATTGTTATAGAATAAATAAGAAATAAACATAAAAATATTTAAACCATAACAGAAAATATTATAAAATTTTGATGAAATATGATGGTGGTTCATCACTTTAATAATTTATTTTCACATTTTGGTTACTTTACAGGGACCCCACTGGAAATGAAAACAATTAATAGTTGTGTATTAGAAAACATTACAGTATTTCTAAAAAATGTTCTATCCATATATCATATAATAGGTTACTTAAATTATAATTTATAAAAAATTCTCAATTTCTATCTTGAAAATGATCCAAAATCATTTCCATATAGGCTAATAATTTCTAAATTTTTTGGTTCTTCATAAAAAGTTTTTCCCCAATTTACCAAATTTTTATATGTGAAAACTATAACACAGAGTAATAAAATATAAAATAAAATAAAAGACTTTATAAAAATGGAATAAGGTATGTGTAAACAATGTAATAATATTCCCATTGAAATATATTCTTTTATGAAAAATCATGTAATCATAAATTCACATTAACTTATTTTTTCTAATGATGTTAGGGTTTTTGGTAAAAATTATAGACACCTATATAAGAATATTCTTTGATTCTTTGAGAACACCATTTTAGTTTCAATGAAATCTTTAAAAGAGTTTCAGAAATAAGATTATATACATCATTAGGATAATTTATAATTTCTATCTATGTAACAATTTAAAAATTACAGATGAATGATTTTCTACATATATTGATAAAATTATAAGGTCCAAAAAGTTGATCATAAAGATAAAAATATTTATCATATGGTAAATAAAATATAATTTTAAGGTTTATTGAACCCTACGTAAGGTTGATTTAACTCCATTGTAGAATGATACAATCTAAAAACTCCATAACTATATAATCGTTTATAAGAACTATAAACATATCAATTAAAAAAATAAATGTTTATTTAATCCATATTTAACTATTTTTTTGATAAATTATGATTATCTAATGTATAATTACTAATTTTTTAAAATATTAATTAGATTAAACATGTGTGGTATTTTAAAATTCAGTGAATTATAATATATATAAAGACATAATCTTTAGATTCATTCTAATCATAGATTTATATAGGTTTTTATTCACCTTATAGATCATATTTATACAAGAAAACTGAAAATTATTTTCCATGTCACCAAAGTTAAACATATACCCATAAAAATAATGTTTATCAGATTTAGAATATAGGGTATTCCAATAAATTAAAGAAACTAAAAGTCTATGATCCTATACCCATATAAAATATCACATGAAAATAGTCCTTATCCAAACTAAAATTAAAACATTAATGTAACTGATCTTAAATCATCCCAATAAAATAAAAGATATGGAAAAAATAACTATAATAAATATAATGAATCAAATCAAAAATAAACAAAATCTATCAAAATATTACCATGTCATCTAAAATGTTATCCTCTATTATCTCGACCTGAAAACAACACCATGAAAATAGAGTGACAAAAAACAGTTTTTATCCTTGTAATGATTCTTGAGTAAAATCTATCACAAGTTAGTCACACAATACCCTCATTGAAGAATAGATCCATCATATAAAAACCTATATCACCATTTAACCACTAGAAAATGCAGTTTATCTATCTTTTTTTACATGTCATGTATAACAGAATTTGATACCAAAGTATTCTTTTCTCATAACATAAAATAATATTCCATTCCATAATGATTTTATGAATGAAAATTTCCCTTTTTTATGTAATTTTATATTATCCATATTTTTCATTAATATTTTTATTGATATTATTTATTTATTATATAAAATGTTTCTATTTATCATAATAGTATTTATATAGATTCTTTTATTTGATATTTATAATTTTTACACATTATAATAAATCAATTAGATTAAATACCTTGAACATTAATTTACTTATTTTGAAATATGAGAAAAGCAATTCCCTAAAAAATTCATGATTTATATATTTTGAATCATCCTACATATTAATTATTTTTTGATACTTTAATTATATTATCTTTGGAATCATCTCTATAGTTATATTATAATGCTTCATCATTATCTCATTTATAATTATAATATTTTTTTTATGTTTTCATACTTTTTTAACTCAACTTATTGCTTTAATTCCGTAAATTTTGAATCAACTTTTTTGATGTTAAATTACATATATTACAATTCCATTAATGATTTTAAATATAATAATTTCATAAAAAGGATTTTATATAGAGACCCCTTAAAGTGTTTAACCCATTGGTATTTTCACCCATGAACTTAACTTATTTTTTGGAATGATATATTATATCCAGGTAAATGATAATTCCATGAATCACATCAATATGTACATCTATAATAAAATCATTACATTCAATTCTTCTCTAATTTAATGTTATTTCAATATAAGATCAAAAATCATTTTGGGTTAATTATCACTACAATTATTGATTATGTTAGGAAAAATATACTAATTATATATCTTATAGAATGGATACCACTTATCCAAACCCACATTGGGAATATACCATGCAGGAGGGGTAATCATGGAATTTCCAAATAAATAGTTTTCATAAAATAATGAACGCCTCTATGATTAGAGAAAATAATATAACATTTAATCAGATATATGAAAATAAGATATAATATGGTACACATGACATTACTTGGTTCATCCAATCTGTTCTATACCAAAAAAAATATTATACTCACCAATGTACTCATATACAAACATTTATTATCCCATTCCTTGATTTATTTTTAATTTATTTACAATCCATCAATTTTTACAATCCAATCAATAAAAATTCATTATACCCTTATTTGTTATGTAAATTACTTTTAAAATTTAATGAAATTATTCAATATATAAAAGAAATAAATAATATGACACCATTACATTATGTGAAACATCATATTGATCTAAATTTACTTTTCAATATATGTATGATTCACTATTATGTTGATTTATTTATTTAACTATTTTTTTATTAAACATCAGAAACTTCACTCCTTGTTGATCAAGAGTATATCTATTTATATTTCACTTTGTCTCTTTGTTTTTATAATGTGATTATCTACCATTTATTTTAAATCAAACTCTATATTAAAATAGATCCTCAATATATTGAAAAAAAATCATACTATTACTCAATGTTTTATGTGGTCAAATTCCCAAAAAATATTTATTCAAATATGTTTGAAAATATTCTTTTAGACTTCCATGATTTCCTTATTCAGATAAAATTTTTATTAGTAAATTTTAAATTACATCTCCCAAATAAGGATATGGTTACCCTTCACTATGAAATTTCATCATAAATAAATTATTGTCTTTTGAGTACCATGGACATGAAATATCATTCCCTTTTTTACACAAATTCTGTATTTTGTTACTCCTTAACATGACATAGTTTATTGGTAACATATATGAAGGTTATTTCCTCTATGGAAACATATTTATTAAAAACAATATCTATGTAGCCTCAATATTTCTTACAAAAAATTTATTAAATATCCTTCTGTAATATAAATGTTTACTATTGAATTATTTATGTAAATTTCATATTTCAGATTATGAGAGAATTAAATACATTTCCAAGAAATAACTCTGCTAAAAAATAGTTTTCTGATCCAAATCATCTTATATGAATAATTTACCAATACCATCCATTTAAATTATATCTATCGTAGTATGATTTTCAATTTTGAAAGTTAGAAAATTAATATTTAAAATTGTCCACCTTGAAATGGTATAGACCATGGGAATATTATTATAATGTGGAATAAATTTAGTATACATAAATCCTCTATTAAATGAAATTTTTTTTCTCTACTCTCTCTGGTAATTTCAAAAAATTTAGTGTCGAAATCAATGAAATGGTAAGACGTAACATGAGTTATTTTTTTAGCTTCATTCCAAAAAATTTATAACTTCTTCTGAAATCTAAAATAATACACTTTCTTCTTAAGTATTAATATATGTTTTCTTTATAATTATTCCTACTTTTTCTATAAAATGTTACCAAAAGTTAAAAATAATTTGTTTTGGCACAAATAGGGTAAATTTTTTTAGCAATATAAAAATAAAAAAATCAGTTGTTTCAATAATAATTATTAAGGGATATTATATCAATTTATTTTTATTAAATTTGAAAGAAAATATTATTATCATAGTGTCAATTTTTTATTTTAAGAGGTTAATTTAATATTAATTATTTGAAATTACCAAAAATATTACTCTATTACATGTTGGCTTGATAGGTTTTAATCAAAACACTGTGAAACTACCAGGGAATAGGATATTAAGTCATAGATAAAATATTTATTTTGAAAATATTATTTGGTTATTAATAAAAATTGTGACTATTCAATTCAAGAATGAAAATACCATATTGTCCAAATTTTTATAAGGAAAACCCACATTTTCTCTCAAAGAATATCATATTAAAATATATAGTTCTTATTTTTTTATTAGTTGATGTGAAATCATTGTTAATGAGAGATTTATTTATTTATATATATCATAGTAGAAAACATTTATATCTATTTATAATGTTGAAGGTGGTGAACTTTTACATGACTATAATGAAAAATTAACTACCACATGATTTATAACTATCGAGAGTACTATTAAACATTCAAAAAAATAGTTTTATATTTAGAATTTACAAGGGTATTTATTGTAAAGGAAATTATACTATCATTTTTAGTAGTGAGCTCAAAACATATTTAATTTAATGATTTTTATAAGACATTGATTCTTATATATATTTTTTTATCAGTGAGTGGTGATATAGGAAAGATAACAATCGATTAATGTAATGATTCATGTAATCATGTGATGGGATTTATAGAATGAATTTTATTTTATTCTTAGAGAAGATTTTTTTTGGTGTATTGGGGATTGGATTTTGAATCCAATGGATGGAACATGTCAATGATGTGTTTATTATTTCTAAAATTAGGACATGTTGTCACAATGGATTCCTGGGTGGTCAATGTGGAATGTTCTAATGACCTTACTTATATTATTTACTAGGTGTAGGTCACTCCATGATGGTGGGTTCATTCCTCAACCACATACTATAGGGGTGAATAACAATGTTTAGAATATGCTATTTCACCATAGGAAGTGAGTCTTAGGCTTGCGGTTTAGTCGTCATCTGGGTGTGGTGCATCTGACCACATCACATGGTGTTCATTCCAAAATGGTGACATGAAGGGGGATATACAATTTATATTGGGATGTCATAAAAGGACCATGGGTGGGAATAACAAGATATAAATATTAAATGGTCCTCTAACTCTTCTAATGGGTTTGGGTTGCCACCCCTGGTCACATTGTGACTTTATTAGGTGAAAGGGGTTCATCATTCCATAACCCACTTTTAAAGTACCATGACTGACGATTATGGTGATTTTAGAAGGTTAATATCATTACTTTTCTAGTCTACATATTAATTATTTAATGGAGGAGTTGTTTTTGAGGGAGGTCCATTTTGTTGACTCCTCCCCGCTTTCTTCCTCCCCCTCCCCCCTTCATTCAGGGTTGTTCATAAGGTGTTTGTATAGTAATTTTGTGTATGTGACACATCCTCTAATATTTTAATTTTAATTTTGTTAGATCCTTACTTTTTGGTGATTTTTGGTTGTTTTTATTGGTGATTTCCATTGGATCATGTAATAAATAATTAAAAATGTTGTGGATTTCATGTGGCATGTCTAGAGGAAGTCCTGAGAAGATGAACACACATCGTTGGTTGTAGTTTTAGGGAATTGGGTATTCTATATGAGATATTAATGAATTAATCACCTTTTTATGAAATTAGAAAATGAATTATAATATTTTATAATTTATTATTCACGATTTATAGCATGAGTTTAGTTCTTGGTGGTCATAAAATATCAAAAGAAGCGTGTATATGCCTAGATGAGGGAGGGAATATATTGGAATGGGTTGTAACTTATATATATTGGAATGTGGAAACTATAATATATATTAATATGATTCTTTATACATAAGTGAGCATAAATTCTAAAAATTAATGGGTACATACAGAATTCTGGGGACAACGAGTTCCCTAGGTAAGAGAGAGTGGGAGGAATTGAGCCTCCTTGACCAAGTATTAGTGCCCAATTACACATGGATAATTTTAGATCTCCCAACTACCAGGTATCTAAGGGAATAATTATTCAACTGTGTTGATGAGATGCAATGGGTGGGTCGCCATGTATGAGAAACGACATGGGATTCAATTGTGATTTAACTCAGGATGATGGAATTACAGAGGGCTTTGGGGTTGATGGAAGATGGGTGATATGGTTATATGTATTGTGTTTGGAACAAGAAAACTCTTGAGGTCAAAATAATATCTTGTTTAATGAGATAGTGAATATAATCTATATATGGATTAGAATTCATATAAGAAAGAAGTTTCCTCCTAGGGAATGATTAAGAGATCATCCTTGGGAGGTGTGAGACAATACCGTGTTATTGAACGAGGGGGTTGAAGGATGACTTATAATTGATTTATGAAATGATTTGAAAATAAGTTGATAAAATTTTACACCTTCTATTTAGGCCAGCTTCAAAAAAATAAAATGATCTATGATATCACCAAGTAGTTATTGATGTGATTTGGTTCCAACTAGTAGATGCAAGGGTCGAGATCACACGTAACTAGCTTCCTACTATCAATGTGGGGAGGACGTGTGGTGGATATAGTCCATGTTTGTTGTTTATTGTGTTTTATTATAAATTTACGTGAGTGGTAATAGACTATTTGATAATGATTCCTATGGCCAGGTCCTACCATGAGTATATTGTTCTGGTAAGACCACCTTGAGATAAATAAATTCCCAGCTATGTGATTTTTTTGGAAATCCAAAATTGTGAATGTAACAATTGAGACCATGGAATCATAGTGAGTAATATGGAGATAGAATAGTCCATTGATGATAGAAATGACTTTTCCCAGTAATGTGATGTAAGGAACTTCCATGAGTTAAATGGTACAGGTCATAATTCAATCAGTGAGATGTATTCTAGGCTGGGATATGATGTGAACTTGGATGATGGGATTACCCTTGAGTGAGATGTCCTAATAAAATTGTTTTATGATTCAAGACAGGGATGGTGGACCCTAAATAGGGATACAAGGTTGTATAAAGGATATTGATAACCTCACATATAGTGAGAAGGTTTCGTGTTGCATCCTTGAGTGAGAAGGTGAGTCCAAAATATGGGCGCATGACCCTATCATAACCCTTTGGTTAATGTTCATTGATTTAGTATAATTCTTACCATGGGACTTCAGGTTTTTGAATGCATATGGATTCGATTGAACCAGTTGATTATGGTATTAAAAACATATTACATGTAAATATTATTTACTGATATGGTGTCTAAGATAATAAAATATGACCGTATGCACATGGAGTCATGGTGTCTTTCTTAACAAATGATATTATTCTATTTTTGTGTAAGAATGTGTATATATTTAACATTTGTATGTAGATGAGAACAAGAGTGAATACTTTGGGTTCATTATGATTCACTATTAATTTATATATCCAAAACATACATGATAACCGAATTTTATATGAATACCCAATATATGATTTCATGTTAGAGGACATGATGTGCAATGGGTGGGGGATGGTTAAACACAATGGGTTTTTGGATAATGGGATTAATGTGTCCCATGGATATTTGTATGTTCCTTGTATATTTTATTATTTTTTCTACATTTTATTTCAACATTTTATTAGGAAATATATTGTATATTTTTTTGATAAAATAATAAAAACTTATTGTTTATATTGTTTATCGATATTTTTTAATCTTATGTTTTGATGTCGATTATATTTGGTAATTTATTTATTTTTCCACTATGTTATTCTCTAATAGTGCATAGTCTCCTAATTTAATTTCAAGTACCTCACCTCTATTATACAACCATAGGAATTTTGAGGAGGTATTCTTGAGTTCATGCATGACCTGGTCGAGGGAACTACTGAGTATCCCATGGGTTGGGTTATCAAAATGGAGTAAAAAAAATTCATGATTTTTACTATTTGGGGAGATGTTGGTAAAGTGATCTAGGAATATTTTTGAGATTGTAATGAAACATAGAGTTCTATGTTTTAGACATCTTTTCATGTGGGATGTAATAGTTAGTGGGTTAATGATATTTTAATTTCTGTATATTGATATTAGTTTTTGGTTATTTGTTTATGTATAATGGGTGTATTTGAGATCATAATTTTCTATTTTTTCTATTTTTTAGTGGAGGAAATGGGTGTTATATATAAATAATATTTTCCATGAATGATTCATATGACATAATGGTATTTCAATACCTAGTTTATTGATGTAATAGATCTGATTGTTTAATATACTAATACTAAAATAGAAGATGTTTCACAAGTAACTTTTTTTAACATTATACTTAGTCGAATCACTATGTATTATAATAAAAAAAATTTAATATTTTTTAGATATTACTAGGATATTTATGTACAATAACTTGTTGGATTTATATGAATCAATTGATGGTTTAGTCTAAGAATTTGATACCACAAAAGGTGACTTAATGGTTGTGGGGTTCGCTTGATAAGTGATTTTAAGAGGTGGATCTGATTACATGATGTTCCAGAAAAACGTATTTGGTTTATCAATTATAGATTCGTGATGGAATTATACATAACCAACATGATAGTTAGTGATTTTATTTATAAAATCATCATAAAGTGATATTGCATTGTATATGTGGGAAAAGATACACTGAGATGTTGATGAGAGAAATTTTAGGTGCCTTGGTTTTAGGTGTAGATCATTTTAGGAGGTTTTAGTGGCAATGTATGTTTTTAAGAGGGAAGGATTATCTGGAATAATATACCTACTGGATTCATATACCTATTCGATTTAGATAGTTCATTGTATTCATTCATGTTCATATTGAGGATTATTTAACCCTGGGAAGATTCTCATTGTATTATAATGATGACTGAGTGGTGGGCTTTGAAATGAGTGAGATTCCACATTTTCCGGGAGGAAAATTGAGGATTCTTCTAAATGATTAAAAATTACCACTAAGAGGATCATTTTCAGTCTTTTAGGTATGTTATCCTAGGATTAATGTGTAATAATTAATGGGATCATGTGATGAGTTGTGAGATTATGTGTTATGAGAGTGTGCACCTTTAATCCACTAGATTTATGGAATTTTATAAAAAAAACTATCCATGTAAAATTCATACACCGCAGAAAGAGATAGTTGGTAAATTTGATTCTTGTATCAATGAAAAAAAGTGATATAAAAAACCCTTACTGTTGGTATTAATTCTTTATATGTGTTTGAATTATATCCTAGATAATCAAATTAATTTTATAAAAAACTTCATTAGATCCTTATTTATCTATTTTTAATATATTAATGTCTATCTATTTCTATATATTTATATTTTAATATATATTTTTTCATTCATGTTGATTTCTTGAGGATGTTCAGTAAATTTTATTGTGATAAACTTTGTATGTTGACCATTGTCAAAGGTGTTTAAAAGTATATTTATAATATCCAATATTTTACCCCGTTATTTTCTTTATTATTGCATTATCATAAAATATATACAATTTCATTGGTCTCCAAAATGGACTACAATTAAGAGAGGTTTCATGAGATGTTCATTTAATGTGGTTAACATTACTATATCAATTTATTATTAATATAAATTATATATTGAAAATTATTATGATTATAAAATATTAATAGTTTCACAAATATAATTTTAATACATTAGTTACATTTTTTAATTCATCAATGTTAGGATGTTATGGGAAAGTAAAATTTGTTTTTCAGTGGAGATGGTAGTATGAAAATAGATACACACCTCCTTAATTATCCATATATTGAAAGATTGGTATAAAAATAAATTAATTTATCATTTAGGAATCTTATTTTTGTCAAATAAAATATACATTATCATTAAATAACCCTTTTTCTCATCTATGTAATGATTTTTTAAAAAAAATAGAATCAAATATTCATTGAGGTGATAGTCTGTACAAATGAATGAAAATGTATTTCTTCATCAAATTGTATTTGATAGAGGAATAAAATTAAATATTTTGTTAGTATTATAAAATTTCATTATAAAAATATAATATTTTTATCATCCATTCATGTATAGATTTTTTTTGGAAATTACATGGATGGGATTTCCGAGCAGACAATTTGATTGATAATGGGGGTTCAATGCCTTTAGAAATCATTCGCATCTATTACCCACACTCATAACTGGGTATCGACATACTTTTCAATAGTAGGTAGTCCTTAGGGGTTTCACATCCAATGATTCTTAGGAACATGTATAGGAATAGAGGATGAAAGTTCGGGATTTTTTAACCATTTTGGGGGGTTTATCTCCAACCATTGGACTCTAAAAGATTTAATACATGTTCACAAAACCTATCCCAAGACATGATATGAGATTATTTACCCCTGTTTTGATGTCTTGATTAAGAATACATATCTATATGAAAAATTTAATGCATATCAAGGGTTTTGTATCATTGTAATATTTATTTATGATGCTTTGGGTTAAGGCCATATTCAGGTACTCCATAGTTTTTTACAATCAAGGATGGTGGTTAACTTATTAGAGATTAAATTGGAACTGTATGTGGAATATTATGCATTGAATGAGTACATGAATGGAAACCCACATAGTTCATTTGATATAGTGTAGGTTCAGGTTACTAGACCAATCAGTGAAATTTAATGTCATGTGGTAAGGACATAATCATCAGTCTTACACCTTGATGAGGAAAACTACATATCCTATTTAAGACAAGAATCAGGGTCTATTTAGTTCTTATAATGGGAATTTGTGTCGTGACATATACAAAAAAGAGTCCCTAGGCAGGATATATTCATAAAATAATTCACTTTATTTCTTCTTTGGGAGTATGGGCCTTTGAGAGTGGATGAGTTGTAATCAAACATAGATCCCAGTGTAGACCCCACTTTAGGTAATTCTCATTACCTTGTTGAAAAATCCAATACTATCATCAAATCCCATGGGATTAAAACTCATTTTTAGAAAAAATATACATCAAAATATTAGACACACTACAGGAGATCATATCCATATGGGGCATACACATTAATGTTTCCATTTGAGAGGCATGATTACCTATCATTTTGAGGATGTGGTATGGTGCTCATAACATAGCAAGGTATCCTACATATCCCTTTTTTTTGAAATAGGAATCAGAGTCATCAAGGTTTGGTTCGTCCCACAACATGTTGATGGGTTTGAGGTACTTGAGGGACTGGTCAAGTATTATACATTAAATAACACCCCTATATGATCTCTCTTCTCATACACAATGGATGAGGAAATGTGATAGACCCATGGGACAATTTAGTCCCTTAAATTATAAATTCCAATTTCTTGAAGGGAATTACCCTGATGTACATTCCTATTGGAGCCCAGGCTTTAGGAATGCATCCATAATATCTCTATTATTACAGGACTCAAAGTTTTATTTTTTCATATAATTCCTAACCCAAATATGGGATAATAAAGTTGATCATGCTCTAATACATTATTTTTATCCATGTGGTTTCATAAATGTTACGAGATTACTCCATGATAGATTACCTATTATTTGGGACTTATGAACCAAGGTTTCCCTTGGCTCAAGAATTATCCACTAGGGATTCCAAATTAATTGAGGATTACACACAATGGATACCCTATCATATACACATTCTATATATCTGGATGGATATAGTTTGTTGGAGACCATTAAAGGGTTTTCCAAGATAATTTGACTAACATAGTATGGTGAGTGTGTAAACATTTATCATCAAATACACATCCCATATAAATGGATAATTTGGAAGAAGGTTATTGCATGGGGTCCATATAGCATGAGTCTGAGTGGGTCTTCCATACATAGATGACATGAAAAAAGAGAACTTCCTGACATGTCTTTAATTATTGTTTTAAAGGTCTTGATTTTATACAAGATGTATTTGGGGAGCCAATATGTTATTCACGACACATCCAAGGGTGTCTACCTAGCAAATTTATAATTACTCCCATGTCCTATGTGGGCATTCCTAAATAATATACTTGACCAAGTGGACATGACCGGGGTATTTGGAATGATCAAATGACTTTGCATGAGGTAATCATGTATGTCCAAGATTATTCAAATAATCAAATAGGAAAGTATTGGGTACTACCTCAAATCGATATAAACATCACTTTGCACTATTACATGATCAACTAAGCTCATCTTTCAGACTGTCAGATGGCAGTGCTAACATGTTAATGGGAAATGTCATGATCATACTGACATGTCAAAAACCACTTCACATGATAAAATTGAATTGTATAGAGACATTCTTGTGACAATAAATACATGTTAAATGGATGTATTCTAATCATCATGACTTGCCTTCAGATTGACACATGGAAATTCTGACATGTCCCTTAGTCGTCGTATGATCGTTCTTAATTGTATGAGGTTTATATTATTACCAATACAACATGTCTAAGGTCCACTAATGATATTTATAGATCAATAGAAAATATTTTTATCGTATGACCTTATAGTGATCATGAAGAGGTGTCCCACAATAGATCTACTATCTTTCACCCATCCAAATGATGACATGCATGCCCAATGTGATCATGCATGAAGATCATACAGACACAAATTTTTCAAACACATAAGTTTGAACTACAAAAGGTTTTCCCGAAACTCCACCACGTGTGGTCTCGAATGATGGATCCTCAAGATGGTACATGGCTTGCATGACCTCAAAATATATCTAATGATGGATTCTACTACCATGTTCATGTATTTTTTGTGGAGGTTATATAAGTTGGAGAGGGTGTAAACTATGTGATGTGGGTGAACGATATATGCATTGATTGTATTCATTTTTATCATGCATGAAGAGGGTTCCCACGGGGGGAGGAGGTGCATTTCAAGGAGGCCACGTCGAAGGCTTCATACATGCATCATGAAATAAGAAGTATCCTCCCACATCATGATTAAGGAAACAGAATCAGGGTTTACCTGTCATGGATGATAAACCCACAGGTGGTACCCCACATGATCACAGGTTCATGAGAATGACTCACACAAAAGAGGTTTCACATAAAGATCCTTCACTCATGTGATTCACATTCCATTAGAATATGGGTTTTGTGATGGTCTCTCCTATCAGACCATGTATAATCAAGGGTGTGGTATATAAAAGAATTCATGTATAAGGTTGTATATAAGCACCATAATGACATGGGAATCATGACTCTATAATATTTTGGGAGAAAACATCTCATTTTTCACATCTACTATTGTTTGTGCTGAATGGAAAATGTTTTTATTGCATGGATATGGAGGATTTATAAAATATAGCAGTACAAGTCCATGTTTCTGCACTATGAGGCTGATTATAGGGGAACCATGGGATGATGGGTTCCTAGCATCACAAGACACTTGTAATTTAGTGTATGTTTTCAAACTCTAACATGAGGTCCCTATACATACATAGATCTATCCTTCCATGGTGCATGATATTCTATCACTCGTGCAACTACATGATCTGAAGAGTGTCCTGTAAGAGGTCTTGTGAACACTCACATGGGATTCATACATGGGTTGTCTATGGGGAAGAAGTTTCTTCTTGGCGAGGCTTCCAACCCAATGGGGTATCACTCAATCACGTGAATACCTCTTATGGACCAGGCCTCACATGATGCTCATTTCATCAAGAAATCACATGATCTTCAAAAGATCATGTTTTAGTTTATTCACATCACATGATTGGGTTCTCTAAAGATGATTGTTGGAACAATATTCTCCTCTGCATTAATTATTCTCAGCTAATCCCCCTCCTCCCTATCACTTGTATCCTTTAATTGATGAGATTAAGGTATTTTTAGGCAATGTTGGCCTGATAGTGTTGCTGATGTTTCAAAGAGGACACTATGTGAGATAGATGGAGTGGTGAGTATTTTATAGGATCAACATCACGTTGTTACGAGAAATCATTTTCTTCCAATCATGATAATTTCAATTGATAATGTGATGATTATATTTGCATCTATGTTTCCACATGAAAACATCTGATAAGTTTGAATTAATATGGACAAAACAAATTCAAGAGTAGGAATGGATGATTGTCAAAATACGATGAAGATGAATCCATTAATAGTATTCACATCAATCACATAATCAATTGATGATCATGTGACCACCATGGGAGTTTTTTAGAGATCACATGGCTTTCCACTGGTTTCATCAGTTGGATTCTCATGATGGCTTGTGTAAAAGGATAATTCTATTATCAATCAAAGGACTGAAGTTGGGGGTCATGTTGATTACTGAGTTATCCTAAAACTGTCTTTGAGTTTCCATTTTGAATAAGTAGTGTGGGAGGTTTTCTTTTGAGTGTGAGGTTGAAGATTTGGGTCTCAAACTTTGAGCTGGTGTTGTTAACATACAGAACACAACATCAACTCAAATTCAATCTTTTTATTCTTGAGACTCAAGTAGACGGTTGGGATTAGTAGAAGGCATGATTGAATGACTGTGCTTTCATCACATGAGTAGTAAGCATGAATTAATTTTCAATAATGAAATCCCACATCACCTTCCCTCCATAATATAGACCATGTCCTGATCACTTTTCACTTGAGTGAAATCAGTGTTCGACACATGTACCACCTACACACACCTCCACCTAGGCTTCAGCCTAGTGGGATCTCTTCCCAAGCTATAATTTCATTGTACATGAACAACATGGGACCAATACATAGGCCCCAACAC
Source organism: Viscum album (assembly GCA_963277665.1). Classification (NCBI taxonomy): domain Eukaryota; kingdom Viridiplantae; phylum Streptophyta; class Magnoliopsida; order Santalales; family Viscaceae; genus Viscum; species Viscum album. The sequence continues at coordinate 1,289,433,825 of OY728138.1, read as the reverse complement.
ATTTTTTCGACAATTTACTCCACCTTTCCTTATGCTGAATGGCCCACACTTCCTCCAATTGGGCATGACAGACCTTTGTCCCACATGTATCAATAGAGAAGCCTTGACTTTTCTAGATAGTAGATTGGCCATTTTTTTTTGAAAAGTACTCAAACTATATATCAAAGATATTATTCACATTATTAGTGTTCTATAAAAAATTTCAAAATTTTCCATTACCTTACAAATTATGAAAATTCATTATGAAAAATGTGAAGGATTCAGAACTATGGGTTCCAATAAAATGTCACTCTTATAATGTGATTCGTTTGACCTGAAAAGAACCTGATTAAAAGGTAAATTTAGATCACATTTTTTTGAATATCTAGATGAAAGAAGGAATTTGATACTAAAATTCCAAATTGGATTTTGACATATTATGTCACAATAGAATTTTAGGTGTTCTTTATAGGAGGCATTTAGAAATAGGTGTTTGTCTAAATCTAATATAGGATATGGATTTTCCTTGGGGAATATTCACCCTAAGATCATAGTGTGTGTGAAAATTCTAGAATTGAAGAATGATTATGTGGAATTTAATATGCAACTGATTCTAACATAAGGTAGTTGGACATCACTACATTTACAATGGGAATTGGAATCATGCTGAATGTAGTTATGAAATATACAACTATGTAGATCAAACTCATGCATAGGTAACATAGGTTCAAAGAAAAAGAAATCTATAATGAATTTATTCATGTGGATCCAGATCATATATAAGAAGTGTGATTTCACTATTTTGTGATGAAATCCTAGGTAGAGTTCTATTTTCATGTTGAGATATTAATCAAATCATGAATTATGTCAACCCTTTTTCTATAAACAAAATAGATCCAATTCCCTATATTTTACTTCTTTAGATACAAAAAGGTTTTTTCATGAGATATTTACAAGAATTTACATTGACATGGAATTATTCAATGATTTCCTACTCAAATTTTATTGATACCGTATAATTTATATGGACAATTCATGAATGGTGTCCTTCTTGAAGGAAGAATTCCCTATCTTCTACTTACGTCAATGTACTAAGAGAGAATAAATTGATTTTTTCTAATTCCAAATGGTGATCACCACAATATATATATCTTTTTATTTTTTTCCCTGAAATTTTCCAAATATTAATATGGAGGATAACATAGTAGGCATGTAATGGATTTTATCAGGTCTTATTCTTTCGGGTTTTTGACATGACATGTATTTCATATCATTTGTCTTATGAATGCTATTTATTGCATGCGTTTAAAAAAGTATATGACCAACGAGTGGATACATAACATTTTCTAGGATTCCATTACCGGGTTTTCAACATGATGAATATTATTTATATATTTTTTCTATTTTAAGGTCATGAAAACATGAATGTCACTCTGTTGTAGCATAACCCTTTATCTAGAAATTTATCTCTACTATATTTAAGGGTCTTATACCTCATACATTTTATGTTTTGTATTTTATTATTATTTTCATGGAGCTTTTGATTATATGTATTTTTAATTTCTTGAAGGAATGACTTGGTTGATGAATGTAAAATAAGGTGAAGATAGACTAATGATGATGCAAAACACACTGGTGTACAAATTTCCTCTATGGTGTTTCTGGGGATTATATGGATTGGAGTTTATTTAAAGAAATGGGAGACACCTTTGTTTGGTAGGTCAAAGCCTTTATGAATATCCATCATGGCCAACCAAAGGGTTCTCCAATCTTTTGCAAGGGTCGTGAAGGATTTATAGGTATAAGATGGATGGCGATGAAATACAAGGGGACCTAGGACCACTTGGATTATTGATATATGGGTGACATAAACCATAACCCAAATGTTTGAGTATGTGAATATAGGATGGGGAAGGCATGTAGGGGATGTCATAAAACACCGTGACATTCTGTATTCTTCCACGGCATCTCCAAGACTCAAAATTTTTGAAGCTCCTTTCTAGAAAGAAAGATATTCTATTAGATTGCGGTTTAAGGCCCTTATGCATTAATAACATGGACAAAAAATATGTTCTATACTATTTTGGAGGTCTATGATAGATTTATGAATACTAAAACATACATATGATATTGTTGGGTATAGAAGTAAAGCTATATATAAAGGGTGTTATCACCCTAGCTTAGTGTAGATCTTGTTTTCAAATATCTATCCCTACAACCTGTGCTGTCGAATCACAAGGTTTGGGCCATAAAATTTTCTATAATGAAGTGTCACATTCCTTCATTGAGAAAGGTTATAGAACACGGTGATAGAAAATTGGGGACAACTAATCCACTTTGATATTTTGGCATTGTCATTGTAAATCATTGAAAAAATATCTCTGGTCATGAGGATGGAATGAGAATATCATATCTAGAATGAACCAAAACATGATTAGTTTTTTAGTTAATCCATCATTATTTCTAGCACACAATAATTATAAATACCTCTTTGGAGTACCATGATATCATTGGATGGTGGATTGGGTCCCTTCCACATCAATGCAATGGCCAAACTGAGTGATATCGTTAATATTCCAAGGTCACTGGAAGGATTTCAGGAACATGAAGTACAGAAATCATGAAGTTTGATTTAGTGACAATTTAATATCATATATGTTTTCGAGTGCCCTAAGTGTTGTGTCATCTCCTAGTGAACATATTCTCACGGTGAGGGGATGTGATAAATAATTCTTCTAACTCTTTCGTGGAATAGGGTGTCTAGAATGAATTATATTTCTATTATTATGGACTCAAATTAGGACTTATGAGATTTATATCTTATTTTTTTCACCCTAATGTTTTCCTAAACTAATGAGATGAGAATTTTTTTTAGTTACGACTTGAAATATTATCAGGGCCCCCTTTTTGGTTTCTCAACCTAACATGATTTTTGTCTCTCTAACTACAAGTTTAGAGTCGTTCGATTTGGACCATTATAAACTAGACCTTATCATCACACATCTTTGACCAATGTGATGTCAGTTTATGTTCATGACAGAGATGGTCCTAATATGTGGGATGCTATAAAAAACCTTATTAGGATTCCTTGGTCCATGATTACTATAACATCCTCCTAATAGGGAGATGATGTTGTTGTAAATCACTTCATGATGTTCTCATTCTACAAATAATGACCTGATAAAATCATACTTGGGATTTCCCAAAACATCCTCAGGTGATGAGTTCTTCCATGGTCATGTCAAGCTCTAAATGAATAGAAATCTACACTTACATTTCCAATATGTATATGTTTGGTGTGTCTGAGCCCCTCTACATCAATTTCATGGTCAAAATGAGAGATATATTTTCCATTATAGGGACTATGGAAGGCTTGCAGATACTCGAGGTTATCAATACATGAAAGTTTTTAAATGGAATGAGATTCTATAAAAGATATCAGAATCCCCATACTCTGGTTGACCAGGGTAGGGATCATGCAGTCCTTTGATAAGGAAAGATAATGTGTGATGTATTGTACAATTTATCATAATGTAGTGGGAAAGTTTTGTATGTAGTTTTACATCTTGCAATAAGGATATACACCATGCAGTTTATCAACATGTGGTGAGGATATTCCCATTGTGTATTTTTAATGTCATGAAACTAGGTTTCATTCCTTATAGATAAATTTCATGTGGTAAGGATGAAGGATCCAATATGAAATATTTATGTATGATATACTATGTATACTAGAAATTTATATATATATCAACAACTAAAAAAATAATCATTTTCCCATGGTTTAAAACCATTGAAATTGGATAAAAACCATGGCCTTTGCAAAATGCCATGATTTACTTGAAGTGTGGATGCTATAGCAGATGAAATTGGGTCCAAACTATAACAATGGTTTAAACTGTGTAGATAAGTGGCTACTCATACAGTTTAAAACATGTAAATAGGTTGATATAAACTTGTTTGAATCCCTTGAAAAACATGGTTATAGCCATGGGTTAAACTGAGGTAATAAATGGAGACAGCCACGGTGTAAAACACCGAAATTGTGAGCTATAGCCCCAATTTAAATAAATTGAAATATTTGTCTATTACTAGGGTTTCAAATCATTGTATTATGTGGTTATAGACATTGTTTCAAACTATGTCCTTAGGTTGTTGTAGACACAGTTTAAAGATATGGTCATCGACATAAAAAAGAAATTTTTCTAGCTTGGATTAATTCATGAAACTCTTCTATATTTTTCCAAAACATTACCACTATGTTGATCAATAATATATGTATACATATATATATAAATAAAAATATATATAATTTAATATATTTATAATTTTTCATCATCATAAATATAAAAAACCAATAGTCATGGTTTTAACTGTGGCGATTGACACATAATGACATGGTTTTGAACCATGTCCTTAGGTTGATATGGCCATGGTTTCAAACAGTGTTCTTAGTTGGCTATTTCCATGATTTGAAACCATGGAAATAGGTAACTATATATATAGTTTAAACCATTGTAATAGGTGGAAATGGAGATGGTTTAAACCATTTGAATAGGTTTTTATGGCCCTGGTTTACACGGTGTCCATCGGTGGCTATGACCATGGTTTACCAAACCATGGGAGTATCCCTTTCAATTCAATTTCATTCATTTTTGGGTTATCTTATGAAACTGAACACAAAAGTTTCATATAACAATGGATATATGTTTCCCTATATCCAAAGTCTTCAAAAAACCATGTCCATATGCTACCTACATCCATGATTTTCCAAATATTGTTAATAGAAGTGTGGTTGTAGGATCATTTTATAGCTGTGATATGTATCATACTTATGTAAAGTGAGCTTGTGTAGATTATATGAGATGTAAATAAGGTGATTTTTTTTCACATATATGTCTATGGTTGGAGATCTGGATGTCACTTTGTATGATGTGATGAAAAGAATCAGGCAACACTATGTTATTGAATAGAAAACAATCTATAGGTATAGTCTATTCAAATAGGTGGTCATTATTTTCAATGATCACTGTATCTAGGGTCTGGGTTTGTGATCTGGATGTCACTATATATTTTCTAATGTCAAGAATCAAAAAACACATAATAATTGGGAAACCATGAAGTTTAACGTCATAAAGCAATGCCATGAGCATCCTGACCTGAACTGTGGAATTGTGGTTGGACCGGTGGATAGAAATTTGGACATTATTACGTATCTCAAGGAAATACGAATCAATCCATACATTGTTATTTAAATCCAATATATATTAACTTCATGTGGTGGGTATTAATATGGATCAATGTGAATGAATAAAAATAATGCCGCTCGGCGAAATGGTGGAGGTACGTGTTTCACTACATACCTCATAGAAATGAGATTCAAGACACAAATAGTTCATGGAGGAGGAACTCTCATTGAATGTGTGGCCTATACATAGAGGGGGATTTTTTTCTATTTTTCATGAATGTACCTGTGATTTATGATCTGTATGTCATAATGTACCCAGTGATATCAAGAATCAAGTCACACAAATTTCTTGAATGCAAGTGTGGTTGGAGAACAACAGTAGAAATAGTGGTCTTATCATGAGAGGTCCACATTAAAGTATATTTTTATGTCGTGCAAGGGATATCAACCTTGTAATTTAACATCATGCAACAAGAACTCATCATATTCCATTTATGATATTTTATCACGAACCATGCTGATATATTCATAACATATTATTCTTTTTTTGTGTGGGTAAGACATTACAAATTTTTTTAATCTCACTTTATCTATACTAGGTGTGAGAAAAAATGAATGAAAATGGTTCCTATCACTATACATAAAAAATTATGTATTGGAAATTGGAATTTTGTGACATATATTAGATAGAAAAAATTATATAATTGAGGCATTCGTAAATATATCATTGAGAACAGAAATAAAGAAATACATAGTTTTTGAAAACCCATATAGTTTAACATCATGATGAAAAGATATTATCCACACATTTTAACATCTTATGGTAATGAAAAGGATCACTCCATGCGAATTAAAAGAGTGGTTGTGGATCTGTGATGTTTTATGTCATGTGGTGAGGACTTTTTCTGTATAATTTTAATGACCTGAAATGAGCATAAGGCCATATATTTTAACACTAGGTGGCTAGGATTAAATTGTTTAGTTTTAAATTATTTATCAATCATGACATCCATAAAGTTTAACATAATGTTTTCAATATGAACTCTACACATTTTAACATCATGTGGTTGGAACACTCTTCGGTACTCCCTTTTTGAACTATTTGGGAAATTGTAATTATAAGTGGAAATGGGTCTAGGAATGTTTGAAAGGATACTTACACCTAGCACTCTCAACATATCTATGTGAATCACTATTTATTAGATCTATATGTATTTAACTTTTTATTTAACATAGGTTGCCTCTTTTAATCACATGTTGGACACAATGAATTTTGGATGATGGTTGATTGGGAAACATATATGGTTAACTCCATTGTTTAAAGAACCTCTGTATAAAATAGAGTCTTTGTTTTGGATACCCCTCAAAATGGTGGTGTATGGGAAAGGTGTATATTTCCTTATTTTTGGAAGAAATTTCCAAGTGGAGTTCGACCACGATGGATGTTAGGAGTAGAGTCCCAATGATTCATTTTAACACATTCAAAGGGAGGACTATCATGGTAATGATCATCTTGAAATTCTGTTGAAGAGTTGATATACCCTTGTGGTGTTGAGAATTTTTCTCGATAAACCTCAAGGACACTATCACTGTGTAGATCAGGAATATGGGTTATGTTTGGTGTAATGGTTAGAATATTCATACATTCTTTTTAGAATTTCACAGGAATATGAGCCTTTAGTATCACGACATCCAAAAGTATTTTATACCCGTATGGTGTTGTGGGAGTATGAGACAACTATTGTGAAGGTGTTTGAATATACAAAGGATACATCTCATTATTGACTATAATATGTGGTTGTCTTGAGGAATGTTCAATTATGACATGGTGGTACTTGGTCAAGAAATAAATATGATCCCGATCTCAAGCCATTAAAATATTCCAATAGTTTTTCTTGGTTGAATTATAAGCATAACTAGAGGAATGTTTCACTCTCACATTGTGATCCCCGGATGGAGTAAAAATTTGATCTTGGTTCAAATATGAATTCCCCACAAGAATATGTTGACAAAACATTTGATTGGGATAAAGGATATAATCTTCTTATTATATTTCCTTAGAATAATGCAGATGAGAATATTTTTCCACTCACATAGGAGTGTGGTCTTGGGTTTCGGGATATGTCAAAATAATCTAAAAAAATTCAACAAAGGAATATGACCCTTTCCTATGGCATGTATAAATATCACTTTGTTATACCCATCCAGAATAAAGTTATATGCCCGATGATGGGCCATTGAAGTATGGTGCTAGAATTTTCAACATCAATATGACATTATCCTTATGAATATACCCCTATCACATGGAGAGAAATGGTTTTGATGTGGATAAAATCTTGGTCCTTTTGATCTGTACTTTACTATAATATTCAGACAATCCATCTATATGGGAGTAAGGATATGTGCTTTATCCAAAGTATGCACTCATTCATATTGATCATAGTATTTTGATAATCTAGAAATTGAGATACAAATATATTCTGATCTCTACGTCTTCACCACAATATACTAGAATATCATCGTTATTTATGTAAAAAAGTTATATCCCATTCATAAGTATGTCAAGGAATTTAGGAATTCACTCTCTAATTTTCTAGGGTATATTGGTTAATTCATTTTCTTGAAGGGGTGATATGTTCACACTATTGTCCTCCATGCACCACTGGAATATGATGATGAAACTTATTAATAGGTGCATGAATTTATACATGAACCATATTTTCTTCCCATATATTATATCTGACCTTGTTTGAACTATCATGTGTGTGAGAATTCTTTATTTGGTCCAAAACATTATGAATTTGAAATGGTGTACATGATACTAAAATTTGAAATTTTGGGGATGTGAAATGTCAGAGAAAACCAATAGTATCTGACTCAGGGTTATCAAATATTTTGTGATACAATTGGGATCAATATTGTACTGTATCATTGGTGTTTCTAGAAACTATAATTTCTCCCAAATGCTGATGAAGACTCCTAGAGATTATGATACCGCACAATTTATTTTTTATGAATGAGACATGTGATGTTAAATTTATCATTATGAGTTAAGGATGTGAATATATGTGGTTAGTCATGGATATAGGATCCAGGTGACCCCATGTATCTAATTGGGATGAGAATAAATCCATACATAGTTCTATAAAACCTATGCATTTTCATGTCATTCTGAAGCAGGCATGAGCCATTTACTTTAATGTCTTGTGGTAAGGAAGTAATCCATAATGACGAATGTCTTGTGTTAATGATGACACACACATAGTTTAAGGACTTTTGGTGTCAATTATATCCCCTTAATTTCACATCATGGGGTTTGGATGATGGCCAGGTAGTTTAAACTATTGCATTAAAGAAAAATCCATGCATTTTAATGTATTGCAGTAAGGATGATGGGAATGTAGTGTAAATTATTTTTTTAATGATTTCATTCATGCAGTTTAATGTCATGCATTAAGGATAAGGACTACCAATGTATTATAAAGGTAGCTCACCTGATAGAGCTTGGATAACTTTTTTCATGCTGCATGAGTTTTAGGATCCTTTAACTCTATCAAGCTTGTGCTTACATGTATCCCCAAACAATTCTTGAATAAAAATAATGACTCTATTTCATTCTTGATACATTGATGGTGGGGGAAATTATTATCATGGAATATCAAACCTGCATTATTTTGCTTCGTTATTGTTGGATGTTCTACCAACCGATTTGTCACAACACAAGAAAATACCTAGAAACATGTTTTTTTGTAAGGGAATGATTTTTTTTCAAGATAGATTTAGAAGATGGTCCCATATATAAAGAAGGTATGTGGTTCATGCTCTACTTCACAACATGCATGTCCTATTCAGAGTACATAGATGATCAGAGTGGGTATTAAGGTGTCGTCGGTTCCCATATCCCCATTTCCATCTGTACCAAATGCTAGACATAATAGGAAAATAATCCACTGATCATGCACCTAATACATCGATGGTAGGGATTATTATTGGAATGACCTACCATCCTTGACTCCATTGGATTCCTCATCCCTATGAGCTCTATCAAATTATTTTCCATGGAATAGTAGAAATACTTGTTAACAAGTCTTGATTGTATGGAATATACTTTTATTTATCTGTCTTCATGAGATGGGTGAGCATAAAGCTTCTCTTATATGGTATCTATACCTCCAGTAGTTTGGGAACATGGTTCAGTTCGGATCCTGAGGATTAGATTATTATTCTATATATATATCTGGTGTAGGTTCTGAAGCATTGGGGGTCTTGGATAACACACATGCTTCCCAATAATTAATAATTCTCGAATCTTCTTGTGGTTGTGTATGAAATCTATAGTTCGATGAAATCCTAAATATCCTCAATGAGGATGCCCAAAATATAGAAATTCCCATTTCCTTTTGTGGTAGAGAGAGGTGGAACAAGGACTGTATTTTTCCAGATGAGGGGATGACAAATTAGAAAATTACCCAAACCCTAAGGGCAGGGGAACTTAAATGTATTGAAGGATTCTATAGTCACAATGGTATATGATCCCAAATGTAGATATTTGAGGAGTATTCCCAAAATTATCTCACAAATATTACTGTTTTATTTTTAAATTTGAGTGATATATTCTTCTATAGAGATTTATTTTTCATCCTCAAGGGGATGGTTGGATGGATGCATTAAAAAACATTGTCTTCTATTGTTGGAAAGGTGGGTGGATGATGATGGGAGTTCCCACATGGGCCCTATAGACTGAATCCACTACTGCCATAGTCCATGTTGTTCATTTACATTACCCTATAAAATTGAAACACCATCTGTAAAAAATTATTTTGAATCCTTAAAGATACCACGTAGCCTTTCATTTCATGTGTCAACGACGAAAGGTAGGCTAAACTACTATGACTCAGAAAGCTATAAGAGGGTATGGTTTTACTATTTAAGACTTTTAATCTATAGACATGATGAGGAGTTATTATATATATTTGATATCAAATTGATAAAGACAGAAGTGGGTTTTTAGTCCACCTTAATGGTGTGTCTCATTTGGTGGGTTGGTGTCTAGTGAACCGTTTTGGGGGGTCGGTGCCTGTGGAACCATTTGAGGGGTTAGTGCCCATTGTATTATTTTTTTTGTGTTTATATCCATGTTAAAGATGATGAAATGGTAAAATATAATAAAATTACTCCAATCCATATAGGTTGGTAGACTCCTAGGGATTTCATATTCGTCGAGGCCAGCTATGATAATGTCATATGCTCTAATATAGGGGTGATATGAGACTGATCATGAGCCACTATCAGGACATATTATTAGGCTTTAGAAAAATTGGTGGTAGTGGGGATATAATCCTTATATAGAGATATATTGTTTGGGTACCCATGGTGGGATCTCATACAAGATATACCATCATTGACAGTGGGTGTAGGCACAACTACCACTCTAGATCCTTGTGGAATCACAGTCATATGTTGATGATGATGGATAAAATAGATGGGATCCATCTTAGAAAGTTATTAATTGACTATGTAAACTTTGTGTTTTTCCCCATGCACATCCCTAAGGTAGGGAAGGTATTCATTAATATTCACATAGGATTGGATCCCAAAGTAATCGAATGTTGAAACAGAGGCCACTTCCTCTCCTGCAGCCTCTCATTGGAATGATGTCATGTGGAAACTAATTGTATGATGGTTTTAATGAGATGATTCTAGAGTTAGGATGGAGCTATTAATGTGGTATTACTAGATCAATATATTCACTAACTGATTCTAGAAGTGGTGTTTTGGTTAAAATTTACATTAAGGCCATAGGAACAAGGAAACATGTCTAGTGATCTCAGAATCCTTTGGCATATTCAATGACATCATTTTGATTTTAAGGAATTGGGAAGTCTTTAAGAAGAAACAAGACACCTTGTTAGTGAAGAATCTTATATAACAGTTCATGTTTTATCAATAACATTCAAAATTTAAAGTATAAAAAGATGGTCCCTTATTTTTATTCATGGTTCAACATAGATAAAATGAACTTGTTGATTTCACCATTTATCATACTAAATGCAGAAAAAATGATCTTTATAGTATCTACACTATCTGTATTTTTTATGAATTTAAATGGATAACGTGGTTAAATAATTTCACATCTAGTTCACCATTTTATTTCATTAGTAAATGACATGGATATGATATCTATCTCAATGGTTTGATTAACCAAGTGGGGTTAAATGCCATTATTAATCGGTCACACCGGGTTTAATTTATTTTTATTCCATAGAAACTTCCTATGGTTCACACATCCATAACATGGTTTGATCATTCTTTCCAAAGCTAGTTGGTGATTTGGTATTTCACAACCAAAAAGGCATAGGAACACACATTAGTTGAGAGGACAGAAGGTCAAGTTCATCACACTCTTTTAGGGGGAATTATTTAATACTCTGAGACTCTCCTATGGGTTTAATATATGATAATGAAATCTATCCCAAACACTGATATTGGATTGGATACCCCTATTACAATGACATTATTATGAACATTTTTTGATAGGAATAAGTGTCTTCATATCACACGTTCACTATCGATCTCTTTTTTATTTATGATTCTTTTTATTATGGACATATTTAGGAACTCTAGAGTTTATTACCATCCAAGATGGTGGTTAATGTCTTGGAGATGGGATTGGACCTCTATGATGAATCCTATGAATCTTGTGAAAACTAGAATAATGATCCATGTAGTTCATTTGATTTTTTAAGGACATGTCACAGGACTAATCCATGAATTTTAATGTCTTACGGTAAGGAAATAAGCCCCAGGATTAGACCTTGGAGAGAATTCCTACAATAATAAATGTCTACAAAATTCTTATTACGGGTGTCTGTGTCTTGAGAGATACAATAATAGAGTCCCTATGAGGTACTTATTCATATTTAAAGTCCCTTTATTTCTTCAGTTAGTGTATGTCCCTTTCATCATGGAAAATATGTAATCAAACTTACATCACTAATGGTGACCCCACCTTAGTTAATTCTCATCACATTATTGGTATAATAAATGTTATCCTCTAAGACCATGTGAGCCATAATCATTATGATAAATAATATATATATCAAAATATTGGACACATTCCATGGAGAATATCCATATGGGGCCTGCAGCATAATTTTTCCCATTAGGAGTCATGATTACATGTCTTGTGGAGGATGTGTTTTGGTTCTTAGACCTTAGTAAGGAATGCTACGTACCTTGTTTTTTTACTTTAATATGATTCATAACTATTCATTTCATCCCCCAACCTACTGATTGGTTTGAGGTACTTAAGGTCATTATCAGGGTTTAAACATAACATAACTTTCATGTTTGAGCCTTATTCTCATCTGTTGATGGATGAGGAAGAGTAATAGACCTATGGGAAAATTTATTCCCCAAAATTAAGAATACTTGTGTCATGGAGGGACATAAAATGAAGTGGATTCCCTTTGGAGCTCGAGCCATAGGAAGGCATCCTACATATCCATATTATAGAGGGAATCATTGTATTCATTGATCATTTAATCCTTAACCCATTAATGGGATAAAGTGTAAGATCATTCATAGAGATAATATTTCTATCCCTAAGGTTTCATAAGATTTAAGAGCTTAATCATGGATGGATTCCCTATTAGTTAGGGCTTACACACAGAGCCAACCTTTTGGCAAGGGCTTACACATTGGGGTTGTCCTATCAATCAGGGCTTAAATAATAAGGCTTCCATATCATATAATCAATATTTTATTTATAATGGATAATTATAGGTTGATACCAAAATGGTTCGTCCAAGATCATGAGACAAATAGGTTCGTGAGAGTGTGTAACCCGAGATCAGCAAATACAAATCCCTTATAAAAGAGGAATGCTGCTGAAGGTTCCAGGAATGGATCCACATGGAATGAGTCCAAGTGGGTCTTTTTGATATTGTTGACTTTCTATATGGGTTCTTCATAACATGTCTTTGATTATTTTTGGTCATGTCTTTATTATATTCTGAACGTATTTTGGGTGTCAATCTCTTTTGGTAGACTTGTCCAAGGGCGTCTCCTTGACATGTGTATGCTGCCTCACATGACCTAAGTTAACATGACTAATATCTTCTATATGACCAATGTGGAATGGACCTGGGTATTTCATATGATCAAATTACTTGTGTAAGAATAATTATCACGAGTGAAGATGGTATTTCCAAGATTAATTGAATAATAAACGAGAACATGTTTGGCGTCTTGTGTATGATCAAATTAGACATGATTATGTGCTTCATATGATCAACCTGACTGGTCCTTTATACCATTACGTACCAATATTGACATGTCAATGGGAAATGACATGATCATTAAGAAATTTTAAATAACTCCTCTTATGATAAAAGTTCAATATCTAGAACATGTTTTTATTCAATTAAAACTTTTCAAAGTGTTGTCACCTAATCATCTTGGCTTGTCTCGAACTACCACATAACAATGGTTTCCATTATCTATTGCAAGATGATATGGAATTGTCCAAGTATTGTCTCATGACCAACATGAGTAGTAAAAGGTCACCTAAAGACATCCCTATATTAGTGGAGAAACATGTGATCATGTGAAATTATATTCCTCATATAGCGGGGCCTCATGAACATTTATATGATATTTCACACATCTATATTTTTATGTGAAAAACAAAATGGATTATGCCTCATGATCATACAAGAACTAATTTTTTAATGAAGAAGTGATCCCAACCAAGGGTTTTCTCCAATCTACACATCCTAGTGTCTCTCATAATGGCTCCCTATGAAGATCTACATCCCTCATGACATAAAAAGTGGTCATGCAATGGATTTTACAACCATGTGAGGGTGTACTATTTTGAGTCTATATACACTGTATAAGGTGTACACTGTTGGAATAGGGCGCATGAAATATGGATTGAATGTCCTCGTTGTCTACATAGAATTAAGAGGCTTCCCTCAAGGGTGTTTCTTTTGAGACGACCACTTCCAAGACCACAAACATGCACTTTGAAACATGAAGTCTCCACCCAAACAAAGAATAATGGAAAGGCATCAATGGATACCATTTTTGGCTGCTAAATCTAAGGGTGGTTCTCAAAAGATAAAAAGTTCATGATAATTGGTCACAATATAGAGGGTTCAAATGAATCTTATTCTCTACAGCGATTCACATGACATTTGAAAAGGGTTCCTCAACAATCTCTACCATATTTCTAGGGATATTTGAGGGTGTGTTATAGGAAGGAATACATGCCCAAGGTGGTATGAATGCACTATTAAGATAGGGGATACATAGATTGATGATATTGAGGGCTCGTAACATCACAAGATACACATCTACTAATATCTATATTTCTTGGAGAATGTTTTTACTACATAGAGAAGTATGATTAATTGAAAATGTGGGGGCGAATGTAGATGTGTCTACCCCGTGAGGCTGAGTAGAGGGGAACAACAAGATTTAGGGTTCACGACATCAAAAGGCACATTTCCACTGGTGTATACCGTCAGAGACTAGCATGGTTATTTTTTCATCCATGGTGTTATCCTACTATAGAACATGAGGTTCTGTGACAGTGTGATAAAAAGAGAGGCCTATAGGATGTCTTTCAAGAACTAATAGGAGGTTCATAAAAAGTTGTTTTCATGGATGAATGTTCCTCTTATAGAGGTTTCCAACCCAATGGGGTATCACAATATCACATGGATACCTTGTATGCACCATTAATCACATTATTCTCTGTTCTTCATGTGATTTCATGAAATAAAAAAGATCATACAGTTGGATCTCGCAATCACATGAGTGTTTTATACGAGGATGATCATTGGTGAACTCTACTATTTTTTCATTCCATCTCTTCCACTTATACCTCTCCTCTCCCTCACGTGTGTCATTTTATTCATGGGAGAAAGGTATTTATATGTGAGGTCAGTACCTGGGTGGCACCACATTGTATATGGAGGAAAACACATGCACCAACTAGGTAGGTAAATATTATTCAAGATCAAATCCCGCCATCATGTAACAACCCATTATTCATTGCATGATCAGTTAAAATTATCATGCGATGCTTATATTATATATCATGAAATCCTTGGATTTTTTTTTTTTAATTTGGTGGAAAAAAACTTAGCAGGATGGTGTGGTCACTGTTGTAAAATTCTCATGATGACTACATCGATTGTATTGACAGTGATTACAAGATAAAAGCATGATCATGAGATGGGTTAAATAGATAGTGGAGGATATCAAAACATTCAACTAGTTTCCTCCGTTTGATTCTCATGATGTATTTCATACAATATGAATTTTATTATCAATAAAACGAATGGAGGTGTTAGTCATGTTGATCACCGAGTGATCATGCAACTATATTTCAGTTTCCATGAGGAACCTGTGGTGGGAGAGGGTGTCAGTCCAGGGAGGGGTTGAATATGGGGGACTTATGTTTTGTGGGATTGATTAGAACTTAAAAAGTGTAATATCGACACAAGTTATTACTCATGATGTGAATGAATTAAGCAGATGGATGGGAATAGTTAAAGGTATTATCAGAAAAATGTTTTTCATCGCATGAACAGTACACATGAAAATGATTTCCAATATTTAAATCATGAGGTTCACTACTTATATATTGCAATGAAAGTCCCGATGGTAATTTGATTGATCCAAAAATGGGTTTGGAACCCATACCACCAACACACACCTCCACCCAAGCATCAGTCTTATGGGATCATATCCCAAGCTACGAGTGGCATTCACATCACACACAATAGGCCCTATACACAAGCCCACCCATCATTGGTTGGAACTATTCACCCTCTTACCATCCATTGGGTGGCCCATGATGGATCCCATTGGTCATGGCTGAACTTCATCCCACATGTGTTTATAGTTGAGCCTCGACATGGCAAGACAATGGGTTTTCCATATATTTTGGAAAAGTGATCAACCTCAATATCAATGTTAATGTTCAACTATGCGTTTTCCAAGTCTTCTATAAAACATGAAATCATTTTTATTTTCCTTCAATATTCTTAATATTTATTAGGAAAAGTGAAAGATGAAAAATATGGTTTCCAATAATAATATTTCCGGGGTATAATAAGATTAAGAAGAAAATATTGATAAAGTATTACTCACATTGAGAGATTAGACATTATATTAAAAGTCTTCGTGTAAATGAAGGGATTATGATGACTTCTAGAGAACATGGAATTATAAAAGTGAAATATAATTATGGGAAATTAAATTCGTAATATTTTCAAGAATAAAAAAATCATATCATGGTGTTTAATGGATAGTGAGAGGACCCATTTATAAGTGGGGGAAGACACAATTTTTGTGAATATCCATTATATATCAATGATGACATGGCACTATTCTTGATTCAATGGCTCTAAAAATACTACATAATTAATTAGAGATGGGGTTTTGTTGGGAAACACCCATCCATTAAATTTACATGTCTTTTAATCTTGTTTTTATACATTTACCATTATATTTTTACACTTTATCATTTTTTTGGCAGTGGTAATTATTTATAAATAATTTTGTTTGTTTTTACTAAAAATATAAAATAACTCTTCATACACATATTTCTGTTTTATAAACATAAATTTGACATATATTAAATCCAATTAAATTTCTAAATATTAAAAAATAACATTTAAAAGAAAACATATAATTTATATAAAAATAAGTTTCATATAATAGTGATGTTCTTACCAATAAGGGTTATTAATATTACATATAACAAATAAAAAATTAAAAGAGGAAAAAAATATATTTATCTATGTGCAATAATAATACCATATTATATAGAGAAAATATATAAATTTTAATTGTTAGAAAAATATTTTCACTCCTTTAATCAAAAAAATCGTTGAAAATCGCCCTTTTACCATTATCATTGTCATTCATAATTTTATAAAACAAAATAAATTAACCTTATTCCATAATATGAAAATGTTGACATAAAATATCCAATCTATTTTTTAGATTTAATATTTTCAAGTGGTGAAAAAATATTTTTAAAATATGTTAATAAATGTTTTTGGAGTAAAATGTTACATCTGTTTCCAAAATGTTAAACATGGGTTTCTTAAATTCAACATGAAATTTTTTAAAAAGATTAATTTTAATTTATAAAAAAATTATAGAGAATATATTTTAGATATGATTATGAAATTATTATAATATGATAATGTCATAAATTATATAGTTTAAAAAAATCAATATTTTTCACTATTCATCAAGAAATTAATTATTTCATAATAATAAAAAAATTAATATTAAGTAAGTATTAAAATGATAAAAAAATGGTGTTAATTTCTTAAATTAACATTCTAGTGTTTATGAATTTAACTTTTAATTGGAAATAAAGATACCACAAATAATTTTTTAATAGGATAATTACTACGTAGATATGAACTATTCTTATTCGTATTTCTTATAAATCAATAAATAAAGGAATGTTAATATAGTATGAAATATATATTTTATAAATGACGTATTTTGTTAAAAATTAATTGTATAAAATTGTAATTTGTTTTAAATGCATTAAATGATATCCATGTTTTTATCAGTATATTAGAAGTAAACTATATTTTTCATTAAAAGAAAAAAATAAAACATTTTTAAAATAAATATGAAAAATTAAAAACTAAATTAATCAATATATTTTTATATCATCCTGATTTTTAGTTACATTTTCCTTTAATATCTTTTCCAAATATCAAATACTAAGGTATTATCTGGTGGTAGTCGCTAGTGGTAATTCCTCTACCATGGAACCTAGGGAAATTTTATGATCTGAAACTTATCATGAATGAGATTTATCTAATACTTTAACTTTTGGATTCATACTAGTGATTGTTATATGTAATTCCATTATGAATCCACGTCCTATAAAAGAATATAAAAATGAACAACCTAAGAGAGACTTCCACTACTCGATCTCATTTTGTTCCTTTT
The DNA here is from genome assembly GCA_963277665.1 of Viscum album. Lineage (NCBI taxonomy): Eukaryota > Viridiplantae > Streptophyta > Magnoliopsida > Santalales > Viscaceae > Viscum > Viscum album. The sequence continues at coordinate 1,289,415,659 of OY728138.1, read as the reverse complement.
TCATTATAGATGTTACAATACGATTAATTCATTTTATACCTACTAATATTGGAGCTATATTATAAATTTGAAATTTAATAATTTTTTTAAAGGGTCAATATTTTGTTTTAATTGTTGTTTCATTAAAAATATCCTTCTAACATCAATAGTTTTTAAATGAAAAATATAGAAAGGTATCAAGATTTTATATTCCCCCTAAAATTATTTGAATCCAATAATTTTTATTTATAACTTACCAATGGTGTTTTAAAGAATATTTTTGAATGTCACCCCTCACGCAAACATCTCTTCCCAAATTAAATTTCGATTCCTCTCTCATTTTTTATTAGAGTTTATTCATTGTTTATGATATGGAAGGGTATAAACCCATCCCCCCATCTCTATACACTAACACAGTTCATTCATCAGTAGCATTACTCAATGAACGATTTAGGATTACTCTCTTCCAATCAATGATTTCCCCTAATAGTTATGTTCCTAAAATGTCAAACTTAAATAAAATTGTTATCTTTTAGTTTAAAATTATTGGCTTCATATCTTTTAATCTAGTAATCAATAACCCCTCCCATATACTGATTCAATTATTATCGTAGCATGATTTCTATAGGTACCGAGTGATTGGATTTTTTTATTTTATTCATTTCCCTATGAAGGTTTTGAAATGGTCTTTTGGATTTGTATATGGTGGAAAATTTCCTCCCCACCCCCTAATTGGTTGTCATTTCAATGTCTCCCTATTAACCTATTAAATAATGTCTCCCTAACAGATATTCCAATCCTCATCAATATAAAAATTAAATTGGAATCAATAATATCTAAATATTATAGGCCCTTAGTGGAAATAATTTTGATCACTATTGATATGTCAAGAATTAATCATCTGAATGTATGGATTCCGAATGACCACTCTGGGTTTTGGGTGGGTATTGTTTATGAAAACCTTTTAGAATTTTACATTTCCTATTTAATATTTGTTCACCCTTCTTATAACTATGGACATCATTCATAAAAGGATCATTACCCTACTAGTAAGACTCCTCTTAGAAGAATATTTATGTGGGTACATATGAAAAACATTAGTATTTTAAATATTCCTCCACTTATTATGAGATCAAGGATAAATCTCACTATTTTAACACTAATTTTTCTAGGGATAATGTGGAATGTGCTTACCACCCTATTCATGGAGAGGATATTAATTAACCTAAAAAATATTTTATTCAAACCAATTTGACAATAATAATGATAGAAATGATTGTTCACTTCATATGGATGATGAGTTTTTGAATTTGATTTCAAAAAAAGGAGAATCATTTCATTATCTTGTATAGATTTATCACTCCATTCCAATGATGATCCATAAATACATTGATTACTCTAAATTGAAAAATAATCGTCACTCAATCCTCTGGGTTATGTTTGATGGATTCCAAAAACAACCCTGATCATGGTGGATAAATAAGGATGATGTTAGTACGGTCAATCATATATAGGAATTTGATATCCCCATCACTATTAAAATGGGTTAGATAGATTCCGCTTATGTGTGTATTAGTGATGATGATGATGGTATTTATCCAAATATGAATAATTCATATCAGGTTATAGATTAACTATGGGATGTTCAGAATAATTGGATAGAGGAACAAGACACTATAATGTTCAATATGTATAAAAATGGAGAAATCACAATAGAGGTTTATCTTAAAATCATGGAATAGATGTTATCCATTATGGAAAATGAGTTTAAATGAAATCATAGTTTTAATATTATAGATATTCGTCGAAAATGAATTCATTTACGTTTCCTCAATCTTGTTATATCATATTAACATGTGTAAATATGGAATCTTTGAATTACCCATTTTATTTTCTTAGAATTCTGATTGTGTTGGGATTTTTTGTTACACTATTTTTTCACTTTTTATGACATGAAAACTAGTGGAATCATTATAATTGCATTGAAACACAAGCTCAAGTGGAGTCTAAAGGCCTATTTGATTTGCTAATTTCAATTTTGATGTGATCTAGTATGATATATTTTCCTACATTTTTTTCATTATTGTTGGGATATAATGGAATGGTGCTAACAACAATGGTCCTAGACAATTTTTTACATAATATGGATTAAAACTAAGATTTGTTGAATGCGTTTTTTTCTGTGTTGCACTTACCAGTGGTTTTCAAATAAAACAACACTACACTTTTTATACACATAACCATGATTCATTAAATAATATATCACTTAAGAAAACTCTAAGGATATAGAGGATTAGTGTCTTTGGAAATTAGGAACATTAGACAACATATTTGGAAAAAACAAAAAATATTTATTGAAGACTTCTTCTGCATGATAGCAACATTCTGTCATACATAGAATTGCAAGGGATAACTAGAGGACATTAATTAGAAAAGGGTGAGCTATAAATCCCAGTATGGGATTAAACAACTCATAATACTAATAATGCAATAAATTTTAGTAAATAGTCATATCAATGGAACATATGTGAAACATGTACAAAAGTCATGATATAGCATGATTATGATAACAAGGAAATGTGGCGTCTACATTTAACATTATATTAGAATGATCCAATGCTCATTGCACATTGAGCATGAGTAAACCATAATTGAAATTGAATTAGAATGAGTAAAAAATCATTTCACTTCATGTATCATGATACAATTATTTACCCAATGTATTGGATCACTATCAGGGTTCACCCTTCTTAATCATTTCACTTCATGATTATATGTGCCACATGGATCATAAAACATGGATTCATTAAACATCATAATTTATTCCAAAAATAAGAGATGTGGAATACATAAATTTATGTCCTAAATCAATCAGTACATGTTCATAATAGTGAATGTCTTTGATATAGTTATGGGTCTAGTATTCACTTACATGATGATTTCGTCATGGGAATGTTTGGCGCAACATCAACAGCATAATGACGTCAAATAGAAATCGTAAAAAGCATTGATGAGAGGGAAAGGTGTCTGTCATCATTTATACATGAAATGGAGAGTAAGGGGGCCATGGAACATATTATACCATCATATGCAATGGAATTTAGATGAATACTATATAATAACTTATTGAATGAAAATGAGAAGAGAGTAATTCTTTCTGGAATTTTGGAATGGTAATAGGTTTACATGGGAGGAATTAAGTATATATAAAGTGTTCATAATCATTAAAAATAAGCAGGGAAGTATAAGATAGGTGATAAATTATACCCCCAACATTGGTAATTTAAAATAAAAGGGTATAACAATATAAATATATTCTGACAAAAAAGAAAAAAGAAGAAATCCCTTACATGGAAGTGTGATCCCAAAGGCTTAGGAGAGGCTTGAAAGATGCCTCTTGGAAGCTTCAGGTGCATTGGTGGAATTTTGAAGAGAGGAGGGAATGGTTGGGACGTCTTCAATGGGTTTTGAGTGATTAAAAGTGAGAGCTTGGGTGGGTTTATATAGGGAAAGGGAGGGAATTGATTATTATTTATGTTTTGGACACCACATATTAAACTAATAAAATCCAAAACCGTCAGATGGTTTTTGCCCATGGTTTTTTCCAAAGTGGAGTGGATAACATATTTAATGATCCCAATGTACGAAATTATTAAAATATTAGGCTCTCTTATGTGGATGTGAGTCGCATTCATAAGGAAATCATTTTAAAAAGTTAAACATTTTTATATGTCTTGGAGGGTTCACTAAGTCACCACAAAAGTAATCAAAAAAATTTAAAATCACATTTTCATAAAGGTAAAACATATATTGGCCAAATATCACACATATATTATTTTATTATGTCACTATTGGATCATTATGATGTCATAAAAACACATTATATATTTAAATGGTATTTAATATTTACCCATAAATTTGACTGTCTCGAAAAATTAAGAAATATTCAACACTACATAATTTCAACATCCTGATTCTAATAATAATAATAATTTTATTTAAATATGTGAATATTAATTTTTTAAAATAAAAATGGACATTTATCGAAAATTCAATGGTTTTTAAAAAAATTTCTTTCAAACATTAATAAAAATTTCAATTGTATTCATAAAAATTAAACGATAATCTAGATTTAATAAAAAGTAATTTAGTGAAAATATTTTATGAAAATATTTTTTAATTTAAAAATACCATAATAAATAAAAATAGATTTATTAATTGAATATTAACTAATAATACTATCTGTGATTTAAAAACTACTTACAAAGTAAAAATAACCAAATGAATGTATTTTAATTATTATATAGAAAAATAATGCACATAATAATTTTTCTAGGGTCTTGTTACAATAACCCTTATAACACCCACATAAGACCTAAGGGTATGCAGTGTGATGGTGAAGGAATTTTGGGGTGGCTCATATAACATCTCTTGGGTGGTAATCTCTATTGATATACACTTATCAAATAGGATGTTCTATTCATGATTAACGTGTTTAATCTTAGCTTGGGATTGATCAAGATCGAAGCCCAGTGATGCCACCTCCTTCCTGAGCTTCGAAAAATGCGATTCATATAGATAAATTCTACTAAATGATTCCATCTCTTCCTTCATCTGAGTAAATTGGATTTTTTAAAGCCCTATATTTATAATAATCATGCGATCACAATTCAAAGACTATATTATCAATGGTAACAATTATTAACGGTATTTTAAAATCCAAAAACACAAAACCAAGGAAGTGAAAATGTTTTATATGACCATTTTACATAATCAACCATTTAATTAGATTAACATAAATTTTTATTAAAGGTTTGGGTCATTATAATCTTCCACCCTTATAAAATTTCTCCCTAGGTATTTCCTTTTCCAACACTAAAATAGATATGGGTAACTCCACCTCATCCCTTCCTCCGGTTCCCCCATTCCTTCTCAAAAATGTTTGTTTCTCCACAGAACTTTCATGAGTGACATTGTCTTAGTTCATAGAAATATTTCTCTATGATCTATGATATTCACCGGCTTCTCTTCATAGTGGAGGTCATTCTTCAATGGTACCACTTATAGATTGAGTACATGGATGGGTCAGGTCTGTACTTCCTTAAGAGTGAGACGTGGTATATATCATATACTTGATATAGGTTCAGTGGGAGTTCTAGTTGATAGGTTTCATCTCCAATGAGATCAAGGATCTCAAAAGGGTCGATGTACATTGGAATATGATTTCCCATCTTCCAAACTCTCATAACTCTCTTCCATGGTGATATTCAGAGTAATACCATGTCTCCAACATCAATCATTATGTCTCGTCAATGATTACCAGCATAGATTTTTTTCAAATCTGAGATGCTTTAACATGATACCATATTTTCTTAGCCATCTTTGTCATTTCTTCGACCATTTATGGACCTAGGAATTTTCTCTCCCCAACTTCTACCCAACATGTTGGTGTTCTGCACCTCTTCCCATACATGGCTTCATAAGGATCCATTTGGATGCTTGAGTGGAAAATATTATTGTAGGGGAACTCAACCTTAAGAATATGTTGATCCCATCCCCCTTTGAAATATATTGATCATGCTCTCAACATATCCTCATGTGTTTGGATAGTTTTCTTAGATTGGCTATCTCTTTGAGGATGATATGCTGTACCGATGTTCATATTAGCATTCATATCATGGTGAAGACTCTTCAAGAACATAGAGGTGAATTTTGGATCTCAATTGGATACAATAGATAGTGTTACTACATACAACCTTACCACTTATCTGATATACATAAGTTCCTGTTGATCCAATTATAAATTATTTCTATTGTAATTAAGAGTAGTGTCCTTTTAAGACGATCCACAACAACCCAGATAGATTTTTTTCCCTTGTATTTCTTTGAAAGTCTGGTGATAATGTCCATAGTGTTGTTCTCCCATTTTCTCGAAGGTATGGGTAATGGTTTCATCATCCCCTTAGACTTCTATCTCTCAGCCTTCACTTTCTGACAAACTAGGAACACAGATGTATAATCAACAATCTATTTCTTAATGTTATACTACCAATGAAGCTATTAGATATTTCAATACATCTTTTTGTTTCCTAGGTGAATAGACAAATTAGAACTATGTGCATTATAAAAAGATTGTTTCTTTAACTCTAAATTTCATAGAACACATAGTCATGACCCAAATCAGCAAATTCCTTCCTGATTACTATTAAAATCTGAGGATTTTCCTTTTCGATAGTTTCCAATTTCTTCGAAATTTCCACATCATCCTTTCGAGCATCCTTTATACTTTCTAAATGACTGAAAGTTATTTTTTATTAAAACCAATAGAGATCCACCTTACATTTCACGGAGGACGAAAATAGTGGAGGCCAAGAGAGTCTTTCCGAACCACATTAACACACTCCAGAGGTAAGGAATTGAGGCTATCAAAGACCACAAGTGGCTCCTCAGGTCGACCCCAGCGAGCCAGCTCGTCTGCCACAAAGTTAGACTCCCTCAGGCTATGGTGGACTATCCTTCCCTGATAAGTCTCCATTTTACACCGGCGACAGATATACCTTAGATCCCATGAGATGTCGTGATGTCCGTGGAGAGATCTGACCAGGACCAACGAGTCTGATTCCACCTCTGTCACGGGAAGCCCATTCCTCCTGCAGACGGTCAAACCTGAACGAAGGGCCCTAAACTCCGCACCCATAGAGTTACCTGAGCCGTAGTAAGCGCTGAACGCAACCAGAACCGAGCCCCAAGAGTCGCGTAGCAAGACACCGCCCCTCATAACTCCGCCCACACATGAGCCATCCACATTAAGCTTCCACCCATGCATTGGAGCTTGCCATTTAATCCACTTCCCTCTATCTATCCTTTGATCGGCCTGTCCACTAACCAGGCCCTCCGACATAAGCGATGGAGCACCATTCTTAGGAAGAGAGGACAACTCCGTAATACAAGCTCGCATCTGGGTCTAGAGATATAACAAGGACCTCACACCACCCAACCGTACCTGGTTTCGAGCCTCCCAAATGGTCCAGCATATGGCCACAAGAGTGATGACGCGCGCTGTTCTTTCCCCCGTACTGCCGTTATTCCTGGAAAGCCAAAAAGAGATGTAGTCCCCCACCGATTGGCACTCCCAGTCTGGGAATCTGAAGCGGTCGAACCTAGACCAAAGGTAGGAAGCCCATCGACCATGGAAAAACAAGTGAACCGTGGACTCCATACATGGTTTCTCACAACAATGGCACCGCGAGGCCATGCTAATCCCTCTCTTCTGGATATTCTCCTCTGTTGGAAAGGCTCGGTTTCTGACCCTCCACACAAGAAAGTTCATTCTTGTTGGTAGAACCTTGCACCAAGCATCTTCCTCCGCTTCAGTCGCCGATTCATTACTATGCAGAATTCTCCTATATCCGTTCAGGTTAAAACGTCCTGAGCTGGTCTCTGTGAAGCAACACCTATCTGGCTCGTCATTCATAACCACGTCGTCGAGAAGGCTCATCTGTGCCGCATCAAGGTTTTCCTGTATGAAGTCATAACTTCTGCAAGCATCCTTAAACGAGACGTCGGGGTTGGGACAACCTTCAAACCAGAGTCTACATTCCGTCCATGTGTCCTTCCAGAAGCTCAGCTCTCCACAACCTATCACCCACCTGGTGTGATCAAGTAGCACGTACAGATGAGAGATCATACATCTGGCAAGCCGCGCTGCCCCACGCATGCAGGTATCCCCGTTCCAGCCATACCGGGATCTGAAAAACTTGACCCACAACGTCTTTCCCACAATCACCTCCCATGCTAGCTTGGCCTGCATTCCATATATAACTTCCTGGAGATATCGTAGTCCAACCCCGCCCTCCTCCACCGGGCCATCCATTCTCTTCCACGAAGCCTAGTGACACCTGTCGTCCCCCTTGGAATCCCACAAGAAGGATGTCATAATGCGTTCAATTCTTTGAACAGTTCCCTTCGGCGGACTGATGATGGGAAACATATGCATGGGGATGGATAGCAACACACTGTTAATCAACGTAATCCGGCCCCCAAACGAAAGTGTCCAATTTTTCCAGTTAAAAATCCTCCCCAAGATGCGATCCACCATCCCATTGAATTGTCTCTTCAATATCTTCCCGCTGGATAGAGGTATCCCCAGGTAAACAACAGGGAGTTGCTTCTGTCCACATTCAAGAGCATTTTGGATGGACCTACATCTCCTCGCCGAGCATTTGATAGATATGAACACATGGCTCTTCTCATGGTTAACCGATTGCCCACTTTGTTTCCCATAGGATTCCATAATGGCCTTAAACGCCTTTAAAGTCCTGCATCCTCCATTCAAAAATAGAAGAATGTCATCAGCGAACATCAGGTGAGATATAATCGCTGAGTTTCTTTTGCCTCAGAATGGCTTCAAGGTACCCTCTGTTATTCCCCTCTGCAGGTTCCTGGACAAGGCATCTTGAGCCAAGACAAAAATAGCCGGCGAGAGTGGATCCCCCTGTCTCACCCCCCTCACCGACTTAATGAAACCAAAACACTTCCCCATAAGAAAAACCGAGATCCACGGTGAGGCAAAGCATCTGAAACAGAGGTCACAGAATTGTTCCTGAAACCCAAAGCTTCGCAGAACCCGAAGTATATAACCCCATTCCAAAGTATCGTACGCCTTCTTCATGTCCACCTGTAAGATAACATTGGACCCAACCGTCCTCCTGTTCAGATCATGAACCATCTCGCTCGCGATTCTGACCGCCCCCTGTATACCCCTCCCTTGAATGAAACCATGTTGCTCCTCCGAAAAAATCCTGGGGAGAAGACTGGATAACCTTCTGCTGATAACCGTTGCCAATATTTTATATGAAACGTTGCACAGGAATATCGGCCTGAAATGGCTGATGAGAAAGGGATCTTTGAGTTTTGGAATAAGAACTACCCTTGAAGCCGAGATCCCTTTGATCAGGGGGGCCCCTCGAAAGAAATCCTGGACTGCCTCCACAACACAGGGACCGACCACCTCCCATGCAGCACAAAAAAAAGACACCGGAAAACCATCCTTTTTCATCTCCTTAAAGAAATCTTCATATTCATCACTCCATTCAAACATTAATCTCTTCTGAGTTATCTTAGTAAAAGGGATGGTAAATCATGATAATTTTCTCACAAATCAGTGATAATATCTAGCTAACCCCTAGAAGCTATGGATATCCTTCACCAATTTTGGCTTTGGCCATCTGTAAATTTTACTTGTCTTAGAGAGATCCATAGATATCCCATTGATTTCCATGATATAACCCAAGAATGAGACCTACTTTAACTAGAACTCACAGTTGTAATACTCTTCATAGAGATTCTTCTTCCACAAGGTCTCTAGTATAGTTTTTAGATGTTCCACAAGATCCTCCTTTTTTTTGAAGTATATTAGAATATCGTCTATAAAGAATACCACAAATTTGTTGAGGTAATCTCTAAAGAGTCTTTTCATCATGTCCATGAAGATTTCTGGATCATTTGTGAGTCCAAAAAAAATTACAATGGATACATAGTTCCTATATCTTGTAAGAAAATTTGTCTTGGAGATATCCTCTTTATTCACCCTTACTTTGTAATATCCTGATCGCAAATCCACCTTGGAGAAGTATTGTCCTCTATTTAGTTGATCGAACAATTCATCAATTCGTGGAAGATGATACTTGTTCTTTATCATGATTTTGTTGACCTCATGATAATAAATTCAGAGGCATGTTTTCCCATCATTCTACTTGATGAAGAAGACTAGTGCACCCTAAGGTAAAACAATTGGACATATAAACCCTCTAACCAGATTATCATGTAGTTGTTTGTTCATATCCTCAAGCTCCACAACATCCATTCTATATGGAGTCTTTGATACTGGTAATTCCTCTGGTATAAGATCAATTGAGAATTCAACCTCTATTCTAGGAGGAAGACCCGACAATTCCTCAGAAAACACTTCATTGAATTCTCTCAAAATAGACATGACTTCAAGAATGGTTGTTTATGTAGAATCAATCATATGATCAAGATACATATTCTCATATGGTTGTAATATCTACACATGAGGTGATGGTTCTATGGAATATTCATCCTCCTCCTTGCACTTGTATAGAATTGGGGGAAGATTCTTCATATGGGGAGTTATTTCCCTCTTGCGGAATTTTATGTTGGCTATATATAGTGAAAGCCAATCCATGCAAATAATTTCATCAAATTAGACTAAATGGAGTTTTATGAGGTTCACAAGGAAGTTAAAACAAGAAATTGTGATATTAGAAGAGTTATATTCATGGGATGCAATGATTTTCCCATTTTCCATTCTCACCGACATATTTACTTCCATGATTTGTGGTGGTTTTGGGATTGTTAAACTAATATTTCAATATATAAAATAATTCATAGAACTAGAGTCAAAAAGTATGTTCCCTACTCATGAATGAATTACTAGTGTACATGTCCCCACATTATTGTTTAGGTTTTATTCAATGGTAGTGATGGAAACAGCTCCCCCTTTCTTCCTCGGAGGTTATTGGTGTCCTCCCAAAACCCTTGTCTTAGGGAACTTGTATGAAAAGTGAACTTGTTATTTGCATTCGATGTGATGAACAACACGTTGAGGGTATAATGGAGTTTTACACTCCTCTATCATAGTCGTGGGTTTCTCTTGTCGATAGTTAATGTACAGTTTCTCTTCTCTTCCACAGCTAAAGATTTCACATGCCCCCTTTAGGCAATATCTAGGGTGCTAATTTCCACACCTTTGGCAAGTAGGGTGCTGTGTTTTCAAAGCACTGTCAGATTTATCCATCAAACTTCCCTAATTAAATTCCAAATTACACTTATTATCCCCATGATACCCTTGAGATTTTTAGATCTCCATTTCATCATTTATGGAACATCACAAAATTTCCTCATAGCTGTCAAAGTCATGGATCGTTAGGGATTTTTAGTCTAGGATTTAGCCCACCAAAGAAGTGGTCATCCGTGAATTAAGGGGAAACGAAAAAGGGGGAATCATATCATTCAAACCTTATGAATTTTTCATCATTTTCTTCAAAGGATTCACCATATTTTTTTTCAGGGGAAGTAAGTCCCTTTCCATCTAAAGTCAGATGGTGCGAGGAAAATATTCATCAAAATTTTGTTTAAAAAATTCTTCTATTCCAACTCCACGATCTCTTTCTCAGGCTTAATATTTCATTATCATTGTCCCCCACTGATCAGATTTCCCCCCATATATTAAGAATCTAGAATAACCCTCTTGTTTTCATGATAATAAAGGATGGAGAATATCTTTTCAATGGAGTTAATCCATTGGTCGACAATTGAGGGATCAAATGATCCATTAAAATTAGGAGGCCTTTGTCTCAAGAAGCTCATGATTGTAAATTTTTATTTATTCAGTGGGGGAATTCCACTTGACCCATGTTTCTATTAAAAATATGAGTTAACTAAGAGATTATCTTGATAATGTTCATGATTCCCGCTCCCATCGGATTGGGCATCTTATTAGAACAATCATCACATTGATCTTTGCATCGGTGATTATCCTAATTCCTCATATTAATGGGCACTAGATGAAGTAAAAGTAATGTCATTGGTAACACATAAAGTTTAATCCAAATACAATATTTTTTTAATTATAAATTACTTTTATTTTCTTAACTTATGAATTAATAGGCTTCTATCTATGTTATCTATGATCTATCTCCAAACATATAATATTAGTGGCATTATTTTATTACTATAATAATGGTTCGTTCTGAGATTAAGTATATACCAAATCATATTACATGAGAGTGTAGTATCCAATAGTGAAGGAACGCCTTTTTTCATGCACCCGTTCACATTCCATTGTAGCTCAAAGATGTGTTTTTGGGTTTTACCTCATGATTCATATGTGCTAGAGCCAGCTATACATACTAGTATCCAGATAGAGATGTATTTACATGATAAAGTACATACTCAATACTCAACAAAATTTAGGGATGTATCCAATATACTTACTCTTTTCCCATATGGCTTTTTATAGGTTTTTCTAATCCTAATCCCCCAAATAACAAAACTTATCCTCTGATACAAACTATAACAACCCTTATCTTTATTACACATATAAACATAATTAATTACATAAATATTCACTAAAGAAGACTATGTGGATCGAGATATCAAGTGTCATGGGATATTAGGAACATTATTTTACAATATTGAAAACAAAACACTACATTTTTATTGAAAAATTATTTTACATGATCAATACATTCCTTCATTCGTAACATTTCATGGGATAACCTGAGGACATGCTTAAGAAAAGGGTGAGCTGTACATCCCAGTAAGGGAATAAATAGGTCATAACATGAATAATTCAATACATGTTAGGAAATAGGAATAACAATAGTGCATAAGAGAATCATGAACAAAAAGGAATGATATAGCAAGTTTATCATAATATGGAAATGTGGAAATAACATTTAACATGATATTATCATGGGCCAAGGATCATTGCACATTAAGTTTGAGTAATACCTCATTAAAAATTAAATATAATTAATAAACCCTCATTTCAATTGACTTATCATGATACTTGTATTTACCCAATGCACTGGAGTGCTATTAGGGTGCCCCCTTCTTAATCATTTCATTGCATGCATAAGTGTGCCACATGGATCATACAACATGGATTCATTAAAAATCATAATTTATTCCACGAATAAGATGTGTGGAATAGATAAATGAATGTCCTCAATCAACATGTACATGTTCTTAAAGGTGAATAACCTTTATTGAAAAATAGGTATGGTATTCATTTACATGATGATTTTGGGATGGGAAGTTTTTGTGTAACATCGACAGCATAACAATGTCAAATAGAAATATCAAAATGAGATGATTATAGAGAAAGGGGTATCTCACAATTTTTATATGAAATGGACAGTAAGGGGGTCATGGAACATAATATCATAACATATGTAATGGAATTTAGATTAATAATATAAATGAATTTCTTAAATGAATATGAAAAGAGAGAAATTCCTTATGTAATTCCAACATGATAACAGGTGTTCATGGGAGGAATTAATGAGAGAGAAAGATAAATATCATCATTCAAAAATATGGAGAGTAGTATGGGAGAGGTGTGAAAAAATTCCCCAAAAATTGTAAATTAAAATAATATGGTATAACAACATAATGAAATTTGGAAAAAATGAGAAAGGAAAAAATCCCTTACATTGAAGTGTGATCACAATGGCTTTGGAGATGCATTAGAGGGGATTAGTAAGAGATTTGGGAATCTTGGGAGTATTTCTGTTAGATGAGGGCTGGGTAGAGACGTTATCCAAGTGTTTTGAGTGAAGATAACTGGGAGATTAGGTGGGTTTATATAGAAAAAGATAGGGAATTATTTATTATTTAGGTTTTGGAAAAAACACATTAAAAAATCAATACCACAAACAAACCAATGGTTTTTTCCAATGTGGATTAGAAAAAATTATTTTATAAGTCCAATGGATTAACATATTAAGATATTAGTCTTGCTTATGTGGAGGCATGTCACACTCTCATTAAAATCATTTTAAAAAGATAAATTGTTTTATAAGTCTTGGAGGTTCCACTAAGGTACCATACAATTAATAAAAAAAAATCCATTTTTTCAATGATAAAACATATATTGGACGAATATTTATTTTATAGTACTTTTTTATACCACCATCGGGTCATAATGATGTCATAGAAGACATTATATATTTAAATGGTTTTTAATTTTTACAAAAAAATTTGACTGTCTGCAAAAATAATGAAAAATTCCTCTTTGGATAATTTTGACTTCCTGATTCTAAAAAAATATTCATTTTAATATATATAATTTTATAACTATGTGAATTTTTACTTTTAAAATAGAAACCTACATTTATAAAAAATTAATAGCTTTTGACAAAAAATGGCATTCAAACAATAATGAAAATTACAATAGTATTCCTAAAAATTATCTGATAATTTATAATTAATAAAAAGTAATGTAGTAATAATATTTAATTAAAATAATATTTAATTAAAATATCCGTTAATTAATCAAAATATATTTCTTAATTTAATAATAACTAAAAATACTATTTGGGATTTAAAAACTATTTACAATGTAGTAGTAATAAAATGAATGTATATTATTTATTCAATACAAAAAATTATTCACATAATCAAAGGGCTTGGGTATTCTTACAAACCCCCTTATAGAACCCGCATAAGACCTAATGGTAAGGTTTGTGATTTTGAAAAACTCTTGGGGTGGATTAGATAACATCTCTCAGGTGGTAATCTTAATTAACATTCCCTTATCCCATAGGTGGTTTCGTTTATTCTTATTGTGTTGAAGCTTAAAATGGGAAGGTTCAAGAGTGAATTCCAATGACACCACCTCTTTTCCGAGCTCCGAAAAATAGGATTTGTATAGAGCAATTATATCGGATGAGGTAATCACTTCCTTTTTCTTAGTAAAATGGATTTGTTGATGCATTATATTTATACTAATCTTGTCATCACTATTAAATGTCTGTATTAACAACGGTAACAATTCTTATTCGTATTTTAAAATTGAATAACATAAAACCAAATAAGACCATATGTTTTATATAACCATTTTACACAATAAGGCAATTAAATTGATCAAGAGGAATTATCACTAAATGTTTGGGTCATTACATAAATAGTGGATTCCATCCTGAGCTTAAAACATGGATTTATTTATAGGGATATTCTAATGAAGTGTTTGTCTACCTTATTTCAATAATTCCTCCATTGGAATAACATGGATTGTATAATGGAAGGAGACATTTGTAAAAGAATAATGGAAATCATGACCAGATATATTCTTCTGTTCTTAATCATTGCAAATTGATTATTTTATTTGATTGTTTTGTAATTTTTTTGGTTTAATTCACCATTTGATTCATTTTTTTACAAAAATATTTTTGTAATAAAGGGAGCGTGTTTTTTTTTCAACTACTGATTCATGATGTTTCAAAAAAATATGACTTAAAAATTAAATAAATAAGGTTATTTAAATGATATAAATAGATAATAATGTAATTTCTGATGATTTATTAACCATACAAGCATAGAAACATATCTTTTTCCTTAGAATTTTCTTAACACTAATTTTGGGTTTTCCTCTAACCATTTGACTAATGATTCTATAATTGTTCAGTATCATAAACAAAATAATATTATTTGTTTATAAAGTGAGTTAATAATCATCCTTTTATTCTTTGAGTGTCATATGTTTATATGACATGTTATTTCCTTATTCCAAATTTCCCCCCTAAGTTTTTTAAACAAATGAATTTTGAAAATCAAATTTTTTTTTAAAAAAAATAAAATAAAATGCTTTTAAAAAATAAATTTACAATAGAGATAAACATTGGATAAAATAGTTATACCCCTACAATTTGTTATTAATAAATCAATATATCTTTATCGACATGTATATTTTATGTCTATCAAAAATTACTAGTAAAAATTAGTTGGTTGAATGAGATACAAATTCAATAATAATAGTTATATAGTGGATAATCATTATTCCTCAGTCATTATCATTGATGGAACTGACTTTAGTAGTCGTGGTTATATAGGCATTCCATTATTCCATTGGTATTGGACATTTTGAATTCCAATTATTCTTGTTATCCCTTGGAGTATTGTATTGTATTGAATAATTACCATGATTAATACATTTAAGACGTTGAACTATTTATGGTATATCATGGTGAAATCATTTTTTATTTAACTATGTGTACTAAAATATTTACTTGTACTTGTAAATTAGTTTCTCTCTTCCCTATGTTAGCACCCATTAAATATCATCCAATATCATTGATACTTTTCCATATGTTCTTGATTTAAAATTTTTAGGAGGGAGGTAATTGAATTTACCTTACTCTATAATATTTATTAATTTAACTTCCATGAGACTATATACACCCATTATATGGTGTGTTTTGGAATATAACTCATTTTATATAAATATTCATAATTCATGACAGCTATTTCGAAATAATCATAAAATTTCTCACTCCATTTCTCATCGCTTTATGATTATCATAGGGAAAATATTTTAATTTTCTATGGAACCCATTTTTATATTGTCTCCATTGGGATTTATTCATTAATAAAACAGAAATAAGTAACTGTGAGCGTTGAATAATTAATATCAAAATCGAATTACCATAAATTATATTATAAAAAAGTCAATAAAAAATATATTCATCTTTAAAACTATAACCTTAAACTTCATTTAATACTAAATAAATCTCGATTCAATATAAGTTGCTTTATGATGGGTTCCCTAAAACTCTTTAACCTAACCGTTTAACTCAAGAAATATTCATAATGGCTCAAGAAATGAAAATTATTGAACTAAGAGTATCCCATAAAAGTGTCAATCTATGTGTTTAGTTATTCCACATTTTAATGAGTTGTGTGATAATTGAGTTAAACTGAATAAGCCCATTTCAGGGTTATTACCCTTATATATATTTGTGATATATATAAGAGTGTGAGTTAAAAAATGAAAAAAGGAATAAGTAAATGATATACTAAGGTCATTGAAACATAAATATGTTGAAACAACATACTATAAGAAATGAAAATCATCTGTAAATGATCAATTCCAAGACTATCATGTTGAACTGTGTCCCTTGGTGGATAGAGTTTTCCTACCATCCCAATTCAAATTATCTCATGATATATAAATAATTTCCAAATGAATTTGATGGATATATAGTTCAAAATTAATGAAAAACATAATAATAATCCCAGTATGTATATAAATATGTGTTCTATAATAGGAAAAGTGATGACATAAAAAGCATAGGAATGAAAAAACCCATGAGAAAGTAGTGTGTTTATAATATTACCTCAGTTAATTAATAACGGATATATCCAAAAGATTCCAATTATAATATGTAATTAAATAATATTATATGTTTATATTTTAATAATTAATCACAGGTATTTAATAATTAGTTCACATTTAGAAAACTTTATGATAAGGGTAAAAAAAATTGGAAAGGTGATTATTTCTAAAATTAGAGAAATTTATTATAAGAATGTAAATAAATTAATATTTTCATTTAGATTAGAATTCAACAAATAAATTATCCATAAAATAATAATGTATTTTAAAATATATTTATTTTTAAAAAGATTAATGGGGGTGTTACTCGACATGAAATTATATATAAAGATGTTTTATTAATTTTAGTATACCTAAAAAAGGGAATTTTGAAGATAACTTAAAAAAATTATTATACAAAAAATATGGAAAATTAAGATATGTATATATATTTGGAACATATATATAAAACATTATGAGATAAATGAGATTAATATTATTAAAAATGGATATAAATAAAGAGAAAACATAACAAAAAAATAGATAGGGTGGATTAGAAGATCCCTTTTTATGTTTTCATATTTCATTATTGAAATCCCACATAATAATAAAGAATAACTAAAAATTAAATTATAAATTTTAGATGGTAACTATAAATATCACATATTATAACTCCTAATTATGTTTCAAATTAAAAATTAGAATGTTGGTGAGAAGGGAAATTATGGGTAAGGAGTAGAAACCATCTTTTTTGGGGATGTGAATTATTCCAAACAATGATATAAATTTTGAGTATGAAATTCACCATTTAAAATAATTTTATTTACAAAATAATTTTCCCCATACAAAATATAATATTAACATTATAAAAAAATATAGGACGCAATTAACCAATCATAGAAGTATGAAGTGCAAGATGAAATTCATTAACTCCAAGAACGTGGGTTTGAGTTAAACCAAACACTTACTGTTTCATAGTCTATCAAATTAAAAATAAATGGAAGGTAGAACATAGAATATTTTTTTTAATATTATTTATTTATTATAATTTTTTAAAAAATAAATCCATTTCCAATACATTCTCTACAAAATATACAAGGGGTTAGTATGATTCAAATCCTAATGACATAAAATGGAATTTTAAAAACCATTACCTTAGGTCATGATTTGTTCTATGTGTGCTCCGTGATAATAAAAATAATTTTATAAATATATTAACAATATTATTATATTAAAATATGAATTATCTATGGAAAATATTTTACCATATGATATTAATTTAATATATAGTGTTCATTCATGTTCTTTACTTGGGGTTGCCTGGTCAATCTCTTTATAACTAACTTGGTATGTTGGGTATTATCAAAGGTGTTGTAAAATTTATTCATAATCAATAAAAATATATATTTTTATTACCTTTATTATTGAATTTTCAAAATATTTATGAAGATCCATTGTTTTCCAATATTTCATAAAATTAAGATGGGTTCCTTGATATGTTTATTTAATGTTATTAATTTCACTATAAATCCTTATTATTAATATTACTTTTATAAGGAAAAAAATTGTAATTAAAAAATATTAGTAGATTCATACATATAATTTTTTCATATTCGAGAAAATTTTAAATTCTTCTATTTTAGTAGGTAGTTAAACAATTATATAGATCATTCTATAGAGATGGTAGTCCGAACAAAGTCGAGCAACACTTTAATTTTTCATAGAACATGTGGGGGTTATAAATGTAAAATAATTTATCAATATAAAATCTTTTTAATGTTAAAAATAATATATTTGATTAGTAAATAACACTTTTTATATATACATATTGAAATTTTAATAAAAAAATATAACTTATTTTTCATTGGTTTAGTAATCATCACAAACACGTGTCATCATCCTTATTTCTCAAATGGTTTTCATGGTTGGTAAAAGGTGAATATTTAGTTAGTATAATAGAATTTAATAATTTTGAAAAAACTAATTTTATCATAAATAAATGTATATTTATTATTTTATTTCATTAAATAATTTTATGGATCAAATAATAAAGTGTATGAAATACTCATGTAGATAGTTTGATCTTTTTTTAAATGTTTTCATGGAAATGAAGTTATTAGGATAACTTATAAATACTGGGGGTTTATGGAGGAAAAATATTATCATATTAGAGTTAATTTGATAATAATTTCTTGATGAAACCGAAACATGGATTTGTCTTTATGGGATAGTGATAGGCCTATTTTATAATAGAAAGAGAATTGATTTTTTAAATGCATATTATATGTCATTGATTCCATGATACTACTCAGGGGTCAATGGCTCCAAAATTAGTCCATAATTGAGATTATATTTTTTTGGATTAATAAAGACTCAACCATGAATTTTATAACATTTTTTTAATTTTTTTTTGTAATTTACAATTATAATTGTACACTTTACTATTTTTTATCTTGAGAACTAGTTTTTAACTAATAAATTTAGGCCTTCCTAAAATTATATCACCACCCTTATTGCCAAATTTTGGTGTGATTAACGTAAATTTATTAAGTTTTTATTCTAATGAAATTTATAATAATTATAAAATTATCTTTAATATTTAAAAAATAATATATAGAAAAATAGTCAATTTTGAAAAAATTTATTTGGACAATTATGTATTATTAGTCTTATATAAAATAAATATCCAATTAATCGAGGGATATTATATTTTCATATATTTTTAGAATAAGATCATTTTTATTTTATAATATATATAAATTAAATTTATTAAATAAAATTTTTAGAAAATTATTAAAATGAATCTTGGATAATAACTCTTTCTCCATTATCTTGGTTGTTAACATTTATCATAGTAATAATAATTTTTCGAGTAAAATGAAAATTCAAATTATTAGATAATATAAATCATTTGAACCAAAATATTAAATATATATTTTTTATATTTTACATAAATAAGTGATGAAAACTTATTTTAACATAGGATAAGATAATAGTATTATTGATAAAATAGTACTTATGTTTAAAAAACATTTAACATGGGTTTTAGAAATTCTACATGATATTTTCAAATGATTTATTTTTTTATAAAAAAATATTTTTATATAAAATATATTTTAAAATTATTTTGTTTATTCTTCAATAACGCTAATTCCATAAATGTGACTATTTTAACCAAATTAGTAATTTTATTATTTAGCTAAATACTAATTATTTATGAAAAATTACAAATATTCATATTATGCTAATATTTAATTTATAAATCCAAAACATAATTTATTTTTTTCTAATTAAAATTATCAATTTTAGGAATTTAACTTTTAATAGAAATTAAAAACATAATCATTGTTTTTTAAGAGTAAAATGGGTTTTATACATGAACAATTAATATTCTAATTTCTAGTCAATTAATAATTTAATTATTGTATACATAATATGATAAAATATAGTTTATATATTACATATTTTTTTTAATTTTAATCCCATAATAAAATAATTTTATTAAAAACATAAAATGTTCTCATTAATTTTCTGTATGTTTTTGAAAATAAAATTTATTTTTCATTAAAAATGAAACTAAAAAAGGTTAAAAATACATTTGAAAAATAACATAATAAATTTAAAAAATACATGTTTTTATGATCCAATTTTTTAGTTTCATAATCCATGAAGATCTCAACATACTATCTATACATAATGAAATCTATGGTAACCATTGTGGTAGTTATTCTTCTTGATTGGACGTCATATGGATTCACATGAGATTGAAATTACCTCACATATGATTTATATCATTACATAATATTTTTATTTTGGGTTAGGATTAGTCTAGGGAATACCTTGGGGAAGACACCTTCTTTTGATGCTCGAACGAATGAGCATTACAAGGGAGACTTCCTCTATATGATTCCAATTATTTCCATTTTCTTCATAGATTTCACAAAATACATACATCATATTATAATATAAAATAAAACCTCTTTATTAAAATGTGATAATTTAATAATTATTTTGTATTTTTTCTATTTTTTAGATATGTGTTTTTTGAGAAAAAAGATACTCTACTCATTTGGATTTTAATAAAAATATCCTAATATCATGGTGATTTATAAGATAATTCAATATTTGCGAGTAGAAAATGGTAAGTTAGTGAGGAATTAAATACCAACATATGTAGGGCTTTATGATATGTTTTCCACAATTATATTTGTAGGATGATAAGTGTTATGATTGATACTTTCTAATGGCTCACATCGTTACAAGTTGTGAATTTCTGAGAAAATTTTTATTTTTTGAAACAGTGAGTGATGATTTCAAGAATTAGGACACTAATCTATAGTAATAAGGTAGGAACATCACTAGAATATTTTTTTTCAATTGGATTGATGTATTATTGGTGTAATGGATTCTCATGTGAGTAGTGGGGAATTTTCAGGTGCCCGTGTTGAAATTATTCACATCCAAAAGGCAATGTCATGGAACTTTGGTTGCATCATGATGGAATACTTTCATGGTTTATTGATGTGTATAGTGAAAGGAATCACACAATAGGAATGGAGATTAGGCTGTGAAATAATTGTCAGAAGCTAGGTGAGATTCATTTCACCACATCCTAGGAAGGGCACATTGTATGTATGATTGGTAGGTGACGACCTCTCCACCTGGGTAGTCACACTGTGCCCCGAGAGGGGTCCTTCCATGATGTAGACTCACATTAGGCCAATATCTCCACATGTGTTTCCATACCATGACCCATTTGGCTGGGTCGTCCACTTTTCGGGTGATGTGGTATGTCATTCGACAAATCACATAGTCATGTTACAACTGTTTAGTCACACCTTGAACAGTGTTAGGAGTCTTTTTAAATGGGGTAAAATTAAATTTTCAAACGAAACCATTAAATATTTGGGCCATGAGATGAAATTGGAGGGAGGTTAACTTATTTAGATCCTACCCTTTTCCACCTCTACTTTCCCCCTATGATATGAGGTTATTATTGTGGTGTTCTTATTGAAATTCCATCCATGTTCCCCTCCTCCCATCATTCATTTTCGGTTTTTATTGGATCCCATTTATTTTTAGATATTTAAATTAGGTTTTATTATTTATTTCCACTATAGCTTGGTAGAAATTATCTGAAATTATGGGTATTTATAGTGGTGTTTATAAAGGATTTCATGTATGGGGAAACATACACTTTGGTGTGGTTTCAAAGAAGTAGTGTTGTCCAATTAGTTTTTCAATTAATATTTCTCTTTGTATGAACTATAAAAATTAATTATAATTTTTTATAATTAATATTTTATGTTCTATTGAATGATATATGATATTGGATTATAGTAAGATCATATATAATGAACATAAAGGTATACATAATGGTGATAGGATCTTGGTATGGGTTGTAACTACCATATATTGGTTTTTATAAATGAATTAATTTCATTGTATTAGGTAGATTATTATGTAATGATTGTTTTTTATTTAAGAGAGATAGAGGGTGGTATTGAGCCTCCCAAACCTAGTATAAGTCCTCTGTTGAAATTGGGTAAATTAAGAATTCCCAATAACGTGGTCAGCATGTGGAGAAGGTGTGGAATTTGTTGATGTGAGTATATGGTTGGGCATTGGGTTATGAGACACGAATCATATCTCCCATGTGTCTTTTTGAATGTTGGCAGTATATATGGGAGTATTGAGGATGAATTGTTGTGGGATAGACATTTATACATATCAATTTTGGTGAGACACTCTCAGTAAATGTCCTAGGAGACTATTGGTGCATATAAAAAATAATATATGTCATATTTAATGTCAGGTTCAAAAACAAATATGAGTTTTGTTTGAGTAAAATACTTTGTGGTATCCGTTGTGAGGCATGAGATAACACCCACATTTCAGTTGAGGGTGTGGTTTGATGAATTGGAATTGAGTTATAGATGTTTTATAGTAAAATTTAATTAAATTGGACCCTCATGTTGAAACTAGGGTCAGATTGATCCTACATGACATGAGATCACTAAGGAGATATATACGTGAGTTTGTGAGGAGTATTGGAGATGATGTGTTAGGTCATGAGTGACTAGTCCCTTAATATAAATGTGGTGACTGTGTGTGAAGAGATATATGCCCTTTTTATTGTTTTCTATATGCTTTAGAAATGCACATGTGTGGAAACAGATTACATTATAATGATGATTCAAAATATTGGCCTTTCCTTGGGTGATATATAGTTAACATGACTTCCTTGAGTGATATAGTTTCGTAATATGATGATTTTGTAGACATGAATGAGTGATAATGTATGAAATTGGACCCGGGTATCACCATGAGTGAGACTATTTTGACATGGGCTATGAATTAATGATATATATAGAGCCATGATTGCTATGTAAGAACTAATTATGAGTGATGTGGTAGAGGTCATACTTCTATGAGTTACACAGAGTTCATGATTGCATGTGATGTGATATTAGATGATGTGACCACCTAAATGTGTAATGGAATATTCGAGATATGATTTTATATGTTATGTGGATGATTTAACGTAAAAGGGGATATGAGGTAGTATTTTCGATATTGATGACCTCACCTTGATTGAGAAGTATTCAACCTGACCACTATGAATGAGTGGGTAAGTCCAAGACATAAATCTAGGACCCTACAATATCCCTTTGGGTAATGGATTAGGATTTAGTGGTTTCCCTAATATATGTCTTTTGGTATGGGTTAGATCATATGTTCAGTAGCATGATGTGATAAACAGATTCATCAATGGAACCAATACTGGTATGAGAAGGTATCATGGTTTTCATTGTTTGAACTTGATGAACTAATGTGCATGATGTCATTGTATAATTGTTTTCACTGGATGTTTTATGAATCTTATGTGAGAATATTTATTTATTATTCTAATGTATAAAAATTATTGTAACAATTTATATTCAGAGTGTTTCATGATACCCTACAATGTAATATTCTCATACCTTTCAAGGGATCGTTGGTACATCTTCCGTCCTTATCATGGCATGCAATTTATAGAGGAAGACATGTATTTTATAGTCCAATAATAGATTAATGATTATTTAGAGACTAGGATGATTTCATTCAAATGATTAATGTAGGGAACTTATGTATTTTATTCTTTGTTTTTATTTTGGGTATACGATTGGCTTTATTTTTGAGTAGCTCCAAGTTTATATGATGTCATGATAATTATTTTTGAATATTTTGTTTATTATTTATACATACTCGAATGTTTCAATTAAGTTGATTTTTTGTGCATTTTTTATTTCTATATTTTTATAATCTTATATGTGGGGATTTATTCCAAAATGTATGTTCTAATAACTCCCAAAATGGGGATATGCACATAAGGTCACATAGTTTACTGGACCAGACATTGATGAGTGTCCCATAGGCCAATGCATCAAAATTTATTTTTATACCATAAAATATAATATATATTGGAGGTGAACTAGTAATTCATTGTTAATCCGGTTCATTATATTCATTATATGTTTAAGCATGACTAATTTTCACCC
This sequence comes from Viscum album, assembly GCA_963277665.1. Taxonomy (NCBI): domain Eukaryota; kingdom Viridiplantae; phylum Streptophyta; class Magnoliopsida; order Santalales; family Viscaceae; genus Viscum; species Viscum album. Next base: position 1,289,391,239 of record OY728138.1, on the reverse strand, counting down.
ATTGACCATCAAATAACTAATTATATTTTATAATGTGTATTGCGACAGTCATGTAGAATATTTTGTAATGGTATTATTCAATTTGGTTTATTTAATATTGATGGTATAGTGGAGGGGAAATTTGTTGAGATTAAATTAATTGAAAAATGATATTAATTTGAATTATACTATTTGTAATGAGACCTGCTGAGATGAAAAGGAATGTGTACATTGTATTTATTATATTTATCATTGAAAAACTCATCTCAAATTAACATTCACAATGCTATATTTGAAGAATCTAGTTTCTATATATTTTTAGCTATAGTCCTTGCCTCAAATGAACATTGAATCCAAGAACACCGATTGGTGATTAATAGATTAAAAATCAATAAAATTGTATATTTCAATAGATGTAATAACTCATAAAACTCTCATATATATAAAATATTCCAAATGTCATTGGTATATTCAAAAGAGGCATAAAATATTTATTTGAAAATCATCAAGAAATGTTTCTATGAATCACCCTGAAATCCTATGGATAGGTCTCACCCAAATATTTTGTATAATAACCCATCTAAATATTGTGTTATGTGTCTATTTATGTACATCATGGGTGAAAAAATAATTGAAAAATAATTATATATGAATTAAGATAAACTAACACCACTCAAGCAAAAAAATGAAATAGAATAAAAACACACTTGTAATATATTGTAAAGGAGATATAGTTAGGGATTAAAAAAATTTAAACTAAATTGGGGATATAATAACATATCTAGATAATGCTATTGGCGTTATTTGATGATGATGAAACTTGAATTAATATTAAATTTCAAATTAACATAAGAAACACTTATGAGATTGAACCAATGTGAATAAGTAAATGATGATGAAGTGAGAGATAAGGAGAGGTCCCTATAGTTTAAACTATAGTGAGTTAGATAATAAAATCCTAAAATAATATTATATACATAATAAATCCCATGTATTCACTTGGTAAATTTCTACCCACTTATATGGAATTCGAGTTATATATTTATAATGATTAGTGGTGGTTAGATTCCCACTATAGATTTCAATTGAATTTCAATTCATATTTGAACAATAAGAAGGAATAATAATGAAAAATAGTTATATATAATGATTTCCTTCTCTATCATATGGAGCCCAATAAAAAATATCATATTTATTATAAATATATCTTCTAGAGTAATGGATAATTTATTATGTTTACATTTCTATCCTCAAAAACTACTCAAATTCCAATATTCAAGATTACCATGAATTTATGACCATTAAAAATAATTAACATCAATGAATTAGAATAAATAATATTCATTCCCAGTTTTATTATATATTTGAATAAAAATATAAAACTCATTTGGAAAAATAAAATGACAGATATGGGATAAACATTGAGGGAGGTATAAACTATTGATATATTAAAAGGTATTTATTTAATTCATAGGTCAGGTAAATTAATTGATAATGTTGTAGTGACGCTATTTTTTTTTAAAACAATTAAATATATTAAGAAATTTTTTTGGAGCTAGGTTTTGAGATTATGTGATATTATTATGCCTAGTGATCCCAAAATTGATATTATAAAAATATTGAACATATTAATATCACACACACATTGTTTTTATAAATAATGTAATATAACCTTAGAATTTACAAATATAAAAAATCAGAGACCATAGTTGAAATTAAAATGTAGGGTTTACCCAAGGTGCGACCTATGATTGATCTATGTTGAATGTTGTAATAAGGTACTTGATGGATGTTGCATTCAGTCAATTAATTAATTAAATTATTTTACGTAATTAATAAATATATCCTAACCCTAACTATATAAATATTTATTTTTGATGATATTTTATGGTTATCCACATATATTTTTGTATATATGAGAGGATGAGGTAGTCGTTCTTTATTAGAAGATCAATATCAGTCACTAAATGATGATCATGTGGAGGTGGATCGAGAGGCTTTGAATTTAGTGGTTGTCCTCCATCACAGGTGAATGTATTCTTTCCCAATGATCAATCCATAATCAATGTAGGGATCATCAATTGTAGTTTACTCCATTGATTAAATGTTTTAGAATGTATTTTGTCTTAAATTATCGATTTACCAGATCTTTCACATGATAATTGATTTTATATTTTTCATTCAATATTGTTATATTTCTTATATATGATATATCATAATGAAATAAGAAATTTTTATAATTGGACAATAATGCTTGTAAAATGATAAATTCACTTTTATTATGTTCTTCCATATATGTAATTTTAATTCATTTCAGGTAGATTATGGGGTCATAGTTCGACTCAATTGGGGTGGGATCAAGAATTTTTTAACCCTTAGATTCACAGAAGTTTCATGTATGATGAATCAATGAAAGATGACAATGGATCGAGATAGATCAGAAGTTGTAGGTGAATCTATGTGGATCCATGATCTAGAGCGATGATGAGATTGATTGATATAATATGTGATCTTTGTCGAGAAACATATTATCTTCATGAAAAAAATAGAATTTGGCTTGTAGACAATAGAGGTGGGGAAAAATTTCCAATTTTGAATAACCATATTTTTAAGTAGTTAAATGGTGAAAATAATCATTGAGTGGCTGGGTCTGGTGAAACACATGGAACAATTGAGTTTTTGTGTAAAAAAAGACTAATTGATTTGTAGTCTAAGTGAACACAGTATTTATCCCCCCCAACTATAGCAGATACAATTTTGGGGAATATAAAGATCATGTGTTGTGTATCTAGGCCCACATGTTGTGGGATCCTCACAGGGTGTCAACATCGTGTGCTAGCATCACATGCAAGAAAACTATGCGGGTAGAGATGTCAATAGATTTTGAAGTAAAAGGGAATGTGACAGAACCCAACCATGTCCAAGCACCCACCCAAGTACATGGGCAAGGCCCGATGAACATGGAATTGACTAAGAGAACACTAGTAGGTTCGGTGAGGATGAGAAACACTGGGTGGCCTCCCTCACACATATTTTACGGTGACATAGCCTTCTATCTTTGTACATAAGTGTAAATAGAGAGGCAATGGAGCTACAAAACATTCATTTTGGGCACCATACATGTCATATAACACTATGTGAATTTTCCACCTTGCATATCTACTTCATCTCGAATTATATTTTTACACATGATTAGCCTATCCTGATCAATTTTCTATGTTGAATGTGATGATAACCATTAATTTGTATTTTTAGATATGATATAAAATCATCCACGAATGATTATTCTTTAGATGATTCTTTATGAAGGTAGTGATCATGAAGGATCATCACTGAGAGAGGACAAGGATGGAAGCCCCCTTTTCATACTAGGGTGCGAGTCTCCCATAAATCTTACATTGGTTTAGCGACCCCCAAAAATGTAATCGTTCAAGGTTACTCCTTTATTTTAGTGCCACACACCCTCTATGGTACATAGGAGTGATTAATACATACATTGAATTGAAGTTCCCAATTAGGATTTAAGTATCACTGAGAGGGGGAGGGGTGAATCAGTGATGTCTTTTAATTTTTATGCTTCATTCTATTTGAAAAAACCATATCCTCCTGTTAAAGAGTTTCTTCTCTTTTGAAGACACACAACCAAAAGAAAATAAAATTTACATGGTTCAGTAATCAACAAGAGTACCTACGTCCTTTATATGATACAAAAATAATCATGTACCACACAATCCACTAGAAAAATGTGCATTGATTTTAAATACAATGAGTAGGACATACCCTTACACTCATGTTGCACTTAGAAAACAATCCACAAGTGTATGTTCACCCTCTTAGAACAAATATGGAACTAAAATATTTCAGTGATTCATTACAATTGAACATGTGTATTCTTTGAAGTACAAATCATCACTTTATTTCCCAAAATCTGGTGAGAACAATCTTACTCACAACTGAATACATGTGAAGACCTCAAATCCTTCACGCACCCTTTCAGGTGTCTTGCGGGGAACTTTTATGCCATGCCTTAAGGATTTATCTTTAGTCTCAAAACACCTAATGTGTGCAACTTATATATTTCTCAAAACTCACTTCTTGCATACAACTTCTCCTTCTTGGGTGAAACTCTATTTATTTCATACACTCTCCTTTTCTTAATAATTTTCCACAACATAGAGATCAGAATTTCTCTTAGTGTTATGAATACATAGTGTGATGGCGTCACCTCTTATTTATAGACCTCATTGAACCATGCGCGCAAAAACCATGATGCGCTGCACATGATCTTGATGCATGACGCAAAACCCCATTTGATGTCACATTGGGAGTGTAAGTCTCTTTCATGCCAACTTCATCTTTTGTGAACTTCTTGAACCTTTCACACATTTCATGCATTTTACATTTTTTAGTGTTCGGATCATGGAACTCCACTTGCGCTCAACATACCAATCCATCTTACAAATTTCTCGTAACATCTTTTTCCAAAAACACATTTCTTCATCTCCTGATTTTGAGGCCCTAAAATTTGGAAATCATTGGAAAATGGTGCCAACATAAAATTTTCTTTTGTGACACCTTCGTATTGTATGTTCCTTATTCATTTATCTCTTCACTACATCCCATAAAAATTCTTCATCTTTCATCACAAAATCCACTATCGTGATATGTATCCTTTCATTGAATAGTTGTTGCGTTGTCATATTTTCAATAGGATGTACTGAAACATCAATGTCTTCCAGCATAATTATTCCTTCCAATCAAAACTGTACATAACTGGAATCATCATTTATCCCCTTTCAATAATAAGTCAAGCGTTACAAGTTCACATAACTTATTATATTTGTGAAATACATATTAACAAAGCATCATCTGATTTTCATGTCCTTTACAAAGTGAATTTATTTATCTTTTTTTGACAACAAAAGACAACACTCTATATCAACAAAATCTTCATACATCCTTATCTATCCTTCTTTGTCCCAACATGACTTTCACCCAATGACACACTGGGGTGTTCTTCTTTTATCAACATCTACTGAGTGGAACCACATAACTCTTAGGTTTGTGGTACTCCATATATTGAGTCGCATCCCCCCTTATGAACTAGGGGTGGGTCATCGAACAATATAATGAGTGTAATCCTAATATCACATCAGAGAATGGGACCTCTACAAATTTAATTAGTAGACTCTGCCTATAATACTAGGTCATGAGTATTATATTGGATATTATTCCTCCTCTTGTAGTTGTTTAGTGGTGAGGTGAGGACGCTCTTCATGAATTCATTAGAAAGACACATGATGTATAGGCCATTTATGAAGAACATTTAGAAATGCAATAATTCTCTTCACCATTTAATATGATGTGATATAGAGATTAATTTTTATTTCTCTTTTAGGTTCCATTTTGAGAACGCATAGACACACATTGGAGGGTTTCATTTCGATGTTTATTTTGTATTAAATGATAAATTTTATCACATGTGATTTTCTCCCATATTGGTTTATTTTGGGATTCATAAAAGTTATTTATATAATTATCTATCTATTGGATTTCCCATGCGTGCAGTGTGTTATGTAGATGATGGATAGATCAGTGGTTATTTATTTAGTAGAGGGATTATTGGGTGGATAGAATGTGTATGGTGTTCGTCCTTTCAGATTAGGAGCCAAAATATATAATATTTTCATTATTATATTGATTTTATAGTTGGGTCTTAATTTCTAGATGGGTGTGTTTTTTCCCATGTACATTTGGTTTTATTATGACTCACATTGAATTATTCTCTAGAGATAAATGCATTCATGGTTTTCCTCTATATGTTACAATATTTATTTATTTTTCATATTAATTATTTCTGGGAGACGGTTGGGTACATACATAAAAGTGTATTTGGAATATTTATCCCATAAAAATTGTTAATTTTATTGATTTTCTCAATCTGTAGACTTTAAGAGGTGGACTTGGGTTTGTAACGACACAACCTACTACTAATCAAGTGGTCCACTGTGTATTGTGTCAATACACAGTGTTGTCCATGGTGGTTCATCATTGAGTCATAGTTCGAGTTAGAGACATGGTGAAGATTTGGTTGGAAATTTGGAAACATTATTGAAGTTTCTCAAGTGAGGATTTAAAAAAAGGGAACCCATTGGTTTTGAGGTAGTTGACGAATCCATTCACCAAGACTATGAATAATCGATTATAGGGTCGTTATATCGATTCATTGGCCATGGGGACAATGGCTCATTCATCATATTGGATTAGGACCACTAATATTACTTATTTATTCCCCTATAAACATATATATATATATATATTATCATTTAACTATTGTACATCAAGAACACTTTCAGGATGCCCCCATTAAGATAACCAACCAGGATACCAATTTAGGATCATGATGATGATTTAATTAGTGATGAGGACTAAATTTGTGGTCCATATCATGAGGTCTTTCCATTAGGTGAGAAGATACTAGTACCCAAATGATTGAGTTTAATTTATTAACAGAAGGGAATAATGATTATGTGTATAGGCTTAGCTTGCCATGTGAGTTCTATCACCGGAGGATGAGGATGTTTCACAGTGATACAGATCCCTAGGCAACCGAGGATTGGATTGAGTTAGTGATCTAATTATTCAGGATCATGTAGTCCATGACAAATTAGATAGTGTTGATGGGAGCTAGTAATTTCCATAGAGCAGCTGGGAACTGGGGGATCCTATTCATTTAGACTCATGATGATACAACAATATCGTGAACCAAAAACACGCAGTTATTTTTGTGGAGGTATTATACCTCATTCTACTAATCTATTTATATTCAAGAGAATAGAGAGTTTCAATAGGGTAGTATGACAGTTGGTGAGTATTTAATGTTTTTCAATGACATATGTATTACTCACTTGACATGGTTTACGATGGTTACTTCTAGATATGGAAGTTAGATATGGGTGTATGAGGAGTCATTTTATCCATTGTGGTTCCCCTTTGTAATCCCATTTATGATGGATTTCAAGAGTGGGAACTGTTAAAAATGATCTTTTTATCCGAGGGACTACATGTACCTTGATCTGGTAGTGGGAAACATGGGAATTATTTTTTAGAAGCCGCTAGAAGGTACTAGTCAGCAGGATCTCCATATGTGAAACCTCCTCATGGACGTTATTATCCTCATGGACATTCATCCCAAGATTTTCATGGAGGAAAAGTTTATACTAGAGAGTGATCATGATATCCATGTAATGGGACTAGTTACACGAAACATTATTTCCCAAACTAATGTGATGAAGAGGGAAGGTCGGTTGCAGATGGACCCACACAACATAGTCATCACTGAGATCTGGGTTCTCCCAAGCATGGTTAGGGTGGCCCCTTGGGAGGAAAATATGTCATAGGAAGAATAGGGGATGTAGAAGGATGATCTAATGTTGTTGGGTGATGAAATGAACAATATCAACCACCACAACAACCACCATGTAGCCAATTCAAAGATCAGGGAGCTGGCGGTCAGGACATTGGGAAGTAGCAGGTCATACCGGGTTATGACCTAGAACCTCACTAGACCATAGATGGTATGATATATATTTATTATACAGTATATAAATTACAATTTGACATATGTGTGAGTTACTCCTTTCTATATGTGTCCCTTATGTGATATCTAGAGCTCCCCATTGAGACCATAACATAATAAGTTTTTGTTGAGGTTCTAACTCGGTGTGATTATTCAATATCAGTTATCCCCCATAAGTGAAAGTTGATTCATTATGGAGACAGTTTATCATAGGGCCTCTTGTTCATCACTGTGTAACCTCATAATATTATATTTATTAAGGGTTTTTATATAGTCTGGGTCCATATTTTATGTCATCATTGATGGATCTCATTCCTTAAGACAGATGGGATCATATTTCCCTTCATTGTTGAGAGATATCTCATGGCTATGTGAGTAGGCCTTTCATACAGGGGTTTTTATCCAATAAACCATCAATTAGATCTTTTATACCTTTTTTGTTGTATCTTCAGACATCTATATTCCTTTGACAGTTGAGTAATATATGTACACCTACACCAGAAAAAACATAGGACTATCTCTAAGATATGAGATGGAATTCTTCCTTAACATTCAGTCTATGACCATATTGATAACAACTTAAATTGATAAAATAACCCCTAATGGGATCCACGAGATGATGGTTCAATTGGATGGCCTTTTAGTGAAGTGATTTATTATAACCAGTGTGTCCCCCTTGGATAGATTCAATTTTATTAATGAAAAAGGATGAAAATATATTGTAGTTTTATGTAGATTATAAATTCCTAAACCAAGCATCGATTTAGAAAATGTTCCAATTACCAATTATTTACAATATATTTCACCAAATGTGATGAATTATTTGGTTCTTGTAGAACCATCTCATGTTTAGCTACTCTTAGATGATGGTTCATGAGGTTTATATTATGAATATGGTATTTTGATGTCTTTATGAACATTATGTGTTTCTGATGGTCCCTTTTTCTGAGAAAAAGTATACCTCTTTTTTTATGGATGTGATAAACTACATTTTTTATCGTTATTTAGACCAATTTTCAGTTTTCATCATTGATGAAAAACACATTTACTCTATGATAGAGGAGAATAATGCAGAGCATTTTGGGATGTTCTGAGACTTATTGTTGGTGTTTAAACATTATGGTGATCTCTCAATATAGTTTTTTTTGATCCATAAGGATCATTTACAAGGTAATGTGATTTTTTAATGATTTAATTGTGTACTTGTTGATGATTTAATGGGTAAATTCTTGGGATCCATTCAAGATCATGTCTGAGGTGTAAAATTTCCATGGCATGGTGGGGTACTACATGGGGTTCGTGGAGGAACTCTCTGAAATTATATCCCCTTTAACCACCTTGATGAAAAAAGAATCTTTTTTTCAACTCTGATTAATGTCAAAGATCCTTCAGGAAGTTGTGGATGACATTAACCAATGATCATGTGGTGAGACTACCAGAGGATGGCATATAATATATAGTGTATTTTGATTTATATGGAGATGGGGTGTATAACATACTGATACAGAGGTAGATAGTGATCATATATGGGTTTTTTAATTTTATACCCTGATAGAAAAACTATGTTTCTCACATCATATGGTTAACAACAGTAGTATTAAATCAAAATTTATTGAGTAACTATCATCTGGAAGATCACTTTTTTGTTTAGTCAAACCAACAGAGTCTCAATTATTTCCTAACACATAATGATCTAACCTTGATATACAGATTCTGGTTGGAGTTCTTATAAGACTATAACAAAGAGGTAATCTATACTCATTGAACTTGAAATGTGGTGGTAGATTACCATAGTATAATGTCATGTAATCTTGTAGTAGAGTAGGTTTTGGAGTAGTTTGATTCTTAATAACAAACCTTGGTGGAGAATATGGGTTCACATTATCTTCATGAAATGGTGTTAACTAATCCTCTTCTCGACCATGTGAGGGGGAAAAATTTGGAGACAATGAATGTATTGATATTAATGATTAGATATCCCTTGGAAATTCATCATATGTATTTATGGAAGGAGGGGTACACATTGTCCCTTTCTAGGGGAGGAAGGTGCTTTTGGTCATGATGGGAGAGGAGGTGATGATGGAGTTCCACACTTAAAATTTTGATATAAATCTTGTAGTGGAAGATATGTTCAAGGCCTTTAGCGGAAAGTATGGTGGGATGAAATGAAGAAGAGTATAATGATGTTCATCTCTTGGTGTCTAAAATGTATGTAGGTGATGTCAGAGAACTTGTTTCCTATTAGATTGAAACAACCTCTTAATATCCAGAAGTATAAATCAAATAGCATATAAATTGTCTTTAAGAAAGGAATATAGTGAATAATTAGTTTCCATGATGCTATCTTGGTTATTTTTGAATCACTGGGGAAGATAACATAGTTCGTTCAGATTAGGGAGTAGAGTTATAAAGAGATTATATGGTATTTTTACCTGCGAGAGTTCCTCCACCTCCATGGTGGTACCCATGAAAATTCTAAATAACTATGATAGGAGTTTTACATCATAATTGCGGAGAGCTACCAGTGAAATATTTTAGGACATTTTAGAACCTATGTTGGGTTGGTGAGACCTCTTTCCACTTATCATTACCCATACACTTAGAGTGAGTGTATTAAATCATATATTTTTCATAGTTCAGGAAATATATGCAAGATACTTGTAATTTTATTGACTAGGGAGAGCTAGAAATTGAGGATAGAGACACCTTTGTTGATTACCTAATGTAAATTGATGATGCACTTGAGATAATTATACAAGGATGGATCATTTCCTTGTTTCATGGGTTTTGGTATCATGGGAGCCTCTAAGAGATATTTTGAGAGTGTGAGGGTTATTTGGTGACTCTGTATCCTCACGTTCTTGTTTATAGAATCCATTTAAAGGATACAAATCAATACTGGGGGAATAATTTAGTTACACTATTTTTCCTTGTAAAAAATTTAAATATATTATTAAATGTTTTTAGATCAAGGTGCTGAGATGATGTGAGATTCCACGATATGATGAGCTTAGAATTGTTATTATAAAATGATTAAATATATGAATATCACACATATAGTATTTTTTTATAATTAATAAAATTCCTCATGGGTGGAGACTAAAATCATAAATATGAGTCCACAGTTGAATCTAGATGGGTTTACCCTAGGTGTGACTGAATGTTGGTCAATAAGGGACGTTTAGATGAGGGAGCTTCTTGTGGGTGAGTTAATTTAATCAATTAATTTGAATAACTTATTTATTTAATAAATATTACCTAACACTCCATATATAAATATTATATTATGAATACATTGTAGTGTTATCCATTTAAACCATTTTAATTTTAAGAGTATTATGATAGAGTTATTTTTGTGGCACATAGACATATTTAAATGAATGATTATCATATTAAGGTTGATTGAGGAGAAGTGAACACAGATGGTCCCCTCTATCATTGGAGAACACCATATTCCCAAAAAATATAACAATAATCAAGTTAGGTAACATCAATTGAAATTTTTACATTTACTAAATGTTTTATGTTTAATTTTATCTTATATTCTCGATATGTGGTTTACCTTATCATTCACATGAGCATTGTAAACTATGATATTATTAATTCATGATTATTATCATTAATTCACATGTTATCACCCCTATAAATACGAAAATAATAATAATTGTGTAAAAAATATTTTATGATGATAAAATAAATTTTTTATGAAGTTAATCACCATATGTTTATTGTGTTCATCATCATTGGACTATGGGGTTGTAGTACGACATTTCTGGTGAGGGTTAGAGCATGATTAAACCACCTAATTCACAAATTTTTCACATATAATGAAAATATTAAAAAACAAAGGATGGTCATGATATATCATAGGTTTAAGATGGTTCTCTGTCGATCCATTATCTGAAACAGTGACATGATTGAGCGGAAGATGGTGAGAGGTATGTCGGGCTGGGTGTGGGCTTTATAAGAATGAACATAATCTGTTTTCTTGCCAACAGAGGCTCGTAAATAATGACTAGAGGTGATTCTCATCAGTTTTAGGTGGTAGATGGTGGAAATCAAGTTGGAGAGGATGAATCTGGAGAACGATGTGGAGAAATGGAGTTTCTTTATAGTTCATTACACGACATGTTGTCTAAGAAAACATGTCATGTAGCCCCACCCTACAGGGATAGCTAGGGTTTCATGGATGATAAGGATCACATGCTATGGGGTTGGGTCCACATACCATGCGATCCTCCTCGAATGGGTAATCCTCATTACAACTACATATGACAAGGACCCCATAATGTAGGACACACTATGTACTCAGGGACTACACGGGTCTGGGCTAATAACCTATCATGTCAAGGTACAAGGTCAGGTCTTTGGGTATGACCAAACAAACATGGACTTGAATAGGTGTACAAGGGTAGGAACCAAGTGGTTGAGACGCATTATGTGGGAACCTTTAGATGTCTTGTATATTGATATGGACTTTGGGATATTTCTAGAGGAGAACATAACAAGATAGAAGTGAAGGGCCACATAATGTGTGGACTAAAAAAATGTCATGTACCCCTACAATAATTTCAACCTCACATATCACCTTAATATAGACTTAGATATTTTCCCAAGAGTATCTGATCTAGAGTTGTTTCCCACATAGAATATGATGGTAGAATTCATAGTGGATTTCACGATACGACATGTAATTTTCCATGAATGAAATTTATTTTGGAAACACTTTAATATTAAAGTTACCATATTGGATCATCATTGTGAGAGTATGGGGTTGGATGCCCCCTATCATACTAGAATGTGGGTCCCCAATACATTTGACACTAGTTGAGTGGGGACCCATAATATTCTAAAATGAGTCCTATATAAATTTAGTTTCATCCCCCTATCACATAATGGTGTGGGTCCTTTATCAAAATATACAAAGTAAAACCCCTGACTTACATGGGAATGGATCATCTATACTTTGAGTTATATCCCCAAGACACAATAGGGTGTGAGTCCTCAAACCATATAAAAAATAGAATCCCCCTACCGCATCAAGGTGTTGTTACTATAACAATATATTGTGTGGAATACACCTATCATAGAAGGGAGAGGGTCCAATTTTGGATACGTTCACCCTTTGATCTAAGGATCAGTGGGGAAGTGTGAATACTCATCATGAATTATTCCGAAAAACACGATTGATTTTGGGCCTTAATGATGAACCATTATTGGTGCGGCTAAAATCTTCACTAGGTGTTGTACTGTGATATGGATATCCCCCTTTCTCTCTCATCTGGGATTATTTTCGATAATATATATATATATATATATATATATTATTGGGTTTAATTTCCCACATTGTTTGGGTTCAGTTGACAAATTCAACTGTATAATATATTTCTCCCCATTTGGATTTTGGGGTGCCCTAATAGTTTTGTATATACACACCCCAACATGGGATTTTCCCTCACATGTTGTGTATTATATAGATGATATTTAGAACGGTGGTAATTTCAGTGGAGGATAAGGAATCATTGGTGTATTGAACATGTATGGTTGTCAGGCTTAGACATCAATATCCAAGAACTCTCATATTACCTTTATTCTAATTTTTTCTTGTTTGGAATTAATTTTTTGGGTATATGATCTTTTTTATTGAAAGTTGGTTTTATTATACAATAAGATGATGTATTACCCATAGGTTATTGAAATTTTGTTTTACTCTAGATGTTACACCTTGTTTTTAAGATTCCTATATGTTTTTTTAGATAGGGTTGTGGGAATGAATACATGAACACTAGAAAATATCCTCCCATTTATATTATGTATTCTCGTAACTTTTCAGTAGCCCTTGGCCTATTGAAAGTGGGATTGAGGTTTTGAAAAATTGACCTCCCACTGGTTAGTTGATCCCTGGTAGGTCGGGTCATTATAGAACCAAACCAAAATATTCATTGATTAGTTGATAAAACTATTTTTTTTTCTATAAATCTTTTTTCAATGAAATTTGGTTTGTATATTTTTCAATGTAATAAAAAATCACATCTCATAGTTTATGTATGACAAAAATGTTGGGTATTATTCTATGATTTATATATATCTTCAAATGATAAATCCAGTTCTATATCTAGCTAAATGACATTTATATAACTATTAGAGGATTATTAACAAAATATTTATAATACGAATTATATTATAATAACAAAAAAATGATCAAAAAATGAAATTGGTAAAAAATGGATGAATTAAAAAAATCCACTCAAATGGAAATCAACATCACAATAAGAACATTGAATGAAAAATCTGAATCTTTTAGGAAAAAATAAGTATATAATGTTATTTATAAATACTGATTGATTGTGACTTAACAACTCTCCTTCAATTAAACTATAATAACATGAGACTTTAAGATTTGTTTTCTTATGATAATGTCAAATATGATTGATATATTTCACTACATGAAAAAAAACTAAAATTATACCATGGTATACATAAATCAATAAATGACATCGATTAAATTTATAGGTATTAATTTGACTAAATGAATTATAAAATATATTAATATGAATTTTCATATAGAATGGTTAGTTTTAATAAATTTAGATAATTTATTAATTTGATTATCAATCTATATTCTTGTGGAATAATATTTTAATTGAATATTATTAATTATATTAATGTTAAATGATAAGAAAAAAAATTATAATTACTGATTAATGATAGATTTATTAATTTTTTATAAAATTAAATAATAATAATAAATAGTATTTCAAAAATATATTTTCTTATAAAAGGTGTTTCTCATTTTATTTTAAATTTTTCCTTAAATATTAAAATATGAAAAGATATAAAAATAATTGGATAAAATAAAATTTATAATAATTCAATATACATTTCTTAAAAATAATACGGGATTTATAATATTACTATTATATAATAATGAATTGGAAATTAATGAAAAAAATTTCTAAGACTAAATAAGTGTTTCATAATTGAATTTATTGTTATAAAAATGTTGACATTAATTTACAAACCCATATTATACATTTTAGAACATTAGTTATAATTTTTAAACATAAATAAATTATATAATTAGTATTTTGAAATAATTTATATATATATGTGTGTGTTGAAAAGAATAAAATGAATAAAATTTTGGGATTATACATTTCAATAAAAAAGATATATCTTTTTTAAATTAGTTTATTTACTGATAAATCATGAAAAAATACAATATTTTCTAAAAAATGAATTTTATTGATATATAAGTATATAAGTGAGACATGGAATTTTATAAAACCCTTGAATTCATAAAATGTCATTTATTGAATAGTTTTATGTGATTTACTGATATAATTTTAAATTTATAAAACCATTGTTTAACGTTGTATGAAAATAAATATTTCAAAATAATTGTTTTAAAATATGATATATTAAATATTTTCTTGATTAAAAATCCATATAAATTTTTTTCTGATTTAATAAAAAAAATTATATTTGAAATTTTTTTAACATTGATTATGTTACCCCACACCATAATTTTTATCTTAAAATGAACTTTTTCAACGAAATAGTTTGTACATGTTATATGGGTTCATAATAATAATAATTTCCATAACTCAACGAATTTTTATTAGGTAATGTTATTTTAATATTTAAAATAATAATCTCAAAATTATTACATTATTTATTTTTTAAATTTTCCCATTAAAATTGGTTTTTGATGGAGAATGTGGAGTTACTACGGTAAGGGTAAATTAGTGTTAAAGTAGTTTAACATTGTTAAAAAGGTTAAAACATGTAAAAACATGTTTGATATTGGATTTTTGGAGGTATAATTTACCTTATATAATTAAAAATTCTATTACTGGATATTTTTATGCCACATTACATTAATAATTGAGTTTTATTTTTGAGAAATGATGAGTTTTTATAAATGTGTCATTTTTTCACTTATAAAAGGAGAAAACCTCATTCACATTTCATCAACTATTATAATGCTTTATATAAACCAAAATTAATCTCTAGTATCTATTAAAAACCCACTCTATTCATTTAAATCTGTTGTCTCACAAAAATAATTTCCTATGGAGTATTATGGAGCTTCATAAGGGACAACATTCAAGGGAGTGGTAATAGTCTCCAACCCGCCTTTCTAGTTCTATTATTATTCGACACCACTAATGTACTATCAATCCATTACACTATAATACAACTAGAATTTTTGTTATTATTATTTTTTTTATACTAATGGTATATCAATTTAATAATTTCCTCCCAAATTATCATAAAAATTGTAAATGTTCTCTTTTGTGAGTGTGGACTACAACCTCCACGAACATTGTTTTAAATTTTTCTTATCTACCTTAAACAACAGGTTATAAAATTTTATTTAATAAAAAAATATAATATTTACAACATTATTATAATTTAAAAATGATAATTATTTATTTTCTTATCCCCTCAAATTCCATAAAAAATGAATGTGTCATCCGTGCGTACATGAAAACTTTCAGCATCATGAAATGATATGTTTTTTTCACAAGAACATAAAAATGATATATTTAATAACTAATTTTACCTAAAATAATAATATTCCATCACCATTAATATTATATAAGAATAATATTGGGAATTCCTTATGTGTGAACAATGAGAAACAATCATAGAAACGTTTTCCATCTTAAATAAGCTTATCAAGGAACCTTTATAAATTTGGATCTATTTTGGGATATCCTATAAAATTTATAAAATTCTTATAATGAAATAATAAATAAAATAAACTGAAAAAATCTATATATTATTTCTTTATTTTACAACACCATTTATCATAGTCCAGAAACCAAATATATTATGAAGAAATTAAACAAACAACCTCGAGTAAATGACGTAAACTTGATCTGTATTAAAAATAAATATTTAATTATATTAAATAGAATTTTAAAAATAAAATAAAGATTAATGGGTTATTTATTATATATTTAATGATATTAATTTAATTTTATTAATGTTATGTGCATGTTCAGAGTGATTTCATACATAAGGTGAAGGGATCATATGTACCTCCTTCTTTAATTTTCAGTTACAATTTCCATTTATTTTAATAAATTTTTCAAGATTATTGAATTAATTGATCTCTTGATAATGACTTTGATTTAGTCTTTAGTAATTTTTTGAATCAAAATTATGAAACCCACTTCCTTATCATTGGTGTGATCATGTATATGATTTATATATGGTTTATTTTCCTTACACAAAACAAAAATGTATGATGTCCATTATGTGATGGGTGGGATCATAATTATATATCTCTCCAATTAAATGGGTAAAGATTTCATAAAATGAGATACCATGTATTTTGTATGAAGGGTTATCTTATGCACAATATGTTGTGTGGATGGTGGTCCTAGGATTATATATCTCTTAAATGAATTGGGTAAAGGTTTATGTCTAATTAGATGTTATTTATGGGATTAGGAAGTGAACATATTTCATCATGGGATGTTATCAATAGTTTTTAGGGTAATGGGATGTGAACCCCAACCTCTATGGGACTATTTATAATAAGTTTTTGAGAATGTGTAGTGAACCAAATCTAGTATGAGAGTTTTTACTCACTATGATATTTTACTAGGAGAGACCCCAAACTTATTTTTTATCATGTAATGTATTATATTATTTCAACATATTTCATGATCTCATGATTTCATTTCCATATAGCAGGATTACATATTTATGGATGTCCACATTATGTTATTATGTATGAATTCAATATTTTATATTCGTGTTCCTTTTTAACGTTATCACACACATTTGCATATCTTATTCTGACTTTTGAAATCAGATATTAATAACTTATTCTTACCCTTACTAAGTATTTCAACTCCCCCTTTATTATTTTTTCATTATCTATGTTATGATGATATGTATAATGTATGAGAAGTTAATATGTCGGTTTGTATGAGTTAAATTATAGAGAAATGATCATAAGTAATTTTTAATACGTTTCTTATGTAACAAGTCCTCAAATATACTATACCATCCATTCATGGTATTGTGAGATTCTAAGCTAAATTTAAGGGATAAATTATATACATGATGTATAAATGATATAATGATTATCTTGGGTCGCTATATTTTGTATCAGAGATGGATTTAGTTTTTCCGTAATTAGTTTAGTATTATTTAGGGAATATGATATGAGTAATTTTGTAAAAATCCAAAGTATAAGTCTATGAGATTATTACAAGTAAATGATATCATACTTATTCTTTAGTAAAATTTTGAGTTTGTGGTTTTTGTAGAAGTGGAATACCTTCCTACATACTACAAGAGGATATAGTCTATGAAACATATTTACATAGGGGTAATACCCTCAAAAAGGGAATTTTGGGTATTAACTCAATCGTTACCTAGTGCATAAAAAATAGGTCTAACTAGACACCTAGTTTGACACTCTTTGGGGATATTCCTTTTCTGATCATGTTCTATATAATAACCACTATAAATAATTTATTTCCTAGTAACATATATGTACTAGGTAGATAAGTATATGAGAACCCAACTTTAGGTATACTAGGATGAATCACATATGAAATAGGTTGAAATAAAGAGGATATATTTTGATTAAATAAAGATATAGGCTAAAATTTGAATGATATATGTCAAATAAGATTTTTATTTCTTCAAATATATGAATTTTTGGTTAACATGCTGGTATTATAAAGTAAAAAAAAATCACGATATAGTTCTTTTGGTTCTCTAGGGTACTTCACTAAGAATAATAACTGTTCATAACATATGTTAACATATTATTGGTTATAGTAATGGATGTAAGTAGATTGAAATGAGTTAAATATGGGTTTAAGAGATGATATGAGGATTAACTCAATAATAAACCAATTATAATGATAAATAAACTGAGAAATCTATTGATTATTCCAAACCAATTATAATTCATATATGAATAATCATTGGAGAATAGTTGAAATGTTGAACCCACCAAAGAAGATAAGTATTTTGTCTCATGAGAAATAAATTGATTTAGGTTATGAAGGAAATAAATTATGACATCCAACATGTCAAAAATTTGGGTAGAAGAACCATGAAAATTTCCTCAAGGGGACTATAAAATGCATTACATGAGGTAAAAGAGGTAATTATAAAAAATGTCGTTAATGGAAAAAAATAATGATACAATGAAGGAATATAATTTTAATTGTAAAGTCTTCAAAATTACATGTATTTTTTAATTATATGGGAATTTTACGAGTCCTCGAATATTGAAGGTGCGTGATTCCAAGGCCTGGTGTGCCTGGAATTAATTTCTGAATTATTTTTGAGTACCTTTAGTAAAGGTGTGAGTTGCTTTTTGGAACATTTAAACTGGAAATTGGAATTGAAATATAACGGAACCATTGAACTCGCTGTTCCGGTATTCGCTTAAGGAGACCTTTACCTCGACCATAGTAGGTCAAGGATGAAAGGTAGTTTGTCACTTTTTTGTGGGAAAAAAAATATTTAACATTTTATTTTCATTCTTGAAAACTCCTTTGATTTATTGTGGTGGGGCCCACAAGAGTTTATCCTCCACATTGAATGATCGTTGGTGGGGACCAAACGAGCCTAAAATCTCGTCCAATTTGAATTTAATGAAAAGGATCACCCAAACCCTCTTAATGAGGGAAACCCCTTTAAATTCCTCATTAATTAAGAATTAATCCATGGACACCCTCCCCATTAATTTTTCTCCCATTTGATTATTCCTTGTGAATTGATTAATGTTGCCAACTTTTTATGGGCCAACAATTTAAAATTGGACAACCATTTTTTATTTTTGTTTGCTATTTATATTGAGAGAATTTATTGGGATAAGGGTTGGAAAAGAATTTAGGAGAACTTGGAGGAACACATCCTCCAATGATGAACACTTCTTCAAATGAAGAAATACAACGTTCTCCAACAACTTCAACTCCTTCCTTGTGACATCCTCCAAATGTGGACATCTTCAACAATGAAGAACCTCCTCCATAGAAGAGAGTTTATCCGATGAATGAGATCAGGATCAGAGGTGTTTGGCAGGAACAAATAACGTCGACATCTTCGACGTCCTTCTCACAAAACAACAACAAATATCCGAGGTAGTAGTTTAATTCTATGTGATTAATATTTCTCATGTCCTTCCCTTATAAACAAAGAATTCAGATCAACTCTCTCTAACTTGTGGATCAACAAATGTTTTCTTTTTTGGGTTTCAAAATAATGATAGATAGAGGTTGTGGGATTTGTGGTTTTTAATATCTTCCATAAACGTTCTTGATTCAAATTTTGTGAACCTCTTGCTACCACTCTAAGGCAGAGAGTGCGGGAGAAACAAACATGGCCAAACCTCTCTGTATATGCCGGTACTCATCTGTTTGTTTATTCACAACAATAGAGACGACACGACTGCGCTTCCCGACAAAAGACAACCACGACTTGTTTTCGCAGTGGTGAAGGATGGACAGTCGGCTGAACCGGCCACCGACATAGGTGCGGCACGCTACGACACGACTTGACCCGCCATGGAGGATCGCCACACCGGGGTCTCTGTCGCCCAATGGCCTCCATCGCCCCGCGGCCTCACCGCCTCGCGGACCTCCATGGCCCCACAACCTCATCGCCCAGTGGCCCTTCGCCACCCCGTGGCCTCACCGTCCTGCGCCCTTGCTTCCCAATGACCATCTGAGGCCCCATGAACTGGCTACCCAGTGGCCATCCGTGGCCCCCGTGGCCTCGCAGTCTCGCAACCCTCCGTGGCCTCGCGGCCTCGCCGCCCTCGTGGCCCCTTTGCCTTACCTTACTTGTCGCTCTGTGGCCCCCACGCCACCCTTCATGGTCCAGGCCAGGCACAGCGGGATGGGATGACCGAAACTGGGTTGGGTTGGCCTAGGCCGGGTCGGGCTGATTTGGTCCCACCGGGTTGGCCCGGACCCAGACCAACTATGAGCTTTACGCTCTTTTGCCCATAAATTTGGCACCGGACATCCATTTCACAAACAATCTATAGCTCCGGAAACCCTGTAGTGCGATGGTACCATTGGTATACCCCAAATTTGATTTGGATAAAGTTGGGGTACGGTCGGGTTGGATCAAACATGAATCCAACCGGGGCCTGGGAACTAAAAGGCTAATAACTTACAGACCAGACGCCTGATTGAAACATTGTCTATTGCGTTTAGCCCCTTATGATGTGGTGGTTATTTGGGATAATTTTTCATTGGATGTTGTGGCAGTTGGAGTATCAACCAGTGGCTTGAGGAGAAGACCCTCTCGGAGACGCGCATGCATAGTACGGGAACCCTGTAGCTGGCTGTGACGTGAAGAATGAAGATTGATCCTGTGTGGGTCAGCATCTAGAAATCATATGTGGGTCAGCACCGAGTGATCGTGTGTGGGTCAGCATCGAGTGATCCTATGTGGGTCATCATCATCAAATCCTGTGTGGGTCAGCACCGAGCGATCCTGTGTGGGTCAGCACCGAGCGATCCTGTGTGGGTCAACAGCAGAACCTCTTAACAGATTAAGATGATTCAGTAGTTACATCTAATTATCTCTACTACTATACCTAAGAATTAACCCGTGTGAGCCGAGTCTGTACTTATGTGTTACATTCCTTTGAGAAATACCTCAGTGGTATTCTTCTATGTGGCGTACTGGTGTGGTACTTACCTTCGAGGTATTCTTTCTTTTGTGGAAGAGTTGAAATTTGGGATTTGAGTTGGACATTGTGTTTTCCTCATTATTGAGATTGGTATACTTGATAACTTAGGTCTATGTATGTCCATATACCTAAGTGGGGTTGTCAATTGATTTCAGGCCTTGTGGTTTATCCATAGTTGATTTTGTGAGACCTTGAGGGTCTCGGGGTCCCTACTGAGTATCGTTATACTCACCCCTGCACGGGCTATGCCTGTACCCTGTTGTGTATGGTGCAGTCAACAGACGGCGCTGACGGAGGAAAAGAGTACCAAGAATGGAGGTGGCTCGAAGGTGGGAGTTAGACGAGGCAAACCACAGAGACGGTCGTTTGTGAGCTGTACCTACCATTCAGGTAGGATTCCAGGTGGACGATCTAGGAGCTGCTTTTCACCTATCACCCATCATGTACTTTCTATCTTTCCATGTACTTTCTAGTTTTTCTTGTATTCCGAAACCTTTTACATATTGTACTCACTCTATTTACTATTAAGTTTACATGATTTTATATCTTCATGTGTGCTTGGTTGTGTGGGTTACATGTTATAAAGTTAATGCCTTCCTAGTTTTAGGAAATACGCCTTTTGTGCTAGTCTCCACCCCGTTCCCATTGGAAGGTGGGATTGGGGTAGTCACGACACAGTCCCCGGGGGACGGTTCATGACAAATTGGAATCAGAGTAGTCGGTTATCCTGTAGAACATAGAAATCTGATATTTTAAACGGAAATATTTTTTTTGTGTAGTGAGTATGGCTACCAGTTTAGAGAATCCAGTGTTGGTACGGAGACTGAGGTATCCATACACCATGACCCTGACTTCTGTTTTTTGACTCAGTTCAAAAAAACACCGATTGTGTGAGTGTTTTGAAGAGTTTTTGTTGTTATCTCTTTGAGTTAGCTCACTAGGTATAACTTAATGATTGTTCCACACTAGAATTTTTTCAAGATGCCTCCACGTAGACAGACATATTGTGATTTTGATGTAGTAAGCACTGATAGCCCATCGAGCGACGAGGCCTCAGAGCAGGGCCCTCTTCAAGAAGAGGCACCAGTAGTGGCACCTACGGTACTATTACCCATTAGTCCACTGATGCCACCAGCCCCATTAGTAGAGGATGCATGTCGCTTGAGTGCATTGCATGAGTTCCAAGGCCAGAGGCCACCTAGGATCTGGGGAGAGACGGACCTATAGGAATTTGAGGATTGGATGGAGGCTGTGGTGAGAGTCTTTTGATTGGTACGGACATCGGCCGATCTCATGGTGATCCTGGCCACCAGTCTTCTACAAGCAGCAATAGGAAGATGGTTGATCTTGATGCTCCAGGCTCATGATGATGTTATAATTCTCTAGGTAGACTTCGAGAGCCCATTTCGAACAGAGTTTGTCCCAGCGACTCTTCACGCAGTGCACATTCAGAAGCTACTTCATCTGCAGCAGGGCACCGTGACTGTGGACTAGTACTCAGTGTGGTTCTCTGAACTCTCATGATACTCCAATGATATGGTGTGGAACCCATTCATCAGGGCCCGAACCTTCGATAAGGGACTCTGGCGGGAGATTAGGGCACGATTATCTCACTCAACATCCCGGCGCAGGAGGGGGTGTTAGAGAGAGCTCTTTTAGTATAGAGTTTCCTTGCTGAGTAGTCACCAGCAGCGAGACCCACTACCAGTCATCACATAGTGGAGTATTCTGCAGCTGGCAGTAGAGAGATGTCGCAATGGTCCATGAGGACCAGAAATATAGGTGGACGACCACATGATTCGAGTTTGGTTGTGCAGGGAACCCGAAGTAGAGCCAGTCATGCCCAGAGTAGGTAGTCTTACACATGCAGCGGGCAGTGTCACGTGGATCATGACTATCTGACCTGCTATATGGATGATCATCAGACGGTCGAAGGACCACCTAGGTAGAGACAGTGGTTTGACTGTGGAGGTTCGTAGGGTGCCGGAAGACATGACAGGGGATATGACCATGCAACTAGAGGTGGGAGACGATTCAAGATATTACCGCCGCCACCACCAAGTGGTCCACCCCGACCACAGGAAGCATGAGGATATGGGCGAGCACATATCTAGACAGTAGAGGCCTAGGATCATGGACCTCCAGAGATGATACGAGGTATGATTTGTGTCTACTCTACCTTATCTGTATTACTTATAGATATAGGTTCAAGCCATTAGTTTATTGCCACTACCCTCGTTTGGAGCTCAGAGATTCTGACGGATCTGTTGGATCGATCCTTACGGTTGGAGATATTTATGGAATCATATTTGATGATTAAGCACTAGTGCGTGTAGTGAGAGCTTACTCTAGGAGGAGAGTGATTTAGCTGTGATCTCCTAGTAGTGGTGTTGAGGCGTTACAATTTCATCTTGGGTATTGACTGTTTATCAACAATCAATGCTTAGATAGACTGTATTAGGCACAAAGTGCAGTGTGTCCCCATGGATGGGACTGGGTTTACCTTCACCGGCATGAAGGGATCATTTTTATTATATGATGGACTTACCCAGAGGAGAGAGAAGTCGATCACTCATCATTTGGATAACCATACCTTTCGAGTGGTTGATGTGGATAGTCCAAGTTATCCTGTATTGGTGGACCAGTATTCATATTTCTTCCTTGATGATGTTACCGGTCTACCTCCTCATAGAGAGGTTGAAATTTACTTTGAATTGTACCACGAGATGACATCAATATCTACATCCGCATATCATATGGCTCCCACGGAGCTTCGTGAGATACGGGTACAACTGGAAGACTTATTGGGGAAATGGATCATTCGGCCTAGTGTTACTCCTTGGACAGCCCCGATTTTGTTCTCCAAGAAGGCGGATGGGATCTTGAGAAGTTGTGTTGACTATTGGCACCTGAACCAGGTTACTGCAAAGAACAACTACCCACTTCTGAGGATTGAAGACCTCTTTGATCAGGTGAAGGGAGAATGGTGGTTCTCAAAGATATATCTCAAATTAGGATATCACCATCGTAGCGTACGAGATGAGGATGTGAAGAATATGACTCTCAGATGTCGGTACGACCACTACAAGTTCTGGGTTATGCCATTCTGTGTAACCAACGCTCCAGCAATGTTCATGGGACTGATAAATTTATTTTTCCGCCATACCTTTATCTCTTTGTGATAGTCTTCTTCGACAACATTATGATCTACTCGGCTACTAAGGAAGAGCATTCCTATAATTTACAGGTAGTACTGGTCACACTCAGAGAGAACCATCTTTATGGTAAGCTATCGATGATTCAGTTTAGGATCTGAGAGGTTCACTTTTTGGGACACGTTATCTCAAAGGCTAGAGTTATAGTGGATCCAGTAAAGATTGAGGAGGTACTTGCTTGGGAACCACCCAGGAGTGTGACAGAGATACAGAGTTTCTTGGGTTTGGCCTGATACTACAAGAGATTTGTGCTAGATTTATCCAGAGTTGCAGCACCTTTATCATCGTTGATGAGGAAAGGGAAACCCTTTGTGTGGTCTGATAGATGCCAACAGAGTTTTCAAGAGATGAGGTAGAGGCTGACTAGTGCCCCCATCATTAGGCTTCAAGAGGATGGTGTGGGGTACGTAGTCTACTGCGACGCATCAGGGACCAGACTCTAATGTGTTGTGATGTAGGAGCGAGCATTGATCACATATGGTTCTTGATAGCTAAGACAACATGAGCATAACTATGATACCCTTGACCTAGAGTCAGTAGTAGTGGTCTTGTATTTGAACATGTGGCCACATTACTTGATGGGAGAGCATTTTATAGTCTACTCGGATAACAAGAGTCTCAGGTATATCTTCTCTTAGAAGGACCTATACCCGAGACACCGATATTGGCTTGAGTTTTTATAGGACTATGACATCGAGATAGTCTATACTTCTAGTAAGGTGAATGTTGTAGTAGAAGAACTCAGTCGGAGATCTGATATACAACTGCTTGGTGAGGCGACAGAGTAGTTGGCCACTTTGCAGACATCCTTTGTGAATCGGGATGGAGCAGTTTCTCTTCAGTCTCTTATAGTCACTCCCCCACTTCATTAGTGAGTCAAGGAGGAGAAACATGGGTCAAAATGACTATGAGAATCGATGTTCTCATATGTCTATTGGACTTGCACCTGATGGATTTTTTGTAGGTGGGGAGCACATCATTTTCTTCAGAGGATGTACCATGGGACCAGTGTCACTTAGGGAAGAAGTGTTGAGGGGGATCCACACATCCCCTCTAGAGGTACAGCCCGGAGTGGCGAAGATGTTCCAGGATCTTCAACGACAACACTAGTGGCTGAGGATGATGATATCAGTAGCACCATTTGTCTCTCAGTGCCTCATTTGTCAGAAAGTGAAGGAAGAACATCAGCTACCAGCTGTCTTGGTTTATCCTTTAGAGGTCCCATAGTGGAAGTGGGATGGAATAACCATGGACGTCGTGATAGGAATTACCCATAAATCCATGTGTCATGAATCAATCTGGGTGATCATCTAACGACTCATCAAGTCGGCCCACTTCTTACCGATTAGAGAGTAGGGTTCAGTTGAGAGCTTGAGACACCTCTATGTGCATAAGATTATGCGGATACATGGACTCCCCTCAATGATTGTCTCTGATAGAGATACACATTTTACTTCCTGGATATGGAAGGGGTTGAAAGAGTATTTTGGGACACAACTGCATTTGAGTACCGCATTCCTTTGACAGACCGATGGCCATACAAAGCGAACCATTCAAACCCTCGAGGACATGTTGTGTTCTTGGATCCTGGACATCAGTCACGACTGGGAGGATCACTTTCCTTCGGTGGAGTCTACATGCAACAAATACTATCACTACACGATTGGTATGACACCTTTTGAGGCATTGTACGAGCGACCTTACATATCACCTTTGTGTAGGACTAACTAAGGGGAGTCAGCACTGGTGGGACCAGAGATGGTTCGGGCTACCACAGAGAAGGTGCAGATCATCCCGGAGCGGATGAAGACTACCCAGAGAAGGAAGAAGTCTTATACTGACCGGATATAGAGACCTCTAGAGTTCTATAATGGCAACCAAGTATTTCTATGGACCTCACCCCAAAGAGGTTTAAAAGGATTTATTCGAGGCTGAAAGTTATCTTTGAGGTTCATCGGACCATTTCAGGTCCTCAGAAGAGTTGGGGAGGTGGCCAACCGCTTAGCTCTTCCCCCTTAGTTGGACCGGGTGCATGACGTCTTCAACGTATCCCCGCTGAGGAGATACGTGAATGAACCATCTCGTGTTATCGACCACAGTTAGCTGGACATCAATGATGGGGTGACGTTTTCGGAGCTTCCAGTTGAGATTGTGGATTGATATGAGTATTTCCTTTTTGTGTGGTTGAAACATCTAGTGCAAGTTCACTGGAAGCCTAGAAACCTTCACAAAATCTCATGGGTGTAGGAGGCTCACATTCTTTCTCAATACCCCCAATTGTTTCCTTAGTTTGTGTTGTGGATTATGGGGACCCCAAGCCATGAGGTGGAGAGAATGTAAAGACCCAGAAATTCCATGTAATATTTTTTAATTATATGGGTATTTTAAGAGTCCTAGAAAATTGAGGGTTCGTGATTCTGAGGCCCGGTGTGCTCGGAATGAATTTCTGAACTTTTTTTGTGTACATACAGTAAATGTGCGAGTGGGTTTTTGTAGATTTTAAACTGGTGATCAGAATTGAAATCTAAGGGAACCATTGAACTCATAGTTACATTATTTTATTAAGGAGACATTTACCTTGACAACAGTAGGTCTAGAGTGGACGAAAGTTTTTCACTTTTTAGTGGGAAAATAAAAATAAAAATATTTTACATTTTATTTTTATTCTTGAAACCTCCTTTGATTTATGGAGGTGGGGACCACAAGAGTTTATCCTCCAAATTGAATAATCGGTGATGGGGACCACCCGAGCCTAAAACCTCCCCCAATATGAATTTAATGGTGGGGACCACCCGAACCCTCTTAATGGGAGAAACCGCTTGAAATTCCTCATTAATGAGGAATTAACTCATGGACTTCCACCCTATTAATTATTATCCCATTTTATTATGCCTCTTCAATTGATTAATGTTTACAAATTTTTTTGTGCCAAAAATTTAAAAGTGGAAAAACAATTTTTATTTTGGTTGGATATTTCTTTTGAGAGGAATAATTGGGAAATGAGTTGGCAAAGATTTTGGGAGAACTAGGCAGAACACATCCTCAAATGAAGAATGCTTCTTCAAACGAAGAACTCCAACATTCTCGATCAAAATCAACTCCTTCCTTGTGAAATCCTCCAATGGTGGACATCTTCAACAATGATGAACCACCTCCATCAAAGAGTGTTTATTCGATGAATAATCTCGGGATAGGAGGCATGTGGTAGGAAGAACGAACGTTGACATCTTTGACATCTCTCTCGCAACACAACAAAAAATATCGGAGGTAGGGTTTTATTTCTATGTGATAAATATTTCCTATATTCTTACCTATTAAAAAAAGATCATGGATAAACTCTCTCTAACTAGTTGATCCAGAGATGTTTTCTTTTTCGGGTTGGGGAATAGTTATTGATGGAGTTTGTGGGGTTTGATGTTTTAAATATCTTCCATACATGTAATTCATTCATAATTTGTGGACCTATTTCTACCTCTCTAACATGGAGAGTTTGGGATAAACAAACATGGACCAACCTCTCCACATATTCTGGTGTTTATTTTTTTGTGTTCTTTGTGACGAAGGTGATGGCATGACTGTGCCGCCCGACGGAAGAGAACCGCAGCTTATTGCCGCATTAGTGAAGGATGGACGGTTGGCATAACCGGCCACCGGTGAAGGCACGACGCATGACCGCACCGCTCGGCCATCCCCGACAGACCATTGAACTGTGGACTCTCCCGCTGCACAGCCTCACCGCCTAATGGCCCTACACCACCCCGTGACCATGCCATATCCGAGCCCTTTGTGACCTCGCTGTCCCGCGGCCCTGCACAGCCCCATGGCCTCGCCGCCCAGTGGCCCTTCATGGCCCCACCATCCCGTGGTCTGGAAGACCCCGCAACCTCGCCATCTCAGGGCCTTGCAGCCCCCACACCCTCGCCATCCCACTACCCTCACGGCCTCGCCCCCATCACGTCTTCTGTGCCACCCTCACAGCCTCTCACTGCTTCATGACCCCCACGTTTCCCAACGTGGGTCGGGCCGGACCTTATGGGACAGATCGACCCAAACAGATTCAGGTGGGCCCATTCCAGGTCAGGATGGGTCGATGCGACTGGGTCGGACCAGAACCAAACCAGCTACAAGATTTAAACTCTTTTGGCCAAAACATTGGCACCAGACGTCCATTTTTGCGGTGTTGGAAACCCTGGTGCGAGACGGTCCCTTTGGTATACCACAATTGAGATTTGGATAACTTTGGGGTATGGTCGGATTTTATTGAACACGAATCCAACCGGGCCCTTGGAACTGTAAATCTAATAATTTACTGGTCGACCGTCCTATTGACGCACCATCTGTTTCATTGAGACCCCTATTATGTGGCGGTCTTTTGTGATAATTTTTCATGGGACATCGTGGCAGTTGGATTATAACCAATTTTTTGAGGAGTGGACCCTCCTGGAGATGCACAAGTTTTATACGGTAACCCTGTAGTTGGATGTGTCTTGAAGAATGAAGAGCGATCCTGTGTGGGATATCACCCAGTGATCTGGTGTGGGTCAGCACCAAGCGATCCTGTCGGGTCAGTACCTAGACATTCTGTGTGGGTTAGCACCGAGTGATACTATGTGGGTCAACACTGATCGATCATGTGGGGGTCTGCACCGAACGATCCTGTGTGGGTCAGCATCAAGAGATCCTATGTGGGTCAGCAGCAGAACCTCTTAAAAGAGTATGATGATTTAGTAGTTACATCTAATCATCTAAGCACTTTTACCTAAGAAATACTTGGTGTGAGCAGAGTTTGTACCTATGTGGTACATTATTTTATGGAATACCATGGTGGTATACTTCTGTGTGGTTTACCTGCATGGTACTTACCTTCATGGTATTCCTTCCTTTGTGGAACTATTGAGCCTTGGGCTTTGAGTTAGACTTTGTGTTTTCCTCATGATTAAGATGTGTATACTTGATTACTTTTGTAAATGTATAAGAATATACCTAATTAAGGTTGTTATTTGATTTCATGACTTGTGGTTTATCCTTATTGGATTTTGTGAGACCTTGAGGGTCTCAGGATCCCTACTGAGTATCGTTGTACTCACCCCTGCACGGGCTATGCCTGCACCATGTTGTGTCTAGTGCAGACGACAGACAACACTAACTGAGAACGAGAGCACCGGGACTGGAGGTGGATCTGAGGTGGATGTTAGAAGAGGCTAACTACAAAGATTTCCGTTCGTGAGCTGTACCTACCCTTCAGTTAGGATTTTTGGTGGAAGACCCAAGAGCTGATTTTCACCTATCAGCTGTCTTGTACTTTCCAGTTTTCTAGGTACTTTCCAGGTGGGATTGTATTCTGGACCCTTTTACTTACTTTACTCACACTATTTACTATTTAGTTTACTTAAGTTCGTATTTGTTGTGTGCTTGGTTCGGTGTGTTACATGTTATAAAGGAAATACCTTCCATGTTTTAGGGAATATGCCTTCGGTGCTAGTCACCGACCACTGGCATATGGAAGGTGTTCTTGGGTTAGTCACGCCACGGGCCCTGGGGGAAGGGTCGTGACATTATTCCTATGGATCCACTAATAATTCTATATTTTATATGTGAGGAATTTGTTCAGTTTAAAAAAAAATGAACCAATCTAAGGGTTAATGTGGAAAATCAATAAAAACTAACTCTTAAGTCACTAAAATAAAAAATTTCATATTAAATGACTGTTGTTGAGGTAAATAATTAATTTTCCCTCTATATTTTTCTATTTTTTGTGTCATGTAAGTCATGAACTATTAGGTATTGAGATATAAATAAATTTTTTTGTGTCATATGAATTTTTTCCTTGATATATAAGGATTCATCATGTTTTATGAAAACTTACCACTTATATATTCACCTATTCATCAAAAATGTGGATTCTATTAGAAAGATATCATTTATTTTTAGAAAGTAATAATAAAAAAATTATTATAGGTAAATATCAATTTATATTCTAAATCGACCAATGATCAACTACCAATGAATGGTTAATTAGGATATCCATATAGAAATTACCCCCATAGTTTGAAATTTATTATTGTAATGAATCAATTTATTTAAAAGGGGAAAGAAAAGACTTGAGATTTTAATATATGTTCTGCTCTAATTATTTAAAATATATTTTATGTCATTCTCCACATGAAACACCAAACTAAAATGAAACTCATATATGTTTAAATCATTAAACACATATGTTGTTTTAGTCCTCATGAATAGGTGTAACTGAATTATGAAATTTATTAATAAATATATTCATATATATATACACTTTATTTTGTAGAAACTTATTTGATTCATTATTTTGAATAAAAATATATATTTTTATACACTGTATTTTTAATAAAATAAAATTAATTATATTATAGGGAAATTAATACTTTAATAAAATATTATATTGATATATTAATAATATATTTGTTAGTGCTTTATAAAAAATTATAATTTCGATATATTTTATTTTAAATAACTGTTTTTCTATTAAAAATATTAAATTTTATTTTATACTTATCATTTAAAAAAATTGAAATTAAATAATAACAAAATTTACCAAATAAAATTTGTTGTTTGGATTTATTATTTGGATATCAGTTGATGATGATTTTTTGTTTTTTATTTAAAAAATATTGATTTTAGGAAAACAATTTATGATGCCATTATTCTAAATCAGATGAATTATGTGAAGTTATTTGAAAATTTTTGTGAATTTAAATTTTGTTAAACATTTTCCTAAGAAAGGATATAATTTATATGTGACTTTATTATTTTAAAAATATAATTTTTAATTTATAGGCTAATATTTTACATTCTAGAACATAAGATATATTATTGCTTTTTTTAAAAAAATTATACATTTAGTATTGAATATTATATTTTCCAATTATATTTGTTAATAAATTAAAATTTTGGATTAATCAAATTATAATAAGAATATTTTTATTTTTTTAGATTTTTAAAAAATGGTTGATTTTTAGATGAATTGTGAAAAAATAAAATTCCCTTCTAGAATAATGTATTTGGTTAAATTTTCGTCATATCAGAGAGACATATAATTTTATAAAAAACTTTAAGTGATAAAATAATTATTTTTAGGCCTTTTTTTATTTTTAATTATATCGTTTCAAATTTGTAAGACATATGTTTATGAATTTAAAAAGTAATTATTTAATCCTAAAAAATAAATTTTAAAATATTCTAAAATTTTATTTTGGATTGATTTTATTTCCACATGAAATGTTTTAGTTTTAAAAAAAATATCTATTAAAAATCAATAAAAAATGATAATATTTTCCCATGCATAAATCATGATCTTAAAATTAATTTTTCATGAAAAATTTATTTTATTTTTTATATATAATAATAATAAATTTAATCAATATAACTCATTGAAATTATATATTAGAAACAAATTTACATATTTAAAATTAGAATTTTCTAATTAATAAGTATGGTCGATTTTAATTTCTTCCATTAAAATTAGTTTCTAAGTGAGAAGGTGGATATACTAAAATAGTGGTATGTTAGGGTAAATGTAAATTAACATTGTAAAAATG
Source organism: Viscum album (assembly GCA_963277665.1). Lineage (NCBI taxonomy): Eukaryota > Viridiplantae > Streptophyta > Magnoliopsida > Santalales > Viscaceae > Viscum > Viscum album. The sequence continues at coordinate 1,289,359,202 of OY728138.1, read as the reverse complement.
TTTAAAACCTATAAAAAACAAGTTTTATATTGTATTTAGTAGGGAATATAATCCTTATCTATTTATAAACATAAATAATATTAATTATTGGATCCTTTAACCATCAATAGTAGAGTCAAATTATTTATAAATAATGAGTTTTTTTACAAAAAAACTCCCTTTCATTCACATATAATATGAGGCCAAATACAATCAATTTCTGTACCCACTATAATGGATTGGATTAGAATGTAACATATTATTTCCTCAATACCATCTACATTCCTTTGATGTTGTGTTATAACCATGAGACAATGCAATGCAACCATAAAGACCTACGCAATGGAGAACTTCCAATGGAGAAGAATTACTCTCAATCCATCCTTTCTAGTTCATTTATTATTCGACACAACTAAAGTAACATATATTCATGATGATATGATAAAAACATAATAATTAATAGGGTAATGTTTTTATACTAATTAAATATCTATTTTATAATTTCCTTCAAAATTATTATGAAAATTTAAAATGTTGTCATGTTTTTTTGTGAAGATGTGTGGAATTTTCTACCACCACATTAAATGGTATGTTCAAAAATATTATTTAAATATCTAATATGATGTTTTTTTATAATTCATAAATTATAACAATTTCATTTTTACCCACTCCAATTCTTTAAAAATAAAAGTGTTCCTTGTTAGTACATATGTGCTACCAGTTCCTTGAAATGTCATATTTGATTTTACATAACTACCTAAAAAAGATAATTTTAAAAACTAATTTAATATGTAAAAATAATAGTCTTTAAACCATTAATATTCTGTAGGAATAATATTTTTAAATCTATATTTTTTTAAATAAGTAATAGTCATTAATTATTTTTCCCTTTTAAATTGACAAATCAATAAACTATTCTTAATTTAGATCTATTGTGGATTATCATTTGAAACAGTATAAAAACATATTATAATTTATTAATTAAGGAAATAAAAATATTGAATTATAAATGTCATAAAGTTATTTCACAATGCATTTGACTATAGACCACAAACCAATAGTGTTGTGAATAAAATAACAGAACAACCTCAAGTAGGTGACATAATCAGAAAATATTTTGAAAATAAATAACAAATGTTTATAAATTAAATTTTTTAAATAAAATAAAGATGAGTTAGGTTCATGGGTTTATATTTCATGACCTTAATTTAATTATTTTGGAAGTAATTTTAGTCCAAAGAGTTCTTTTTTTAGATGAAGTTATGTGGTGTTCCACAACACCTTCATTATTTGTTGATGTCATATTCTATTACATTTTCTACCTTGTATCATTATTCATTTCATAAACTTATCAAAAATTATTATTTGTTTCCCTTATATATATTAACAGTAAAATATAATTTTAATTAAGAGTTTATATATGTTTTTACTTCCCTTTGAAATTTTAATTTATAGTGATCCAAATTCAAAGTAAGATTATTATTTATTATCTCATGTCTATAATCAACATAATAATTTTTTTTAAACATAAATATATTCTAGAAACTATCATTAATCATTATAAAACCCTCTTATACCAATTAACTTTTCATTTAAAATAATATTCCCTTTCCATAATATAAAATAACCATACTTATTTTTCATATTAGCACCCAAGTGGTTAATTTTTAATCTCTCATCTCATAAACCCCTCTAATTAATTAGATACAATGGAAATTTATGTTCAAGACCTATGTTACATTTATAATTTTGATAGTATAATAATATTTAATTCATTATTCACTTGGGAATCATTAAGATTTATCCTTTGGTTATTCCTTGAATCGGAAATAAGAAATGCACTTCTTCCTCATGTGTTTGATCATTCTTATTATGTTAGTATGGTTTCATTTACTAATGTGACATGCATATATATGATATTAACAATATGATATGTTGGACCAGAATTATATATCTTTAAAATTAATTAGGTAATGTTTTCATCTCATGAGAAAACATATATGGTGCACGATCAGTCATCCAAATATCATTGTGTTATATGAGAGGTGGGACCAAAATTATATAACCTCCATTGCATTTGGAAAAGGATAAAATACAGTAGGATGTTATTTATGGTATTAGTAAGTGGTTCTAATATACCATTGGACATTATCCACTATATTTTTGGGAAAGGGGTGTGAACCCAAATAACCATGGGACTTTTTCTAAAATACTTATTTGAATGAGGAGTAAATAAAATCCACCATGATAATTTTACAATGACGGTGAAGATTATAGGAGTGACCCATAAATTATGTTTATAATGCCTTTTACTATGATATTTGTATATATTTAATGATTCCATGATCTAATGCTTTGATATTTATATTATTATGATATTCCTATTTGTTTCTCATGAATGCTATATTTTATGTTTATATGCCTTACATACATTCTCATACCCATATGTTTATGTTACATTAAATTTGGATCTTTTATTATTATTGGTTATATGTACCAATAACTTGTGTTCGAGATCTGGGGTTTTTTATTCCATTCCACGTGTTGTTTAGATAAGTATTGTGTATGTAAAATATTTACTGGGGTCTATGTGAGTTTTATTACAGAGAAATCATCAAAACTATTGTGGAATAAGTTTCATTTTTTACTAGCCCTCAAAGACACATAACATTACATTCATGGGATTGTGATATTTTTATATGATATTTAATTTAAAAATTATAGAAATAATGTAAAATTTATTTTTGGTTTATCTTTGGTTTCTATATTTACTTAATTCCCTTGGGGATGACAAAACAAATAAAACACAAAAATCCATGATACCCTATTATTTCCACCAATAGAGGTGGTGGGTATTAAAATTTACCTTAGAACATAATGTATTTAGAAATAAATCATCATTCCTTAATCATGTGTCGAAATAAATTTAACATTTTCTTGCACAAATATTGAAATGGAATGTTCTTTCATACATTATTTAGTCTCCCCATATTGATGAAAATTATAATTATATCTCATTATTTCAAAAACCAATAGTGAGTTATATGATTTTGTTCAAGTAATAATCATCCATTACAATTTTAAATTTATTTTTTATGTTAATAAAAAAATTTATGTCGTGTTCATTTGTTTTAATATATTATTGGAAAAATGAAAAAGTGGGGAAATTGGGTAAAAACATCAATTTGGACAATAACATACAAGAAAAATGAAAGAGGACATCAATGAACAACCAAGATATCATTCTTCATGGGGAACAAAAACATTATAATGAATATATAAAAAATTAACATGATTAATTATGATAGAGTCAAATAATTCAATCTATTATAAAAATATAAATGATGATAAAAAATTGAATTATCCTTTTTTCTTATTTATTTCTCACAGTTTTTTAAAATTATTTTCTTATATTTTTTATATTATTTTTTAACTTTTTTCATTGATTTTTTAAATTTTTGTGGAATTTTATCTGTATTAATATTACAAATTCAACGATAATGCATTTTCTAATGATTATCCTTAATATTATAACTCGTCTACAGAAAATTGATTATTTTACTCAAGAGTAAGATGACTAATTAGTGATCAATGAATGTAGTGAATCATGGAAAACCAAAAAAACAATGAATAAATTATGTAAAATTATTCATTGAATAACCAATTAAAAGATGTATAGGACATGGTCATGGTTTTTTAATGTGGGTATCCAAAATAGGGTCTTAATTGGATCATAGTGTATATGAAAAGGAAGTCTAATTTAAAATTTAAGGGGATTTTCTTAAATTGATTTTCTCATGTTTTTGAGAAAAAACAATTTTATTTTCATAAATTTTTTTTAAATTAACCTCAAACGTTTATGAAATCCATTTTCATCATTACCTTTGAAAAAATATATATAGAAAAAATGTGGTCATATATAAACATGGCATAAATGTAGAATATTTTACCTCATGGGTTGGGAAAATTATGTTTCTATTCAAAATATTGTTAAAAAATATAATACGATTGGAAAAAATGTATTGGTAAATTTTTTTTATGAAAATGGAAAAAAGTTTCATATGAAAATAATGATTTCTATTCTCTCAAAATGGTTTGACAAGGTATTATGATTTGTGATGGGTAACCAGGAATGTTTCTCCTTTGTGTTATGTTTTTTATTTTTGGTACAAAAATAATTTATTAGTAATATAAAATATTATGTAAAGTGTGAGAATATATAGGTCTATTGAGATTGAGCGTGATATTTAGAGTCAATGGTATGCTTCCTAATTTAGAGTGGGCAGGTTTTCTAATAATTCTTTTATGGTTCATGATACATTACTCCTATTAGGGTAAAAAATCAGTCAATTTCCATACATATAAAAAATTAATTATTAATTTTAGTAAACACTAAAACTAAAATACGGATTTATAAAATTAAAGGAATTTTTGGGTTTCCACCCATGAAATGAAGAATGTATCCTATCTACTGCTAGAAAATATGAGTAGACTATCCATTATTACAAATTTGAAATTGTTTCTATGATAGGAACCACCGTATTTGATTAAATATAAAATAATTCAAAAAAATTTCTCATTATAAAATCCATTTTACATAAAAAAAATTCCACTTTTTTTTGATATAGATATTATTAAATTTTGGGGAAAAATGAATTTTAGTATACATAATTTGTTCCTCAACCTGAGAAATAATGATTTCCATTGAGTATTGATTTTCTATTAAATTATTTTGAGGAATGAGATTATTTTTAGGGAAGCATTTTTTGTGGGACTTGGAAATAACATTAGAATATTATAATCCATTTATTTTTAACTCATTTTTTTGCATCACTATTCACTGAATAAAAAAATGATCAAAGGAGACAAGATACTAAAGATAATATTTAAAATCATTTATATCAACGATTTTTACAATTAAAGGAAAATATAAAACTATATAATGATCGCATTATTAATGAGTAGATATATCTCATAAATTTTACCCTCATTGGAACAAGAAAATTGTATTAGTTTATGCTTAACCTGTCATTAAACATAACTTTTAGAAGCACCAATAGTCAATGTTTATTGTGTGATAATATTTCTAGGATTAGAAAAAAGGAGTAAAAATATTTTAACGAAATTTTGGTTTTTAATTTCCACAATTAATCATAAAATATTATACCTTACATGGAAATTAAGATAATTTTAATGATAATTCAACATGATAGATTTTAATAATGGTATTTCATAATAAACATCCTTATATAAATTTTCAATCTAGAGATGATAAATTTATTCTTGTTTTTTTCTGAAGGTTAATCCATATTTAATTAATATTATGGAGAAAACACAATAAAATAACTATTATACTTATAAAATATCTATATGTATAAAAAATCAAGATCTTCCATGACATCCGTAATAATCTATATGAATATATCCTCTCTAAAATGATACATACACCTAAAACATTATTTACAAAATATTGACCACTTCAATTATATTTTTTGGGTATTTATCAAAAATAAATTCCATAAATTATTATTTTATAATATTTTTCCAAGATAATTAATAAATATTCAATGTAGAACCGTTCTAGAAAAATAAACTAGTTTTAGGAATGTCCAATTATTAAATATCAACCATTAAATAACCAATTATCTTCTATAAAATTTTTTACTAGAACATCGATTGAATAATCAATTATATAAATAAATAATAAGGTTGATTTTATCATTACATTTCAAAAGGGGAGTGGATTGATATTTATAGGGCATCAAATGAAATGAGAAATGAAATTAAATTGAATAAATATATTTATAATTTGATGGGTTTATAGAAAATATATGTGGTATATAAACGGATTATCTCATGATTTAAAAATATGATTTCAAATTGACATTAAAATAGTTATATATTTATGATCTAAATTAAACATTATTTTAGAAATAATAAATTCCACAACATAAGATTAACTCCCTAGAATCATGTTCTTTATGAGTGGACTAATAACCAATAAACCATTATGTTTCATGATATCTGATAATCCATAAAACCTTTAAATAAATCAAATATTTCAATATCACAAGAAAAATTTTACTAAGGCACACAATGTAAATTTTATAACCACAACGATCATTTTATATTGATCAAATAATCATATCTAGAGCCAGACTCAACACAAAAGAATGTTTGATCATCTGTATAAATTTATAGTTATGTCATTGGATATAAATGATGTAAAATAAATTAAATATTAAATAATAAGATAATAATTGAGTGAAATTGGACTAAATCTTGTAGACAAATGAATTGTGAAGAACACACACTTGTTAATGAAATTAAAGGCTGGTTATGTGTTCAATTCTAACAAAGTGAAAATAGTTTAGGAATATTAATAATTATATAGGCAAGGTTATTTGATATAAGAGAAGATCAATAAAGTAACATTATTATTCAACATTATTATGGATAAAAACACTTATGATACTAAAAAAAGGAATATATACTCAATGATGATTGAAGATAGGGGAGAGTCCTTGGTGGTAAGAAATAGAGTATTGTAGATCCTTAAATACATTAATAATTATCTCTAATTTACAGACATCCATCACTAATTTATAAAATTACTATCCTTTAGGATGGTATTAGATACACAAAGTTAAATATAAGATGTAATTCTTGTTTCTCTCCCAATTAATCCAATGAATGATGACACCAGTTTGACCCATTAGATAGCCTATACTTGAAAAATGATATTAAAAAAAATATATTATTCTACCTATTAAAAATTGACAAAAATCATTATGACATCATTATTCACCGATAGGTAAAATTATGATCAAAATGTTAAATTGTTATTTGTTATCTAATAAGACACTTCACATTCCAATATTCTATCATCCCATTCAATTAATAGATTTAAAAAAATGAACTAGGTTCATGAAAGTTAAATAATTTATTCCCTTATACTTTTATGTTCATTCATAAAAATGGTAACTCATTTAGACACGTGGTTTGGGATATATAGACCTAAAATTTTAAGGGGTCCTAAATGTTGATAGATTTTATGTCTTTCATTTAATGAATCAATTTAATGAGTTAATAGAGTGGTTGATCACTGTAATTTTAAAAAATCATTGGACACTAATTTCAATTCCATACATGTTGTTTCAAGGGATTTAGAATCCTAGATTATTTTAAGTTAAAATATCACAATGGGAAAAGGATGCATTGATAAAATATTCGATCTTTTTCCATAAAAAAAAGATACCTCAAAAAAACTTCTCTAAATCCATATCATTTTGAATGGTATGTAGAAAAAACTAGAAATCTGAAAAAACCATAATCACATGAATTGGATTTGAATATAAATATTCACGCTCATAATAAGAAATTATAATAAATATTGTTTAATTTATTAAATTCTATGAAATTTTATTCAATATTAAAATATGATAATTATATAAAAAGTGGATATTTTATGAAAGATAATAAATGGATTTTATTTAAAAAATCACAATAGACATGAATTATATAATTGAAATCATAGAGGTTGATAAAACCAAATTTTCTAATTAAAAAGATGAAAAATGTCTAAAAGAGGGAATAAAAAAGGAAAAAATTAATAATTTCTAATAAAACCCTAAATATAAATTATTTAATTTATGCTTATAAAAACTCATCTTACATAATAGATTACATTATGATTGAGGTATTGATTATGGTGACACAGTTATTCTAATTATTTTACATTTTTGTCAATAATTAATTTATATACGATATTATACCCTCATTTTTAATTACTAATTAATTTTGAATTTTTAAATGCCTACAAATTTATTATAATTATATATTGGATATTAATTATAATGATTATTTATAATTATTTAATTTCTCAAATAGTAATTATAATTTATTATATGAAATTAAATTGTGTGAAATGAATATGGCCCAAAATTTCAGGTTAGGTGTGTCCAACTGAGTAGAGGAATGTGTGAAAATTTTTAAATCAGGGTTTATATTGTATAAAATAGTTAGAGTGGTTTTCTATAGAATAAAATATGTTTTAATAAAAATTCATTTAATGAGTTTTGATAAAAAATTGAAAAGATTTATTAAATTAATGTTTTAAAAATTATGTTAATTCATTAAAAATGTGAAGTGAAACCCATGGATCATTAATTTGATCCCCAAAAATAAGAGAAAATACTTCATTTTCTTACACATTATCATAATCAACAAATATATAAAACATCACTGTTCCTAGATAGATATCAATGTTATAACAGAATCTCATAACAAAAAATATTTCATCCCCCTCTTACATATTTTCTATCTTTAATGATTCATCGATTATTTTCAAAAATTAGAAATATGTTTTTGTATTTTTAATATATGGGGAAAAAATGTTTATTTCAATACTATATGACGTAAAATATTTAAAAATATCATAAATATATATAAGGTTCATATCATCATTATTATATATATTTTAACTTATAACATGTGCTTGAGTCAATATTTTGAAGATCAAGGATTTTAAGGATATTTCACCTTTGGAGATAAAATCTTAATGAACTTAGTCCATAATAATAATTTTCTAGTATGATTATATACATTCAATAACTAATTATTAATGTTTACATTTTATTTTAGAATAAAATTATATATTCATTATCAATTTGAATATATATTTTAAGTATGGGTTATTCAATGCATTATTAAGATGAGATAAATTCAAGAATATCACACCTTATTATTTTATTTAACTTATTTTTGATCTATTGTGAAATTAGAATATAAATTATTTATTATTAAATATTAATTAAATTATAGTTCATTATTTTTTATTCATTGAAAAATATCACTGAGTCACAAAACATTTATCTCTATGATTTTAAATTGGTATTTAATAAGAGGGAATGTTATTTAATGTTATTCCAAATTTATATAGTGTTAAAAAATAGTGTGAATATTTATATTCTTTTGGATAATGACATGGTCATATAATTATTTGGTAATGTGGGCCTCATATTAGGTAAACCTTATGGCATTGAAATTAATTAAAAAGAACTAATTTTTTTTATGAATTTTCTAACCAAAATAAAAATATGGAAATCCATTTTGTATTATTAATTTAGGATGTATGGGATGAGATAAATTTATCTTTAATATATAAAATTTAAATAAAGAAAAAAATTATTGAGAAACAAAATATAAAATAGAAAAATTTGATGATATATTGTTTTGGTCAAATATTTTTTTAATGAGTTTCAATATACCCTCTTTATAAATTATTGATAGTTACATTAATACCATTTATATAACATTGATAAAAATATAAAAAATATGATTATTGTTTCTATAAATTAAAATTCAAGTAATAAAATAATGTTGGTGGGGGATAAATTAAAGGCGAACAATTTTATAATTAGTTAAAATTAACATTTATTACTTATTAAGGAATTTTTTCTAACACATAAATTATAACCATTACCTATATTTAATAATGTTGAAATTAATACAATTCCCAGGATATTTAAGGGGTATTATTATTTTTCTTGTAATGTTCCAAACTTATATGATTGTGCTATTGAGGTGTAACCTCCCATGACCTCAAATGATCTTCCTAGTCAAAAAATGAATGTAAATTACGACCAATGTATATAAATTCCATTTTAGAGAAATTTAATACATATATTTATATCACAGTTATATGAAAAAATAAAAAATACTATGTCAAAAAAAAATTATAAATGAATGTTTACATGAAAAATAAAGTCACGATAACTCAGAAAAAATGCCCATATTTATTATAAATCTAACATGAACTCAAAATAAATCAAAATTTCCATAACATGAACAATAAAACATCAATAATAAATAAATTAAGATGAGGAAAAAACACATAAATGATTCCAAATTCATATGAATACCAGATCTAAGATGCCTCTAAGCATCATCTGACAGCCACATAGGCCCTTACCCTTATCTACAACATCAGTTATAAAATCTATATGTTCAAAAGATGTATACTCACATAGATTTAGAAATAAATCATTAATATACATCTTCATAACCCTAAACGTCCCTTGGAGTTTAACATTATTTCATAAAAAAACATAAATATATTGAAGTATTTATCCTTATCATGTATGTAATGAAAATTAATGTATAGGTGTTAACTAGCTAAGATATGTAACCTTAAACACATTTTATTGAATGATTACATATCTTCTAGAAACAACTGTTTGAAATGTATTAAAAACCACGGTTCATGTGAATCTTATAAAAATTACATGGAATTAAATTTACCCCTAACTAATAAATTTCCTTGAAAAACCCCCAAGGTTACAATAAATTATTTCAATTCGTTTACATACCCATGGATCCCTATAAGTCAACCAATATATCATGAACATAATAATAAATTGTTTATGTTCCAATATAAAAAAATAAACTTAATTTTTTTTCATATTAAGTGATTAAACACTATTTATTAATGCCACACAATCATCTTTTTTTCAAACTCTCAGTGTAAAATATTATTTTCAAGAATTTGTTTTATATTTATATAAATATTCTAGTAAGAATATTCCATATAAAATCCAGGATTATTGACTCATAATGCACATAATTTATATTTATCCTTAAATAACATAGTAGAAGCCCTTTTTTTTCGTCCTTCACAAATTTTAATATATTTATCAAAAAATATTAATCACATTATAATGAAAAACCTCATTATATGTTCATCAAAACTAATTAATCAATGATCCTTCTTATTAGCATGAGTTATCAGAAAACCATTTCCATTTGGATTTAAAAACAGATTTAATATGAAAATAAAAATCAATAAAAATACGATCCATATCAAATTATTGACTTACATTAATTCACATTCGTTTATAGAATAATTTATTGAATTTATAGCCATTAACAACAAGTTGCTTAAAACAATTATCACAAACACATTAATTTTGTCGATATGAAATTCATTAATTTTTCCTTTGATAATTTTAATATCAAATTTTTGATTCATTACATTATTTTTATATTAATTTAATATTATTATAATATGATTTCACTTATATTGACTTGAAATATATTTATGAAATATTTCTAACACTTTCAAGTTAATTTAAAATTATTTTGAATCTAATGATTTTAATTATAATGATATTAAGTTTACAAATAAATGTGAATGAACATTGGTGGTAACCAAACATAGACTTATAAAATTAATTTGAAAAGGGATTGAGGATTAATTTATCCTATATACGAATAAATCATCAATTTTAATATCAATGAATAGTGAATGAATAATTAAAATATTATTTTTGAACGAGAATTGGGATAATGACATATATCATAGTTTTTGATATAATAATATCAGATGGTATGATATTAATGGTTTTAAGGAATAAAAGATTCATTTTTTTGAAACTTTTATGCATATTATTATGATAATGAGAAACTACCTTTACTAATAATAATATACTATGATTAATTCAAATAGGATATATCATGATTAGTCAATGAAATGTTATATGATAACATAAATATTTATTCCACTTTATTCTATCATTAAACTAATGAAATTAAAAAATATATCACATATATGATAAATGCATTTGACTAATGGTTTACTAGAGTTTTAACATCTTTCTACATATAAATATTATGTTATATTATTTTTTAGTGAATTGAGGTTATATCGTCGGAAAGGTTTCTCTATATTATTTCAATTAAACCTTCTAATTTTCTCACCCAAAAATCCCTATATACTTCTCCATCCTAAACCCTCAAGTTATACTAGATAATTTTGGTTATGAGGAGGATTCCAACCCTATGGTTGGGTAGTTTTTCGTGGACTATGATAACAACACAACGGAGAGATTTATTTTGCTTCCTCAAATAGATCATCATCAAGTATTATAGTATGAAGAATGGAGTGGTGTAATTGATAACGCAATGTACCTAAAAAGTACTTGTTTTATGCATTTACATGTTTTTAGTTTCATGTGTGGAAGAATATGGTTTATTTTTTCTAATTTTTTTCAATTATAACCACGTTTTTATTGATCCTAATAATCTTTTAGTGTCATTAGATACTTACCATTTATTTTAATTATTAATATCATGTTGAAAATAAAAAAATTATTCATATTGTATGCTTGTTTTATTTCTTATCAAAACATATGTATGTTTTGTAAATGCGTACGATTTGATGTTTCATAACATAAGAATTAATGAGACATAGGTTATGATGGTGATGATTCACTATTAAAAAATAGTGTATCAATTCATAAGAGAAATGCTGATTACTACTACAAAATAAACATAATAATGAAAAAATGGTTACTCTTATGAATAGAAAAAGAATGGCGTGTTAAATGTAAAAGAACCTATTATAAGGTATTAATTAAAATCATAAGTGATGAACTAGATTAATGTTATTTATCTCTCTTTGAAGGTATCAATATCTAGGGGCATTGAATTAATCTAATACTGAGGAAAACCTTTATGTTTTTTCTGACACATATTATATATCTTTATGCCTATTCTATTGAACATAATTTGGTCCCTAAATGATTTTATGAAATTACATGGGTTCCCATCATAGCCAACTATTATTAAAAAAAATTTGGTTTCTCATACGTGGGACCCTAAATGATTCTCTAACAAATGTAATTATTCATTAAAATGGTTTAGAATTATGGTAGCATTGGGAACCATAACATATCTTATATACACATAAATATAACTAAGTTGATAGAATATGATATTTAGGAAAACAGTAATTTTTAAATTCCACATTCAAATTGAATTAGTTTCTATAAAAATCATATAAAAAGTTTTTTTTGATGATTATCAAAATTTGAAAATGATTATACATTATATAATTATAAAATATTTAAAATTAATCAATTAAATATTTATTAAAAATTTTCAATTATATATTCCATAATATTAATTATTATAATTATTATAATTTTTCAAATTATATGGAAAGGTCAAATTTTTTTAAATACAAATGTTTATATTTTAATTATAAAAGTGTTTTATAAAGGGTTTATATTTTAAAAACAAATCATAAATATGAATTTTCTTATAAATAAAATTATGAATTTTTTATAATTACTTTATTTGAATTGTTCATATTGAAATCCGTAGTTAATAAATAATTTAATTTATATCAAAAGGGGTTTTTATAATTGGCATGATCATTGCATTAATAATATTTCATAAGTTTTATTTTGATTATCTATACTATATATATAATATATTTGGAATATAAAATTCTTTTATTTCATTTAGTATCATATACATTGAAAACAATTAATATAAAGTAACATGAAAGATTTGATGTTGTAAATAAATATTAAGGGTTTATATTTTTATAATTATCAAATGTTCATAATATATACATAAATTATTAAATGATTATAATTTCATGATTTTGGAATTACTCATAAATTATTAATCTAATGACTCAATTTATGAATTGTTCATTTATTTCATTCCCTATTATTCATAGATATAATTTTTTTATATTATAATGGGATGTTTTCTTAAGATTAAAATTTTAAATTACATTATCTTTGAAAAATTCATCCATGGACTTCCATTATAGGTATACTAATAGATATAATTTTATTCTAACCTAACATTCTCTTGTATTATGTTTTGAGATTGAATTTAAATATTATTTAAAGTTCAAAAACCATAGGTGTTTTAATCTCAATGGAATTGAGGTTCCTCTGAAGTAATGTATCTTAGGATAGAGGTTCATTGGGCTAGAATTCTCACTAATATGGAGGCTTATGCCATGTCTAGAAAATTGTGGGTTAGATATATATCAATACAAACATAATCTTTGTGGTAATTTTGATTTTTTATAAATCTAATCCATTTTGTGAAATGGTTTCAACTACAATATTCATACAATTCATTTGGATATGTATGGATATACTTATCTTTTATCTTTTATAAGTAATATATGTTATGATCTAGGTAATGAGTTGAACATTAAAATGATTTGAACATTTTGATTTGTTGGGGAATATGATTCAAAAAATAATCATTAGATGAATGAAAATATATTATTGAATAACATGATATTACATAGTGAGGTTAAGTCATATATATAAAAATTTCATGCTATGTTCCAACTAATGTAACACTTATCCGAAACACAATCAATCATTATATGCTGTAATGACTCTTTTTTCAGAGATTATTACATTTAATATATATATATACTTAATGATATGTTTTTTATGGGTATCTTGAGTTTCTAATAATTAATATATTAATATATTAATATATTTTAATGCACGAACACACTGAATTTTTGTTTAAATAGTTTCCAAATGTTAGAGACGTCAGATATGGAATCTAATACTATTAATGATTCTTGAATTTGGGGTTTACCCAATGAATGACCTAAGGTTAGATGAAGTGTACTATTTTTTGGGAGGTGACCACTTGTTGGTGGGTTTAAAAAAATAAACAATTGAATTTATTTATTTTTACTAAATGTTGCATCCCAAATGAAACCTCTATAATTACATATTCAATATGATTCAACAATGTTAGACAATAACCATAAGAGGACTAATGGATAGTGTTTTTCATTGGCGTATTGGGATCAATGTTCTATAATTATTTGATCGAGGTGAATCATGTGACATAAATTGAACACAACATTACTTTTTCATTATTGTTGAATGTGTTCTTCACTAATGATTGATCAGTAATTTAGGTGGGTATAATTCTTTTTTTCATACTTTTGATTCAATAAACATGGAATTTTTTATCTGATTAATATCTATTAATGATTACCTACCATTTTGATGAGCCCATTTTATAAATTCAATTTCTATATGTATTTTATATTTTTATGGCATGATATAACCCTTGTTTTCTCACATTGTAATCATTAGATGGGATAATATCAGACAATGACTCTCATAACATTTGTTCTTATTAATTCACTATATTATTCTTCATGTTATTCAATGTCGGCCTTATGGGTTTGAATCATGACATTTTTGGAGAGGTTTAAAGAGATATTTAACCCCCATTATTGTTTTTTTCTTGAATAGTATATGGATTGTGGATTTGGGAATGGATTAGGATGGGAACATGTGTTTATTTTGGTGGCTAAAAGTATCCTGACCTCTACTGGAAGAATGTGTGTGATCGACTCCCGCATGGGTGATTAGATTCTGATTTCCATCCATCGAAGGTTGGTAATCGATGGGTAAAGATACTTCCATTTGATTTCATGCATTCAAACAGTGGGATATTTTGTTGTGAAAATGGATTTGAGATTATCATTCCTAGATATAGTTTTCTATAAATTTTTTAATCACACATCATGTATCCCCATAGGAACGCTTGTTATGTAGTTTTGGGTGTTTTGGTTGCTAGGTTTTTAGATATGTTGGGGATAAAAAACCATATAGACAGAACCATAGTACATGTGACACTATATGGATAGAAAATTTGTGTGATTTTTGTACATGATATAGTACCTCAAATGGTCAGAAACACTGGTACCCTTGGTGATACATAGTGTGGTTGTTCATGGCTAGTCGATCCATGTTCTGGATATAGATGCTAAGGAATATAACAACCCTGATCATTATTTCACACTTAAACATAATTTATAATATAAAATTATTAATTGATAAAACATAAAATATTGTGAGGTCTAATGTCTTTGTGGATTAGGAAAATTACATATAAATATATGGAATGAAATAAAAATATTTATTGAAAACATCTTTTACATGACCTCACACATTGTATTGTACTTAACATTGCATGGGATAAATTGAGGAAATTCATAAAAAAAGGGTGATCTATAAAGCATGTTAAGGGTGTAAAAATAGTTTAAAAGGGATAATATAGTACATGTTAGGAAATAGGCATACTTATAGAGAATAATAGAAACATGTACATAAAGGTATGATATAGCATGATTACCATATCTTGGAAATGTCCCATCAACATTTAACATGATATTAGCATGATCCAAGCCTCATTACACACAGAGGAAGAGTAAACCATCATTTCACTTGATTTAGTATGATTAAAAACTCATTAAACTTATCATATCATGATACTAATCTTTATTCAATGCATCGGAGCGCTATTCGGGAACACCCTTCCTAATCATTTTATTTCACGCATAAGTGTTCCACATTGATCATACAACATGGATTCATTAAACATCATAATTTATTCCATGAATAAGAGACGAGGAATACATAAATGCAAGTCCTAAATCAACAATTATGTGCTCATTATGGTGAATAGCCTTGATAGGGAAATGGGTATTGTATTCATGTACACGATGATTTTGGTATGGGAAATTCTAGTCTAACATCGGCAGGATTACAATGTCAAATAGATATTTTAAATGGTGTTGATTAGAGATAAAAGGGTATTTAATCATTTATAAATTAAATTTATATTAATAGGGTCATTGAAAATAATATCCCCACATATTTAATGGAATTTAGATGCATAATATAGATGGATAGCATGAATGTAAATGAGGAGAGAGAAATTCATTACATATTTTCAGCATGGTAAGGCGTGTACATGGGAGGAATTAATCAGAGATAATGTCATATATCACCATTCAAACACAATTAGATAATTATTGGTGAGGTGCTAAATTATACCCCACCATTTTTAATTGAAAATAAATTTGTATAACCACAGAAAGAAACTTGGACCCAAATGAGAATAGAAGAAATCCCTTACTTGTAAGTGTGATCCAAAGGCTTG
This sequence comes from Viscum album, assembly GCA_963277665.1. Classification (NCBI taxonomy): domain Eukaryota; kingdom Viridiplantae; phylum Streptophyta; class Magnoliopsida; order Santalales; family Viscaceae; genus Viscum; species Viscum album. The sequence goes on along the minus strand of OY728138.1, from coordinate 1,289,342,429 downwards.
GGAGAGGCTTTAGTGAGGATTCATGGGAGCCTCAGGAAGCTTGGAAGGATTCTAGATAGAGGTAGGCATTGGTTGGTTGGGCTTCAGATGGTTAGAGTTAATATGAATGAGAGCTTGGGTGGGTTTATATAAAAAAATAAAGGTAATTTTTTGTTATTTAGGTTTTGGACACCACACATTAAACAAATCAAAACCACAAACAACCCATGGTTTCTACCTATTTTTATTTCCAATGTTTAGTTGAAAACATTATTTTATATAGATAATGACCTAACTTCTTAAAATATTAGGATTTCTTATGTGGAGGCGAGTCATGCTCACAAAGAAATCAGTTTAAAAAGTTGCAATGTTTTATAAGCCTTGGTGGGTCCACTAAAGCATTGTGAAAAAATCAAAAAAACCTAAAATATCATTATTTTGATGTTAAAACATATATTGGACAAAAAAAATTTTATATTATTTTATTAAATTACTTTTGGGACATTATTATGTCATAAAACACATTATTTAATTAAAGGGTATTTAACTTTTACCCAAAAATACGATTGTCAGAGAAAATTATAAATAATTCAGCATTGAATAATTTATACATCGTGATTCCAAAAATAATATTCATTTAATCTAAATAATTTTATATGCATGTGAATAATAACTTATAAAATAAAAACCGACATTTATAGAAAATTCCTAGGTTTGACAAAAACTGTTTCAAACTTCAATAAAAATTATAATTGTGTTCATAAAAATTATATGACAATTTATATTTAATTAAATGTAATTTATTAATAATATTTTATTAAAATATTATTTAGTTCAAAATTCCATTAATTTATCAAAATATATTTCTAATGGAATATTAATTAAAAAAATACTATTTTCACTTTAAAAACATTTACAAGGTAACAATAATAAAATGAATATATATTATTTATTATATTAAAAAAATAATGAACATAATAATAGTGATAAGGTCTTGTTACATAAGCACTTAGAAGAACTGCATAAGTCCTAAGGGCAAGGTGTGTGATGGTGAAAGAATCTTGTTGTGGCTTAGATAACATCTCATCGATGGTATTCTCTAACAACTTCCACTTCTCCCATATAGTGTTATGTTCAAGCATAGCATGTTGAAGCTCGACATGGGCTTGGTCAAGAGAAAACCCCAGTGAAGCCACCTCATTTCTGAGTATTGAAAAATTTTCTTCATATGAAGTAATTATACAGGATAAAGCCATCACTTCCTTTGTTGGATTAAATTGGATTTATAAAATCCCTATGTTTATACAAATCATGTGATCACTACTAAATGACTATATTATAAATTTTAATAATTAATAATGGTATTTTAAAATCCAATATCATAAAACCAATGAAGTGAATATGTTATATAAACATTTTAAATAATAATACATTTAATTAGATCAAGAAAAATTTTCATTGATAAATGGTTGGGTCATTACAATCTTCCCCCCATAGGAAATTTCCACCTCAAAATTTCATTTTCCCACACTTAAAAAGATGTGGGTAACTTTTCTTTATCACTTCCTCTGATTCCCACATTTCTTATTAAATCTTTTGGGTTTTCCACAGAACCTTGACAAGAGGCATTGTCTTATTTTGTAGAACATTTTCTCTATGATATAATATCATCACCAGCTTCTATTCATAGGATAGGTCATTATCCAATTGAAGAACCTTTGGATTAAGTACATATGATGGGTTAGGTATGTACTTCCTTAAGAGTGATACATGGAATACATCATGTAGTTGAGATAGGTTTGGTGGGGGTGCAAGTTGATAGGACACTACTCAAATGTGATCAAGGATATCAAAAGGGCCAATGTTCCTTGGACTAAGCGTTCACTTCTTCCCAAATCTCATTACCCTCTTCCACAGTGATATCTAGAGGAATACCATGTCTCCAAACTAAAACTCTAGGTCTCGTCAATGAGATTCATCATAGTTCTTTTGTCGACTCTAAGTAGAATTAAGGTGCTGCTGGATGGTCTTAAACTTCTCCACTATTTGATGGTCTATTTCTGAACCTAGGATTTTTCACTCCCCAACTTCTTTCCAATATTATGGTGTTATTCACCTATTCCCATAATGGAATTCATAAGGATCAATTTGGATGCTTGAGTGGACACTATTATTGTAAGAGAACTCAACCAAAATAATATGTTGATCCCATCCTCCTTTGAAGTCCATATAGCATGCTCTCAACATGTCCTCATGTGTTTGGATATTCCACTTAGATGGACCATTAGTTTGAGGATGATAAGTCATAATGAAGTTTATCTCAATATTCATATCATGTTAAAGATTCTTCCAAAACATAGAGGTGAATCTTGGATCTCGATCAGGTACAATGAATAGTGGTACTCCATGATGCCTTACCACTTCTATGATATATATACATTCTAGTTGATCCAATGAGAAATCCTCTCAAACTATAAGGAAGTGTTCAGTCATTGTAATATGATCCAAAATAACCCAAATATCATTATTTCCTTTAGATGCCTTCGGATGTACGGTGACAAAGTCAATGGTGATTTTCTCCCATTTCTGAGATGGTATGGGTAATGGTTGTATCATCCCATTATTGTTATTCTTCTCAACCTTAAATTTTTGATATACTAGGGAATTTTATGTATACTCAACACTCTTTTTCTTCATGTTATCCCTCCAATTAATCTCTCTAATACGTCAATACATCATTGTGTTTCCTGGGTGAATGTAAAAATATGAACTATATGCATCATCCAAAAGTCCTCTCTTTAACTCTAAACTTCATGGAACACATTGTCCTTTCTGGAATCTCACAATTCACTCTTCATTGCCATTTTACTTTGAGGACTCCCCTTTTCAGGTAGTTTTTACATTTATTTAAATTCCCACATCATCATTTTGAGAATCCTTTAACCATTCCAAAAGAGTGGGTTGGGACATCATTTGAGAAAGGATTGATGAGGTTCCCTTCTTTATGATTACCATGTCCTTCATCATCAAATATATGATGAATGAATCCTTTTAAATTTTCATCAATGATAGAATTACTAGGTCTTTTATACATAGATCATGTGCCATCTTGTTCTCTTTCCTTGGTTTGTAATAGATTGAGTAGCTATAGTCTTTGATCAGATCATACAATCTTTGTTAGTGGTTATTCAAATCTGTATGTGTAAATATATAATTGAGACTTTGGTGATCCGTTTATATTTCAGACTTCTCCCTAAAGGGGTAATGCTTCCAAATTTTCAATGTAAATATTACTACATACAACTTCATATCCTGTTTTGGATTGTTTTGATCATGAACATTCAATTGACTTGAAGCAAATGAAATGAATTTTTCATTTTACATCAACAAACAACCCATAACCTTCTTCAAAGAATCAGTAAATACCAAAAAATTTATCCACTTGTTGGTATTTTGAGCACGACTTTAGTGATAGGACGCTTTTTTAACTCCTTGAATCTCTATTCAGATTCTTCACTCCAAGAAACAATTACTCCCTTTCGAGTTATATTTGAAAGTGGGTTGGACAATCGTGAGAAATTTCTCAAAATTCGGAGATAATATCTAGGTAACCCCATAAATATATGGATAACTATTACCGATGTTGGCCTCACCATCCCTCAATTGTAGTTGTCTTGGATGGATCCACTGATATCCCATTGCTTCTGATGGTATGATCTAATAATGAGACCTCCTTTAACCAGAACTCATAATTTCTGTACTTTTCATTGAGATTATCTATTCGTAAGGTCTCTAGTACAATTCCTAGATTCCTCTCATGCTACTCCTTGGTTTTGGTGTATATTTTAATATCAACTATAATGACTATCAGGAATTTTGGGAGGAAATATCTAAAGTCTCTATTCATCATGTACATGAAGATTTCTAGAGAATTAGTGTATCTGAAAGGAATTACTATGAATTCATAGTGCATGTATCTTTCATAAAAAGTAGTCATGGGGATATTCTCCTTCTTCTCCCTTACTTGGTAATACCCCAAATGAAAATACTCATTAGAGAAGTATTTTTCTCCTTGTAACTGATCAAACAATTCATCAATCTAGGGAAGATGATACAAAATATTTATCCCGATTTTGATGAGCGCATGATAATCAATGAAAACATGCATTGACCAATCCTTCTTCTTGACGAATAGGACTCGTGCAACCCATACTGAATCACATGGGCATATAAACCCTTTATCCAGATTCATCTGTAGTTATTTCATCATCTCCCAAAGCTCCATTATAGCCATTATATAATGATTCTGGCTTATTGGAAACACCACATGTATAAGATCAATCAAAAATTCAACATCTCTTCTGGAAGGAAGACTAGGGAGTTCCTTCGGAAACACTTCAGCAAATTCCCCCACAATAGGAATGTCTTCATGGATTTTTTCTTCCATAGAGTCAATCATCTAAGAAATATATGCATGCTCATTTATCATTAATTTCCACACTTGAGATGATGGTGCTAATGAATATTCATCATCCTACTTGCATTTGTACAAAATCGGGGGTCGATTCACCATATAGAGGGTGATTCCCTCTCACGGAAAATTATGCTAGATTCAAATAAGGAAATCCAATCCATGAGATGAATTGCATCAAATTCCACTAAAGAGATTATGAAGAGGTTTTTCAGGAAGTTAAATCCAAAAATTATTATAGGGGAGGAGTTATATTTCGGGGTTGCAATGATTTCACCATTTTATGTTCTCAAAAATATCTTTACTTCCATGATTAGTGGTGGTGTTGGGATTGTTCTACTAAACATTCAGGATATAAAAGAATGAACAGAATGGGATTCAAAAAGTATGTTTTCTATTATGGAATGAATAACTAGCATACAAATAAACAATTTTTTGTTGGGGTTCATTTTGGTAGTAGTGATGGAAAAAAATCACCCTTGTTTCCTTGGAAGTTGTTGGTTTCCTCTTAAAACCCTTGGCTTAGGGAACTGATTTGAAAAGTTCCCAGGTTCTTTGTAGTTGAAGCAATGAATAACACATTTTGGTTTGAGTGGAGCATTCCTTTTTTCTATTCCATCTATGGATTTTTCATATCGGTAATTAATTCCTAGGTACCCTTCCCTTCCACACCAAAAACATTTCTTCACCCCCTTTAAGAAATTTTTGGGGTGCCTATATCCACACCATTTGACACCGGGGTGCTTGATTTTATTAGAAAAAATGGATTTATCCATCATATCACCAGAATTCAGTTCCACCTTATGCTTCTTATCCCTAGGATACTTCTAAGATTTTCTAATCTCTATTTCGACATTGGGTGAACATCATTCAATTTCCTCATAGCTATCAAAGCCAAAAATCACTAGGGAATTCTATAGGCAAGGTTTTATCCAATCAAAGAAGCAGTAGACCTTGTATTCTAGGGTAAAGAGAACACCAGAGGCATATCGTGAAAGACATATAATTTTTTCTTCATACGCATTGATATATTAATAGCCTTTTTTTTCTTGAGGGAAAGGATGTCAATTTTCATATTATGTCGGAGGGTGTGAGTAAAATATTTATGGAATTTTTTTTTCTGGAAATCCTTCCATTTCAATGACTCGATCACTTCCTTAGTCTTTTTATTTTTGATCAATTTCCACCATTGATCATCTTCACCCTCCAGACGATATGAATACAGACTAATATTCCCGTGTTCACAACATTGATGTATGGGGAGGATCTTCTCATGGGAGTTGATCAATTTTTTTGGCAATTGAGGGATCAGATGATCCATTAATAGTAGGAGGCATTTTTCTAAAAAACCTCTCGATTACGACTTGTTATTTCATAAGGGGGGATGAATGTTCCTCTTGATCCATGTTTCCATTCAAAACTTGAGTTAACATAGAGAGTATCATGACAAATATTGTGATTCCTACTACCATCACATTGGTCATTTCATTTGAATAGTCATCACATTGATCTTTGAATCTGCTGTTAGCATGAGTCCTCCTATTACTCGACTTTAGCTATAATAAAAGGTGATTTAGAGGTAACACCTAAAGGGTAATCCAAATAAAAAACAGATGACTTATAAATTACTTTTATTTCCTAACTTATGAATTTATAGGCTTTAATCTATGTTATCCATGATCTAATTCCTAACATATATTCTTATGTAAATTTTTTTATTCCTTTAAAAATGGTTCAAACTAATCTTATGAATTTATCGAATCATAACCCTTGGGAGTGTTGGAACTAGGATTACCGCAAGGCCCATTTTCGTGCACCATTTCTCGTTCGATTCTAGTTTAAAGTGGTGTATTTAGATTTTACCCCTAGATATAACTATGATAGAGCTGCCTCTACCTGCTTGTATCCAGATATGGATTTATTTTATTGTTAAACAACTTAATCAATACTCACAAAAATTTAGGGATGTTTTTTACACTTAGTCTTACTGTAAAATCTTTCACTAGGGTTTTGTAATCATAATCCCAAAAATAACTAAACCTATACTCTAATACTAACTATTACAACCATGCTCTTTATTTCACACTAAAACGTAATTTATTAAATTAAAAATATTATCATTATACAACCTAGAAGATCGGTAGGTCTAGTGACTTTGGAGATTATGAGAATTACATAACAACTTATAACATTAAATACACATCATTATTGAAAACTTCTTTAACATAACCACACTAATTCCTTCGTACTTAACATTGCATGGGATAACCTAATGACAATCATAAGAAAAGGGTGAGCTATAAATCCTAGTAAGGGAGTAAACATGGCATAAAAAGATGAATATCGAACATGTTTGGAAATAGGCATATCAATGGAGCGTAATAGATACATGGACATAAAGGTATTATATTCCATGATTATCATAGCTTGGAAATGTCGCATTAACATTTAACATGTTATTAGCATGAGCCAATGATCATTGAACATGGAGCATGAGTAAACCCTCATTTAAAATGAATTATAATGAGTAAACCGTCATTTCACTTAACGTGTCATGATACTAATCTTTACCCAATGCATTGGAGTGCTATTAGGGAGCACCCTTCTTAATCATTTTATTTCACGTATAAGTGTGCCCCATGGATCATACAACATGGATTCATTAAAAATCATAATTTATTCGATGAATAATAGATATAGAATACATTAATTTATGTCCTCAATAAACAAGTACATATGCATAAAGGTGAATACCCTTGATATATAAATGGGCATGGTAATCAGTTACATGATGATTTCGGCATGTGAATGTATGTTATATCTTCAGCAGCATAATGACGTTAAATAGAAATCGTAAAAGGGGTTTATGAGAGAGAAAGTGAACTCCCATAATATATACATGAAATGAAAATTAAGGGGGTCATGGAACATAATATCCCAAATTATGTAATGGATTTTAGATGAAAAATATAAAAGGATTGCCTGAATGTAAATGGGGAGTGAGAAATTCCTTAGGCAATTTTGGAATGGTATCATGTGTACATGGGAGGTATTAATGGGTGAGAAATAGGGATATAATCTCTCCAAAATAAGGAGGGAATTTAGGGATTGGTGTGGAATAATTCCCCAAAAATTTTTAATTTAATATAAATTGGTATAACCACATAAATAAATGTGGACAAAAATGATAAAAGAAGAAATACTTGACTTATAATTGTGATACAAAGGTTTGGTAAGGGCTTGAGAGAGGCCTATTGGGAGATTAGGGCGCCTTGGGAGGGTTCTAGATAGTAGAGGGAAGAGGTTGATCGATCTACAAATAGGTTGAGTGAAGATTAATGGGATATGGGGCGCATTTATATCGGAAAAGAGTGGGAATTCTTTATTATTTAGGTTTTTGACACCACAGATTAAACTAACCAAAACAACAAACAAACCCATGGTTTTTTCCTATGGTATTTTCAAAAGGGGAGTAGAAATTATTTTAAGGATAATTTACAAACTTCTTGAAATTTTATGCTTTCTTTTTTGGAGGTGTGTCATACTCTCAAGGAAATAAATATTAAAAGAGATAATGTTTTATATGCCTTGGAGGGTTGACTAAAGCTTTGTAAATTAAATAATACAAACCCAATATCACATTATTTTAATATTAAAACATATATTGTCCAAACATACCATTTATAGTATTTTATTACATCACTATTGGGAAATTTTGATGTCATAAAACTGATTAACTAATTAAACGGTATATAATTTTTACCCAAAATATACACTGTCTCAGAAAATTATGAAAAAATCACCATTGGATAATTTAGACATCCAGATTCAATAAATTGTATTAATTTTTCTATATATTATTTTAAACATGTGAATTTATATTTTTAAAATAAAAACTGACATTGATACAAATTTCATGGGTTTGACAACAACTGTTTTCAAACCATTATAAAAATTACAATTTTATTAATGAAATTTTTTCAATAATTTATATTTAAAAAAAAAAAATTTAGTAATTATATTTTATTAAAATATTATTTAACTAATAAATACTTTAATTTATCAAAATATTTTTTTAATTGAATATTAATTAAAAAAACTATATGTGATTTAAAAAAAACATTTACAACGTAACAATAATTAAATAAATGTATATTCTCTATTGTATAAAAAAATAATGCACATATTCATAGTGCTAAGGTCTTGTTTCATAACCCATTATAACACCTAAATAATTCCTAAAAGTAAGGCATGAAATGGTTACAAACTCATGGGGTGGCTCAGATAACATTGCTCGGGTGGTAATCTCTATCAACTTCTACATCTCCCGTAGGTGGTTTCATTCAATATTAATGCGTTGAAATTTTACATGGGCTTGGTCATGATCGATGCCCAGTGAAATCACCTCCTTTCTATTCTCTAAAAAATGGGCTTCGTATGAACAAATTCTACTAGATGAGGTCATCTCTTCCGTTGTTTGGGTAAATTGGATTTTTTAAAGCCCTATATTTATACTAATCATGTTTTCATTTCTCAAAGAATATATTAGAAATGTTAACATTTCATAATGGTATTTGGAAATACAAAATCATAATCCAAATAAGTTCTTATGTTATATATCTATTTCACCGAATAATAAATTTAATTAGATCAAGAATTTTCATAATAAAATTTTGTGTCGCAACAAGGACACCATGTATAAATTCAAACAATGTATCATTGGTATATTTCATGTATTATGACAGGGATTTCAATGAAATTTCTAAGTATAAAAAACCCCAGGAAAAGAGGTGAGGTCACACTTTGTGTTACCCTGGGTACACACTATGTACTTCACTCTAGAACTTTTACCTTTAGTGTCTCCTTATTCATGACTTAAATTTTATCTCATGAGTAATATATCCTATGTAGTCACGTATGTAAAACATGGCAATACCCTTTTAGTATAATTTGATATATTATGATTTTTTTTCTAGCATGATACTTATTCAAGAGAAAATAGACTATTAGAATTGATTGGGAGTGATCATATGTTATATGTCAATTTTTAACCCCCCCCCCCCCCCCCACTGTCTCACCCTAGTTTTGGTCCCCCATACTATCAATATAGGCAGAGGAGCACCCTTTTCGCACCAGGGAATGATTCCTCAATATATAAATCTTAACCCCCTATTAGTACAAGACATGTCTCCTCTATCTTGTATGTGTAACCCCTATTACGCTAGGGTGAAGGTCCTCTTTCTTCTAAGATGACCACCCTACCCCTCCCCCCCATCATACAAGTTCATGGGTCCTCTATCTTCTATGTGTCACCCCAATCCTAGTAAGGAACTAGTTCTCATGTTGAAAGTATACACCTATTGGATGGGGAATAGTATAACATTGCATGTATTCCACATGAATCTCATTTACATATAGGTGAGATGAAAGGAATCAGAGATGGTTCTTTCGAGTTGTTGGAAGATTTATCTTCATTAGTTTGGATGGGAAGATATAGATCCCCATTGCCTCTTATATATGTTTCTTAATAAGAATATATTTGTTTATTGGGTTCATATGATTTCATTTGTATCACTTTATTTTCCCCTTTTTGTTTTTATAGAATCCTATTATGTATGTATATACTCACCTCTATATAGGTTTTCCATCACATGTCTTGTCTTATAAAGATTACATGTAGATAGATAGTAAAATGTGTGGAGATTAGTGATAATTTGCTGTATTGAACATGTTCAGCGGTCAGAGTTATCAATCAAGAGTCGATATCTCTTTAGCCTTCCATTTTTTTCAATATTGGACCCTATTTCTTCTTAGGTATGTCTTTTTCCATTTTTTTATTTAATTTATAAAATAATTTACTAATATATCCCATAGTGGTTATTGAATGCATTATTATACTATATATGTTTCAATATTTTACTCTTACTTTTCACATTTCATTTATATTGATGGGTGTGTATATATAGGTGTAATAGGATAAGGCTACCCAATTTAATTTATGCCTTCTCGATGCTTTTCTCCAGCCCCTATCATATTATATGTGGGCCTAGGATTGTCACACCTAGTTTTATTTGACCTAGGAAGTCATCAATGTGCTAGTTCGTGAAATAGTATAATAAGATTAGCTCATCCATGGTTTGGAGTTAGAGTGGGACCCATAGTGAGAATCAACAGGGAACTTGGGGAGATAATTTCAAAGTGTCTTGACTGTGTCCTTTAGGATAGGGATTCTAATGTTTATATAATGGCTAACATATACATTTACCAGGACTCTCACTACCTTCTTATCGACTTGACATTTTGATACATCGATTTCAGGGGACCATTGGTACATGATTCATATATGAATGATTCTTTTGTCATTCCTTGATGATTCATATACCCATATATATATTCTTATCTAATCATGATAAAACATTATTAAATTAAGGATGTCTACAAGAAAGAAACTATCTAGGTCACTGATATGGGATTTTGATGAATATTTCTTGGTGATGAGACATACGTTCAAGGGATTTGTCATGATGTTTTTCCTCTAAGAAGGAAGGGAGTAACATGCCCACCTCTTGAGTAGTAGATAATAGCAATAGGACAGGATGATGATTAATGAAGTCATAGTTTAGTATATTTTTTCCAATGTTATAGATCATTTAGGTCCAATAGTGATCCAGATCCTTAAGCCATAAAAAATTGGCATGAGATTGTGATCTGAGTTGTTAGGCTGTTTCAGACCCTAACCGATCATATATTTGCACCAGTAGCTAGTATTATCCATAGAGCTGTAGGGTGACGGTGGAGTCTAGTGATTCAGACCCATTATGATATTATGGTATCATGTTAAGACATCCAATAGATGTTCTATGATGGGTATTACCCTTCATTAATTCACTCTATATAGATTTATGATCGTTTTGATCAACATAAGGGTGATGTTATGTATTTTGAGTACTCTACGAGGTTCACTAAACTCTTGAAATACATTATCAATATAGTAATTGATATATTGTTCCTTGCATGTATTTCTAAGCATGGAAATTAAATTGACGTCCATGTCAGCATTGTCTCAAAGTTCATACCTACTAATGTCGATGTTGTAGATAGATATACAGTTATAGAAATATTCATATCATAGGGATACTAAATTAATAAAGATGTTTACGGGGTTTGTGGAGATGATTCATTTGTGACAGATGTCCGGCATAGTTTATATGGGTCTTGACATATGAGACATTACCATGATATACACTTGAATTTGGTTTTATGATTTAGGGTTTTTTCATAGAATATGGCCACCCATGATATGGAAGATTATATTATTGTGATGGGAGAGGTCACATGGAATGTAATTTTCCAACATGAATTTCCAATGAAGGATTAATGTTGGAAAATTGACCATTATGGTAGAGGTATTTCCATAATCAAGGATCTTTCAGGTATAGCTAAGGAATCCACCACGGAGGCCATGCAGGAAGTGGATAAGGAATGGTTCATGGTGAAAAGATTCTGGTGGAGGGTGATTCTATGAGAACATTATTCCACCAACACTAGGTTGAGTACACTAGGCTCAGGGAGATTACAGTTGATTTCATGAGCACCTACAATCTATGTATTGATATGACTAGGGAGCCCATGAGATTATTAGAGGTATGATCGGTGAATTTTATATTGTTACAAATGTACATGTATACATAAGTGATAGTAATCACATCATCTCCATATACCTCTTGAGAAGAATATAGATATCAATTGAGGCCATAGGTTATCATATTTTTCTACGGGTTTTGACAACACGTGATTCTTTGTTATCTCTTTTTTGTCAAAAATGTGAGATGACCTTTGGTGGAGAGAGTTTCTTATAGTACCTCTTGGTAATCAGGATAAAATATTATGACTTCATCTTGAGTACATACTAGTAGTCAATGGTTGAAGATTAGAATTAATTTTTATCATATATGTTTTAGATGTATTCAGATAGACTATATGACATTATCCATTATGGGTGATAGAGATATCCTGGTTGAGAAAATGTGCCTTGCATGAAGGATATAATAACCCATCACCCATCAGTTATACATTATATCTCATTATGTAGTGGGATATTATTGAATTTGTATTACATTATTTGTGATGGATTATATGTATGTATTCATTGAATATATTTCAAGAAAACCTCTAAGGTGGGAGATAGAACAACGAAAGGGAATACACAACAGGACTGGACATATATCTTCTATGTAATATTGATCCCTAAGATATGAGGTTGTAGTTTGCGGAATTTCAATTGAAGGGTTTTATGAGAACTAGTGTTTCCCCCTTCACAATGATATAATTTTAATGAATATGGAATATCTGTGGTTGAGGATATATGTTGATTATAATTTCTTGAATCAAGTAAAGATAATAAAAATGTATACCTTGATGAAGATAGATGTCCTCTTCAACCAGTTTAGAGGTGTGAGTTTGTTTCCAAATATTGATCTCAGATCTAGATACCACTAGCTAATGGTTAATGAGGATTATATTCCTAGTATGGTAATCGGATATCACTAGATAAACTCTGGGTTCTTGGTGATTTCTTTTGGTTTTTCGAATGACAACATTATTTTTATGGATATTATGAACAATATGTTCCAGCCGCACATAGAGCATTTTGTAGTTTTATTTTTTGATGGAATACTCATTTACTCTACATCAATGGAGGAGTATACATAACATAAGGAGATTTTTTTAGAAATTAATTATACCCACCAACATTATTGTATGCTCTTGAAGAGTATGTTTTGGTTCCACAATGTAAAGTATTTTGGAATTTTTATCAATGATTGTGGTTTATTTATCAAATTGGGGAATATTTATTTTGTGATTTCGTAGGAGCCATCTAATATAATGTCTAAGGATTAGATTAAACATGGATTAGAAGGGTAATATAAGAGGTTTATGGACGAATTATCTATGAATTCCTACCCTTTGATTAGGAGGATTTGGAAAGGATACCAATTTCTAGGGACAAATTGGTGTCATAGAGCCTTTATGGAGCCAAGGATGATGATGAATAATGCTCTTGTTCTAAGACTACTGGAATATGGTGTTGAGTACATAATTCTTTGTGATACCTTTGGATATAAGGTTGATTTCATTTTGATTCATATCCATGTAGTAATCATAAATGGGTTGAGGAATTTGAGACACCACGAGCATAAATATTCAAAATCATGGCCGAGAGTTGGTAGCGGTAGTCTTTCCTCAGAATACATTGATCTACTATCTTCTAGAATAATGTTTTCTTATTTACAAAAACAAACAGATTCTTAGGAACATATAAAATTTTTAAAATATAAACCTGATACATATGAATTAGATGGAGTTGCATCAGGAAAATTAATACAAGATAGTCTACACTCTTTGGATGGGAAACATGGTGGAAGATTCCCTTAGTAGGAAGTATCATACTGATTTGGTGGATAAGGAATCTAATAATATGGTTTCATTATAGCTTACCCAAGTGATAGTGAGGGGTTCATTATTCCCTTATTCACCGTTTATCACTTTAATGCCCCAGTTTCTATAAGAAATATTTCATTTTAAATTGTTTTATTTTTTAGATTTATTCCATTGCATGCAACAATGAGTTTCGCCAATGTGCGTAACATTTTTAAAACATTATGGGATTATTATCACATATATGTTGGATTGATGGGTATGCATAGTAATAAATAAATTTTGAGAAATATATGATATAAAAATTTATAAAATTATATCATTAGCTAAAAAATTATTTTAAACAACCAAGCCCATCCCATGATCATGATATTGTCTGCATTGGGCCTATCCCAATTGGGTTTTATTTCCCTGAGCACTGGCACATAGATATCCCCTAGGAAAAGGTTTTAAATATGATAAAATTTTCAGTTAACACTTTGGAATATTTAATTTACTATTTTCAAAGCCATACATTGAGTAGCATGAGGTTATAAGGAATGTAATGCCTCATTGATGGAAGAATAAAAATATTAATTATATTATTTCTAAGGATGAAAAATTTAGTCAAATAATTTAATAATGTGAAAATGGTGTGAATTATGAAAAATCTAATACCATAGTTATGTTTAATATATGGTGTTTACCCTTATAGGGGTATAAAATTTTAAGGCACAAGGCATTTGGATTTATCACTTGTGATATAAAGTTGTTAAATAATGTTTAATATATTATTTCATTAAAATAAATAAATATCTTCCAAATGGTGCATTGTATGAGAACTCCAAGACCAATGATTGGTCCAGAATGATGGCTTTACCCGATATGGGGTATAAAATTTGTATGCATGGGGATTTTAAATACATCACTAGGAAAGATTAACCTTTTTATATTAATTAATTTTTTATTCTGATTTTTAAAGAATAAATCAATAATATCTCACTAACCATGAATCTTAAGAGAAATATGAGACCATCGATGGGTCCAGAAAGAGGTTTTTACCTTCGAAAGAGTATAATTTTGATATGAAAAATAATTTTGATTTTTTTTGAAATTAACTTTGTTTTATTTAATTAAATAATTAAATTAATAAATTAAAAAAATAACAAACACTTTTCATTTATCTTCTTCAACAGATAAAACCATATCATTGCCACAAGAGAATCTACAAACCTCTTTTATGGAATGTTTTCACAACAAAAAATATTGAACTGTTTTCTTGGGTTGAAATAAGTCACCCTACCAACAAAGAAAAGTTGAAAAAGAAATAAAATTAGGAGTTTTAATTTATTATTTTTATTAATGAAGAACGGTTTAAAATCCCTTCTCTAGACGAACCATTTATTGTGTTGTTGTTTATATTGGGTCATGTATGAACTTTTTTTGTTGTTCATCTTATAATCAGAGTTTCATATTCTTTCTCATGGAGACTCGATGTGTGACCCTCCCTATACGCCTCTACCTAGTGCGCATCAACTTGATCTACTTTTCGGAACAAAATTCTTCTATAATCACTGTCTTCTTTCCCATTAAAAAAATATTTTAAAAAACATATGGATGAAAGGGACAAAAGGGTAATGTTTAATAATTGATAATTATATTTCTTTAAAAATCATAAGTTCATGGATTTTTTAAATAAATTATTAATGATTGATTTGAAAAAATAATTTTTCTATAGTTATCATATTTTCATCTTTATGATATAATATAAAATATAATTATAAATATTTACTATGGAACTATTACATGATAATTATATCTGATATTTTTATAAGATATTTATCAGTGAATAACCTATGTCTCTATGGTGTATTTCTGTTCTTCATTTCCTCTCAAACCAGAGAATACGACACCTTGATTTTTTATGTATTGATCTTTCTTAGAATAAGTTAACTGGTTTAATTTCTAAATCCCATAGTCATGGTTTGTTCTCGTATATGAATGATGTTTCATTGATAGTTATGTTTAGAAATTGAGGCCACATATTTAATTAATTTATGTGGTAAACAAATTATTTATTAATTTTTTAAAATTATGGGATTTAGGTTTTTCATAATAAGAAAATTACTTTTGATAATTATTTATATTTGTTGAGTTGTTTGTTTGAATGATAAATAATGATAAATAATTTTTAAATCAATTTTCAATTTAAATGACTGATAAATTGGGATAATTAACTGGTGATTTAATTATAAATATGTCCTTTCGTTATCAAGAATAATTAATTGGTCAATTAATTATTTAATGTTGATTTTCATAGGGTTTATTGATTTTTGATATAATTAAATGTATATTGATGCTAGTAATTAGTGGTTGAATTAATTAACAGACATGATTATTTAATTTTTTTAATTAATGGATGGATGGGATTTGGGTGTTAGATATATAATTATTCACCAATAATATATATAAATGAATTAGATTTTGGGAGATAAACATAGAATTATTCTCCAATGGGATTTTGGGTGTAGGACATGGAATTCTACAACATTGATAGATCCATATGTATTGTTGATCTTTGGGGTGTTAGAAATGGTGTTCTATATCATGATAAATAATAATATATTGGATTTGGGGGGATATTCAAGACATTATACACCAATAATAAATAATAATAAATAATATTTGGTGTGTGAGACAAGGTGTTTTGCACCGATGGGTTTATGAGTGTTTAACATGGCATTCTACATTTAGGATAAATATGTATTGATAAATTGTGAATAGATTGTGTGAATTGATTATAACATGATAGTCTATGTGGTTAATAAACATTAATTGATAATTTGATAATTGTTAAATTATCTGTAGTAATTATTTTCTTTATAGAGATGTGTACACTTGTTGTTGACTGGATTTCTTTTAGGAACTATTGGTGGTAGCCTACTATGTCACACTCACAACCTATTTGGGTTACCTGATTTGTACCAAAATATAATTTGTTGTGGAGGGACATATTAAGGGAAATAAACCTCGTTTACATGGATGATCGAGGATAGAACTTGGATGAGGGAGCCAGATGCTATTTTGGACATGCTTGGGAGTCAATATCAGGTTTTCTTTTAGTTTCATTATTTAAAAACATTATCAATATATATGGATTTCATGTTTCCTTTCAATGGAGTATTGTATTTCCTATGTTGCTTATTCTTGTGGAATTTGTACTGTTATATATGATTCTACTATTTTATTTTTAATTCTTATTGTGTTTAACTATAATAAATGTCGGTATAGTCTGCCCACAACTGACTTACCAGGACATCGCTACTAGTCATCTTCCTATGGCATATGGGGAGGCATGCCTGAGGTGATGTGGTGAACTATATTTGAGAACCGCTGCATGGAACCTAGGTTTGGATGTTACAATGTGGTATCAAATGAGTTTTCATTCTTCTTATTTTTCTTAATATTTGGGGTATGGTATACAGTAGACTATGAAAAGTCTAGGTTGAGTAATTAGCTATTTCATGGGAGATGAAAAACCATTTATGGGGGGAAACCAAAGTACTCAGGGTGGGATAGTTGTTATTTATATGTTTTTCTACAATGTAATATTATTTCACTTTTTTTTATGCATTATCGTGTGATATACGTATTATTTCTGGAATTCCATGAGTGTTGATTTTTGGACTTGAATGGGATGAGTGTTGAGTCTACGTGCTTCATTTTTGAGACTGAGGATTATTATGGCATGAATCATTTTAATCCCACATGAGAAAATTGGTTATGGGTATGTTTTGAGCATAAAAATGTTTTCTATTCCTGTGAAATTTAAATGACAATGATCCTAATATGAATTTGAAAAACATTTTAAAATTTCAAAATGAGAATGGGGAGTCTATATGAGAATGTTGTAATACTTTTTAACCAGACCTTGGTGTATGGTGGTTAAGGCTAGTAATGATGCCTATGTTTTGACCACATGGCGAGATGTGGGTAAAAGACTTGTTGTGAGTTGTTGTGAATTATTAATCTTACATAATTGATATAAGGTTGTGTTAATGGTGTGATCCTGGTGGTAGAGTTTGTGTGTGGGGATATAGATACAACTTTGGGAGTATGATTTCAAGACATATGTATGTCAAAGGGATGTTTCCTTGATATTGGGGAGTACCATTGTATGTCGGATCTCTATCTCCATGACATGATAGGATTTAACCTAATTATAGATATTGAAAATATAGTTTCATTGTGTTCCCACATTGATTGGTACCACTATAGGATGTTATTTACATCTACTACAAGTGACTATTATATTCACCGTGGGGAGTGGGATATGTAGTCAGGCCGGCCATGGCCAATTACTCAGCCACTAAGAGAGATCACCGCCCAGTTTAATAGTCTTTTGCGGGATGAAAAAGGTGTAAATAAAGATAACCTTCCAGAAATAGTGGAACTATTTCAGGATGTATTTCTGGAAGACTTTATAGTGATTATACTAGAGGGAGATATAGAATTTACTATTGATCTCATGTTGGGGTCTGAACCATTATCTTTTCCACTATATACAATGGAACCGAAAGAGCATCCAGAACTCAAATCTCAAGTAGAAGTCATGAATAACAATGGATTTATCAATCCAAGTATTTTTCCCTAGGGATCACCTATATTGTTTAAAAATAATTATCATGGGAGTTTAGGTTTTTTTGTCGATTATCGGATGTTGAACAAGATTACTATGATGATCTGATATACTCTACTTTGTATTGGAGTTCTATTTGACTAGTTGAAGGGATCTTTTTCTTTTCTCAAAGATTGATTTATGATCTGGGTATCATCAATTGAGTGTTCATACTTCTTATATACTTAGGATTTCTTTCAGGAGCAGGTATGGGCTCTATGTTTTTTTCATAATTCTATTTGTGTTAACAAATGAACCAGTATTGTTTATGTCCATGGTGAATAGAATCTTACATCCATATCTGAATTAGTTTTTGTGTTTTCTGTGGAAGAAATCTTGGTGTAATTCAATAGTCACGATGATCAATCCCCACATTTTTAAATCATCATGAGTACACTAAGAGAGCATCAAATATACTCTAAAATATTAAAGTATAAATTTTGTATTCTCCATCTACACTTCTTGGGACACATAACCTCAGATAAAGTTGTGTTAGAGGACATAGAGAATATACAGGTAGGGGATTCTTGGGAGCATCCCATGAATTTTTTTGATATTGGAATATTTATTGGTCTAACAAGATATTACAAGTGATTCATCCAAGACTTTTCCCATTTAGCATGGAAAACTTCAAGCTTGACCAAAAAGGTATTAAACATGGAATGGTTTGAGGGTTGCATGAATGATTTTCCTGATTTGAAGAAGAGTTTTACATTTGATCCTACTTTGATATTACCTATATTTAGTTAATATTATGTGGTGTTTTTTGGTTCTTCTAGGATAGGACATGGAAATGTTTTGATGAAAATGTATAAGGTTTTGGCATACAAGTCTCAGCAGTAGAGGCCACATGAACAGAATTACCCTACGCAAGACATCAAGTTGGAAGAAGTGGTGTATTCATTGAATTGTTGAATAAACTACATATTGGGGGAATTTTTTATAGTTTATAGTAATTATAAGATCTTGAATTACATATTTTCACATCATCATTTGAATCTAGGGTTATGGATATGGGTTGAGTAAATGTAGTCATTTGATTTTGATCTGGTATATGCACTCGGGAAAGGAAACAATACAAATGATGCTTTGATAAGGAAAACACAGAATCAAGCATTTCAAAAGACCAATGCTGAGTGGAATATTATGAATCTTCTATTTTAGAATCATGTTGTGGTTCAGATGATTCCGGATTAGTTGAATGTAGTGTCAGTGTTAGTGGAATCTCCACTTTTGAGATCTATCAAGGACCGACTATATGAGAACATAGAGTTCATGGCCTTGATGGAATGCTTGGAAGGTGGGGAGTACCTTAAATCTAAAAGTTAGATGAGGGAAAGATCATATATGTGAAGAATCCTGTTGTTGTTCTTATGAACATGCGAGAAGAGATCACACAAGAGTTTCATGCCTCAATGTGGGTGTTGCATCCATTTTTCACCCAATTGTATCATGACCTACACTGATAGTTTAGGTTGTCGAGCATGAGGATAAGGATAGTAGGGTTCATGACATTATGATTCACTTATTAGAAAGGTAAGGCATAGAATCAAGAAACTAGAATATTACTTAAATCATTTCCTATTCCTTTATGGATGTGGGAGGGCATGACCCAAGACATTATGGTAGGTCTCCTGAAGACACTTAGAAAGAATAAAACTATTTTGTTATTGTGGATCGACTAAATAAGATATAAATTTTCATTATTATAACGGAAAACATTATATTAGTGTTTTTTATGAGGTATATATATGGTAAATAGATCATTTTCACAGGCTGCATTAGACTATAGTTTTATATTGTGATTCACATATTACATCAACCTTCTATAATTCCTTATAAAAGGAACTAGGTACCTTGGTTTTTCTGAGAACATATTTCCACCCACAAACAGATGGAAAATCAGAGCGTACTATACAAGTGGTTGAGGATATGCTGAGATCAATTGTGCTTGACTTTAGTGGGTTATGGAAACAACACTTTTCATTGGTAGAGTTGTTCTATAACAACATTTATCAAGAAAATATTCATATGGAACCATATGAGGCTCTTTATGGTTGGCCATGTAGATCACCATTATGATGGATGGAATTAGGCGAGTCATAGTTGTTGGGACAAAGTCTCATGTAAGAGATGATGAAGAAATTTCCTATGATTTAGAAACATATGGCTACTAATTAAAGTAAGCATAGGTCATATGATGATTCACGGTGATGAAACCTAGAGTTTGAATAACATTATTGGGCATTCTATTGGGTGTCACTGAGGCTGGGTCACCGTAGGATAATGAGACAAGGAAACATAGCACATAGGATTGTTGGGCCTTTATAAATTTGGGATAGGATTAGGCTGGTGGCATACCAATTGGCTCTTCCACTGAAATACAGTGTCACACATAATGTTTTACATATATACAAACTACATTGATATCACACTCACCATTCTCATGGGATCGATGTAAATGGTGTAGATCTTGAGATTTATGCATCTATTGAGGACCATTTGATACGTGTGTTTGATCATAGTGAGAAAGTGTCGAGGGGAAAGTCTGTACTGATAGTTTGTGTATTATGGAAACATAGATGTGTGTATGAGGAGACATGGGAAAGTGAGGTCAATTTGTGGGATCAATGGCAAGATTATTATTACCCAAAATCGTATAGATTCTTGGTAGTAAATCATGAGTATGTGGTGTTCTAATGTTGAGATATTTTAATATCCCATTCTTTTAACATTTATTTTTTTAATGAAATTATCAAATAATTATTTTATAAAATAGTTTTCTTAATAATTATCATTTATTCATCTTTTTAAAATACATCTAATGTAATTATAAATAAATACTATGGAAATATTACAAGATATTTATATAAGATATTATCATAAGATATTTTTCAGTGGATAGAATGAGTTTTTAGGCTACTGGTACATTTTTTGTTTCCACTCAAACAAGACCATATCACACCTCGATTCTTGATGTACTAATCATCTTTTGTATATGGTAGTTAATAGAATTTCTAAATCACATAGTCATGGGGTTTTCTCATATATTCATGTTGTATAAATTCTAGTTATGTCTAGTAATTAAGACTGATTATTGAATCAATTAATTCGGTAAAATAATTAATGTTAGACATGTTGTTCTGCACCGATGGGGTTTTAGTGTTAGACATGATGTTCAACACTATAGATAAGTATTGAAAATTGATAATTTAATGTTTGATACCAATCAAAAATGATAGTATATGTGCTTAAGAATGATTAATTGATAAGGTGATAACTACTAAATTATGCATTGTTATTAGTTTCATTATACAAATGCATACACATGTGGACAACATGATTTGTTTTAGATTTCATTGGTGGTGGCCTATTGAGTCATAATGATACCCTATTTGGGAATCCTGATTGGTAAACATATAGTGAATTTTTTGTTTGATAGTTTAATTTCATGAGCCTTGGTTTAGATGGCTGATCAGTGATGAAGCATGGTTTAGGGAACCATGCATGGTTCATGACCTGCTTGGGAGTCACTAGCGTCTTTTCTTCTAGTTTCATTTTGTAGACACTTGATACATATATATACATTGCATAATTAATTTAAATTGGATTATTTTATTTCATATATTTGTTATTATTGATAAATTTTTACTAATATATATGCTTCCACTACTGTTTGTTTACTTCCACTAGTGTTTTACTCGGATAAAAGAGGGTATAGTCTCCCCACGACTTACTTACTAGGCCCTCGCTAGTAGTCAGTAGCCTATAAAATACGGGGAGGTGTTCTTGAGGTCATATGGACAACTGGGTTGGAAAACCGCTATCTAGAACCTGGTTTGGGATGTTTCATTATTATAAATATAAAAAAATAAAAATAAATGTTAAATTTTTAATAAAAAATTGTTTTTAAAAGCACAATTGTTTTTAATAAATTATAGAAAGAAATATTAGAGAAATATTTTATAGAAATATATACTAATTAATTGATAATAATTTTAAAAATTTCAAAAAATAGTTTTTTAGACATAGGATAAGGATAAATAAAGTTTTTTAAATGTTTTTTCATAAAAACTATTTTTGTCCCATTTTGCGTACATAATTTAAATAACTTAAAATCATTTAAAGGTTTCTAATTTGATAAAATATATTGCAAATTTATAATCATGGGGACAAAATTGGGTAATTAGGCCACTATCAGATTTTTTAAATATGAATAACAAGCTTGGAAAAATTTATCACCTCAGTAAAGGGTACATCGAGTTATTATGGATTAAAATTAAGTGATAAGGACATATATTTTTTAAAAAAATTCTTATTGGATGAGTATAATAATACACGTAACACCTTAGGTACTAAATTTATTTATTTTAAATTCATAGGTCTCCATGAAAAGGTGTTATATATTATTTAAAAAAAGTTACAAAATGAAACTATATTTGTTTTTAATATCATTTATGTAACTATATCTGGGTAAAATTATTTATGAATGAATATATGTGTCTATACTGAGGTTAATAAAATAATTTTAAGGAAATAATTTTTTACAAATATTTATTAGTTTTATAATGACCATATATTCCTAAACAACAATAATAAAATATTTGTACATTCAATATAAAAATAGAACAAATTATTTTTAACATATTTTTCAAAGGTTGGGACTTATGCCTCATTTTTGTTATTAAAGAAATTAAAATACCCCTTTTTTGATAGGGTAGTGGGAGGCCCAGTACATAGCCCAAAGGCCCAGGGGAATGAAAGCCCACTATTTGGCCCAAAGAACCCTACAGTGAATAGTACTACTATAGTACCCTGGCTACTACAATACCTTCTACATTACCGCTACCACTATAGTGTCACCATTTCTACAGTTCTGTCACTTCTATAGTGAAGCTATAATACTCGATAATTTCACTATATTTTCACCATTTCTACAGTTCTATCACTTCTATAGTGAAGCTATAGCACTTGAGAATTTCATCCATACCCAGAATAGATCTAGGGTCATTTGGATTCCAAGAAGAAGCCTTTACAACTTGGGTACATGATTGTTTCCGATTTAATCATATTTAATGATATTAAATTTGAATGAGTTGATTTGTCCCATTATTTTTATAAATCCATATAAAATATTAGCGATGTGTGTAATATTTATATTTGAAATCCAAAATTTTATTTATTTATTTACATATAAATTAAAATAATAGTATTGAAAATGATAATCGTGATATTTTATTAAAATAATTCTTTATAAAATTTTTCAAAAATCATAAAAATCATGATATAATGAAATTTGGTTATGATATGGTAAAACAATTTATATATTGGCCATTTATTGGCCAATTTTTACCTTATATGTTTAAATTACAACCCATTAATTTTGAAAAATGTGTTACTATAGTTAAAATTAAAATTGGTCAATTAATGGTTAATTAAAATGATAATGTTTATAATAACTACAGAATTTTTATAAATTGTATTGTTTGATGGGATTAAAATTCAAGCCAAAATTATATTAAAATACATCTTTATTTTGAGGCATTTTTCTTGTGAATTAATTTATTATAATTTAATATTTTTTGAAATCCCAAAATAACCCCTCAACTCAAATATAAAAGTGAATATCTTCTCTCACTTAGTTAAATCTCATTGAGAATTATATCACTACCAAAATCTGTAAATTTTTCTTAGAAAATTTCATAGAAATATTTTATATGTTTAGTTATTCCCCAAATACCAAACCTAGAGCCCTTTAAAAGAGTTATAATTTCGTTATTCCAAATAAGAGGTGATCCCATTAATATATCACATTATTTTATATTTTTACTTAGCTATTATGAATTTATGGTATTAACTATAAAAAAAATTGAATTAGTGTCATATAATTAGGAAATGTTATTATTATCAATAAATAATCATTATACACCCTCTTCCCCATCAAATTAGAAGTTAATGTATCAATTGTGCATATATATGGGTTGTCATCTCTATATTGGGATACTATTAATTATTCATCGTCTTTTTTGGATAGGTATTGTGATGGGTTTAATAATTTGATATAATATTTATGTCAAAATTATATTTCTTTAATGAGAATATCATATTAATATTCTTACTATCAAATCTGTTAGGAATCAATAATACCGCTCGTGCATATGTTTTGACTTCCACCTCCACAAAGAGATCAGATTATTTTTTTAATTTATATTTAAACCTAGTCATAATAAGTTTGAATATGATTATTATATATTATATATATTTCATAATAATGATCTTGAAAAAGTAAATTAATATTTACATTTTCTTTCAATCCATCTATTAGAAATTAAAAAAACAACCATGCGTATGTGCATCATACCATATCCAGGAATAGTGTAATTCATTTTTCTATGTATAAATGTTTTATATGATGCTATATATATATAATGAATATATATTATATTTATATCATTATTTATATTCTTCAGGTGGTTTAACATATATATATATATATAGGGATGAGAACTACTAAACTAAAAAACACTTGATAAATGGAACAGTTAGCACCAAAAAGTAAAAATTTTAATAAAGAATTATTGATAAAAAGGGGTGTCAAAATGTTATAATGGGATCATATATGATATTATAAGGTTAAAAATTACTCTTTTATATAATTATAATAAAATTAAATTTAATATTCCAGAGGATAGAATGCTTTCAAAGCAAGAAAAACATGAGGATAGGGTTTCTCATCTCACTTTTAGTTTCTTGAGACATATGACATATTCACCATATATTTTTTTGATGTTAATAAACTGACCTTTGATATATTATATCATGAAACAATTTTTCATTAGGGTATATTACATTTTATTTTATTTTTTTCTTTTATGGGGAATTTTTTTCAAAAGATAACCAAGTTGTAATGGTTTTATTTCATATTCTCATCAATATATATGATTTTTTATAAATAAGTCTCTGATGGAAATATTTTTTTCCATATCCTCATTTTCTAAAAAATATTAAATATGGTTTTTAATATAATCGTATGATTATTCAAGGACCTTTTTACCCATGTTTGAGTTTTTTTTAAATACATTATAATGAATATTTATATTTTTTTCAAAATGGGGTGCTTAGTGAATTTTGAAGAAAAATTATTGAAGGGAATTTTTTTAATCCTCAATGTTGTGATTTTTTTTCTAACATGATGACTAATAATTTATTTCAATCTTACTTTATTTGTATTAAATTATTATTTTAAAGAAATTTTTTTCCAATAAATGTTATTGTTTTTTTAAGAAGTGATTTTAAAATGGAATGGTTATTTTCGTAAAAATTTATTCATACTAATCCCTATTATTAATTTTACATCTATGATGACATCCAATGATGTCATTTAACATTTATTAGTAATATTATACAAGGATAACATCATTATTCGTTAATTGGATTTATTTTTTATGATGAAAAGTTGTTTATGATTCATATTTATATTCATGGTTTTAGATATGATGAATGGTTTTTGATCATATGAATCACATATGTATGATTTTCCTTATTTTAGGGTTGGGTCCTATTTTTTTAAGGTTAAGATGGAGTTTGTGCCTCATTTATTATAGAAAAATAAAAATTGATTAACGAAAGAGAGATCATGGGAAACAAGGAAAAACACAAGGTCGAAGACTATTTACCTATCATTTTCATCAATATAGCAATTAATTTTCTCTCCTCTTCTTGAATTTATTTACATTCAGCTCATCCAAGACACTGAACCCAACCTCTTAACCTTTATCATCATGAAGAAAGAGCTTGATGTATTTCTAAAATTGTCTCAGCATCAGTTTTTTTAGAATCAGATCTATCATCTTGATCTTTGACTTTACTAGGAGAACCACCTCCCTTTTTTTGCAGTAGTCAGGGGGAGGATCTCATGAGTCTCATCATGAAAGATCTATGTGGTAAACTACATCTTAGTTGCATAATCAATATATTGAACAATGGATTTATTGTGCTTACCTGTAACCAACACAGATGTAGACTTTTTATTCTTATAAGAAACAAGATGAAAGCGTTCATTATTCTCAAAAAGTTTTGAGTAAGCATTACAAAAAAATTTCTTACCCATTTGTATACTCGAAGAAACCATCCTATCATTAATTTGATTGTCAAATTATTCCTGAATGTCATAATTAGTCATTTGATCACTTGATGACATTTGAGGAGATAAAGAAATTTGAATTTCATGCAGATCAGTAAATTTTCCATGATTGAGAGTTTCAACATTTGTCAAATTCACCTCTTTAGAAAAGATAACATCCCAATACATTGAATTATTCTCCCACAAATGTATTGGGTAATGTTTTATATCTCATGAGATAAAAATGAGAAGAAATAAAATGTTCTTTATTTACTTTCAGATTCCATTTGATGATGGGCCTCCCCTGCAGGCTATGTTGCAGCGGGTCTGGTCTCTTCTGCATGCTGTCTTCTGTTTGGAAGGCAAGAAATGTTGCCGTCTTTTGCAGTGCATCTCCCTCATTTCATGCTGATGTTCCGCGGGTCTGGTCCCTTCTGTTTTTCGCCGTGGCCAGCATGCTGTCTTCTGTTTGGAAGGCAAGAAATGCTGATATCTTTAGCAGCGCTTCTCCCTCCTTTCATGCTGCTGTTCTGGAAATCTGCTTCAAACATCCAAACCGGTCGAAGTTGCCACTGATGGCTGATGATGATGGGGTGGCTTCTGGAGTGTCAGGCTTCGCCGGATGTTGTGGTGTTTTCTGATCTCACAGAGGGAATGTGCCATGGAGAATGATACCGGTTTGGGTGGAATTTTCTCGGCTTGCAGACTCTCTCTCACTGGTTGTCTTACATGTTTATCGTGGCGGATGCTTTTTCCAAGAAAGCTTTTGAATGGATGAATTCCAGTCGTTTCTTTTTGTCATCAGAGTTTTGTAATGAATTTGTGTAGGCTGATTGTCGTGGCGAGATATATACTCGCTTTTGTAGACCGCCCCTCTGACTCTATGTTGTTTGCTTTACTTTTTCATTAATAAATTTTCTTGGGAGCAGGCGTGCCTGTCTCCTGAACTTCGGGGTATAAAAAATAATTTATACCTATGATGGTACATTACTTATATGACATGATATTATGATTCATGATTTATTTACGTTGATTTTTATCTCTTTTGATCCATGTATTTTAAAATGATCAACTATTATACGGTGAATTGTGATTATGATTGACGATATATTAGTTATTAACATTCTATGTTATGTTCATGATTTCAAATTCATATACTTAACCTATTACATCATTTGTTTTTAGATTTATATCTCCTTGGAAAACATTTACTAAGAACCATTGATCACCCTTTTCCAATATTTCATTTCCCCATGTTATTTAAAATGTTATTAAATATGTTATGTCTAGGAATGGATCTAGTTTTCAAGAAATAAGTAGGAGATGATGTAGATAATTTTTAAACAGTTTTTTAAGTTTCCATGTGTCTAATTAAACAGATACTATATGATTCCGACATGGATCAAAATGTTATTTAAATAATATTAATATATTTTAATGTAATTTCTATGTATGAAATGTATGGGTCACTATAGTGACTATTGTGCTTCGTTAGTTTGTGAGAGAGTATTAGCTATGAGACATTGATTGTGTGTCTCTAGATGACCATATTTTTTCAAGAGATATACCATATAGATTTAGTGATGGAGGGGAGCACGTCATCTTATTTAAGAATAGATGGTGGTTCTAGATATGCTTCATTAGTAGTTTATGGGGAAGTTTAACACTTCTCACATGGATATACATCATAGTGGGAAAAATATTTACAATGATCTTCAGTAGTAGTTTTGGTGGTCTAGTATGTGGTGGAGAATTGTGGGGTTCATCTCTTAGTGTCTCGTATGTTTATTGTTAAAGGATAGGAATTGGGTTCTAATAGGTTTTACACAACCTCTTGAGATTCTGGGGTGGAAATGGGTTGGAATATACATGAAATACTTGATAAAGATTCAATGGAAAAACAAAGTCCATAATTTTTATTTATTTATTATAGTCCGAATTACCCATTAAAAGAACATGATTTCCATTCCAGATAAGACAATTGATGTGTGTCTTGAGTAGTAGTATGTGTGGTAGATCTTACATCATGTTTGGGTACTCTCTATGATCTTTTATAGCCATGATGATCAATTTATTTCATAGTTTTGGAGAGGCATATAGGAGGATTTTGGGAACTAGGTAAGGATGATCATAGAATTTCACCCCAAATAGATGGTAAGATCGAGTGGACTATCAATGAATTTAAGGATATGTTGAGGTCCGATGTGTTGGAATATATTTGTATATGAGATTATATGGGGAAAAAATCCCTCAAGGTAACATTGCAGTATTTTTGGGTTGATTGTGTTTGTTGACAAAGCATGTTTCCATGATGAAATTGTCAAGTTACAAAGAAGTTGTAGACAATAACCTTTGACAAAATAATGACGACAAAGGAAAATATGATCTTGAGGCGGTACAAAAGAGAAGTACAATGTGGCGACTTTTCCGAGTGTTTTCCAAATTTTGGGGGTCCAAAATTTTTAGTTTGGTGAGCATCGCGAAAATAGGATTTCCATGATGATCATAATTAAGTATGGAAAAGGCATGAATTATGTGTATAAAGGCTTCATGGTTTGGATTTTGCGAAGAATAGAAGAATGATGGTGGTGAATCTTTTTGAGTACGTCAAAGCATCGCGAATGGCAGAGTTTAAGTGCATCGTGGCGGTGAAGGGCTTTGCAGGGGAGCGTCATGGCGAAGGCGCGATGGAATGTTGATGGTGTATCTCTGTGATTACGATGATCTCCACGATCGGAAAATTGCCTTTGTGCTTCACGATTTGGACAGAATTTCGGCGGAAGCTTCGGAGCATCGTGATAGGTAATGACATGGCGCTGACTTCGCGTAGAAGGGTCGAGGGTCGGTGGAATCGCCTATAAATAGAGTTCAACCCCCTCAAGAGATGTAGATAATTTTTGAAGAAGATCATTCGCTATCGTTTCGTGATGGTAGTTCGCATAGCCCGTGTGTTTCACGAAAGAAGAGCTTTTCCACGGCTTGTAGCTCCGTGAATGTTGTGTGCTCCGCGTTGGCTCAGTGAGTTTCGTGAGGGAAGTTTCTCTGCAACAACTTGAGCATCGTGATAGTGCTTCGTGAGAGTGCTTTGTGAAAAGTCAAGATGTTTGCGAAGGCTTGTTTGAGTTTCACGAAATTGGGAGCCTCATGAAGTTGGGTGCTTTGAGAAGGTTTTTCCATAGGAATTTCCCAGTGTTTAGGGGCAAAGGGTTATTCATCAGGGTATGAAATTTGGACTTCAACAGAGCATATATCAACAGTTGAGGATGCATGTTTTCAAGAAAATGAAGATACCTACAGGTCTATAAACATTGCATGGATCTTCTGAAGAATTAGTGAGCTCACTTCAGTTGATAGTGCAGTGAGTTCTCAAATTGTGAGTGGTTGTAAACCAGGAGGGACAGTGTGTCCACTTCGAACATGTTAACAACAGTGCGCTAATAGTGGAATTGGTACATCATCACACAACCAATGTATGCTCCTTGGACGTAGCCTAGTGAGGGTGAACCAAGTAAAAATCGTTGTGTCCTGTGCATGCTTCAATGTTTTCTCATTCTCTGCATCGGGAAGGAGAGAGAAGAGTGTTTTGTCTAACAGTAAAACAAGATCAAAATGGGTGGTTGTTTTAATCTGTCATACCCTGATTCACCCCCCCTATCAGGGTATCTAGCCTAGTGGACCTAACATATTATCACATTAATTTGGTATATTTTTCTTAAAATAATATCTATCACACTAGAAGTGTCATAAAACCGTTCAATGAACTATATGGGAGACTGTCTCGGTCACCCTTTTATAGTCTACGATTAGTGATACATTTCTTATGGGTAATAAGATTTTGAAGGTGATGATAGAGATGGTTCATGTTTTCCATGATCATATGAGGATATAATTGAGTAAACAAATCCTTATGCATATTGACAATGTACACCCTTCGTATTTGAGAAGAGAGTCCATCTTTTTATGATAGTATCTCTATTATAGTAATTTTAGATGTATGTAAGGGGAGGAAAGATATCCATGTGATTTATTGGGACATTAAAAATCTTACAAAATATTGGGGAGGATTTATATCAATTATCCTTTTCCCTATAGTTAGATCGATTGGATGACATCTTCCTTACGTAGTAGATGAGTAGATATGTCAATAACACTATACAATTTTTTAGTAGGGTGAGGCAGACATTAAGGATAGGGAAACCTTCACAGGGTACCCAGTAGAGATTGGTAATAAGTGGGAGGGATTGCACAATGTATTAACCATATTTTTAGATAAATTTATTTGGGAGCATGATATCATTCAGGATAGCTCCTAGTAGAGTTAGTTTTAGATTAAGACAAGGTACCACCACCATTATTGGTTTAGATTTTTCTATTTGGGAAAAAATAAAATAAGAAGGGAATAATTTAATGACAGAGTTTTTATAGATTAGTCCTCACAATATATATATATATATATATATCATTATTTATATTCCGAGTTGGAATGGTGCTTGGGTGTCTTGAGACTCAAGAAATTAATGTGTTAAAAAAATAATTTAATTTAATTAATGAACATCATTTTGGATAAAAGTGTTTTCAAATTATTAGAGACCATGGATTGGAAATTTGATACCATAGTTTATTTTGGAACATGATGTTTTCCCTAGGTGTGACATAAGGTTGGTTGGAATATGAATTTCCATGAAAGATGGAAATTGATAGATGAATATAATGAAATAAATATTTTATTATTTTATTTTATTAAATAAAATATCCTTGAATGAAAATATATAATCAAATCTTTTTCATGATTCTCTAGGTTCTTCCATTTTAAACTAGGATGATTAGTGGAGGATAATTTTCTCCATTGAAAGATCAGGATAGAAAAATGAAATAGATCATATTGAGGCAAATTGGGTGAATGGAAGCATACCCACTAGAAATATATATTACCTAAAGAATGTTTTCATCATTAATGACTGTTCCTTAATTCAGGAAGCGATCATTATTTTCTATTTCCAACATATTTATTTGATAGTAATGGAATTTAATATCTAATAATTATTGAAGAATGATTACCCACCTTTCACATGTGACAAATTAATATATAGAATTATCAAAACCTGTTAATTTTTTTTCTCTAGGTTATCACCCCTATTACCACACTATGTTATCATTAAAAGGGGGCATATCAACCTATAACTCTGATCACATTCCCTTATATTCTTTTCCCCTATTATTCTTTGTATTATTCCCTATTGGCAAATGTGGTTTGTGATTTTATGTTTACTGGTTGGGTTTTAGTATGATCAAATCCCAAATTCATTCTTTTTCATGAATTGTGGATATATTGATGATTTGGGGATGGATCATTATGGGATCATAGGTTATGAGTGGTGGATATGGGGTTTAGGACTCTAAATGGTGGAATAGAAATAGTGGACTCCCATGAAGGTGATTGTATTGGGATATAAAGACATTTATTGCTAGAAATCAATGGTTGGGGATGTTTCCCATTGATTTTGATTGGTCAAAATGGTATTTTTGGTAGTTATAGAAGATATGAGATCAGTATGTAGAAATATAGATTAATACAAATTCCACAACTACACACTGTGTAACTTAATGGAACACTCACTGTGTTGTTTAGGTTCTCATGGAGGCTGGTGTTTTAGATGACTTAAGGCTCATATTCTCAGTAGTTGGGACTCAACTCTATGTATATCATCCTTGTTAGATAATCCATATTCAATTTGTACATTCCCTAGGACCCTGAGAGATCAAACATGCCATGTGTCAATACACTATAATATGAGATATTTTATAGGTGTGTAAACTTATGACTCTGGGAATAAATACATTATGTGCAATACCCATATATTCCATGAAGTATGAAATATATTTCCAAGACCTTTATAGAAGGGAAAACTCCCAATCAATAAGGTGAGATCACATGCTGTGTGACCCAACATTCATGAATTTTTACCACTATTATGTTATCATGAGTATTTTTACTCATTGACATAGACAACAGACATCATAATGGATTTCTAGTTATGATGTGTGTTGTTATGAGATTATTTTTCCTCTAGAAATGCATAACTGAAAAAAATGATCAGGCTAGATCATCATAGATATTTCAGGAATGGAATCCACCTTATCGTAGTAGGGTGTGGGTCCCCATACTCTTTATATAGTTATAGTGGATCCCCATGTCACTCAAGGGAGATGGTCCTCTATCTATTGAGTTTCACCCCCACCGTAGTAGAGCACATGTCCTATATCTTCTTAGTGGTACCCCATTTTATACTAGTGTTAGGGTTTAAAATATAATTAGTGGAAATACCCTATCTTTCAAAGATTTCAATTTTATCTACAGAGTGTTACCCCTATCAAAATAGGATTGGGTTACTCTATTAGAGACTGTTCTCCCTTGGGTGTGGAATAATGGAAAGGTGTGGGTGCTTCGTAGAACATTATTTTGTAGACACATTAGATGTTGGACCTCAGAGATGGGCCTTTAGAGTAGAAGTTAGACTCATAAAACAAAGTGGGGTTATAAATATGGATATCCCCTTTCTCCCATATCTAGGTTTCTCAATTACTATATATATTGGGTTGATATGATTTATATTATTTTTTTATTAATACAATCGTGGTATTAGTGTGTCTTAATAGGTATGTATATAATTAACTTTTCATAGAATTTTCTGGAACATGTTGAGACTTATATAGATTAAAGACAAATTATTAATGACATCAGTTGAGCTAACTATTAATTGGGAGCATTGAACAAATTTTGAGTTTTGACTTAGAGATCTATAGATGGGCACTATTCAGATTTAATTTTTAGCATTTATTTTCAGGTTTCAGAATCATTTTTGGTTGGGTCTATGTTTCTCTCCATTATTAGATGGGTTATACTATCATACCCTAATGTATTCACTAGAGTTAATTTCATGCATTGTTATACACTAGAAATAGTACCCTTTTATTACTCCTTTTCACTTTTTCATAGAGATAGTTGGGGGTGTGTGTGCATACAGGTACATTATTCTATAGAATCCAATTTTTTTATATACTCTTATAACACTTCACCATCATTTATCCAATTATATTCGGTATTTGGGCTATCGCACCTTGTTTTACTCTAGCATGCATTCCCTAATTTTTTAGGTCTTGACATGGGTTTCTCAAATATTTAGGTTCCCAAGGATTATATTATATATTGAAACAATATAATGAGCTAAACCTAACTATTATGTTACTTGGTCATGGAACATTCTTTTGTTTACTCTTATATAGGAATCCCAAAAAATTAATATACTGAATTAATATTGTTGAAATAATCCATACGATAAATTAGACAAGGAGTTGTCTACTCAACTATTCTTGTTTATTATATGTAATTTATATAATGATTTTATTGAAGACACCATAATTTGTAATTTATATAATTAACTGATGTATATCATGCTAAATTATATATCTTTTCCCACTAGTAGATATGATGATATTAAAAAGGGTAATCATTTTAGTGGTAGCACATTTAATAAAAGTTATTTATAAAAGTTTATATAATATGATACTCATTTGATAAAAAAATATATTATAGATATATGTCATAATCCTCATCCAACAAAACATTTATGGAATTATTTTAATATTGAATCTTAATGTATTAATCTTCTTAAACTAATATAAAAATTATGATTTTTCATAATATTGGAAATCTCTACACATTAAAGGAACACCATCTTGAATAACAAATTTTTTGAGTTTCTCAATATATGAATTAGTATTATTATGTGATGTATTGAAAGAATCACTGAAGGGTTTTTAGTCCTTTTTATTTTTGTATAATTCAATATTATTAATATATGGAAATTTTTTGACATTATGGATGGGTTAAATATTTATCCTATTTTCTAAAAGTAATGTAAAATCAATGGTGTTATATTGATTGTAGTGGTGGGAAAAGGTTCAAACCCAAAGAAGAAAATATATGTGGAGATTCCAATAATATTTGTTCATGTAGCAAGTCATGGTCATTGAAACAAAGTGGTAATATCATAAACAAGGTTTTAATTCATCCATATGATTGAATTACATGAAATATCTGATGGAGTCTAAGAGACTCTATATAATGTCAAATTACTGTATTGATGTTATTGAAATCATTTATTTGATCATAAAATGTATATGATAAAAAATTTATACATTAAAAATTTTATAAATATATAAGAGTTGAAAATCAGGGAATGGATCGATGAATAATTTAGTTTAAATTTTGACGGTGAATAAAAGGGTTATTGAATCATGTATTTGAATAAAAATTATTATCATGATTATATGGATATAAATAAAGGGCATGTGTTTTTCATCTCATATATCTTATATGATTTTATAAATTTCTTCTTAATAAGTATTTGTTTTGAGCATCATTGGATAATGGATTCATAAACACATTGTTTATGATTCATTATATTTTATTACATTTCATTAAGATGATAAGGATAAAAATGTTTTATTACAAATAAATGAGTTTATCCAAAAAAAATTTAAGAAAAATTAATTTGATCCCGTACTCGTTATTGGAAGATATTATAGAGAAATATTATTTTCAAAAAAATTATCTAGACACATAGAATACCATATTTTATATTAAAGTAAGAGGTTGTTACTTAAATATTTCAAAAAAGGAAATAAGTGTTATTTCATACCAGAAATGTATGTGCATCTTGGAATGATATTTCAAGAAGAATATATGGTCTTAGAATCCAATGAGATTATGTTTCGACGTTGATAATTTCAAATTTCACAAATAAAATTTATTTTAATTAAATTGAACGTCACAAAAATATCATGGAATGTTTATGGTATATTGATTATATATTAATATAAAATGTTATCTTTGGTTCAAATAGATTTAATGTAAAACTATTTATGTAAAAGGATCCTTGAATTCTAATGATAAACCTAGAAATTATAGTATGTAGTCTACATATGTTATTAAAATTTTATCATTGATGTTTTTAAGTTAATGGTTTTGATTACTATTTTTACAGAGTTGAAATTAGGAATTTGATTTTGAGGTGTCACTGTTATTCAAACTAGCATTCTCCATAAAAGTTAAGAACTAAATATTTTTGTGGGAGTGTATTATTATATCGTCAAATAGTTATTTGGTATTAATTAAATTGTTATGTAACGAGTTTAACAAAACCATTCAATGTGAGTCAAAAATAGAGATGATCCGGCAGTTTATAATATCTGATATATTATACATTCACTTATTTAAGGTTTTATTTTGTACTATTATATAATATTTAGTATATAAAATTTATCTTGTTATATAAGAGGAAGCACCCACTTTTCCAATATATTATATTTACTTCATATATAAATTGTTAAATGAAAATATGATTGACCTTTCAAAGTTCGATTTTTAGTTTTCCCTATCAGAGTTTTATCAGGGTGTTATATTATGTGATGATAAACATGGATAATGTTCATGGAAGTATCTTATTGAGTTATAGAATAATATCATGAGGCATAACAATGTTTTTTACACTTGTTGATGTATAATTTATATAACATAGAGTGTTATACAACATATCAGTGTTATATTAAAGGTGCAAGGTTCATATTTAGTATCCCAAATACTATAAGTTGGTGTGATTCCTATAATGAGAACCATTATATGTTGAAAAAGTTCTTATAAATCCCATGTTTCTTATCTAATCATAGAGTGTTTAGGCAGATTATGATTCTTTTTTCCAGTTTAATCTTAACCATGATGACATTTATCCTCACAAAGGAAAATAATGATATCTAGGCCCTTGATTTGGATATATTGATTAAGTGTATTCTAGTCCCTAGATAATAGATTTGAGGTTACTATCTATTAAGGTAAGGGTAATGTGATTTTATTACCCATAAAGGTGAATGACATTGGATGTATTCATAGTGTGGTACAATCTATAATTAGAGAATTGAGAACATTTGATTTTGAAATATATGATTGACATACATTGAGTCACTTGGTCACTCAATTTCAAATAAAATAGGATCATAAGAAAACTAATAATTACATATTTACTATTTACCGGTCATAGGTATTGGAAAAGTTTCATTTTATAGACATTATGATGGATCCCTTTGTAGATTTAGTAGAAATGATGTTTTAATAGAGGCCACCCTTTCCTTACATTTAGGAATTCATATATTCATATTTGTTATAAACTCTATAAATTACCATTTGGTCAGACATGTTTATTTAATATATATGGATTGCGTTTGACCTAGATAGATTTAAAAAATGTGTTTTAGATTTTATCCAAAAGAATTTTTAGATCAATATTTAATATTGGATTCATATGATTCAATACATGGTGAAGTTTATATTCTATTGTACACGTTGTTCTACATGATATAATATAAGGTTAAATATATGTAAGTATAAGATGATTTAGTGCAATAGGTAAATTGATGGTGATATAAACTAATTCCGTATATCATGGTGTGAGATATATACATATCATATATTTTTAAATGAATTGTTTAAAGGTGAATCATATGCCTTATGTTTTTCATGTTGTATGAAATATTATAGTGATAATATGCCACATATTTTTGATTATTCATGTACAATTATTCACTTATAAAGGATATGACATATTTGGGTAGTAAAATATTATATGATAACATATATATTTCTTCTAATCGATGATATCATTAAATGAACTATAGAAAAAAATAGAATTTATGTTATAATGTAATCCAATATAGGTATTACAATAGTTATAACTAAATGTTTAATTTAACTCAACAAGTATAGTATGATTAAATTCATAAGGGATATCCATGGAACTTTTTATCGTGGCCTATCCATTGGGAAAGAATCAATTTTTTTAAAAAAAATCATCTAATTATCCAACACCAATTTCTCCATACTATTCTCCAACCTAATATCCTGATAGATACTTGCATATATTGATTTTGAGGTGAAATTTCACCCAATAGTGGAATATTTAGTTTAGAATGTGAATACACCAAGGTGGGGTGTCCTTTGGATACCTATATCGGATATCCATAAAGCATTATGGAATAAATTTTATAGGAGTTACATGGATGGTGTAATTTTAATACAAGAATCCCTCATTTTATTCTTTTAAATAACATTGGGTTCTAGAATTA
This sequence comes from Viscum album, assembly GCA_963277665.1. Lineage (NCBI taxonomy): Eukaryota > Viridiplantae > Streptophyta > Magnoliopsida > Santalales > Viscaceae > Viscum > Viscum album. The sequence goes on along the minus strand of OY728138.1, from coordinate 1,289,304,584 downwards.
TAGATATTTGTTGAATGTTTCTTATTGTTTCCAATGGCATAAACTAGTGTTTTTCAGTTCATATAAAATATTCAGTAGTAGGCAAATTCTAATTATGTTGATAAAGATGATATGTTTTTTGAATATATTACCAAGATGAGATCAATGTCACTAACATATCCTAATTTAATTATGACATGTATCAGAAATCACCTCACATAGTTAAAGATGCAAAGGAAAAGAATATGTATAAATATTTATAGAAAAATGATCCATTTGAAAATTTAACTTCATTGATAAATACAAATACCATGGACATAAATTTATAATATCTCCCTTATTAAAAATATTCCCAACATATTTTTTAGTTTTATGTGACTACCCGTTTTCAACCCAGCCATTAATGGCCATTTGGTGGCAAATATAATGGCCCAAAAAGTTTTCCACTTTTTTGGGTTCACAAACCATACCACTAGGCTCTCAGTGGTCATTGTAGAATTGTTCCAATAGGGACACCTTATTTCCTTCCCTCCATTTTCATCCACTCACCCAACAATTTCAACAGGTATTTGAAAATAGATCATATCAAAACATAAAATAATTAAATATAAATTTCATAAAATCCTAATGTTTTGAGACGTTATAAACCCCCCACCATAGGTATTATCATTCTATATAATCATTATTGGTCCTCTCTATTAAACAACATCAGACATCTAGAAATAATGTATTCATCATACTCCCTAGTATCATATTTCACTTGTACATGATTACATAGAACATTTACATGTTATATGAACTTTCCTCACAATCACATCACGAAATGATACAGAATATGCATTACTTTCCCAATTAATGATACATCATAATCCAACTCGAAATCATTATAGTGAAGCACATGACACATATTCAGATTGATATTCCTTAATAATGTTACCTGAAAACCATCATTTATCGCAATATACAAAAAAGTTAATTCTAAATGACAATAATCATCCCCATCACTCTATTTAATTTATAATGTTCCAATAAACCAAGGATCTAACTTCCATACTTTACCAAACATTTATTACCCATCATTGTTGACACATGTTTAATGAAATTATCTCCAAAATTAAACACAATAAGTCAGATTTTATAATCTATATATGATTTCATCATATTTAAATCTAAAGATAATATCTTCTTGGTATTATGTACCAGATTAGAATTTTTTTCAATATTTTCACATTCAAGAAATATTCATTTCAATCCCCACCAAATTCAAGGGTAATTGATATGGACTCTCATATAATTTTTCAAATATAGAATTTTAAATATATTTATATAATAAATTATTATAAAAATATTCAACTAACGTAACAAGTTCCTTCAATGATCTACGATTCTTAATAACACACACAAATCATATAATAATGAATTTGTGCTGCGAACTCAAATATTCCATCTCTCAGTGGAAAAAAATTATTTTTCAACATCAAATTAACAGAAATATAATTTTTCAATCCCTTTATGAATTGAGATGTAAAAATTACATCAAGATAATATAATATATTATTGGGTTTGATGGGTTATTTTGGATGCTTTTGAATTATTTCTATAAATTTGTATGGTTTCCACTTAACCAAAAACTAGGCTTTTTGAAAATACCAAAAAAGTGGCTTTAGAGGATATGGGATGTCTGAAATACCAATTTTAATAGATCTTATAATGTTTAAAACCATTTTGAGCCTCCTAAGTGGAATCCAATGTGACCCTTTAGTCAACTGATATAAAATATCCTAAACTATACTTAAATCATTCTATGATTTCAAAATCTTGTACAGAAATATATAGAAACATCATACCATTTACACTCTATAATGTGTAATGATTTAATCAAACACACTAGGGTTACATGAGTCTGAAGAATAAAATCTTATTACAATCATTATATTAAAGAGGGTTTAAATCTACAGGTAGTCATCCCGCCAAGTTGTGTCATGGTTGAGTCCCTTATTCACAAGACCATCTTTTACCATAATCACTTCACGAATGGCATGAGGGATGATGAAGTTAGTTTCTGTAATCAAAGAAAGAAAATTCAACCAATGGGTAGTAAGTTCCAAGGCTAGATGCACTACACCATTCCAAATTGACTAAATAATAGTAGTCGAATAACATTGAATCTAAATGTTTCTCCAAGAATTTTTCTTTGCAATGTCAACAACATGGATAACACCCATAATTTGCACTTCCAGAGAAGAGGCAACACCACAATTTCCAAAGATGTATCTGAGTAACTGACCATGATATTCTCCATAAATATCACCAAAACATGCAGGTCCCGAGTTTCCTTTAGAGGCTCCATCAACATTCACATTGATCCATCACGAAAGAGGGGCATTCCAGAACACCTAAAAAGTGTGTCAAAGATGTTTTTTGATGCCATCAATTCAATGTCGAGGGAGGATCCAAAATTCCCCGATAGAGTTTTCACTATAAGGATTTTGAATTGAAGTAGCATCTTGAATGGCAATAAGAATCCGCATCTGACCTGCATTAAGTCAAAATTAGCAATTATTATGTAGAAGATCATTTTTATCATAACATATCATGTGGAGTAGCTCAGAAACTGTAGTTAAGAAAAGATTCTTAATTTGATAAGACAAATCAAAATATACACAACACTTTAGTTGGGAAATGGTTGAGTCAGAGAGTAATAATCTTCAAGAAAAAAATGTCAACAATATAGTTCTAAAGAGATATTGTTGTAGCACAAGATAGAAATAGATGATTAGTATCTTCTCAATGATTGTTAAAAAGTTGACACTTGGAGAAAAGTTGGATCCCAAAAGACTAAATACAACCCTTAGTGTGTACTCTATTGTGAGTGATACACCACAAAAGAGTAAGTATTGATGGTTTTATCCAAGGTTTGTCAAAGGATTTCATCCAACCAACGTTAGAATCAGATTACAAAAAAGTTTTCTTGTAAATACATTTGGAATGAAGGATGACATTATGATTAGGTTCCCATACTAGGAAGTCATCCGAATTATATAAGGGATATATTTCAATCACATGAATGATTTTATTAGTGAGATTATTTATATTATAAAATTAAACATCCCTAATAGTGCATTTAGTGTTCTCTGAAAGAGAATTGGGAGTCAAAATGGAGATAAGAGGATCACCAGTCCAGTTGTCCAACCAAAAATTAATGGAGGAATCAGAACATACAATCCATCTAGAATTATTCATAATATTAGTGAAGGATTTCCTAATGGATATCTAGATGTAAGATAAAATATAATTCAACTTTTCTTTCTTTAACTTCGTGAGGAATTTTGATTTTATAAAATCAATGGAATCAATGTTCTTGTGAATCAACCTCCATGTGTGTCTAGCTTGAAGAGAATCATTAAAGAGCATAATATTTTTTATGTAAAGACCTCACTTTTCTAATGGATTACAATAGATAACCCATGGAATTTTTGCAATCTTCTAGTCCAATTTTTTTATTTGCATATTAATTTTCTTAAGAAGACTAGTAGGCCATTTGTAGAACATCATCGATTGTACCATTTCTTATACAATATTATATTTCACAAGACGGATTATTCCATATATTGAGAGTGATTTACTTTTTCTAGTGGAAAGATGACTGATGACTTGAACAAACAATGGTAAGAATGTAAATGAAAATAGGCATTCCCAACATTACGAGAACACCAAGATAAGTGAAAGAGAAGGATCCATCCTTGATGTAGAAATTATTAGTGATTTTATTATTTTTAATAGTAGAAATGTCTTTCCCAAAAAATCACAAAGGATTTTTTCTAACTGATAAACTTACCAGATATTTCATCATAATGGGTCATGGAATTTTTGAGAGTTTTAATATTCCTCTTATCGCTTTTGAGAACAAGATGACATCATCAGTGTATAAGTGGTGAGTTGGAACAATCATGTTCCTAGATGCCTTAACTGGTTTAATCCTGTTTTGATCAACAAGGCAAGTGATAAATTTTCTTAGGTAATCTTTTGAAATTTAAGAAAATATTGCAGATAGAGGGTCTCCCTATCTAACTCTCTTGTTAAATTTAATGAGGCCCTTTGGTGAACCATTGAAAAGGATTAAGATGGATGTTGATTTGATCAATGATTCTATCCTACTGATGATGTTATCAATAAAACTAATGCCTAAAAGGACTTTGAAAATAAAACTCTAATCAATGGTATCAAAGCCTTTATTAATATCATGTTTGATGGAAATATTTCTTCCTCTATTGGTATGATTCAGAATGTTGGTGCATTCTGAGGCAAGGCAGATGAAATCCATTATAGATCTACCATTGATAAATCTGAATTTGTCCCAAGAGAAAATTTTATTAAATATAGTTTTAAGTCTTTTGGTAAGAATCATCGTAATGATTTTGAAAATAGAAGTTATAATATAAATATGTCTGAAGAGATGAATATCAGGGGAATTGTCCAATTTAGTAATTAATGTATGAAATGGAGGATTTAGGCCATGGGGATAAACAACATTGGAAAAATGATTTGACATGTTTGAAAACATCCAGATGAATAAACTCCCCACAGTATTGAAAGAAACTATTATTAAAACCACCAGGGACAAGTGTTCTATTAAGATTAAGCCTTCAAACAGTGTCTTTGATTTCATGATCTTGAGGGGTTCTTAATAGGCAATCATTGTCCTCCACACTCACCATAGCTAGAATCACATCAGGAAAGAGATATTTATTAACATCTGGACCATTGAAAATATTATCAATGTAAGATATAACATGATTGTCAATGGTTTCCTATGTGTCAATGAGGGAATCATCGTCTCTAATAAAGGTAAGAGGTCTACAAATATTTCATGATTCATTAAATGGAGTTGTAGAACATAGTTTTTATATCACCATCTAAAATCCACGTCATTTTAAAGATCTACATACACATATTATCTTTATGAACAAGAAGAGTTTTTAGTTTCATAGAGGATATAATTTCAAGTTGACAATCCAAAGGGAATTAAGTGCTAGTGTTGGTGTTTGGAAGTTGAATAAGTTCATTCTCAAGTGTTGAAATGTCCTTGTCAATTTGATTAGATCTGGAGCTACACCATCCTTTGAGACACTTCTTAAGGTGTTTTAATTTTGTGATACATGAAATGGATTCATTGTGATGATTCATCGACTTCCAAAATAATTTTATGATGTTGGAACATTCAGATTCAGCAGACCAAGCTTTGTTAAATATGAAATGAAGAGTTGTTCTTAGATTTTTACTAAAAAAAGCTGACTAGAATGAGATGATGATCTGAGTGGAACATAGTCAGAGTAGTATTAGAGATAGTGTCCCAATTTTCTAGATCCAAGATATTCATGGAGGCCCTATCCAGTCTTATAGCCACCACTATACTATAATGTATTCTATTCCAAGTAAACTTCACACCAGTGAGGTTAATTTCAACAATACTATTGGTCATGCTAGAGAGGTTTATGTTCATGGTATGTATTCTTAGCATGGAGGCCCTATGGGACGATCCCATATTCTCTCTGGAGGTAAGAATCGCATTAAAGTCCCCAATCACAAACTAGAGATCATGTATATTATTAGTTATGAAATAATGGTCATGCTAGAGAGGTTTATGTTCATGGTATGTATTCTTAGCATAAATCATCGAATAATAAAAGTGTAATCCATCAGAAATAAAATCAGAAGTTATGATTTGGTTAGAAACATTGAAAACATTTACATTCTAAAAAGAGGAGTGATAAATCATCTAAAGAGATTCTAATGCTAGAACATCATTGCATACACATAAAAATTTATAACCATGAGAACAAAGATGCATGAATTTCAAAGATAAATTTATTTTTGGTTGAGAAATAGAAAAAAATTTAGGCTTCTGTGTCCTAATAAAATTTTTAAGAAATGTTTCATAATTCATAAATATTTATTAATGATTATGATATAAAAATATTTTTTTAATAAAATAATTTAATGATTAAAATATATATTTTATGAATAAATTCATTTATATAAATTTTCTGTATTATAATACAAATATAGGATATTAATCAGCATAATTTTTTTAATAAAATATTTTTTTATTATATTAATAATATCAATACATTAGTTACATAAAGGATAAAAATTATTTTAATATCATTTATTGGTAAAATAATTAGTTATCATAATGCTATTTCTAAAAGGATAATGGTTTTTTATCAAAATAAATTAATAAAATAATTTTATAATAATTATTTTGTAAAAAATATATAGATAATATATTCAATAAAATAATTTAAAATTCATTTGATAGTTTATTATAGAAAATTAGGGACTATAAATTTAGTTTTAAGCAATAAAAATTGAATTTTTCCATAAACACGTTTTTATCGCATTTTACACTCTTATTTTAATATTTTTTAGAAAATTATAGAAATATAATTTAATATAGTCTTTTCCATATTTGGTACATAATTATGAATAGTAAAATATGTAAAACATCATTTTATTATAATGAATAGTGAAAATAGTACAAAATTGTTTATATAGTTATGGTTAAAACTTGTTTATCAGGTGTTAAACTCTGAGAGAAGTATAATATTGAAAAAAGAAATTTCGTAAGAATTTTTTTTGAATATATTTTCACTATATATTTTATTTAAATACAATCCATGTCTATTTATAATAATTATACAAGAGAATGAAAATAAATATAAGTAAATCTATTATAAAACTCCCAATGTATTTTCTCTTTAAATTATAAAAGGGAACCACATTTCCACCATTATTCATGAATTTTAACTATTTTTCTCAACCTAAACCTGCAAAATAGATTTATAGACCACATCCATTACTCATATATCCCAAAAAAATGGTATTCAGATCCATATTTAGAGGTTTAAGGTGCAAGGAAAATGTGGTATCACAATGAAGAGTTATAAATCTTAACTATGCTCTTTCGATTACATTTTTTCTAATAGAAGAAGTAAAACTACTCTATCCAGAATATCCTTTCAAATCTAGTAAAATAATTAACACTGATATGTTATTATGATTAATGATAAACAATTTTTAAACTCTTTCCCATCAAATGGGAAATGAATGTATCACTCGTGCGTACATGTGGATTACCAACTCCACATAGTGATATGAATCATTTTCTATCACTCCATCACAATAATGCATATAATGAGGGATTTAATAAAAATATATATTATATTTTGGATATAATTATGAATTTTATTATAAAATATTTTATTTCATTTCAATATATTTTTGTTAGAAAATAAAAAAAATGAATATACATATGCATAAACTACCATATCCATGAATAGTGTAATTCTTTATTCTATCAACACTATTTAAAAAAGATGATATATATTTATATAATGAATATATATGGTATTTATATCATTATATTAATTTTGGGTATTATTTAAACATAACCAATATCCAACAACCATAACATGTGAATCCAAATATACTTGAAAAATGAAATAGTTATCTCTCAAAACTGTGATATTAGTAATGACTTCTTAAGGAATTGGTGATAAGACGATATTAAAAATCCATATATTTTAATATTATTATAAATATGGTTCTATTATAGAATTAAAATAAATTTTAATCTATTATAAATTATGTTAGATCACATTTGAAGAAAATCAAACCTGAGTTAAGTGTTTTAAGCTACAATCACAATTTTATAGGGATTGCTTATGAATAATTTTTAATGATAATATTATATGATATATCTAACAATAATCATATTTATTTTATTATATATTAATTTATTATTAAAAATACATTTTTTTTCAATTTTTCTACTCTCTATGATCTCAAATACTTGAAATATTGTTTTCATGGAAAATGGATTACATTTTACCAGTTGGTTAAATTTTTTTCCCCTTGTCAATATTCTCTTTAAAATAATTACAATTTTTTTAATATTATCCTATGTTTGTAACTTATTTATTCCCGTGTTTTACATTATAGATTTTTTGAAAAAGTAATCTTCTTGGAATTTTTTAACAATGTTATTATTACATAATATGTGAATAAAATCATTTTTTAACATATACAACACAAAAATATTTTCCCGATATAATTAAACCTAAATGATTTTAATATTACCATTAAAATTTTCATTTATTTTTCCATTAAATTTTTTTTCTTAATATTTTGGAAAATTTAATATTTTTAATAATTTATATTAAAATTAAAATGTTACATTTCTCAAGAAATAATTGATTGATCATTTAAATTCATTTCTCATCTTTGATATCATCTTTTAATGTTACTTATGCTTCACTATGGATGTGATTTTTTGATTCCATCATTATTATTTGTCTTTATGCTTATTTACTATAGTTGAGAAGTGTTGATAAAACATTTTTTTCAATGGTTTAATCTATGATGAAATGTTAAATGTCTATGCGATATTGTGGAATATATATGAGTGGATTTTTATTATGTGATAGTTTTTTATATTATAGTATTATAATGCATTCGATAAATATAAATTTTTTCTAAGCTCAATGGTTATATATGAGGTTATCCTAGTGTCAAAATAGTTTTTATACGAGGTTATACTAATCCCAATGTAAGTACATGGACAGTAATCCAAATCATAACATGCTTTGAATATCATGGTGGGTAGACATTATATTATATTTTTATTATTTTCAATCTCTTAGACATTATTACACACTTTTATGGAGTGATATTATTCAAATGTTATGTTGTCATGGAAAATTTTATTTAATTTCATTATTATACATGTTGAATGAACATTTAATATTTATTACATGACTTATGATTATTATCAATTAATTTATAGATTTGGTATTAAAAATTTAATATCATGTTCTCACACACCTATTTACATGTTATTCATAAATTATCATCAATATTTCCATTTCATAACGATCCTAAGAATACGGGGACAACCATTATTATTTTTCTATTTACGTACGATGTTAAGAATGAATTAATGTATGATATGTCTTGGAAGGGTTCTTATTATAAGTAACATAGTGGTGGAGGATGTAGACAGTTTATGATCATTTTTTTATGTATCCATGTTCCTAAATACACTAAACATTTATATATTTGTTCTAGAATATATTGATACGTAATGAATATTCATTTAATAATATGTAATATTTACATATGTAATGTCTGGGTCACCTATGTTGGTATCCGAACAAGTTTTAGTTTTTTATGGAATCTAAGATGGGAAAAAATTAGTGATAACCCTTATTAAAGGTCTATGTATAAAAGAATATCCCAAGTTAAATAAAAAAATAATTTTCATTTTCCAATAAAATTTATTCCTAATATATATAATGGAAGGTAAAATTTTCTATGGAAATAGTGTTCTTACGGTTAACAACTCTTAATGTTGAAGATTTTGTATTAACATGTTCATCACCAATGCATGATGAGTTGAGTTAATACTACAAAACTAGCTAGACAATAACGGGGGATATGAATAGATTGGTTTAATTGTTAATTGTGAACTATTATATTTTATTTTAATAGATATTGTTCATGGATATAATTGTAAATACTATGTTTTCATATATTGGAAATTTGGTTCCATTTTTTAGAAATAATATGAATGATTATCTGGATTTTGTGGTTTCTCACTATGATAATCATTTCAAAAATATAATTTTTTGTTGTAGTAATTGTATTTAACTATAAGTAATCATGTAAATGAATAATTTAATGAAAAATGGAATGATTTTCTTCTTGCTACACCAATGTTTTCTGGGTGATGGAAAATGAAATTGTTAATATGCTTAAACAAAATTTTTAGACAATGAATTATGATAATATTATAAGAGTAAATAACAGGGAATAATGTTTTGTTGTGTGAATAATGAAGAAAAAAACATATTCTTTTAGTGGGAATATTGATTAACAATTTGTTTAGAAATGAATTAGTACCACTAAAAATATATTTTTTATTCTCAACTATTAATGTAACGAAAAATTTATCTTGGATGTTTATCATTTTGAAATTGAATCAAATCAATAGTTTAATATTATCAAGAATACAAAGATATTTGAAAAATAATATTCTATAACACATAATGAGGTTAGAATGTTATTTTTCAGTAAATAATTTCCTAGTATTTTTCATATAAAATTAGAAAATGAATTAATTATGCTGAACTAGAAGGATGATGAATCCATTTGTACCAATGATAAGACTTATATAATATGTTAAGGTATAATTCTAATATTATCGACCAATATAAATTAAAGAAATATCAATTATTCAATGTCATAAAACCATGTATCTAGAGAGTTTTATCCATAAGATACTTTAATAGTTTTGAAGAATTTTTTTGATTTTATTTCCTTATATAAATAGAGACTTGTGTCACCAATAAATTATAAGGTTTTTATAATAAAAGAACCATATAATTTAAAATAAAATAAGATAAAATAAATAGAGAGGGAAGATTATAAGTCTACATTTATTTGTGAAGTGAAGAAATAAACATAGAGATAATTGTGTAAAGGGGATTGTAAATATTTTTGTGTGTAAGTTAAGGAAATTGAGAAATGAAATACTGAAGTGATAAAAATAAATTAATTATTTATGTGAATTGATATAAATATAAAAATAATTCACTACCCTCACTCCAATTTTTCAAATTTAAGGGGTATAAGAATTATACTAACCTATTTTTATAATACATCTGTTAATAATGATGTTTGATGCCACAAAAAAAATTAAACTCGGTGAAAATGGAAATCTAAATTAATCTATCTTACTAGTGTGGTGTATAAAAATAAAGTGGTGAAAGGAATACTTACCATCCACGGTAGAAATAATAATGTATCATTTTAATCTTCATCTACCCACTCTTTATATCTAAAGATTTTTCTAAGGGTATTACATTTCCAGCTCAACAAATAGATGATGAATAATTGTTGTAAAATTATAATGGTATAATGATCATATATAGATTATATGATTATTCTCCAATTTATGTTTGTAATAAGGTTCTTTCTTCATATCCAAATATTTTCCATCTAGTTGAATTTGTTTCTATTTTACACATCTGTTGTATTTATTTATATACAGTTCATATCAATTGTTGAGGAATGGTTGTTTCATTTCACATTCTAAATTAACCTATTATAATAAGTTAGTGTGATGATTTATAATAATTACGAATATAAATTACTTCCATTATAAGGGTATTTATTCTTATTAAAATGTGGTATTTTTCTTAAATAGATAGGCAGAATCTCAAAATAGAAGATATGCCTATTTTATGGGAGTTTTTTTATTTCATTATAATTAGTTTCCTAGTCTTCCTTCAAATAAGTTAGTTGAAGTATATATATAAATCAAAGCTAAAAAAATAAACGTTTCGATAAATCCATATAGAATTATGTTCATTAAATTATAGTAATTGAAGAAACAAATATACTAGAATCATCATATTGGATTTATTTGGCCAATTCTATCACCATGGGCTACACCAATTCTTTTTTATATGAATAAATACAGATAAATGAGCCTCTACATTTACTATAAAGAAAATAACAAGATCAAAATCAATTAAAAGTATCATTTCCTCTATATTGGTGAATTGTATGATTAATTTTTAGGATGTCATTAAATCTCAAAGATTTCCTATTATTCTTGATTTTATTAATTAAGGTTCTAAAATGATGAAATACATAATATAGCCTTCTATAAAAGTATTGTAAAAAATTAATTTATAGTGATTCCATTTTGTCTTAGTAACACCCTCACATTCTTCATGGGTTTATTGAATAGATTTTATATATATTACCTTAATCAGTTCATCATAGTCTTTATAAATGATATTTTTATATATTACAGGTACAAGTAAGAGCATGAAGATCCATTGAAGATTTTACTAATTACAATAAAAAATGATATGTTTTATGAATACTTGTTAAAGATGAATTTAGGTAATAGAATAGATTAATTTTGTGTTATAAAATATAAAGAGAGTGTATATCAGTGGATCCATCATTTAGAAAAGTTAATCATGATTACCATTAATCAACAACTGTGATTGAGATATTTATTTTTCTAATAGTGGATAGATATTGTTGATGTTTTTAAAACATTTATAACTTATAAGTAATCCACTCCACATGTTAACTAAAAATAGATTTAGGTTAATTTAGGTTGATTAAAGTGAATAATATTCAATGGAACCGAAGAGAAGGTTGGTTACTGCACCTATACTCACAATAACTTTTAGTAATGAAAAGATAATGATTTATATTGATTCATTAAAGATGTTTATGTGATGTGTTTTATGGAAAATGGTATGGCCGTTAATTATTTCAAATTATATATGACTTTTCCTGAGAAACATTACCCAAATCATGATTTGTAGTTAATAGTGGTAATATATACATTAAAGATATAATGGAATTATAATTATGGGGAAATGTGTGACATATATACTGATCATAAAATTTAAGAATATATATTCCCTTATAAATATTTAAATATGTTCCAAATAATATGGGTGGATTTGATTAATGATTGTGTCAATTGAATACATTACTACCCACAAGAAATGAAATAGGAGGCTGGTGCTTTGACTCATAAGAATTTTGATATATTATCTATGATTTTGATCTAAATAGATCCAATATTTCATGATTTTAAAATGATGAACCTTGAAATTTAAAATATAATGATGATATATTATATTTATCAAATGGGGTTTTTTTACAATAAATCTTTGTGAAGATTAGAGTGGAAAATGATATCAATATATATATGTAAAATAAGTTGATAAATGTTCCTGAGATTATTATTAATTATGATATAATTATAATGTCGTAACGTTATTTCATTTCCCATAAGAAATATATTTTAATAAGGAGTTATTTGATGAAGCCCATATCTCATCATTATTTATTCATATTGGAAGTACGATGATTAATGGAGATCTGAATGTATATTTTAGAAGGAAAAATTTGAGGGTGGTATTGAAGAGTATGTATCTAAGATTCTTGGTATTTTAGATTACTAAGTCATATAGATATAATTCTGAGGGGATGTTATAAATATTAACCATTCCATGGGAGAAAATCACAATGGATTTGATCATTAGGCTCCCTAAAATATTTAAAGGCTATATAGATATTTTGGTAGTCATCAACTACCATCCAGAGTCATCAAATTTCATTGGTATTTGATAAAATTTCACTATTTATTAGAAATATGTGATATAAATTAATTATTTTGTAAGGTTTCTTTGAGTAACACATTCAATTGTATTTTATCATGATCTGTGGTTCAATAGTATTTGGATACAAATTAATATTTCAATACTTTATATCATACATAGATAGATGTTCAATTATAGGTAAACATTAGATTACTAAAGAATATACTGAGATCGGGTTCCCTATATTTCTTAGGTGGTTGAAATCAATACCTTCCACTAATAAAATTCTCTTATAATAACACATATAACTCAAAAATTTATATAGATCATTATTAATCTCTCTACAGAAGTAATTGAAGAGCTCCAACATGATTGATTGAATTAAGAAAAATAATGGAATTTCAAATTTATATATATGAGTAAATAATATATAAATATATATCCATTAAAAAACACTTTAGGGAATATAATACTCTGGTGTAGAGAAATTCTAACAATCATAGGTGATATTTATAGTTTAATGATTGTGAGAAGTTATACCCAAGAAATTATCTCTCGGAATATGGTTATGAGATGTTAAAAAATTGGATAGTTATTCCATATATATGTATAGGTCCCTTTTATATTCTTGAGCGAGTATGTGTCTTTGTAATAAATTGATTATGTAAAATTTAGAGGAATATTTTAATGGAATTTTCACAATGTTTCAATGTTTAAGGATAAGGAAAGTAATTCAAAAAATTCCCACCTTGTATATTATTGACCCACGAAATATAGGATCAAAACTTCTTCATCCACTTGGGTCAAGATAATATTTTATTTATTTCATAATTATTTGAAAATAATTTTCGAACAGTAAATAACATTTAATTTCATTCTCCAGATAATTATGAAATTTTTAATTTAAACATATGAAGACAACAGTGGAATTATAATGTAAATACATTAACCAAAACATATAATTTAAAATTATTTAAAAAAACAATTTAACATCATAATCACCAAAAATTTTACTTTTATCCTTTTTGAAATAATTTACATTTCCTTTATAGTAATTATACTTTCATTGCATTGGGGTTTCATAATAGTTCATGTTAATTATAACATTATTAAAAATTAAAAATATATTACTATCATAAAAATATTTTATTCTTATTAAAAAATAAAAAATATAATCATTCATTATTTGTGTATCTCCTTCAATATATATTAGAGATATTAAAATAAAGAGAGTGGTATGTCCCAATAATATGTTACATAAACTAATATAAAGGTCATTATTAAATAAAAATGATATCAAATTTCCATAATTTCAAATATAATATTACTTTAACAAAAATAAATTCATCCAATTAAATAATGTGAAGTGTAAAAGTTATTTTTTTGCCTTATCAAATAGTATAAATCTATTTTAAATCCTTTTACCCTAAAGAATGGAGATAAAACTTTACCACGTTTACTATTGAACATGACTTAAAATTATATTGAACTACTTATTTATGATAATTTAAATATGGAGTACATTGTAATTGATTCGATTCCTAAATGTGTAATAAATTATTTTTAATATAATTTCACAAAATATAATGAGAAACCCATTTTTAGAAAAATAATTTATTATACATACAAATGATTTCATGAAAAATAATATATAATGGTGATTAGAATGAAATTAATAAGAGTATTTTAAGTAAAATAACACTTATACTAGTTTAAAACTAAAAAAATAAAAAATAGTAATTGTGAAGACTAGTGGTAAATTGAATAATTAAAAATAATGTTTATTGAAAAAAAATATTTCTTTGATTTAAAATTTTTCCATAAAATATTTATATATTAAATGATATATTCTTAAATTAATTATATTTGGTATTAAATATATATATATATACGAACAATAAAAATAATTCATAAAATTTCAAGTCATTATATTATCCCAATAATGTCATGAATGTTACAGTATTTGTAAAATCGTTACATCTCACTATTCTCAAAAAATCTACAATTTCAAAAACAATCTATGATATTAACCATAAGCTAATTATGATATGAAGGATCAAAAATTAAAATTGTTTTATTACATTCAATTTTCCAAATTTATATATTTATCTTCCAAATTATAATAAAACATTTTGATTAATTCTAATTTTATATAAGATGGGACAACAAAAATTTCATTATTTATATCTATATATGCTTTTATTCTTATGAATAAAAAAGTAATACATATTTCATAGAAAATAATCAAAGTATATATATTAAGAAAAAGATTATACTTGTATTATATAATGTGGTTACACCTATTCATACACTCCACTCTAATGGATAGGTTGTAATATATATATATATATATATATATTAATAATTATATACTATATCTGGGATTGTTTGGGAATAATGTAACTTATAACTCTGAATATTGTATACAATATTCAAATATTAAATTATTTGGTTATTACATGAATGCCTAATGATTTTTGATGAAACGCGATGGTTCATAATGGTGGTAGTGACCATTTCTGCAAGAGATCGATCATGGAGTCCATGTAGAAAGGAAGATATGTTCAAAGTCTCATGTCTATCAGAATTAGAGGCTTGTCATATGTGTTGTTCCTTTAACATTTTGCAATGTGGAAATTTTCATATAATTATTTTGGCATGTATGTATTGTATAAAATTCAATTGTTTATATATATATATACTTATATTGTTGGTAGCTGTTTTATTTAGTAGATATTTGTGTATTATATAGGTTTATATAGGTTAGTATCTCTCATATAAAGTTGTATTTCTACCCAGTGATAGTCACCTTCCCCCAACCTATTATAGGTGAGCCTGGGGATAGACACTTGGATTATCTCCAGAGAGGCCAGGGAAGGGTGGGTCAGGTAATTTTTTTGTTGTATCATAGAGATTGAGTCATAAGGATGGAGTTTAGAGTCAGTTTTCATGTTGAGGACTAGTTTAGGACAACCGTGAAAAATGATAAGGGGGGCCGAAGATTGATAATTATTACAAGGATATTAAAATAAGTATGGAACATGAAACATACTTTTTCCAAGACTCGGATAATAGTTATTTCCAGTCTAGATTTGTAAGACATCATTTTCATGTATAAAAAAGTCATTAAATTCATCATACAATGTTCAATTATAATCTTTCATATACTTATAGTTTTCACTCATCCAGATATGTTATTATCATTACCGTTTCATATTATATAATGATTGGCTCTCTCTATTGGTAACTATCCTCTATGTAGAGTGAGGGTTGTGATAAAATCATGTCTGTAGTTGGGCCTCCTTCGACTTTTTAGTGAGTAATAAGGCATTGTTTTCTCATATTTTGTTAGAGAATTCTCAAACCATGATTTTCGGTGGTTTATGTCCCCTATGAGACTATATAACATCATTATTATATTATTTATGTGTAGTTATTGTTGAGTTTTATGATATTACCAGTAGGCTGGATATTTTAAATATATTATGATAAAAGAGACCACGTGGGTTTGTGGGGAGAGCACAAACCACGAGGGACAAAGGTATGAATAGTGTATGAGACCCAAATTTTCATCGAGTTTGTAATTTTTATGGCCAAATGATCATTCATGCATTTATTTATCTATACTATATAATATTCTAAGAGTGAATGGATATTCTCTCTCAATCATAATGAGACTACACTGTCGTGGTTGGAGTGTGAGCCCTTGTTTATGAAATAGTTTTATAAAAGGATGTTAGAACCTCAAAAGGGAAGTTTTATCAAGTCTAATTACAAGAATATTCCAATGGGTATTTTGATGTGTTCTATGAACATGTATTTATGTGTAATTATTTGAGATATGCGGTTTGGGTGATGAATCTAGAGGGGGATTTTTCGGGATGTGGTCTTGTTTTCATAAAACACCACCTATGTCAGAGTAACCCATGATGGAATTTTTAGATGGAGTATTCTTATAAGGGATCCCTCTATATAAGGGATTATGATGACATTTTATAGGAAGAGATATATATAAAGTACATGGATGGACCTCAATAATTAATATGGGGGTTCATAATGAATTACTCTCTATTATAGAAATTATTCCCTACAAAGATGTTTTTCTGTGGAAGTGATAGCGGTGTGAGAGAAATAGGGGATGAAATATGCATTAACATTCCCCCACAATCACTCTCATAATTAAATTAATATCAGGTATAGTCTTTTAAATGATAGATTTTTGGGAAATAAGTGTTATGTAAAAATATGATCGTGCATCAATATATTAAATTTGGAGAATGATTCAAGTCCTCTTCTCAAGGAACCTCATATTAAATGAAGAAGATAATAATTATTAATTTTAGATTAGTTTTCTAAATGTTTGTGACTTTACTAGAACACTTATCCTGGCCTTCATCAGCTATAGTGTTTCCACTGATAGCTAGTAACTTTTTCTCACATGCTATATTAATTTGAGGTAATCTTTGGAGGGGGAAGGGTTCCCTTTAGGGATTATGTTTTGGGACATAAAATGTATGGTGCTTACTAAAATTGTATTAATTGGTTACCCATTTCAACTATTATTAGGTTTTACAAATTTTGTAAGTCATGTGAGATTTACCTTCAGATGTTAGTGGGATCCACTTAGGTTTATGAAGTGATACTAACCCATGATATGTTGTAGTTATCATACAATCATTTGGGAAAACATGGAATTATTTTTTATTTATGTATTTTTGAATTCAATTCCTTTAGATATGATGAAACTTCTAATCTCTTATAGAGGGTGACCCATGGTTATCTCTTCATATGAAACTAATGTATTCATAAAAATTCATTCTAGTTATAACATTTCAAGTTAAGGATGAGTAAAATAAAAAACACATTTATATTGTTTATGAAATGATTGAAAATAATACACCATTATAATGGATTTCTATTTGTCTTTGTATTAAATATGTAGATGAAAATTTTATGTGAGGACCACCTAATTATAGAACACCCCTCATGTTTTGAGTAATGTGTATCTTTGTGGATATTCCATTAATATTAAAACTATTTATATGAAGAGGATGATGATGTTTTATTGAGAGAACATGGTTTTTGATTGGTCTTATTTTCTTGAAACTATTCTAGGGTCTGGAGTCGATAAATATGGGTAATATAAATTTTCAAAACCATTTGATTTGGATTTTTTGGATTAGACCTCATAACTAAAAGAGTTTAAACATTTAGAAGTTTACTTTAGATAGGTTAAATTCTTTATGTTATCATAAATAACTTTTGTAAAATGATAAATACCAAACATATAGTAAATCTGTAATAGTGGTTGTGAAACTTATGGTGTTGTTGGATGAATGTTGATGATCTCCCAAGAGGTTGAGGATTAGAAAGAAGGCCATTATGTAATTCATTACATGAGCTAGCTATATAGGTTCATAGACCTTATATAAGGCATATGATGGATAAAATAACATCAGTATATATTACAATACTGATTTTAAACTCCATTTGTATCAGGGTGGATTATTTTCAAATTATTAGTGGTGTATTGCGACATAGATGGGTTCCTGTCAAAAAAAATCAACAATCATAATTAAAGGTGTGTAGTTAGGTGATCCCATGGACAATAACATTTGGGATATACCCTTTTTGATATTGGTTTGATTATTATTTTGTCACTTTTTCTTATGATGTGTTCAGGACATTTGTATTAGTAAGAGTTTTGGTGTAGATTCATTTAAGGACACACATAGATAATTGGTTTTCTATTAAGGTTTTTATTTTAGATTATATATGGATGATATAATTTGTTATGATAAAGGATGTTATGTTCTTGGTCGATGGTGTTCTGATACCACATGTTATAAGACCCCTAAAGACGATGGAATTGTGTGTGATGGTGTGGTGCATTCATTAGAAGGTTTTATATTGATTTTACTTATCTATTATATCATATTATTTCATATTTTGGGATGAAAATTTTATAGGTTTGGAGGGTATAGTGGAGCAGTTATTTTACAACAAACACGTAACTCAATTTTTTGGTTTTTGAGTCACAAAACACCCTTGGGAAAAATAGTATATTTCTCCTTGTAGAAAACCTCAAATTGTTTGGGTTTTTTTATATTGTGGTGTTGTATTTACCCCTGAAATGAATCGATTTAGAATTGGGGTTATAAAAGAGACAGAAGAATAATATAATAAGAAATATATATTTTTTAGTCTTTAAACTTATCTAAATATAAATAATTTAATTCATTAATGACTGAGTCTCATATGGGAAATATGATACCATAGTTTTGTCCCAGGTAAGGGGTTTACCCTATGAATAATGTGATTTCCATTCGCATCAGGTTTGCTTATGGTGGTAAGTATTAGGTGTATTTATAAATATCATTGACCAATTAACTAATTAATTTGTTACAATGATATTTTACTAGGGTTTTACAACATAAATATATTCTCATTAGATTAAATATTTATCCCAAAAATCTGTATAAAAAAATTTAAGGTAAAGATATCTAAATATGATCATTCGAGAATGTATAGAGTTAATGAAATAAGATAATGAATATTCACAATATCCAAATACAACTGATGTAGATGAGGTCTTTTTCAGTGGATAATATAAAATGAGGTAAGCCATTGGGATTTTTCATTTCATTGTTATTAATTATGTATATAATGTTATTACGATTTAAAAAAATTATTAGTTATCTAATTGGGGTTTATTATATTTTTAAATATTAGTTAAAACCATTATAGTTGTATAAAACTCCCTTCAATTGATTTTATAGTATTAACCATTTAACCCTATCATTGTTCATTGTGAATTTGGGATTTTGTTTGCGGATTGATGAATAATGAAAACCAATTTATTTTATATAACTCTATTTCTCTATTATATATATGAAACATATCAAGTATATATGAAATGTGCTTATATACATTTCGTTGGATGACCCCAGAACAAGAAATTGGTGGATTAACATGATAGGGGTCAATATGATAGGAGGGGGTTAGTGAAATGGTGGTCAACACGAGGCAGCGTGATTAGTGGTTGGTGGAAAGGGGGTTTCTTGGAATGTGGAAGAAGATGAAATGGTTATAGTGGATCTAATGGATTATTAATTCCTATTAACAGAACAAGTATTATGATATGGAGGCCTTCTAGAAACTGCATGCATAGAATCAAGAAAACTATAATAGTAGCTTTGGCGTAGGGATGTAGTGGATTTTTGGACAAAATAGAGGGATCAAACATGTGGGATAAGAAAAATATATGGGATATTTGATTTTAAATTTATGTTTATGGATCATTGGATTAAATTACCAGATAGGTTTGATGTGTGGGGACCCTGGCCAATCGATGAGATCATGATTGTATGGGCTAAGCCTTATTGATCTGACCATGTAGGTGTATCCTAGAGAATCGAAGGAACCAAGCCTATCCTAGGGATAAGTTGGTATAGAAGATATGGCCCTATTAAATTAAATATCTTTGTAACACACCCTTGTCTCATTCCCCTTCTATTCTCATGGGATGTGGTTTTCCGATATGGATCTAGATGGTCTAAAAACTGTCTTCAGGGAATATTTAGAGGGTTTATCAACATATGATAGTTTTGGAAAAATAAATAGCCTATAAAATTTATTTTAATGTGTGGATTTCAATTGTAATGTTTAATTTTTTTAGCCAAATACGTTTGAAATGTGGGATAGATAGTTTAAGAAGTTATATACAAAAGGCCAATGATTTGGAATGGGAATACCAATCTCATAGTTCTACGGGTTGGAATCTCAAACTAGCAGTGTTGTGAAACATGGTAATTAGTATGTATCCATCTTCATATATGTTTAGTATCAACCCACTGATATGGGGAATAATATACTCTACCTATGGATAATATTTGATTGGTATCCCCCCTCGTAGTCAAGGAACATGATCATCTATCAATTAGATAAGCATCCCCCAAACTAAGAGATCCGTTAGGGTGTGGGATCCACTCTAAGAGTTGGTATCCTCTACCTACATGAGAAATAATATATTATAATATAGTTCTATATAATTTAATTTGTTTGATAGATTGGTTAAATCATATTATTATGGTTTTGTTTATATTTTGTTTTTAATTGGGATATGTGGAGAATGATTGTCTTCTATGCCATGAATTTATCTTAGTTACAACATACTAGGGTTGTTATGATAGTAAAGTTAAGTAATCCCATTAATAAATTCTATCCTTGATATAGTATCATGTTTTATTATGTGTTTCTAGAACTTTGGCATGAAATTGTTAGATATGAATGATAGGTTACGATGCATCATCATCTGTCGCACATGATTTGGGTGGACGAGGTTCTTAGATTTAGTTTTTAATGTTGGTGTGGCATTTTTAGTTTCTAAGAAGGTAAAATATTTTATTAATTTTTATTCATCAAGAACCCCTATGTTTTATTATATATCATATGTACTAATTAGGTCTCAAATTCACTCTTTATGGGATTTTTAGTACACTGGGTACCCCTGGTCGTCTATGAGATTCTGATATTTTTGTGATATAGATGACATGAATGGTAACTATCTGTGTTCCTAAGATATATATTTGTATATAATATAATTATAATTTCCTATAATCAACCTTTTACGTTTCTTATATTGGTATATTTGAGCATTATTTTTTCTTGTTCATTCATTTTTGGATTTGGGGATCCCTAGTAAGCATGTTTATATTCAACCTTGTATGGCTGTTGTTCCAAAACATTTTATGTATATATATATTATCGAGGGTTATAGGTGGACTTATTGGATATGGATCTAGTGTTTCTTATTTGGAACTGATTAATGGTTACTTTTTGTAACACATAGATGTTCATGATTGTGGTGGTGACCATTTTTTATTGTGATCAGTCTTGGAGTACGCACAGTAAAAGGAAATATTATAAAATCATGATTCATTGAAATTGAATTATTTTCTAATGAAAATTTCTATTATTATATGACTATGTATCTATTTCCTTATATTTATTGTCCCATAAATGTTTTTATAATATTTATTTGAAATAATATATGTGTGTATATATATTATTATTTTGTTACTTGTTGTTTTATTGTGTTGGAGATATGTTTCTATTGCGTTTTTATATAGGATATTCCCCCATATTATGTGAGATTCCTACGTAATTATATTTACCATTCCATGGATTATTAGAGGAGGTATTTTAGTAGCACACTTGTCTTACCACATGGATGGGTGCTTCCATAGTGGGTCGAATAAGGTAAAATGATTTTGGGGAAATCATATTAAAGAGATATCTATCTCTAAAAATATGTGGATATTTATAGTGTGTAAAATAAAAATCTATATTATAATTATTGAGTATAAATATATAGTGTATTTATATAAATATATAGAATGAATATAAAACATGAGTGTTGAGAGTTTCATAATAATTTTGATATCATTTCAAAGAATGAAAGTGTTATTTTTGATGTGGTGCATTAGAGATTTTAAAAAGGAAAGGTGAGGTGATTTTCTTGTGGTATTGAAAACAATTTAGTGAAATATGAGAATCATTTGGATATCAACAATAACCTATTTAAAATTGGTGCACCAAAATGAAAAAAAAATTATTCTTACATTTACATGTATGACACAGATGTTTCGAATCACGAGGGGTGACCCTTTAGAGTTAGTGAACCATCCCTAAATCTTGTAAAGTTATTGAACATTTCCCTGGATCAATATTTCATAAACCCAACCCTACATAGTATGTTTATTATACTACTTTTCATTGGAATTATACTATTGTATGCACTTTGGATATAACTCAGTGTGGGTATGGAAGTTAAATTCTTGTTTATTGTGTGTCTACATTACAAGATTTTAGAAGGGCATAAATTGATGTTTGTAGGTAAAGTAATAAATTGCCAAATTAGGATATAGTAAAGATAACTAAAATAAAAATCAGATCATTATCAAATGAATAACATAAAATTAATCCTATTAATAATGATTTGATTTTTATTTAGGGATGTTATAGATTGATGTCAAAGTGGTTTAGTTTGAAATATGTATCATACCATTATTTACCCATCCCAGTGTATATATCACTAAAGATCATTATTGAACTAACAATACCTTATAACTTTGTTCCAAATATTGTAATTAATGGTTTATAAATTTCTTTTTTGGGATAAATATACCCTATAATGGTATTTCATAAGAAAAAATCGTACAAAAAAATAAATCATAAATAAATTTTGAATATGAATGATAACATGTGCTATAAAATTAAGATTGTATCCTATAAATGGAAATATATATAAAACATCCAATGAAGGCCTAAAAATATATTTTAAAATAAAGAACATGAATAATATAATTGAAACCATAAATTAATTAATATGGGGAATACCCAAAATATGACTCTAGATATTAATAAAAAACCACTCCAGGATGTCTATAAATATCACCCCCTGGATAATGATGTATATTTATTTTATTTGAAATATAATTCATATAATCTATTCACAAAACATGTGCATACCAATAATGAGTGAGATATAAATCCTCATTTGAATTTTTTATAACCCTAAACAACCGTTGGAGTTTTATGTGATCATTAATATAAGGTGTAATGTTATTAAATAATATAAATATATCAATTGTAATAAGAGAATTAATGTTTTAGGAACGAAATAAGTAATCTATGTAATATTTTTATTTCTTTATCCAATGATGGTAGATCATTAAACAAAAAATGAGGAACATATATCCAAAAAGATGGATTATATGAATCTTATTACAAACACATAGAAAATATTATAAATAAAACCAAACATTAGGGAAAGCCAAATCCCATGGGTTACATATCATCATCTCAAATCATATCTTTTCCTTCGTATCAATTAAACCTAAAAAACTCCATAGACCTAACATAACAAATGATATATTTTTTAATATCAATAAAAAAATTAAAAATTTTGCATAATAAGTTAGTAGTAACTATAAATTTTTACAAGATGATTATATTTGTTTATTTTTTAATATCTTAAATTAATACTTTTAAAAAATAAACTCTCCGGGTATTAATATAAAATTTTCATCAATCTCATTTCAAAAAATAATCCAAATTTTAAAACATTTATGTTCATAAATTCTATATATATATATCATTATCGAAGCATTCTCTATTTTCATTGGACTCATAAAAAATTATTTATTTTTTCCAATATATATATATATATATCATATTATAATATTTAAAATACATAATGAATTAAATAGAACAAATTAGAAAATACTACATATCATTAATACTTATTTCTCACAAACAATATCTACTATTTTGTAAATATATATTAATTCCAAAACTAATACAAAAAAACACATATCATACAAAACATTTGATTCACATTAATTCACTATAATTCAAGCAATAAGGGTATGAATTTATATAGTATTAAAAAATATATTAACACAATTAGTTCATATTATAACATATATTTATAATATCATAAAATCATTATTAATTATGTTAATAATTATAACTCAATATTTTTGATTCAATCATTAATTTTTCTCATTTTTCAACATTTTCAACATATAATTCCAAATTTATAGCCTTGAATATTATTTATAAAATATTTTTAACACCTTAAAAATAATATAGAATAATTTAAAATCAATGAAAATTAAAAATCAGGATAATAAACACTAATATTAGATTAAATCCCTAGATAAAGAAAAATATTATATACAATGACTCAATTAAATTCCAAAAAATGAACAAGGCCAACTACTTCAGACATAGAAGATGAATGTTAATATGAATTAAAGAATAATTATTAACCTAGAAAAACTAAATTTAAATTTATATACACTATAATGATAAAAGATTTATTGGAATATGAAAGCAAGAAAGCATTGATGCCTTTTTAAAAAAAGATTGAAATTTGTATTGGCGAAATGATATGAGTAAAACACCAAAAATATTTTTAAATTCCACCATGAATTATTGTTAAATCCCCTTAAAATGTCGGAGTGGGAAAATAAGATATCAGGCATAGACATTTTCTTAAATATAGACCCCTTGAAAAGTAAAAAGAATTTTTTTCCAAATCCCCATAAAATGAATTTTTAAAAATCCTCCTATAAAAACTCCCCATAACTGTACAGAACACCTAATGATTATCCATCACCACATAATGGAAAACAACTCAATGTCCATGGGAAAAAAATCATCATATGTATGATCCTATAGTGTAATGTGCATACCTCAAATATTGGGGACTCAATACCTTACAACTGAGTACCTCATGTTCTTTTCTTCTTTATTCCAAAAGACAACTATAGGTCCCTTTATAACATCTCCATGAATTTCTTAAATATCTCAAAATTCATTTCTAAATATATAAAAATAAATATTAATGAAAATAATTCAAAACGTACCTCAAGTTAATTATTCTTAATGTTTGGTTTATTAGATATTTCTATTACTTGTATTATCTAGAGAAAAGTAGCAAACTAATATAATAATGAATAATAATATAATTTTACAAATATATCATCCTTCACCCACAAGGGAATAATTTCATAGTTGATAACATTAACCCATCCTATTAAAAAATATTTTATACAAAAGGAAAAAATTCTTCACTAATCATTAAGATGACATTATATCAGTCGAACGATCTTCTTTAAGTGATGATTGGAGTCAACAATAACATGGATGATATCTCTGAAAAATATATATCAATAATAAAATTAAAATATATATATAAATCTTATATATAATTTTGGATATTTTAACAATATCATCCAGTATCATATATTATAACTTCATTAATCAATGAATAATTAACAAATCATCATCAATAATCCCAAAAATTAATTTTCAATATAAATAGATCAAAATAATATATTTAAATTTATTTTCAAATATATCCAAAAAATTATACTATAATAATTAATAATAATAATAATTTTTTATCAATAAATTGTATATAATTAAATGCCTAATTGGATAACTAAAATTCTAAAAAAATTAATATCTTAAATTTACATAAATCACCGTGAAAGTATTTATATAAATAATTACTTATGTTTCATGAAATATGATTACCAATTTTTAGTCAATATATATCTATGAATAAATAAAAATGTAATCTAAAACATATATTTTCTTCATTAGAAAGATATAGAAGTTCTATATCTAATTTAAATTATTATTTTTCTACGTCAAAATTTATCATAATAATCCTCATGATTTTTTCTTTCCATTATATATAAATTCCATAATCAAACCTTTAAATAATCGTAAATAAATATTAATCATCATTATAACTAATGATGATGGTATCAATGTGGTATAACTATATCATAAAGGTAAATATCTCAAAATAATGGGAAAAGTATTACTCAGGGCCAATTGGCCTGAAATTTATAGAAGGTTCCTTTGAGCAATACGTGTGATCACCCATTAAGAATTGATTATCAAATTACTTTTGTTTTTCAGAATGATAGTTCCCTCTTGAATTTTTTAAATTTTTATATGACCATAATTCCAACCCTTTAATAAAATGGGTCATGATACTAGAAAATATATTTTATATTAGGTTGACCCTATATATGATAACACAACACAAAATATGAAATTATTCATTAACATCTTCTCAATAACCTACATTATTGGTAATAGTTATGTGTGATATTTTTATGATACTTATTAATAGTAATGACAATGAATGAAACTCAACCTTTTTTAATAAACCTTTATCCACAAAAAACCCATCACTCTTTTCATTAAGATCATTAGATAATATTATGTTCAGATTATATTGTTTCCTTATATATCATATAATGTTTAATATATGATAGTGAAGTGAAAAATTATCATATAATACCTTAATTATAATTTAGGGTTATTACTAAAATAGTCATTAAAATTAGAATTCACTATTTTATCAATATCTCTTAACAAATGTTTTAGAAATTTTTATTGATATTGTAAAAGCCAAGAAATCTATCAATGAAATTTTTATTCTTATGTCTATATAGAACAAATAAAATAAAATAAGTTATATAACACATTTAAAACATGATAAATGATTAATTAATGCAATTAGAGGTATTTTTATAATAAAATGAACCTATAACGATGAAATAGTAACATGCCATTAGAAATAGTAATATGAACCATATAAATAATAAATATGACTAATTAATAGTAACATCACCCATGAATGTTAAAATAATATTTTAGAACCATATAAATTGAATGACCATATAGTTATATCATAGTATTATTAAATGAATATATTACAAATTGTTAAATTTACTGTCAGTATTTTTGTAATTCAAACATATTTAATTACAATTTTATAATTTAAAAAATGATTTAAAAGGAAATTTATTTATATAAAATATATTCATAAATTATATTTTATGTCTTATTATTATATGATAATTTTATTAAACCTTAGTTATTTATATGAATGTGTTATAAAATTAGTTATAGATTTAAAATCCATATTTTTTTAGTAAATGATGGCATGAATTATAATTTAAAGTTATCATTTCTAGAAAATTATTTTCAAAAAATATATTACATATTTTAATTATAAACATCTAAATATGGTTTGGGTGAATTTTTGGTATTTTTAAAAAAATACGTGAATATTCATTGTATAGTAAAATATGATAATTTACGATATATGGTAAATACGTGATTTATTGAGTCGTTCATGATTTTTGGCTGATGTAAGAACCCATGGTTCAAAATAAAATACGCTTTTTAATATATTTACTCACACAAATCAAAATTATTTCTTGTTTTAAGAATTATACCTAAGTAATCAATATAATAATGAGAAATCACCCCGCTTTTCCACTATAAATACAACAACTCACCACCACATCTCCTATCAAGTCTATGCCTGGAAGCTTGTCATGTTTTGCCCAAAGAAATTCCCAAGATTATCCCCTACTTAAAAAATCTCTTCTTCTTAATAAACGGACGAAACCAATAACATTATAGAAATTCTCAAGGAGTATTATTCAATAGGTAAAATCCTCATCCTTTTCCTTTTAATTTCTTTTCATGTTCTTTTATTTTAATATTCTTCTCTCTTCTCCTCTTTACAAATGAGAATATAAAATATAGTATCATATATATACTAGAATTATATCCTGTTAATGGAATATCTTCTGTTAAACTAATTTCACTCTCACTCTCTCTATTATTTTATAAAATGAAATTATTATCTGTGAAGTACTGATTTACAACCTTCAGAGATGAAATATTTGTGGTCAAAATTTTCTCTATCAGTTATGATAATAATACATTTTTAATGGTCAAAAAATATTATATATTTATTAAAATCTATTTAATTTTCCATAAACATTATATATATTTATTATTAAGTCATATGAAAAACTTGTTCTTAATGATCAAAAACAACCATTATAATATAAATCATTATCACTGATGCTTTATATAATGACTCATCTACATACCATTTACCCAGATAAATTATTTAAGCATTTAATATTATGTTTTTTATTAATATCATATTAATTAAATTTTATTTAATTATACCATTTCCACAAGATCTTCCCTACTCATATAAAAGTATATTGATCGTGGAAAGGAATGAAATGAACACTCCTTGGCCATAAAATTGTATCTTATAACTCATCAAAAAAGCCATAATTTAGCATAGTAAAATTATAAAAATTAAAATAAATGTATAAAACATTCATATTTAATTAGTTAATATATTTAATTTTATTATCCTTGAAATTAATGTCATGTGAAGAATACATGCAGACATAAGGTAAGGGTTTTTTTTTGAAACTCCATTTTATTGGGTTATTATTTCCCCCTCTATACACTATTTTAATTATTCAATATTATAATATAATTATTTTATATTTTCTTTATTCATTCCAAAAATCATGGTTATAGATCATTTCATCATTATTTTATAAAAAATACATGTTTATTTGGGTTCCTTTCTCAATCCTTCCCGATACACAGTCTCGATTAAAGGGATTGTCTCAATTTATTTTCCATTTTCAAGTACCAACTATAATATTTTTTATA
The DNA here is from genome assembly GCA_963277665.1 of Viscum album. Lineage (NCBI taxonomy): Eukaryota > Viridiplantae > Streptophyta > Magnoliopsida > Santalales > Viscaceae > Viscum > Viscum album. The sequence goes on along the minus strand of OY728138.1, from coordinate 1,289,275,314 downwards.
AAACCAAATTTTCTAGAAAATCACTAATTTTTCCATAAAAACTATCTTAGTTTAGTTCTTGTTTTATACAAATCTGTTTTCAAAAGAAATTTCCTTTGCAAAGTAAAATGTGTATTTCTTTCAAAAATTCCTCAATGGTTTTAATCGTGTATTTTCAACTATTTTAACACCCTTAGTGATTATAATGTTTTATTAGGATTAATCATTTGTCATATCATATAGCATATTTTGTTGAATGGTTTATGATTAGTTTGATTTTGGATGTTATATCCTGATACCATTCACAATATTACACCAAAGGTTAGTTATTAGATTTATTTATTGGGGAAATATATTTACATTTCATATTATTGTTTCCATATGAATGTATATTTGGATCATGCTTCACCCATTTCATTAGAGAAATTGATTTGAAAAAATAAGTGGCAGTTGGGTCCCTTGATAGCCCCTCAATGCAATGGTAGGTATCTTGGGAAAAACTAGTATCGGTAGAGGCTAATGTCTTACCCGAGGATGTATGCTGTCTTGGATAAATCCTTAATGATATTTTTATGATGTCTCGTAGTGTTCATACAATAATTATGAAACTAGTAATTATTTTCCATGTCATTATTCAACTTTTAAAATAATCATGGTTATTTTTTTAATACATCATTATATAATTAGATTTTTATCCCTGCTATAACATACTCAAATTTTTATAGCAACTATTTTTAGTTATTCACCTTTCCTTATGGTTTATTTTTATCTTCCTCTAAATTATTACCCTTACTAATCATATGATATAACACATTTATGAATTTTTTCCAAGGATTACAAGAAAAATTTTATGAATGACATGCAAAGATAATATCTAAGTATAAGAATGTTCCTAAAGGATTATATATGATGTATTTCATTTCATGTTATAGTGTTGAACATATTTATTTTAATTATTTTCAAAGGATTCAAAATAATTCAGTCCTTTAGGATGTATCATCCTTGTTTATATGCCAATTTAATAATTGAATCCATTATACCTGAGATTCTAGGTTTGGGTACTTACAATTCCTTTCACAGGAATTTTAGTAGAAATTCTAGAAACTATATTTAGAAATATTAGATTATTAAATATAACAATAAGATTGAATTTGATGTCATGAATATAAGAACATCCTATAATTTTGGTAAGGGAATTATTGTGTGGATATTTTTATAAATACATACTACTATAGATATTAAAAGTGGACAAGGTTCCAGCCTAGATGTGCCTAGTGGTAGGAACTCCGATTAGTTCCCGAGTCCAATTTACTATAACCTGGTACATGACAACGAGCCTTTATACACACTAGGTTCGACACTCCCATGGTATATGATTAAAATAATTAAGATATTTCATTATAAACCATTATGAAGTATTTATAAGAAATTATGTCCCGAAAGAAATATGATTAGGATTATGAGAATCACGAGGCATATAATTTCAATTTTTATTATGTATTGTTCTAGTATTAAAATTATACATTATTATTCATAGCCCAATATAATTAATTCCATTAAATAGAATTGTTACTTTCTGGAAGGAATGGAAACCATATCAACGCATGTATCTCATGTATGGATTTCCTTCCTATTTAAAAATAATTAATGTTGTAATGGATATGTGATCGGTACTGAGAAAAATGTACCTATACTAATATAGCTGACTCCTGTTAAAAATAATAACCTTACCTGGATGGAGCATCCTGATCAAGAACTTAGTGGAAGGAATGGAAACCGTATCAACTCATGTATCTCATGTATAGATTTCCCTTCTATTCAAGATAATGATGGTTGTAATGGATATGTGACTGGTACTGCGAAAATTGTACCTACACTAATAAAGCCAAATCAGGTTAAAAATAATAACCTTACCCGCATGGAGCATCCTGACCAAAAACTTCTAGGAGAAATATTATATCGATGTATAAGAAATCATCCTATATAATTTAATGGGACTATAAACCCATTTTTATATGAGTAGTGGATAAGTTCCTTAGAGATGTTATTTCTCACTTTGGGATGTAATGGAAGGGAGAAGGTTGTTGTGGAAATTTATCATATTTTAGGACATGTTGATTATTTGTGGTCATTTATTCAAAACCAAAAGGATGAGGATGAAATAAAAAACATTGAATGGAAAGTCATAAAAGAAACTTTTTTAGAAAAATACTTTCCTCATGAATAACAATGGATATTGAATGGTATTTTATAATTCTGGGGAAAAAGAGTATGGGAATGTTGTAAAGTATAAAGCTAACTTCATAATTTTATAAAGTCATGATAAAAACTATAAACATAACCCATGTAATAATACTAATCAATTTACTAATGGTTTAAAACCATTCCTCCAACGAGAAGTGATCTTCCAAAAACACACATCATACATAGATATACTCTCATATGAAATTATGATAGAAAAGGAATCCTTTATGTACTATGACATTAAAGAAATTAATAGAAGAAGATGGTTGTTGAAAAAATTGTAAAACTATATAATGAAATGGGTAAGAAGGGAACATTTGAATTTCCACCCTGTAGTAATTGTGGGATGAAACACTCTGGTACTATTATGAAGTGAATGTGGGTCTATTTTATGTTTTATGAAAAAGACCACAAATCCCACGATTTCACGGGACAGAGAAAATATTCTAATTTTTTATTATATAATAGTATATAGATGGAACATTATGCTCATGAATTTCATAGACTTCAAAGAATCATTCCATAGATAGATCCAAAGGACCAAGAACAAGGTTATACAATCACAGACACTAAGGTTGATGTTCATAATGATTTAGAGAAGGTACTTTAATCATTTTATATATCATATCCAATGATTTATTTGATTTTGGATTGTGACATTATTTTATATCTTATTATGTCTTGAAAAGAAATTATAAGTTTTTGTTTTCATATAATAAAGGACTTTTCATTCAAAATATCTAAATGAAGTATCATTACAAAAAATATGTTTCAATCAATCTAAATTATAACACATAAAAATTCTAAATTTTATGACTGTATATTCATACCCGTGATTGATATTGATATAATATATAGATTGAATATGATATAAAATTATTATGTGAAAATCTATTTGATGAAGATGGAAGTTTTAAATTCATATAATGGTGTAGAGTCCCTTAACTTTAGAGCATAAACCTTTCTATATGATTTTTATCTAAATCCTACCAATGTAGCTCTAAAAAATAAATTTATAGGGGAGGTAGGTAATGCAATAACTATGGTTGAGGGAATAAATCTTGAAATTGAGTATGTACCAGTTGTGCAATAATATGATGATGAATTTACCTAGGATTTATATGGATATCCTCTATAGTGATAAATTGAGTTTTATATTTATTAAATTCGTGGGTGAAGACCTGTGTCAAATACTCCTTATAAAATGGCCATAGTGGAATTACTGGATCCAAAGAAACAAAAAGAGGAATTTATTAGTAAGGGTTTTATTCACCCTACTGTTTCCCTATGTGGAGCTCCTACTCTTTTTTTAAGAATAAATATGGTTCTAGAAGACTATGCATTGACTATTTGGGAGATAAATGTAATTATGATACAGGAATAGTATCATTTACTTTAAATTGATGATTTATTTGATCAAATTCAAGGACACCAACATTTTTCAAATATTGAGCTTTGATCTTGATATCATAAATTTCATTTTAATAAGGAACATATTACAAATATAACATTTTAAACTAGGTATATACATTAAGAGTTAATAGTAATTCTGTTTGGACTGACTAATGAATAATCTATTTACATGGATGTAATGAATATAGTTTTAAAGGAATATCATTAATATTTTTTTGTGGTTTTTATTAATGATATCTTGGTATAATCCAAAATCAATGAAGATCATGAGAATATTTTATGCATTGTTCTAAAGACTCCTAGAAGAAATGAGTTATATGGGATGTTTGGCATTTTTTATATCAAGAATAAATTATTTATTTATATATTATCTATAAATATTGAATCTTAGTTGATATGATGAAGGAAACGGTGTTTCAGTAATGAAATGCAACAACAAACATAACTCAGGAACGTTGTTCTATTATTTTAGCGGGTTATTATGGGAATTTTTATCAAAACTTTTCCTGATTAGCTAGCATGTTAACCAAGATTACTCGGAAAGGGATTATGTTTATATGGAAAAAATAATGTGGAGAAGGTTTTGAAGTATTAAATTTTCTATTGGTGAATGCTGTAATCCTAAATCTACCGTCAAGATATAGTGGGTTTGTGATTTATAGTGATGCATCAATGAAAGGATTTGGTTATGTACTAATTCATAATAAAATACTAATTTAGAATTCCTCATGGTTGTTTAAAAATCATCAACATAACCTTCCAACTCATGATCTTATACTAGAAGCTATAATCATTTCTTTTATGAGATAGAGACACAATCTCTATGGAGAATGATGTGAGATATATACAGATCACAAGAATTCTAAATTTAGCTTCTCAAAGAAAAAAAATGAAGAAAAAGTTATGATTTAAGAAAATCAAGGATAATTATTTTTTAATACACTACCATATAGGGACGTAAAAATACTATAGAAGATATTTTGAGTATAAATGATCATTGAGTTTTGAAGAAAATAAGGATTGATAAAGATACTATACATATGGATCTAGGAAATATGTTCGTGGGAATAATAAAATAATGTGAAACATCATTACTTTTTAAACTAGTTTCCCAACAATATTTTTTGGAAAGAACTAATTGTTCTCATTATGATGATGTGATCATTCAAAAGAAAAAAAATATGGGAAGGATTTGAAGACATCCGACTTCATGTATGAGGATGGAATTCTGAAATTTTGGAGAAGCCTCAGAATTACCTCTATACCAGAGATAAAAATAGAGTTATTGGATGATGTAAATAGTTCAAATTAACTATACACCATGGTACCTCTATGATGTCTAGATTCTGGAAGGAACATTTCTGGGGGGATAACCTGATGCGGGAAATATTTTATTATGTATCAAGATGTTCAGTTTTTCAACAAGTGAATGTCAAAATAAAATATTCAAAAGTATTCAGGGAATAAATTTTTATTCTTATATTTAAATTGATGACAAAACTATAGATTTCTTTCACTACATTACCAAAACCCCTAAGAAATAATGATGCAATATGGGTGATTGTTGATTGTATTATCCAATATTCCCATTTACTCGCAATGATGGAGGATTTTACATTGGAACACCTTGTACAAATGAAAATTAGTTTTTTTTGATACTTCATGGATCACCACTCTAAATATTTTATGATCTTGATCCATGATATAAATTTAAATTCATTGAAATTCATCATAATTCATTAGATACTTAGATTCATTTGAGTACAACTTATCACCCTCAAAATAAAGGGAAGTCAGAAAGGGCGATCTGAACCTTAGAAGACATGTTGAGATCAAACACACCTGATTTTCAAGGTTAGTTGGATCAATATTTACCTTCGGTAGAGTTTTCATATAATAATAGTTTCAATTCTATTATTCAAATGGCACTATATAAAGCATTATATGGATAGAGATGTCATACACCAACATGTTGGGATGAAGTTGGTGAAAGTAATCATGCATGCTTAGAGAATATGGAGGAAACATAAATGAATGTAATGAATGTCCAAACCCATATCAATGAATATCAATTAAGGAAAAATATCTATGCCGATAATCGAATGAAGTATTTTAAATTTCTAGTTGTAGATCATGTTTTTAGGAAAGTATCTCCATGGAAGTGTGTTATAAGAATTGGGATGCAAGGGAAACTGATCCCCAAGTACATTGGTCCTTCTGAATTTTTTGGAGAGAATCTGATCTATGGTTTAACATTTATGTATACATCCAAAAAATTATGAGGTATAGAATGTTTTTTATATATCCTTTTTAAGGATGTACATTCCAGACCCAACACATGTACTCACATATGAATGAATAGAATTATAACAAGACTTATCTTACCGTGAAGTTCCGGTCTAGATTTTGGACAATAAATAAAAGGTTTTGAGGAATCAAATGACTCAAATAGTAATGGTACATTGAAAAATCATAAAATTTAAGAGGCGACGTGGGATCATGAGGAACATATGAAGAATAACAACACAAATAATTTTTTGTGGTGAAAATAGAGATATTTCAAGGAATAATATTTTTATAGGAGGGGAGAATGTAAAGAACCAGAACTCTATCAATGACATTTATCTTCTTATTTTTATATAGTATATATCACATAAAATCACTTTTGTAATTCAATATAAACACCATCAATGAATAATGAATGAAATAATATGTATTTCAAGATGTTAGGAAACATATACTGATGAAATAATAATTTTACCATAAAAATATACTATGACCCTTGTTAAATGTAAATCAAACTAATAAATATTAACTTCCCCCATAAATGTATAAATTAAATTTATGAACCTTATAAATTAATTTGTTATATAATTATATCATAGTATAAGTAAATGAACATTTTAAAAATTAATAAATTAATTGTTTGTATATTTATATGTCATAAATTTTTATTAAAATTTTATAATTAATATAGTTATTTAAAAGAAAATATCTTTATATAATCTTCATTAATAAATTTAAATTATGTTGTGTTATGATTTTTAAATAATTTCGTGTGATCTCAATTAATTTTTTAAAGTGTTATAAAATTAGTAATATTTTTAAAATCGGTAATTTATTAGTAAATGAAGGTTTTTTAAAAGAAATTAATTTATCATATGAATAAAATTATTTTCATAAAATTCTATTCATTTTTTAAATCTACACATTAATAAATGGTTAGAAAAAAATCTATATTTTTTTGGAAATACTAAAAAAAATAGAAACATAAGATAATTTAGGATAAATGATAACTACATGAGTTTTTGAGTCATATTTGATGTTTGGATGATGTAATCATGCTTGGTTGGAAATAAAATGTACATATTACTATATATAGTTAAAATAATCCTAATAATTTCATGTTTTGAAAAAAATAATAAAATAACAAATAAAATAATGAGAAAACACTGCAATCCTCTACTACAGATGTCACCACTCACAACCAATTATACTCACACCTATAACCCTTTAATATTATAAACATTCTACCCAAGAATCTTCCCAATCCTCCACCCACTTCCAAAAGTTCATGGTCTTGAAAAAATAAAAAAACTAATCCTTTAAGGAGATTCTCAAGGAGGCGTATTCAAGAGTTAAAAGCTTATCCCTTTTCCTTTTAATTTCATTTCAAGACCTTTTTTATTATATTCTCACCTCCTCTATCCAAATAAAAATGATAAGTCTCATAATGTCTACATAGTATAATTATATCATGTTAATGGAATATCCTTCATCAAAATCCTTTCTCTCTCTATCTCTCTATCTTTTATTGTAAAAAATGTAATCATCACCTGTGAAGTGTCGATTTATAACTTTAATATACACAAATTTTCATTTTTCAATTTCTCCATAATTGATGGACATGAAAAAATTTTATGGTAAAAAAAGTATAATATATTTATTACAACCTATTTAATGTTTTATAGGAATTATATATGTGTAATATTAATTCATACGACATAACTAGTTCGTAATGATTGAAAAAATACAAAATAATTTAATTGATTACCACTAATTTTTTATCTAATGAATCATCCTCATTACATATAACCAAATGAGTTATATAAAAATTTAATCTTATAGAATTTTATTAATATAATATAACATAGATTCTATATAATTATACCCCTTTCACAAGAACATCCATACTCATTTACATGTATAATGATCATGAAAGCTAATTAAACAAACTATCCAAAGAGAAAACATTGTATCTTATAACTCCTAAAAGATCATAAATAAACGTAATAAATTTATAATAAAAAAATACATGTTTAGATGTTTCATAATAAATTGATTAATGTATTTAATTTGATTATTTATGACATTAATATCCAGTGAAGTACACATTCCCACATAAGGTATGAGATTTCTCTTAGAACCTTCATTTTCATTCGGGTTATGATTTCTCCCTCTATAAACCAATGTAATTATTCAATTTCATTATATAATTATTATATAATCTACTTATACATTCCAAAATCATTTTTCTTGATCATTTTATCTTTTTTATAAGAAATACATGTTTTTTAGTTTACCTTATCATTCGTTCCTGATACTCATGCCCGATTATGGGGAATGTATTGAATTTTTACTCATTTTCATATAGCATCTATAATATTTTAAAGAAACCATATTTTTTATAAAATCACAAAATTTTCAGGAAAACCAATTTTATTTAATTTCATGATTTCTATAAAACTTTCTCCAAAATAACTCTCATTACAATGTAAAAATACTATTTCTCTCAATAATTCCTCAATAATTTTATAAGAGTATTTTCATGTATTTCAACCCCATTTTTGATTATTATGTTTATCTCATGTTAATATTTGATGATATAATATAGAATATTTTATTTAATGTTTTATTATAAGTTTGATTCTGGATATTCTATCTTGATACTATTCACCATATTACTTCGAATGGTTAGTGATTTTTTTAAATATGGGAGAATGTTATTTACATTTCATATGTTAGTTTAAATATGAATGTATATGTTGATAATGATAAATAAAATTTATCTGAGTAATGTACTAGAATTGTTTAGTGTTGGATGGGGCCCTCTATAAACCATCGGTGTATCGGTAGGTGTCACGTGACAAAACAGTTTTGTTATAGGCTAATGTATTACTAGATTAGGTATGGTGTCTTTGCTAAATACATAGTGGTATGTTTATGTTGTCCTGAATTATCCATTCCCTCACATTAAAACTAGAATCTTAATAGTCCATGTAATTATTTTACTAGTATAACAACCCTAGAAATGTTTTTTATGGAATTATTTAGTGAAACTATTATTCCTTCCATGTTATGCTCAAATTTTATTAGGATGTGTTTTTAGTTATTCATTTTTATTTATGGATTATTTGTAGATTCTATAGAATTATTAACCTTATTCATCATCATAGGATACAACTTTCTTATGTATATTTCCCTTAGATTAAAAGTTGAATTATTTAATGACATGTCAATATAATGTAGAAGAGTATGATTGTTTAAAAAAGATTCTATATTATGGACTTAATTTCTTATTGTAATTTTGATCTTATATAAGTATCTTTTTTCCAAAGATATAAAAATATTTTGTCTATCTTGATGTTTCTTCCTTGTTTATATTCCACTGTAATAATGTAAAGAACCAACTCCAGAATAATAGGGTCAGGGTCCTTATAGATAATAAATATTATAATGATCATTTCCCTGTATTCTATAATCCCTTTAAAATTTTGTTCACAATTCCTTGGTTTCTTCAGTAAAACTTTGTAGATTTTATATCATTATTATAAAACTCATACTACAGATGTTTTTATTTCCACGTATATAAATATGGTAAATGCCTAACTAGATAGTTAATTATCTCTAATTCATATCCCATAATGTTATTATATCATAACTATAAAAATAAAATTCTATAATGAAATTTATTAACAAATATTATATTCCTAATTTTTTTTCACTAGCAAAACTATCTAATCAATAATGGTTTAACTCATAAATTAAAATTTATTGGTTCTTATTAACTCATATCACACCTAAAAATTCTTTATTATACACCTCAATAAATAAAAAACTTATTATATAATACCATAAAAAACTTATTTTTTAGTTAAAAATGTCAAAAACATAATTTTTGAAATCATTGTAAATGGATAAATATTTTCAACGAAACAATTTGAATAGAATAACACTACCAAAAACATATTATCAACACTTTATTAAATCTTGGAAATAGTATTAGATAAATCATATACATTTGAAATGTATTTTCCAATCAATGATGACTCATTTCTAATAAATATATAGAACTATATCAAAAACGTATTATAAAAAGATGAAAATTTAAAAAATAAGTGGATGAATGAAAACTATTTATATAAGAACCATATATCCAATAATATAATTAAATGGATTATACGGTGATTAATAGATTGAAAATCTCCCATGAATCATGCAAAATGAATCTCTCCCCCTTGTAGGTATAAAAATGGAAGAGAGAGAGATGCATGTATATAATAATATAAATTCATGTCCACGTTTTAAATTAATCTATGATAAGATTTTAGGGTTAAATATCCTTATGTACCCTAGTATCCAAAATTTTATATGTTTCATAATTGGGTTAAACTAGTAGAAACCCCATTTTCCTTACTATGAAACACATAGGAACCAAAGTTGTAATTTAGATTCACTTTTTAAAATCTACTTACACCTTCCAACCTTTCAAAACAAAATGGAATATTTTATAGAATCATTTTCCTCTAAATAAATATTCTAAAAATACACCAATTTCATCAAATAAAAAAATAAGGGATTTTTATTAAATAGTGAATAAATGTTCTACCATCCTTAACATTTTCAACCATAAAATGACGAGAAACAAGACAATAATCTAAAAACTAACCAAAAAATTCAGTGTTACAACTCCATTAATCATTACGCTCCTCATCCCTTAAATGAAATCCCATAGATAGACAAATATATTCCAACACCAGATGAGACAAAATTATATTCTTACAGTAAAAATCTAGAGGCCACATACCACACAAATAACCTTCTAAATTGAAATGTAAATGAAAAATTATACTTTTTAAAATATTCATAATTATATAAATCTATACAATATGATATATCAATCAAAACCCCACTTATTAAACATAAACAAGATATACCACACATCCAAAACCATCATACCTACGATATCCTCTCCATTGGGATATCTTTTATATTCAGGAAGAATCGATAACTTTTTTTGAACACAATCCCATTAAAAACCATGTTTGACCAACATTTATAAATCACACATAAGAAGAAAATTTGAACCATTAATTTAAGATAATATTCCCAAATTCAAAAAACATATAGTACATTTCCATATCAAAATTACTTCCCAGATCCCTTGAGTTGTTTTAACCTAGTCATTATAACCCTATTTTAAATAAGTATATAAATCTCATATCCCATATACCCTAACATAGGAGGTTTCACAAAATAAATCTACATTATATATAAAAGAGAATATAAATCTATAGAAAAATATTCTCTAAATTACTCATAATTGAATAATAAAATTCTCATAACATCAATCTAGTTGCACCTAACATTTCTATTTTTAATGAAAAAAATAGTTATTTTCACCAATATTTGATATTAATTTAATTTTATAATTTATATTCTCACAAATATTATTTTAATATAATGTTAAATTTAGTACTTTTAAAATTTTACATGTTTTTCCAAATAGATTTTCACTAAATTCATAATAATATATATACATTTTCAATCCATTTTAGACATCCCATACACCAATATCTATAACTAAACATATATAGGTGTATGTAGATAAACATGGGTGAATAATAAAAACTCTTCATCATACAAGACTTTTCTATATGGTTTAAATTACTTAAAACATAACATATGATAACCTATTTTTAGAATGTTTTCTTATATATAATGGGTTATAAACTAATCACCTAACTATTATTTTTGTTAAATATTTTTATTACCCATATATTTACCTAAATTCCATCCAAAACTATTTTGGGATGTTTCAAAATCCAAAACCACCATATTATGGTATGTATTAAAATATTGAAAAATCAAAAGATATATTTTTGTTGTTTTCTACCAGAAAAATTTAAACCATTTAATATATATACATACCAAATGTGAGTATATTTTTTTACTAAATATAAAAATAGTTATTAATAAAATAATTGTCTCCTTACAAGGGACATTCCCAAATGAAACCCCATATTTTCACTGAACAATTAATAAGCTCCCGAAGATTATATTACAACACAACCAATAATTTTACCAAAACACAATATTGAAATGAATCACGTTTCATTTTCCAATCACTAATAAACTATAAATAAAATTTATTCATAGATTCATGACCATAAACTCAACAGATGACTCATCCCCAAATATCTTCTATAAAAAAATTAAAAAAACATGCCCATAAAAGATGAAAAATGAAATTAAACAAAAAATCCTATATGTTGTCTCTAGAACATAATACTAAATATTCTATTAAAGAATTATAGTCCTTGATATTCGAAAAAAATAATCACATAACCAATCCAACACACATTCGTTGAGTTAACAAACTATTACAACTATAGATCAAAAAAAATATTAAGTAATATATATTGATAATTATTCAAGAAACCTAAAATTTATTTATTTCATTCTTGTATAACTAAATATAAATATAAATACTCATTAAACAAATATATGTCTATATGATTATAAAAATATATAATATCTCCCATAATTCCAAAACTCAAAATATCACTCCATTGTTTTATTCATACTAAAATAATGCCTTCTATAGTTATATATAAGAAATAAAATAACATAAAAAGAAAAAAAATAAGGGAAATAAATGACAAAACAAATAAAAAAAATATAATTTGTTCATTCATGAAGAATGAGAATAAGGAAAATAAGGTTTTCCAAAACTAAACACAAAGGAATACTCATTGAGTAATCCCCATATTTGGATAAAAATAAATATAGTCATTTCTAATAGACTTCATTCCCATTTAAATGGTATCTAAAACTATCACTATAGGGACCCTAAAATCAATCTATATATATGAAACAAATTATTGGTTTTTATTCACTACTAAATGGGAGTTTCACTTTTGACCAAAAAACAGAGAAATATACAGAGAGTGAATTTTTTTAATCACCACCTATGATAATATATTCTAGTAATTAAACATACATATATCTTTCCAATAACTTTATTGGTAATGGTAACTTTCATTTGAAATACATACCAATATCATAGGACCGGGAAAATCCATCTAACATCCGTAGAAATAAGATGGTTGTCATAAAATCCATTCAATATCCATTTAATATCTTATAAGTAATGGATTTCATCCATGAACCCTAACAATATATTATTAATATATAGAAACTACAATTTATTGTCCATTGTTTTACAAAATAATATTTTTAGGTTTATTCATTGAAATTTTGAAAAATACCATACAAAAAATTATAACATTGATGTTTAAAACAATTAAAAATAAATCATTGAAAAGTAAAGATATATAATAAAAATCCCTTTTAATTCTAACTGAATCAAAATTTTCAAAATCATTTAAATTTTAATGAAAACAATCCCATGAGTTTAAACAAAAACATTGTATTTTTCAACCTTTTCAAACTTCAAAAAACAGTTATGGCTATATTAAAATAGTGTAACAAAAATAAAAAAATCTAATAAAAATTCCATATGTAAAACCAAATAAAAGAGTAATCAACAGTCTTCCAAAAATCAAATTTCAATTGAAAATAATGGATCATTGAAAATTACAATTAAAAATTCATATTTCTCAATTCATATAACAACCTTAAATTTTTTTGCATGAGAAAATAATCAAAATATTAATCATACTAAATATAAACTTTTATATAACAAAGTTATCCAAATTATTATATATCATTATAAATTATATTTACTATATATATTTAAAAATGATATATATTAAATAAAAAATGACATATATAATATTTAATGTCTAAACAAGACAAAAATGATCCAAACTATGTGTTTCTTCAAAAATGTAAATGTATTAATAGATAAAAGGAAATTCACTTCAATAATAATGTTTAAAAAAATAATTGAAAAAATTTATAACCAATTTTCGGATCCATGAATGACAAAAAAATAAAGGTACAAAAAACATATTCAGAAATGAAATCCATTCTATTTTAAAATCGAACTAATGAAACTATAATTTTATGAAAAAAACACACCATTACCTTAAAGGTGAAATAAAATAATAAAAATCAATGTAAAACCAAACCTATTTCATATATAGACATAAAGGATCACCGTTTTTAAAGAAAAAATATTTATCAATTATTCATGTAGTATTGATTATTTACCAAGAATATAAATTCTATAATCTAGAATCTTTCATCATAAAAAAATTTTCTTCTAATTAACATTTATGCCTTAATAATCATATTTAAAATGTTAAAATACTATAAAAACAATAATTATAACAATTATAATGTTAACAAGAAAATTTTAAATAATACAATGTAGAATAATTCCTTATTTTATATTTATTAAATTAAATTCCTGAATTAATTTTTAACTGAGTGATATAGTTTTTAAAAATATTTCAACTGAACTAAGCCCATCATCAATTTACAAACAATCAATAAAAGTCATTGAGACTCAATATAAAACTATCAATAATAAATCATAATAATTAAATAATTAAAAAAAATGATCCAATGTGAACCAAAAAATTATTACAAATATATAAATCAAATTCAAGATATAAATATTTTTAAACACATGAATTAAACAGTGTTTCATAAGCATCTCTATCAAGGTTACATATAATTCATTATATTAATATCACATCCTAGTCCCTTGTATATATGATACCTAACTAAGGATAAAAATATATATCAAAACATTTTGGGATAATCGACACCTAAAAAATCCTAGAATTAAATGGATAGCTAGGTCTCTATTGATGTATACTAAGAAATCATTCTTATATTCTATTATCCAATACCTAGCCGACCTATATCCACACATAATGAACTGAATTAACTAGGATAGTAGCATCTATAATTACAAAACCCAAATACCAACTCAAATTAACCAATCATACATCCCTAAATATAATATAATCTTGGGCATATCCCTATATCCTCATTATTTCCAATAAGTACTAAATCATTTACTAGTATGACCATTAATTTAAGGTTACCCTCAATACTCATGAAACACCACAATATATAAAATATATTCCTATTAAAATAATCTATAAATAAATTGAATATTTCACATAGAATAATTAAATATCAACTAATAGTATAAATAAATCATTAGGATAGTCAGTTCCCCATTATAAAAAAGATAGTGTACAATATGCAGGATTAAGTATAAAACTACCACCAAATCCATCCGTAGTCTTTACTATTCCATGATTAAAACACTAAAAAAATATTTATAAGTCACATAATATTATGAAACATGGAAAAAATTTATCAGCATGTACATTAATGTGAACATAAAATGGGTGAGTATAAAAATATAGTAGGATTCTTTTGATTGATTCCAAATATGTACAATTTATGTGTAAATAAATTGATCTAGAATAAGTTTCATATACAATTAATACTACCAAAACATGGTATAACATATAAATTAGTATATAATAACTTATAACAATCAAATAAAAAATAGGATAAATAATAATTAATGATAATACATTAAATAAATTAGATGAATCAAGGATTTCCTAGTCATATAATTTTACCCTCCAAGCCCCCATAAATCCATGTTCAATATTTATATCAAATTGATTTTAATTATAACATTTATCATTCCACATAAGCCTACAATGCTAATCCATTACCACCAATTCCTACTTAATGATCTATTAAACCTTAACTGATGCTCTATGGTTCTACTTGATCATAATAGAAGTAAATCTAATTATTAAATTTAAATCCAATAATTAAAACATAATTATAAAAAATTTAGGTCCACCAAAATTCGGTTGAACCTATTAGAAACAATGCTTTTGGTGTTGGATTTTTTTTCAATAAATGGTAATTAGAGTCCATTGAATAAATATGGATAGTGAAAATAAAAATGAATTAATATTTTCTTTTATATCAATATATCAAGGACCTAAATGTTTAGACATATTATGGGTGATTTTAATAGTTCATAATATTATATGTGAATCTTTTATTACATATCAATAATTGAAGTTATGAAGTCATGTATAGTGGTAATCCATAAGGTGGAAAGAAGTTATGGAAAAAATATAATGTGAATAATGGAATATTTTTCCTGTGTTTTCCAATTTTTTTGTCAAAATATTTTAAAGGAATATCATAATTATATTTAAGGAATATATTCTAGAGAAAATTTATTAGGGTGTAAAGATTTTTTAGATTTTAATGAAACTATAAAATTACATGCACAATGAAATGATTCTGATAGAATAAGTGGATTCACAAGATGTTTTCATTGTAGTTTGGAAATATAAGAACAATTATCTCAAAAGTGAACATTTGATAGTGAGTTGATATTTTAATAATAATGTAACCTCAAAAAAATTATGTGTTTTAGGAAATTTAGAATAAATTTTTAATATTAATTTATTTTTTTATGTTTAATATGTTTTCAAAAATAAGATTCCATGAATATGGAAGAACCTAAATTGATAGAGGAAGAATTTTGTGAATAATCAGTGTTGTGTAAAACAAAATGATAATTGAATAGGTGTGCGTTTTTTAATTCCATTAAGGGTAAAAGAATAAATTTATATTAAGTCATGTTAGAGGAATGAAGAATGATGAAAACTATTATGAGAACTAATGTTATTTAATTATGATGTTTCAATTCTATGAGAGGGGTGGAGTTTCCCTATATGTACATGATCCTCAAAAAATAAAGGAGAGTAAATTGGTTAAGGGAGGTTCTTGGGAATTTATTTTTTAAAATTTATAAAGTATTATTTATGTGAAAAAGTTACATAATGTAATTAGTTTTTTAAGTAGCCTCAATGAATCACCATATTACATTAATATACATTTTCTTAAATGGAAATCAATTTTGTGTGATGGTTTGTGCAAAACTAATGGGTTTTCTTAGAATGATTCATTGTAAGAACTCACAAAGAAAATAATTTAATGAAACAATAGTGTTTCATGAAAATATAATATTCATAAAAGGATATGTTTATGGAACCAAACTTATTTAATATGAATCATAATTGGAAATTGTATTCAAGGAGAATCAAACAAATAATATGATGCAAGATGATTATTATGAGAAGTTTGGGAAAATCATTTTATTTAAGATCTATTAAAGAGAAATAAATATCTATATCCTATTGAAGACACATTACTAAAGAATTTTTTGAATGTTAAGGGGAGATAATGTTCCATGGGTGTGGAGTGTCTGAAGACAAAATAATTCATACATATTAGTTATTACAAGTAGTGACTATGGTAGAAAATTTATATCCCCCAAAATATTAATACTCAATCTATTTTAATATGATTGAAAAAACATTCAACTATACTCCTTGGAAAATACCATTTTGGTGTAACAATTAAAAATCCCTACATCATATTTATGCTTTACTTTCCAATATATTTTTATCACTTCATTCGGTTTTTAGAATGAAGTAATAACGAAACATATTGAACATAGTTATTGATTATGTGAGAAAAATCTCAAAATAAATTATCAAATAAAAATCTAATGGATTAAATTTTCCTAAATCTGGATGCACCCACTTAGGGTGTATTTGGTTTTAAAAAAACCCAACCATTCTTCATCATTTATCTTAGTCATTATAAAGTCCTGAAAAAAAATTCTTATAGAAAATGCCTAGTTTTAACTCCAAATAGTAGTCCAATAAAATACATATTTAAATAAAGTTTAGAAATAGTAAAAAATCACCAATTTAGAATAAACACCTCCGAAAAATATATATAATACGACCATCATGAATGTGATACCCCACTTATACTATTGTTATCGTATTTTATTGTTTCATTCATTTTAGATGAAAATGTAATATTTTTTTGAATTTTATTAATTATTTTGGATTTTCATGGTATGTTGAATGATTTAATTATTATTCATTTCAATAATTCAGTGTGTTCATTTTGATGTTTTGTTAAATCCACTGATTAGTGAATTGTCTAATTGGAATTCATGGAATCTATTCCATCTTTTAAAGTGAAATAGAACTCCATTTTTTATTTAAAAACCTTACAAAAATTTATATAATTTATTAATATAGTGATATAGTAATATATTTTTGTATCTTATCAAATATTATGATTTATTAAATTTTTTTGGATTATTTAATTATATATTTTTATGATAAATGGGTTATATCTATTGTACTAGTATTTGTTTTTATTATTTATGTAAATTAATAAAAAGGGAATTGACATTATCTAATAATAATAATAATGTTGTTATTTATATTATTATTTCATAGTACTATTATTAGCTTATAAATAGCTATTTTGATTCTAATAATAATCACAGTCATTATCACCAATATTAGTTAAATCGATATAAGTTTGGGTCCTCTAACTCCTTGAATTTTTGTATGATATTAATGATAGGGGAGAAGTCCTCTTCTTTTTTTCTTAGTGTTATATTCACCTTGTTATATGTAATATCTAGGAAATATTGTGTTGGAATAGTGTATTGTAATCACTTAAATAATGTTTGAAGAGATCGAGTGGAATTCACTGAACCCGAGTCCAACAGTTCATAAATTTTTACTTGAAGAATTATAATAACATGGGGACTAAATCACATGAAAATACTATGTAGATATGTGTACTCTGGAAATACTGGTTACAGTAGCTCTATATGGCCTTTTAAGGTCATTACAAATCTAGGTATTGTAAACCTATATGTGTTCCCAATAACATTCTATTGGATAAAATAAATTGTGAATATACCTCCATATTGATGTATATATTCATCTCAAAAATAAAAATTCTTAGTGTTTTTAATATTATTTTTGTTATTTTTAATTTTATTCTTCTTATTCTTATCCTTAATCCTTTATTTTCACCTTTTTTTCTCCCATTTTTGGAATTTTTTTTAGGTCCTCATGTTTTCATAAATAGTATCATATATTGAGTTTGATAAGTGAATGGTATATTTATCATGTTGCATAATGGAAATTGAGGATAGAAAGGAAAAAATAAATCAATTTTATGAATCTAAATTCTATTTCTAGAGATTGAAATCAGGTTTTATATTTATTAAAAAAATGTTTCACATAACACTCTAGGTGTTAATCCAATTAGGATGAGGAATAATGGGTAGTAATTATAGGATCAGACTCTTATAGGGATTTTTCCACATAAATTGGAATGTAATGCGGTGTTTAACATCATAGAACATAAAAAAATAGTGGCGTTAATGAAGATTCAAATAGATCTATATGAGAATACATTTGTGTTAAAAAAATTGAACTTATAGAAAGTGTTATTTAATTTAAATAATATGTAAGGGAATTATTTTATTTTTTATATAAAATAATATAGAACTCTTACATTTCATTTAGCATTTTTGCAAATTATATTATTTCAGGGGGTATGTGAAATAGATATTTTTACCTTAATTACTGTATAGTATTCAATTTTTATGTTAGTTATTAGCCATTATTTATGGAATTTAAAAATTATTTATATTGATGTGAAATATCAAATATTTTTTTATCTTATTTAAAAAAGATTATCAGGTTTTTTATAGTACCTTTATACACACTAATGAATGAGGTATATTTATGTCATGATATAATCATAGAGAATGATTTATAATAATAAGAATGTTATATGATAAGGATAAGTATCCTCCTAATACCAACATGCGTTTTGGGATGAATGTTAACATCCTGATGTAGTATATTGATAATTGAATGTCACATAGAACTAGTATAGAAAACTAAACGACTAAATAAAATGATAATGTTTTTTATTTAGTTTAGATTATCCTATAGTGTATTAGATTTTTGGCTCAAAAGAATATTTAAATTTCACATCAGAGAAGGATTTCTTGATTCATTGAATTTATATTAATATTTATAAGATATATCTTATCAATATAAATATTTGAATATTGTGGGAAATTGTTATCAAAAAATCAAAACCAATAGAAAATGTTTTAAAATTTCAATAATTGGGTGACAAATTCTTATATTGAGAAGGAATCTTTTATGTTCTTTGACGTTTCATGATGAATGTAATAAAAACACATTCATTTGTGGTGTGTGGGAAATTAAGAAGGGGAAATTGAAATAATCAATGGTTTTGAGAATAGATAACTATAAAATATGATATAAAATTCTATGAATATTGTTTCATGACTAATTTTGTTAGAGATTCAAAATTGTTGAATTCTTCGTTAGACAGCATTAGTGATAAGGGGATTAGTATCTTATGTACTAGAGTAACCCTCCTTGAAAATAAGTAATTTAGTATTTTATTATGTGAAGATTATATATTTTTAAATCATAAGAAGTTATATTTTCCAAATGTAGTAAAACTGTTAAATTTGGAATGCTTGAAGTAGATCACACTGATGTTTGGGGACCTACAATATAACATTCACTGAGACGGTTATTGGGATATATTGCATTTATTAATAACTAAATAAGGAAGAAATTTGATTGCATTATTAAATGTAATTAAAATGTAATTAATATTATTTGAATTTAAAACACTATAATACTTAGTGATTAAGAATAAAATATAAAAGTCAGGAGTTCCAATAATAGAGTAATGTTTTATTGTATAGAGTTAAAGTAATTCTATTATACCAATATAATTCAGGGGGTAAATACACTTCCAGGTGCACTATATTATAATGGTGTGTCTGAGTTAAAAAATATTATATTGAATTAATAAACGTTGAGTATAAGGTTATGTTCATTTTTACCTAGAAAATTTTGGAAGGAGGTATCAAATATTATAACGTATTTGATCAATAAGAGTAAATTTTTATTATCGGGGTAATGTCATCCCATGGAGCTATTTTTGGAAAAATAGGAAGGAATCTATCATTTATAAGTCTTTTGTCATTTGGTATTTGTATTAATATAATCTGATAAAAGGGAAAAACATTAAAAATTTTCCATGTTAGTTTTCTTTATCCATTATTGTATTTCAAATTTAAAAAAATTATGTCAAGGATGATACAAAAATACATCATTAGATGAAATAAATTGAAATTGAATAATTGTTTCATATACAAGTAACATCCTAAAATTGATATAAAATGTGTAAATGATGAATGACTGTTTCAAAAGAAGGTTTATCTCGAATGTGTACCTGGACATATAATTAAAAACTAGGTAGTGCATAGTCCTTAAGTGGAGTTGATCAGATCAACCATTGAGATATGGGTTGCGTGATGGTAATTATCATCGTTACACTATTTCTATTTAATTATAGTGGGAGGATATAATTTTCTAATTAATCAATGATGTCGAAGGATTCGAAAAAATGGTAGATATATACAAGGGATGAAATTTATTTTTCCTATTCTTGTAATAGTTCAGATATGAATACATTTCCCAAAGAAAATAATGTATTAAAAATTGTTGGTATACTCGGTTATGAATAGTAATTATGTTATGAGGATATATAAGGTATGTTTGATAGAGAAACGTTTCTTTGTATAAGGAAGGTGTATATTTCAATTACATTTTCTCACATATAGTGAATCTCCCCGCTATTTGAGTGGTTCTTACTGTTTTTGGTTCAAAGGTTTTCAATCATAATATGAATTCTATGAAACATAATTTCCTTAATAATGATTTAGATGATGAAATTTATATAAAGTATCCCAATGGATTTTTTGATTCATGGAAGAAATACATTGTGTGATAATAGGGAGATGTTTATATGGGTTGAAGTAGGAACCTAGGTAGTAGAATATGAATTTTGATGTATCTATGAGAAAAATCATATTCTAATGGTGTGGAATAGATCAATGATATTATTTTACCTCTATTAATGATTCATTATTTATATTTCATCAATAAATGGATAACATGATCATTTACTAATCATGTACGCAATGGATTGATGGCTTAAAAGAAATCTAGATCAATAGTTCAAGGTGAAAGATCATATTAAATATAATAATATACTGAGGATAATGATAAAAAGACATCGTACATCTAGAGTAATGATATTATTATAGGATTACTATATTTTAATGGTTTTGAGTAGGTTTAGTATGTTCTATGAAAATAAAATTTTTATTCCCATTATATGTAAATTATATATGTCTATGGTAGAAGAACAATATAAAAAATTAATGTGTGAGTATATAGATAAGATTATTTATGAAATAGATATTTGATGTTTAATGTATGACATATTTTATACATATTCTTATATTTAACATATGGAATTATTAGTGTGTAGATATATGGATACTCTATGAAAACAAAATTTATAAAATATGGTGTAAATACTGATGTCATTGAATGGAAACAAGAATGTATATTTATTTATTTTGGAAATGGAATTTATATTAATAGTACAAGGATACTGACTTTAGAGGTGATATTTATTTTAGTTGATGTTACATATGTCACGTGTTCACTTTTGAAAAATTTCTAGTAATTTATTTACCTTTGATACATAAAATGGGTATTATATAAACCCCGAAGGTATTGTGTATTTCAATAATATAATCCATGAATTAAACAATTTAGTTAAATAACATCTTAGATAATTTGGATAAAAATTAAAAGATATTTCATTGTGAAATTTAGAATTTTATACATCAAATGAATAACCCAGTTGTTTTTACATTGAGGAATCTTATTCAACTAAAATACCAGATTATAAGATGATATATATTAATCAAAATAATAATTATATAAAATATTTTAGGAACCCACATTATATATATAATATTTTTGATACATTTATTTATTGAGTAGTTGTAGAATTTCATTTCCTTTATTTGTATTCACTGATGAAGGGTATTGAATGGTATAATATAGAATCAGATTATAGAATAATATAAGGGAAAGAATATACCATTCATAAATAATATTACAAATTTAATGCACTGAGGGGAGAGAACCCACTATGATGTTAAAAATAGGAGGAACTCAAATTAAGTGATTTTTATAAGTTGGGTGTATGGAATAAGGTTAATTTGGAGATCAATATCAATGTGGGATATTTTCATAATGGTGGAGTATGATACATAGAATAGCGTTGGTCCTAGTATATTCTTCCTATACTAAACAGAATTCCTACAACACTCATGGTTTGATAGTGTGTATTTTTGTACTATAGAACATATTAATATATTAATTATAACATTTGTAGTCCCCTATGAGGATTTGGGTATTTTTTAAACATAGATAATTTTATCGCCACCTTTTTAGGATTTAATTATTATTCTGGTTTTATGACAATATATATGTGTTCTATGTAATGTTAAACTAGATATAATGAAATTTGATATTGCCTATCTATGGACAAAGATATTTTTCTTGAACTATATCAATATCTACATTCATTTATTATTTTTATTTTCTCATTTTTTATGTTAAAACGTGAATCATTACTTCTAATATTTATATAACTATAATATTTCTATAGTCCTTTATTCTATTCTCAATATTTAATTTATCATTCTCCATTTCAATACTTATTTCTTAATTGAATATAAATATACACTTCAGGATTATAATCATTATGGGGTTTCACCATATCAAAGAAAAATCATTTTGAAAGAGTGGGATTTTATTGTTTAAAGATAGGGGAGTCTTATTTTATTGCTTCTCACTACATTAGTAGTCAAAGTGTTATTTAACAGCCTTTTAGTAAGTATCTAACAATTTATAACTATTTTAGATTAAATAAAAAATTTTATTTAAATTGTATGATATTTTTTCATAAATTCATTATTTTTCTTTGAAATGTATTACATTTAAACTAATCAGCTAATATCAATGGTAAATGAAGAGGTAAGTAATTTCATACCATGTAGATTATTTTAAAAATCCTTATATGTTTGATCTTTGTAACTAGATATTACTGGGTAGTAATCCTTATTTTAATACTAAATAATTGATTGTGCTAAAGATGAATTTTTTTGTGAAACAAATATGAATTAATGGATTATTCCATGTACTCATTAAAAATTTTAATGTAAAAACTTTTATTGAAATAATGTTTTCATAATAAAAATTATCTAAATTTTGATTAAGATAAGGTTGAAAATAATAAATTAATTTTGTTCATTATAGATTTTTATGATATATTTAATGGGATAAATGTTTTTTATAGGTGAACTATTGATCCAAAATGAATAAAATTTTATTTTAAATTTATTAATCTTGCCCAAAATTCCTTGAATATTTGTTTTGATAATATTTGATTTTATATAATTTTATGTTTGCATGATTATATGAAATGAATATTTTCATGAGGTGGTATATGGGTTATGAGATTAAAAATATTATAATTTATTAATTGGACAATTTAATGAATAAATTAGAAAACATCATGTTAATCCTTGGGTATATAAGTGATAATTCTAATAATGAGAAAAATAAAAGTTATAATCTCTCTCTAGATTATAAACCATTTTACGATTATCCTCTTACTAGCGGGAAGCCCTAAATTAGTTGTGCGTACTAGTTGGGCTGATGTGGGATCACATGATATTCATATTGGATGTTTTTATAAGGGTGTTTTCCATTCCTGTCACCATTATGACCTAGGGATTTTTTTCATGTATCATTATGGTTGTTTAATTATTTTTATTGTTAGTGAATTGATTTGCTTAAAAATATTTAATACTTATTTATTTTTTAATAAAGGATAAAATATTATATTTAGTTTTGTTATTCAGTTTTATATATATTATAATTATATTATAATTTATTTTGAAACTAAAATATATTATTTTCACTATAAAAGTTAATTAATATAATCATAGGAATAATACTAATTAGATGACACACACTCTCAACATGTACATTAATATTATATATACATATTACTAGATGATTTTATTTTGTATGTTTAATAAGTTGTTTACCATTGATAAGATTAAATGTATGGGCTTATACAAGGAGGCATGGGGATATGTCTTAAAAAGTAAATATTATTTCATAAGAATTTAAATGTATTTTTCTTTATTTTTTATATCAAAATATTTTTATTAGACACATGTGATTTCCAATTGTACATATTAATCCCCTAATTTTATAATGTAAAATTATTTTGGTTCATATGTAAAAAACTGCATATGAATATTGTACATATTCATCCTAAATTCAACCAAACCATCGGTATTTTTGATATATATTGGATGTTGGATGTGTGGAAGATGATCAGTCTAATGATTCAAGGAAATTGGATGATAAGGGGTATTTATAAATTATACAATTTCCCATTGGAAGTCCAATGGGTGTGCCCTAGAACCATTGTAGGCCATTATTTTTTTGGAAAAGGCCCACCAGTGTTTATCTAGGAACCATTGTAAATTTTTATACAGTTTATTTAATTTTTTTTTTCAAATGGTATTAAATGAGGATCTAGCCTCATATTCACCTAATAGGATAAAAATTCCCCTCTCTATTGATTTTTAACCCATGATATGGGATCTTATTAATTTATATTCTTATATTCATTCAACCTGATATAATGGAGTAATATAGATTAGTGTGACACAGGAATACTCTCAATATTAGTTTTTCATCACAATTTATCCTTGTATCATTAGTTAATACCTACAATGGTAGTTTTATATTATTTTTCGATTTCATATGATTTATGTGAAATAAGTTGGTTGTTTTAGGAGATAATTCCTTTTTACATCTATGAATTAAATCCCTTGATTTCAAATTTTGGTTTACATGGGTGAAATTAATCGTATAGAATTTTTGATGTAACACGCTCGGTTCATGACATAGAAATTTGTTTACATTGAATTATTTACTACCTATGGTATAAGTCAAATATGTGACACCTATGTGAGGTACGATAAGTGATTGATATACATAACATGGCCACAAATAACCCTTGTTTTTCTAGAATGTATTATGGTACCATGACCTTTGACCATTCAGTGGTGACTAATACATAGTACATGACCTTTAGAGTCTCATGTAGATTTATAGGATGTGACATAGTAAAGAAGGGGTTGAGAATATGTAAGGATTGTTTAGAGACAAAAAAGTGATAAATATTTTGAGGGATAATGGGATTTGAAAAAATACCTTATAAATAACATTATTTTAGTTTTTATATAAAAATATATAAGTTATTCCTTTCTAAATATAATTTCTTCTAGGGAATGAATCATCTGCCTTACTGTGTTTTTAGTATCTCATCCACACTCTGAGTTGTAATGGTGTAATGTCATTCACTTTGGTGAGGCGGTGGTCCTTCATTTGACTTATCTTTTATTTATTGGTCGTACCTCATATACCTATAGTTTGTTACTACTGGTGTGTCTTGCACCCTTATTCAGTTAGAGTTGCCTCATCCACCTTGTGATGTAATTTTAATTATGTACTATAACATCCCAAGTAAATTAAGAAATAATAAGTTTTCCATTTAATTAATATTTTGTGAATTATATTTTAATTTTACTTTAAAGAGGTTTTTATGTTCGATGGCGTACCTGATAAGAAACAATGAGTTTCATTGAAATCTTACATTGCACACTAATAATATATTAATATTATTTTTAATGGTAGTTAATTCATGGTAGTTATATTGGTGGGAATAAACTTAACTTACTACAATATGATTATACATGTTTTTTATAGGCTTAAAATGTGAATGAATTTTATTTTAAGCATAATTTACTATAAAAGGTCAATTTACCACCTTTTAATGGAGAACCCTCATTGAATCTAGTTGTAGTAACTTTTATATCTTCCATTTGACCAAATACAATTTTTCTCTTGAATAGAGACATCAAAATTATTTTGGGTAAATTTTTTGTACTTTTTTGATAAATTTCATTTTTTATGAATCGTGAAAAATATTGTATTTTAGTTTAAAAGTGAATTTTAATATTATTTATTTATATGGTTATATTATCCTTTTAATTGTTTTTAATGTGAAATTAAATTATTTTTTTACCATTTAATCCAGTTTTGGTCATTGGAATTAATTTCAATTTGAAAATGGACATAAACAAGTATCAATCATTTGATAGTTATTATTTATGAAAAACATGCTTTTTGTATTGATAACAGAAATTAATTTTAAATTAATTAATCCAAATATTATGGTTTTAATTTGGTAAAATAGATATCATTTTCTAATTAATAATATTAAAAGTAGCTTAGGCTGAATTTTTTGTATTTTTCTGAAAAACATCAATTTTTGATGAATAGTGAAATCACTAAGTCGTAGTTAAAAAACTAAATTTTTCATTTAAATAAAATATTACATCTCTTAAGGATTGAATTTAAAAAATACAACTTACATTTTTCTTATTATGAAGTAAAATCTGTTTCAATAAGATGAAAATTATTTTTGGTGAATAATAACTTTTGACTTTTATTTACCACGGTTAAAGATAAATAGGGTAACTCAAGGTAAAAAGAATACTATAACGATACATAATTACCCTAAAACTTTTCTTAACCTTATTTTTTGAGTCATTTGCGACCATGGTCATCTTTGGGTCGATTTCGGGACCCCATGGAGCCACATAAGAGTGATAATGGCCCTTTATTTTAAATAAAATAATGTAATGGGAAAAATTACATAAACAGATATCTTTTAATAAATTTATTTTTACTTGGGGTTATATAAGTTATATTTTCGACTATAAATATTAATTGGAAAGATAAACATATTTTATACATTATGGAATTTACTTTATAATATTTATACATCATATAAATTAAATTATTTATGACAGAATAAAAATGCAGTGTTTACCTCATCAATAAATGATTTAAATAAATAAGATTATAAATATTAATACAATATTCAAAACTTGTCCAATTAATATTGGATGATTTTATTTTGAACATGAGTCATCTTACATCATCATTAATGAGTTTTGGATCTTTATAAACCAAATGTAAGTTTATAATAAAATAATATATGCAATCTTTCTTAAAAATCTCCTCCTCCCCCTTAAAAAGGATACCACTTCTAACCCATACTCACACCTCTCAAGCATCTTGGATCATCAAACCCCTGCCCAAATAATCTATCAAGATCCTTCTACTTCTCTTAGAGGCCTTCCATAGGCATAAGGCACTTCTAGAATTCCTTTTGGATCAAACAAAATGGAGTTACCCAAATTAAAGGTGACAGTTTCTCTTAACTTCTTTTCTTTTCTTTTACTTTTACAACCAATAAACTATTTTTATTCCTTACATTTATTACATAAAAAGTATCCCCAATATACTAGGATTCTTTTATGAAAGGTATTATAACCACACTTATACATACCTCCATCTAATGGGTGAAGAACATAGTGTTTCTGTGAATGGAACACTAACGCCTCATGAAACGATGATTATTTGATTATCTCCTACCACCTCTCATGGTAGCCTTTAAGATGAAACTATATTTTTATATGATATATATCATGGTTTTGTTTTTTTAGCTTATTTATTTTTCTTTTATATAATACCTTTATGGTTTCCATTATGGTTAAACGCGACAATTTCATTTGGGGAAGTGCTGACTACCGCCCTCTCAATGTGATATGACCCATTAATGCCATATGTGAGACGTATAAAGTATGGAGTTAATGATATTATATATGATATTATACTGGAATTATAATATACCTATTTATCATTTTGTTTTAATTTCTTTAAAATATGAAATTGAAATGAAAGTATCATTTAAGACTGCGTACGACTTTCTGTCTCCATGAATGGTGAATTTCATTTCATACCTCCAAATGTTAATTAATATTATAAATACATGTATATACAGTATATATATGATATATATGATATATAATCCATTAATATCAGTATGGATATATTGAACTTTTGACCACATGAATAACTTGAAATTATAAGATGTCCTTTTTTGACTCAAGTACCAAATATCGACAAAATGACCATTATTAACATAAATGATTACATAATGTTTATAACATGTGAATAAGTGATATAAAAGGAATAATAACCTTTTAAAAGGTTCTTATACAAGTATAAATTATCTTTATTTTATTGTTATGGATATTAAATAACGAATAGGTCATGTCAGACATGAGGTAAGGGACTTCATCTCAATCTACATTCATTGTGGCATATTTTTTTTAATACAAGACATTCTTTTATACACTGTATAAACACTTTGATCTTTTACTTTTATTCAAAATGAATCTTTTTTCTACAGAGTGTTTTACTAAATGACAAAAATGATTCTTTTTAATGTACACGGTGACAATAACCATTCCACTGCTGAGAGTATTATTTGACCTTTGGCTTCCTTAACAAGTCGTATTGTTTTTTTAAGGAAAATAAATACCATATATTCTTTTTACGTATTTTGGTATTGAAAATGGTTTATATAATGGATTTGTTATGTCAATATATTTAAATGATATATTGTGATTTAAATGTGGAACTGTTATCATTTCCTTATGTTTGTTTTATGTGTTATGAATATGTTAGTGTTATTGGGCATTGTTTAGGTATATAGGTGGTTCCGTGATAAAACTATTGTGGGTGAGCCTGAGATCTCTCTTCAATGAATTGGGTAATGTGATAGAGGAAAATATGAATTCTTCTCCTAATATATATAGAGAATATAATGTGGTGGGTATTCCAAATATAACACCCTACATAGCTGTGATAGCTATAATGTAAGTATGATTTTGATGCCACAAGAAAACATTATGATTTATGTTTTCTATGTGTTATTCATAAATCATATGATTTCATATGGTTTATTAAATAACTTATGTTATGTATGAAATGATGAACTAATGTTTTCTTTCTTTTTTTTATAACCCTTATTGAGCTTTTTACGCTCATCCCATATTTTGGAATTTTTTTTCAAAGGACCTACATATGAATAGGGTCACGGATACTGAGTAGAAGTGTCTACCTTGTAATTTTTGAGATATAATGTAATAGTTATCGCTTGGTTCTCTAAAACTCTAAACTTGAAAATATCCTCAATGTGAACTATTCATTTAATTCATGATTATGTAATCCTTAAGGCCGGTTCCTTATAGTTGGTATTTGAGGTTGGTTTAGATATCCATAGATGTTAGGGTATTGTTAAATTAATATTCGTTAACTTTGTTATGTTAATATTAAAATGATATAGAATTACATATTACCATATTTCTTCACTTAATATATTTCTATTTTTAGAATGGTTTTCTACAGAGGAAAAAGGGTAGCTATATTTGTATGGAATCAGGAGGAAGAAAACCTTCGAAATCAGCAACCTGAGATGGTTACAATCGGAATTGAACATCTTGTTGTACTGACAGAACAATTGACATAGACTATAAATGGTGGTGGTATCGACGGATGAGATCATCCAGATCAACCGCAGAGGAACATGTCAATTGTAGAGCATTTCATGATGCAACATCCCCCATTATTTAGAAAATTATCTGACCCTGGGCTAGCAGATAGGTGGCTTAATATAGTTGAGAAAATCTACGATGTTATAGGGTGTTCAGAGAATCAAAAGGTTATTCTCGTTGTTTACCATTTTGAAGGTGAAGTGGATTCATGGTGGTTGATGGTGAAAAATATCAGGGATAGTGAAGTGAATGATACTCTTCATTGGGATGAAATCAAAGTTGTGTTTCTTGAGAAATATTTCCCTAAGGTGGTTCTTCTTAGGATGGAAAATCAATTCCTAGAATTGAGGTCGGGGGATGACTCAGTGGCTGCTTATGAAGCAAAATTCACTCGACTGGAAAGGTATGCTTCAAATTTCGTACCAGATATTGATAGAAAAATCAACCATTTTTTCTTAGTATTAAAGCTAAGGTATCAAAGGGATTTAGCTTCTCATGGGTTCAAATGTTAAGAAAAACTTGTTCGTTGGAGTTTTCCGATGATCGGGTGTTCTTTGACAAAAAATAGAATAAGAGGTCGAGGTGGAAGATGAAAGGGAAGGACTCTTCAAAAAATTATGATGGTATGAAACTTAAGTTTATAGTTTGTGAAAATTGTGGTTAAAAGTATGTTGGGGAATGAATTTTGAATTCTGTTAAGTGCTACAAATGTTGTAAATTGGGACATAAATATTGTAATTGCACAGAAAAAGATCAAGGTAATGGTAAGTCAAAATATGGTTTATAGTCAGTAAAATGTTTTCAGTACAATGAAATGGGTCATTATATAAATGAGTGCCTGATGAAGAACTCAATTGAGGGAAGGAAACTAGACTACAAACAGAAAGGGGTGGTGAATTCCATTTTACTACTTTAACCGATGTTTTGCATCAAATGAAGTTGTATCAGGTACATTGTTTGTTTGTTCAGATTATACCAATGTGTTGTTTGATTAAGGGTCAACGCAATCTTTCATTACAGATAAGATTTCTAGTAAATTTGAAATTCTATCTCATGATATGAATACAAAACGTATGGTAAAAGCACATAGAAGAAATGTTATGACAAAAAGAAATTATAAGATCCTTATTTTCCATGTGTGAGGAAAAAATATACCTAAAAACCTAATTTTTTTTCTCTAGTAGAGTGTGATGTTATTTTGGGTATGGATTGGGTTTCTATTTATCATGCTAAGATTGACTGGAGAGCTAAAGTGGTTTCTTTTTAGAAATATTTTATATTTTTGTAACAGAATGAACCCTTTATTTTGATAACATATTAGGAAGATGAGAAACTATTAAAAGGTGGAAATTAATGTTACCTTTCACATATTGTCGAAAACAAATAAACTTTTCAAATTAATGATGTTCCCTTGGTAAATGAGTACCTTGCTGATTTTCCTGATGAGTTTCCTGTTATAATACTTGATCGGGAAGTTAAATTTACTATTGACTGAGTTCCTAATGTCATGTCATTGAATGGATCAAAATGAACTTTTAGATTTAAAGAAGCAATTTCAAGAGTTATTAGATAAATGATTCATTCGAGAAAGCACTTCACCATGGGGTGATCCTCTTATGTATGTTAAAAAGAAAGATAGTTCAATGATGAATTTCATTGATTATAGAGAATTTAATAACATCACTGTTAAGATCCAGAATCCTTTGCCTCATATCGATTATTTGTTTGATCAGCAATAGGGAGATCATGATTTTTTTAAGATTGATTTGAAGTCTGGGTACCATGAGCTAAATGTAAAAGAAATAGACATTCTGAAGACCGTGTTTCGTACTAGATATGGCCATTATGAATTTTTAGTTATGCCTTTTGGGTTAACCAATGCACCTATTGTATTCATGGATCTTATCAACAGAATTTTCCATGAGTTCTTAGATAAGATTGTGGTTGTGTTAATTGATGATATTTTGGTTTACTCTAAAAGTAAAAATATCATAAAAGTCATTTAAGGTATGTCTTGAAAACCTTAAAAGTAGATAAACTACTTGGGAAGTTCAACAAGTGTGAATTTTAGTTTCAAAAAATCTCGTTCCTTTGTTACATTTAAAAAAAGGGCATAACTGTTGATCATTCTAAAAAAAGTTGTTGAAGAATGGGAAATACCCACGAACATAACTGGGGTTTATAGTTTTATTAGTTTGACATGTTATTACTGGAGGTTTGTTGAATATTTTTTAGGGTTATCTATTCCACTAACTAAGTTAACTCAAAATGGTGTTAATTTATTTTGGACAAAAGAATGTGATGATTATTTTTAGTAATTGAAAAGAAGATTGGTGAATGCTCGAGTTTTGGAAATACCTTATAGAAATGATGAGTTTGTTATTTGCAGTGATGCTTCATTAAAAGTACTTGGATGTGTCCTTATGAAGAATGATCAAGTAATTTCCTAGGATTCACGTTAGTTGAATCCTCATGAGTTAAATTACCCTACACATGATTTGGAATTAGCTGCTATTATTTTTTCTTAAAAAATTTGGAGGCATCATTTGTATGGAGTAAAATGTGAAATATATATTGACCACAAAATTTTTAAGTATATATTAACTCAGAAATAATTAAACATGAGACATAGGAGATGTTTCAAATTATTCAAGGATTATGATTGCACGATACTTTTCTATCTAAGAAAATCAAATAATGTGGCTAATACCTTGAGTCGAAAATGTAATGATTGACTAACCATGATACATTTGGAATGAAATAATTTATTTTTTTGATTTAATAAACATTGGAATAGAAATTTTTAGTGCAAAAAATTAATCTGTTTTTTTAGGTGTCAGTGAAATCATCTCTATCAGGCAGAATAATGAAAGTGCAGAAGAAAGACAATGAGTTACAGAAAATGGTAGAGTTGGTTCAGAATGGTATGTTTCCAGAATTTAACATTGATAATGATTGTGTTTTGAGGATTGGGAAGAGATTATGTGTGCCTTTTGATTCATTGTTGATTAATGATTTGTTATGTGAAGCTCATAGTTCTATATTTTAATTTCATTCAGGTAGTACTAAGATGTACAAAGATCTTCATGAGTATTACTTGAGGGATGGAATGAAAAGATATATTGCTGATATTTCTGCGAAGTGTTTGACTTGTCAGTAGGATAAATAAGAGCGAAAGTTACCAAAAGGGATGCTTCTGTCTTTACCGGTTCCAGAGTGGAAATGGGAAAATATATCCATGGACTTTGTTGTGGAATTACCAAAGACATCTCGAGGTAATAATGCAATCTATGTTATTATTGATCGGTTGACTAAATATGGTCATTTTCTTCCTATTCGAGATACTTTGTCTCTAGATAAACATTGTCTGTTGTATGTTAAAGAGATAGTTAAGTTACATGGAGTTCCCCTCTATATTGTATCTGATCGTGATCCTAGGTTTACTTCTAACTTTTGAAAAGGCCTTCAGAATTCGTTGGGTACTGAATTAAATTTTAGTTCATCGTTTTATCCAAAATCAGATGGGAAGACAGAATGAACAATTCAGACCTTGGAGGATATGTTATGTGCTTATATAATGGATTACCAGAGAATATGGGACCTACATATTTCTTTGTTTGAATTTTCGTATAATAACATTTTTCATTCCAATATACAGATGGCTCCATTTGAGGCATTATATAGAAAGTGGGGTCAAACTCTAGCTTTTTGGGATGGAGTAGGTGAAAGGAAGCTGATGGGACCAAAATTGGTTGTAGAGATGGAATAAAATATTCAGTTGATTTAGAATCACATAAGAATAGCTTAGAGCATGTAGAAAGGTAATGTGGATAATCTGAGGAAGGATAATTCTTTTGAGGTAGGTGATCTTGTGTTTCTCAAAGATTCTATATGGAATAGTGTGATGCATTTTGGTAAGAAGGAAAAGTTGAGTCTGAGGATCATTGGACCTTAGGAAATCCTGGAGAATGTTGGATCACTTGCGTAAAGAGTGGCCTTACCTCCAAGATTGTCCGAGGTACAGAATGTTCTTCACGTTTCAATGTTGTGAAAATATATGCCAGATCAATATCATGTTTTAATTTAAAAGTTATTTCATTTGGAAGGAAATATTTATTATGAAGAACAACCATTCTAGATTCTTGATCATAGAGAGAAAGTGTTGCAGAATAAGGCAATTTACCTTGTAAAGGTTCTATGGAAAAACCATATGGTTGAAGAGGCGAAGTGGGAATCTAAAAATGATATGAGGGATAAATACCCCTATTTATTTGATATGTGTATAAAATTTTAAGGATGTAATTTGAAAAAGGGGGGAAGGATGTAACATCCCATGTAAATAATAAAATAAAACATTCTCATTTTAATTACTATTTTGTGAATTAAATATTAATTTTACTTTAAAGGGGTTGTTATTTTTGATGGCGTACAAGATATGTAAAAACGAGTTTCTCTGAAATCTTACATTGCAAACTAGTAATATAATAATATTATTTTAAATGGCAGTTAACAACTAGTAGTTATATTGGTGGTAATTAATAGAAATAACTACAATATGATTATACATGTTTATTAAAGGCTTAAAAAGTGAATGAATCTAATTTTAAGCATAATTTACATTAAAAGCTGATTTACCTCCTTTTGATTAAACAAACCAATTAAAAATTGTTATAGTCGCAATTAAATGTTCTATTTGACCAAATAATATTTTTCTTTAGTATCGGTTCATCACAATTTACTTTGGGTAAATTTCAGGTTTTTTTATGATAAAATTCATTTTTTATGAGTAATAAAAAATACTGTATTTTAATTCAAATATGTATTTTAAACTAATTTATTCATATGGTTAGATTATTTTTTTAATTGGGTTTAATGTGTAATTGTATTATGTTTTTACCATTTAATCCAATGTTGGTCATTGGAATTAATTTCACTTTGAAATTGGTCATAAGCAAGTATCAATCTTTTGTTAGTTATTGTTTTTAAAAACACGCTACTTGTTTTGATAATAGGAATTAATTTGAAATTAATTAATCCAACTTATATGTTTTCAATTTTCTAAAATAGACATAATTTTTTATTTTGGAATATCATATAAAGCTTATGCTGAATATTTGGTATTTTTATGAAAAAATTCAATTTTTGAGGAATAATAAAACATCAATGTCGTATTTAAAAAACTAACTTTTTCATTTAAATAATATTTTACCTCTTCTGTGGAATCAATTTCAAAAATCCGATATACATGGTTGTTATTAGTATGAAAAATTTGGTTTAATAAGATGAAAATAATTTTTGGTGAATAGTAACTATTGACTTTTATTTACCACGGTTAAAGGTAAATAGGGTAATTCAAGGTAAAAAGAGTATTATAATAATAAAAATTAACTTAACACATATCCTGACCTTATTGGTTGAGTCATTTTCGACCATGGGAATATTTGGGTCGATTTTGGGACCCCATGGATCCACATAAGATTGATAATGACACTTTATTTTAATTAACTTGAAGTAAAGGAAAAAATGACATAAAAAAATATCTTTTAGTATATTAATATTTACAAGGGATTATATAAGTTATCTTTTCAACTATTAATATTAATTGGAATGATAAAAATATATCGTATGTTATGGTATTTATTTTATATTTTTAGACATCAAATAAATTAAATTAATTATGACACAATAATGATGCAATGTTTAACTCACTAAAAATTGATTTCAATAAATAATATTTTAAATATTAAAACAGTATACAAAACTTGTCAAATTTTTATTGGATGATTTTATTTATAAATTCAGTCATCTTATCTTCATCTTTAATGAGTTTTGGATCTTTATAAACCAAATATAATTTTATAATAAAATTATATTTTAAAACTTTCCTAAAAAGATATTCCCCCCTTATAAAAGGACACCATTTCTAACCCATTCCTCACAGCTCTCAAGCCCTTTGGCTCATCCAACCCCTACCCAAATAATCTCTCAATATCCCTCTCATCCCACTAGAAGCCTTATCTTAGGAATAAGTCACATCAAAAAGTTCTTTTGGTTCAAACCAATGGGAGTTACCCAAAATAAAGATAACTGTTTCTCTTAACTTATTTTCTTTTATTTTACTTCTACATATCCTAAAATCATTTTATTACTTTATTTTCTAGAAACACCAGTATCCTCAATATAGACTAGAATGTTTTTATGAATAGTATCCAAACTATACTTACCCATGTAATGTCCCGGACCCAAGTGCCACGCAATGGGTGCCCCGAACCCGGTTCACCACGTGACCTCAAACGCATTTCTCCAAATGCCAGAGGCTACCGGCTAGTAACGAGGGCCTAGGTCAGATAGTGGGGAAAGTATGCCCTCATTTGTCAATGTGTAGCCCAGCGGAATACCAAAATAAACATACAACAATAGCGGAAGAAGTAAACATACACAACTGAAAGAACTACAAGAGTGGATATAACCAACAGTATATAAGTGATGATGCTACATGATTCATGTTCTAAGAAAACAGCCAGAACATGTTATACATCAATACAGTACAGCAGAAAACAGAGTACAACAAAACAATAAAAATAGCTAGCAGTGGCATCACGAGCATAGTCTCAGTCCCATGCCCTCCTACTCCTCGGCAACAGTCAAGTACCTGTATAGGGACTCTTGCCCCTATCTATACCTGCAACAACATAATCTGTTTGGGCCAAAAAGCGTGACCGAAATAGGGTGTGAGAAATATATCTCAGTAGTCACCCACCAAAGGCATATGCCCAACTGCGTGTAAGCATGAAACAACAGTGTGCATTAGTAAAATGCAATAATGTAAGCAGTACTGAAAAGTAACTAATTACCAGTTATATTTCCATTTCATTATCCATTTAATCCATTTAAATATTAGAAACCACCATAGTGCATTTCTAGGTAAACAGTCCACATCCTCAGACAAACAAAACCTTACCCTCAGGTAAGCAGAAGGCAACCCGCAGGTATAGCCCTCAGGCATAACAGAAATATCCTTCAGGCATAGGAAGTGTCGCCCTCAGGCATAGAAGTCACGCCCTCAGGCACGAAAGGTTTCCCTCAGGCGAAATACTACAGCCCTCGGGCTAAATAGTGTAGTGCCCTCAGGCTAATCACAACAACGCCCTCAGGCTAAATACAAAAATGCCCTCAGGCTAAAAAGGTAATCGGGCCATTCCCAACACGTAAACAAGAAGTAACAAGAAATTCCTCTCAAGGAAATTCTATAATTACTACTTTGAAGGCATAACCTCGGGTATCCTGGCCAAACAGCTAAACAGAGAAACACACCCCAGAGGTGGTTCTAGATCCAAGAAACGATCCCAACCAGAATTTTAACATCACAATTTAATCACCTATGCAATTCTAGGCATTAAACATAGCAACGGCCTCAGCCACACGAGACCCCAACATGGCTTCGTGGCACAAAAATGCAAAAAACTCACAGAAGATAGAAAGATAAACACAAAGTCGCCTACCTTATATTCCAACAAATGCTATACCCGAACACCCACTCCAGAAATGCACAAGAACGTAATAGATCTGACGAAGAACAAAACTCATTCAAACATAAATAACTTACGTTAGGAAAAGAATTGGCAAGAACGGCTCCAGGATGGGAGAGGGCTCACCCGTGTGGTTCCAACAAGATCATCCGAAGCCGAAACGGAATCCAGACGAACGCCTGGTGGATCTTCAAAGATTCAGCCTCCTCCTTTGGCTCCAAAATGGCTCATGTGCCTCCTCTGCCAAATGAGGAGGCTACTATTTGTTTTAAGCCGAAAAAAGTACACTGAGTGTACTTCAAAGTACACGGCGTGTACTCCCTTCATTTAACTGTTCAAATTGAGGCACCGCCACACTTTTCATACGTCGACATGTGTACAATTCATGTACTCTCGAGTACACATCGTGTACTATCTCCCAGCTGGCGGGGAAAGCACCGCCTTACTGTTCAATCCTATCGACTGACTACACGGCGTGTAAGGTACAACTACACTGTGTGTACTTAGTTCCTACACCCTTCATCGCTGGCATGGCTACACTCCCCGTGTACTCATCCCAACACGGCCAAAAGTACACGACATGTAGTTCCAAAATAGAGGATTTTTCCCATTTTCAATATTTTCTCAAAAACACCTAAGGAAAAGGAAAAGAAGAATCTTGTACCTATAAAATATGAACTGGGTTCTTACAAACTTCCCCCTTATAAAAATTCGTCCCCGAATTTCCCTTTCAAGGGTGGCGAAGTGAAAGCTCAGAAAAGCTCTGGCCACTGAGCATGTATGTCGGCCTCCCTCTCCCAAGTCTCTTCCTGCACTCTGCCATGCTTCCATAGCACCTGTACAAGAAGAACTGACCGGCATTGGAGAACCTTCGTGCTCCTATCAATGATACGGATCAGATTCTCCTCAAAGGAAGCGTAATGATGAAGCTCAACCTCCTCTGGCTGAAAGGTGTGAGACGGGTCTGAATGGTAGCGACGCAACTGAGACACGTGGAAGACGTCGTGCATGGCTCGATACTATTGCGGTAACTACAACCGATAGGCAACCAGCCCGACTCTCTCTAGAATATCAAATGGTCTCACATACCTCAGTGAAATCTTACCATATCTCTTGATCCGTTTGTGTCCCAGACTCGGCGAAACATGTAGGAAAACCTAATCCCTGACCATGAACTCCAAAGTTCGTCTACGAGGATCAGCATAAGACATCCGACGAGACTTCGCAGTAGCCATCCGCTTCCGAATCAACTGGACCTACTGAAATGTCTCCTGCACGAGCTGTGGCCCTAGTAAAGATGCCTCACCTTCCACTAACCAGCACAAAGGTGATCGGCATGGCCTACCATATAAAGACTCGTATTGTTCCATCTCAATAGTTTCCTGAAAACTATTGTTATAGGCAAACTCGACGAAGGGTATATGCTTCTCCCACGAGCCCCCAAAGTCTAGGACGCATGCACGCAGCATGTCCTCTAGTACCTGTATCGTCTGCTCTCACTTTCCATCTGTCTGAGGGTGGTATACTGTGTTTAGAAGCACTTGTGTACCCAAATCCCTCTGAAAACTTTGCCATAAATGAGACGTAAAGCAAGATTTCCTACCTGAAACGATAGAACGAGGGACCCCATGTAGATGCACGATCTCTCGGATATAAAGCCTTCCGAGATCATGCACACCAAAGGTCTCCCTGATCGGTAGGAAGTGAGATACCTTCGTGAGTCTATCCACAACAACCCACAAGGTGTCATTTCCTCGAGGTGACCTCAGCAATCCCGTCATGAAATCCATCGCGACATCATCCCATTTCCACTCTGGAATGGGCAACTGTTGTAACAGCCCAGCTAGTCTCTGATGCTCTGCCTTAACCTGCTGACAGGTGGAACACCTCGTAACAAAACCAGATATCTCTCTCTTCATACCAGGCCACCAGTACTGACGTCTCAAGTCACGGCACATCTTGGTAACCCCAGGAAGAAATTCCCATGCTGAAGCATGAAACACCCGCATCATATCCTCGCGTATATCCCCTGGAACCCATACACATCCATGGAAACTCAAAACCTCATCATCGCCTATCATCCAACCGGGAAGAGGGTACTCACTTGCCACCGACTCCCGTAGAACAAGGCCTTCAAAAACCGATAGCTGCCTCATCCTCATTCTGTCCAGGGGGTAAAATCCGCAGTTAACGAGGAATGATAAGTCTTCCCTTGACTGTCATGCACCTCCAGATGCATCTCAGAAAACAATTCCATAAGCTACCACTCACCACTGGCCTCCTGCACTACCTCTATCTGATTCTTCCTGGTCAGTGCATCGGTTACTGAATTACCGTTACTATGTGTATTGGAAAACTCAAAATCGAAGGACTATAGGTACTCGACGCACCTTCTCTGCCTCAGATTCAGGTCACTCTTAGTAAAGATATACTTGAGGCTTTTGTGGTCGGTAAAATCCACAAAATTATCTCCCAACAGGTAATGTCTCCAACAGCACAACACATGAATAGCTACAGCCAACTCGAGATCGTGTGTCGGGTAATTCCTCTCATGTGGCCTCAACTGCCGAGACCCATACGCAACAAATCGGTCTCCCTGCATCAAAACGGATCCCATCCTAATCCCTAATGCTTCATAGTAAACTGTATAGCTCTTCCTCTGCTCTAGGAGTATCAGGATCAGTGCTGATGTCAGCCTTCCCTTCAGGTCCTAAAAAGCTGTCTCACAAGCTTCTGACCAAACGAACTTCACACCCTTATTAGTCAGTCCTTTCAACGGTGCTACTAAGCTGGAGAAGTCCTGTATGAAGTGTTTGTAGTAACCATCCATCCCTAAGAAACTCTGTATCTCAAACACATTCTTGGGCTTCTCCTAGGATACTATTTCTCTCACCTTCTCTGGATCCACTGCAACTCCTGCCTCTGAGATGATATGACCCAGGAAGTGAATATGATCCATCCAAAAGTGGCACTTCGAGAGCATAGCATAGAGCTGATGCTCTCTCAGTGTACTCAATACGATCTCAAGATGGGTGGAATGGTCGTGTCAAGTGTCAGAGTACACCAAGATGTCATCCACGAATACTACCACAAATGAATCAAGATACGGATGGAACACACGATTCATTAGATCCATGAAAACTACTGGCACGTTTGTGTGTCCGAACGACATAACCATATAATCATATAGACCATACCTACTCCTAAAAGCTGTGATAGGTATATCAGATGGTCTAACGCATAGCTGATGATATCTAGATCTCAATTCAATCTTCGAGAACACTAGTGCTCCACGAGGCTGATCAAATAGACCATCTATCCTCGGCAAGGGATATCAGTTCTTAACCGTCAACTGGTTCAGCTTCCGATAATCCACACAAAGTCTGAGGGTACCATCTACCTTCTTCGCAAAAAGGACCAGATAACCCCAAAGAGATGTACTGGGTTGGATAAAACCCTTTGCCTATAACTTCTATAACTGCCTCATGAGCTCCTGCAACTCAGGTGTGACCATCCTATAGGGAGGAATGGACACCGACAATGATCCTGGAACAATCTCGATAGATAAATCCACCTCACGCACTAGAGGTAGACCTGAAAAGTCATCCGGGAAGACATCCCTGAAACGATCTACAAATGGAGGGAAATCTGTCTGACAAGTCCCCTTGTCATCCAGATATATGCTCACAATCTGGGCAGTGACTCCTCCTCACCCATGATGCTATGTTCCATCTCGAATCGCCTGAACATCCCACTCACCCTTGTATAGACACTCCCCGCCCTCTGGGGACGTGAAACACACCCTACGATGATAGCAGTATACAATGGCTCGAAAGGGAACCAACCAGTCTATCCCGAGAATGAAATCATATCTCGTCATCTCTAGGACATAGAGGTCCCAAAGGAAGTGACACCCACCGACCTCAAGGGTGCACTCCTTGTACTGACGCACACCAACCATCCTAGTCCCCAACGGAGTGTCTAGCGTCAAGATATCAGAAGAAGTAGAAACACCGGGCCCAAGGCTCTCCACAGTGGGTACAAATATAAAACTATGTGTAGCACTCGTATGAAAAAGGACTGAAGACAAGACAAAAGCTACTAGAATAGTACCTCTGACTGTAGAAGGTCCGGGATCCTGCTCCTACTGGGTCTGTTGCACTGCATATGCCTACCCAGTGCTGCGGCCCTGCGACACAGCCTGGCTACCCTAAGCTGTCCCGCCCTGTTGCCTCTGCGATCCTGGTGTCTGGCTACCACGGCCACGACCACCATCTCTGCATGCACGCCCCGACGTATTCCAGTTCCCTGACTGGTAAGTAGCCACTAGTCCTGCTCCCGCACACGGATTCTGC
The DNA here is from genome assembly GCA_963277665.1 of Viscum album. NCBI lineage: Eukaryota > Viridiplantae > Streptophyta > Magnoliopsida > Santalales > Viscaceae > Viscum > Viscum album. The sequence goes on along the minus strand of OY728138.1, from coordinate 1,289,233,180 downwards.
ACAGAATTCCTCTCACTATCCACTGGTAAAAACGCCCTGCAAAATCGCTATAGAGGACCCATCTTGCCGCAAGATCGGAACTCCACTAGGTCTCGTGGACACTGTGGCCTCTTGTTCCCCTCTCTACCATACTGGTAGCACCTGACCAGTCCACCTGAAGAAGCTACCTAGCTGGTACTGCCGACCAGAGAGAAGTCCATCTGTCTCTTCCTCTTTCCAGCAGAAATAGTACTAGTAATTGGTGCTGAACTGTCCTGGCCCACACCACTCAATTCCCACAGGTTCCTCTCTATAATCAATTCTTGGTTCACAATCATGTGTATAGTAGGCAACCTAAAAACATTTACCAGTGCTCGGATTTCATACTGAAGGCCATCCTCAAAAGGTCTGGCTCTCAATGTCTCATCACCCACCATAACGGGTGCAAAACGCTGAAGCACTGTAAAATGAGCAGAGTAGTCCATCACCGACATGGAGCCCTGGTGTAGATTCATGAAATATCTATCTCTATCTGCCCTCAGTGTCTCGGGAAAGAAGAAGTCATATAATACTGCTTAAAAATCTTCTCACGCCATTTCCCTATGATGCTCTGACTGGGTGGTAACATCCCACCACCTCTTGGAAGAATCACGCAGCATGTAAGTCGTGAGCTTGACCCTCCGCCCTGGAGGCATCTCAAGATGCTCGAAAATAGTCTCCATCAATCCTAGCCAAGAATATGCAGCCTGTGGTCCACCATCCCCTAAAAACATAGGCGGATGCTACTGCTGAAAGATACATGTCAGGTCGGCCATAGATGTGGCAGCCTTCGGTGCTCCCTAAAAGGTCTGCATGAACCGCAATAAGCCTTCATGGAACTGCGCCTTCGTGCTTGTGTTCGGTATAACATCTGGTGCCGCATCTGGATCTGCTGGTGGATCAACTAGTAGCCCATGGCCCACTATCTCCGGATTATAATCGTCGCCGCTCTCCTGGGAAACAACTCGCGGTGGTCTAGGTGGCATGACCCTACACGGTCAAAAACACGCCTCAGATTCAAGATTATTAAGACTGAAACGAAGGAACCACAAAGGAACAAGAGGAATAAGGAATTAATAAATTTGAAAAACAAGACTACACGACATGTACACTGCCTACGCGGCATGTACTTGACTTGAATTCCCCTGCCCGGGTCCTTTTACAAGTATAAGCCACACAGATTCCCTTCCACAAAACTACACGGCATGTATAATATCTACACAGCGTTTATGGTGTTATTTTCCAACTGCTCGTGTCGTCTGTAACACGGCCGACTACTCAGCTTGACTCTACACGGTGTGTTACGCCCGTACACTGCATGTACAACACCCCGTTTTCCATCCACACGGCTAACTCCCCATGGTATGTCCTCAGACAATCCTACACGACGTGTCCCAATAGTACACGCTGTGATCAGGGAGAGGTGACACTGGCCCGTGTTGTTAGTTACACGGCTGAGTCTCCAGGTCACACTAAATGGTGTGTCTATAACTGTCACAGAATGATCTGTCAAGGAGTTCACCGACCCGTGTCGTTAGTTACACGGCCAGACTCCAGGTCAACACTACACGACATGTACAAAACTACACGGTGTGTTTTTCCCAAGCCCTTCCCTACCCCGTGTTGCCGCCCACACAGTTTGTGACATGGGAAGAGACTACGCAGTGTGGACTCAGGGTACACGACGTGTACTCAAAAAGTTCATTTTTATTCCCGAATAGAGTAACAGACACGGCGTGTATGAGCTCCTACACGGCGTGTATTATGGGTTTTCTGGACAGTATGCCTCAAAAACTTCTCCGGAACCCATAAAATACGGAAAACAACACCTAAGTGTCAAATTATGACCCGTGGGGGCCCATAAAACCCACGAATCAAGGTTTGACATCTTATTTGTGTAATAACCAATAACGAGTCAATGTTCCACCGAATTCCGGTCAATGGCGGCCCATACCCCCCAAAAACCAATGTTTGGCTTCCATTAGATAAAAAAGGTGAAACAATAATACCATATCACAAGGCAGGTATTTATCATGCAGCTATCACAACATCATGCTTTACTAGCACCACAACTATCACAACAACATGAAAATTATAATGCACCTACATGGCATGGAAAATATGCATGGCATGTGATATCTATCATGTGCCTATTTGATGCATGAGATGGCATTCCATCATCTAATCGGGTTGCAACTAAAAAGAACCCACAGATAAAATATAAAAAGCACAATCCTAGTGCGTCACCCAACGGTGAAAACATATCAACCGTAAAATTTCAAGATCAAAAGAATGAAAAGTACAAGGTAGGCTGGCTTTTCCTTGTACACGGGATAGCTACACCCAGAAACAACTTATTACCAACGACCCTTTGTCCTAACTCTGACTACGACTCCAAATAGTATGTCAAAGAAATGAAACTCCTCTAATACCACTTTGTAACGTCGCAGACCTGGGTGCCATGCAACGGGTGTCCCAAGCACGGTTCACCACGTGACCTCAAGCACATTTCCCCAAACACCAGAGGCTGCTGACTAGCACCGAGGGCCCAGGTCAGATAGTGGGGAAACTATGCCCTCATTTTTCAAAGTGTAGCGTAGCGGAATACCAAAATAATAATACAAAAACAGCGGAACCAGTAAACATACACAACTGAAATAAATACGGTAGTGGATATAACCAATAGTATATAAGTGATGATGCTATATGTCTCATTTTCTAAGAAAATAGCAAGAACATGTTATACATCAATACAGTACAGTAGAAAATAGATTACAACAAAATAAGAAAAACAGCTAGTAGCGGCATCGCGAGCCTAGGCTTGGTCCCATTCCCTCCTACTCCTCAGCAACAGTCAAGTACCTATATATGGACTCTTGCCCCTATCTATACCTGCAACAACGTAATCAGTTTGGGCCGAAAAACGTAACCCAAACATGGTGTGAGAAATATATCTTAGTAGGCACCCACCAAAGGCCCGTGCCCAACTGCGTGTAAGCATGCAACAACAGTGTGCAGTAGTAAAATGCAATAAAGTAAGAAGTACTCAAAAGTAACTAATTACTAGTTATATTGCCATTTCAATATCCATTTAATCCATTTAAATATTAGAAACCACCACAGTGCATTTCTAGGTAAACAGTCCACGTCCTCAGACAAACAAAACCTTACCCTCATGTAAGGAGAATCCTACCCGCAGGTATAGCCCTCAGGCATGACAGAAATTGCCCTCAGGCATAGGAAGTGTCTCCCTCAGGCACAAAAGTCAAGCTCTCAGGCACGAAAGGTTTCCCTCAGGCGAAATAATACAGCCCTCAGCCTAAATAGTGCAGTTCCCTCAGGCTAATCACAACAACGCCCTCAGGCTAAATACAAAAACGCCCTCAGGATAAACAGGTAACTGTTCCATGTCCAACAGGTAACCAAGCAGTAACAAGAAATTTCTCTCAAGGAAATTCTACAATTACTACTTTGAAGGCATACCATCGGGTATCCTGGCCAAACGGCTAAATAGTGAAACACACCAAGGTGGTGGTTCCGGATCCATGAAATGATCCCAACCAGCATTTTAACATCAAAATATAATCACCTATGCAATTCTAGGCATTAAACATAGCAACGACCTCAGCCACACGACACCCCAACATGGGTTCGTGGCACAAAAACGCACAAAACACACAACAGTTGTAAAACTAAACACAAAGCCACCTACCTTATATGCCAACGAACGCTATACCCTAACGCCGACTCCAGAAACGCCCATGAATGGTGTAGATCTGATGAAGAACAAAACTCATTCAAATGTAAATAACTTACGTTAGGAGAAGAATTGGCAAGAACGGTACTAGGAAGGGAGAGGGCTGACCCGTGTGGTTCCAACGAGATCGTTCGAAGCCGAAATAGATTTCAAACGAATTCCCGATGGATCTTCAAAGATCTGGCCTCCTCCATTGGCTCCAAAATGGCTAAAGTGCCTCCTCTGCCAAATGAGGAGGCTACTGCCTATTTTAAGCAGAAAAACAATGTACACGGAGTGTACTTCAAAGTACATGGTGTGTACTCCCTTCATTTAGCTATTCAAATGGCTGCATGACCACACTATTCATACGTTGACATGAGTACACGACATGTACTCTCGAGTACACGGCGTGTACTGTCGCCCAGCTGGCAGCGATGCCACCACCATACAGTTCAAGCCTACCGACTGACTACACGACATTTAAGGTACCACTACACGGTGTGTAGTCAGTTCCTACACCCTTCATCACTGGCATGGCTACACGCCCAGTGTACTCATCCCAACACGGCCAAATGTACACGGCGTGTGGATAAAGTACACGGCGTGTAGTTCCAAAATTTAGGATTTTTCTCATTTTCCATATGTTCTCAAAAACACCTAAGGAAAAGGAAAATAGGAAGCCCGTACCTCTAAAATAAGAACCGGGTTCTTACAACCCACATGTCCATCTAATGGGTGAAGAACATATTATTTCTTTGAATGACAAACTAACATCTCAGGAAACGATGATTGTTCGATTATCTCTTACCACCTCTCATGGGTGCCATTAAGAGGACACTGTTTTTATATATGATATAAAATATGTTTAATTTTTATTTATGACTCTGTATTTTCTTGTATAGAATACCATTATGGTTTCCATTATGGGTAAACACGATAATTTCATTTGAGAAAGTGCAGACTACCGCCCCCTCAAAGGGATATGAATTTTTAATGCCATATGTGGGACATAAAAAGGATAGAGTTAATGATTTTTATATTATATTATATAAGAATTATAATATACCTATCTATAATTATGTTTTAATTCCATTAAAGTATGAAATAGAAATGAATTTAGCGTTCATGCGTATGTACGACATACCGTCTACATGAACAGTGCAATTCATTTCTTACCTTCAAATGTTATGTACTGTTATAAATGAATGTACATACATGACATATAAGTTATATAAAAGTAATAATAAACATGAAAAAGGTTCTTAGGAAAGTATAAATTAACTTTAATTAATTCTTCAGGATATTGAAGAATGAACGGGTCCAGTGGGACATGAGGTAAGGGATACGTCTCAATCTCCTTTCATTGTGGAATATTTTGTTGTAATACAAGATTTTATTTTATACACTATATAAACAACTTTCACATTGACTTTTATTCAAAAGGAATCTTTTCCCTATATAGTGTTTTACTAAATGAAAAAAATAATTTTTCCTTTTAACATACGTGGTGACAATGACCTTTAGCCGTCATGAGTATTATTTGATATTTGGATTCTTTAAGAAGCCATATTTTTTTAAAGGAAAACAAATATGATATACTCTTTTTTATGTATTTTGTTATTGAAACTTTTTTTGATAATTTATTTTCTAAGTCAATATATTTAAATGATATATTGTGATTGAAATTTGGGAATGATATCTTTCCTTTATATTAGCTTTATGTGTTATGAATATGTTATTGTTCTTGGGTACCGTATACATATACGGGTGGTTCTGTGAGAATCCTAGGTGAGGTGAGCCCGAGATAGCTCTCAAATGCATTAGGTAATGTGAAAGAGGTAAACATGAATGTTTCTCCAAAGAGATTTCGAGAATAAACTATGATGGGTATTCCAAATATAACTCCCTACGTAGCTATGATAACTATAATGTATGTATGATATGAATTCCCCATGTTACCTTTATGATTTATGTATTCAATGTGTTATTCATAAATCATATGATTTCATGAGGTATATTAAAGAGCTTATGTTGTGTATGAAATGATGAACTAATGTTTTCTTTCTTTGTTTTATACCCCTTACTGAGATTTTTATGCTCATCCTATGTTTCGACATATTTTTCATAGGACATAAATATAAACAGGGTCATGGATGGGATCAATGAAAAGTCATGCTATATTAAACACGGGACTAGACATGAATCTTTTTTTCATGAGTTTTTATTTAATGAAAATATGGAAACTAAGTAGAAGTGTATACCTTGTAATTTCTGAGATGTAATGTAATAGTTATGGCCTAATTATATAAAACTCTACACATAAAAAGATCATCAATGTGAATTATTCATTTAGTTCAAGATTATGTAATTGTTAAGGCTGCGTCCTTATATGTATCATCCACAAAAAATATTTCCTTGGTGGTATATTATTAAAATTAGAATTTTATTTTGTGTTATTTTATCTAACTAGAGACTAATATTTGTATTGAAACATATAACTAGGGATTGATATATGTGGTATATGTTCCACCCAAGGTATTGATATTAGGGGGTGACTCATCTACTCATGGAGAATTATGTTGGTGGGTCATCATTTACCTACTATTTCTAGTATATGTTCCACTAATGAATGGGTATTGGAGGTATGAAATCCACCTAGGATTAGTGATTACATACTCACCAGGTGATGTATAAATTTTCATTGATGTTGGGTAGGTGATATCACATTCACCTAGATTATTGAAATGGAGATTCATCATTCACTGGGTTGTAATTTATGTTCATGGATCAATAATATTTATAATGATATAAATAGTGTTATATCCTTCCTCATCCATGTTTGATTATAGTATAACATATAATCCCATTCTATCAGGGTAAAATGCATATCTGATCACACATGGTCTATCTATTAATAATTTATTTATGGTATATGTTATTTTTTTCTATCATTATTTGTTATAATTTTATATTGATAATACACCTTTATTTACTAGACATTTCATTGATATTGTTGGCGATGACCTACTTAGTTGTACTCACACAATGAGTTGGAACCCTAGAACAGGAGTAGACTTTATGCTTTACTAACTAGATAATGGAAAATTATATACTTGTAATCATTAATCTAGAATGTGAATTTGAAGTAAGAAGGGGAGAACTATAAAAAATTGAGACTCATTTTATAGATTAATCCCTTTAAAGTATCCTATGTTTGGATCATTTTTTATATAATCCTGACACATGAGACCATGTTATATCTTTTATGACTAAAATGATGTTTATAGTTGATCATTTTCTAATAGAATCTGGTTTATTATTTACAATTTTTTGGAACATTGCTATTATTCCGAATATCATGATAATTTGAAATTGTAATAATTTTTTTAAAATATTCCTATATGTTTATGGTTATATGTTCCTAAGGGTTTAGTAATGCCACTTTTTTATATTGACCATAATAATTAGTCTGAATCCTCTTGTGCATATGGAGGTTCTCTTATCGAATATGTTGACCCAATTTTCTCATGGGGTGGTGAAAAATATTGAAGATATAATGAGTAAATATTATATACAAGTTTATTTTTATATTGTTTTTTTTATTTGGTATATAGTACATATGTTGTTATCATTGAATTGTGTAGATGTTGTTCTTGAGATTATCTCACCCTTATATGATGAAATACCATGTACCATTGGATATGATTAATGTTATTAGTTTTTAATGCTACATCATTGTGGTTTTGTTGGAGTATAACGGGTTGCGAGTTGTTTTATGATTTAAGGAATTTATTCATTTCATAAGGTTCGAAGAGGATATGCATTCATGCATCGTTTTTAGATATATAGTACTGACATGTCAATCATATGATTTTCTTTAATTTATATTTCTGATATATATTTGGGATATGATTTAAGTTCGAGTCATTTAATGTGTTATGTACTACACATATATTGTTTTTATATATAACTTCTTGATGGAACTCTACCTGATATACCATGGAATAATAGACACTAATATTGATATGCTATGATTTTTATGTGATCCAATCCATCATGGTAACTAACTAGGGATTGGGAAGGGTGGGATATACTCAAGCTGAGATATATGAGACCCTTGTTTCACTGGGTGTGAAATTAGCATAGAGTTGTGCATGTATTCCATTTATTAGCCTAAAATATCATATCTAAAACTGTGATAGAGTTTTTATTTTATTAATGAGTTGGAATTATAGTAACATGACACTGTGAATATCTGTAATTGAGTTCTAGGAGGGTTGGGATTAAAAAAACCCTATAGTAATGAAGCACGATCCACCATTTGTTTCCAATTCCACTCATCGACCAACACGTCATAGTGATTTTTTTCAGGTATTATAGTCTATGGGGAAGTGAAATTGAAGGATGATCATTCCATGCCATATCATAATAGTGAGTTCTAGATACATTATCAATATATATTTACATGGGATGGTGGACCATAGGAAATAATGTTATAGATATAGTCAATGAAGAATATTTTTGACTATATTGATACACCAACTATGACTATGGTGAATCATGTTCACTATATGCTTTGAGGACCAACAAATATATAATGGGATATTTTGGACTAGGTATAAAAAATAGTCAGTGTTATCTTTTATGGATTTGCAGAATCATTTTTTCTATCATTACTTCATACAGACTACATGGACTGATATAGATATAGATATCTTGCATCTTATTATTGGTTCATGTCTGTGATAGATTACATATCCTTCATTAATAATTTATTTTAGTATATTACCACACTAGTATGTTATGATACTATCAATGTCAACAAATTTAAGGAAAATTTGATTTGTTTTATATGGTATCAATTGAATATAATGTGCTTAGAATCCTTTCTAAGGTCATCAATTAGGATATGATTATGTACAAAACAATGTAAATGGTGGATCATCTAACTAGAATACATATTATCTGAGGGACATTAGTGGGACTTTATGTTCTAGGAAGTATAGATCAATTAAGTATATCTAGGTTTTAGATAGGTATATAAGTCGAGTGAAGGGTTCCTTCTTTCCTTAGAAAAGGAAATCCGCTATTGATTTTAATCAGTGTATCTAATAAGTATATATTCAGAATTTTGGTTATTGTTATCATAATGGGTTCTAAATTTATATAGTTTTAGACAATATATAATGGAATTATGAAATTGTGGAGTTTTTGGATGGTTGGAAGGTATGTTGTCATACATGTGGACCAAGTGTAGATCCATGGGTTAAAAACTTGTCTATAAGTTATGGAACCATCGCCTGTTGGGATAACAAGGGAGGTTGTGGAACCTAGGTGATGGTGATGTAATGCATACTGGGAGATATATCTAAGATGAGTTCTATGATGGGTGTTTAGGGCCTATCTTAAGGAATCAATTACATCATAAAGAATACTCATACTATATAGGTTAGAAATCCTTCAATAGTTTAATTTATGGTTATAGTGGAGTAAAACCAAAAGTCCATTTAATTAGATATAGGTGTGTTAGACTCATTAAAATTTATTCACTTGGTTTCTGAACATAGGTTAGTAGTGATGTATCTATATTGTGAAATGGTTATTAATACACCCTTAATGATGCGATCAGAGGATATTTAGTGATTTCCATAGTGCACTATAGGGATATGTGGATTCCTACTACTCAATGATTTCATTGTATTAGAGATGAAATTTGTTGATGTGACCATATATATATACTATTTGAATCAGTATTGAGTAGTCATAAAATTATATCACTGAAATGTGTCATTAATCACCTTATAAGGTGATTTTCATACCTATTTCATTGAGTGGGGTCTATGGGTTGGTTTTTTATGAACTATCCATTGAAAACTTATAGTGATTTATCCTATTTGTATTGAACAAATTATGGAAATGAAGAGACACATTTATATGTCAATCATAAAATTGTTTATTAGTTTCAATATATTTTTCATAAGGATTTATTACAAATTCATCCACAGATAGATAGAGTGATAGAGAGAGATCATGTTTAGGATAAAACATTTTCCTTATACAAATTGTATATCAATTTTTTCATATAATATAAATCCTTTAGAGATTAGAAAGATGAAGGCTCAGTTGGAGGATATAGAGATAAAGAGGTTTATTCAATATAGAACATCCCATTTGGGTACACATATGTTATTCTTTAAGATGGTATATAGATCATTGGGCTTGTGTATATATTATCGAAGGCTGATCCAAATCACTATTAAGAACTAGTATTCCATTTCTTGTATCAAAAACCAATGTGATCTATTGATAATATCCCAGTGGTTATCCATTATTTAATAGAAGTTGGTATATTATCATTTCTGGGTCATGCCTTATTATATTATACATATTTCATTCAAAATAAGATTTCACCTTTATGATTACTTCATTACACCATTCTAGTTAACGAAAACAATAATAACAATTATAAAATTGATGAATCAGGTCTTCAATCAATTTTGGATTCATTCATGTTTTTTTATTGATGATATAATAGTTTAATCCCATTCATGGGAGGACTATTATCTTAATTTATGTAATGTTATGTGAACATTATGGGAGCGTTGTTCATATGCTCATCTTTAGATGTGACAGTTTTGGATGAATGATGTATACTTCATTGAGAATATGAAATATGAGGTTGGTATATCATTTAACGTTGATGATGTAAGGAAATTATTTGAAGAATAAATCCTAATAATTTATTATATTTTCAATGATTAATTGGATTTTTAGGTTATATTCAAATGTTCATTCATAAATATTCATTATTCTAAGAATAAATTATGGACTAACCCATGAATGCCTTTATGTTCATGTGGAAAAAAATTTGAGAGAGACATTATAGAATTTAAATGGAGATCAAAATATTTTCTTATATTGAACATATTTAATCATTAAAGAGATTATATATTTCCCTATAGTGATTTAAGAATTTTTTTGGGAGTTGTTTGGATGTATTATGGAAGATTACTCTCTTAGAGGTATAGGAAGTAGATGATACATGAGAAGACCTCCTAAATATATGTTCTCAAGATGGAAAAGTATGCGAAAAGGATTAGATATTGGTGTTACTTCATGTTAGGAATTAGGTTTGTAGTGTATAAAAACCAAAAGATCATGAATAATATATTCTCACATCATGAATAAAACCATTTTCGAGGATTTGGGTCATGTACATGTAGTGTTATTTATCTTGAGCTGGATTATACAATTATAAAAATGTAATTTCATGGTTTCTTCACTACACATAGTTACTCAGGTGTTGGTGGTGTAGGTTTCTTGTTGCATGTGGAATGAGATATTCCTCTTTAATATGAAATTCCCATATATTCATGAGTATAAATGGAGTGTGAGCCATATATCCTTGAGTAATACATCCTCACTCATTGATAGGGTGAAAAATATATAGTTGTCTAATATAGATTTCCTAGTTATGAGTTATAATATATATGGTGGGTATCTAACACTTGACTGGTCCTTAAACCCCAATAATGTTTTTTATATACATAGATGTATGATAGTCCCTTTTAGAATGTGCGGGGAGCTTATTCAAAATTTACACACCTATATATGTATATACACCCATGGATTACCATGATGTATTATGATATCAATATGTTTCATTAGTATACTACGATGAAGAAGGAAATATTGTGGTTTTATTCATGATTCTTCACCTATCAATAAGTGAAATTCCAACATCAGTGATTTTCTTGTGTTCTTAAGTCATTACCAAAATAGATGTTCATGTGGGTTGATATGACTATATAACTAATTATAGTATTTTTTTCATAGTATAATTGATGTGGTATTGGTTTTCATGGACTAATTAATGAAGGTCACACATTTCCCATAGATTTGAGATCCATATTCCATTAATGAGTTGTGTTAATTGTATATCCAAGATACAATCTATATCCATGTGCATACTAGGAGTACAATTTCAAATCAGTATGTATGTCATACATTTATCTTATCAAATGTGATATTTAAGTATCATGATAAACTTCTTCACTTTATCATTACATGATATCCATAGAATGATATGCATTCAGAAAGTATGATTCAGATGTTAGAGGAGATGCTTTGGGAATGTGTCCCATATTTTGTATGTTCATGGGGGGAAATTAGTAATTTGTGGATTCAAACTACAATTATATTCATTAGTCCTCGAATTATATTTGATCATTGCATGATTCTTATGGATGTATGTTTCAATCGCATTTGTGTTTTCAGAGCTATGGTATTTATTAGTTGTTTGGAAAATTCTTATTTAGAGTTTTCATGAAATATATATTTTATTAAAAATAAGTTAGTTATGATTAAGAGTATGAATAAATAATTTTATATCCATATACTACTTAATATGGTATTTGGTATAGGAAACTATGTTTTCTTGCAGGTGTCCCCTAGGTTCGGACACAATCCCATTTAGAGACTGGGAATGTTTGTAACTAGGATTGTGGGATTGTTTGATAATGTAGAGATGATTATTATTATAGTGTACATGTTAGAAATTCCCTACATATATAGTTTTATTCTTGAATTTTTCCATGTATAAAAAATATAGAGATTGTTTTATTAACCTTATCATATAATCAATATCGAATTTTTGATCTCAATACTAAAGTTTCATTTGAGGAATTACTAGGTTGTGGTTTGGATTAGAATAAGAATATTATTCATCAAAATACATTCACTCTAGTACATGTTTAGTCGTAGTATGGTTATTTTAATGTGGATTTGTGGGATTTTTATTTTGGTACACTAGTATATTGGCAAGAACACTTTATTTATAATGCTAGATGCCATTGGTAAGTGCATCACACATTTCATCGATTATAGGTTGGTGAAATCCCAAGTCTAAGAAAATATAAAAGGTGTGAATTTGATTTAAATTACACTAAACCTCATATATTTTGACTTATCATGGATATTGGAGTGGCCAGAGAAGGTTTGTGATTCAATTTTTTAGAAAAAATATGATGATAAAAATATAAAATGTAGTAGTTTTTCAATAATAAGACTATTGGGATTCCACTAGAGTTACTGTTGTGGAGTTAGTGGTTACTAACACTACCCAAAGCATTCCACCAGGGTGCACTGAAACTGTATTAAGACACCAGTGTTTTGATGGGACAAATATCATTTTATTAGAAATTTAAGTACATATGATTTAAATGTGATTTAAATGATATAAAATGAATATCTCACCTAATTTAATGCAATTATCATATGTGGTATCCCACTCCCTCTATTGAGTTTTACTCATATAATAATGGTTCTTATTTATTCATACTCAAATATTCATTATTGTTTATTTAATTATTCACCATTAATCCAAATGAAATAAACCATTATAACATATAGAGGTGAAAAAACTATTCAAAAATTCATGATCAAAACATTCATATCGATGTCTCTGTATCTAAACATAATAATAAAATCTCACCCTAAATAAATACACAATGTTTAAACACATTCCAGACAAAAAAAATCATAAAAATCATTGAACGAAAAATTTATTGAGATGTAAAAGAAAAGTAATGAGAAATATTATTTACATTGTTCTATTGTTAATTCATACATTCATAATAGAACAATATTTAAATTTTAATGTCAATATAAATTATATGTTTAAAATATCAATTGGAAAGGATTCCATTTTTAGATCAAAAATAAGTAATCATTGGATGTTCTTGCATATGATCCCCCTAACAATTATAATGGGGTCCATCAAATGATAAAATTACATCACCATTTGATATTTTAAGGTGATCCATTATTCTCCTAGGAAACCATATAATTTAATTAACAATACATTTCTCTAAACACCTAATATCGATGGACGTTGAATTTTAATATTATCTACCCTATGATGTCCCTATTTAATTGTAATAGGAAACCCTGATTCTGGTCTTGAGTATTTTAGTAGAAAGATAAAATATTGAAGATAAATCAATTAGATATTTAGTGCACTGGTAATAGAAGCCCTCAGTAATGATATGATAATTGAAAGATGATATATTATTATAGTTGTGTGTTGTTATATATTTTATAAGTTTTTTCTATGAATTCATGGGTTTAATGATGGGTGTTTTGATGATGATATGATAAATAATTCTTTTTTAGTTCTATAGATAATTGTTCAAGCATAAAATTCATTCCAAGAAACCCATTGCTAAATATCACTATTAACGTGATGTTAATGGTAAGGGTTTGATTTCTATAGGAAATAGATAGTCACTATTATCAATATAGTAGGGAAAATATTAGTGTTAATTTCATCTGGATCACTGACTTGTATCCACTATATGTTTATAGGTCTACTTGTACTTTTATGTGGTTGCAATTTTGGATTAATTGAAATTATTGATTTAAAGTGATTATATTTTTTGTAACATCCAATGGAATAAAAAATCAATAGTATTCTACCATAGATGTTGGATATATTTTTCAAACCATATAAACAAGGTTTTTCTTTTTAATATCTATATTTTCATGAACGTTTTTTATGATTAATGACTAAGAGAATGTGTGGGGTTTGAATTAGTACATTGAGTATGGTGATTTTTTTTTCGTATATCTCAATAAAAAAATATCCATGGGTAAAATCCAATGGATTAGGATTTATTTCTTTATTCCTATATTATATAATAATATTATAATATATGATCTATTGGATCAACGGTTCATGCAATCAATATGTCGTATTATATATTTTGTTTATTTTAGCTCACTCAATAGAAAAAAATGAATTAGTTTACAAAAATTATCTTATCTTATATTATTTTGGTTTCATTAAAAGATTACTATTATAATATGTTATGGTTTTTGAATATGGTATGGTTTTTTTAGATATTTTTGATGGGATATATTTTGGATTTAGGATAATGTATAAGATACATTACACATTCAATGGGATTACATTTTTTGTCGATAAGAATAAAAATAGAGAAATATAGAATGTGTAATGAGATTGTATCAATAGTAAATCACATGTTTTAGTAAGGATGAAATTGTATCCAAATTTATATTTAAATGTCTAGGATAATATACCCACAAAAGAGCTAATGGAAGATCTGGTGGACATGTCTTAAAATATAACTTCTTTAAATAAGGTTTTCTTGATTCATAGGTTTTACAATATAAAATTATTGTAACACCCGAGATTTTTATGAGTAATATTTTGTTCAAAGGAATCTTTCACTACACACTTGCTTGGCTTACTTTATAGCTTGCGTCGTACGCAATACCGAGTTTCACTAAACAACGATATGCTATTAAAATATTTTTAAAACTAGCCGTTATGAATAGTAATAACCACTTTTTGAAATTTTATAAATTTTATTTTTCAAAATGGACTTTATTTTTGGATTCAGAATACCGAAAATACCCTAGGGTGAAATTTTGGTATTTTTCTGAAATCTTTCAATTTTTGATGAATAGTGAAACCACTAAGTGATAGGTTAAAAACTGAATTTTGCATAAAACATAATTTTACCGCTTCTGTGAATGGAATTTCGAAAATCCGATAGACACGGTTGATATCAGTAAGTAAAATGTGGTTCAATGAGATAAAAATAATTTTTTGGTGAATAGTAACTTTTTACTTCTTTTTAACCGCGGTTAATAGTAAATAGGGTAACTAAGGGTAAATATGATATTACTATTACCCTAAAACATGTCTTAATTCTATTGGATAAGTGTAATTCGACCAAAAACAACCTTATGAATAAAATATGACCATTTAGGCCCACTTGAGTTAGATTAGGACATTTATTATTAATTTATTTATAGAAGGGTTAAAATAGTTAAAATCAAAGTTTAATAAGTAAATCATTTTTAATATGGGGTTATACATAAGATAAATTCTACAATTAATATTTATTAGAAAGATAAAAAGATTTCCTACATAATCGTATTTTATTTATAATTTTTAGAAATTAAATAATTTAATTTAATTTTGACACAACGATGATGCAGTAATTATCTTATTTATGAAATATTGACATAATTGATGTTATAAACACCAAAATAAATGAAATTTGAGACTTTTGATGAATTAAACTAATTTTCTAGGTTACTATGATATATTAGTGTTGATTTAATCAACTTGGTTCGAACATATAATTCTGTTATGACTTTCACAAAAATCATATATCAAATAGTGTCAAAATTCACACAAAAGAGTTTTTAAATAAAATATTATATTATTAATTGTAATTTTATTCCTAAAAATCTAAGGTTCGGCCAACTAACCTAGATAAGAACATATGTTTTAATAATAAACAATTTGGGGATCGTTTGTCATGTTATAGTAAGTGTATTAACCATATAGTGAAAGAAAACAAAAAGACATGGTAAAAGTTAAATTATTTAACTTAGAGTTAAATCTAATTGATAAGGTTAAAATAATACCCTAAACTTGTCTAAATCCTATTGGATGATAGTATTTCGACCCATACCCACTTTAGCATCTAAATAAGACCCTTTGGAACCATTATAAACCGATTTTTATTTTAATATAAAATAATATTTTGAGATATTCCTAAGGTGCCCCTCTCCTCCCTTATAAAAGGGCACCACCTCCCCCTCCTCCTCACACCAATTTGAGCACTCAAGCTCGGCCAATCCCTGACATTTTCTCCTCTCCACTTACCTAGATTAATCCTAGAGGTCCTGGTCTTCTTCAAAGACCAATCTTAGTTCCCTAAGTGGAGTATTCAAAGAGGCGTTCCAAAGAAGAGGTAATATCCATTACCGATCTTTTCAATTTCTTTCTTCTTCAACTTCTTCTTCTTTAATTGTTTCATGATAAAGTAATAACATCAGTATTACTTACATACTGATATGTTATTATAAATATGAAACAACCCTAATTCACCTTCTATCCATCCTACGTAAAAATGAAATCACCGCGCGTGCGTACGTACGGAATACCGTCTCCACGCCGTGGTGTAATCTATTTTCCACCACCACCTTACAAGGATAGGTATAATGGTGTAATGAGTAACTATTTATGATTATTATAAAGTAATATTGATACTGAAATAAAATATATATACTCCAATACAATTCCACGATCATAGGAACGATATCATCACTCGTGCGTACGTACGGAATACTGTCTCCACGATGTGATGCGACTCGTTCTACATGATCATCATTACATAGTAATTATATAAATGAATTGAATGAATAAATATGATATATGTTACAAAAATACCATTCTGGATATAAGGTATCTATAACCTTAAAAGAAGAATAAGAATTTATTTGGCAAAACACGCATAAGAACAAAAGGCAATAAAGACCCGAGTAATAAGTAACAATGAAATATTACTAACAAGAAGCTAAGAATATGACCATATATGATATCATATCAATATGTATGATTCTGGAATAAGTCAATAACATTATTTAAACCATTATACAGGTTCTTCGGACACGTACAAAGTAAATCGGACATATGGTAAGGGAAATATCACAATCTCATTTTCATCCGAGATTGTTTATTCGTAAGTATTTACTGGGTTGTATTTTATCATCCACATCCATGTTTCATCAATATGTAATATTATTTCCATCCACCTACATTTTTTTAAATCCATTTTTACCCTTCCGTGAGTTTTTAGTAATATGTATGAAAGGAATCTTTTGTCGTTTTTTGTACTAGGTACTTTTTGACTTTTCCGAAAAAAGTACGAAGAATGTTTTTTTAACATATACGGCATGAATGGATTTCTAAAACATTATTTCCAAGAAAATTCCTTTACAAGTTTTCAAGTTTATTTTTAATCAACTTCTTTTATTTTAAATTCATATGACATGTTATGAAAGGAAAAATGTTTTTGAAGTAGGAAGGATATTTTCCTCAAGAATGGAGTTCAAGTATTTTATCAAAATTATTTTCCATCTAAGATAATAAAAGGGTTCTGTTTTTGCCCCTATTATTACATTGGTTTGATTATGTTGTGATGGAAATATTTTTATGAATTCCTTTATCTTATATGAATTGTTTTATGATTTCATGTTGTTTAAGAATCCCATTTTTATTACATGGGTTACGCTATGATGTATGGTTTATGATTATGTGGCACACATAAGAAAGGATTCATTATAAGATGGGTGGGACCTATATTTCCCTCCAATGCATTGGGTAAAGATTTTATATCTCATGAGATAGACATGGCTGGAACGGTTGGTTATACCGTTTCAGTGAAACAGGACTGGAACGAGGGTGACTCGGTTCAGAAAGGGACTTTGTCCACTAAGATAGTCTTGGAAATGAGTCATGACTAACAAGAAATGATTTTCCATGATTATGTGTGCATGCCCCAAAGTTTCAAGTTTCATGTTATGATTATGGGGATCTCATTTTCACATCTATGATTTGTTCCATGTTAAGATATTATGATCTCTTTGCAGGTTATGATTTTCAAAAAGATATGATTTGATTTTTATTTCCTTTATTTGCCCTTGCTGAGCATTTGAGCTCACCCTTTTATGTTTACTTTTCCCCAGGTCAGGAAGATGGATATTAAGTATAATATGCTAAAAGGGACCCTAGATATGATGAAATAAATGGGGGACACTGTAGAAGATTTATGAACCAGTTATTTATGTTTCCCAGTTTCTAAAGACACTATACCTATACGGTCCTTTGTGGTTTTGTCATATGTTGTAATACGGGTGCTTCAATTTTGAAGTATTAACAATGTATGTAAAGTATGGGTCGTTATAGTTGGTATCAGAGGGAAGGTATAGTCAACCATTGGAAACTAGGATGTGGAATCCTTAGTAAGAACCCTAAGGATAATTCTAAGCATAGAACACAATCTTAGTGTTTTAGAAATGGCCATGAATACCCTAGGATAAGACCTTAAGTGTGAAATTTTATCCTTGATTATGTGGTTTTCCTATTATAATTAGTGTTGCTCACACTATTCTTCTTGGTTTTAGTCATTGGTTGGAACCCGAAGGAACCGTGTTAATGTGGAATGCGATGGGCAATGCAATGATTGTCCCCCTGAGCAACCAAATGATATGGGAGATGGAATGCAAAATCTTGTAGCCATGCTCACACAACTTTCTCAAGCCATGAATCATGCATGACTTCCAAACGAGCAAAGGAAGGAGCAAAATTCTGTTGAATCCTTATTGAGGCAGCGTCCACCTTCTTTCAGTGGGTCTACTGATCCATTAGTTTCTGAACAATGGATTAGTACTACTGAAAAGATATTTTCAGTTCTTCAATGTTCTGAACATGATAAAGTCATCCTAGCAGTGTATCGTTTGGAAGGAGATGCTGATCAATGGTGGAATCTTATTAAGAATACGAGGCAAAGGGATGAAATTGAGTCTATGGAATGGGACGAGTTCAAGAACTTATTTTTTAAGAAGTACTTCCCTCGTATTCTCCGAAAAAAGATGGAGAAAGAGTTTCTTGAACTGAAGCAAAGAGATGATGAATCTGTTGGTACCTATGAAGCAAATTTTACAAGACTTGCAAGGTACGCTTCTGGTATTATTATCCAACTTGAGAGTAAGATCGATCGATTCTTTAGTGGCTTAAAACCAAGTCTTCGAAGGGCGTTAGCCATAAGGGACTTCAATAGCTACGTGGAAATCGTTCGATGTCCTCTCAAAGTCGAGATGGAGATTGGAGTAACCCATCAGTAACATGGGTTTGATAAGAAGAGGAAGATGAAATTCAAAGGAAAATCTAAAGAGAACACTAAAAAGAAGATGAGCTTTCCCTTATGCTGAAAGTGTGGAAAGAAACATGAAGGGAGTTGTCTTAAAGGGACAAGTAAATGTTTCAAATGTGGAAAGGATGGTCATCGGGCATTTGAATGCCGCGATAATGGGAAGAAGATGTCTAATGATACAAACAAAGGAAGTGATACACAGAATGAACCTACTACACTTTAATGTTTCAAGTGCAAGGAGATGGGGCATTATGCCAATCAATGCCCAAATCCAAGGGTTGATAATGATGGTCGACGTCAACAAAATCATAAGGCTAAAGACAAAGGAAAGTCACATGCAATTTCTATCAGCGATGTGGAGTACGATAACTAAGTGGTGAAAGGTACACTTACCATCCACTCTAAAGTAGAAAATGTTTTATTTGATTCTGGATCCACCCACTATTTTATTTCTAAAAAATTTTCTAAGGGTATCACTGTATTACCTCAACAATTAGATTTTGTGTTAGTTGTGACAACACCTAATGGCACAACAGTCCCATCAAAAGTTTATAATTCTTCTCCAATCGAAGTTTGTGGGAAAGTGCTTCCTGCAAATCTTGTGATCCTTCCATTAGTGGAATTTGATGTGATTCGTGGCATGGATTGGCTTTCTCTACATGGAGCTCATATCAATTTCCAAATAAGGGAATTCACATTTCATATTCCAGATCAATCTACGATCTTCTATCGATGCAAGGATGAATATAACCTTCCAGTGGAAATTCCTTCCATCTTATGGGTCTTGATTCCACTAAAGGAAGGTTATTTATCTGAAATGGTTGGTGAGAAACATACGATTAAGAATATGCCCATCGTACGGGAGTTTGATGATGTCTTTCCAGAGGAATTACCGGGTCTTCCACCAAATCATGAAGTTGAGTTTTCAATAGAAATTGTACCGGGTGCTTTGCCTATTTCAAAGACACCTTATATAATGGCCCCAATTGAGTTGCAGGAATAGAAGAAGCAACTCCAAGAGAATCTTGATAAGGGATTCATACGCCCTAGTGCGTCACCTTGGGGAGCACCTGTTCTATTTGTTAAGAAGAAAGATGGATCAATGAGACTCTGCATTGATTATGGAGAACTTAACAAGATCACTATCAAGAAAAAATATCCTCTACCACGCATTGATGACTTATTTGACCAACTATGCGGAGCTCAATACATTTCCAAGATTGATCTTCGTTTAGGGTATCATGAATTAAGGGTCAAAAGGGAGGATATACCAAAGACGGCTTTCCGTACAAGGTATGGACACTATGAATTTATAGTGATTCCATTTGGTCTTACTAATGCCCCTGCTATCTTCATGGATCTAATGAATAGAGTCTTTAGAGACTATCTTGATCAATTTGTGGTAGTCTTTATACACGATATTCTTTTTTATTCAAAGAGCAAGGAAGATCATGAAGATCACTTGATAATTATATTAAAGACCCTGAGAAAGGAGAAGCTTTATGCCAAATTTACCAAGTGTGAATTTTAGCTTCAAAAAGTTGCATTTTTGGGTCACATAATCTCAAAAGAGGGGATATCTGTGGATCCAGCAAAAACAGAGGTTATCGAAAGATGGTCAAGACCAACAACAGTAACTGAGATCCGAAGTTTTCTTGGTTTGGCTGGATATTATCTACGTTTTGTAAAGTATTTTTCACGATTATCTAATCCACTCACCAAGTTGACTCGGAAAGGAGTTAAGTTTGTTTGGACAGAGGAATGTGAAGAGAATTTCAAGGAGTTGAAAAGAAGGTTATCCAGTGCACCTGTGCTCACACTGCCTTGTAGTGGAGAATGGTTTGTGATTTACAGTGATGCATCCAAGAAGGGATTGGGGTGTGTTCTTATGCAAAATGATATAGTGATAGCTTATGCCTCACGACAATTGAAAAAACATGAGTAAAATTACCCAACACATGATTTGGATTTGGCTGCGGTAATCTTTGCATTAAAGATTTGGAGGCATTACCTTTATGGTGAAAGGTGTGATATTTATACTGATCATAAATGTTTAAAGTATATTTTCACACAAAAGGAGTTGAATATGTGTCAAATAAGATGGTTGGAGCTGATTAAGGATTACGACTGCTCAATCCATTACCACCTTGGGAAAGCAAACAAGGTGGAAGATGCATTAAGTCGACAAGACCATGATAGTTTATCCATGATGAGGATCAAAAAAATCCAATATTTATGGATTTACAAAGGATGGATCTTGGAATTATAATGGAAGAGGAAAAATCTCATCTTTATCAAATGAATGTTCAACCATCTATACATGTGAAGATTAAAGAGGCACAGAAAGAAGATTTCGAGTTACAAAAGAAGGTGAGAAATGTTCCTGAATTTAACCTTGATTATGATGGGATAATAAAGTTCAAGAATCGGGTTTGTGTTCCTCCCATCCCCGAATTAAAGAAGGAGCTGCTGGATGAGGCTCATAGTTCATCATTCTGTATTCATCCTGGAAGCATGAAGATATATAGGGACCTGAAAGAGTACTTCTGGTGGGATGGCATGAAAAGAGATGTTGCTGAATATGTCTCTCGATGCTTGGTTTGTCAACAAGTTAAAGCCGAGAGACAGAAGTCTAAGGGGATGTTACAACCATTACCCATACCCGAATGGAAATGGGAAAACATCACTATGGACTTTGTCACAGGACTTCCTAAAACATCCAAAGGCAATAATGCTATTTGGGTCATAGTTGATCGTCTTACAAAGTCTGCACACTTCATTGGTATTAGAGATGATTTCTCTCTAGATCAGCTTGCCAGGATATATGTAAAGGAAGTGGTATGATTGCATGGTGTACCACTTTTTATTATATCTGATCGGGATCCGAGATTTACCTCGAAGTTCTGGCGAAGTCTTCAGCATACTTTGGATACGGAGATGAGTTTCATCACTGCTTATTATCCCCAGACAGATGGTCAGTCTGAGAGAACAATTCAAACCCTAGAATATATGTTGAGAGTTTGCTCTATGGATTTCAAAGGAGGTTGGGATCAACACCTACCTTTGGTGGAATTTTCTTATAATAATAGCTTTCACTCTAGTATACAGATGGATCCTTATGAAGCTCTCTATGGAAAGAAATGCAGGACTCCAACTTGCTGGGATGATGTTGGAGAAAGAAAGCTATTAGGACCTGATCTTGTTGATGAAATGGCAGAAAATGTCAGATCTATTCAACAACACATAAGTGCAGCATAGAGTCGACAGAAAAGTTATACCGACAATCGAAGAAAAGACCAAGAGTTTGAAGTGGGTGATAAAGTGTTCTTACAAATATCTCCCTGGAAGAGGGTTATGAGATTTGGAAAGAAGGGGAAGTTGAGCCCTAGATATATCGTTCCTTTCGAAATACTGGATCGTGTTGGAAAGGTAGATTACCTATTGGAGCTTCCACCGAATCTCTCTCAAGTTCACGATGTGTTCCATGTATCTCTCCTGAGAAAGTACATACCTGATCCTTCACATGTACTCAACTGAGAAGTTGTACCACTAGAGCAAGATCTTTCTTATGAAGAACAGCCGATAGAGATTCTGGATCGTAGCAAAAAAGTCCTATGAAACAAGACCACTTGATTGGTGAATGTTTTATGGAGGAACCACCAATTAGAAGAAGCTACATGGGAGCTTGAGGATATGATGAGGGAGAAGTATCCTCATCTGTTTGTTACAAAGTGACAAATTTCGAGGGCGAATTTTTTTTTAGGGGGGTAGAATGTAACCCCCTATATTTTTATGAGTAATATTTTGTTCAAAGGAATCTTTCACTACACATTTTCTTGGCTTACTTTATAGCTTGCGTCGTACGCAATACCGAGTTTCACTAAACAACGATATACTATTAAAATATTATTAAAACTAGACGTTATGAATAGTAATAACCAGTTTTTGAAATTTTATAAATTTTATTTTTCAAAATGGACTTCATTTTTGGATTCGGAATATCGAAATTAGCCTAGGGTGAAATTTTGGTATTTTTCTGAAAACTTTCATTTTTTGATGAATAGTGAAACCACTAAGTGGTAGGTTAAAAGCTGAATTTTGCATAAAACTTAATTTTACCGCTTATGTGAATGGAATTTCGAAAATCTGACAGACACTATTGATATCAGTAAGTAAAATGTGGTTCAATGAGATAAAAATAATTTTTTGGTGAATAGTAACTTTTTACTTTTTTTTACCGCGGTTAATAGTAAATAGGGTAAATAAGGGTAAATATGATATTACTATTACCCTAACACATGTCCTAATTCTATTGGATAAGTGTAATTCGACCAAAAACAACCTTATGAATAAAATACGACCATTTAGGCCCACTTTTGTTAGATTAGGACATTTATTATTAATTTATTTAAAGAAGGGTTAAAATAGATAAAATCAAAGTTTAATAAGTAAATCATTTTTAATATGGGGATATACATAAGATAAATTCGAAAATAAATATTCATTATAAAGCTAAAAAGATTTCCTACATAATGGTATTTTATTTATAATTTTTAGACATTATATAATTTAATTTAATTATGACACAACAATGATGTAGTAATTATCTTATTTATGAAATATTGACATAATTGATGTTATAAACACAAAAATAAATGTTATTTGAGACTTTTTATGAATTACACTAATTTTATAGGTTACAATGATATATTAGTGTTGATTTAATCTACTTGGTTCGAACATATAATTCTGTTATGACTTTCACAAAAATCATATATCAAATAGTGTCAAAATTGACACAAAATAGTTTTTAAATCAAATATTATATTATTAATTTTTATTTTATTCCTAAAAATCTAATGTTCGGCCAAATTACTTATATAAGGATATATATATTAATAATAAACAATTTGGGGTTCTTTTGGCATGTTATAGTAAGTGTATTAACCATATAGTTAAAGAAAACAAAAAGACATGGTAAAAGTTAAATTATTTAACTTAGAGTTAAATCTAATTGATAAGGTTAAAATAATACCCTAAACTTGTCTAAATCCTATTTGTTGATAGGGTTTCGACCCATCCCCACTTTAGAATCTAAATAAGACCCTTTGGAATCATTATAAACCAATTTTGACTTTAATATAAAATAATATTTTGAGATATTCCTAAGGTGCCCCTCTCCTCCCTTATAAAAGGGCACTACCTCCCCCTCCTCCTCACACCAATTTGAGCACTCAAGCTCGGAAAGACCCTGACATTTTCTCCCCTCCACTTCCCTAGAATAATCCTAGAGGTCCTGGTCTTCTTCAAAGACCAATCATAGTTCCCTAAGTGGAGGATTCAAAGAGGCGTTCCAAAGAAGAGGTAATATCCATTACCGATCTTTTCAATTTCTTTCTTCTTCAACTTCTTCTTCTTTAGTTGTTTCATGATAAAGTAATAACATCAGTATTACTTACATATTGATATGTTATTATAAATATTAAACAACCCTAATTCACCTTCTATCCATCCTACGGAAAAATGAAATCACCGTGCGTGCGTACGTACGGAATACCGTCTCCACGCCGTGGTGTAATCTATTTTCCACCACAACCTTACAAGGATGGGTATAATGGTGTAATGAGTAACTATTTATTATTAGTATAAAGTAATATTGATACTTAAATAATATATATATACTCCAATACAATTCCACGATCCTAGGAACGATATCATCACTCGTGCGTACATACGGAATACCGTCTCCACGATGTGATGCGACTCGTTCTACATGATCATCATTACATAGTAATTATATAAATGAATTGAATGAATAAATATGATATATGTTACACTAATACCATTCTGGATATAAGGTATTTATAACCTTAAAAGAAGAATAAGAATTTATTCGGCAAAATACGCATAAGAACAAAAGGCAATAAAGACCCGAGTAACAAGTAACAATGAAATATTACTAACAAGAAGCTAAGAATATGACCATATATGATATCATATCAATATGTATGATTCTGGAATAAGTCAATAACATTATTTAAACCATTTTACAGGAGCTTCGGACACATACAAAGCAAATCGGACCTAAGGTAAGGGAAATATCATAATCTCATTTTTATCCGAGATTGTTTATTCGTAAGTATTTACTGGGGTGTATTTTATCATCCACATCCATGTTTCATCAATATGTAATATTATTTCCATCCACCTACAATTGTTTAAATCCATTTGTACCCTTCAGTGAGTTTTTAGTAATATGTATGAAAGGAATCTTTTGTCATTTTTCGTACGAGGTACTTTTTGACTTTTCCGACAAAAGTACGAAGAATGTTTTTATAACTTATACGACATGAATGGATTTTTAAAAAATTATTTCCAAGAAACTTCCTTTACAAGTTTTCAAGTTTATTTTTAATCAACTTATTTTATTTTAAAGTCGTATGACATGTTATGAAAGGAAAAATGTTTTTGAAGTAGAATGGATATTTTCTTCAAAAATGGAGTTCAAGTATTTTATCAAAATTATTTTCCATATAAGATAATAAAAGGGTTCTGTTTTTATTCCTATTATTAAATTGGTTTGATTATGTTGTGATGGAAATATTTTTATGAATTCATTTATCTTATATGAATTGTTTTATGATGTCATGTTGTTTAAGAATCCCATTTTTATTACATGGGTTACGCTATGATGTATGGTTTATGATTATGTGTCACACATAAGAAAGGATTAATTAAAAGATGGGTGGGACCTATATCTCCCTCCAATACAATGGGTAAATATTTTATATCTCATGAGATAGACATGGCTGGAATGGTAGGTTATACCGGTTCAGTGAAACAGGACTGGAACAAGGGTGACTCGGTTCAGAAAGGGACTTTGTCCACTAAGATAGTATTGGCAATGAGTCATGGCTAACAAGAAATGATTTTCCATGATTATGTGTGCATGCCACAAAGTTTCATGTTTCATGTTATGATTATGGGGATCTGATTTTCACTTCTATGATTTGTTCCATGTTAAGATATTATGATCTCTTTGCAGGTTATGATTTTCAAAAAGATATGATATGATTTTTATTTCCTTTATTTTCATTTGCTGAGCATTTGAGCTCACCCTTTTATGTTTTCTTTTCCCCAGGTCAGGAAGATGGATATTAAGTATAATATGCTAAAAGGGACCCTAGATATGATGAAATAAGTGGGATACACTGTAGAAGATTTATGAACCAGTTGTTTATGTTTCCCAGTTTCTAAAGACACTATACCTATACGGTCCTTTGTGGTTTTGTCATATGTTGTAATAAGTGTGCTTCAATTTTGAAGTATTAACAATGTATGTAAAGTATTGTTCGTTATAATTATCATTAGGTATACATGTATTTGATCATGTGAATGAATTGAATAATATTATAGGCTAGCTAAAATTATTAACATGTCATGTTCTTAGAAGATGTGTGGGAAATGTTTTTGTTATCTTGACTACAAGTTTTTTTGAATCAACTGTAACTTAGGTAACCCACAATTGAGGGAAGTAAATAAAATATTTCAGAATTTTAAATTCCACATATTAAATGAATAACTTGAAAAAAATAAAATTTTGGAACCTTCTAGATATGCAGAAAACCAATAGGTAAGGGGACAATTTGTTAGTGGAAATAACACGTAATAATTAATGTTTTATTAAAATAAAGTAGTCAAGGTAAAAAATATAATCTTTTCCCTACCTTTTGTAATTTTGGTATGTGATGAAATATCAATAAAAAATATATAAATCACATGTATTGTTCTAAAATGGAATCTCCCATAAGTTTATATTCTACTAATTTAGTTGATGGGAATATTAAATTCTTTCTATGTGTCAATTTACCGGTGTAGTCATGGATGATTGTCTCAGCTGCATCATTTCACTCAATATGAGTGATATATGTCATTATTTTTTATATGTTTGTATGATTAAACAATGTACATTTTGTTGAAAATTAGGATCTTTAGGTCTTAAGGTAATGTGATTTAAACATCCTAATTGAAAACACTAAATATTACAAAATGAAATATGAGAGTTAATTCCATGGTATATAGAAGAATTTACACTTCAATGGACAGATTGGTGAGGTAAGGGATTTATTAATGGAGTTTTTAAGATCACTTAATGATTTTTTAGTGGGAAAATTATTAATATATGGGACCTTATGTCAGAAGGGAAGATTAGATTGAGTGATTTATTAATCTGTATCAACATTCAAGTGTATGATGATGTGGAATTGTCTAATTAGACAGATCAGTGAAATGAACATGGAGGTCTTTATAAAAGAAATGACTGATGAAGCTTGATTATATGGATTCTAGAATTTTTTAGTGTTTTATTCATAGGTAGCAGAGATCTGTATCATTGTGATATTTTTTTGAATCCTATGTCATAGAAGCTAGAACGTTTCCCCTTGGAGGTTTAGGGACCAACCCCAGGAACGTCTCATATAAGTTATCCTTAATTATTAACATTATTTGATGATTCAGTCATGCATGAAATGTGTGGAAATTGTTAAAAAATATTATGATGCATTTAGATGGTTTATTCATCGAAAGGTCGTTGGGGAAAGAATAATTTTTTAGAAGTCAATGTTCCTATGATCCCATAATGGTAGTAGGAATAACATAAGGGTCTTCAAGAATTTATGTTAGAGGAAAGATATCTATATGGACAATATTATTATTAGAAAAACCCAATATAATGATGTGAAAAAGTTAAGAAATAAGATAATAATATAAAAATCAAATAAAATGATGAAAATTTCAGAAAATCCGAAACACATATGAGTAGAAGTAGGTAATATAACTATATATTTGGTTAACATAAGACTACCCACTATATTGAGAGAATAGATCATAGAGTTGATATGGTATGGTAGTCCTGTGGAATATATTTGCCTTAAATATTTTGGGAGAATCATATATGTCTATGTGGATATCACATATAGATGAAATATTGAGGCTATGTATTAAAAATGAATTATTAATGGTAATGAAAAACAAAACACCTATTATTTAAATCCTGATAATAAAAAATAGAATATAATTATAAGTACAAATATTATCTTCAGTGGGATTTTCGTGACAAATGAAAATAAATTGGATTAATGGAATGTTAATAAAAAAATATTAAACACAATAAGTATTTTATGATCTTTGTGTATTTACATGAAAAAATAAGCTTTGGAGAGTTCAGTTGGACACACTAAATGTTTTATAGATTGAACAATGAAAGATATTACTGAATGATCTAGGAATACTAAGTATAGACTCAAATCACAATATGTTTTGAATCTAGAATAAAAAGAACTAGAAGAATTAGTTTCGGAAGGATTTGAACTATGAGTTGATTGGAA
The DNA here is from genome assembly GCA_963277665.1 of Viscum album. Classification (NCBI taxonomy): domain Eukaryota; kingdom Viridiplantae; phylum Streptophyta; class Magnoliopsida; order Santalales; family Viscaceae; genus Viscum; species Viscum album. Next base: position 1,289,204,282 of record OY728138.1, on the reverse strand, counting down.
GTGATCATCCAGAGTCATGAAACTAATTCAATGGTTTATAATGGATATGAACTGATTACTTTTATGTAATTTTATGGAATGTATAATCATGTATGCATGGACATATTTTAGTGTCAATAGAATGTGGTAGTCAACTGTTGATAAAGAAATTATTTTATTAGATTCTAATAGAACATGGGAGAAGACTATGTTACCATATATGAATAAATTACTATAGAATAACTGGTTTTTATATTTAACGAATAGAACCGGTATAAAATGCTATAATCCATGGCATATGATAAATGGATTTCAATAAAAATATGGTATTGATATTATAGTGATATTTTAACTGGTTGTTATGCATGAAACTATACGAAGAGTGTTGATTATGGTTTCTAATAATACTATGCACCTAGAGATTATTGATATAAAAGAAAATATTCATTATGTTTCCTTATAGTAAGAGATTAACATGACACTACATCCGATTGAAGATAAAACATATGAAATGGAATAAAATTGTATTATTTCAAGGATGAGGATGGTTTCCCATAGAGAATCAAAAAATGATATTTCTAAAAAACATGGGGTGATGCGTTTTTAAACCTCATTAAAATTTTCATATAAGATAGAATTATGGAGGATCGAGAAATTATATGGATTCAGTAAATAAAGCATTATTTTATTCTTGATTTTAGATGAATGGTCTCATATCAGATAATACAATATTGGGGTTGATGATTTAGGGAGATAAAATATATGGTATGTTGGTTCTATGTCCAATAGACTACATCCATAAAATTGTCAACAAGTTATGAATGTAAAAATTTTATCCTCTATTAAATCCCTTAGACAACCCCTTCAATGTTTCCTAGCAGAAAACTCCAGAAATAGCATATAAGTCCCAATTAATGGTAATATTTTTTTTGAATCTTATATTAGAAGACATATATATTAAATGATATGTAATTGACTAGAAATTTATTTTTTAATTATATTTGTGACAAATTTTATGTTGACCCTTGTGAAGGAACACTAGGAGGTCCTGAAATTGAACATATGAAATCTAAAATGAAAAAAATTTATAATTATTTTGATTATTAAAAATAACCCACTATATGGTTACAATCATGTAAAATTTTATGGGGATTAAGACACCTATAATATTACCATAGGCCTTGTGTTCATCGATATAGGAACGATATTTGATGTGATGTCGCGACAACAACAAATTGTTACATTGTCCACAAATGAAGCTGAGTAGGTTTCAGAAATGGATTTGGGAAAGAACTAATATAGTTTGGGTTTCTCTTATAGGATCCCATAATGATCATGGAAGGTTTATTTCTCTATACTGATAGTAGGAGTGGAATAAATTAGGAAAATAATATGGTGTTTCATTAAAAAATATAACATAACAACATAAAATATCACATTTTTGAGAAAAATGTTGGAGGAAAGAGTACTAAAACTATATAAGATAGTAGAAATGTATAGCATAATGAACATGTTTAGTTTGGAATAATTATAGGAATGAATAAGTAAATAGAGTGTATAAGTGGGACTTTCATGAATGGAAGAATAATAAATACAATTTGTTCATTAAAAGTGAGGGATTACAAAATTCTCTAATGTTAGAGATTTTCCGTAGATTCCTTCAATCAATCACCAAGTGGTGGATTTTAAGGAATTTTTAATTCTTTTTAGAGATCCACTTTTTAGAACCATTTTGAAAATCTAGATGATATATTATCCTGATGTTTGGTGTAGTGGGATCAGAAGTCTTCTTTGGAGAAGGTTTTTCAAAATATATTATCTTATAAATTTCACCTCAATATTTTATTATGTATATTTCATATAAATAAATATAGTGATGATTATATTTAATCATAAGAATAATGAAAAAAAATTGTGATAAATATTTATAATATAATATAGATATTAATACACTAAGAGAATACAATGTAAATCATCTCTAAGAAAATAACAAGAAGTCTATAATCACAAGTAAATAAAATGATAAGGACTGATTATTATACATTTTTATAAAAACATGTATTTTAATTATATAAATTTTATTATTGTTTTGTGATTTTTTATTTATTAACACCAATCAAATGATTAGTTATAAATTGTAATGACATGTTTTTAAATAAATTAATATTATCAATTGAATATTTTTCAATGAACTTTTTATTAAAGTGACATGTGTTTCCTATATTTAATTAATTTGATCAATTTAAAGGGATTATTTGAATAAAATTTTTCAATTTGGAAAAAATATCATATGTCATTATAATGGAAATTTATTTGAAATAAGATGAAAAAGATTAATGTTAAAAATGGTATTTTACTACAAATACAAATTTTAATGATATTTTAATTTTTTTGTAAATGTTAAATTAAAAAAATTTATAATTTTAATATTAAAAAATGAAAAAACATTTTATTATTCATTCCATAAATAGTTTGGAGTAATTTTTTTTCATATGAAAAAAGTTTATTTATATTTCAAATAATGTTTTTACAAATACCATAAGTATTATCACATATTCCTTATATGAAAAACACTTAAAAATATATGAAACCATTGTAACTAGTAAATATTTATTTAAGGAGTAAAATAATTCATTTTATAATAATATAATGAATTTATAATCCAATTACTAAAATTCTGGAACCTAAGTTTTATTTTATTTTAATACAAATTGTTTTATGGACATTTTAAATTAATTGTGTATTATCAAGAATCTAATCAGTTTTGGATTGGTTTAAAGATAAAATAATCCCAAATTGTAAAATCATAAACCAATAACTATCATAGATACAAATGATATTCATAATCATTATCCTAAATAGGTATTTTTATTCTTAAAAACAATTTTTATAAAATTTGTCTTTGTTGTGTTATGTATACTTATATTGAAGTAAATTTTTATCACAATATGAAATTTAATTAAATATATTTAATTTCATATTTTAAAATATCAGAATTAAAATTATTTAATAAGTTAAATTTAACTTTAATGAATAAAAATGTTTTACAAAGGTTAATTTTAGTCACCACTACAAAAGCTAAAATAATGTAAAAGTGTTAAATTAATGGATAAATTCACTAAAAATACAAAAAATAATAATATAAATCAGTGATTTTGGCAAATATATACCACCCATTATACCTTATAGAATTTTATACATTTTTGGTCCCACTTTCGTTTAATTTTACATTCCTTTTATATTAATAAATAGTAATTTAAAAAATGTCACTAATCTTGGTTATAAAAGGACCCATGCACCACCCTTTCCATGATACATGTAAAATTAACAACAACCACTATAATCATGCATATTTCCATTAATAATAATCAACTCACATGTTATCATTTCATTTTTCCAATATGAATTATCTAATTTCATCAAACCCAAGAAGGGTTTGAAAAGGAGTTAGGATTTATTATTTATGAGTAATAACTTCATATAATTATGTTTCATTTATCATATTCAGACAAATCCTATTAATTTAGATTTGTCTCTTTTATATCATCTAAATAAACTCATTATACTTCTGTAGTGATGAAACTATAATACAATAACTTTATAATAAAACTCATCCAATGATAATAATATATTATTCTTGGGGATGGTTTAACCTCCTACATGAATATTATTATATATTTCTCTCATGGATGATAACAAAAACATAATTACTAGTAAAAAAATATATTAGTAAGTAAATAATGAATTTTTATGGTAGAGGAATATTAATTTTAGTACTTAACTCAATATTAATATTCCACATTTTTCAAGTTCAAATTTATAGAAACAATATTGTTATGGGTTTCTTCATAGAAACACGTAATAAAAACTCTCATTGAATGAACAAGAATCATGATAAATTAATATGAAACATATATTATTGTGACAGAAATATTATTTATATCTTTATATATTCAACATGAAGTGATAATAAAAACCTTTATACTTATAGATATAAGGAATAGATAAAAATTCTAACACCTGTGTTCAATATTTTAAAAAATAATGAAGAACTCTATAATGAATTAACATTATATAATATTATAAAAGGTATTATAGATGAATAATGTTATCAATTAAGTGATTTATATATATGAGTTTTTTGTGGGTAAAATTAAATTAAACCACAAACCACACACACATGTTGGAAAGGTAGTTCATACCCCCCAGGGATAGCCTACCTATCAAGAATTATTTATTCAATAGATGTCCTGAAGGCCGAGTGGGTATGAAAAACATTACAGGGCCCAAAGGCCCCAAAAAATAGCCTCAGGCCCTATTGGAACATCATTCTTGAATCATGTCGATTTCACCATGTCCCTACATCATGCATGTGTCGCCTCTAACCTACGTCATGCCTGTGTCACCACTTGCCAATGGGAATTCTTGACATGTTAAGTAAATTGAAATCGTGCCTATGTACCCATATCCCTATATATATATATATATTTGTATTACTTTCATTTATGAAGAATTTATGGTCTCATATTCTTCCCTATGGATATAGAGAACATAGATTAGTTTATTTGTAATGGGTTTCTTCCAAATATTACTGTTAATTGGAGATTTTTTTACGTCTATGATTCTATCTAGGGAAATTGTATGATCCCTATTTCTTGTACTCCATATAAGTTCCATTCATATTTTTAATATTCTGTTTTTTAAGTCTTCTTAACTCTTATCTATAACAACCCATGATTTTTAAGGTATATATATCTTATATATATTTAATCATTTTTATTGTTTACAGGACATGAAACCTTGAGATCATAAAATAACATTTTTTGAGGTAATATACGACACATAACTCAAATCCCAAACAAACTGTGGGGTATTATTTAAATATAACCCTTATAAGCTAGTCGTTGAATTAGAGGGTATGAATAGTATTAAAAGAATTGTTAAACATAAATAATGGGGCCCTAATCAATTAAAATATAATGATAAATTCTTATTAAATAATCACACAAATTTTTCTAAGGTAATTTTATTCATAGAATACATATTTTTCAAAACAATGAATTTTTTTGGAATTTAATGTTCATAATTTTTATAAATGTATTATATTTATAAACATTTTATTTCACAAAAAATATAATATTTTTTAATTCATCATATTAAAATTATATTATGGTGATATTTTTGGATTTTTGTGAAACAACTAATTTTTTAGTGAATATTTAAAAATATATATTTTTCAATTACTATTAGTTATCAAAAAAAATATGAAATTATAAAGAAATTTTTTTCTTTGAATTTAATTTAAAATTATAATAATTATTTTTTGTTATTAATTAAAATAATTAATTAAATTTTATTCATATTTATTCTATATTTTGGTATATTTTTTTTAAGTTTAAAAACACAATTTTCAAGAAACTAATTTTAAATTCAGTATGTATTCAATTTTAATTTATTTTTAATATCCTGTAATAATTATTTATTTAAATGAAATTTATTTATCATATTTCTACCTATATGAGTTTAAATACATATAAATATGGTCACCAGTCATATAGTTAATTCACGTTCATATTATTCATTAAAAATGCATTCCTTGAAAACCAATTTTGATCACAGTTTGTGGGTATATTTGAAATTAAATTTTTACACTTATTTGTGTTAAATTTGGTTAAATTGATTCAATATATTGTATAACAATAATTTATATTCAATAATATTATCAGGTTACATTTTCTTCCAAATGATCATTAAAGACGTGAAAATTTTTTATAGTAGTTAATATTAAAATGAGATTTTTTGTGTTACATGCACTTCTGTTAAAATTAGTTTAGGAGACACATAAAATTTTTGGTTAATAAAATTTCTTTTACATTTAATATCATTATATAAAAATTATATAATAAAAACCATATTATTTTAGGATTAATAACTAAATTTCCCCTGGCTAAAAAAGTAGTTACCATGGTGAATGAAATGGCATAAATTAGTAAACATATATGATAAGGGAATTACAATTTTTTAAAAATTATTTATTTTATATTTATATTGACCATTGTATCCCTAAAAAAAATTATTTATCAATTTTATAGGAATTTGTTTTTGAAAGTGACAACCAATTATAAAATATTTTTTCGTATTTACAAAAAATCCCCTCTACAATTATAAAGGGAACTCTCTCTCCTCAGTTCTTCACAATTATAAAGAAATTTTCCATGAAAAACAACCACCAAAATACCTCCCAAAACCCATATGCACATTCTAGATATTATTTTCATCTAGGAATACCAACCATAAGGTCATTATGAAGTGATCTAATAAGGGATTCTATTAGATAATGTGATCATCTTAACGAAATTATTTATTTTTGTTTCTTTCCATAAATCCTTCGATTATAAAATAATATTTATAATATAATGAAAAATTATCTAACATATACTCATATTTTATTATATTTGTGGAATAATATTTATCCATCTCATTATCTATCAAACGGTAAACAAATCCATCGCTTGTCTATATTATTAACTACCACCCCATGAAATGACATAATTGTTTCCCATCACCAAAACATATGAATAGTAATCATAGAGGAAATAATTAATAAATATAATAACTAATAAAATAAATCCCTTCGATAAAATTAATATACCATCCACTTTTGTAACCATTACCCTACCAAGTGAATGATATCATCGCCCATGCATAAGTATAACCTACTTCTCCAAATAAATATATGATTATTTTTCCATGTACAATATTGATTAGTGTTTTAAAAAAATGTATTTAAGTATTAAAAATTATATTTATAACATTAATATAATTCCATATATTATAGATCTATATCCTATAAAAAACTCGAACTTCCACGACAAAACATGAATGAGAAAAAAAGGAAATTAGCACCAAAAATAATTGTATTAATTGAATTTTATTTATTAACAGTTAGTAAGACACTATAAGAGGATCATATCTATTATTATAAATACGAATATATAACTTTAAAAAATTAATTAGATGTATAAATCAATTATATATAAAGTAAAATAATATATAACTAAAGTAAAATGTGATGTAAGGTATTCTTCTATTTTTCTATTCATTGAGGCTAATAGTAATGTTATGCGCCTAATTAGATTTTATTTTTTATATACTAAACTTTTTTACATATAATATTATGAATCCTAAATAATTCATTGTATTTTATGTTTTTATTTTTATTATTTCATCAATGGATATTAGACATGAATATTATAAAGTGGTGAATAATTTTAAAATAAAATTTATTTTCATTGGGTTATAATAATTATCCATTGTCCTTGATATTCAATGATTAAGTGTTTAATTAATTTTGATTATATTATTTTTTATTTTTTATTGGTTTATTTGGATTTAAATTGGATAATTATAATTGGTTCATTGAATAATTATCACATAATTATAAGGGTTTTTCTTATGAAATTATAATCTTTGGAGCATATTTCATTCAATACAAGTATCTTGATGTATGAGGATAATATAATTTCCCTATTATATTTTATATGTGGAACCTATTTATATTCATGGTATTTAATGTTTCATTTCATGTTATTATTTTTTGGGTCATATGATTCAAAGGTTACTAAATTGGAAACAAATTTATGTTTCAATATCATTTAAATCGAGATTATTTATGATTGAATTTACATACAAGAAATTATATGATCATTTTCAAATAAAACATTGTCATTTTATTATCCGTTATTTATTCATGTTGTTTTAATTTAATGAAAACATTTTAATATCATTATTACATAAAATGATTGAGAAAACATATTAAATAAAATTCTATTTAATTTATCTCCTTGAACTATTTTCTAACTTTTTTTACTTTTACTGTTTTAATTCATTTTAAAAAATTATTAGATTCAAAAAAATATTGTATGAATATTCTTGTCTTCACCAAATAATGTAATTTTGACTTTTATTACAAAAAAGTGAAAGGGATATTTATTTTAATGTACTATGAATTAATAAAACATTCATACTAACATGAACACTCATTTATTTAAATATTACATTATAAGTTTACATGTTTAATTTTTTTTAAAAAAAATCTTATTATTTTATTTACATATAGTTTTTAAAAGTTAATTCAATGTTAAATGTATATTTCACCAAAAATGTTTCTAATAGTCATTTCAATGTATTTCTATACATCTTCAATAACAAACCATTTTTTTCATATTCTATACTAGAGATTTTTCATAATGATACAATGATTAATATTTATCTAGATGGGTTATGATCAATTTTATTTCTGAAAGTAATGAAATTCTATTTCTCGATTAATTTTATGTATTCATTAAAATTACCTAAAAATATTAACATTCTTTGGATCATTATATTTTATATTTTCCCTAAATATCCAGATTATTTAACATGGATAATGTTATAATATAAACCATAGATAATTTTTATATATGGAATTTAAATTTGAATGTTATATGATTTATAGGGAAAATGTTTATATTTTGGATTCTTTACTCGATATATACATTTATTGAGAAATAATATTGTTCATGAATTAAATATATGACTCGATTTATGGAGAATGTGACAAAAATGATGTGAGTTGTAGGGATAATTATTATATATACCTATATCCTTGATTCATTGATAGTCTCCTATGGTAAAATCGTAAGAAATAATTACATGGGTTTTTAAAAATAGTTTTAAACATTCATGTGAATGGCCTTGATGACATAGATATCATGATGATTGAGATCCTGACTACCAATATTAAAATTTTCATTCACTGTGATTTTAAATTATTGTTATCCATAATATTATTATATTTATATTTTCAACGGTTGTATATTGTGATCAAGATGATAATTATATAAAATTTATGTTATATTATTTTTCATTCGATATTTATTCTGCCTTATGTATTGATGATTTTCAAATTATTTATTAATATTATTTAGAGTTCATATATTCATTATTTCATATAGATTATTATTTATTTATTCATGATAGCTTAATATTTATGTAACTCTTACTACGAATCTGATCTCAGCATTATTTTATTTTCGTTCACATTAATATGAAGAGGTAATATTTGAATGTATTCAAGGAAGTTAATTTTTTTACATTCAATATGTTTTACATAATGTTTACAAATTTTATTATATACTTATGTATGTATCTAGTATAATAAGACCAAAAAAAAAATTTTCCTTTGGGATGCAATCACATTAATCTAGATACAATGTAATAAAGTAATAATTGTGTCTGGGTTGCTGGGGATGGGGTCTATACAATTGGTATTAGATGATGTTTAAAAGAAAAATTCGGAACTAGATATAGGAAAACATAGATTAGATAACATATCCCCACGATAATATTTAATGATAAGTAAATATGATCATTCTAATGTTTTAGTGAGGAAGACCCAATGTGGTTTTCCAACAAATATATCCTTCTCCGGATACTAAAATTTTATATGGTACTAGAACTGTAATACATATTGTTAATAAATCTGAGAAGTGTGCACTGTTAGTTGAATCAATCATAACCTTCTTCATAAAAATGATCATTACTAAGACACTATTTCGACACTCCCATTGGATATTCTTAAGATAATTCAAATTTTGTTGAACCATCACAAAGGAGTTTAAAAAATGATAACAATGAATTATTTAGGATAAAACTAAATTCTATTAGGATGGCATGTATAGTGTTTATCATATAAGTGGAGGAATAAATACCCCTTTTCAAAATTTGTGTAATAAGAGTATAATATAAATTAGAATATTTTAGGAATACAATTATCTGATTAAAACGATTTAATTTTTTACATGTTTTAGTGAAAATGAAATATGAGACATGGTGATTAAAAAATTTATGTATTTTTTTTAAAATATAATAATAAAATTTATAGTAAATATGATCATTGATGTTACTGAAATAATAATCAATTATTGTAATTTATTTTATTTAGAAATGTATGTTGTTTTGTCAAACCTTGAGTTTTTTTCAGAAGTGATTTTACAATTAATGTTTTTTGTATGTTTATCATATTTTTGGGAATCATATAAAAACATTATGTATATAGTCTGTATTAAAGGGCATCACATATCCCACTTGACAAACTCCCACATCTTGCAATTAAATGGGGCTTGATCCCATAACCAAAGGGTGATAAGGTTTTAGAGCCTACAATTTGCATTTGCGATCTTTATTCCAATATATCATCATCTTTTACATAAAATATATGATGGATAAATTTATATATTCAAATAGCAGTGTTGCATTTCGTTTTTAGAAATTAATGTATTATATTGGATAATGTTTTCTCACCATATTATATTTGGAAAATATTTAGAGATATATAGAAATTATTCTCATTAATTTATATATATTAGAATCCATTAATATTTAATGTTAGTTCTTCATGCATTAAAATATATTTTTTAGATTAATTTATTAGAGTTAGATAGGATGTGGAAATTGATCAATGAACAAATATGTATGAAAATATTCTTTTGAAAAAGACATATATCATGTAATTATATTTCTTTATATTCAAACAGAGTAATATAATTACTCAACTTTTGGAGAAGGATATTAAAGAAAATGATATCATACTACCTTCTTGTTTGATAAATCATATAGGCTTTTAACTAATCACAATTTTATATTTTTTTGGTTCTTATCTACCACTTGATCATTCACTTTCTAATGATCAATGATCTTAGTCATGCATTATAATTATTGAATAAAATTTCCATGTCTAAATTTTCACTTCACACTAATGTTATTTTTATTTTAAAACTATTTATGTTTAAATATATATTACCTAACAATTCATTTTATATCTTATGTACAAAATGTTTTCATATCCCATTATATTATTTTGGTTTTTAGTAAAGGGATTTTCAAATTTAGAACCCTAGATTTCCTAGTATAAGTTCAATTTTAGGGGATTAAATTTATTAAAGGTGATGAAAATGTAACAACACATTATTTTATAGTATTTTCTATTTATATAAATATATTTTATTCTATAGTATTTGGTACATGAAAAATAAATATTTTAAAATATGGAAATTATGTTGGATAACTTATATGGTATGAAACACTGAACCTGACTTAACCGTGATATACAATTAAAATATATCTAGCACAACCTAGCTATTGAATTAATGGTTATAAAGAGGATTGAAAAAACTATGAAATATATATATATAGATACTAAAAATTTAAAAATTTATTGAAAAATTATTTGTAAATAATCACATAAATTTTTAGTAAGGATATATTATGCTTCAAAATACATATTCTTCTAAAATATGTCTTATTTCTCATTTTATATTTGCACCTATAATCATTTTAAAAATTTTGAAAAAATTATATTGTTAAATTTTTTTTAAAACATTATATAAATATTATCTTAAATTAAAATTTTGATATTTTTCTAAACAGGTTGATTTTTAGTGATTGTCGAAAAATACATATTTTTAAAAACAATTATGTACTCTAAATAAATTATGTAATTTAAAAACCCAATTACAATTTAAATTTTAATTCAATGTGGAAAAAGCTATTTTTAGTGTGTTTTAATAAAAATAATTACATTTGAAGCAAATTTATACACAGTTTTGGTATAAGTTAATTTTTAATCATAAAAAACATTTTTTAAAAACATTTTTTAATTGAATAATGTTCCTCATATTTAATTTATTAAAATTACTACTAATAATGAATGATTTCATTGAAATTTCTATTTAATGTATTAACATATATGAATTTTATTATATATAATTATCATCATATGTATATAGTCATTGTATGATTTTCTTATTCTGAACTGATACATTTCATGAAAAACAATTTTTTAACATGCTTTATATGTTTTTTTTAAAAATATTTTCCACTTAGGAATGTTTAAATTTTTTAACAGATTATATGTTTTTATTCATAATAATTAATAATATATGATAATTTATAATTAATTTTTTCATTATTATTACTAAATATGTTAATTTTTATTTACCGTAGTTGTGGTTAAAATTAGGTTTTCCATGTTGCATGTAATTGTGGTAGAATTAATTTCAATATCACATAGAATTTTTATGTTATAAATTTTATTTAATATTTATAATAATTGAGTAAAAATACACTATTTATCAATTTTTTAGGCACTTGGTGAGAGCTTTACTTCCAATCATTTAATAGTTTGCGGTATTTAAAATAAATATCACTCCTACTCAATTATAAAAGAAACCATAATTCCATAGAATATTCAAAAAAATCTAGAAATTTTTCTCATCAAAACCATAAAAAAACATCCCTTAAAAACATTATCCAAATTATAGGTATGTTATCATCCCAATAGACCGTCCTAGGGATCCTTAAGTAGAGATCAATAAGAGGTTACTTTTTGTAAAGTTAGTTATGTCAACAAAGCTATTTATTTCTTTTGTTCTTTTAAAATATTAAATTTATACATAATAATTAAAATATGAAATCATTAGTATCTCTCATATAAATGGTTTTTTTATAATATTTAGCCTTATCATTCTCCATAAAATGGGGAAGAATGAAAATGCTCGTGTGCACAGTAGACTACCTCCTCACGAACTGATGTAATTTATTTTATATCACCAACTAACATAGAATGTAATAATTATATAAATAATTAATATATATAGTACAAAATAAATGATATTTATTCTATATCATTAATATACCATACAATTATTTTCGATTTCTACCAATAAGGGAATAATATCATTGGTTGTGCATATGAATTACCTATAATCTTAAAAAAAACTTTTACATTCCCAACATTAATTATTATTTATTAAAATTAACAAAAGGTTCAACTTTAATATTTATATCATTAATATCATTTTGGATATTATGTATCTATATACTACCCAAATGAACATAAATATTTATTGGAAAACTCACATGATAAAACATGACAATTTACTACTAAAATAATGGTAATAATAAAATAAAATATATGTTCTGGTAGTATGATGTTATAAGAGGTTAATATATGATTTTATAAATATGAATGTGTTTTATTTTAAATTAATAAATTTTTTAAAACCATTATACATGTGATTAGTTAAGGCTTTTATTTCCATGAGATAATTTAAAGCTTCGATTAAAGACAACAATCTCATTGAAATCAATCTCACTTGCGGCGAAATACACATGGTATATAATCCATTAAAATAGAGTGGTTACATAAAAGTTGGATAGATCCTTCAGGACTTTCCTTAATTTCAACTAATGGGACACAATCTCCAGCACCACTCTTCAGAGGTTAAACTCTAACTGTTACCCCATCCTGGTCAATGTATCCACAAAAGACATGAATGCATGACTGCCTTTTAGATTTAACAATTTGTGGTTAATTGATTTCAATTTCACTAGTATCATTCAAAATAATTGGTCTTAAATGTCACACAACAAGGATTACTTTCCCTATAATATCAAATTAAAACACCTCAAATAGACTCTCAAAACAAGGTGCAGATCTAAAGTTGATCAAACTAACAATGACATCCTTCTTCTTGAGGAAGAACACCGTGATTTTCAAAACAAGAACATCATCTATGACTTCATTACTAATCTAACTCAATAAATAAACATTTTTCTTAAACAAAACACTATTCTCACTATTAAATAAAATACTAGGAAGAAAGTTTTTAGATTCAAATGTTTATTAGATGGTTAAAAAAATACTATGTTCTATAATAATCTTCAATGAATTGGGAAGGAATGTAGGCTGTCAATCATTCTAAAGGATGTGAAAAAACTTCTTAAAAATAAAGAAGACAATGATCATCCTATAATTTCTTACTATGAATCCATCACCAATGGTCCAAATATCATTAATGAAATCCTTCTTGAGGACATTCCAATAGTGATCACTAATGAGGACAACACTTTCCTTATCAACATTCCCCTAGAGAATAAAATCAAAGACACTGCCATTTGTATAAATCTCGATAGTGTTATGGGTCCTGATGGATTTGATATTGGTTTCTTCCAACATTATTGGGATGTGATTCAGTACCACATTTGTATTAAGGTTAAATCATTTTTTTACCAAGGGTGTGCTTCCTCATGCTTTTAATGCCCAATTTCTCACCATGATCACTAAAGTGGAATATTCCTCTAAGATTGACCTATTTAGACCCATTTATATTATTGAAAATCTTTATTAAATCATCACTAAAATCATTGCAAACTGACATTAAACTCTCACCCAAAAAATTGTCTCTTTGAACCAATTTGGTTTTATTAAAAGTAGATCCATTCAAGACTACATATGTCCTGCCTCTGAGTGTGTCAATAACTTAAACAAAGCCAACATAGAGGGCATAAATTTCATTAATCGTGACATTAGAAAATATTTTTACACCATTTATTGGAGCTTTATCTTCAATTTTATTCAAGGTTTTGGTTTTGATGACTCCTTTATCACATCAATCAGAACATTGTTCGACTCAATTTCTATTTTCTTATTGATCAATTCCACTCCGAAGGGATATTTTAAATTCACCAAATGTTTAAAAAATGGTGACCCCTCTCTTCCATTCTCTTATTTATTAAGGAAGATTATCTTAGTTTTCGGATATCCCATCTGGAGAAACAGAATAAGCTGAAACCTATCCAAGTCTTAGGGAATGTGAATGCTTATACTCACCTATATTACATTGATGCAGACATCCTTTATCTTCAAGGTGGTAAAATAAAAATTAATAAGCTTAAAATAGTGGTCCCACACTATGAGGAGGTTTCTGTTCAAACCATTATTTGGAACAAGTCTTTCATCTTCATTGGGATGAACATCACTACCTGTAACAATTTCATCATTATCAGTGACTTTGGCCTGAATGATAGTACACTCCCATTAATTTATCTAGGTGTTCCCATATTTTGGGGAAGAACCATGTTTTACCACATTGAGTATATAGTTGACCATGTCCTAAACCATTTTTCTTCATGGAAAGGTAAATATCTCTCTATGTCATATAGGACATGTCTTGTTAAATCTACTATTTTCTTCCACATAGTTTAATCCATGATGGTTTATCAATTTCATGTTGGTCTGATCAAAAATATAAATAAACACAGGTATAAATAATATCATTTGGATATGTAGTACATTAGAAAAAAATCGTGTGACTTTCCCCTTATAAACCTGTTGAAATCCTATCGAGAAAGGTGGTGTTGGAATTAAAAATCTAAATTAATTTAATGAATCCCTTCATTTTAAAATTACATAGAACCTTTTTCACAATTCTTCTGATTCTATTAACTTCCTCAATAATATATTTCTAGAAAAACTCCATATGGGAAAGATGAGTTTCATTAACTCTTCCATATGGCCATCTATCAAACAATCTTTCTCCAAAATTATGAATAATTCCAGATAGATAGTCTCCAGAGACCCCTCCATGATATTATGGTTAGATAACTGGATTGGAACTCCTTTAATGACTATGATTTTTCCAAAAAAAATACCGAAGAGTGATAAAAACCTGATTATATAAATTCTAATCTATCATCATGATCACCTCCCTGATAATATTCTGAATTTCATTGAATAACATTCTTTCACTTATAAAAATGATATATTAGTTTAGGAACCTTCTTATAATGGGATGATTAACTTATTCTTTTCACAATCATTATTTATATAACACTAAAATTTATTACAGCTGGATAAAACATTTCAAATAGCCATGGATAAATCCCTAAAGTTTTAATATCATACGGTGACATGCTCACAATAAAGTTCCGACAATGATTTTCCTCCAGCCTTTTGGAATCTGTCTTTTCTGTAAGTTTAGAATTCGTAATCAATATAGAAAAGATGAAAACCACCACTTTCTTTCTTGTGATACTTCTTTATATCTTTGGAAATATATTCTAGAAATGTTTTACTATATATGGTTGATTATTGGATATTTTAGAAGACCATTAATGAAATGAATAGAAATGGAAGGCACTCAGAAAATCAAAAACATTTTCCAAGATGATTCTGCTGAGCTACACCATGTGATCTAGTATGATCAGAATACTATTATTCCTAACAATTAATCATTCAGTTAAAATGAAACTCAGATGTGGATAATTATTTCTATACATGAAGCTAGTTTGATTCAAAAGGGTCATTGCCACAACAATTTCTATGAATTTGGTATCCTTTGACATATATAGATTAATGGAAATTTATACCAACCTCACCGCACTACAGATGTGTTTTAGAGATCACAACATCCTCGTTTGATCAAAATTAATATTGATGGAACCTCCAATGGAAATCCGAGCCCTTCAGGTTTTGTTGTTATCTTCAAGAATCACCTTGGTCATATCCTTGGTTGTTTCCAAGGTAGTTGTGGCACAAACACCTCCCATGAAGCTAATATGATGATCCTAATACACTCTATTGACTTATCCATGTAATTTAGTTGGATCAACCTTTGGAATAAAAATGACTTAATGACCACAGTGAATGAAATTTGGAATTGGGTGACCCATATTTCTTGGTTGATTACTACCGGTTGGATGGATTTATCATGTAAGATTATTTACCTCAACTATATCATAACACATGTTTACCGAGAAGCAAACATAGTTACAGATGGCCTAGCCAACATGGGTGTAAATCAAGGCGTCACCTATTCCAAAGACCTCCCTGCTGATTTTATATACATAAAATAAAGAAATTTTAATATGATCTCGTGTTTTATATTATATTAACCATTATTTTGATAATAACTTTTCTTTGTTCATTTTGGGCCAAGGCATCATCATTTTTTAAAAATGCAATTTTTAGATCAAAATGAATTTTTTTACAAATTCTTTTAATAAATTGGTTTTTTGTTTAATTTATAAACATTTCAATTTGAATTTGAAAGTATTTATTTAAATTTTAAGATATGAATATAAAAATTTATAAATGGTTAAATTTGGAGTTTTTTTTGAAAATAATACTTTTTCAATGAGTAGTGATAATATCGATATTTGTACAAATTACCCTTTTCAAGGAATTAAGTGATTTAAAATGACCTTTTTGTATATAATATTATTTTATATAATTATTTATTATTTAATTATATTTAATATTCTTAATTAACTTTTCATAAAATTTATATTGGTTTTTTATATTAGTTTTTAGGTTTTAAAACGAGTTTTATATAAACAATTTAAAAATACAAATTTTTTTCCGAAATAATTGTTCAAAATATCAACTAATGGGGAATATTTTCAATTGAATTAATATATTATATATCATTAAATAAAAATTATTTTTCATATAGTGATTATTATTAGTGATACGGTTATTATCGAATCAACTTTTACTCAAAAAATACTCATCTAGAAAACCTTATTTTTGTCGAATTTGGGGGTTTTATGTTAATTTTAATTTTTTCCAATTTTGTGAATAGAATATTTTAAAATGGATTAAATATTTTTTTTCATAATTATTTATATTTTTTAATATGGTAAAGATAATTTTTGAACAAAATGAATTGTGAAAATAATAAAAATTAATTAGCATGGTTAAAGTGAAAATGGATTTACCTGGGGTAAAACTAAGATGAAAAGGGATAAAATGGTATAAAATATAGAGACAATATCCTTTTACAAATATAATTACCTTAATTTTTTAAAAAATTAACCATCAAATTAAAATCCATGGATCATAATATCTAGTATCTTTGGAACATTAGATACATAATTAAACATCCTGAAAACATATTTAATTTAATATTTATATTGAGCTCCTAAATAACTTTGAGCAGTTATATATTAATAGGATAACCTGTGGAATATAATAATAAATAAGGATGAGCTAAAAACCCAATTATGGAAATAATCATAGGAATAAATCATATCACATGGGTTAGAAGGCATAACATGATGGCATAAAATTCATGGACCAAGAATAAATAGAAGGAAGAATAAAATTTATAAAATACGAACATATAATTATGGAATCATAGGAATGAGGAAAAAACATAAAACATGACATAAACATGATTCTAGAATAACTACCAAGACTATATAACATGGTGGACAGTGTCCCATAAATGAGTTAGGTTTAATCACTTTCCCAACATGGCATCTCATTAGACTAAAAATCACCCAATTAATAGGAGAAATATTTGGGAGAGCACATCTTAACATGTTCTTGAATATTTTCTCCACATGAATAATAAAATAAAGGGTTTTATATGGAAGAAAATAGGCATCATAATCATGTGACAAGGAATAAAAATAGGAATATCATAAATGTTTCCACGAAATAAAATATTAAAAACATAAATGGAAAATCATAAGGTAAAATAGGAATGAATCATTATAATTGTTGTCCAATTTACATGAACAGTTTAAAATAAGTATTTTATAAGATTTATAAATTAATCATTTGAGTGTGGTTTAGGGAAAATATTAAACATAATTTAATTTATAAAATGCATATTTTTTCATAAAACAAAAAACAAAAAATTATTTATTTTCATGATAAAATGATTTATTTTATAAAAATAATGGAGGATTAAAATATATTATTAATTGAAAATGGAGTCGGGTATAAAATTAAGAAATTCCATTTAATCAGGATTTCTTATTAGAATGATTTTTGAATGAAACCTTTTGAAAAACAATTCACATATTTCCTATCAAATACAAATGATATGATCATGATATATGATTTTTAAACATATAAAAAACTTATTAAAAGGTAAAAATAGAATTATTTTGTTTGATTAATGATATAGAAAGAGTAAGTCAAAGGAAAAATGGGGATTTAGTCATAATCCCTTACCTTATGTATGAAACGGTCCTACGCTTGATCTTAATGTCCTTAAAAATCTAATTAGATTGATTAATTAATAATTCCTTAAATATTAAAATAATTAATTGATTTAATAAAATTTTATTAAGTTAATTTACAACCTTTTTCATGAATTATAGTTTTGAATTTCATTGTTTAAGAGTGTCCATTTTCTATGATTTCTTGATTAGTTCCCTTGTATAAGAGCTTGGAAGCACATGTAAAATGGAAATAGAAATAAGGAATTGATGTTATTAGTTATTAATGAATATATAACGGTTAAATTATCTTATACATCATTTGGTTATATGAAATGAGAATTAATAATTATACAAAATGATAGTGGTAGTCATTTGGATTGTCTGGGGTTGTTTTTTCTCCCAACATACATGTTCGGTTTAATATTTTACATTATGTGTATATAATTATTATTAAATATTACATAGGTTCTAATTCATATATATTATGTTTCAATAACCATACCAAATGGTTTTATGACCACCCCTAAAGTAATTAATGGAAAATCAACATTTTTCATCCTTGAACACGATAAATTATCTCCTCATGAATGAAATATTAATTAATAGTATAAAAGGGAGAGGAGATGGAATATGATGATGGATTTCCCAATTAGCATAATAAAATTACATTATATGTAATGTGGTATGGTATTAATTCCATTTGGATTAGGGGAGTTGGGTAGAGAATCATAAAATAAATGAACAAGAAATGAAAATAAAAGAAGAGGAATGGGGAATCTACCTCATAAATTTATTCTAATTGAGAACCTCCTTTGGGTAATGATTCTTGTCATAAATTGAGATAAATAATTATTGTACAAGTATGAGAGGTTTTGTAAGATATTTTAGTATAATTTCAACAAATTCTTAAAGCTTGGGGGTGCGCGGAAAAGATTTGGTGAGGGGTGGTATATATAGGGGAGGATATGGATGTTTTCTCATTATGTAATTCATTAGTTTATTATTTTGGATTATGACTACAAGTAGTTTGAGAAGCATCACCAAATAAAATAAAACAATGAAGGGATGTTTAATATAATGTTCTATATATTATTAATGACATAAATAATTGTTTATTTAACTTATAATGTTTATATACAGTAATTTATCATATTTTACTATTCAAAAAAAATCAACAATTTTATGAAAATAAAAAAACTCATAAAAACCATTTTTTGATATTTGGATTTATAAAATAAACTAAATTTTATGAAAATAATTTAATAAATATGAGAAATTTATTTCTTAATTAAAATCACCATTTACTTGGAGAATACCAATTTTAAAATTATAACTGATTTTGTAACACATTGAAAAATGAAAAAGGTCTCCTAAAATTATATTATAATTATAAGATCACAAAACGTTAATTTATGAATACATTTTATCAAAATACATTTTATTTCAAATAAATTTATTAATTATAAAATTGTAATTAAATATTTATAAATTATAAAATTAGCAACACCTTATTAATAATTTTTAAAATATTTCTGTATATATACTATGATATAATTATATGAATCATTCCTTTATAGGATTCATAACTTCTTTTTATAATTTCATGGGTGATGTTACTATTTAATTGGCTAGTTACCATTCATAAGGGGCATATTACTATTCCAATGGTAAGATTAAAATTCCTTAGGTATAAGTTTCTTAACTTCCAGAAATAAATATTATTTAATTATTAATTCATTTATAATGTTTTATAGTGTTCTTAATGTTTTTATTATGTTATTAATGTTATTTATATTATATGAAATTATAATAAGAAGTTAATTTCTATAGATAAAAATTTCAGGTTGCTACATTCTTCCCCATTAAGAAATATTTCCCTTGAAATATTTTTTTACATTCTATGTTAGAAAAAGTTGTCAGTACTTATACTTCATCACATCCTTAGTTTCCCATGTTTCCTCTTTGTACCAATGGTTCTGCCATAGTAGGTTCACTGGGATAGTAGTCTTGTTGTGTCGATCCATATCTCTATGATTCATGATCTTCACTGGATGCTCCTTATATGAGAGATCATTTTCCAACTATACATTTTCTGAATTCAGTATAGGTAAATGATCTGGTATGAACTTATTTTAGAGGGATACATGTAATACATAGTTCATTTGAGACATGGTTGGACAATGTTCTAGTCGATAGGCCACATCTCCAACACGATCAAGAATTACTAAGGGGATGATGTACATGAGACATGAAATTCTTATGATACAAAATATCATGATCATATTAGGTGGAGATGTGTGGAGGAATACAATATCTCCATTATTAATCTTAAGGTACCATTGACGGTTGCATTCATTACACTTTTGTCGTCTTTGGGCTGCCATGATTTTCTACTAAATGGTATTCACCTTCTCCATCATTTCCTCGACCATTTCAGGTCCTCATAGATTACATTAACTATCTTCATCTAAGCATTCCATTGTTCTACATCTATTCTCATAAAGTGATTCATATAGAGGAATTTGGATGCTTATGGGGAAACTATTATTGTAAAAGAACTTGACCAGAGGAAGATGTCGGTCCCATAATCAATTTAATTCCATAGAACAATATCTCAAATTGTTTTATAGTTTTTGAATATCTCTATGAAATTGGCCATTGGTTTGAGGATAATAGTACATTTTGAAGTTTATCTAAGTGCATAGACCATGTTGTAAACTTTTCAAGAAGTTCGAGGTGAATGTTAGATCCTAATCATATATAATCAATAGTTTAACTCCACGCAGACTTACCACATAACTGATATATATCATTAGAAGATAATCTATTGACAATCCCTCTTGAATTTCGAAAAAGATGTCTACATTTTTAAGAGGATTCACAATCACCCACAAAACATTGCTTCATTTGGATGTCTTCAGATTTCCAGTGAAAAAGTCCATGGTAATGGTCTGCCACTTCCATGTTGGTTTGTGTAGTGATTCATCATACCCTTTGACATTTACATTTCAACCTTCATATGGTAACATACCAGAAAACTTAATCTATACTTTATGATCTCTTTTTTCATATTTCCATAAAAATAATTCTCATAGAGATGTCAATATATCTTTGTGTTCCCTAGGTGGATTGAGGAGGATAAACTATGTACTTCATTCTAATGATCCTTCCTTATCTCTTGATAAAAAGTTACAAATAGTCATTTACTAAATAATACAACTACTTCTTGATCAATTTTAAACTCTAAGGATTTACCCTATCTTTTAGATTCCTTATTCGTCTGGATTTTCACATCATTTATTTGAGCATCCTTTATTTTATCCAGAAGGGATGGGTGAGAAATCATTTGATAATGTATTTAAGATGTTCCTTCCTTAACTATTCCCATGTCTATCCTTATTTGGTCTACTAATATTGGTCCATTCTTAATTCCAATCATTGATAAATATATTGGATTCGTTTCTATGTAGACTATATGCTACCTTATTTTTATTGATATAATGTTGGTGGATTTAGTAGTCATAATCGATGATGATATCTAAACATCTTAGATGTTTCATATTAAGATACTTATATGGGAATATATATTTGAGACTCTTATGATAGGTATATATGTCACACTTCTCCCTATAAGGATAATTTCTTCATATTTTTAAGGAAAATATCATAGGTTCAACTTTAGATCATGTATGGGATTGTTTTTCTCATTAATTTTCAACTATAATTAGGCTTAGGTTATCAATTTATCATTTTTCATCAACACACATCCTAATACCTTATTTGAGTCTTTTTGTACATGATAAAGATATCCCCACTTTTTAAAAGTGTGAGTACAGATGTAGTGATAAGAATATTCTTCAACACATTGAAGAAGTTTTCACATTCTTCTATTAAAGACCAATATTACTCTGCTCTAATTCATCTTTATTAATGGGATTGACAATCATGAGAATTTATTAACAAATATCTGGTAAAAACTAGATAGACCATGAAATATATTGATCTCTAATATAGATGTTGGCATGTGCTACTCTTCAATTGACATTTTCTTACAAGGGTCAATAGATACCCCTTTGTTTGTGATTATATACCCCAAGAATGATACTTCCTTGATCCAGAACTCACATTAATTGTACTTTGCATGTATATTTTCCCTTAAAGAAGTCTTTTGTATTATATTCCTATGTTTCATAGGTTACTCCTTTCTCTTGGAATATATCAGAATGTTTCCAATTAAGGAGAACACAAATTTGTTGAGGTAATATCTAAGACTATATACCATAAGTCTATAAATATTTCTAGAGAATTTGTGAGTCAAAAGGGAATCACTATGAACTCATTGTGTCCCTACATTATTCCAAAAAATCCTTAGGAATACCTTCAATCCACATTCTTAGTTGGCGACATCTTGAACAAAGGTCCACCTAACAGAAATAACCAGCTTCATGGAGCTGATCAATGAAATCCTCCATCAGAGGCAGAGGATTATTTTTTTGTCATGATTTTGTTGATCTCATGATAATCAAGGATGATTCACATTGATCCATTATTCTTGTTGATGAAGAGGACTATCACACCCCATGGTAAAGAACTTGGGCATATAAAATTCTTTTTCATATTCTCCTCAAACTACATCTTTTGTTCTTCAGGATGAATAGGGGTCACTCTATAATATGTCTTTTATATACGTGGAGATCTAAGAGTATGTTCAATTGAGAACTCAACCGCCCAATTAGGAGGATGTCCATAAAAATATTCAAGGAATTTATATATGTAATAAAACATAATGTGCATGTCCTTAAGCATGATTCCATTTTTTTCATTAACCATTTCACTTAGATTTAAATACTCA
This sequence comes from Viscum album, assembly GCA_963277665.1. Classification (NCBI taxonomy): domain Eukaryota; kingdom Viridiplantae; phylum Streptophyta; class Magnoliopsida; order Santalales; family Viscaceae; genus Viscum; species Viscum album. The sequence goes on along the minus strand of OY728138.1, from coordinate 1,289,180,614 downwards.
TAATGAATAAATACCCACACATGAGATGATGATTCTGAAGGTGGTTCATCTTATCAATATAATTGTAATGGATTAGAGGATGCTTCAAGATGTGAAGAGTGATCTCCCTTTCACAATAGTCAATTTATTATTTATTAAAGGATACCCATTCCATGCCCAAAATATCATCAAGCTCTACCAAAGGGAGTATGACAATATTTTAATGGAGGTTCACTCCACAGTAATTAACTAAGGAGGAGTTATAAAATTTGGATATATTAATTACCACATTTTTTGTTCTCTCAAATAACACAACCAACCAATTTTTTGTTGGGTTTTTAATAGTTATACTAATAATAAAAAATATTAATGAATGTGTTGAACTAGAGTCAAATAGTCTCTTCACTATTATTGAATGAATAATCACTTTACATGTCACCACATCATTGTTGGAAACCACTTTATCGGTAATGATAGAATATTCCCTTCCATGATTCCTTTATGCTTATTATTGTCGATTTCATCAAATAACCCTTGTAATAGTGAAATGGTTTGAATAATTACCATGTTTCATGAAGATGAAAGACTACACTAAAGGATGAGGGAAGATCTAAAAATTCAATTATTCTTCCAAAATAGAGGAATTATTCATATCCTTTCAAGAGTTATTATCAATATGTCATTCACTTACACATTTGAATCAAATCTTGGATATATTTAATCATTTTCAAAGATTCTTATTCCCAAAATTGTGATACATGGGATGTATTTTCATCTTTCCATCATCAAATTTAACACCAATATTAAATTCCATTTCCCTCTTTTTTCAATAGACCCACAATCCCCTTGAGATTCTTCGATCTGTGTTTCAACCTTGACGGAAAAATAGACAATCTCCTCATTGGTATCAAAGTCTCGAATGGCCAATTCTTTTCAAAGACTCAATATTATTTTGATAAAGATTAAATACACCTTTATCTCGGTGTTCATAATAATGTCACAGGTGTATCTTACAATAATTGTGATGTTTCATTCATACACCCTGATAGAGTCATCTTACTTTTTCATCAGTCTGAGGAATTAACTTTCCATATTGAGAAGGAAGGTTTGAGGAATATATATAATGAAAAATATTTTCAGGAAATATTCCCATTCTATAGAATCAATCCACCCTTGAAACTGTGTGTTCCTGATCAGTTTCCACCCCTGATCATCTTCCCCATCAAAACAATATACCAATAGAAAAATATTATCTTCATATAATCACTAGAGGATAAATAATATAATCTCAATGGAGTTAATCCATTATTCTATTTCGAGGGGATCAGAAAATCCACAAAAAATGGGAATATTTATCTACATATAGGATTTGATGATAACTTTATTTTTCTTAGAAGAAGGAGAGAATTACACATGATTTATGTTAGTATTCATAACATTAGGTAGCTGAGAATATACTACCCTAATTTTTCGATCACCCATTCCCATGATATTTCAAATATCATTAGGTACATCATAAAATTTATTATCACAATGACTATTGGAAAAAATTATTATTTTTCTTAGTTTTTTTACTAGGAAATAGAAAGTATAATTAGGGGATTGAATTCTTATCTAATAAGTACATAACAAAACATTTAACCTAAAAAGGATAAAATTTTAAATAATATATATATATATATATATGGAATTTTCGTCCTCTAGGTTTCAATATACGTTATCCATGATCCATTTCCTAACATATAATATCATGGTCTTTTTCCTCTTAAAAAGGGTTTGTAATGGGATTATTAATTTACCAAAGAATATCCCCATGGATTGTTAAAATAATTGCACAGTATGGACCGTTGTTGTGTACCAGGTTACCCCAAGTCAGGACTAGAACACCAAGTCAATGTTGTTACCCATGGGTATATATATTCTATAACGACGTTCACATGTTCTATCTGTGAAATGATTTATTTTCATGATAAACTACTTACTCTATACAAACAAAAAATTTGGGATGTTTTCTCACAGATAGTATTATCCCTAAAGCATTCTGTACAGTTTTATATTGCTAATAAAAAAGTATCATAACTTTTACTCTAATACCAACTATAGCTATCTTATCCTATTGTAAGTTTCATTACACTATTTATGAATAATTATCCCTGAAATTAAAAGTCAGGGATCAAAAATTCTAGTATCTTATGAAGATTCGGTACATAATTAAACAATATGAAAATATATATTATTTAATATTATTATTGTTCTCATAACTACCATGGAGATCTTATATCTTAATAGGAAAACCAGTATAATAAATGAAAAAAAGTGATGATCTAAGAAGCCTAGTATAGAAATAATCATTAAATTAAAACATAACACATGTGTTATAATGCATAAAATGATGGAATAATTGTAATGGAACGTGAATAAAAATAATGAATAATAAAATCTATAACATGGGAATAGATAATAATGATATCATAGTAACATGGTAATAATATATTACATGACAGATACATGATTCAAGGTTAACTGCAAATACAATGTAACAGGGTGGACAGAGTCCCGTAAAGGAATTTGGATCACACCATGTCCCAACATGGAATCTAATTAGACTATTCATTTACCAATGAATTGGAGCACTGTCTGGGAACACCCATTATAACATTTTCATGAATATATTTTCCACAGGTTTAATAAACAAAAGTGTTACCCATTGAGATAAATGGGTATCCATAATCGTGTCACAAGGAACAACAAATTAGCATAACATAAATATTTCCAAGAAATAATGGATTCAAATCATACATGGAATATCAAATCCATGACGTATTTGAAATTTATTTTTCATTTAATTTCCATTATTTCTTTATTTTGGGGGTTTCCCATGCTTTTTTTGAGGAAATGGTGAGTTTTCATGATTTGGGACAAACTATGAGCCCATTTCCAGATTTAAAAACCAATTTTGTTTCATTTATTAAATTTTTGTTTTTTAATATTTTTCACCCATTATTATTTATAAATGTCCTCCCCTAACATATTAACACCAACATTGAAATGTGGACCCTTTAGTAATCAGTAATAATGGATTTGGGTTTTTATTTATGGGAATGGGCCTGCCCGGAAACACATTTCCCATTTTAAAAATGATTTTTTTAATTTAATAACTTATACATTTGTTACTTATTTTCATTGATTCCACATTCCACTAAAATCCAATCATCTACGGCTCACTCATTTTAGCTATTATTCCTTTTTGGAGCTCATCTTCCCTGAGGATTAGGGCGATATTCTTAAATAGTTCTCAAATCAGCCAGATTTGGAGAGGTAAAATGATTCATTCACAACACTCTCATTTTTCACTCTTTTTCACCCATTACCGTCCCCACAAGATCTACTATGACTCCTTCGATCCTCTATTCCATTTTTTTTCTACATGTAGATTCATATGTTTGTGGATTTAAGGTGTTTTCTCCATGATTTATTCTAGTAAGTCATTCTCACTTCGATTTCTTCTATTTCTGTACGGTTTCATTCACTCTTTCTTGATTTATAAAATGCCCAGAAGTTACGGTTAGTACCTAGGTTCTAAACTACTACCATCTAGGTGAAATATTTATGTTTTAAATTTCTTTTAACTTCCTTGAGGTGCGGCGGTGGTGCGGTTAGTGGTTCAACCCAATATTTCAGGATTTCAACACTTTCGGTAGGTGATTCCATGTCTAATCATTTATAGATGAGTTATTTTGCTTGAATTACATATATTTCATGTCCCTAATATGTTTTTATGGTGTTAAAAACGTTTATGCTGGATTTGGTTAAACATTTAATTTTATAGTTTCATTTTAGCTTGAAATTGGGTGTTTTCCATGTGTAACCCTTGGTGTAAAATTTGGGTGTGTTTTATAACATATGGAATTGGTTTAATAAATCTTGTTTGGGCTTCCAATTATGATTCTGTAGGGTCTTTGTGTGCCATTAGGTATGGAAGAGGGTTTTTAATGGGTTAAAGGTGTAAGACCTTATTGTACATCTTAAAAGTAATTTTGAAAACGTGTTCATTCCATGTGGATCTTTTGTGGTATTGTTTTAGGTATTTATATAACACTTACGGGTATATTAATGAATGTTTTAGGAGCTGAAAATTCTTTTTTGAATTGGTATTGGTGTGATTTTTTCCATTAAATATGGTTTTAGAATGGGTTTTATAATAAAAGTTTCGGTATACTCTTTAGAATTGTTTTATGAAAGATTTGAATGATTTAATGATTTATGTAAGAGGTTAAACCCTATTGGAAAACTGTTTTGGAGTGTGTATATTTTTAAATTATATACTTTAAATGTTAATGGTGATGTTTTGTATTGTGTTCCATCTTGGGAATGTTTTATAAAAATGTTTGAAGGATTTACTAAAGCGAGTAAGAGATGTGAAAGTGATGTGGGATCTTATGTGTGAGTGCGATGTGAAAATTGAATTTTGGTTATGAAAAGGGTACTATATAACATGTTAGTGGGATTTTATGTGAGTTTAAATATATTGGAATGGTTTTACAAAATTTTTTAATGGATTTTTGGATGTGTTAAGGAAATGTAAAAAGTATTGTGGGTTATTTTGGTGTGAGTCGGATTTCAAATCAATTTGAATGAAAAGTGGACTTTTATGACTTGTGTGGTATACATGTGGGTTGTTTTGTGAATTTTTGATGAATAAATTCTATCTTCATGTGAAATGTATATTTCTTGAATTTTTGAACTTGTTTGAGTACAAAGGGAAATTACGAGTATCTAGGTGGGTGGACGTGTACTAGTATGCTAGTGAATCTGTGGGGTTTGGCCTCAGTTTCACTTAGCATGATTGGCGATTAAAAGAATAATTAAACTATGATGATTATTATTGAGTACCAATAGGTTATGTGTATGTTCCCTACTAGTGTCTCTTTCACGAGAACGAATATTATTGATGGTTACTCTCACCGAGATACGAGGTACCTAGGACCCACTACAAGCTAGTACCTATGGGTTATTTCCTATTTCTTGTGCTAATTAGATCCTTTATACATAACGTCAACATATAATATATTTGGCTGGAAAATTCAGTATATTTTTCATTTATTTTAGAAGTGTCTATTCTTTAAATTAGATTACTTGATAACTGTTTTTTTGTTGCATGTTTTAGAAATTGTTACTAGAAATTGCATGTTTTTGAATACATGCATGGTTTCCATCTTTGAATGTTTATCACATGTAATCTATTAGTGGTAGAATCCTACTGGGAATTGAATCACGCCCTACTTACACCCTTGGGTTTAATTAGACTTGGTTATTTTTGTTGTCGCGGTTTGGGTATAGTTTTCAGTTCCAGTGGTTCGGGATTCTTGCTGGTCCTCAGTGCTGTTGTCTTGTGGAGATGTATTGAGGGTGGTTCCCCTTACCATGAGGGTTCTTAGGCTATTTACTTTTTGTTTTGTACGTTTATTATATTCTTTTTGAGAAGTTTTAAAATATGTAATTCAGTTCTGAATTATTTTAAATGATTATTTTATTTGAAAAATCCAGATTCTTTTTATTGGGTTAATTTGTGGTTTTATGGGTATAAACTCGGGAAAATTGTTACCAATTTTTAGTTTATGATACCCAGGATCTTGTAGCAGCCTGTGTGGATTGGGAATGACTTCAGGTCATGTTTCCGGCCGGTTTTTTCCCAGTTTTGGCAGCGACCAGATTTAGTTTGTGGAAAAATGGTATTAGAGGTGGTTCGATCTCTTTGGGTCTTGTTATTTGGGGAACAATCAGGATTGTATGGAGTTAGGATTCTCAAGACTCGACATTCTGGTTAGGATTAGTGTGGGTGATCACCACACCTCATGATGGGATTCAAGTCGCCAAGGGAAGTCAGGTCATGTCTGAGTGCTTTGGATTTCATGGTTTGATGATGATTAGTGTAAATGAAAATAGAGTTGGGTTAATGGTCTCAGGGAGCTCGCAGGGTCTGGCAAGACTTGTGGGGCCAATGATATTTTCCTAGAACACTCTCAGTGATGGTGAGGTTATTAGAGTATGACCACCAACCATTTGTCCAAGTCACCCACTGAAGGTAGTTTCCCCTTACTTTGTCCTATGTTCTTTAGTTTTGAAATCTTGGAAGTTTACGTTTTAATAAAATTACATGTTCTTAAGAAGTGTATGTCTTTAAAATGATTTTATAATAAATATGGAAGCGTTTGAATAGTGAAATGGTGGAACTGAGTTTCTATAATTTTTTAGAAATTTAAAATGGTGTGTTTACACCTCCTTTGAAAGGAGAAAATTTTTTTAAAGTTGGTTTTGAAAAAATGTATCCAATAGAGTTTTCTAAACTGTTGAAATGTGTTTTAAAGGGTTGAGGTTTTTTAAAATTAATTTGTATCACTTGAATGTGTGTTTTCATTTAAATTATTCTTCCTTTCTAAAAATTTTGGTAAGCTTTAATTTGGGATTGATTTCGTGGTTAGCAATTTTGAGAAAAAATGAGGTATTGGTTAACTGTTTTTATTTTGAAATGTTGAAAGAATTATTATTTTAACCCTTGGTATTTCCATGAGAGAACACATGAATGATGATATATGGGATGATGGATGGTTTATGGCATGGATGGATATGTTTTGGTATGGATATGAGGAGAGTGCCTGGTGTGGCACAGATACATGCATGTGTGAGGATTATGGGGTACCATTGGTGGATACGGCAATCGTTGGACCATTTATTTTCAAAAAGATGATTTTAAAGGAAAAACATGATGTCTTCATGACTTATTTGGTATGATGTGTATTATGTGTCTTTAATAATGTTGATTTTTTGTGATGTTTTGAGTCCAAAAACCCCCCCTGTTTGAACTATGTTTTGGGTTTGTGTTTGGTCGGTAAGTTGTGCTGAAGTGTCGATTAGTGGTCTCTTCTGAAAAATGTTTTAGGATTCCTTTACGATGGTTCAATTCATTTTTTTGGATCTAGTTTTTGGTATATCTTGACCAATATTCCATCTTTGTTAGGTCCTTTGGTTCAATCGTAGGATGGGGTACGCCCCATTAAGGGTTAGTGTTGAACTGTAGGGAAACCAATATTGTTTTTCCATTTGAAGACCCTCTAGTTGATCAATATACAGAATATTTTTCTCGACCTTTGTAGATTGAGTCAACACCCTTTCCTTTCTGGGGTTTTTGTATCCTCTTGTAGCAAGAGAGTGATCTTGGGATGTTAAAAGGGACCTTATCTTCTTAAGTTTTCTGATTTGATGAAGGTGGAAGTAGTCTGGGGTTTTTAGCATGGATGACTATCCGGATGGTGTCTAAGAAGTCCTCTCAGTCCTTCGTAGTCTCTTAGAAGAACAAGTTCACATTGAAATACAAGTGTTAGAAATATAGTCACTAGAAGATATTGTGGAAACTTTCTAGAATTGTGTATTTTCATGGGATGTTGTATAAGGTCCCTCTCCCTGCATTGTTTATATCAGTCACCATGGTCATGTTCGGTAACGCCTTGTGATGTCATGTCCTCGATTAACCATAAAGGTTAAAGTCGTCAAATCCTCTGAGATTTCCTATTATGTTGGGAGAATGTATCCCTTGGAAAAACATCAAAATCATCCATTTTAGATGAATGTGAGTAAATGTGTTCTTTAATTCTATTGTTTCTCACCCAAAGAAACAAGTTGAGATGTGTGTGCATCTTCTAAGACCTTGTATTAGTGAAATATCTGGTTATGGTAAAGTTTGTTTGGAATGTTTTATGTGTTGAAAATATTATCAGGGATTTTAGTGTAATTTTTGGTGGCACCGAAAGAATAATTATCATTTAGTTGGTTTCCAAAGCCTAACTGTGAGGCCGAAGATGCATCAATCCTTTGAGCTCTAGCCATAGGTCTCAAAGAGAAGTTGTCTCATAGTCAAGAGAAATCCCAGGGCCATTTAAAACCTTATACAATGTCCTATCCTCAGTATGAATGATAAAAAGTGTTTAAACCTCTGGTGTCACTATCTTTTATCTATTGTTCCCATTCGGTGGAAATTGGTTGAGGGCCTTGTTCCCATGTCATCACCCATTTGTATTCCCTCCCCCTTTGGTTTCTGTTGAGTCTTTGGAGAATGGAAATAGATTCATCTATATAAGATGAGCACACAGTTTGTGCATGATTAGTAGTGACTGTGTGCCAAGAATCCATGCAGATTAATCGTGCAGCCTTCCCAAATTTTTTAATTTTGGATTCTTTCTGTGCTAGCCCATGATGGTTGGATACGATGGTTGGTTCTTATAGTGGTGAGACCCAATTTTATTCTCATGTATGTTTTTTCGTAAATTTGAATGGATGACTACCCTTTTTACCAGAGATTCCATTCAGGCATCCCCCTGTTAGTGTCATGAGTCTGTCTTGGGAAAAAAATATAGGTTGTCTCTTATGGTGGGGAGCCTATTTTTGTCCCCCCGTATCAAAAAATCATATTTATACATAGTCTTGGAATGGAGGTAGGTAGTTGCATTCGAAGCTATCTAGCTACCAAAATCATCCTAGAGTACACTTTGGGATTGGATATCACCTAATGGTATAGTTAAAGTAAGGTAAGTGTAACCTTGTTCGAAGTTGTTGTTCGTTTTTGTGAATTCCTTGAGTCTTGTTCAGATCGTGTTTGAGAAGTTTCAAATTGGGATAAATTATGCATGTGAGTGATCATTGTAGTAATGTGGTGTAAGTTTTTTTGTGGGAGTAATCCTTCCTTGATTGATCATTGGAGGTGTTTTGGCCTTTGGGGGCAAAGCTTCACAAAGAAATACATCTTGATTTATGGGTTGGGTTTGGTTTTTGTATCTAGAATTGTTGTGGCTTTCTAGGGATATAATGTTTTCATGGTTGGTAGAATTTTCACATCCATGACTTTTTTTAAATTTATTTTTCATTTAATTTCAATTTTTTCTTTGTTTTTGGGGTTTCCCATTCTTTTTTAGGAAAGGGTGATTTTTCAGGATTTAGGCCAAAACGTGAGCCCATTTCTAGATTTAAAAACCAATTTGGTTTCTTTTATAACATTTTCATTTTTTAATATTTTGTGCCCATTCCAAATTCTAAATGGACTCCCTAGACCTATTAACACCACCATTGAAAGTTGGACCCTTTAGGAATCAATAATAATTGTGGATTTGTGTTTTTATTTAAGGGATTGGGCCTGCCCAGAAGCCCATTTCCTATTTTAGAAATGAAATTTTTTTACTTAATAACATTTTAATTTTTTAATTTATTTTGGTGATTACACCTCCCAATCGAAGAAAACCACCTAAGTCTCACCCCCATGAGCTATTTTTCCTCTTTGAAGCTCATATCCCTCGCAGATTAGGGCGACCGTTTGAAATAGTTGTCAAATCGACCAGATATGAAGAGTTAAAATGATTCTTTAACAACTCTCTCAATTTTCACTCTTTTCCCCCATTTAAGTCCCCACGCGACCAACTATGAATCCTTTGATCCCCCATACCAGTTTTGGTTACATGGATAATCATATGATTTTGGATTTAGGATGTTTTCTCCATGATTGCAGCATATAAGTCATTCTCTCTTTGATTTCTTCCCTTTCCTAGGGTTTCTTTCACACTTTCTAGATTAATAAAATTAACAGAAGTTAGGGCTAGTGCCTAGGTTCTAAATTAATGTAAATTGTGTAAAATATTGAGGTTTTAGGTTTCTTTTCACTTCATTAAGGTGCGGCGGTGGTGCAGTTGATGTTTCACACCAATATTTGAGGGTTTCAACACGTTCAGAAGGTGATTCCATGTGTAATCATTTATAGATGAGTTAGTTTTCTTGAATAACATATTTCTCATGTTCTTAATATTTTTTGTATGGTGTAAAAACTGTTTATGTTGTATTTGGTTAAGAATTTAATTTTATAGTTTCATTTTAGCTTGAAATTGTGTGGTTTTCATGTGTAACCCTTGGGGTATTGTTTGGGTGTGTTTTATAACATATGAAATTGGTTTAATAAATATTTTTTGGGATGAAAATTATTCTTTGGTAGGGTATTGGTGGTCCATTAAGATTTGATGTGGGTTTTTAATGGGTTCAAGGTGTAAAACCTTATTGTACTTCTTGAATGTGATTTTGAAAATGTATACATTTCATTTTGATCTTTTGTGGTGTTGTTTTGGGTATTTTTATAACACTTGGGGTGTAGTTTAATAAAAAAATGCGGGGCATCCAATTCATTTTTGAATTGGTATTGTTGTGATTTGTTCCTTGAAATGTGGTTTTGAAATGGGTTTTATGAGAAATGATTGGGTATACTCTTTATAATTGTCTAACGAATGATTTGAACGATTTAATGATTTATGTAAGCAGTTAATCCATATTGGAAAACTTTCATGGAGTGTGTATATTTTTAAATGGTAAATTATTAATTTTAATGGGGCTGTTTTGTATGTTTTTCCATCCTATAAATGTTTTATAAAAATGTTTGAAGGATTTACTAAAGTTTGTAAGAGATTTTCAACTGATGTGGGATGTTATGTGTGAGTGTGATGTGAAAAATGGATTTTGGTTACGAAAGCGGTAGTATGTAACATGTGAGTGGGATATTATGTGAGTTTTAATATATTAGAATGGTTTTATAAAATAGTTTAATGGATCATTGGAAGTGTTAAAGAAATGTAAAAAGTGTTGTGGGTGATTTTGGTGTGAGTCATATTTCTAATCAATTTGAATGAAAAATGGAATTTTGTGACTTGTGTGGTTACATGTTGGATGTTTGGTTAATTTTTGATGGGGAAATTATATTTTCATGAGAAAAGTATATTTCTTGACTTGTTGAACTTGTTTGAGCACTAAGGGAAAACATGGGTATCGAGGTGGGTGGACGTGTACTAGTATGATAGTGAATCCACGGGGGTTGGCTTCAGTTTCACATAGAAAGAAATACATTTTAAACTCTAAAAAACTATGATGTTGATTATTGGGGACCACTATTTTATGGGTTTTTCCCTACTAGTGGCTCGTGCACGAGAACCGATTTTAGTGACGGTTACTGTCACTGAGGTACGAGGTACCTGGGGCCCACAACAAGCTACTGCCTAGCGGTTATTTCCTATTGCTTGTGATAATTATATTCTTTATACATACCATTGGAATATGGTATATTTTCATGGAAAATGAAGTAGATTTTTCATTTATTTTAAAAGTGTCTCTTCTTTAAATTTTCCCACTTGATAATTGATTTTATTGTTGCATCTTTTAGAAATTATAACTAGAAAATACATGTTTTTGAAAACTTGCATGATTTTCATATTAGAATGTTTAACACATGGAATCTATTAGTGGTGGAATCATACTAGGTGTTCGCTCACACACTACTTACACCCTTGAGTGTAAGTAAACATGGTTATTTTTGTTTTCGGAGGTTGGGTATAGTTTTCAGTTCTAGTTTTTTGGGTTTCTAGCAGGTCCTTTGTGGTAAAGTCTTATGGATATGGCTTGAGGGTAGTGCCCCTTACCATGATGGTTATTGGGCTATTTAATTTTGGTTTTGTACCTTTATTATAGACTTTTTGAGTTGCCTTAAACTATGTAATTCAGTTCTAAATTATTGTAAAAGATTGTTCGATTTGAAAAATCCAGATTCGTTTTATTGGGTTCATTTGTTGTTTTAAGTATATAAACTATGGAAAATCGTTACCAATTTTCAGTTTATGATACCCAGGAACTGGTGCCAACCCATGGGGGGGAACACCCTTCAGGTCATGTCGCGGGACTAGTTTTTTGTTGGTTTTGGAGGTAATAAGATTTAGTTCATGAAATGGGCATTTAAAATTGTATATAGGCATGTATAACAATAATTTTTGTCAAATTGGAATGGGAACATGTTAATGGAGTGTTTAAGAATATTTATAAATAAAACATTTTAGTGCGGTTTGAAGAAAATATAGGACAAAATATAGAATAGAAAAGGCATATTTTTTTCATAAAACCAGAAATAACCCAATAAGGGTTTTCATGACTAAATTGGTAATTTAATAAAATTAATGGTTTCTTAAAATATATTATGTATTGAACCTAGAAGAATGTATAAAATTGGGATGTTCTCTTTAATCGGGCTTACTTATCGAGAGTATTTGAGAAAGCAGACTTTTTCAAAACAAAATCATGTATTTCCTATAATAGAAAGATGATATGATATTTATATATGATATTATAATATATAAATAGAATTTATAAGAATTAAGTAAAAGTGAAGAAGAGGTAAATTTGTTGATATATGTAGAAAGAGTAATTCGGTGGAAAAATTGGGCTTTGGATTGAATCCCTTAACCTTGTGTACAAAATGGTTATGCACTTGATCTTAATGTCATCAATAATAAAATTATGTTTATAAATTAACAATTTCAGAACTTTTCCATAATGTAATTTATTTATTATAATTTTAATAAGTTCATTTATTTCTTTTTTAATGATTTAAAATGTTCAATTTCATTATTCGGGAGTGCACATTTTGATTCCAATATATAAGAGTATGAAATCTCATGTAAAAGGGAAATAGATATCCCGAATTGAAGTTATAATTTATTAATTAAAATCCATATGGTCAAATAATATAATATATCATTTTTTTATATTTTATTAGGATTAATCAGTAGATAATATTTTAGTGATAATCATTTGGATTATCTTTGGCGATTTTTGCTCACAACAAACTTTTTTTGTTTCAATATTTAACATCATGTGTAAATAATGATTCCAGGATATTACATAGGATTTAATAAATATATAATAAATTTTTTAACAATAATACTATTTTGTTGACCTATCTTGAAGTCATTAATGGAAAATGAAACATTTTCATCCTTGATGATGAAAAATTAATACCACATGAACAACGTTGTCATTTCTAGAATAAAAGCAAGAGGAGATGGGGTTTAACGATGGATTATTCCATTAAAATTATTATGTTATATTATATTTAAGGTACTAGAGATTTCAGTCCATCTAGATGAGGGTATGTGATGGGAGAATAAAATAGTAAAGAGCTTAAAATGAAATTAAAAGAAAATGAATGATTAATTTAGATCTGGAATTTGTCCTCCTTGAGAACCTTATTTGGGAAATGTTTTAAGTTTATAATTATAGAAATAAATCATTGATATGGGGTAGAGGTTTGGTAAGATATATGAGTATAATTTTTAGAAGGATAAAATATTTAGTGGTGTGAGGAGAAGTGGTGGGGGGATATGGTATTTATAGGGGGAGAGGGGAGTTTTCACATTATTTAATTATTTAGTTTATTATTTAGGATTAAGACTCTGAATATTTTATGAATTATCACCAAATATAAACAAATAATTAAGTTATGTTATAGAATATGGTTCTTACATCATCTTTGACCCATGGAATATTGTATTTTACTTATAATGTATATATACCTTAAATTGTCATATTTTACTATTCTCCAAATATTCAACTATTTTAGAAAATTGCAAAATTTCACCAAATTTTTTTTACTTGTATAAATAAAAAATGAACACCATTTATGAAAGTAATTTTATAAATATGATAAATATATATTTTAATTAAAATCATCATTTACCTGGAAAATACCAATTTTATATTTATAACTGTATTTACAAAACATAAAACAATTAAATAAGGTCTCATATATTTATATTATAATCATATGATAACAAAATATTAAATCCTGATCACATTTTATGGAAATAATTTACTTTTGATTCATTTTATTAATTAGGAATTTATAAATAAATTTTTATAACATACAAAAAGACCAAAAATTAATTAATAATTTTCAAAACATTTATTTAATTATATATATATATATATAATTATAGCATACTTTAATTTATAAGATTCCTACATTTTATATATGCTTTCATGGGTGAGGTTACTATACAATTTTCTTATTTACAATTCATAAGAGTCATATTACTATTCTAAAGGTCAAGTTACTATTGAATAAGTATATGTTTCGTAACATCTATAAATACCTATTATTTCATTATTTCATCAATTATAAAGTCGGTATTATGTTCTTAATTTGTTTTATAGTACATGAAACAATTATAATAAAGGAATTTACATTGATAAAAATTTTAGTTCATTACATAAACACAAGTATATATAATATTTGCTTGAAATTTTTTGATATTATAAATTTTAGGATATAGAATGGTCTTTTGTTGGAACATTTTTACATGAAAAGGTTTGGGTGGAATTCATTAATTGATAAAATAACAACTATCTCAGTCACCCCACATATAAAAAGAATCACACCGTAATCATATTTTCACACTTTAAAAACCATTGGATTGAAAAATAAATAGTGAAAATAAATTCTCTAATACCCCATTTTTTTATGTACCACAATATTTGGGTAGAAATCCATCAAAATACAGACATTGGTATAATCCAAGATAAGATACATAATGTTAAGGCCACATTTTTCAATGAGAAGTTTTATTTTCATTCTTACACCACCCCCTTAAATTATTCAAAAAACAAGATTATATAAAATACATGGTATCTTCCATATAACAATTTTATTATGTTAATATAACAACATAGACCATTGTTTTATTCAATCAACTGGGTTACAAAATTAGCATTCATTTCTACATTAGACTGCCACCTCATGAACTAATTTTATTCATTCTTCCATTACGACCTCTCATAGTTGGGTATGATGATGTATCTAAAGTATATATATTATATTTATAATATAATTATATTTATGGAGTCATTATATCATATTTTTTTCTTTATATTACATAGGATATATCGAAACGTCACTCATTTGTATAGTAGACTATTTTCTCGCAAAGCAATGTGAATCATTTTTAGTAACACATTAAATTAAAGGTAATAATGGAAAATAAAATAGATATATATGATATAAATGAAACTATTATGATATTATTGACATATTTATCATTTTAAAAATAAAATATATCATTTTTATTTCTTACCTTTTCAGACACTAAAAATGTTATAACATTACCCATGTAGGTGTGGACTACAACATTCACGAAGAGATATGAATATATTTTAATCACCACACCACAAGTATATTAAATATAAAAATATATAAAAAAAATTTCTTCTATGTAGGATTTTATGATCATTATAGAAATGTGAAATATTACTTACCTCCTATCAATAATTATCACTAAGAAATGAAAATATTACTCATGCATACATACAACCTATCATCTCGATGATTGTATCGAACTTAATTTCGTGAAGACACCATTAATGATTGGTATTAATAAAATATATATATATAAATAAGATAATTATGTCATTAATATATTTCTGTAAATTTCTTCATTATGGGCTCTTTTTCCATAGTCAACCAACAGAAGTTATTTTTGATAGAGAAGCCAAATTTGGTAATAATGGACATAATGTAAAATTATTATCTTATTGTATATAACCTGGTAATAAAATAAATAAATGCAATAATACATTTTAAAAAGGTTCTCATGTAATCAAATAATTAATATAAGTTTATTATTCAGCGAGATAATTACACATGTGGCCAGTCAGACTCAAGGTAAGAGACATTGTCTCAATTTCCATTGTTAGAGGCATATTATAATTTTATATGTATTTATTATTTTATAAGACATTTATACAATCCAAATAACATTTCATATAATGAAGTTTTTATTCAAATTATATTTAAATATTTTTTAATATTATTATATACTAGGGATTATGATTCCACTATTTCCCAAGTGATAAGGGACTTCTCACCAAAAAATAAATCTTTAAATGTTTCTCAATCCAACTCATTATTTTTCATGTACATGGTTTAAAATGATTATATAAAAAAATTTATATTTCAAAAACTATTTAAAATGCTCATTTTATATTGACATATACATTTTTTCAAATTATTTTAACATGAATCTTTTTACATGTTTTACGCAAAACATTTTCCAAAACAACAAAAATAATTTTATTGTCGTAACAAACATGATGAAAATGAATTTTTCTATGGTTAGGTAAATTATTTTTTTTCAATATTTTTTTCATGATTTTTTGTTTTATTAAATGAGAAAAAACTCAATATATATTTTGGTATTTTTATATTCTAAATTTGTTTTTAGAAGAATTTCATATTTTAATATAAAAATGTAAATTTATTACATTTTTAAATGTATATTTAAAATATGTTTTTATTCAAAAGTGAAAGATAATATATTTTTTAAAAATTAAAGTACTTGAACATTATTTATGAGAATAAGGTGCTCAAAGATAGCATCAGGTGAGCATGTTATAAAATTTATGAGGGGTGTTCCTAGATACTTTTCTAATACATAGGCAATGGTCCTTCTATTAATAAGAAAAAAGGTTGGAGTTACCAAATAAATTCTCTGATGTATTTCAATGGGATAATGTTACTTATATCCTAGGTTTAAAATTTGTTATGAATGTGATTATCTATGTTACCAAGAAGTGTTTTAATTTTCATTCTATGATTTTTAAGGAATCCTTTTAGAAAAATGTATGCGTACTTTCATGTCAAAATGTTTTATTTCAGATACTCAATGAAATTTGAAGATAAAAGTAAATGTTACATTAGATTTTATTTTTTCACTATAATAATAGATTTCCTTCTTTTTTATGTCCCTTATTTCACTTTTCATTCTATTCCCACATTATTTAAATTTTTTTCATAGGATTTAAGAATTGGATAGAAAAAGGAAAAGTCCATGATGAATGTCGTGAAGGATTTTCATGAATAAAAATATATTTTTTTCAAATGTTTTATATGGTTCGAAAAATTGATTTTATTAAGAATGGTACACTTTATATTATACAGTTTTTTTTGTTTTGTGTTATAACGTAATTCTTCTGAACATTTTACCTATATAGATCTTAAAAATTTGGACAATGAATTTTTGATGTAAAAAACATGATTATGTATTGATTAAGGAGAAGTCCTTATATTTGGTATCATAGGTCAGTTTGTATAACATTAGAGTTTAGGGTAATGGTAATAGTATAAACATAATGGATTATACTTTATAGTTATGCTTAAATCATATAGAATATTTAGAATACCATATTGTATCATCAATGATAATTTTTTTTTTCAAAATAGGTGTCTAGAATAAAAATTGATAATATATAATGGAAATTCACCAAGAAGTTAATATCATTAAAAATCGGCATCCTAGGATGATTTCAATTGGAATAGAATAATTAGTTGCAGTTATGGACCAGATGACATAATCTATTACTGGTGGAGGTATACATGATAGATATGAACCTAATAATCTAGAAAAGGACATGTTAATATGGTATAATATAATGAGACAACATCCTCCATAATTCAATGGATCGTTTGATCCCCTAATAGCTAAAGGATGGATTATTGTACTGGAGAAGATATTTGATATCATTGGATGTTTGGGATATCAAATGGTAACACTTTCAATATATAATTTTTAAGTTGAAACTAATTGATGGTGGTATTTAGTTAATAATACCAGAGAGAAAGATGTCTTTGATTCAAGAAAATTGGAAAAAATTAAGTATTTTTGTTAAGTAATATTTCCCAATGGTTTTTAAACTCTTGTTGGAAAAAAATCCTATAACAGAGATAAAATTTAAATATTCTATAACTACATAGGAACAAAACATCACAAGATTTTCTTGGGTTTTTCCGAATTTTATTTGTTAGAATGATGGGAATATTAATAGGAATTTCTCATGGTTAAAACCATGTTTATGAATATCATTTTACAGAAAATAATTTAAATGTAATGAGAAATTTGGTTCGTTGTAATGAGAAAGTTGATATAGTGTTATATAAAACATATGTTCCTCTAGATTACAACAATAAGAAAAGGATCAAGGTGGTAGTTAAAAATGAATCAAATAGATAATAATTCAAAATGTTATCCCCCAGAATGTTCCAATTGTGGAAATGTTTTTTATCATGGAATGGTTGAAAGGATTCAATAAGTGACTTTTGTGTGTTCATTTCATCAAAATTGTAAATGATTGTAAATAAAATACTCCAATAAAACTAAATAATGTAGTATTTGATATCCATATGGTGGTGAGGTATTTTAGTTTTAATGAGTTGGGTTATTATAATAACATTTGTGTGGATTTTATTTACATGATAGAAATCATCCTGATATAAAAAAGACAGGTATAGCCAAGTCATTTTTTAATAATATGATCGATCATTGGTTGTCAAATGATGTTTTGAATGTTATGTTACATGATTTTTCAAATTATTCCAATACCTAGTTTGACTCTGAATCTTCATATTTATTCATTTATGAAAAATTATCATGTAAAATGGGAATATCACCAAATGAAAATATTATTGAACATTTAATGAAAAATCTACGTGTAAATATTAAATAATACAACATTTATAGTAATATTTCTTTTTTTATTAGTGGGATAATATTTACTTGAAATTTTATAAAACTCCCCATAGTGGAGTTTTATATCATTCTTGGTACGCATTATATTTAATTTATCATGGTAAAATATGTTGTAGATATAAGAATTTTTGGGTAAATGATTCTATGCCTTTGATAACTTACCAAGAATCTATGAAATATTTTATAGGTGGTAGTGAAAGTTACCTAGTTGATTTTGTTGAAGAGAAACAAAATATTCAAATTAGTTATGATCCTGTAGTGAATGAATTCTTGGATATTTTTCTAGATTATTTTTCTCTTTTTATTATAGATAAAGATGTTATGTTTACTAATGACATAGTTTCTAATGTATATCATATTTCTAAACCCCCATATGAAATAGCTCAAGTAAAACTTTTATAATTAAAAAACAATTAAAATAATTTTTAGATAATGGTTTTTTTATCCAAAGTACATCCATAAAATGTTCTCATATTTTGTTTTTCAAAAAGAAATATAGTCCACTGAGACATTAAATATACTATATTTCTTTAAATAGCATCATTTTTAATGAAAATTATACATTTATTCTTATCAATGACTACTTTTCTCACCTCTAGGGAGATCAATAATTTTTGAAGTGGGGATTATAGTGTGGGTATGATCATTTGAAATTGAATAAAGATTAAATACTAATGACTACATTTCAAATATGATATGGGATCTTTGAGTTTGTAGTTATGTGGTTTTGTTTTTCTAATGTTTCTACTAAATTTATGGACATTGTGAATAGAATTTATCTTCAATTTTGTTTTTTTTTTCAAAATATTTATTGATGAAAATTTTTATATTCTAAATTTGTAGTGGAACACGAAATAATCTCATAGATTGTTTTGAAAATTGTAAAAGAAAAGATGTTATGTGGGATGTTTACTAAGGTGAATTCTGGTTAAAACAAATTTTTATGGAAATATTTTTTCTAAAGATGACTTACGTATTTTCATGTCGAAAAAGGTTTTTGAAGAATGGAGAAGACCCAGAATTATTATGAAGATTCACAATTTTCTTTGATTAGAAGGTTACTACTAGTGGTTTGTTGAAATATTTTCTCAGTTTTCTATCTATTAAACTATGTTAACATGAAGTGGATTTAAATTCTTTTGTAAAAAATAATTTAAAAATTGTTTTCTATGACAAAAATAAGGATTACCAAATTCTATAGTTTATTCCTTCACATCCATAAATGTAGAAATTTTCATCTATAGTGATGCTTCATTTAATGAAAATTTTTATTTCCTTGTATATAATGACCATGTAATTTCTTATACATCACAATAAGTGAATCCTCAATAGTTAAATTACCGTTCAATGATATAAAATTATTTATTTTTGGTTTCGATTTTAAAAATTTTGAGTCATCATATCTATGCAGTAAACTGTGAAATATATACTAATAAAAGAAAAATTAAAGGGTTTATTCAATAAAATTAATTAAACATATGATAGAGAAAATGGAATTTTCTGATTAAGGATCATGATTTCATGATTCATTTATATCCTGGAAATTAAAAAATGTTGATAATGTTTTGAGTTAAAAAATTCTTTATCCAATATGTTATCATTGAAACATTTTACATTTGATAATGATTTTATAAATTTGTTCATAGATGTTAGGGATGCAGGGACATTATCTATTCCAATTATGATTTTAGTTCAGTCTTCATTGTCAGATGTAAATAAGAATGATCAAAAGGATAATAAATCACTACAGGAAATGATATAATATATTAATTATGGTATGTTTCCTTATTTTTGTATTTAATATTATGGTGACTTATGATTTTGAAAGATATAATATATTCTTTTTGATTCCTAGTTGAGGAATGATTTGTTGTATGAAACTCATGGTTCACTATTTTCCATTCATTTAGGAAGAACACTGATGTATATAAACCTATGAGAGTACAACTAGTGGAATCTAATGAAATAAGATATATCTGAAATCATCGTGTAGTGTTTTACATTTCAATAATTTAAATAAAAATGATAATTACTAAAGGGAATGCATCCAAATTTTTGAGTGTCAGAGTGGAAATATGAATATATATCAATGGATTTCATCATATGATTTCCAAAGACATCTTGAAGAAATAATACATTTTTGGATATTGTTGATCTATTATATAAATTATCACATTTTCTTCACATTAGGGATGGAATGTATTTAGATATTATTTCTTGACTATATATAAAATATTTGGTCATGTTATATGGATTTCCTCACTTCATTATATATGGACTTAATATAAGGATAACATCTAATTTTTGGAAAAGACTTCATAATTAATAGGGTTATGAATTAAATGTAGGTTTAGATTTTCTAACACAATCTGATGTAAAATAAAAATAAACAATTCAGACTATAGAATATATGATTATTTATTGTTTAATTTATTATATGGGAAGTTGGGATCAATATCATTGTTTTTTTGAGATTTTGTATAATAACTTTATTTATTCTTGTTTATAGACAGATCCTTTTATGTCATTATATTGAAGTGGTTTTATAAACCATCATTCTATGATGATTTAAGAGAGGGGAAGTTGTTGAGACTGTATTTGGTAAAAAAATTATGGATAAGGTGTAGTCGATCTATTAATATATAAGGGTAGTTCAGATAAATAATAAAAATTATATGCATAACAAGTGGAATGAACTCTCTTTTGAGGTAGGTGATCATTTATTTCTCAATGTTTCTCTATAGAAAAGTGTTATTAATTTTAGTAAGAAAGGGAATAAAATATCATGGTTTATTTTACCATATAAAATCCTTGATAATGTTAGACCAGTTTTCTACATAGTTTATTTTACTTTGTGATTATCCCATATACAAAATTTAATTCATTTTTTAATGTTATGAAAATATATGTCAGATTTATCTCAGGTTTTGAGTACTATTGTAGTTTAGTTGGAAGATAATATTTCTAATGACTAACATCCAAATTATATTCTTGACCATTGGGAAAAGGATTTGCCGAATATGTTTATTCACCTAGTTAAGGTTTAATGGAAAATATATGCCTAAAGAAACAACATTATGATATGAAAAATTTTATTAAATAAATATATCTCCACTTGTTTAATAAGTGAATACAATTGTAAGGATGAAATTTATAAAAGGGGTGAAATTACAAAAACAATTTTTCATTATAATAAATAATTTTCATATTCATAGATAAAAAATATATAGGTATATTAACAATAAAAAAATTAAATAATTTTTATATCAAATGGAAATAGTTTTAACAGAACTCTATTATTATATGGGATTTATTTAAAATTTTAATTTATAAAATCTATAGCATGATTTAAATAATGATAGTTTAATTTTTGAAATCATAAAATTTAAATTTATCTATCAATTGTTTTTTGGAATTGATTAGAAAATATTTATTTTTTAGTGAATAGTAAGAAAACAGATTAGTATAAATAAATGCTTTTATATTTATTAAATTATGCAATTTACAAGAACAAAAAAGTTTTCAATATTATTTTTTGTAAAAAAAAGTGTTATTTAGTTACATATATTCCACATTATTTATTTTTAACCCACATTATATTGGTTTGTAGTATTATATTATTTTTTGGTATAAAAACTGGTTAAAAAACAATTTCAAAATTAATAATATTTTCCCATTATAATTAATAAAAATAATCCCTAAATGTAAATTAATTAAATTAAATTTATATATTGTATATTTTTAAATATTTATATAGTTTCACTCAATTATTATTATTATTAGTAATAGAGTTATATTAGATCATATTTTTCTAAAAAATACTCAACATAAAATCCTGCTTTTTCCTGAGGTCATGGGGTTTTTGATAAATTGATTTTGACAACTTCATTTAATTGAAACTGCTAATGTGGATTATTTATTTTTAATAATAATAATTTATATTTTATAACAAGTCAAACATATGTTTTGACTAACATGAATAGTGAAATGAGTAAAAAATAATTACAATGATTAATGTAAAAAATCGATTTATCGGTGGTTAAAATAAACATATTACGGTTTAAATAACATGAAAAAATTTTCTAAAAAATTTTATATGGAATCATTTTTAAAATATCACTTACAATATAATGAATTTTCCATTAATTTATCCTTGTTACAATAATAAATTGTGGGTTTAATTCAATCTTTTAAAAAGTTACTAGTGCACCACTTCCCCAACTTTTAAATGGCCACCCTCTCTCAACCTCCCTTCACATGTTAAAATACATTAGTTCAGGGACTAAATGACCAAATTACTTCAATAATTCCCTCTACTAATCATAGAATACTTATTTTCAGAATAAATTTATCCAAGGGAGGAATTTGGTAAAACCTGAGAGATGTTAATCGTAGAAGAGGTATCATTTTTTGAGGAACATTTTTTACTTATTTCATAACCCGATTAAATTTTTCATAAAAATTATTTTAAAACATACTCAATATATTTGATATACAAAAATGTAATTATAATTATAAAATTATCTAAATCCCATCTCTCTTCCAAAAAATGGGTAGCGAACTCATTATTCATGTGTACAATAGAATACCACCTCATGAATTGATGTCATTTGTTTCATCCATTAACACATCTCAGAGTTGGGTACGATGTATGATAAAAAGTATATAAGTGATATTTATAAAATAATTATACTTCTTTAGTAATTATATCATATGAAATTTCTTAATTTCCATTCCATAGTGTAAGATATAATGTTTTTGTGTGTAAAACGAACTATCCTCTCCTGAAGAAATGTGATAATTTTTCACTAATGCTTTATAGGGATAGTAGTAAGGGTGAAAATAATTAATATATATGATATTAATGAATAAAGTACATATTAATCAAATATATATCATTTTTAAAAGATAAAATATCATTTTTATTTTTTCACCTTTTCATCCAATACAAAAGTGATAACGTCATACGTTTATGTGTTGACTACCACCTTCATAAAGTTATGTTACTCTCTTTTCATCCTCCAACCAAATGGATGATATATAAATGTATATTTAATGAAATAATATGTTATATATTGAAATATTTTAAATTTGTAAAATATTACTTACCTTTTTTCAATAATGATCATCGTGAAATGGAAACATTACTCAAGGGTATGTAAGAACTACCCTCTCCATGATTGTATCATATTCCATTTCTAAAAAAAGTTATTTTTGAATTTTTTTATAAGTATAATTTGTGAATAATTATGATAATTATTTCAGGATTATTTTTCTTTTTATGTTTTAATAATGTACTCTTTACACATAGTTAGATTACTAATGTCATTTTTGATACCAAAGCTGAATTTTTTCAAAACATCCAATGTAATTTTAATAGATTATGTAATTATATATTACATGGAAATAAGTGTAACAAAATTAATAATTATGTATAATTTTTTTCTCAAGAATTTAAATAATTAATGTGTGTTAATTATTCAAGAAGACAAATATAGATGTGATAATTCTTAATCAATGTAGGTGACGTTGTCTCAATTTCTCTTTGATGAGGAATATTTTGATGTTATAAACAATTATTATTTTTTAATGTGTATATAAAGCCCCTTTGACATGTTATATCTTGAATTTATTTTCTATCATATTATTTAATGTTTTTTTGAATGTTATTATTTAATGGGGACTATCGTCTATGTGTTTCCCACGTGATAAAGTACCTTTCTTTAAAAAATATCATATTTAAAAATTTTCTATTATAACTCTTTATTTTATAAGTCTATAATTTTAAAATGATATAAAAAATTATAAGAACCAAAAATATATATAAAGTCAATTTGGTCTCACTATTTAATTTATTTTCAATATTTATTTGATGGATTATTTTTATGTGTTTATACATAATGTTTTGACCAATATTAAAAAAGTTCAATTCTTATCATACGTGATGAGAATGACTTTTTTGGGGGAAGTGGACATTATTTTATTTTAGGATTCCTATGAAATATTTCATGATTTCTTAAAATAATAAAACAATATAATTTTTCATAAATACTTATATTCAAAATGGGTTATTAAAAGAAAAGGATATTTTGATATCCAAAAGTGATTTTCTTTCGAGATAAATTTTTTTTAAAAAATTATTAATAATGGAAAAGACAAAACATAAAAATGTATTACTGATGACAAATAACATGAGAATTATATTAGATAAAGAATTTTAACCAAATTGAATATAATGAGCTCATTATATCTTATACTATGTGTTTTTCTAATATCGTTAAGTGAGACCATTATAGTTTAAATAATGGGTGCATCCAGATATCACTCTAATGCATATGGTAATATTTTTTTATCTAAATAGTAACTAGGGATTTATTTTACAAATTTTTTATACAATTGATTTAACAAAGATCTAGTTAAATATAAAATATATTTAAAATTGGTTATGAATGAGATTCTCTATAATAAAAATAAGTGTTTTTAATTTAATACTATGTTTTTTAGGGCTTCCATTGGGAAAAAGTGTTTTTTCATGCAATTTTTTTTTAAATATGTTAAAAGAAAATTTAAGATAAAGGTAAATGTTAAATGTGATTACATGTTTTCACCAGACTAATTTTTTTTATTTACATTCCCCTTTCTGATCTTTTTGTGCTCATGCAATGTTTTTGAAATGTTTGTTCATAGGAATTAATAATGGGTAAGGGAAAGTAAGTGGTAATGCTGATTCTCATGATGAGTTTTCATGAATTGAAATCATGATTTATTTAAACAGTTATATATGGTGTATAAAATGGATACCGAATGGCAGTGTCCATATTTTATTATATGGTTTGTTTATGAATGAGTTATGCCAATATTCTCTATAATTGTAGACCTGAAAGTAACCTCATATATAAGAGAATGAATTATTTCATTAAAATTCATGATAAAGTATTTTTTAAGTCCACAATACTTATATATATACTTCCAATTTGATATGTAATATCATGAATACATAATACTTCTTGTTATTCTATAGATTATTTTTAATTATCTAATCAGAAGTAATTTTATATCAAAATTTCAAACTACTAAAAAAAATTATAATTAAATTTATTTTCTATAACTAATAAAAATATGGAATTTATCAGCGCTATTAAAGAGAATTAACAAAATTAGAAAATTGATGTTAATTATGGTGAAGTTAAGGGGGTGATTCCATTTTATTAGCACTCAGAAAAGAACAGATAAAAGACCCTTTTATCAGTATTAGAAAATAATTGAGAAAATTAAAAAAAATTAAAAAAGATTAAAAGAATATATAATGCAGGGCGGTGCTTTTAACAGTGATTGACCCCCTATCAGCAACAGGAAACCCCCCCCCCCACTCTCCCATGTGCTTCCCTTGCTTTCACATTCACCACATGCCCGTGCACCCCTCCCTCATTCTACTCGAACTCGAACCTAAGAACTCCCCATTGCGCACCTAGACCTTTTCCAATAATCTATTTAGTTTTCTTATCTATTTAATGATATATCTATATATGTATATAGTTATATTTATTCATATATTAATACATATTCATATTAATATACATATATTAAGTTATATAAGTACATATAAATTTATTCATATATAAATATATATATATATATATTGATTTATATATTAATATATATTTATATTTATATATATAGTTATATTTATTGGTATATTAATGTAGATTCATAATAATATAAATATATTTAGTTATATTAATACATATATATTTATTCATATATTAATATATATAAATATATTCATATATTCATATATTTTTATTTTTATTTACATATATATATAGTTATATTTATACGAATATTAATATATAATCATATTAATATAAATATATTCGGTTATATTAGTACAAATATTTTTATTCATATTATATATATATTCGTATATTAATTTATATTTATATTAATTTATATATATATTTTTAGTTATAATTTTTATTCTTATATTTTTATGTATATTAATATATATTAATAAGATTAGTTTTAAATACATTTATAAAACATTTCTTATTATGTGTGTTTATATATATAAAAATAAATACGTCCGTACATATATACATCACCCGCAAACACAAACACAAACACAAACACACACACAGATATATATATATACGAATAAATATATGTATATGTGTATTTATATTTTTGAGGCCATAAAATGTTAAAATGACCATAAATTCTAATCCAGAAGTCCATTTCAACTCCACAACAAGTCAAATCAATGAAAATGAAAAAATATCTGATATGATATATGGTACATTCTTAGCAGACATCTAGAACAAATGTTTTACCTATTTGAATGTTAAAACATCGGGGGTATCCCAACTAAAAACACAGTTTTGGTGGTCTTATGGGCCTTTTTGGGCCTCAAAATATATTATAGAAGCTTTTGTTGGGTTACTAGCACGTAGAACATGTAGCAAGATTTGATTTGACATGCTATTGTCCTCAAATATACACCTTGAACAAATGTTATTTCCATTTCAAGATTGTATTATATTTTCAACTTATTTTAGATCTATTTTTTTTGAATTGTTGTGTCTTCAAGTTGTTCTTAATAGATTATTAATAGATGATAATTAGAAAATTATTAATTACTAATATTTTTTTAAAATATTTTAAATCCATTTCCATTAAATTTCATATATATTAAATGTAATAGTCTATTTATACTTATCCAAAACATATTTAAAATATATGTATTGTATTTATATATATATAAATATATTTATATAAAAATATATTATTTTTCATGATTTTTATTTGAAATATAAACGTTATCAGTGCTAGGTAAAAGCGCAGATAAATCCCCCCATCCTCGCTTTTATCAGCGCTACTAAAAAAATCACTCATTAAAGGTCACTTTTAACAGCACTTTTTTAGTGCTGATAAAGCCCCCCCATTTTCACATATTTTTTTATCACTAATAAAGGGTGACGCGATGAAAAACTATTATTATGCTAGTTAATAGGTTGTGTTAATTATTATTTTTATTTTATATTATATTGATTATGTGTGTAATGATTTTTTATTACATTAGATTATATGTAATTTTTTTTGTTTTAATTTTTATTTGATACAGACAATCAGCTCATTGATTAATTCTCACTTCAATGTGATAATCATTGTAAGGTATGGTAATTTAAAATTTTAGTCATTTGAAAATATGACATTTTATAAACCTGAATTATTTTATGAGGTGTATTTAATAACCATTATTTATGTCATGTCATTAGTCTATTTATATTCATGTAATTAAATGTTTCATTTGATGTAATTATTTTCATATGAATTATAATTCAAAAGATACCAAAGTGGTAAGTGATTGAAGTTTCAATCTAATTTTAATCTATATTATTTATACTTGAATTTAATATAAAACAAAATTATTTGATAATTTAATAATAAAACTATTTAATTTTATACTATTATGGCTATTCATGATGTTTTTATGTAATAGTTACATTTCTCTCCCTTTTATACTAAATATTATAGATATTGTTTTAATAAAATCCAACAGTATGTCTCTCTTTTGTTGAATGTAATTTTATTATATATCCATATTTCTTAAAAACGTTTTGAAACATGATTTACTATTATTTTATAGTTTCAGTTTCATGCCTAATTTATTGTTTATTAAAAAAATTAAAATGAATATACATGTCATTTTCTAGACAAGGTACTATTGACTTTTCTTAGAAAAATGAGTAAAAAATAGTTTTTAACATAATGCATATTAAAGAAGAATTCCGACCATCATGAACAACCATATATATAACACATCCTTCAAATGATTATAAGGATAACTTTTTAATGATTTTTTCCCAATATTTTGTATACTTATTACTTTTTAAAATGGATTTCAAAGTTAAAAGGATATTTTCATTAAAAAGTTTGTTAATGAACATTTTGTAGTATTTTATTCTCAATGGAAACAACCATTTATTTTATATATAATTAACTTTAGATATTATCTAAATATATAATTCTTATTCTTTATCTATAATGTTTTTGATTAGTTAGTCTATTGAAATTTTTGATATTCTCTTACTCAAGTAATTGTCTTAATCATTAGCATTACATTGAAATATTAACTTTCTAGTGATCATTAACCAATAGATTCCCCTAAATATACATAAAATATATGATAGATATTCTTATTAAAAAACCATATATCATTTATATATATGGAATTTTACATTTAAATATATAGTATTGATTGGGGAATTATTGGTATTCCAAATACATTATTCAATGTGGACATTTATTATAAAGAATATTGTTCAGGAACTGAATCGATCCTTCAATATATGAGGAATGTCTTAGACATTAGTGATGGGTGGGGATAGGTATTATATATCCCCCAAATGAATTTAGTGTCTCATGAGTAAAATTGGAAAGCTACCATTAAATAAGAATTTAACAATAGTTTTACACCTTCATATTAATGGTCTTTATGGTATTGATATCTATATTTATGAAGTAATGACACCAAATTTTTCTAATTTCCTATAAAAATATTTATTATTATTATTATCCATGAGAATAATTTATGGACATTATATTTGGATTCATTTTTTGTTAAGGTTATTTATTATATGGAATGTGGGTTGAGTTATTTACCATTCCATATTTATTACATCTTTTTAAATCATGATAGTCTTGTTGTTGATTGAATGGAATGTATCCTAAGATATTTAAATTTATATTTTGATTATGATTTATTTATTGTTATTTATTTATTCATGATATCTTCCACATTTTATAACTCTTACTGAGAATCTGATCTCATCCTTATTTTTTCCTATCCATATGACATTAAGAAGTAATTATTTCATGAGATCAAGGATTGTGACATTTTATATTCCATATATTTTATTTCATGTTTTCAAATATAATTAAAAACTCAAGTATTAATCTTGTTTTAATAGACTAAAAGTTTATTTGGCCCCTTAAATGCATTCAATTTCTTCTAGGTCAAATTTAATTATGAAACCACTAATTCTAGACTATCGGGTTGGGATTTTATATTCTCTACCCTATGGTTCACAATTCATCCAAAAGTTTCTTGGTAGGTAGATTCAATATTACATCTTCTTTATAGTTGAAAATATTTCATCTCTATATTTATATTATAGATATTATTTAAATAATTATATTAGCCCTTATATAATGACTTCTTTGTTTAATTTTTTTATTGAAATTGACAATAATTAAAATCATTAATAATTATTTTTTAACATTTTTGAACCATGATTTTTTTTGAATTTATATAAAAATTTCTGAAAAAATATCTTTTTAATTTTATCTACATGAATGCATTTTTCGTCATTTTATAAGTTCTTTAATATCATTATTCCATTCCATTTTTTCTATATTTACCATTGAAATTTGTACTCTAATACTATTGTGAAAATTTTATTTTAAACATATTGGTTATTGTTTTTGAATAATAAATAAATGAATTTCATTACACTTATATATATTTCTATATTCCAATCCACATTTTTTATACATAATATCATTTATTTCCATAGATTAAATATTTTAAATTTTTTTTAAAATTAATTTTTTTAATTTTCCTTTATCACTCCCGTGAAATGGATTTTATATTGAATTTTTTTTTCAATGATAAAAAAATATGTATGAAAATTACAAATATAATTTTCACTCCATTTGTTTCTAATATTATATAATATCCATTTCATTTGAAGTTTCATTTCTTTTATTAGTCTCTAAAATCACTAATTATTTTTTTTATTTTGGGATATTTAATTTTTTTCTCTCAAATGATTAACCACTTGATCCTTTCTTATGAGATACCATTCATAAATGTTATATAACTCATCTTATTATAAACATGTTTTTCTTCTATTTCAATATCCTCTAATAATTAATTGTTTCACTATGGATATTCTCTAACAATACCATCCATTTTATTTTAATAGGTGTCTTATGAAAATATTTTTTTCAAATATTCTTGAAAAACATTTCATTATTAGGTTAATTAATCTTTTCTAAAATTCTGAATGTTTTCTTATTTTGCACACATAATCTAGTACATATTATCTTTTTATTGATAGTAATATAAATATACTACCCTATAATGAATTGGGTAATGTTTTATATTTCATCATATGTTAATTAAGAGAATGCAGAGTAAACATAATCCACAATGGGAATCTACACATTGGGTTATTTTATCTTCATAAAGATCCATGACATATGCATATGCGGTCACACATGATGATTTTTCACATTATTATCAATATATGATCCAATTAATTTATATTTATTTCTGGAAAACCTTACATTATGAGTCACTAATTATGATCCTTGTTGTATTTGTTAGGATTTTTGTAATGATATTTCTATTTAGTATAATTATGTTTTCAAATCCATATATTTATCTTATACTAACGTATGATCTTCGATTTATACTGTTAATATTTACCCTTATTAAAACTTTCAGCCAACCCTTCTCATATTTCCATTTATATACATTATATAGAGGAATATTTCATATGAAGTTTCTATATAGATATCATGTGTGGTAAATTAAATGGGAGTTGTTGATGATTTATTTAAAAAAAATCCATGATTTATGAAAAAGTGTCTATCTGGTTAGAATTATATGGATTTTCTTACCTAATCATTTTTTTAAATAATCTAAATCTATGAATTTAAAAGTTATTGTGTATATAATTGACTAAATATTTTTTATTTATATTTAATTTTTAGATTTCTAAGTTAGGATTTCTTCATAGGGTATTAATGTCAGTACGTTAAGATTTTTTTGAACTAGATCAATGAGTGTGGGTAGTTAGTATAAGATTATTTCATATATATATTTATAGGATTCTATTTTTTCAAAATAGTATAATTTAATTGTTTTAGATACCATTGTGGCTTAATAATATTAAGTGTTATCATAAGTATAATGGCATAAATATAACTTCTATGGTCTTATGTGATTACATTATAAGGTGATTAATGATATTTTATAGAATTTTTGTTGTTTTAGGTAGAATATATTATTGTGGGGTATATAAAGCTTTGGTTTGATATGTAATTTATGGTTGAGGTAATTATAGTTAATGGAGATAATGGGTTAATTGAGTTTGGTAATATATAATGAGATACCCTATTAGAATGTAAATCAATTTGATATTAAGAATAGTTTTGTTATTTTAAAAATATATGAATATCTTTTTGGTAGTATATATGATTACGATTTATATATTGATTTGTATGTGATTAATCATGGGTGGGTATAAAGGTAATGTTTAATTCTAAGAGGACCCTAAATTTTTTGTTTGGAATGAAGTGAAAAATATCTGGAGAAATTTAAATTTAGCTATTTATATGGATTAGGTTATTGATTTTAATAGGTGAAAATTATGGAAGCCTAAGTTTAACATAAATTAAAATATATTGGTCCAATTATTTCGTTGTTGAACTCAATTTATAATGTGTTAAAGTAATTGTGTAAAAAAAATAATAGACTTAACATTTATTTTCATATAATTTTTATTTTTGATTAATACCCTTAACATTTTTATTTTATTATTTGGTTGAGTAAAGAATAACAAAATTTAAAATGGAAATGTTATGTCTCTTGAAACTCTAAGATAATATTACCAATTAAGGATTAATATTTTTCACAATTGGTTGTCACTAATAAAATATAATCATATGTTTATTATGAAAGAAAAATTAGTTTTTACCCCTTATAAAATAACGTGGTTGATTTTGGATTTAAAGTTATTTAATCTCTTATTAATATACAAAAACAAACTCATATCTCTTCATATGCTAGAGAAATTAAAATTGTGAGGACTCTATTTGTTGTATGGGGTTAGAATATAAATCTTCTAGAGTTTAATATGTCTTTTCCTATTATGTAACAAGTATGATGACCAGAATGAGTCGTTTAAAAAATCCATGTAAAATGATCTATGATATATTTTATCATAAAAGATGAACGTTACTTCATTTTTTATAATATAATGTAGAACTTCATAATAAAATTAAAAATAATAATAAAATATCATGTATATAAAAAACAATTAAAATGAATTTTTTAAATGTTATTTTTATAAAATTGATATATTTATAAAATCAAGAGTTATAATACTAATAAATTGATAAATAATAATTTCTTGTACATTGTTACAAAAATTATAAAATGATATTAAATTTTTTTTTTGAAGAGAATTGTTTTTTAATGTGATGTGTATTAATTATCTTAAATTAAACATAAAAATTTTAAAGGATAACTATAATATAATGTTTCAGTAATGAAAATATAGATTAACTCTCATTTAATAGGTAATTAATTTGAAATTATTGTATCATAACATATTGTTTAAAAGTATATTCCAATAAACGCAGTTTCTAAAGTATTTTATGTTTAACACTAAATAAATTCATAAATAATTGATTGTGAATTTTTAAAAATTAACATCAACTTGATATTTTATTGTTGAAATTAACTTAGAGTGTAATGTTGGGATCTTTCTAAAATGGTTAATTTTTTAGTGAATAGAAAAATTTATGTTTTATCGAATATCGTAACTTTTATAACATAACCATTATATAAACATAAATTTATAATTTATTAAACTACATTGTAGGCCAAAAATGTATTTAACATGTAAAATAATGTATTTTTAAAAAATATTTTCAATTTAGAAACATATTATTGTCATTTACAATTATTTTATGAATTTAGAAACCTATGATTGGTATTGAGGAAGTAAAGTAATACTAAATTCTATTAAAAGTAATGTTTGGTCCCTTTATTGTAATTAAATATTAGAAATATTAAATCTTGTTTTTTATTGGGTTTAAAATTTTATAACCCTCCTTTTTAATCCAAAAAACAACAAATATCAATTTTATCAATATTATTAATAATTGTTTAGTTAAATATTTATTTTATGGTTAAGATATTTTTAAGAATTTTATTTTGTGCGAGTAATTATATTGAAGATAATTTATTATCACATTTTGGAATTCAAGATTAAAAAATTTATTTTATTTTATGATTTATAATAATAAAAATTAGTTTATAGATTTAATTTAATTTTTAGGAATAAACATCATCAAAAATGGTAAATGTTAGCCACCATGGTAAAGACTAAAATGAGGTAAATTTGTTAAATACAGTGACAAAAAGACAATATATCACCAAAAAATTTCCTTAAATTAGTTTATTAGATAAATATTGAACACCCATTAACCATTTTTAATTGTATACATTTTTATCTACATCATGAATATGAATGTCCTTTTATATTGATAAATAAGTATTTACAAAAAAATTCAACTCTTGTAACTTATATATGGACCCATCATCCACTCATTAAATGATACACCTAAAATTATAATTATCTTCCATAATCACCTCTATATAAATCTATAATAATATCTTCATATATTATCAATCCCTTGTTCTCATGAGAATTCTAAAATTTCTTCCAAACTAAGAAGGCATCCGAGAGGAGAACTGATTTATTCATTATAAGTATAAATATTATTATTAATCATCTTCATTTATATTATTTACTCAAAAATTCTTAATTATGATTTATATATCTAATTTAATAGTAATTACTATACAATATTACATTAATGTTTATACTATACAAAAATCAATTTATAACAATACTCCTCCATCGACTATATAATATTTTTTTAGGTCAGTTTAACAATTTAAATAAATGATTATATATATTTTTATCATAGATGATTGAAAACATATAATTATTTTAATATAATGATAATAATATATACATAATTTTTATAATGTTAATATTAATATTTAACTCAATATTAATGTCCACCTTTGAATTGTTATAAATTATCGAAACTAGCATGTTATGGATTTCATTTAAGAAAACAATAATTGAAAATCTCATGCAATTTACAGAACAAATCATAAATTATTCTGGATCATATATTACAGTACCTTGAATAATATGGATATGGGTAACTCATGAAGATTCATTGATTATCATAACTTTAATATTGAAATAGGATTGGAATAGTTAAAACTACTAACACCGATTATAAATATTAACAAAAAATATGTAATATCATTATAATAAATGAGAACAAAGGATTAAAATAAAAGTTTATATACATGAATATGGTTTTGAAAAAATTATTAATAGATAATTTTTATTATAGATAAGGTTTTCTCTCGTTTTTGTTGAAGATTATCCAATTTAGGGGTTCTTTATCTCATCTCTTACATTTCATGAAATATATCTCAATTTATGAACCTATTATTTTTATTTTAAATGATTTATTAACTGTAAATATAACTTATTTAATCATACATATATTTTTATTAATGTTATCTAAAAATATTTTGTTTTTTGATCTCCCTCTACGTGCTTTTGATACATATTTTATGGTTTTCTAAAAAGTGATGTTGAAATCATTTTCATTTTATTGAGTTATATCATTTATTCATTAACACGAATACACTATGATAATTATCATTATAACCTCTAATTTTTTTGAGTCATATTTTAAATTATGTTATAGAGATTTATATTTCATACATGTAATAAATACCATGATATATTTTTTCATCACATTTTAATATATTGGTGAGGGTTTACATTTTAAATATATGATGTTTTATCGTATTAATATTTCATATAAAATTTTCTCTTCTATTAATCAAATTGAAGTAAATTGTTTTTACATTAATATTTTACTTCCATTTTAGAAAAATTAATGATATCATTTCTTTTCCTATGTATTTATAATTCATACATTACTTTTCCCGTCATAGTTTTCTATATAATTTCACATTAAATTAGATATTATTTATCACTATGATACTCTCCAGAAAATGTGTATGATATTTCTCTCTTGAAACCAATATATTTTCATTTTGTCTAATTATTATATGAGTTTAAATTTCTTCTTAACCGTTCACTACCCTTTAGTTGATAAACAATCCAAAAGGTTTATTGTAAGTAGAGCTGACCTTACATATTCTTTACAACTGAGACTATTTCCCTTAGATGTCCATATTTATTATATTGTTTAAAAAATGATATTCTATCAACATAGATGATTTATTATATACATATTACATTCCATTTGGTTTTTATTTTCATGTGTTTAAATGTAATATTTTTATCATTATTTGTGTTAGTCATTTTTTTCGAAATTTATACAAAAGTTGGAAAAAATATCTTTTCATCATTTTTAGTACACACTTGTTTTCCAAAAAATATTCTCATTGTTTATAATCAATATTAAATTCCATGTTATCATGCTTTTACAATTTAGTTTCTCTCCACATTGGTTTTTTCTGTTTTTTAGTAATTGAAATTTTTTAGAAAAATAAATTAATTAATTCCAATCCGTATATATATATATATATATATATATTCATCCAATCCTCATTTATTAAAATTAAAATAATTAATTTGAAATGTTTTAATATTTGGAAGACATTTTAAAATTAAAAATTTTAATTTCATCTTTTAACAACTTGATATTAATATCTCAGTGACATCATTGTTATTTTGAACCATGACACAAACTATTAATAAAGAATTTTTTTATAATTTCACATATATTTTCCTCTAATTATCTAAACAGCCCATTAAAATTATAGTTATCATTTATCAATTACTATATAAATTCCCCTATGATGGTCTTATTAGGGATATTGATCTTCTGAAATCAAAATATCCAATTAGTGATATATTTTTAGGAGATAGAATTGAAAAGTGTTATGTAACCCATATTCAAATAAACATGTATTCAAATATATCAATATTATCAATCCACTATATTGATTCACTAGGGATATAATCTAACAATACTAAAATATATTCTTTATATGCATGAATTATAGTCATTTTATGTAGAAATATTCACAAATCCCATTTTTTCATTAGTTAATAATTCGATGATATATTTAGAAATGTTTTCTTGTTTCTAAAAAACATGAATGTATATATTATGATGTGGTATGTGGGGAAATAATTTTAAAAATCTCAAAATAATTGGTTAATGTTTTACATCTCATGATATACATTTTCAGGTAATACAGAGTAAAATTAATCCACTATGGAAATCTTTCCTTTCTATTATGTTATCTTGTCACTAATCCTTGAATTGGGCTTATGATGTGACATTTTATATAAATTCCACATACTTATCACTCTATTATCACATTTTAAGTAAAACCCATATTTTATGATTGATGATATCTGATATATGTTTTGTTGTGAATGATTACCTTATGATGTGTTCATATAACGTGTTTATGTACTTTTACCCATATTTTTTTTGTTATGACCACTTGGGATCATAGATTTTTAATGCATATTTCTACACTTATAGAATGTTTTATCTCAATGTTCTTATGTTTCCATTCACCCAAGTTATAAAGAAAATTATAACAAATGAAATGTCGTGATAGGTTTTATGCATTGATAATTATGTGTGTGGTGTTATAGATTTATTCTAATATATAGAATCCTTGGTTTAGAGGGAAAAATTTTCAATTGATGGGAAATGTATGGGTTTTTTAATAATGGTTATTTTAAACCTCAATAAATATTTAAACGTAAATTTTCATGTATAAATATGATACTAAATATTTTATATTTATATTACTATTATAAATTTCTTATCTTAGACCACTTCGGTTAGATTCAATGATAGTATCTAAAGAATATTTTTTTACAGAAG
Source organism: Viscum album (assembly GCA_963277665.1). NCBI lineage: Eukaryota > Viridiplantae > Streptophyta > Magnoliopsida > Santalales > Viscaceae > Viscum > Viscum album. The sequence continues at coordinate 1,289,143,439 of OY728138.1, read as the reverse complement.
ACCCATTAGTGCAGGTCTGGGTTGTCTGGTTAAAGCTTTTTTTTATAAATAATAATTTTTGTAAAATAATTAATCATAATTTACATTGGTGAATATTATTAAAAAATAATAATAAAAAGTTTTCTATTATAAATCTATTGTTTATTTGTTTCATCATTAAAAAAGTTTATATTTTTTATATAAGAAATTAAAATTTAATTTATAGGAATTTTTTTTTCTTGGAGCCTAAAATTTATTAAATATTTTATTTATATTGTACATGAAATATTTAAAAATTATATATAATACTCATTATCACATTTTTTAGAAACAAGTATTTTAATTTTCTTGGAGTCTTGGACATAATGAACCTTGTTGATGAGGTCTAAGTCTATATTTCAAATAGATATGATCCAATAAAAATGTTTATTTCATTGTCTCCAAATGTGACTTATCCTCTATCAATATTTGATAATGAGTCTAAATATAATACGTCTAAAATCAATTTCATAGAATACAATAAATCCATATAAAATTTGACTATTCCATTCATTCTTCTTTCTTAAAAAAATAAATTAAACTATTGTTTTCATTGGTAACTATATTATTTTAGGTCTAGCTATATTTTCAATTAGTTTTTTTGGGTTTATTCATATTTTTATAGTGAGAAGAATTCATATCCTAGGACTTAATTAAATTGATAGAACCATTAAAACTATTAAATACAAAAAATAATTATTTTTAATAAAAATTCATTAGCATATTTTATATTATTTATACATTGAAAAAAATTATATTATATAATTTTTTTATTTTTAATTATTGGTTTAAGGAAGTTTTTGCGTAACTTAGTTTTTCTATATATCTATATATTCAATGATTTCATTCATTATGATTATCAATTTCGCATATTTAAATTTAATAACCCCACCACAATGAAATAATTTTCACCATTTTTAGTGACTAAACCTCCTCTAATAATTCCTTTATTTTGTTATCATATACAAAACAATTATAAATAAATATATCTTGTTTGGATTTTAAATGTAAATTTTCACTAAAAACGCATAATTTTCAATGTTAAGACAATCATTATATTTTCTAAGAGTTTTCACCTTTTTTACTCAATAATATTTTTCTTCAAACACATGACAATATTTATTTAGTTTCTCAAAAGGTAAGTTAATAGATTAATATTCTTATGAAATAAATAAGTGTACCTATTCTATTTAATTAACAAAACACCAGGTCTTATTATGGTTTAACTGTTTACCTTTTAAATAATAATATATATTATGAGTATAAACTTTAGATAAACAATTTTGGGCCTTCATATCCTATTTAATCATATTTATAAAATCAAATTTTCTTCGAAACATTCTCTTATGTTTATTGTTTTCATTAATATATTGATAAATATGTGGGATATTCCCAAAAAAATTACATTCATAACATGTGTCATATTTTTCATTATCATAGATATTTTTGATCTTGTTAAAGAATTTATTAAATCATAATATTTTCTTATATAACTAATTAATCAACATAGAAATTCGACAATGTTCAACATTAAAATTGGAACTACTAGAATTAATTTCATTAGATTAATGTGATAATAATTTTTCTTATTTTCATCATTTAATTTTTTAAAGTGGAATCATTGTGTGTAATATTCTCATCCTCGACATTCTTGTGATCTTTAGATTCAACTTTAATTTGGTATTAAAAATATTAAGGGTTCTAATTAGATATTTCATTTTAAAATAAATCTAATGAGTGGACTTCCAAACAGTTGTTGAAAATCAATTTCATTTAAAATATACGACTCCATGAAAATTTAGAGCTTGGTACTAATGTAAAAACAATATTTAATGTCTCTATGATATCCATTCATATGAAATATTTATTATCTTTCATTAATATTAAATTCTCCAACATATGTTTCTAAGTTAAATAATTAATATTTATGTTTATTATTTCTATGAAAAAACTATCGTATCTTACATATAATGAGATATATAACATTTTTAGACTCTATTAAACTCATAAGTTCTGAAACCGAAAATTACATTATTTATGGATTTGGTATATAGATCATATAAACTATCTTTTTTAACACTATATAGACTTGGTTCTCTAGAATTCATATTTTAATCATTAAAAATATTCCTATATAGTTTTAAAAATATTTATTTCCGGGTAGATAATTATTCCAAATTCCCATATTCTATAATTCACTCCATTAAATTATATTCTCTTACCAAGGGTATTACATATCACATATCATATATTATTTCATATAGAAATTTAATTTTGAAATTAAATCAGTAATATTTCATAAATTTAATGTACATTTTTTCATTCTATGTTTTTTTATATTTATGTTGTCAAATAAAAAATGTGTTTCATGGAATTAGTGTCTATGAAATTACACCAACTAAAGACATAAATTTTAAATTACATAAAAATATAACCCTCTCTATTAAATAATTTATTGTATTAAATATAAGATAAATAAGGGAATAAGGAAATATTTATTTTTTATTTTTGTTTATGGAATAAGAATAATCCATGTTCTCGTCCACCCAAACTCAATGAAAACATAGTGACTATAATTATAGTAATTTTACATTAGATTTCACAACTTAGTTAAAAAATATTATACATAGAAATAATGGTGGATGATATTTTATCTAGGATTAACATTAATAGAATAAACTCTAATGTTCCCGCTAAATAGAGTAAAAGGAGTGTTAAATGTATAAAATATTGATTATAATATATGAAAATAATTTTAGTTTCTGAATTTGATTATAGTAATAGTAATTGATAAAATATGATGAAATATTCAAGGGATAAAAATTTACAGTAATTTATTGCTATAGAAAAATATTCTACTTCAGTAGTATAATTTCTAATAGCAGAAAAAATAGTAAAAATATTTCTTTTTTTTGATGATAAGGGTTTATAAAGATAAATAAGAATAAATAAGGATTGATAATACTGAATAAACAATCCCTTAACATTATTTTGGAATAATAAGATTCATTGTGGTGCATCAAGTATGTTCTAAAAAAATATTAATTTAAAAAGAAAACAAATATATTACCTATTGAAAATAAATCATGGGGATGTCATTTCATAATACTCTCCTCTAAAATCTATGAAAATTCAATGATTAGAGATTTTTTTACTCATCTAAATTATAATATTCCCTAGAATAATTAACTTCAAACAAATCAGTCAATTTTTAGTAAAGCCATGAGAAATAACTCTTTAAATATAAAAAATATTACTGCATCATAAAATATTTGAAGTTCAAATATTTGAATGAGACTTAAAATGATTCAACATCATATGTAGGGTTTATTATATCTTTTTATGTTCTTCCAAATGTCATAGTTTTCATCATCATTCAATTAATTTTCATAGGGTTTATCATCATGTGGAATATCCATAAGGTTCTAGATTTAGAAAACATTCTCTTGTTAACATAAACGGGTATATTATTAATATGGTACACTGTATAATGTTCAACAAGAATCGTAAGGGACAACTACACTTTTTAGTGCATAATACACAATTTTATCTTTATATGGTATAATATGAATCATTGTATGTTATTGGTGACTTTTTATGGCATGACCCCTTATTCATAAGGTTCATAAATTTTCCAATGAAACATGTTGTGTATACGTCATAATGTACAATATAGATTCAACGTAAAAAACTATATATCTTAATTGGGTACATGAATTTCCATTTTAGGGTAGAACACATAGCTGAAAATATAAAATCTGAAACTCATCTATATTAAATAACAAAATCATTATAGAAGTACACATTAATAAAATATAAATAAATATCTTATAACACGTCAAGTAAAATATTTAAAAATTAAAACATGAAATTTTTAGGGTATCAAAATCAATTGTTTAATAAGAATTTAGTAGTTCAACATTAGTATGTTTAATAATCTCCCAATATCTGATAATGAAAAAAAACCATAAAAATTAAAAATGAATATATAATATTTAAATATATTTTTTAAAAATTTAGAATGATGTTCATAAAAATAATTTTATTTATTTAATTATTAATAATTAAATGTAATATTTTTATAAAACACAGATGATTGTAATTTTTGAATCGTTTAAAAGTTTGATTTTATAAAATGTTATCCTTCATTTTCTGATATAAAAAATGAAAAAATAATGGATATTACATAATTAATTTAGCAAATAGGGAAAGAAATTGAGTGAATATTAAACTGAATTGTAACACCATATATATTTATAGAATAAATATCTTTCAGTTTTATTAACATGGTTTATATATTTATATTCATTATAAAAATATTATGTAATTTTTAAACCAAAAAAGAAATAGATTGATCTGAACTCTTTTCATATATGAGTTTAATAAAAAAAATTAATATCCAAATTAGGAAAATTTACTTTAAAGAACATCATATTTTATATAAAAATATAAAAAATTAAATTTGTGTTGAATTTTGGTATTTTTCTGAAAAAATTAATTTCACGGTGAATATTTAATAATACCGATTTTGGAAAAAATATAACCTCTTTTAAAGAAAATAAGTAATTTAAAATTACTATTATATTTTGATTAATATGTATTTAAAAAAATAAATTATCTAGTTTTATGAAATCCTCTAAACTAATTTTTAATCATATTTATATTGGATTTTATTATAAGTCTATTTTTTGGTCTAAGAAACTGTTTTTTCTGAAATCATTTTTGAAGTAAGTATTGTTGATATTTTTTTTAATTAAAAACCCTAAAGAGAAATGATTTATATGAAATATATATTTTTTATAAATAATTAATAATAAAAATCAATATTTTGGTAATGAATAGTCATATAGTTAATATAGAATTATTATTTTATTGAAAAATGTACTTGTTGAAAAAAATGCTTTTTCATGAGGACTGTATGTTTAATTTTAAAATAAATTTTTCCAATTGTGGGATTTTAATTTTGTAAAATCAATTTCAAAATTTTAATTAGAATTTTATTTATTATATAATATGTTAAAGATAATATTTTTCCATTATGATTACTGAAAAATATTAATAATTAATTATCGTGATTAAAGAAAAAATAGACTATCCAGGTTTAAACGGTAATATAATACCAAAAATGGTCTAAAAAATATATTAGATATATATTTATAGTCTTATTTTATAAATATAATAATTAAATCATGATAATGTTCAATTTTTGTGCCTGTTGGTCTACAAAATATTTTTGTACATATTTTTCTTTTTTACATATAGAAGTGTTCATCCCACCTCACATATAAAAGGCCTCCCCTTATTCTCTCCTCTCAAATCCATAAATTCATTTTTTATATTCCAAGAAATAACCAAATATAATCATTATTTCCCCAATCAAGAACTAAATAAATTTTTTTGGTCATAAATTCATCCTAATAATGGTTTTGGTGCTTACCTCAGGAGGTTATCTGAAGAAAAGCTATCATGCTTAGTTGGGAATTTTTATTAAATTTCTTATTTGACCACCTTAAAATATTGTTAGATTAGGATTATATAATAAAAAAATTATCTCACATTTACATAGTTTTTTTATGATAATGGGAAAACATAAATTCATATCCTCTTCAATCAAATGGGATACAAAATCATTATTCATGTGTATGGAAAACCACCATCTCACGAACTAAAGTCATTTGTTTTCCATCATCGCCTCTCAATGGTTTTTATTGTGTTATATATATATATATATATATATGATAGTTTTGACAAATTCAAACTCATGGAGTTATTATTTCACATATATGTTCTTAGTTTAGATTTTTTGGGGATTAGATTACATTACTCTTGTATACAGTGAACTACCACCTTATAAAGAGATGTGACTTATTCGTGGATAAAGAATAAAAATTAATGGTAAAATGGAAATTTTTAAAGAATATATATGATATAAATGATATTATTATTATATTATTGACACATTTATCATTATAAAATGTTTATATATCATTTTATTTCATACACTGAAAAATGATTACGTCGTTCGTGTGTATGTGTGGACTACTGCCTCTATGTAGCATTATGTCTCTTTATTCCTCACCAAAACCCATGGATGTAATATATAATTATATTTAAATAAATAAAATTATATTGAAGATATTAATATAATTTTACAAAAATAATATCTTACATATCTTATTTCCATATTTATCATTGAAAAATGGAAATGTTACTTATGTTTACAAATGACCTACTTTCTCCAAGATTGTAACATATTTTATTTTTTATTACCAACATTAATAATTTTTTTTAAAATTAAAAATTATTCATAAAACTAATAACAATTTAATGATAATTATTACAAGGAAAATGAAAAATTACTTAATTGATGATAGTAAAACAACCAAAATCATTTTGGACAGAAGACTTATATATCATCAAAATATCAAGCATAAACCTTGTATATAAAGTAATTTTATATAAAATAGTAATAAATGAAATAATAATAATAATTATTATTTAAATTAAGTAAATAATTATAATAATTTTATTATTTAGGAATGTAAAAACATACATGATGATTCATAATCCTGGCAAAAGACTTCATCTCAATTTCTTTTTATTGAGGAATATTTTTATGTTAATCACGTATATTCTCTTAAGAAGTGTATATACTAAATGTGTTAAATGTTATAAAATTAATTAATTTATTCTAATTTTTTTATCAAATACCGATGAAGTGTATATACAGGCTCTTGCTTGGCATTAAAAAGACACATGATCAAATCCCAGTAGGGAAAAAATTTTTGGGGTACTCTAGCAGTTCTATAATAGTCCTATAGTAGCGACAAACTGTAGCAGCGATCAAACTATAGTGATTGATGAATTATAGATAGTACTGTAGCTGTGGTGGTACTGTAAAAGATACTATAGCGGTGCAGGTATTGTATAAGTACTGTTCACTAAGGGGGTCCTTGGGGCCAAAATATTGGCATTTGAGCCTTGTATTCAGCCCACTTGGTCCTGGGCCTTCATGCTATGTAATGGGTCTCCCTCTACCAACACTAAAGAGTTCATATCATTGAAAAATAAATCTAGTATTTGGCCCATATATTTAAAAGAAGGGAAAGAAAGTGATTATAAGAGTCTAATGTATGGGATCATGTTACAGAATTTTTCCTGATAGGAAATCAGGTCAATGGGGTGGTCTTTAAACCTGGTGATGTCTTGATTGATCCCCATGTTGGAAAGGCCATCTACAACCATATTGGAATCATGATACACATGCATAATGATATAGTTGACACCTATAAAAAACTATTGTTGTGTATCCAACGAGTAGTAATGGGCCAAGAAAGGTGATTAACTCCATTCAAAATCGCTTGAACAATGGTTGTCAAGTTGCTTTCTATCTAGAGAATGTTCCAACCAATGTTGGTGGCAATGTCAATGGTATCGATCAATCCTAGCATCTCATCTTAAATAAAGGCTTCAATGTCATATTTTCAAATGAAACAGTCACGAATATGATGAAGATGATTCTTGAAGACTGCACCACACCCTCAAGGCCACAGGTTTCCCATAGAGGTGACATCAATCTTGATTTTGGTCCATCCAGATAGAGGGGCCCTCTAGAACACCTCTTCAGTATGATGAGGTTGACAGTAATTTCCATTTATCTAAATCCATTTCCAGATACCAATGTCATGTATGGTGTTATGGAAATGACACTTTTACCATAAAGCATCATCATGTATAGGGATTAGGATCCGCATCTGACCCACATTATGATTGAGTGAGAAAATTTAATGGATAATAGCATTACTATCATACCAGATCACCTGGTGGATTTCAGCAAGAGTCGTGAAGAAAATATTTCTAATTTTTTGATAGCCTTCCATTTCAGCACAATTTTTATATTGAATTCTAACAGAGTCAAAGAAACAATTATCTGCAATAAAAATGTCAAGAATACAGTTCCTAAGAGAAGAAGTAGTATCACAAGAAATAAATGGAAGTCTCATGATATATAATATGTTTTTAATTTTATTCTTTCTTGGGGATTACAATTCAAATGTTTCAAATGTGGTAAGGGCCATTTTTTTAAAAAATCATCTTTTAGAAGTTTCAAACTAACTCATTTTTTACATGTCAATGTTTTTTAGAAGACTTTATGAATGTAATTATATAGATATGGTTGTTTTATAAATTATATTTTAGTATTTAATTAATTATTTTGAAAAATGACTCATTATACTCATCCTTTGATATTATTTACAAATGAAAAAATTATTTTCCTACATTAACCCATAAAATTACAATGACTTTTCCGTACACTAAAACCATTGTTTAAACAACGGATTCCATTACATGGATTAAAAATTTATTTAAATAAAAAATATTATTTCTCTTTTATGGGATATTTATTTTTTTAAAATGGGTTTTTTCAAAGAGAAGGGTTCATTGATAACTGAATCTACCTTCCAAATAAGATTAAATCGTTTTTTCCAGGGTTTATGATTAAAGGATTGAGGATAAATATGTTTTTCTTGACATAGTAACTAAAAATTAATTAATATGCGTTTTCCTAAATATATTTTGGTTATCCTATTATAGATTATATGATCGGTGAACCCATATAGTACTCCAATTGTGGAGGTGATGATTGTTTTACCTGAATTAATATTTTGGAAGTTTCCAATATGGTTATTTCAATTTATAAGTGTCTAGTAATTTGTTGTCCTAAATATCCAATATTATTTTCCATGATTTCTAATGATTTCTCATGATTTTTTTAAAATTTCAACAGTAAGATAATGGAATTTTAAAAATTGTAATATTTCACTTTTCATGAAAAATGGCATGTTTTTTAAAAAAAGGGTTTTCAAATGATCTTTGGTTTTTAAATATTCTGATGGTTTTCTTCTTTTAATGTCCTATACTATGATTATTTTAATAATCCATATTTTTAAAATATTTTCCATGTGTTTTATGGAAGTTTAAGGGAATATAATATATCATGTTGAATGTTTGGATTATTTTTCATAAAAATAAATCATGATTAATTTTTGAATGTTTTATATAGTGGGAAGAATGGATATTGTTTCAAAAGTGTACAATTTAGATTATTTTAATTTTTTATGTATCTATTATGAAATAATTCTCTTGAACAATAATCCAAGAAAGATACTATACTTTAAGAGAAAAAATTTCTAGTCATTAATATCATGATAAGTAATGTATAAAGTTGGTTCTTATAGTTGGTATCAGAGGGAAGGTTCTGATAACATTATATGTTAGTAAAATTTCAATAATATTCAATTTAAAGATTATAATTTATGGTTATGTTGAAATGTTAAAGAATTCTTATATTACCTTGTTTATTTGAGATAAATATGTGTACATGGAATTTTGTTCCCATAGTGGAAACATGAAATCACTATAAAATAATGCTCTAAGAGGAATATATCATTCAAAATAATCATTGTAGAATGGTAGGAATTATAACTATGAAATATTTTATATTAATGTCTTGGTTGACTATGGATATAAATTTTGGTGGCATCCACATTAGATAGAGACTATATTCTATACAGAGAAACAATTCAATAGTTCATAATTTCGAGAGACAATACCCACCATATTTTTTGGAACCTCAAATCCAATTGTATCCAAACAAAGGGTCGATTTTATGAAAAATAAATTTGATGTAATGGGATTTTTCAAACATCAAAAGGTAACTCTTTCAGTTTATTATTTTGAAGGAGAAACTAAATGACGGTGGTTTTTGGTTAAGAATAATAGATATAAAGATGGTCTTCATTCCATGGAATGATAGTCATTTGAGGATACTTCCCTTGATAAATATTACCCTAAGGTTGTTTGACATAATCTAGAAACAAAATTTGGGAATTGGGGAAAAAATATGAAGGATCATGTGGCTATATATAAATACGTAATTATACGTCATTCTAGGTATGTTAAATATTTGTTTTGGGAAATAGATAGTGAAATTAATATATTTTACTCTTGACTGAAACCATGCTAATAAATATATTTTCCTACAATTGAGTTTAAATTATGTTATAAAAATCTTTATTATTCTTAGAAAGTGGAGATGGAGTTTTTTTTATACTTATATTCGTCAATATGAAAATATTATGAAAAAGAGTATATTCAAGGAAATGGGTATGACCAATCAATGAAATATGGATGTAAGAATATAAAGTCATTATATTATTATAAGTATGGTACAAACACTATAGATAATGCCTTATACATTTTGGTAAGTGCGACTGATGTGAAACTTTTTGCCATATATCCCCTGATAACATGGAACATTATCTTAAAGTATCCATGAATGGTGTATTAGATATCAATAAAATGGTTTTAGGTTTTAATGACAATTTTTTGGGTCATTATGATAATCTGTGAAAAAATTATTATCTCAGGCTATAAATCATTATGATTTATTGTCAATTGGTGGATGAAAATATTTTTATTTTACTATGATTAATGATGGGATGATAAATGAATTGATTATTAGTACATTACTTGTCTATTCAAATTAAGAAAACACCTCTTCTGAATATAGATCTTTAAATTAATTCATTTTTGATGAATTTTGTAGTACATTACAAATACCACCTCTTGAAATTAATATTTAAATTTTGGTGAATCTTATGGTAGATGTATTAAAGGAACCATGGTTTATAGGAATCATCCTGTTATTATTAATGTTATGGTATATTCTAACGTCCTATTTTAAATTCTCATTCTAATGTTTTATATCATTTTGGGTGTGGATCATATTTTAATTTATAATGATATGATAAAATAAATAGCCAATAATTTGTTATTCAATGACTTAATTAGGTTGATAATATTCTAAGAAGACGTGAAACTGATTAGAGATAATGAGAATTGTTACCTAGCTTATATTAATGAAAATAACGAAACAATTCAGATTAGTGATGTCCCATTAGTACATGAATCTAAATATTTATTTCCAAATTATTTTGTTGGTATTATTCCGTACCATGAGTTTTAATTTCATGTTTACATATTACCTAATGCTAATCCTATTTCAAAAATACCATATCAAATTTATTAAGGAAAACATGTAGAATTGAAAAATTAATTATAGTAGTTTCTAGATAAAAACTGTATTCGAACCAAAACATTGTTATGGGGTTCCCTAGTTTTGTTTGATAAAAATAATTATCATTAAATGGGACTTTTAAATCATTACATTTTCTGTAATAAAAAAACAATTAAAAAAATTATCATGTTCCCCATATCGATGATTTGATTGCTCATCTACAGGGAGCATGATTATTATTAGATATTTATATATGTTCTGGGTTCTATAAAAATAATCTAATCAAGGATGAAATTCCAAATATAAAGTATTGGAATAGATATGAGAATTATGAGTTTCTAGATTTTCCAATAGGGTTTTCCAAGGCACCCAATACATGTATAGAACATATGAATAGTGATTTCAATGAGATATTGGATAAATTTCTGGTTGTCATTATTGATTCTATTTTGGAATATTATAAAAGTAAGTAAGAACATTAAATTAACATAAGAATTTCTTATAAAACACAAAAATAGAATAAAATATATAAAAAATATATTTCATATGAAATTTGGTTACAAAATATATCATTCTTTAGTCATATTGTTTCTAAATATAGAGTAAATATTTACCCTTATAAAAAAGATATTGACCATTGTCCAAGAATAAAAAATGTCACATATAACCCCTTTTTAATTAGATTATCATGTTACTACCAGGGGAATTCTGAATTTGTTTCTGAATTTCCTAGCCCATTGGTCATGCTATGTTGAAAAGGAGGTAAATTCATCAATATAAAATAATGATATGATTATTTTTGGGAATAAAAATAATGATGGTTGAATGCTCTATTTTTCAACCTTCCATCTATATATAGTGAAAGGATTATCTATATTGATGCTTTATTGAAGGGACATGGTTTTATCCTAATTTATAATGATCAGGTAATTGCTTATGCTTCATCTTAGTTTAAACATCATAAATAAAATTACCTTATACAGGATCTAGAATTAAATGATTTAATTTTTTTTTCTTTACAAATTTGCAGGCTTCATTTTTATGGAGTAAATCATGAAATTTATATTGATAATTAATGTTTTGTGTATATATTTACTCATAAAATATTAAAGAGTAGATATAGAAGATAGATAGAACCAGTCAAGTATTATGATTACATGATTCATTATCATCATAGAAAGGAAAAAAATTAAATGATTCTTTGAGTGAAAACGATAATGCTACATTAACCATGTAATGTCTAGTACATGTCTCATTGGTAAATTATATAATGAATTTCAGCCAATAATTTTTGGATTTAGGGACATGCATTGATTTTTTTAGGTTTTAGTACATCCAAATTTCAAAAAAGAATTAATCGTGCTCAAAAAGAGGATAATGACTTGTAGTAAAACAAATATTTATTCAAAAGTGTAATATTCTTATGTTTACTTTTGAAAATGAAAGTGTTATTATATTATAAAGAACATTATGGTAACCTCATGATTCCAAGTTGAATATAGAGTTAATAAGTGAGTCTCATACTTATTCATTTTATATTCATACTAATATAAATATGATGTATAGAGACCATCAAGAGAATTACAAGTGATATGGAATGAAAATTTATATATGTGAATTAACCAAGAAATTTTTGAGTTGTTAATAAATTAAATCAAAAGGAAAATTACTAAATTGAATTATTAAACATTTAACCTTTCCCGGGAGGAATTTTGAAAATATATAAATGAATTATGTGGTCGTATTTCTAAATACATATTGAGGTAACATTTCAATTTGTGTTATTTTTGATTGACTAACTAAATCTAAAATTTTTTCTCCCATTCATGACATTATGCATTTAGATTAGATTTCTCAACTATATCTAATGGATATAGTCTGGATACATGATGTTCCTCTCTCTTTTATATCATACTGTACTCTTAGTTTCAGATATTATTTTTGGAAAAGACTTTATAAATCATTGGGTACTAAATTATATTATATTCAATATTTACAACTTTATTATTATGAACCAATATATTGAAAAATTCAAACCTCTAATGATACAATTATTTATTTTTCAAAGGATTACCATGGAAATTTAGATCATTATATTTATCTAGTTTTGTAATCTTATAAAAAAATTTCTTGTTACAGTATACATATGGCACCTTTTGAAGAATTATATAGAAAGATGTTTCAGACATAGGTTTTTTGGATGAAATTGTAGAAATAATGTTTCTGGGACTAGATTTTGTGGAATAAATATACATGATGGTGATGATGATTCAATATAATATAAATATGGAATATAAAAGAATAATAATTATTCAAATAACAAGAGTTAATATCTTTGTTTCAATTTTAGTGTTCGTGTATTTCTAATTTTATCTCAATTGAAATGTTTTATGAGTTTTGGTAAAAATGTGATGTTACTCCAAAATTACATTTGAACAGATATTATCCTGGAGAATTTTCAATTAATTTCAAACATTGTTTCATTTCCTTTGAGATTATCCCAATTGCACAATGTGTTTCATGTTTTAATGATAAGGAATTATGTGTCAGATTCATCTTTAGTATTAAAACATAAAGACATTTATTTGGAATATATCCTTTCATATGAGAAATATCGTATTAAAGTTCATAACCATAGAGAGAATGTGTTGTGGAATAAGGTAATTCATCATGTTTTCTTTTTATGGAAAACTCATAAGGTTAATGAATAAAATTGGGAATATGAAAATTCTAGTAGGGAAAGATATCCCTACATGTATAAAAATATAATAAAATAACAAGGTTATTATTTTAAAAAGGTGGTAAAATTTAACCACACATGTAATGATTGAAAAAAATAACATTTTTTAATATTAATTATATATTTATATTAATTATAAAAATTTAATGTTATTTTTAAATCAAAAAGGAAATAGTTTTAAATAAATAGTTTTCTTATTAGTTTTTTATTGAAAAAAATTATTTATAAATAATATAATTTAAAAATGAAATAAAATAATATTATTTTTAAATCAGAATATTAAATTTAACATACGTTGAAATTTTTTGACTTTATAGAAAATATAACGTTTGTGTGTATAGTGAAAAATACATATTTGATTCTAAAATGTACTTTATTTTCATGAAATCAAGTAATTTTAAAATAAAATTATGTTTTGAATAATATTTCAGTTAAAAAAAGTGTTATTTAGTTATATTTAATCAACTTCATTAATTTTTAATCATCATTATATTAGATTTTTGTAAAAGTGTTTTTGTTTTAAAATTCCTTTTTTTAAAAAAACTGGTTTAAAATGACAAAAGTTTCTCAATTTTAATTAATTAAAACAAATCCTAATGATTATTTATTTAAAATTAATTTAGTTATAATATATTAATAAATATTAACTAAAATTCATACAATGATTATTACAAGTCATAGAGTTAATATAAAATCACCATTTAATTCAAAAATACGTATATTGGAAATGTAAATTTTTGTCAAATATAAGAGTTAAATTTTAAATTAACGTTTTCCATTTCTCAGAATTGAAATTGTTAAAATGGATTCTATATTTCGAATAACAAACATTTATATATTCTAATAATTATAACATAATATTTTTTAATGAAAAATTAAAATATAAAAATAAATTACCGCATGTAAGGTAAAAAATTATTTTTAAGGGGTTAGATTAAAAATATAATAGTTAAAATGACCTAAAAAGTTTTCTAATATATTTTTTCAGGACATATTTCTAATTGACCATATCTAATTCTCAATAATATTCTATTTTTGTGACTTTTGTGATTTGAAAAACATGGTTATACCTTTTTATTTTACTAACTTATAATGTTTCCACTATCCTCACTTATAAAAGGACATACCTATCATCTACTCTCCACAACTTCATAGTCATTTGGATTGGTCAATTTCTATAATGACATTAAATTTTAAAAATATAATTTTATTTTTGATTAAATTAAATTTCTTTTTATGGTTATAACAACAAAAGGACTTATTTTCATTTATTTTATCCTATCAAATTTAAAATACCATTAAGAAACATAAAATTTTCTAAAATAGTCACAGAAAAATTATCTTAGGATTGGTATAGATATAATTATATGATAAATCCAATTGATATGGGGAATAGAAAAAAATGGATCAACCAGTTGGATCATAATCTAAAATTCCCATTTATCAAATAATCTATGGGAGATATCATCACTATTCTATTCAGTTGACTAAGGTCATTATAATATCCAACAACTAAATCATGAGAGAGACCATTTATGGGAGAAGTTTGTGATCATCATGATCACGACCCAAACAATGTACCTGGAACCACCCCATAAAAATATCAACATTGTGCAAAATACGAGTGGGGAATTTTCTTGTGTAATATAGGTCTCTGTATCAAGAACCTAATATTATAAATATGTAAAATTAATATAATAGTGAATTTATTTACTTATTATTATCATTAATTTTTAAATAATTTGGATTTTGATATGATAAATTAGAAATTTTATTTTTGTGTTATATGAAATTTAAATTAATATATTTCATTTTATGAATTATTTTATTTTAAAAATAAATGACATTTTAAAAATATAATATAATTAAATAATTTTCATTAAATATAATTTATAATATAATTTTTATGAATTCATATATAGTTATTTAAGGGTTTGAAAATGGTTATATTCAATGAAACTAAAATATCTAAATAAATTTTTATTATTAGTTTGAAACATAAAATTCACCTATTTGAAAAAAAATTTGATACATTGAACAATATTTTTGGAATTATAATATAGAAATTATTCATTAGTAAATTTTTTATAATTTACCATGACAGTCAAATTTAATGGTAAAAATTAAATATATTATAAATATACAGTGTTTACTAGGACATTATAATGACCTAAAAGTTATATAATAAAAGATATAAATGGAATACATGACCAAGTGTACCTTTGAACATTAAAATAATTTTATTTTTTTGGTTATTTTATTATTTTTAAAAAGCCTTTATGAATCTTCCAAAACCCATATTATATTTTATCGTTTTAGAATCAATTCTTTATAATCATGACTTAATTTCACATCAGAAAGGGTATTATTTTATTATTTTTTGACCTTGGGAACAAAATATTAAGAAAACTCCTAAAATATTTTTAAAATATGCATGATGGTTTTTGGTTTTGATTACATCATTTTATAGATTCAAGGCCTATGTTTTAGAAATAATAATGAACTCGCCTCTATTTTCCTTAATAATCACACCAATTCCCAAATTCTTATTAAATAAAAAACCTTATATCACATATTTAATCTTATCTACACTATCTATATTCCTCTTATAAATCCTCATTGTACTCAAGAATATCCTTACCATATTTTGGAATGAGTATTCAAAGGTAAGGGGAATTTCCTCAAATTTTCTATTCATAAACCTTTTTAGTAATTAACATTTGAATATCAATTGTTTACGTTTATGTGAAATTATAAAGAAAAATCATGTTTATAATTTTTTACTAACAATTATATATCATTTATACTCTACCGTTATATAATTTACATAAGACGTTACCATTATAAAATTTATTAAATGATCCTCTCTTTATCATCCTTATTTATGAATCTTATTTATATAATTACATTTGAATTCCAATTAATATTAATGGGATATGATTTTTTGTAACCATATTAATTATCTTATAATGAAAAAGTTATGATTCATCCTTTTATTTCTCATTAATCCCTCCCATGATATATTATCTACCAATATTATCCAGTATAAATTATCCTATAATTTTATAATCTATTCTTGTATTGAAGAAAACACCATGCCTTATGCCTATTAATTCTCATATTTTAATTTTAAACTATGTTCATACATATCCCCCCAATTATTATGTTTTATTACAATCTTTTAGATACCCATTTATATCTCATTTAACTATTTTATCAATGATTATGTACAATTGTTACACTTATGAAATTTCACTGTGATTTTCCATGATGAATGTTAGGGAGTTATATAGCCATACCCATATCCAGTTATGATTATTAAAATATTTTTATGTATAATTAATTTATTGGTGACTTCCTTTTATTTAATTTGAAATCCTTAGTAGTGGAATAAAAATTGATGATATATTTTCATATTGTACATGATCAATATTGAACACTGATCCATTTACTTTTTATTATTATTATGGGTCCACTAAGATAGTGCTCCAATGCATTGTGTAATGTTTTAGTCTCATAATTTGCCATGTATGATATATAGGAGGTTATCTTTAGTACATTATTTTATGTTGTTTTAGTGTATAAACTCAACTTATTCTATTAATTAAATGTTTAATGTTGTTTTCACATTCTCATGATTCATTTATATTATCATATTATACCATGCCTCATCTTTCGGGCTTATCATTGTAAATCATTTCATGTTCCTTTAAAATTCCTATTATATATAAAGTAATAATTTATTCATTTCATACTTTTTTATCCCCTTATTGGCCTTTATATATTACCCATTTTTTATGTGTTCCCTCAAATATTCCCATGAATTTCTATATAAGAAGAAATATCATGAGCATATTTTAGATATTTTCAATAATAATGACATAGCATATATTTTAAGTTGTTATGTAATTTACATAATTTACCAAATTAACTATACGTATCAAGGTTTTTTTATTAGTTTCAATTAATCCTGAATTAATGTGTAATAAAGGAAGGGGTTTTTATAGTTGGTATTATAGGAAAGTTCAATTATATTTGGGATTATGATTAGAAAATAATTGAAAATGCTTTAAGGATAACACTAAACATAAGATAACATACTAAATTTTTTCTAAAGTATAAAGTATGTGGTTTCCATGAAAATATATCCATATATTTATAGTACAACTGGATGTGTTTCATACATAGATAAACCTAGACGTTACATTTGAGAACACTATTTAGAGTTAGACTAAATCAGGAACTGATGGAAAAAAATAGACCTTGAATATCATTTCATTTGACATTACCAGGGGATATTTTTTGGCAACCATAAAATCTTATTATAAACTATTATTAACGTTACAATGTTCTCATAATAGTCTATATTAGTAAATAGATAATGGATAACATGGATTAAATCCTTAAAAAATCATTATTATGTAATACATGCCATATATAAATTATTCATTTAATGTCATTGGATTTTCAATTACATGATTAACAGTTTAGAAGTATTGTTCCCTAATTTTTCCTTATTTCTATGAAATTTTTGATCATAGGAGGAACCTATTAAAATACCAATGTTATGTGAAATGTGATTACTACCAAATCAAGGTGCCAAAAATGATAGGAAATCATTTCATAAGTCTTGTGTTTATTCAAAACTAGTAATAAAAATTCATGATTAAAAATTGGAGCAATGTTGAATATTCAATTATGTAAAAGAATAAGAGGATAAAATCTCATGGATGTTCATCTAATAAATGTTTTAATGAAATGAATACCCAATTTCCTTTTTGAAAAATTTTGGAAAGATCCAAAAAGAAAATTGAATCAAAGTAACTAGGATATGTTTTATGTGTGGAATAATAGGGAATAATATATATAATTTCTATATGAAGAAAAATAATTTTGTGGGTGGAAATATATTTCAATCCATTTTACCATAATGAGTAATTTTTTCACTAATTCAGATAAGTTGGTAATTATCTATGGAAATGCTCTATTCTAAGTGTTAATAATAATAATGAGCATCAATAATCTCTAAGACTAGGGGAATAATAAAATCCATATACTAAGATGAATCATGGTGACTAATGTATATATAACTTCTACATCTGACATCACAATGTCATGTTGTATTTAAATTCATTCAATATTATAAAATCTTTTATGTTTTCTATGAACATCAAGTCACCACATAAACTGATTTGATATCATCATAGAAATGTTTTCTTGATTATTGCATACTATGTTTAAGTATGAAGGAATGTTATTATTTTAAATATTATCAGAATCCCTTTATTGGAATTTTTTGTTATCTTTGTCAGAGAATGATTTTTCATTTATAAAGACAACATAAATTTTTAGGATAAGTAATTAACCCTCCATATGAGGAATAACTATTCAAATCTATACATGTTCAAGGTGTAGAGGGGATATTAATTTATATTGTCATCTCAAGAATTGTTATTAATTCCTTATGATAAATCATATCTATCATAAATGATTTATTATAACTAGACAATCATCCATGAATAAATTTTCATTTTGAGGGAATACATTGATATGATTTTTGAATGATTTCCTATTCTCCCTCACAAATGAGTTTTTGAGTTATGAATTAAAAATTATACCTTGACAAAATAACATTCCTAGGGAATGATATTTCCTAAAAATGGATTCCTATGAAACCGTTGAAGAAACAATTTGTTGGAAAATGTTTGAGTCCAATATATATGCATTAATTTTTTAGATTACTTGGATTATCTATGTACTATTATAAATTTTTTAGAAATTTACCATGATATTCAAACTCTATAACTAGGATAACTAAAAAGGGTTTCCATTTTTTGGAATAATAAATGTGAAAAGAGCTATAAGGATTTTAAGAGCTACTTGTAATTGATCAAGTACTTATGATACACTCATGTGGATGAAATTTCATAGTATATATATACTATTCAAAGATGTTATTTGATTGTTTACTAACCTTGACAAAAATTGATAGACTATTACTCATGGAAATTGAATTTTCATGAATACATCTACCCAACTCATGATTTGGAGTTAGCCGTATTAATATTCATGTTGACAATATGGAAGTATTGTTTCTTTGGAAACAAGGGTGAGATATTCACAAATATTAAGAGACTCAAGTACATATTCACACAAAAATAGCAGAATATGCACTAGTGAATATGGTTAGAGCTAATTATGGACTAAAATTACTCAATCCACTACCATTGGTTGAAATAACATAAAGTGGAAGGTTAAATACCTAGAAAGGATACATAAATTTTTTCATTGATGAAAACTGAAATGGATATAATCCTTTTATACTTAAAAATGATGGAAATGGGAATCATAAAGGAAGGAAAATCATTAATCTTTTCAAAAATGTTTTCCCAACCATCCCATTTGGAGACAAAAAAGGATTGCCAAGGTGTTTATATGTAAATTAATAATAATGTGGAGTTTATATGGAAAAGGAAATACATAGCATTAAAAATTAATGAAGTAGGAGTTCTATGATTTGATTCATGACTCTATGTACCATAATGATCGAAATTAATGAATTATCTACTAGATGATTCACAGACACCATCCTTCTCAATCCATTCAAGGAGAACAAATATTTATTGAGATATCATAGTGACCTATTAATTGGAAAATATGAAGAAGAATATCATGGAATATACATCAATGTGTCATGTATTTTATCAAGTGATGAATGAAAACAAAAAATACAAGGGTATAATGGAACCATTACTCATACCTAAATGGAAATGGGAAAAAAACTCATATACATTATCAATAGTATTTCAATGAAATCAAGAAGAAATAATGCTATATCGGTTCTGTAAGATCATTTTTAAAATACATATCTGTTCATTGAAATCCAAGAGGAATTATCAACTCTTCATCTAGAATGGATACATATTAGAGTTGTGGTGAGGCTCTAAGGAACCCCATTATCAATTTTATCTGATCATGGACCAAAATTTCCCTCAATGTTTTAGAAGATTTTCCCACATTTTCTATATTCTTAGTTGACATTCATCAAGGATATTAACCCCAACCATGATGTTCAATATGAGTGGACTATCTGTAAAATTGAGGAGATGTTGAGAGAATCATCAGTAGACATAAATGGATGATGTGATTAAAATCATCATATGGTTATGCTCTCATATAATAATAGTTTTCACTCAAGAATCTAAAGGGATCCCAATATAAACATTAGTGGGATGAGTTTTACATCTACTTCTTTCTAGAATTATATTCATGAACTCAAACTTCTAAGATCTAAAATTGTTTTGAAAATGTTGTAGAAGGTCAAACCCATTAAACAACACATAATGGCTGTTTGAATTCAACATAATACTTATCTTGAAAGCCTTTAATGAGTCCTAGAGTATGATGTTAGCGATAAAAAATTATTATGCATATATCAATTGATCAAGGTTATTATATTATTTATTGTGTGAATTATTTTTCAAAGATACATCATTCCATTAGAGATCTTAGACAACTTTAGTGTGTTTTCTTATTAAATAACACTCTAATCAAACCTATCAAAAATATATGATGTGTTCCATGTATTAATATTTAGGAAGATCATAAATAAACCACTATATGTACTAAATCCATAGGTGGTACAATTGGTAAATGATCATTAAGATGAAGAGAAGCCAGTGAATATGTTAGATGAAAAATACCGAGTTTTAAATGGGTAATTTTTTATAGTGAATATTGACCTTTTTTCAATGGTTTGTTCGGAAACAATTGCAACATTCTTATCCTTATTCTAATGGTTTTGGAAATATAAAATCTTGTATGTCGGAGGAGTTTAATTTTTGGTGTAATTCTTTTGGGTTATTGATTACACGAGGGGAATAATGGAAGTCCAGGATTTTGAAAAGATATACAATAGGATTTACACATGGTTTAAATAATTTACATAGAATATAATGGGTTTTTAGGGTGTGTCTTGGTGGATTAATGAATTAAAAATTTGGATATAGTTCCCTGAGGAATACATGTCATGTATATGTTATACATGACTAAACTATTACAAGATTTGTATCAATTACACAAAATCTAATATGCTGGAAAAAGTATAAAAATTGAAATAGCATCTTGTCCCCAAATTTCACTATACATAGAAGAAAATGGAACCTAGTAGATCTTGGGGAACCTCCCTTCCCCTCTACTAAGTTTATTTTGTTCACCATTATCTCATATTCAATACTATCCCCATCAATTGGATTGGAAGCATATTTTTATGGCCTCCAATCACCTTTCTTCCTATTCGTTTTTATATCTTCGTACATAATGAAAAATCCATGTGATCTGTTTTCCCTATTTTAATGGTGTTTCACTAAAAATCATATTTCTCCCAATAAAACCTGAGTTAATGGATAATATTAGATGAAGAAAAAACTTATTATTTTAGGTTAGTTTTTTCATAAATTATTTCTTAATATTTATGGGTGTTTTGGGGTGTGTTGTATGAAACAACCATTGGGTTTACATGGTAAGATCAAAAATAAATTAATACTTGCCTTTTAACTATATAATTGATGTCACGAGTTACTGATTAGTGTGGTATTTCTTCATTACAAAAGATCTATATTGGGTAAGGGGAATTGAACGAAAAATTGGGTAGGAAAGTGGATTATATTAAATTTATTATATTTTATATGATTGAATTTTTTTAATTGAGAATACAACAGGCACGTCTCATGGACATGAGGTGGTATAAAGCACTATGATTGAGATGAAATGGTATTCAATAATGAGGGTGTGGCCTAATATATAGTGGGATATTAAGATCACCAAGGTTGTGTACATAGCTCATCGAGACTGAGGTGAAGAGGTTATCATATTGAAGGCATGGCCCATGATAATTGATGTGGTGTTGACTATTGGGACTTTGGTGAGGTGGTTGTAGGTGGGAATGTTGTTGTTGTATGGTATTTCATAGCAATATTTTATAATTTCCAGTCATTATTCTTTTCCAAGAGGTCTTTGGAGTTGTGTACACAAATATATGACTAATTTGTGTTCATTTGGACCACTCATTATGGAGGGATTCCTATATAGATATTATTACACATTTGATATTTTTGACCAACAGTTATGTAGAAGGTGAGAACTGTAGAAAGGTATAGTTGGCGGTGATAGAGCATAGGGTAATGGTGTTGAGACCATCATATGTGAGGTGAGGCTCACCATTATACCTAAATATAATTGTTTTTGATTATTGGAGGATGGATATCATCATGATTCAGTACATTAGACTACATACCCCACAATGATTTTTTATATACGAGAGGATGATTTTAATGATACCTCAAGACGTTAGGATATTAAGTGAATGATGAATTTATGAGAATAGGTCTAGGGCACCTGGGATATATATTTTTGTGAATACCTATACGATTATAGTACTTTCAAGATATTTGATACTGGTTTTATCAGATGGTATTAAGTGTTGAGTGAAATGGTTATGGGTGGAACCTCACGGTTTACCTAGTATGATACTAATGCAGGGACACCTTGGTATTAATCCAAAATTCCTCTAAATAGAAAAGATGTATTTTATTAAATTTACCAAATTCCTAATTTAAATTTGGGGTTATGTATTTAGAGATATATCAGTGTCGTGTGAAGTCGTTAATCTCTCAACATTTTCTATTATAAATAAAAGGATTGGGTTAATTATTAAATTTATGCTCATTTCAATTTTTTTGTTATAGTATTCATAAAATATATTTTTATTTACGTAATATGGGTACACATTAATGGGGGAATACTAACTAATTACTCACACCTTATATGGGACCCTCAAGACACATTTATTCATTATGGGTTTGAAATCAGGTAAAGATTCATCTTAGGGAGATGTACCTCAATAATCAAGGATGTAAAAGTTTTGTACGGGATGGATGGAAGTGGGATATGTGGTTACACTAAATCATGATAGACATTCATTTGAGTTTTTATAAAAATATTTAATTATATGGTTAACACAAGTTACCCTACCTATCTATCATTTTATATGACCTGAATTTTTATATATTTATCTATACATGGTATTATGCATTTTAGAAAAAAAATTATTATACTATTTACTATTTTTCATATAGGTTATATTGTTAGTTGTGTTTATATCATTTTTCCTCCAATGTGTTATATATATATGGACCATTGTTATAATAATCACAGTAGGTTATAGTCTCCACACTATCACAAAATTAGTATAAGGACCCAGCCTAAAAATAATACGTAATCTAGAAAATTAAATGAATAATTCATATTTAAGATCTTTTCAGGTTTAGTGTTTTAGAGAATTATTACATAACTATTACATATCAACATGAAAATTACATATAGACACTTCTACTCAGTATCCATTTTTTCATAAAATAAAAACTCTTAAAAAATAAATATATACTTCCATGTTTTAGACAAAATGAATTTTTTTATCCCATATTTTACCCTATTCATCTTTAATTCATGTGGAAAATATTTAAAAAAATGGGATGAGCATAAAAAGGCAGAAAGTGTTATAAAATAAAGAATGAAAACATTATCCCATCAGTAAATACTAAACAATGAAACCATATTTTTTTATCATAACATAACTAGTGAAATCATATGATTTTTGAAAAACACATATAAATAATAAATCATAAAGGTAACTTGCGGTATTCATATCATTCTTAAATTGTAGCTATCAAATCTATATAGGGAGTTATGTTGAAATACTCATCATAGTATATTCCCCAAATCTCTTAGGAGAAAAATTAAATTTTACCTCCATCACGTTACACAATGCATTGGAGAGCTATCTTGGGCTCACCCACCCTAGGTTTATCATGTATCCACCCATGTACATAAAAAATGCCTAATAACCCTAAAATATTCATAGCACATAAACCAAGAATAAATGAAATATAACATTTCCACATTGCAATCACAATATATCATTTCACGATATTGACTTAATAAATGACTTATCAAACCATTTTCAAATCCATTTAAAATATTTAATAAATATATTTATGAATCAATGTGTTACATACAACATTGATGATTTTAAAGGAATTAAAAATTTTAAAAATTAATTTCAGTATAATAAAAATTTCTAATTTTTTTTTAAAACATGAACATCAATTACCATGATTTAGAAGATTAAATCATTAAAAAGATATTTTATTTAAGGATTTCCTAACCAAATGGGAGATTATTGAAAACAAATAATTGAGGAATTATATTTAATAAAAAACATTATAATATCATGATAATAATGTTATTAACAATATAATATGCCAATGGACAGTATATACACCATATAAATATGAATTGTGTATAACAAAAATGATGTCTCAGTGGAGTGTAAATTGAGAAGAAATCCCTTATGAATATGGAATCCTTAGATTACGGAAAAATAATTTATATAATTATGTGTGAAATATATAAAAATAGTCAATATTATTTTATATTCATCGTAAAAAAATTATAGGTCATTAACATATATTCATATCACGACATAATCAACAAGTAGAAGTTTAACCCAAAGGATTGAAAATGGGTAAAAATGTTCCATTACAAAAATTCAAAAGCCTAACAGTGTCACAATAAAATTCAGAAAAATATTTGATTAGAGATAAAATGGTAACTCATAACTTGGACAGACAATTTTCAGCAACAAATTCATATAATAACAAACCCCAATATAAGAAGATGTAAATTTAAAGAAGTATCAAAAAAGTCTTTTAAAATTTGGAGGGTGAAAGGTTCCCTTACTGATTTGGTAACAAATGAAACATAAACTCCATAAATTAAGAATCATACAATGAAGATTAAAATACCCATAAATTTAAGTATATTACACAAATAAGGCAATAATAGTCAGTACATATACCACACACCATGAATCTCACGGGAATAAAAAGTGGGATGAACACACCTTACCACATTGTAATTAATCGGGTCGTATGAATAAAAGGTAATAAGAACCACATTAGTCATATAATTCCATGAATATAAAGATAATCATGATAATATATATCAAATTTAAGTACAAAATACACCACATTCATTAAATAAGTGGCAAACAATGGAAATCGCACAGAATTAAAAGTGAGATATGAAACTCCTTACCTCTTGTCCGACTAGACTCAATCGTTCAAAAATCTCCTGAATAATAAACTCAAGATAATTTATACATTATTAAAAACCCTTTTCAATTATATTATTCCTTTTATATTCATTATTACCAAGCTATAAAAATTAGTTCATTCATTGAGTTCATATCATACATTTTGTCGATGTTTGGAATTTGAGTTAAAACTGAACGTGTTATAATTATAAATTGTCCATGTGGTTGAAATTAAACTATCTATTGAAATATATTCATGATTTAGATATAATATATATCATATATATCCATTATATATATGTATTTGTTATAGTACATAATATTTGATAATAATAAATAAAATGTACCGTTCATAGAGATGGTAAGTCGTACGTACACATGAACACTACTTTCATTTATATATCATATTTAATGGAATAAATAAATAATGATAAATAGGTATATTATAATTCCAGTATAATATCATATTTAATTTCATTAACTCTATGATTTATATATTCCACGTATGGTGTGAATGATTCAGATCACATTGAGAAGGTCATAGTCCGCACTTCCTCAAATAAATTCTCGCATTTACCTATAATGGAAACCATAATGGTATGATATAAATAAAAAATAAATAAGTAGAGAGATAAAATATATATATAATTGATCAAATATAAATACATTTACCTCATAATGGCCACCATGATAGGTGGTAGGAGATGATTTAATAATCATCATTTCGTGAGGCAGTAGTTCACTGTTCATAGAAATAGAATGTTCTTTACCCAGTAGATGTGGGTGTGTCTATGTGTATTTAGAATAATTCCATTAAAAACAACATATTATATAGAGGATAGTGTTTTTGATACAAATTACAGGAATAAAAAGAGTTTATAGGGAGGGATAAGTAAAATGAAACAAAAGAACTTAATAGATGACATTACCTTTAAACCAGGTATCTTCCTTTGGTTTGAAATAAATGGATTACTTGAATTTCATTCTACCTAAGGGATGTAATCTTGGAAGAATAAAGGGATGTATGGAGATTAATTGGTATGAGTTTGGACGAGCCAAGTGTCTTTAGAAGTTTGAGGAGTGCGTTATAAGTGAGGGCTTCATTGAAGGGGGAGGAGGGGCTCTTTAGGGATGATTAAAAATATTATTTTATATATAATTATCTTCTGTTTCAAAAGGTCCAAAACATATTTAGGTTGAATATAAGATGACTAATATTCAAAATAAAATCATCCAATTTGAATTGGAATGGTTTTGGATATTTATATAATCATTGTAATCTTATTTATTTAAATCTTTCATTAATGAGGTAAACACTGCATCATTATTGTGCAATAAATAATTTTTTTATTTGATCACTAGTGCAGAAAACATTTTTTACGTCGGTTATTTTTCATTATTTACGTCGGTTTTTAGGCGACGTTAATACGGACGACGTTATAAATAACGTTTGTTACGTCGGTTATTTAAAACCCGACGTAACATCCCTAACATCACGGTGTTTATCACGTCGGTTCATTAATAACCGACGTGATAAATATGTGTGGGGGGGTTTATCACGTCGGTTATTTTCTAAACCGACGTGATAAAACGCCTGGGATATCGTTTATCACGTCGGTTATGACATAACCGACCTTATTAACCCTTCCCCGGGCCTATTATCACGTCGGTTTCTTAAATAACCGACGTGATAAAAAGTCCTGGGAAACGTTTTAGCACGTCGGTTATCCAATAACCGACGTGGTAAATCGATTCCCAGGCCTTTTAGCACGTCTGTTATATTAAGAACCGACGTGATAAAAGGCCCGGGAACGGTTTAACACGTCGGTTCTCGAAAAAACCAACGTGATAAACCCCTACCGATTTATTTACCACGTCGGTTATAAAAAAACCGACGTGAAAGCGATATTTTTTTTAATAATTGCACTGCTCTCACCAAAAAGCAACCAGAAACCAAACAAAAATAACCATGCCAGCCCTCCCCCAAGCCCCAACTGAACCCCACCCTCATCTATACCCACCTAACAACCTGGCCAGCCCTCCACCACCACATTGGAGCCCCACCACAACCCTTGGACACCCCCACCCCTTGGACAACCCCCCACCCTCATTTACACCCCCATGACCCCTACTACAGCCTCAAACACCCATTGGACACCCCTCCCATATCCCTTGGACACCCCCCACCCCTTGGACACCCCCCACCCCTTGGACAGCCCCCCCCCCCCCACCCTCATTTACACCCCCAAGACCCCTAGTACAGCCTCAAACACCCATTGGACACCCCCCCACACCTTGACAGCCCTCCCAGCCCCCTTAGACACCCCCCCCCCCGACCCCTGGACACCCCCCCCCCCCCCCGAGCCCTTGGACAGCCCCAAACACCCCTTGGACACCCCTCCAATATCCCTTGGACACCCCCACCCCTTGGACACCCCCCCACCCCTTGGACAGCCCCCCCACCCTCATTTACACCCAACCGACCACTTGGACAGAACTCCCAGACACCTTGGACACCACTCCCATATCCCTTGGACACCCCCCACCCCTTGAACACCCCCCACCCCTTGGACAGCCCCCCCACCCTCATATACACCCCCCGAACACTAGGACAGCCCCAAACACCCCTTGGACACCCCTCCCATATCCCTTGGACACCCCCCACCCCTTGGACACCCCCACCCCTTGGATAGCCCCCACCCCCTGGACACCCCCCGACCCCTTGGAAACCCCCCCCCCCCTACTCCTTGGAAACCCCCCCATCCCCTTGGACAGCCCCAAACACCCCTGGGACACTCCTCCTATATCCCTTGGACACCCCCCCCCCACCACTTGGACACCCCCCACCCCTTGGACAGCCCCCCCCCCCCCACCCTCATTTACACCCAACCGACTCCTTGGATAGCCCCAAACACACCTTGGACACCCCTCCCATATCCCTTGGACACCCCCCAAACACCCACCCACCCCCTTGGAACCTCTCCACCCATACCAAAATCCAGACCAGAAAAACCATCAACAGTAGACCAAAACAAGATTTAGAGAAAAATTAAACATTCACTTCTATAACATTCAAAACTTACACTGCCAACTTCAAAAAAAACTACATCCAACCTAAACGACTACGAAATACACAATTACATTGACAATATTCAAAATTACATTTTACATTACAAACAACTAAAAGTCAATCAAACCTGTAAAATAATTTGACCACTCCACTTGTAAGTGTTTGATATCTTCAGCAGTAAAGGGTTGAGGGTCATCAAAAAGCTACAAAGTAAAAGGATAGTAGTCAACGTGTATAATGAATAAATAAAATTGAAATATTATGAGAAAGAGGAAATCTTACCAGGTCAAAACTCAGAACTGTCCCAGTTGTTATTATTTCATACATAAATCTTAACATGTAATATCCGCATTCGATGATGCCTTGTTGCTCATGACATTTCTGTTTGAATGAGTGTAAATTCAATATATTATTTTTATGTAATAAATCAAAATGTACAAATTATAAATGGATATTTACCTTCACATGTACATATTTGATCTTGAAATTACTTTTCTTTGCGCTTTTTCGAATGTGGACCCATGCCCTGTTAGAAAATAATACGAATGGGGTAAATTTAAAATTCATTATAATATATAAAACTATTGTGAAATTGAAACTTACGTTTCCAATATATTATTAAAACTTTCTCGCACATCATCATGGAGAGAGCATATCCAATAAAGTGTTTTATCCCTAGGGCAAAAAACCCCTAACATCCAATGATCCCTGATAAAAAGAAATTTAACGTTAGTGGTTTTTTATGTTATAATATAATTAACTCTTTGAGAGGGATGTGTTTCATACCTCTCACAAAAAGGCATCATCCAACACTGTGTCATTACATTCTTTTCAAATCTATCAGCAATATAAAGCATTATTTGTTCCTCATCCAATGCACATGCTTCAGGGGAAATCAATTGTGGGTCCCCGAATCCATATACATCTGTCAGCTCATTCCTCTCACAAATTTTATATAGATACCTAATACAAAGCAGACATAAGTATACATTTTTAATAAATATAACGCAAGGAAAAGGTGTTAAGACATACATGATAAAAATTTGCACCACGTTGATGCCCAACTTATCTCCAGTGACAAACTCCATGATATCAGTTTTCATAATCCCCACACTTAGTTCACGTCCACAGACATGAGCTTCCATTGTAAAGTCATAATGATCCGCCAACAAATTTGAATATCTTGACAATTTGTCAAGACTGCTAGTATCTGCATCTGATGTCATAGCTATTTGTCTTTGTTGTTTTATATACAGTATTTCTTTACCTTTGAAGTATTCCTATAAAAATAAATTGAAAATATATATTAGTTTTCAAATGATAAAACATTAATAAAAATATAAAATAAAAGATATAACATCCATACCTCTATGGTAATGAGTCGAAGAAGTCTGGATGGCCAAAGTAAAAAATGGCCGATACTATGTCCAACTGTCGTCACCTCATCTGTAGGTAATGGTATCCGAGCTGATCTATCTATAATATCTTGTACAGTGACCCTCTGATTCTCTACCTCTAACTGTTGATGATGAACTGTATCTCCTATACAATATACCATCCCATATGCAACTATATGATGTTGAGGATCATCAACATACAACTCACAATAAGTAGGTAGCTGTGGCGGAGGAGGAGGATCAAAAATGGGGTCCGCAAGCTGAGGTGGGGGAGTGGGAGCTACTGGGAGAGGTGGAGTGGGAGCTGCACCCTGAAATTGTCTTTGCAAGTCTGCAAACATAATCTGCACCGATTCTCTAATCTTGTCCTCCATTGTCGCATTAATATTATGGACTTCAGCCTCCAAGGATTCTATTTTTTTTATAAACTCCCTCAACGTTATAAGTTGAGGAACGTGGCAACACTTTTCTTACCGATACACCTGCCGGATATCCCCTTACACAGCCAGGATGTTCGGACTTTCCCAATGCCACAGATAAAATATCTTCCCTCCCAGATGGTGTAAATGTCCCCTGTGAACTCTGCTCCTCAAGAGAGTCCTGTAATAATTAATTGAACATTTCTATAATGATTGGAAATATATAACGAAAATAGTAAACTTAAATAAATAAAATAGATATCTTACAATCCTCTCAACTACGAGTCTCGATTCTTCCGAAATATATTGTCCTTTTTTTCCCTTCCGAGCTCTTTCCCATTTATCATGTCTAGATGGAGGGGATGGAGGGGCCACCTCTCCAGAGCTTGAAGACTCAGCTCTTAGTTGTTGAAATTTTTCTTCCATCATTTGTTCTTCCAATAATGCATACCCTCCCCGAGATAAACTATGAGGGTATACATTTTTAGATTGGATCTCTTGATGAGATTTCCTTGTTTGCTGTAAATTAAGAATAAGTAATCATTAACAAAACAATAATAAGATCATTTATATAAGAAAGCTTATAAAAGTTTACATTTCCCTTACCAAAAATGATTCTTTTCTTCTACTTTCAAAAAATTGTCTCCATGTGTCTTCATCTATAAAAGGATATATACGACATGGATTCTCACGACTCCTATGACCATAAATGAAATCAGATGAGAGGGTTGATTTGAAATCCCTCCATCTCCTAGCAGCCAACGATAAGCATTTCTTCCTGACTCCTCCAGTGTTAGGAATATCAAATGTCATCTGATAAAAAAGAGGTTAAAAATATTATATATACTAGAAACATTTAAAGAACAGTCAAACAATAGCAAAAGATCTTACCAAAATGGTCTCCCACAGCTGAGAAATTATCGCCTTATCCACACTTCTCCAATCATCATAGAGAATGCTTACTTTGCTCTTAGCCTGAGTTGCTACAAAACCCTTAAAATCTTTAGCATTTGGACCTCTAGGAAGATCATCATCATCAAACTCCACGACTATCCTCTCCTCCTTCGTACGGGCAAGTGATAATTTTGGTAAACGTGTGCACCCACGCTTACCAACCTTTGAACTCTTTTTCGTAATAGGAGCATGTGAATGTTCCTCCCCAGATGTATGACCAATATGCTCATCTCCAGAATCATGTGGCTGATCAACTGATTGATCTGTCATTTTCCTTCAAATCAAAAAAACAAACATTAGTTCACAAATATTAAAATTCAAATATTGTAATACTACTTAATCAGAAAATAGAAAAGTGTACTAAATTACATAATAGTAAACATTGGTAATATGGTAAGAATGTTAAACAATGATAAACATGGTAAACACAGGCAAAAGGTGGCCAAGGAGTTGGCCCAAGAAAGCTGAAAAGTGGACTCACTGAGTCCACCGGTCCGCCGGTGTGAGCTCACCGGCTGGCCGGTGGACCAGACAGAGCCTTCCTGTCTGGACCACCGGCCGGCCGGTGGACCAGACAGAGAGCCTTCCTCTCTTTCTGGACCACCGGCCCGCCGCTGGCTCACCACCGGCCGGCCGGTGGACCAGACAAAGCTTTGCTCTGGACCACCGGCCGAACGGTGATCCACCACCGGCCAGCCGGTGCGCCCAGGACTTCTCCTCTTTACAGTTTTTGTTGTTTTATCATTTTGGTTTGATACATGTTTTAATAAGTAAAAAATTTACCATATCTAACATTATATGAAAAAACTAAATGTAAACAAGAAATAAACATGTGTTACCTGTAATTTTAGGAATGTACAGTTGGATTGTTTTCCCAAATTCCTTCGTTGTGATCGTTCCTTATGGCACAAACCATGTCTTCAACATACTCATCATCATGTTCTATTAATCTTTCCATGGAAGTATGGATCTCACATAAATCAGCATCTTCATCAAATTCATCCTCACCAACATATTGTTTTTTCCCTTGTAAAACAATAGCCCACTGCATATCTGATTGATCTACTACATAGAAAATTTGTTTGGCATGTGTTTCCATTATAAAAGAATCAGCTGTGTCTTCCAATCTATTCAGATTAACAAGTGTCATTCAAAATTCATCGTGTCTGACACTGTTTTTACCGATAAACCATTTACAGTTAAAAATAGTAACTTTAATTTTAAAGTAATCGGCCTCCCATATGTCTTAAATCACTCCATAATATGCACTTGATGCCGAAATTGGGTTTCTGTCCTTAGCACTCGAAAAAAGCATTGCTTCTGCAAACACCAATACACCACTATTCTTAACTGCACTTCTGTTGTCCTAAGCTTTCGTATGAAATGTATAGCCATTAATGTCATAAGCGGACCATGTTATCACATTTAAAGATGGACCACCCACTATCCATTTTAATGACTCTGATACATCTGATCTACCAAGCAAGGTCTTTTTAAACCATGGCAAAAAAGTTTTGTTGTGCTCATTCAAAATCCACATTTCTTTCTTCTTTGGATGACATTGTTTCAACTCATTAATATGCAATGTGATATATGGTTGAACATCAGCTATGTTATTCAAGATGTATGATTCTAACTTCTTCATATGCTCAGCTGACAGTGATTTGACTTTCAAGCCACGAATCCCCTTTCCCTCATTATTAACCCGTTCATGGCGAGATAGAGGCAAACCTATGTGTTGCGCCGTAGCCAAGTAGCTCGTACAAAACTCTGCTACCTCCTCAGAAATATACTTTTCAATAATGGAGGCTTCAGGTCGATATGGATTTTTAACATATCCCTTTAATATTTTCATATACCTTTCAAAAGGATACATCCAACGAAGATATACAGGTCCACAAAGCTTTATTTCTCGAACCAGATGAATCATTAAATGCACCATCATATCAAAAAAAGTTGGAGGAAAATACATTTCCAAATGACAAAGTATAAAAATTGCATCCTTTTCCAAAATGTTCAAAGCATTCACATCAATCTCCTTGTTACAAATTGAATTGAAAAAATAACACAACCTCATTATAGTCTTTCTGACACGGATGGGCAATATTCCAGGCAGTGCAACTGGTAGAATTTGTTGCATCATGACCTGACAATCATGTGATTTCATACCTATCAACTTCAAGTCTTTCAATGAGACAAAATTTTTTACATTTGAAGAATAACCTTGAGGCACATTCATATCATGAAGACACTGACAGAAGATACTTTTCTCCCTCTTCGATAATGTATGACAAGCCGGGGGAAGAAATGTCCGTCTTCCTTTAGGAGTGGGAGCTAACTCCAAACGTATTCCCATTGATAGTAGGTCTAACCTTGAATTC
Organism: Viscum album; assembly: GCA_963277665.1. NCBI lineage: Eukaryota > Viridiplantae > Streptophyta > Magnoliopsida > Santalales > Viscaceae > Viscum > Viscum album. The sequence goes on along the minus strand of OY728138.1, from coordinate 1,289,109,226 downwards.
AACCCATATTTTGTCTTTCCTTTAATATCTAGCAATGTTCCGATCAAAGAATCACAGATATTCTTCTCCACGTGCATGACATCAATATTATGTTTGACTTCATGATACCTCCAATATGGTAGCTCAAAAAATATTGACCTTTTCTTCCAAATATGTCTATCATTACCAGATTTTTGTGTCTTTCCCAATGTCACATCAAGGTTTTTCACCCTCTCAAAATACAAATCTAGGGATAAAGGTTTTGGAGTAGTATCAAATTCTTGTGAGCCATTGAATGCCTTTTTTAGTCTTCTATAAGGGTGATCCATAGGAAAAAACTTTCAATGACCCATGTACACTGTTTTCCTCCCATGATGCAATTGACAATATGACGTCTGTTGTTCACAAATTGGACATGCTTTATGCCCTTTAACACTGTATCCAGACAAATTTCCATATGCTGGGAAGTCATTTATAGTGAATAGAAGCACTGCATGCAGTTGAAAATATTCCATTTTATAAGAATCATACACCCTAATACCATCAGCCCATAACAGTTTCAAATCATCAATCAGCGGTGACAAGTATACATCAATATCATTACCGGGTTTCTTTGGACCAGAGATCATGATACTCAACATGACATATTTGCGCTTCATACAAACTTCAGGAGAGAGGTTGTAAATTACCAATAAAACAGGCCATGAACTATGTGTGCTACTGAGGGTTCGGTATGGATTCATTCAATCTGTGCACAAGCCTAGTCTCAGATTTCTAATTTCATTTCCAAATGTAGGGTACTGGGCATCAATTTTCTTCCATTGTGGACAATCAGCTGGATGACATATTTTTCCATCACATACCCGCTCTCCAGCATGCCATCTTAACATTTTTGCATCATGTGAATTAGCAAATAAACGTTTGAAACGAGGAATTATAGAAAGATACCAAAATACCTTTGAAGGGAGCTTTGTAATCTCTACATCAGCTTGTGATTTTTCTTTCACCTTATACCGTGATGTCCCACATTTAAGACACTCTTTCAGAAATTCATATTCCTTCCTATATATAATGCAGTCATCCGGACAGGCATGTATTTTCCTGTATCCCAATCCCATCGGGCATAATATTTTTTTGGCCTTATAATGTGAATCTGGAAGATCGTTATCTTTTGGAAGAATGTCTTTCATAAATTGTAGCAGCTCTGTAAAACTTCTGTCACTCCATCCATGTTTCGCCTTCAGGTTAATCAATCTTAACACCGCCGATAAAACCGTAAAATCTGTACAACCAGGATATAATGGTTTTTCGGCACCACCATATAGACGTGCAACTGTCGGTTCTATCTCAATTTATTCTGCTACAATATCGCGAATCATTTCTTCAATTCCATCGGAGTTACCATCTTGCGATTCATTATCATCAGTGACATTCTGTCCAGTTTCGCCATGCCAAATCCAAGGGTTGTAACTCCGATTGAAACCATGACAAATCAGATGATCTTTTATCTCTCTACTTATCAACTTCTTCATATTCAGACATTTCAGGCATGGACAGAAAAAAAATGTCACTACTTGGAACATTTCGTTTAGCAAATTCCAAAAAGGCATCAACACCTTCCTCATATTCATTGCTCATTCGATGTGCCGTAATCCAACTTCGCCTCATTATTACCTATAACAAATAGCAAATATATATATATTTTTTAGATAAGACAAATATATGTTTATATGAAAAAAATCATAATTTGAATGTTAACAATTTTGAAATATAAAACAAATCGATGTGTATTTAAAAAATATGCTTGAATATTATTTTTTAAACAAAATATAGTAAGATATAACACCCCCCCTGGACACCACCCCCACCCCTACCCCCTTGGACACCCCCCTGGACACCCCCCAACACTCACCCACACCCTTGGACAGCCCCCCACACCCACCCACCCCCTTGTAAACCCCCCTGGACACCCCTCGACCACTCTGGACAGCCCCCCGCCCCTCCTGGAAACCACCCCCCACCCCTACCCCCTTGGACACCCCCCTGGACATCCCCCAACCCTCTGGACAGCCCCCCACCCACCCGGACAACCCCAAATACCCTCTGGGGAGGCCGCCACCCACTTGGACAGCCCCCCACACCCATCCAACCCCTTGGACACCCCCCTGGACACCCCACCGACCCCTCTGGACAGGCCGCCACCCCCTTGGACAGCCCCCCACACCCACCCATCCCCTTGGACACCCCCCGACCCCTCTGGACAGCCCCCGACCCCTCTAGAAAGCACCCCCACCCCTCCTGGACACAACGCCCCACCCCCGACCTGCTTGGACACCCCCCTGGACAGCCCCCAACCCTCTGGACAGCCCCCACCCCTCCTAAACACCACCCCCACCCACTACCCCCCTTGGACACCCCCCTGGACACCCACCCACACCATTGGACAACCCCCCACACCCACCCACCCCCTTGTAAACCCCCCTGGACACCCCCCGACCCCTCTGGACAGCCCCCCGCCCCTCCTGGACACCACCCCCCACCCCCTACCCCCTTGGACACCCCTCTGGACATCCCCCAACCCTCTAGACAGCCCCCCCCCCACCCACCCGGACAACCCCAAATACCCTCTGGAGAGGTCGCCACCCACTTGGACAACCCCCCACACCCACCCACACCCTTGGACACCCCCCTAGACACCCCACCGACCCCTCTGGAGAGGCCGCCACCCCCTTGGACAGCCCCCCACACCCACACATCCCCTTGGACACCACCCTGGACACCCCCCGACCCCTCTGGACAGCCCCCGACCCCTCTAGAAAGCATCCCCACCCCTCCTGGACACAACCCCCCACCCCCGACCTGCTTGGACACCCCCATGGACACCCCCCAACCCTCTGGACAGCCCCCCCACCCCTCCTAAACATCACCCCCACCCCCTACCCCCCTTGGACACCCCCCTGGACACCCCCCAACACCCACCCACACCACTGGACAACCCCCCACACCCACCCACCCCCCTGTAAACCCCCCTGGACACCCCCCGACCCCTCTGGACAGCCCCCCGCCCCTCCTGGACACCACCCCCCACCCCCTACCCCCTTGGAGACCCCACTGGACATCCCCCAACCCTTTGGACAGCCCCCCACCCACCCGGACAACCCCAAATACCTTCTGGAGAGGCCGCCAGCCACTTGGACAGCCCCCCACACCCATCCAACCCCTTGGACACCCCCCTGGACACCCCACCGACCCCTCTGGACAGGCCGCCATCGCCTTGGACAGCCCCCCACACCCACCCATCCCCTTGGACACCATCCTGGACACCCCCCGACCCCTCTGGACAGCCCTCGACCCCTCTAGAAAGCACCCCCACCCCTCCTGGACACAACCCCCCACCCCCGACCTGCTTGGACACCCCCCTGGACACCCCCAACCCTCTGGACAGCCCCCCCACCCCTCCTAAACACCACCCCCACCCCCTACCCCCCTTGTACACCCCCCTGGACACCCCCCAACACCCACCCACACCCTTGGACAGCCCCCACACCCACCCACCCCCTTGTAAACCCCCCTGGACACGCCCCAACCCTCTCGGGGATTTATAGAAAACGATGAAAAATTAGTGAAATCATAAAATTAGTCAATATTGCAAGTCGAACTAATAGATCTAGGGATGATAAATAAGATTATGGTGCCAAAACGAGTTAAAAGGGTTCGCAATCGAAGAATCTTAGCTAGTTTCAACAAAAAAATCACAACACATATATATATACTATCCGCGAAAAAAACGAACGAGTGGGAGGATTACCTGAGTGCTGCGAGTTTAGATGATTGATCCGAGGAGATTAAATATGAGAAACGATGATCGCAAAACGAATCTAAACCCACGAAATGGACGAACCGATTCGGGTTTACGCGCGAGAGAGACGAGTCGCGACTGTCGAAGGTAAAGTGGCGAATGACAATCCACGGGTCTGGGTAAATTTTTAAATGAGTTATCACATCGGTTATTCAATAACCGACATTATAATATTTTTAAAAACATTTATAACGTCCGTTATTCAATAACCGACGTAAAAACCTTCCTCCGATTCTTTTTTTACGTCGGTTATTTATAACCGACGTTATAAAGGGCTCAAAATCCGCGTTTTATTACGTCGATTATTTCATAACCGACGTCAAAAACATCTGCGGATTCTTTTTTTACGTCGGTTATTTTATAATCGACGTAAAAAGGCCTTCAAAAACCGCCTTTTTTACTTCGGTTATTGAATAACCGACGTAAAAAACGCCCCCCGCTTCTGTTTTTTACGGCGGTTAATGTATAACCGACGTAAAAAACGAAGCCGCGCGATTAATAACGTCGGTTATAAAAATAACCGATGTTAAAGGTGTACTAAACACAGGTTTTTACGTCGGTTATTTAATAACCGACGTAACAAACCTCGTTTTACATATTATGACGTCGGTTTTATATAACCGACGTAAAAAATGGTGACGTAAAAAACGTTTTCTGCACTAGTGGATGTATAAAAATTATAAAAAAAACCATCTTGATGTAGGAAATCGTTTTAGATTTAAAATTAATATTTATTGTCAAATATATAACTTATATAACATCATCTAAGAATTTATTTACTAAAAGATATATATTTATGTAATTTTTTTCTTTACTTTAAATTAATTAATATAGTGTCATTATCACTCCCATGTGGCTCCATGGGGTCCCAAAATCGACCTAAGGATTCCCATAGTCAGAAAAGTATCATCCAATAGGATTAAAACACAAGTTCGGGTAATTTAGTATTACTATTATAATATTTTTTACCCTTATTTACAAGATTTACCCGTTAACCATGGTAAATAAAATTTTTACGGGTGTCAATATTCATAATATCTAAAAATAAAAATTATCTATTGAAACAATAAAGACCTCCTGATTCAAAATATGGAATCATTTTCTTAAAATTTAAAAAACATAAGAGGAAATTTTTAATTTGAAATTAATTTCCACTATCAAAACAAAAAACGTGTTTTTAAGAAATAATATCTATCAAAAGATTAACACTTATATTTGTCCAATTTTAATGTGAAATTACATCCAATGACCAAAATTGGGTTAAATGGTAATAAAATAATATAATTACACTTTGAACCCCCTTAAAAAGATAATATAACCTTATAAATAGATTTTATTAAAAAATTAGTATTGAATTAAAATAGAGTATTTTTCATTATTCATTAAAAAATGAATTTTATCTGAAAAATACCAAATATTTAACCAAATTAAATTTTGATTTTAAGATTCTAAAGAAGCATTTTATTTGGTCAAATATAACATGTTAAAGTTAAAAAAATATATTTAAAGTGGGTTCTCCAACAAAAGGAGTTAAATCAAGCTTTAATGAATATTAGAGTATTTAGGATTTAAATCAGATTCATTCTTATTTTAAGACACAAAAATTTATTAGGTAAATAAAAAACATTTAACAAACATGCATATTCATATTTCAGTTAGTTTTTTCCATTCATCCCAATACAACGGCAATGCATTAACTAACATTTAAAATAATAATATACTATTATTTTTCTGTATGACTCACTATTTTGTGCAACATAAGATTTCAAAGAAACCTGCTGTTGTGTATTGGGTACGCCATTGAACAAAGTATCTCTAGTAATGTAAAATTAATATTTAATTCAAAAAATTTAATAAATATGAAAATGTCATATTCCTTATTTACTTCGGATGATACAATTAAAACCTCATTACTAGTTTAAAAACATTGGAATTTGGGGAGGTACACCTAAGGACTAGTATCCAACTAGGAAAGAGATCAAATAACATATCAAATGGTTTTAGAATCCTACAACAAGAATCAGGGGTGGTTTATTTTAATTTTGTTCTTATTATTTGGGATTTGGTAGACTCTAGAATAGGATATGGTCGGAACATGTTAATGAGATCATGTTTGGGGATCTAAACCCAATAATCGTGGGACAATAAAACATTATAGAGGTGGGAAATTGAATCTATGCTTTGTGATTTTACAGTGGATTGGTTTAGAACTTCAGTGGAAAAATTATGTGTTTTGTTACAAGATTATGTTGTTTTTACCATTTCCCTGCTATAGAATAGGAGGACTGTTTATGAAACATGATATGTTCTTTGGATAAAATAATATGTTATTTTTTTATGATTTCAATTGGGATCCTTGAATGTGGAAAGAGGGGTTGGGTTGTTTAAATTGATATAAGAAAGAAAAACATTGTTTTCCTGATTATAATTTTTCATAGTATTCTACTCAACTATAATATGTATACGGTTCCATATAAGATTTTTATTTGATTCTATGTGTATATAGTATGTATGGACCTGAATATATTTATGGTAGTCATGAATGGTGAACTGGTATGAGTTGTTTAAATTTTATACAAAAATTAAATATCATTTTCTTGATTATCCTTTTAATGGTACTATAATTAAATACCATAGATTTATGAGATTTGATATATGTGATACATGATTATTAACTCTGATATGGGTTTGGAATGGACCATACAGCTACATTATATGTTATTACTGACTCTTATATGGGTTGGCGCCATGATTCTTGTTGATATGTGATACCTGACTGAAAAATGGGTAGGTAATGATTGATGAGACCAAATTTCATGTGTCATGGGTGTGTTAGGAGAGTTTCAGGGTGGTGAGATACACTACCTATTAGAAAATTAATGATATTAAATATATATATATATATATGGATTTTTTACCATTATGTTTCATCAACTTTGTGATTCCACTAATACAGATTCTAGTGGATTTTTTATAAGGTGTATATATGGTTCCCCATTTGAATGTTGGGAATGAGGCTCCTATGAGTCTATATGATAATTATTCATAGGTAGAGGCTCCGAGTCTGGTAGTTTAGCCATAATAGATGAAATGTATTAGGACATGGATTTATGATCAACTCGGGCTAGGCTTGGTGTGAGTCATACTTGGTACTGACTAAAGAAAGCAGGTTTTAAATCAATCTATGGAGTATATGTGTTGTGAGTTCTACTCTCATCATTCTGCATTATTTTAGGGTGACGGTGAAAAACATGTAGTAGATAAAAATATCAACTAATTTATAAAATAGTCGACTAGCTTTAGACAACCCTCAGTCATTGGGTAAAGAGGTTAACTTATTTGCTCAGGGGATCAAAAAATTCATGGTGGGCCATATTTCTGCAGTTTAGTAGAAATTTTTGACTGATATAGAAGGATTCCATTTCAATGTTCTCCGATCACCTCATATCATATACCATAAGGGTTGATTGAGCATATTAGTTTATGAAGCTACATCCAGGAGATATATCTATTTTTGATTTCATAGTATGTTTTATAGACATGTCTCTATTTTCACCTTCTTTGGATGGAGATGAAATTTCTAGGTTGTGGTGACTAGAGGATGAACTGTGTCATTAAATCTTGGTTTAATTAATCATATTTATTGTAACATACTTTTATACAGTTGACAATTAGGAACTAATAGCTGAGGTAGACCTGACGGACAAGTCTTTTTCTATTTGGGTGACAACATCAGGTAAGATTAGTAGTTTTGCATTAGGTGGATGGATATGGGACTGAGTGGAATAACAGTAGGGAATTTAGGATAGGGAATATGGTAGGTTCTGAAGGACTGGTTCTTTAATATTTATATTCTAGTGTGGGTAGTTGATGATTGTTCAGAATCATTTTGAGTATTCTCAAAAGGTGTTATGATCATGTGGTTAGGTGGGGAATCTACACATGTTCTATAGAAATCCTTTAGATATAGTGGAGTTATAGAGATAATTATAAACATATGGACATGATCTAGGACCAAGATAGACACTAATAGATGGTATCCATGATTTATCTACTTGTGGAGTATGTCGCAGAGGGATCGTGACCCAATAGCAGAGTTGGTTTCTAGTATATGGCGCAGCTCCATGTGGATGTTAAACATCATGTAGTTGGGCTTTAGGTATCATGAATTTTGTTAACTTGGATGGAAAAAATACTATATCAATCTAATTATGGTTTGAGGTATACCTTGATCATTGAGAGGACTTATATATTTGGTATGTCCAGTTTTAGTGTTGGTGGTGCATGTGTTATTCTTTTTATAAAAACCTGGTGATGGTTGAATTTTGGGAATCAGTTATGATGTGTGTTTTATATGTGGTCCATAGGAATTGGGAGTATGATGGGAATGAATATATATATATATAATGGTATTTTACTTTTTATAATCAGTTGTGATGTAGGATCCTTGATCATCTATTGAGATTCGGGACTTATGTGTTTCATGAGTGGCACATGTATGAAATGAAAATATAATTATATGTGAGACATGATTGGTGTTATTTATGATGTGGTTATGAATTGTGAACACGATGAGTACAAGAATAATGTTCAAAAATATGGGGACATTTATGTCCTAGGATGGTTGGAGGAATAACCAAATTATTCAATTTTGCACTCGGAAGTGATGTGGTAGGGAACTCCAAAGGTGGGGAGCACCGTTATGGGAGTTAACTTGTGTTTCACTAACTGATGTATGGTTTTATTATATTAGTATCGTTGGTACCACATCAGAATGATACCTCATATATTACGCATGGTCTACTATAAGGCAGGGAGACTATAACGTATTTGGTTTCTGAAGAGATCATTTCCCTTGTAATATCAAAATTTATTGGTTTGGTTGTTAGGAAACATAAATTAGGAGAATTGGAAACTAATGCAGTTCAGTTAATAGATCTAAGACCTTGTTTTTAAGTGAGTTATATTTTTTGGTGGATGTACCTATGGTCCAAGATAATAGAAGATGAATAATGGATTGCAATTCTCCAGAAAACATCTATTGCGGGTTTTTCACATCATGTAAATAATTTTTATGGTGTAATGTTTTTGGGGTGTATTCCCCATAGGATTCATGATATAAAAACTCAAGACCTTTCCCTAAAAATTAAATGACATGTATCTATTACATGTTGTGAAACTCTTACAAAATGTATGAATTTTACACACAATGTACTATATGTGTAGCAATTGAAAAAAAGGAACTAGAGATTGTCCCCTCATTTCATCGTGCAGTGAGGTATTGTTAACCTATGGTGTCTTAAAGTGCCTTCATTCCCCAATCCTAGGGTTATATGGTTCATCTCTATCCATACTCTAAATGGAGCTCTGTTTGTCTTGATGGAAGTGTATTATAAATTCCATTAATTCCATTTCATTGTTTTTTATTTATATTTTAATACATAATTCTAAATCCATGGGAGCTATTTTACCCTATTTTAAGAGTTTTCATCTAAAATATTGATTTTTATCGATAGAGTTATTATTATAGGATGATATTCAAGGAGAAAGAACTTAGAGTCAAATGTATATTGTTCTTAGATTTCACCTAAATTTTACATGTTTTTTGGGGTGCATTGTTCAATATAGACATTGGTTTGAATAGGAGGGACCATAAATAAATTATTTATAATCTTTTAGTTATCTAGTTGATGTTATGATATGTTTTTGGGAAACCTATTTCATTTTTAAATATGGAGTAATACAAATAAGTGGTTTTAAAAAATTAAGAAGGGAAAGCTAGTTCGTTCCTTGGGAACACGAAAGGCAAGGCTCAAGGATTTTAGCTGACGTTAATCACCAATAGCTAGATGACATGGTTTATCAGGATTTAGGAGTGAGCTACGATACACAGGGGTCATAATCACCATGGTTATGTGATATATCTTGTTGGGATGAAGGTGAAATGGTTATCTAATTTGGGGCATGGTCTACAGGGTTTGAGATGGTGCTGACCATCATGACATGGGAAACATTGTCTCAAGTTAAAACAAAGATTATGGATAGTGTTCCATAAGTTTTTTCATTTATTTCTACTCACCATTTTAGCCAATGTTCCATGGGGGTCATGTTCACACATATAGGACTTAGTTTAGGTGTTTTTTTACAAGACAATGTGGCCAGAGGCCTCTATAGATATTTTATCTTACGGGATGTTGTGGACCATCATAAATCAAAGAGGTTATCACTATTAAAATTTAATGGATAATGGTGACATCCCATATAGAGATGGTGTTCAGACTATTATTTGGGGGATGAGGTTCACCATTATAATTGAGGCCAACAAGATATGATTATCGGAGAACATATATATATGTGCCTTAAAACATCTTGTTGTTGATCTGGAAATGATTTATTATATATGTGTAAGATCCTAGTCTGTTTTTGAGCCACCTCGAGTGTCTATTCAGGTACATTTTGAGGCTTTTATGTACCAATGTTTTTGAGTTGTGTCTTGGGTTTTGATTGGGTGATTTTTCTTATAAAAACTAACAGACAGTTTGTAGTGCATGGCCTGCACGTGGTTTGACATACTGTGTAACTAAATAGTCACAGCCATGGAAAAATGGATAGAGTGGTCTGCACAGTTTGCGCATGCTTTAACAAACCATGAGACTAAAATATGTCGACCATGAAAACCGATACAGATAGCTTAGCACAGTTGGTATACAGATATCCCTAACATTGGGCCCCTACCTAGGAAACTATGCACACATTATTAATAATTCAAAAATCTATTTTAAAACCACATGAACCACCAAGACTCCCATATTTTGACATTGGCATGTGATAAAAAAATTATAGGTGATCCCAAATCCTTCTAGAGGGACACCATGGTGATTAGAACATCATTCATTGAGATCAAAATCCTGTATTGAAGATTCTATCACTTCCTGGTAAGTAGATTCTATCTCTTTGCTTGTCCAATACATTCAACTCCCCTTCCTTGATCTTTTCATGGAAGAGATCCATAGTTTCCATGGATTTATACCTATGAGTTGAGATATAGATCAAGGATTGTGGATCTATATCTATATTTTCAAGGCCATTATGCTTTTTATCTTAATTTTGGTTTAGGGATTTATATATAATGCTTGACGGACGACATTGTGGCACTCAAATTTTGGGGATTTCGGTTGGGCCAACATTCATCAATAAACATTGGTAGTTGGTCTAAATTGACCTCCCATAGTCATGGATTTCATATTTGAATGTGAGTTTATGTATTTTCAATCTTCTCTTCATAAATGATTTCATAAATTGGAATAATTAGTAATGCGTAATTGACTTGTGATTTCCTTGGTGATTAATTGATAATTGAATCAAAAAACAAACAAGGTGGGTTCCCAAATTGACATTGGTTTTGTATATTGGTTATGGGTTGAGATATTGAAATTATTATGTTAAAATGAATAATTGTTGGAAATTAATTATGAAATGATGCTTGGATATATACGATAATTAATTGTGAGAAATAATTATGTAACATGATGTTGATCAAAGATAATTAATTGATTGAATTAATTATGAAAATTATATATTTTATATGGATAATTAATTGTCAAGAATTTATTATGGAATGATACTTGTGTTGATTGATTAATTAGTTGATTAGTTAATTAAAGGGATATGTGTATAGTAAATTGTTAAGTTAACTAATTTCTTATGAAATGTTTAAATAATAATTGGATTAGTAATGGAATGATGAGGCTAATTACTATGAATTTATTAATGAATAATGGATTAGATATTTTTGGTTATAGACATATTTTTCTAGAATGATTATATGTTGGGACATGGATATTGAATTCCTCAACAATAGTTATCCAAGCCTGAGATTTTGGGCTGCTATTCATGACAACATACACGAAATGAGATACAGAGGGATAGGAATGGAGTCCTATGATGAATGAGGTTTGTGGTGAATAACATGATGTTAATCCCCAAAGGAATGATAATAATGAATGATGATTCAAATTGAAAACATTAATTTAAAATTGGTCATAGTTTGATTATTAAATGTTAAATGAAATTGTGATAACTATTTAATTATGCACTGTATTTATTGCTACATAAAACTGAATACACACTATTTTTAATGGAAATGGTTTAGAAACCATTGGTAGTGGTCAACTGAGTTGTACTAACACCCTATTCGGGCCTCCAGATCATCACATGAGTATACTTTTTTGTTGGAGGACTCGATAAGGGCAAGGCCCTAGGATAGGTTGTTGTTTGGGATTGAATCACGGGAGAGGGAAAGCGACGTGGTTCAGGACCCACGTGGGAGTCGTTGTATCTTTACATTTATTTTCATTTTAGACACTTGAAATTATCATCTTCAAATCATGTTTTTCCTTTCATTTGAGTATTGTATTCTCTTTCTTTTAATATCATATGGAAATTTATTATTCTCGAAATATGTATACTTCTACAATAGGTTATTGTGTTTTCTTCCATTGGTGTTTATTCTTATAAAATATGATATAGTCTCCCCAAGACTGACTTACGAGACAATCGATACAATCGAAACCCTCTGGCATATGCAGAGGTGCGGTTGAGTGGATGTGGCCACCCAGATTAGGGCACAATTTAGTGCCACCTGGGTTGGGATGTCACACAGTGGTATTAGATGAGATTTATTTTCATTCTTCTCCTATTGTCTCAATGTTTTTGGAAATATAGAAATGATAATAGGAAGAGTTCAGCCTTGGTATTGAGGAATATCGTGGGAGTTGAAAACTCATGTATGGGTGGAAATCTGAATACAAAATGTGGGATTGTTGTGATTGTTGTTTGTTAATACTGTTGGATATTACTTCACCTTGAGTGATGTACTTGTGGGGTGATGTGTTATTTGTTTTGATAGTTGTTGAATTTTTATTCATGGCCTAAATATGCATTATTCTTGAGTCTGCAATCATAATTCTTGGAAATTAGGGTTTTTTTTGACATACATCATTCTAAGCATTCATGGGAAATTGGGTTATGAAAAATTTATTGAAATTCACCATTTTTTTCTTATTATGATGTTGAAATATTAATTAAAAATGAGAATAAATGGGTGTCTAATGAGAACCTTGATTGATGAAATGAGTATGATTAATTATATATTTATTGAATTAATTTTTTAGATAATGTTATTAATTAATTTTTTAATTATTTAATAATAATTTATGAACCCTTGTTAACCAAAATCGTGGAGTGTGATGGTTAAGGGTACTGATTAGGCCTCGGTGTTGACCGTGTAGTGAGAAAATGGGGAAAGGACATGTTGAAACCTGTTGTGTTAGTTTCTCCTCACACATAAACATTATAAGGTTCTATTATGAGACATAAGATGTGTGTTTGGATTTGTATAGATATATCACCATGATTGTTGGTGATGGAGAGACAAAGGGGTATGGCCTGAAACTAAAATTCAGATAGGGAACTTGAGGCACCATATGTGGAAGTTGAGGATGAAGGGAGAAGTTCTAAGATAACAATGATTTGTTTCATGAAATTAAAGAAGAGAGACCCTGTGATGTTTCTAAAAATCATGATGGAGTTGAAAAGGGAGTTTCAGCTACAACACCATCAAAATTTTTCAAGAGATAGTGTACCCAAGGGAGCCTAATTATAAATTGAATACATAGGGACAATATTTTACTATTTGAGACTCTGGTTGGGAGAAGGGTGAAGTTGGAAACTGAAATGCAATATGGGTCAATGAAGAGTTGGTGGGACATTCAACTATGATCTCCACAGACTGATGATATGTTACATAAGGAATTTCTAGAGAAAATCATGGAAAACTTCTATCCAGAGATGCTGAGGAAAATGATGGCTTCAATGCTTATTCATCTGACCCATAGAAACATGTACATAATGGATTACACAGATCATTTAACATATTTAATGAATTTTCTCCAAATTTGGTGGAAGATGAGGTTTCTACAGAAAAATTTTTTCTGGATGGACTTATGTGTCAAATTAAGTCCCATGTAAATATATTTACGCTGAAGAAATTTTCAGAAGTGGTTAATCAGGATATCATTCTAGAGGGTAACCTATATGATTATTCTAGTAATGGATATGTAGATTCCAATAGATGATCATGGATTGTGCATTTCGAGAGTAGGAAGTGTCATTACAAGAACCTTTTTCTGGAAAGTGGAATGCAAGGTGGAAGACTAGGGGGAATTTACACCAAATCTTACTCATGTTATTTTACACCAGTTCAATATATAGGTAAACTATCATAAAAATTTCCCTTGACGACCAGAGGAGTTTTTGTTTTGGGGAAAGCTAAGGAACCTATTTATTTTCTATAGGATGCATATGAAAGTAGGTGTTGAGGGATTGGCTCTCAGATTTAGAGTGTGGGAATCAGGTCTTCTACTCAATTTAGGTCATGTAGCTAGAACTCTATGGGAAGAGGCCATAGAAGTTTTTGAAATAGTGATTTACGTTATGATTGCATGTATCATCGAAGTGGTGATACTCACAAGAGTCACAAGAAACCATAAAAAACAGGGGTATCATAGATAAATGCATTTTAACCTACACTTGTGGAGAGCGAGGCTGGTCCATCGACAATGATAGGTACTATTCTAGTTTCATCCACTTTAGCTACTACCTTATTTGATATTGGTTCCTTCTATTCTTTAATATCAGAAAATATTGTCAATGGTTTGTGTAACATCCCAAGTAAATAAATAATATTATATTCTAATGTTTATCAATATTTGTGAATAAAATGTTAATATTACTTTAAAGGGAACGCTATGCTCGATGGCGTACCCAATACGCGACAATGAGTTCCTTTAAAATCTTACGTTGCACTCTAATAATAAAATAATATTATTTTAAATGGTAGTTAATGCCTAGAAATTGTAATAGAAGGAAAGAACGAAACTAACTAAAAAATTATTGTATATGTTTTTCAAATATTTTTACTTTTATCCAATAAATGTTAGAGGCGTAAAATGAAAATGATTCCAATTTTGAGCATAAATCATCTAATATTCATTAAAAGGTCGATTAAATACCTTTTGATGGAGAACCCTTTTTAAATATACTTATGAAAATTTTATATGTTATATTTGACAAAATAAAATCCTTCTGTAGAATCTGGACATCAAAATTTACTTTGTGTAAATTTTTGTTATTTTTCCGATAAAGATCATTTTTAAGTGAAAATGTTGCATTTTATTTCAAAACCAACTTTTAATATGATTTAATTATATGGATAAATTATATTTTTAATTGAGATTAATGTTTATTTAGAATATAATTTTACCCTTTAATCCAATGGTGGTCAATAGTATTAATTTCACTTTGAAATTGGACTTAAATTAGTGTTAATCTTTTAATAGTTATTGTTTCTTAAAAACAAGCTATTTATTTTGACAGCGGGAATTAATTATTAAATTAATTAATCCAAATTATTTTTTTGAATTTTGTAAAATAGACATCATTTTTGAATTCAGAGTATTAAATATAGCTTAGGTTGAATTTTTGGTATTTTTCTAAAAAACATCAATTTTTGATGAATAGTGAAACCACTCAGTGGTAGATAAAGAAACAGATTTTTCATTTAAATGAAACATTACCATTTCTGTGATTTGATTTTCAAAAATCCGACATACATGGTTATCATTAGGAAGTAAAACGTGGTTCAATGAGATTAAAATAATTTTTGGTGAATAGTAACTTTTAAGTTTTATTAATCGCGATTAAAGGTAATAAGTGTAATTTAAGGTAAAAATTATATTATAATAAAATGAAAATATCTTGACACTTGTCCTAACACTATTGGATGAGTCATGGCCGACCAAGACAACGTATGGGTCGATTTTTGGGACCCCATGGAGCCACATGGGTATGATAAAGACATTAATGCCTTTAATTTAAAGTAAAAGTAAAAATGACACAAACATTTATTGTTTTACTAAAACAATTTTTACATGGGGTTATAGAAGTCATATATTGACTATAAATAGTCATTGGGAATATAAAAATATTTCCTACATCATAGTAGTTTTTTATAATTTCTAGACAATAAATAAATAAAATTATTTATGACATAATGATGATGCAGTGATTACCTCATTATTTAACGATTTAAATAAAATGAAAAGATAATGTAAAATCTAAGACCTAAAAATGTCAAAAACCAAATTTATGGATGGATTTATAACCCTTTTCAACTTATACTCGAAATATATCAATGTGGGACCTTTAAAATCTGAAACGCATTTGAAAATAATTTAACTTTTTTGACTTTCGAAGAGTGCCCCTCCCCTCCTCTTATAAAAGGCCCCCACCTCTACCCCCTTACCCACACCTCTCAAGCCGTTGGCTAGGCCAACCCATTCCCATTTCATCTCTCCACATCCCTATATTAATCATTAAAGCCTCACCTTTGGGTAGAATCCATTCCAAGGAAGCCTTTGATCTCAAATCAAAAAGAGTTACTGGATTTAAAGGTAATGTCTTTCCTTGTGTTCTTTTATTATATTTTGCTTCTCCAACCGAATAAACACTTTTTTATTCCATTATTTTGTAACAACACCCATATCATAAATATACTAGGATGTTTTTATGTGAAGAATTCGAGCTACACTTTCACACACCTTCGTCTAATGGATAATGAAAATATTGTTTCTGTGTATGGCGAATTTCTGCCTCACGAAATGATGATTGTTCAATCTTCTCTTAAAACCTTTCATGGTGTCCATTATGATGTCACTATATTTTATATATTATATATATGGTATTTATGGTTTCTATATGCTTCTTAATTTTATAGTTAAAACATGCCTTTATGCTTTTCTTGTTGTGCAAATGCGATAATTTGATACGAGGAAGTGTGGACTACCGCCCCCTCAAGTGATGTGACTCGTTCATGAAACACATGGAATGAATAAAGAATGAAATTAATGAACATATGTGACCTATATAACATATATATTATACTGTAATTATAATATAAATATATCTCTCTCAATTATTTTTTATTCCATTAATATGTCAATGAAATGAAAGTAGCGTTCATGCGTACGTACGGCCTACCGTCTCCAAGAACGATGCATTTCATATTTTTTTATCTCCAAATGTATTTTAATAGTATAAAATGAATATATAATGGATATATAAGTTATTTAAATAATTTATACTATTCTGGAGATGATTTATTTATAACTACCTGGACAATCATTTTCAAACTAGTTCATTTTGGACTCATGTACCCGACATCAACAAAAACGTCTGATATGAACTCACATTATTAACCAATTATTATAACATTATAATATGTGATGTGAAATGACAAATAATATTTAAATGAGGACCTTAGGCAATTATAAATTGACCAAAGTTTATTATTCAGGAATATAAAGAAACGAACAAGACAAGTCGGACTTGAGGTAAGGGATCCGACCTCTCGCTTTCTTTTCAAGTACCCTCTTTTATGTCATTTCATTTATGCTCCATGTTATTATGTTGGAGGATGTTCTTTTATATTAACCATAATACAATTTTTATTTTTACATGATGATATACCCCCTCTTACTGTCATCAATTCATTGTTTTAGAATTTTTAAGTGGCGCCATTAGGCTGTCGAATTTTCGTAAGGGAACCTACCCCTCTATTTCTTTTTAACTACACTCTTTTATGTCATTCCTTTTAAGCTCATATTTCTTATGATTGGGATGTTATTTTATATTACACTTACTGTACTTTTTATTTCCATATTATGAGAGATCCTATTTTCTCTCATCAATCCATTTTGGAAGTTTTGATTGGTGTCGTTAGGCTGCTGAATTTTTGTAAGAGATCCAACCTCTCTCTTTCATTTTAAGTACTCTCCTTTATGTAACTTATTTTAATCTATTATTTGTTATGTTGGTGATGTTATTTTATATTCCTCTTTCTGTACATTTTATGTTAATATGATTAGAGACCTTATTTTATCTCATCAATCAATTTTTTGGATGTTTTTTGTGGCGCCGTTAAGCTGCCGAGTTTTCGTAAGGGATTTTTCATCTCACTTTTATTCCCGTGAGATTTATGCTAAATTTTCCACCATTTACTTTGAGTGGTATATGTACTGACCATTATTGTACTCTTTTTGTAACATACTTTCATTTATTAGTATTTACATCAATGTTGTGGTGTCCTTCTTTCATGTGGTGTATGTTTCGAAAGATACCCAAGTCGGTAAGGGAACTTTTCACCCTCCTCTTTTTAAAAGACATAGTTTGTTGGGTCTTTTAATTTTCATATTGTAATGTTGGGATATGTTCCTATATATCCTTATTGATGTAAATTTTATTTCCAAGTGATGAGATACTGTTTTTATCTGTCATCAACTCATTTTCTAAATTTTAAAGTGACGCCGTTAGGCTGTCGAATTTTACCAAGGGAACTTCTTAACCCAATTTCGATTTCATTGGGTTCGACATGTAGTTATTGAATATGTCATCCTTTTAATATTTGTGAATGACCTTTGATTGTTTTATACTTAATATCCACTTATATTGGGTGTATTTATATTTTTCACACATAATTATGTGATTGATTTATCCTTAATTTAAGGGTACCCTCTTTACAAGAGATTTCATCTCATTTTACATTTCTATTGAGTCTTCATTGTTGTTATGCACCAATTCACTCTTATATGGTGTATATACTGATCTTTGGAATATTATATCATGAATTTATTTATTCTCATGATATTATAATGTTCTGATTAAATGTTATTCCTCAATTATTGTATTCAAGTGTCTCTGATTTTGTTAAAAACCCTTTAACTAAAATATCATTTTAAATGTTTTAATGATTTATTCTTATAAATATTTCTCGTTAATATACATGTTTTTAAAATGGTTTTAAGGATTTATTTATATGGATATTAATGCTTTAAAATGTTTAAATCTTCAAAGTGGTATGGGACACTTTGATTCAATGATCTCTTTATTAAATGTTTTAAATGGTTTTGAAAATCGTTTTTAGAATGGATTCATTATTTCAATATATTAAAATGTTATATGTGGGAATGTTATATTTCCTTTATTCTTAAGTTATGTGCTATGATTATGTTATGGTTCTTGGTCATTGTTTATGATGACTGGTGGTTCCGTGATAAACTAAGGGCGGGAGATCCTGGTATAGATCTCCAATGCATTGGGTAACGCGAAGGAGTTAAACATTAAGGTTTCCCTGGAGATATTTAGGGAATATAATGTGATGGGTATTCCAAACGTAACCATGAGGGTTACTCCCTACGTAAGAATGTTATGAATTCCTCAAGTTACCTTTATGCCTTATGATTTATATTGAGTTATGCATAAATCTTATGAATTTATGAGGTATGTTAAATTGCTTATGTTTTAAGAGTAAAGTGTGATTTAATTGATTATTATGTATACATGGACTATTGTTTTCTATCTATACTATTATAACCCTTACTGAGATTTTTATTCTCATCCCATGTTTTTGAAACATTTTCACAGGACATAAAGTTGAATAGGGTCAAGGATGGGATCAAGGAAATGTCAAGCTATCTAAAACAAGGAACTAGGCATGACTCTTTTGTTCAAGAGTTTTTATTTTGTGGAAAATATGGAAGCTGTGTAGATGTTTCTACTTTGTATTCATTGAGATTTAATATTTATGACATAATTCTCTAGAACTCTAAACCTGAAAAGATCCTCAATGTGAATTATTCAATGTAATTCAATATTATGTAATGTTATAAGGTCGGGGTCTTATAGTTGGTATCAAAGGTCAGTTTAGATAACTTTAGAGGTTAGGGTATTTTCTAAGCATAAGTGACATTACCATAATGGTTAGGATTTCAGAAAGAGTCCTAGTTATAGATAAAGTGAATTTGTAACTATATCTTAGTGTTTATCTTCCTCATTAGTACATTATGGTTTTGTTGATATACTCACACTAACATTTCTGTTTTTAGTAAATTGGAGGATCTAAAGGGCACCAAAGTGACAATGGGTTTGAAGTAAATGGTGGCGGTTCTCTGATTAAGAGACTAGATGAAATGGGGGATTCAATGAGGAATCTCATAGTTGTTCTAAACCAACTATCAAGGAGTCATGATCAACCACTTGACACTTGGTGAGTTCTCTAGTGCATCATGTATGAGATGACCAACTTGATGAGGAAGTTAAGGTAATTTTTATAAAGGTAACCATTAGTGTTTATATGATACTTACATTTGAGGTAATTATGGGTTACTATATGTTATGATCAAATATGAACTACATGAGATAAGCTTGAGGTTAAATTAGGTTATGGTTATTTTTTAGGATTTTATCATTTGTTGGGGAATTTTATATTAATTATATAGTTTTGGAAAAAGGACAACATGCAGACCATGTGACAACTCGTCACGTTGGACAAAGCTGTGGGAATTGAACCCAAAACAAAAGTGCGACAAGTATTTAACACCTAAAACTGGACTACGTTAAGTCCCTGGTTATTTTGACTAATTCTTTTTAGTTATGTGAATTTTGGAATCAAGAGTAAGTTTATTTTGGGTTATCTATGGAAATGATTAACCTATCATGGAGGATATGTGATTAGGTTAATTACATTTCAATATGAGACTTTAAGATAAACTAATGTTATTTAGAGATAAATGTTAATTTTTACCTTGGAATATTATGTGATTAAATCCTTCAAATATTTGGGTTTCAATCTTAGTTTGGTTTACTTTGAATAATTTTATGGAAAATTTTTTATTGAATAATATTTGTTGAACATTGGGTATTGTTTGACAATTTTTGGAGATTAAGAATTGATTTTTTTTATAAAGGATTATCCTTTTTAGGTATAATCTGTTATCATACTAACCTATTTGGGTTTAGTTTTGGTTAAGTTCTAAAGACATGGGATGTATATAGTTCTCTTTTTTGGATTAGTTGATTCTCTAAAAGTTGATTATAGCTCTCTTAATGTATATTATTCATCCAAAATACTCATATTTTAGAGAAAATATGAGTTCGTGTAAGAAATCTAGTAAAAGTTGAAAGTCAACATGAAAAATAAGTATGATTCATTATGTTTTAGTTAAGCTCAAAAATAAATTCCTCTATGAAAAGTAACATAAAAAAATGTTTTCCGTTAACTTTTGCTACTGGGGAATCCAATACAGTTTAACCCATCACAAGTTTGTAATTTTCTTATGGTTAACATTCTCCTAGACATGTTTACTATCACTCTCCATCAGAACATGAACCTTTGTTTTTCCCTCCATATCCATATTTTCATACTTGGAATCCTAGTATGGGTTAACTCGGGTGACCATTGTACTTCTCTCCCACTCTTTTTAAGTGATAGTTTTACTGACTCTTGTTCCGATGTGGGACATTCAATGGAGTTTTCAAGCCCAATTTTGAAATTGCGAGCACGCAATTCCCAAAAGGGGGGAAAGATGTAACATCCCAGGTAAATAAATAATATTACATTCAAATGTTTATCAATATTTTTCAATAAAATTTTAATATTACTTTAAAGGGAACTCTATGCTCGATGGCGTACCCAATACGCGACAACGAGTTCCATTGAAATCTTACGTTGCACTCTAATAATAAAATAATATTATTTTAAATGGTAGTTAATGCCTAGCCATTGTAATGGCGGGAAAGAATGGAACTTACTTAAAATTTATTATACATGTTTTTCAAATATTTTTACTTTTATCCAATAAATGTTAGTGGCATAAAATGAAAATGAATCCAATTTTGAGCATAAATCTTATAATATTCTTTAAAAGGTCGATTAACTGCCTTTTGATAGAGAACCCATTTTAAATATACTTATGACAATTTTATATGTTTTATTTGACAAAATAAAATCCTTTTTTCGAATCTGGACATCAAAATTTACTTTTTGTAAATTTTTGTTATTTTTCCGATAAAGATCATTTTTAAGTGAAAATGTTGCACTTAAATTCAAAACCACCATTTAATCTAATTTATTTATATGTATAGGTTATATTTTTAATTGATATTAAAGTGTATTTTGAATATATTTTTACCCTTTAATCCAATGGTTGTCAATGGAATTAATTTCACTTTGAAATTGGACTTAAACTACTGTTAATCTTTTAATAGATATTGTCTCTTAAAAACATGCTATTTGTTTTGACAGCGGGAATTAATTATTAAATTAATTAATTCAACTTATATGTCTTGAATTATGTAAAATAGACATCATTTTTGAATTTTTAGTATCAAATATATCTTTGGTTTAATATTTGGTATTTTTCTGAAAAACATCAATTTTTGATGAATAGTGAAACCAATAAGTGGTAGTTAAAGAAACAGATTTTTCGTTTAAATGAAACTTTACCACTTCTGTGATTTCATTTTCAAAAGTCTTACATACATTCTTGTCATTAAGAAGCAAAATTTCATTCAATGAGATTAAAATAATTTTTCGTGAATAGTAACTTTTAAGTTTTATTAATCGTGATTAAAGGTAATTAGTGTGATTTAAGGTAAAAATCATATTATAATAAAATGAAAATATCTTGACACTTGTCCTAACCATATTGGATGAGTCATGGCCGACCAATACAACCCATGGGTCGATTTTTGGGACCCCATGGAGCAACATGGGTAGGATAAAGACATTAATGCCTTTTATTTAAAGTAAAAGTAAAAAATGACACAAACAAGTATTATTTTACTAAAACAATTTTTACATGGGGTTATACAAGTCATATTTTGACTATAAATAGTCATTGGAAAGATAATAATATCTCCTACATCCTAGTAGTTTTTCGATAATTTTTGGACATTAAATAAATAAAATTATTTATGACATAATGATGATGCAACGATTACATCATTATTTAACGATTTAAATAAAATGAAAAGATAATGTAAAATAAAAGACCTAAACATGTCAAAAACCAATTGTATGGGTGGATTTAGAACCCTTATCACCTTATACTCTAAATATATCAATTTGGGACCTTTAAAATCCGAAACGCATTTGAAAATAATGTAACTTTTTTTTGACATTCCAATAGTGCCCCTCCCCTCCTCTTATAAAAGGCCCCCACCTCTACCTCTTTAGCCACACATCTCAAGCCTTTGGCTAGGCCAAAACCTTCCCATTTAATCTCTCCACATCCCTATCTTCATCATTAAAGCCTCACCTTTTGGTATAATCCTTTCCAAGTAATCCTTTGATCTCAAATCAAAAATAGTTACCCGATTTAAAGATAATGTCTTCCCTTGTGTTCTTTTGTTTTATTTTTCTTCTCCAACACTCTAAAATCTTTTTTATTCCTTTATTTTGTAACAACACCAGTATCTTAAATATAATAGGATGTTTTTATATGAAGTATTATAGCTACACTTACACACACCTTCATCTAATGGTTAAAGAACATACTGTTTCTGTGGATGGCGAATTTCTACCTCACGAAATGATGATTGTTCAATATTCTCTTAACACCATTCATGGTGGCCATTATGATGTAACTATATATTATATATTCTATTTATGGTATTTATGTTTTCTATATGCTTCTGAATTTTATATTTAAAACATGACTTTATGCTTTTCATGTTGTGCAAATGCGATAATTTCATACGAGGAAGTGTAGACTACCGCCCCCTCAAGTGATGTGACTCGTTCATGAAATTCATGGAATGAATAAAGAATGTAATTAATGAACTTATGTGACCTATATAACATATATATTATACTGTAATTATAATATAAAAATATATCTCTCAATTATTTTTAATTCCATTAATATGTCAAAGAAATTAAAGTTGCGTTCATGCATACGTACGGCCTACCGTCTCCATGAATGATGCATTTCATATCTTTTTATCTCAAAATGTAATGGAATAGTATAAAATGAATATATACTGGATATATAGGATATTTAAATCAATAATACTATTCTGGAGATGATTTATTTATAACTACCTGGGAAATCATTTTCAAACTAGTTCATTTTCGACTCATGTACCCGACATCAACAAAAACGTCTGATATGAACTCACATTATTAACCAATTATTATAACATTATAATATGTGATGTGAAATGAATAATAATATTTAAAGGAGGAACATAGGCAATTATAAATTGACCAAATTTTATTATTCAGGAATATAAAGAAACGAACAAGATAAGTCGGACTTGAGGTAAGGGATCCGACCTCTCGCTTTCTTTTCAAGTACCCTCTTTTATGTCATTTCATTTATTCTCCATGTTATTATGCTGGAGGATGTTCTTTTATATTAAAAATACTTTAATTATTATTTTTATATGATGAGATACCCCCTCTTACTCTCATCAATTCATTTTTTTAGAATTTTTAAGTGGCACCGTTAGGCTGTCGAATTTTCGTAAGGGAACCCACCCCTCTCTTTCTTTTTAAGTACACTGTTTTATGTCATTCCTTTTAAGGTCATATTTATTATGATTGGTATGTTCTTTTATATTAATGTTACTGTAATTTTTATTTCCATATGATGACAGATCATATTTTATCTCATCAATCCATTTCAGATGTTTTGATTGGTGTCGTTAGGCTGCTGAATTTTTGTAAGAGATCCAACCCCTCCCTTTCTTTTTAAGTACTCTCCTTTATGTCACTTATTTTAATATATTATTTGTTATGTTGGGGATGTTATTTTATATTCCTCTTTCTGTGAATTTTATTTTAATATTATTAGAGACCCTATTTGATCTCATCAATCCCTTTTTGGACGTTTTTTGTGGCGCCGTTAGGCTGCCGAGTTTTCGTAAGGGAATTTTCATCTCACTTTTATTCCCGTGAGATTTATGCTACATTTTCCACCATTTCCTTTGATTGGTATATGTACTGACCATTATTCTACTATTTTCGTAATATACTTTTATTTATGAGTATTTACATCAATGTTTTATTGTATTTATTTCATGGGGTGTATGTTTCGAAAGATACCCAAGTCGGTAAGGGAACTTTTCACCCTCCTCTTTTTAAAAGACTTATTTTTTTGGGTCTTTTAATATTCATATTGTAATGTTGGGATATTTTCATCTATATCCTTATTGATGTAAATTTTATGTCCAAGTGATGAGATACCCTTTATATCTCTCATCAAATCATTTTCTAAATTTTAAAGTCACGTAGTTAGGTTGTCGAATTTTACCAAGGGTACTTCTTAACCCAATTTCGATTTCATTGGGTTCGACATGTAGTTATTGAATATGTCATCCTTTGAATATGTGTGAATGAACTTTTATTGTTTTACACTTAATATCCAATTATATTGGGTGTATTTATATTTTTCATACATAATTATGTTATTGATTTATCCTTAATTTAAGGGTACCCTCTTTACAAGAGATTTCATCTCATTTTACATTTCTATTGAGTCTTCATTGTTGTTATGCAGCAATTCACTCTTATATGGTGTATATACTGATCTTTGGAATATTATATCATGAATTTATTTATTTTCATGATATTTTAATGTTCTGATTAAATGTTATTTCTCAATTATTGTATTCAAGTGTCTCTCATTTTGTTAAAAACCCTTTAACTAAAATATTGTTTTAAATGTTTTAATGATTTATTCTTATAAAAATTTATCGTTAATATCCATGTTTTAAAAATGGTTTTAAGGATTTATTTATATGGATATTAATGGTTTAAAATGTTTAAAGCTTCAATGTGGTATGGGACACTTTGTTTCAATGATCTCCTTATTAAATGTTTTAAATGGTTTTTAGAATGGATTCATTATTTCAATATCTTAAAATGTTATATGTGGGAATGTTATATTTACATTATTATAATGTTATGTTCTATGATTATGTTATGGTTCTTGGGAATTGTATATAAAGATGGGTGGTTCCGTGATAAACTAAGGGCGGGAGATCCCAATATAGATCTCCAATGCATTGGGTAATGCGAAGGAGTTAAACGTTAAGGTTTCCCTGAAGAGATTTAGGGAATATACTGTGATGGGTATTCCAAATGTAACCATGAGGGATACTCTCTACGTAAGAATGTTATGAATGCCTCAAGTTACCTTTATGCCTTATGATTTCTATTGAGTTATGCATAAATCTTATGAATTTATGAGGTATGTAAAATTGCTTATGATTTAATAGTAAAGTATGATTTAATTGATTATTTTGTATACATGGACTGATGTTTTCTATCCATATTGTTATAACCCTTACTGAGATTTTTATTCTCATCCCATGTTTTTGAATAGTTTACACAGGACATAAAGTTGAATAGGGTCAAGGATGGGATCAAGGAAATGTCAGGCTGTCTAAAACAAGGAACTAGGCATTAATCTTTTGTTCAAGAGTTTTTATTTTGTGGAAAATATGGAAGCTGTATAGATGTGTCTACTTTGTATTCATTGAGATTCAATAGTTATGACATAATTCTCTAAAACTCTAAACCTGAAAAGAGCCTCAATGTGAATTATTCAATGTAATTCAATATTATGTAATGTTATAAGGTCGGGGCCTTATAGTTGGTATCAAAGGTCAGTTTAGATAACTTTAGAGGTTAGGGTATTCTCTAAGCATATGTGACATTACCATAATGGTTAGGATTTCAGAAAGAGTCCTAGTTTTAGATAAAGTGAATGAGTAAGTATATCTTAGTGTTTATCTTCCTCATTAGTACATTATGGTTTTTTTGATATACTCACACTGACATTTCTGTTTTTAGTAAATTGGTGGATCTATCAGGCACCAAAGTGACAATGGGTTTGAAGTAAATAGTGGTGGTTCTCTGATTATGAGACTGGATGAAATGGGGGATTCAATGAGGAATCTCATATTTTTTCTAAACCAACTATCAAGGAGTCATGATCAACCACTTGAAACTTGGTGAGTTCTCTAGTGCATCATGTATGAGATGACCAACTTGATGTGGAAGTTAAGGTAATTTTTATAAAGGTAACCATTAGGGTTTATATGATACTTACTTTTGAGGTAATTATGGGTTACTATATGTTATGATGGAATATGAAAGACATGAGATAAGCTTGAGGTTAAATTAGGTTATGGTTATTTTTGATGATTTTATCGTTTTTTGGGGAATTTTATATGAATTATATAGTTTTGGAAAAAGGACAACACGTAGACCATGTGACAACTCGTCGCGTTGGACAAATCTATGGGAATCAAACCCAAAACCAAAGTGCAACAAGTATTTAATGCCTAAAACTGGACTACGTGAAGTCCCTGGTTAGTTTGACTAAATCTTTTTAGTTATATGAATTTAGTAATCAAGAGTAAGTTTATTTTGGGTTATCTATGGAAATGATTAACCTATCATGGAGGATATGTGATTAGGTTAATTACATTTCAATATGAGACTTTAAGATAAACTAATGTTATTTGGAGATAAATGTTAATTTTTACCTTGGAATACTGTGTGATTAAATCCTTCAAATATTTGGGTTTCAATCTTTGTTTGGTTTAATTTGAAAAATTTTATGGAAAAATGTTTATTGAATAATCATTGTTGAACTTTGGGTATTGTTTGAAAATTTTTGGAGATTAAGAATTGATTTTTTTTATAAAGGATTATCCTTTTTAGGTATAATCTGTTCTCATACTAACCTTTTTGGTTTTAGTTTTGGTTTAGTTCTAAAGACATGGGATGTATATAGTTCTCTTTTTTGGATTAGGTGATTCTCTAAAAGATGATTATATCTCTCTTAATGTATACTAGTCATCCTAAATACTCATATTTTAGAGAAAATATGAGTTCGTGTAAGAAATCTAGTAAAAGTTGAAAGTCAACATGAAAAATAAGTTTGATTCTTTATGTTTTAGATAAGCTCAAAAATAAATTCCTCTATGAAAAGTAACTTAAAAAATGTTTTCCGTTAACTTTTCCTACTGGGGAATCCAATACAGTTTAACCCATCACAAGTTTGTGATTTTCTTATGGTTAACTTTCTCCTAGACGTGTTTACTATCACTCTCCATCAGAACATGAACCATTGTTTTTCCCTCCATATCAATATTTTCATACTTGGAATCCTAGTATGGGTTAACTCGGGTGAACTTTGTACTTCTCTCCCACTCTTTTTAAGTGATAGTTTTACTGACTCTTGTTCCGATGTGGGACATTCAATGGAGTTTCCAAGCCCAATTTTGAAATTGCGAGCATGCAATTCCCAAAAGGGGGGAAAGATGTAACATCCCATGTAAATAAATAATATTACATTCAAATGTTTATCAATATTTGTAAATAAAATTTTAATATTACTTTAATGGGAACGCTATGCTCGATGGCGTACCCAATACGCGACAACGAGTTCCATTGAAATCTTACGTTGCACTCTAATAATAAAATAATATTATTTTAAATAGTAGTAAATGCCTAGCCATTGTAATGGCGGGAAAGAACATAACTTACTACAAAATTATTATATATTTTTTTCAAATATTTTTACTTTTATCCAATAAATGTTAGAGGCGTAAAATGAAAATGAATTCAATTTTGAGCATAAATCTTATAATATTCTTTAAAAGGTCGATTAACCGCCTTTTGATAGAGAACCCTTTTTAAATATACACTGACAATTTTATATTTTGTATTTGGCAAAATAAAATCCTTCTATAGAATCTGGACATGAAAATTTACATTGTGTAAATTTTTGTTATTTTTCCGATAAAGATCATTTTTTTGTGAAAATGTTTCATTTTAATTCAAAACCACCATTTAATTTGATTTATTTATATGGATAGATTATATTTTTAATTGATATTAATGTGTATTTTGAATATAATTTTACCCTTTAATCCAATGGTGGTCAATGGAATTAACTTCACTTTGAAATTGGACTTAAACTACTGTTAATCTTTTAAAAGATATTGTCTCTTAAAAACACGCTATTTGTTTTGACAGCGGGAATTAATTATTAAATTAATTAATTCAACTTATATGTCTTTAATCATGTAAAATAGACATCATTTTTTAATTTGGAGTATCAAATATAGATTAGGTTGAATTTTTGGTATTTTTCTGAAAGACATCAATTTTTGAAGAATAGTGAAACCACTAAGTGGTAGTTATAGAAACAGATTTTTCGTTTAAATGAAACTTTACCACTTCTGTGATTTGATTTTCAAAAATCCGACATACATTGTTGTTATTAAGAAGTAAAATGTGGTTCAATGAGATTAAAATAATTTTTGGTGAATAGTAACTTTTAAGTTTTATTAATCGCGATTAAAGGTAATTAGTGTAATTTAAGGTAAAAATGATATTATAATGAAATGAAAATATAATGACACATGTCCTAACCATATTGGATGAATCATGGACGACCAAGAGAACCAATGGGTCGATTTTTGGGACCCCATGGAGCCACTTGGGTAAGACAAAGACATTAGTGCCTTTTATTTAAAGTAAAAGTAAAAATGACACAAACATGTATTATTTTACTAAAACAATTTTTACATGGGGTTATACAAGTCATATTTTGACTATAAATAGTCATTGGAAAGATAAAAATATTTCTTACATCATAGTAGTTTTTTGATAATTTTTAGACATTAAATAAATAAAATTATTTATGACATAATGATGATGCAACAATTACCTCCTTATTTAATGATTTAAATAAAATGAAAAGATAATGTAAAATATAAGAACTAAACATGTCAAAAACCTATTGTATGGGTGGATTTAGAACTCTTATCACCTTATACTCGAAATATATCAATCTGGGACCTTTAAAATCCGAAACGCATTTGAAAATAATGTATCTTTTTTGACTTTCCAATAGTTCCCCTCCCCTCCTCTTATAAAAGGCCCCCACCTCTACCACATTACCCACACCTCTCAAGCCTTTGGCTCGGATAACCCATGCCCATTTCATCTCTCCACATCCCTATCTTCATCATTAAATCCTCACCTTTTGGTAGAATCCTTTCCAAGGAATCCTTTGATCTCCAATCAAAAAGAGTTACCCGATTTAATGATAATGTCTTCCCTTGTGTTCTTTTGTTTTATTTTTCTTCTCCAACACTATAAACTCTTTTTTATTCCTTTATTTTGTAACAACAACAATATCTTAAATATAATAGGATGTTGTTATGTGATTTATTATATCTACACTTACACACACCTTCGTCTAATGGTTAAAGAACATATTGTTTCTGTGGATGGTGAATTTCTGCCTCACGAAACGATGATTGTTCAATCTTCTCTCAACACCTTTCATGGTGTCCATTATGATGTCACTATATATTATATATGATATTTATGGTATTTATGTTTTCTATATGCTTCTGAATTTTATATTTAAAACATTCCTTTATGCTTTTCATGTTGTGCAAATGCGATAATTTCATACGAGGAAGTGTGGACTACCACCCCCTCAAGTGATGTGACTCGTTCATGCAATACATGGAATGTATAAAGAATGAAATTAATGAACTTATGTGACATATATAACATATATATTATAATGGAATTATAATATATATATATCTCTCAATTATTTTTAATTCCATTAATATGTCAAAGAAATGAAAGTAGCATTCATGCGTACGTACGGCCTACCGTCTCCATTAACGGTGAATTTCATTTCTTTTTATCTCAAAATGTAATGGAATAGAATAAAATGAATATGTACTGAATATATAAGATATTTAAATCATTAATACTAATCTGGAGATTATTTATTTATAACTACATGGACAATCATTTTCAAACAAGTTCATTTTTGACTCATGTACCCAACATCGACAAAAACATCTGACATGAACTCATATTATTAACCAATTATTATAAAATTATAATATTTGATATGAAATGAATAATAATATTTAAAGGATTAACTTAATCCATTATTAATTGACCAAAGTTTATTATTCATTAATATAATGAAATGAACAAGACAAGTCGGACATGAGGTAAGGGATCCAACCTCTCGCTTTCTTTTCAAGTACCCCCTTTAATGTCATTTCATTTATGCTCCATGTTCTTATGTTGGAGGATGTTATTTTATATTAACCATACTGTAATTTGGATTTTTTATATGATGAGATACCCCCTATTACTCTCATCAATTTGTTTTTTTATAATTTTTAAGTGGCGTTGTTAGGCTGTCGAATTTTCGTAAGGGTACCTACCCCTCTCATTCTTTTTAAGTACACTCTTTTATATCATTCCTTTTAAGCTCATATTTCATATGACTGGAATTTTCTTTTATATTAAACTTAATTTAATTTTTATTTCCATATGATGAGAGACCATATTTTCTCTCATCAATCCATTTTGGAAGTTTTGATTGCTGCCGTTAGGCTGCTGAATTTTCATAAGAGATCCAACCTCTCTCTTTCATTTTCAGTAATCTCCTTTATGTGACTTCTTTTAAGCTCATATTTGTTATGTTGGGGGAAGTTATTTTATATTTATATTCATATAAATTTTATTTTAAATTGATGAGATACCCTATTTGATCTCATCAATCCATTTTTTGGATGTTTTTAGTGGTGCAGTTAGGCTGCCGAGTTTTCCTAAGGGATTTTTCATCTCACTTTTATTCCCATGAGATTTATTCTACATTTGAAACCATTTACTTTGAGTGGTATATGTACTTCCCATTATTCTAATCATTGTGAAATATAATTTCATTTATGATTATTTTCATCAATGTTGCATTGTCCTTCTTTCATGGGGTGTATGTTTTGAAAGATACCCAAGTCGGTAAGGGAACTTTTCACCCTCCTTTTTTTAAAAGACATATTTTGTTGGGTCATTTAATTGACATATTTTAATGTTGGGATATGTTCTTATATATAATTATTGAAGTAAATATTATGTCCAAGTAATGATATACCCTTTTTATCTCTCATCAACTCATTTTCTAAATTTTAAAGTGATGTCGTTAGGCTGTCGAATTTTACCAAGGGAACTTCTTAACCCAATTTTGATTTCTTTGGGTTCAACATGTAGTTATTGAATATGTCATGATTTTAATATGTGTGAATGAAATTTGATTATTTTACACTTAATATCAACATATATTGGGTGTATTTATATTTTTCACACATAATTATGAGATTGATTTATCCTTAATTTAAGGGTACCCTCTTTACAAGAGATTTCATCTCATTTTATATTTCTATTGAGACTTCATTGTTGTTATGCACCAATTCACTCTTATATGGTGTATATACTGTCATTTGGAGTATTATATCATGAATTAATTTATTCTCATGATATTATAATGTTCTGATTAAATGTTATTCCTCAATTATTGTATTCAGCTGTCTCTCATTTTGTTAAAAACCATTTAACTGAAATGTCGTTATAAATGTTATAATGATTTATTCTTATAAATATTTCTCTTTAATATCCATGTTTTCAAAATGGTTTTAAGGATTTAATTATATGTATATCAATGGTTTAAAATGTTTAAATCTTCAAAGTGGTATGGGACACTTTGATTCAAAGATCACTTTATTAAATGTTTTAAATGGTTTTGAAAATGGGTTTTAGAATGGATTCATTATTTCAATATCTGAAAATGTTATATATGGAAATTTTATTTTTCCTTTTATGCTTATGTTATGATATATGATTATTTTATGGTTCTTGGGCATTATTTATGAAGACGGGTGGTTCCGTGATAAACTAAGGGCGGGTGGGCCCGATATAGCTCTCCAATGCATTGGGTAACGCGAAGGAGTTAAACGTTAAGGTTTCTCTGAAGAGATTTAGGGAATATACTATGATGGGTATTCCAAACATAACTGTGAGGGTTACTCCCTACGTAATAATGTTATGAATGCCTCAAGTTACCTTTATTCCTTATGATTTGTATTGAGTTATGCATAAATCATATTATTTTATGAGGTATGTTAAATTTCTTATGTTTTAAGAGTAAAGTATGATTTAATTGATTCTTATGTATACATGGACTGATGTTTTCTAACCATCCTGTTATAACCCTTACTGAGCTTTTTATGCTAATCCCATGTTTTTGAAACGTTTTTAAAGGACATAATGTTGAATATGGTCAAGGATGGGATCAAGGAAATGTCAGGCTGTCTAAAACAAGGAACTAGACATGACTCGTTTGTTCAAGAGTATTTATTTTGCTAAAAAGATGGAAGCTGTGTAGATGTGTCTACTTTGTAATTTTTGAGACGTAATAGTTATGACCTAATTCCCTAAAACTCTAAACCTGAAAAGATCCTCAATGTAAATTATTCAATGTAATTCAATATTATGTAATGTTATAAGGTCGGGTCTTATAGTTGGTATCAAAGGTCGGTTTAGATAAATTTAGAGGTTAGGGTATTCTCTAAGCATAAGTGACATTACCATAATGGTTAGGATTTCAGAAAGAGTCGTAGTTTTAGATAAAGTGAATGATTAAGTATATCTTAGTGATTATCTTCCTCATTAGTACATGATAGGTTTTGTTGATATACTCACACTGACATTTCTATTTTTAGTAAATGGGTGGATCTAGCAGGAACCAAAGTGACAATGGGTTTGAAGGAAACAGTGGTGGTTCTCCGATTAAGAGACTGTATGAAATGGGGGATTCAATGAGGAATCTCGTGGTTGTTCAAAACCAACTATCAAGGAGACATGATCAACCACTTGAACCATGGTGAGTTCTCTAATGCATCATGTACGAGATGACCAACTCGATATGGATGTTCAGGTAAAAATTATAAAGGTAACCATTAGGGTTTATATGATCCTAACTTTTGAGGTAATTATGGGTTACTATATTTTATGATGGAATATTAATGACAAGAGATAAGCATGAGGTTAAATTATGATATGGTTATTTTTAAATATTTTATTGTTTTTTGGGGAATGTTATAAGAATTAAATAGTTTTGGAAAAAGGAAAACATGCAGACCGTGTGACAACTCGTCACGTCGGACAAATTTGTGGGAATCGAACCCACAACCAAAGTGCAACTGGTATTTAATGCCTACCACTAGACTATGTGAAGTCCCTGGTTAGTTTGACTAATTCTTTGTAGTTAGATGATTTTAGGAATCAAGTGTATGTTTATTTTGGGTTATCTATGGAAATGATTAACCTATCATGGAGGATATGTTATTAGGTTAATTACATTTCAATATGAGAATTTAAGATAAACTAATGTTATTTGGAGATAAATTTTAATTTCTACCTTGGAATACTATGTGATTAAATCATTCAAAAATTTGGGTTTCAATCTTAGTTTGGTTTACTTTGAATAATTTTATGGACAAAATGTTTATTGAATTGTTTTTGTTGAACTTTGGGTATTGTTTGACAAATTTTGGAGATTAAGAATAGATTTTTTTTATAAAAGACTATCCTTTTCAGGTATAATCTGATCTCATACTAACATTTTTGTTTTTAGTTTTCGTTAAGGTCTAAAGACATGGGATGTATATAGTTCTCTTTTGTGGATTAGGTGATTCTCTAGAAGTTGATTATAACCCTCTTAATGTAAACAAGTCATCCTAAATACTCATCTTTTGGAGAAAATATGAGTTCGTGTAAGAAATCTAGTAAAAGTTGAAAGTCAACATGAAAAATAAATATGATTCCTTATGTTTTAGTAAAGATAAAAAATAAATTATTCAATGAAAAGTAACTTATTAAAAATTTGTTCGTTAACATTTCCTACTGGGGAATCCAAAACCGTTTAACCCATCACAAGTTTGTGATTTTCTTATGGTTAAATTTCTCCTAGACATGTTTACTATCACTCTCCATCAGAACATGAACCTTTATTTTCCCTCCATATCGATATTTTCATACATGGATTCCTATTATGGGTTAACTCGGGTGACCTTTGTACTTCCCTCCCATTCTATTTAAGTTATAGTTTTACTGACTCTTGTTCCGATGTGGGACATTCAATGGAGATTCCAAGCCCAATTTTGAAATTGCGAGGACACAATTCCCAAAAGGGGGGAAGGATGTAACATCCCAGGTAAATTAATAATATTACATTTTAATGTTTATCAATATTTTCAAATAAAATGTTAATATTACTTTAATGGTAACACTATGCTTGATGGCGTACCCAATACGCGACAACGAGTTCCATTGAAATCTTTCGTTGCACTCTAATAATAAAATAATATTATTTTAAATGGTAGTTATCGCCTAGCCATTGTAATGGCGAGAAAGAATGGAACTAACTACAAAATTTTTATATATATTTTTAAAATATTTTTACTTTTATCCAATAAATTTTAGAGGCGTAAAATGCAAATGAATCCAATTTTGAGCATAAATCTTCTAATATTCTTTAAATGGTCGATTAACCACCTTTTGATGGAGAACCCTTTTTAAATATACTTCTGACAATTTTATATGTTGTATATGAAAAAATAAAATCCTTCTTTATAATCTGGACATCAAAATTTACTTTGTGTAAATTTTTGATATTTTTCCTATAAAGATCATTTTTTAGTGAAAATGTGGAATTTTAATTCAAAACCTCATTTTAATCTGATTTATTTATATAGATAGATTATATTTTTAATTGAGATTAAATTGTATTTAGAATATATTCTTACCATTTAATCCAATGGTGGTCATTGGAATTAATTTCTCATTGAAATTGGACTTAAACTAGTGTTAATCTTTTAATAGATATTGTTTCTTAAAACCCGTTATTTGTTTTGACAGCAAGAATTAATTATTAAATTAAATAATGCAATTTATATGTTTTGAATTTTGTAAAATATATATCATTTTTTGAATTCGGAGTATCAAATATAGCTTAGGGTGATTTATTGGTATTTTTCTGAAAAATGTCAATTTTCGATTAATAGTGAAACCACTAAGTGGTAGTTAAAGAAATTGATTTTTCGTTTAAATGAAACTTTACCAC
This sequence comes from Viscum album, assembly GCA_963277665.1. Taxonomy (NCBI): domain Eukaryota; kingdom Viridiplantae; phylum Streptophyta; class Magnoliopsida; order Santalales; family Viscaceae; genus Viscum; species Viscum album. The sequence goes on along the minus strand of OY728138.1, from coordinate 1,289,073,466 downwards.
TTCTGTGATTTTATTTTCAAAAATCCGACATAAATGGTTGTCATTAGGAAGTAAAATGTGGTTCAATGAGATTAAAATAATTTTTGATGAATAGTATCTTTTAAGTTTTATTAATCGCGATTAAAGGCAATTAGTGTGATTTATGGTAAAAATGATATTATAATAAAATGAAAATATCTTGACACATGTCATAACCCTATTGGATGAGTCATGGCCGACCAAGACAACACATGGGTCTATTTTTGGGACCCCATGAAGCCACTTAGGTAAGATAATGACATTAATGCCTTTCATTTAAAGTAAAAGTAAAAATGACACAAACATGTATTGTTTTACTAAAAAAAAATTTACATGGGGTTATAAAAGTTAGAGTTTTGACTATAAATAGTCATTAGAAATATAAAAACATTTCCTACATCATAGTAGTTGTTTTTGTAATTTTTAGACATTAAATAAATAATATTATTTATGACATAATGATGATGCAACAATTAACTCATTATTTAACGATTTAAATAAAATGAAACGATAATATAAAATCTAAGACCTATACATGTCAAAAACCTATTTGATGGGTGGATTTTGAACCCTTGTCACCATATCCCCAGAATATATCAATGTGGGACCTTTAAAATCCGAATCTCATTTGAAAATAATGTAACGTTTTTTTGACATTCCATGAGTGCCCCTCCTCTCCCCTTATAAAAGGCCCCCACCTCTACCTCCTTACCCTCACCTCTCAAGCCTTTGTCTTGAAAAATCCCTGCCCATTTCATCTCTCAACATCCCTATCTTCATCATTAAAGCCTCACATTTTGGAAGAATCCTTTCCAAGGAAGCTTTTGAGCTCAAATAAAAAAGAGTTACCCGATTTAAAGGTACCGTCTTCCCTTGTGTACTTTTGTTTTATTTTGCATCTCCAACCCTCTAAAATATTTTTTATTCATTTATTTTGAAACAAAACCAGTATCTTAAATATACTAGGAAGTTTTTATGTTAAGTATTCTAGGTACACTTACACACACCTTCGTCTAATGGTTAAAGAACATACTGTTTCTGTGGATGGAGAATTTCTGCCTCACAAAACAATGATTGTTCAATCTTCTCTTAACACCTTTCATGGTGGCCATTATTATGTCACTATATTTTATATATGATATATTTGGTATTTATGTTTTCTATATTCTTCTTATTTTTATATTTAAAATATGCCATTTTTCTTTTCATGTTTTGCAAATCCGATAATTTCATACGAGGAAGTGTGGACTACCGCCCCCTCAAGTGATGTGACTCATTCATGAAATACATGGAATTTATAAAGAATAAAATTAATGAAATTATGCGACATATATAAAAAATATATTATAATGTAATTATAATATATATATATACCTCAGTTATTTTTAATTCCATCAATATGTCAATGAAATGAAAGCAACGTTCATGCGTAAGTACGGCCTACCGTCACCATGAACGGTGAATTTCATTTATTATTATCTCCAAATGTCATGGAATAGTATAAAATTAATATTTACTGGATATATAAGATATTTAAATCATTAATAATATTATGGATATGGTTTAGTAATAACCAAATGGACAATCATTTTCAAACAAGTTCATTTTTGACTCATGTACCAATCATCGAAAAAATTGTCTGATATAAACTCATATTATTAACCAATTATTATAAAATTATAATATGTGATATGAAATGTATAATAATCTTTAAATTTAGACCTTAAGAAATTATAAATTGAACAATATTTATTATTCATTAATATAATGAAATGAACAAGACAAGTCGGACATGAGGTATGGGATCCGATCTCTCGCTTTCATGTCAAGTACCCTCTTTTATGTCATTTCATATATGCTACATGTTATTGTGTTGGAGGATGTTCTTTTATATTAACCATACTGTAATTTTTATTTTTATATGATGTGATACCCCCTCCTACTCTCATAAATTCATTTTTTTAGAATTTTTAAGTGGCGTCGTTAGGCTCCCGAATTTTGGTGAGGGAACCTACCCCTCTCTTTCTTTTTAAGTGCACTCTTTTATGTCATTCATTTAATGTTCATATTTCTTATGATTGGGATATTCTTTTATATTAAACATACTGTACTTTTTATGTTCATATGATGAGAGACCCTACTTTCTCTCATCAATCCATTTTGGATGTTCTGATTGGCGCTGTTAGGCTACCGAATTTTCGTAAGAGATCCAACCTCTCTCTTTCTTTTTAAGTACCCTCCTTTATGTCACTTATTTTAAGCTCCTATTTGTTATGTTGGGGGATGTTCTTTTATATTCCTATTTCTGTGAATTTTATGTTAATATTATGAGAGACTCTATTTGATCTCATCAATCCATTTTTGGAAGTTTTAAGAGGCGTCGTTAGGCTACCGAGTTTTCGTAAGGGATTTTTCATCTCACTTTTATTCCCATGAGATTTATGCTACATTTTCCACCATTTCCTTTGATTGGTATATGTAATTCCCATTATTATACTCTTTGTGTAATATAATTTCGTTTATGAGTATTTACATCAATGTTGTATTCTCTTTATTTCATGGGGTGTATGTTTCGAAAGATACCCAAGTATGTAAGGGAACTTTTCACCCTCCTCTTTTTAAAAGACTTATTTTGTTGGTACTTTTTACATATTTTAATGTTGGGATTTGTTCTTATATATCCGTATTGATGTGAATTTTATGTCCAAGTGATGAGATACCCTTTTTAACTCTCATCAACTCATTTTCTGAATTTTAAAGTGACGTCGTTAGGCTGTCGAATTTTACCAAGGGAACTTCTTAACCCAATTTAGATTTCTTTGGGATCAACATGTATTTATTGAATATGCCATCCTTTAAATATGTTTGAATTCCTTTGATTTTTTTACACATAATATCCACTTATATTGGGTTTATTTAGTTTTGTCACACATAATTATGAGATTGATTTATCCTTAATTTAAGGGTACCCTCTTTACAGGGGATTTCATCTCAATTTACATTTCTATTGAGAATTCATTGTTGTTATGCACCAATTCACACTTATATGGTGTATATACTGTCCTTTTGAATATTATATCATGAATTCCTTTATTCTCTTGATATTATAATGTTCTGATTAAATGTTTTTCCTCAATTGTTGTATTCAAGTGTCTCTCATTTTGTTAAAACACTTTAACTAAAATATCATTTTAAATGTTTTAATGATTTATTCTTATAAATATTTCTCATTAATATCCATGTTTTCAAAATGGTTTTAAGGATTTATTTATATGGATATTAATGGGTTAAAATGTTTAAAGCTTCAAAGTGGTATGTGACACTTTGATTCAAAGATCTCTTAGTTAAATGTTTTAAATGGTTTTGAAAATGGTTTTTAGAATGGATTCATTATTTCAATATATTAAAATGTTATATGTGGAAATGTTATATTTCTTTTATGCTTAAGTTATGTGTTATGATTATGTTATGTTTCTTGGGAATTTTTTATGAGGACGGGTGGTTCCGTGATAAACTAATGGCAGGTGAGCCCGATATAGCTCTCCAATGCATTGTGTAACGCAAAGGAGTTAAACGTTAAGGTTTCTCCGAAGAGATTTAGGGAATATACTGTGATGGTTATTCCAAACATAACCATGAGGGTTACTCCCTACGTAATAATGTTATGAATGCCTCAAGTTACCTTTATTCCTTATGATTTCTATTTAGTTATGCATAAATCTTATGATTTCATGAGGTATGTTAAATTGATTATGTTTTAAGACTAAAGTATGATTTTATTGTTTCATATGTATACATGGAATGATGTTTTCTATCCATACTGTTATAACCCTTACTGAGATTTTGTATGCTCATCCCAAGTTTTTGAAGTGTTTTCACAGGACATAATGATGAATAGGGTCAAGTATGGGATCAAGGAAATATCATGTTGTCTTAAACAAGGAACTAGACATGACTCTTTTGTTCAAGACTTTTTATTTTGTGGAAAAGATGGAAGCTGTGTAGATGTGTCTACTTTTTAATCTTTGAGATGTAATAGTTATGACCTAATTCTCTAAAACTCTGAACCTGAAAAGATCCTCAGTGAGAATTATTCAATTTAATTCAATATTATGTGATTTTATATGGTTGGGGACTTATAGTTTGAGTCTGGTGGTGGAGTATGTAAGCAAGGTGATGAATATCGCAACAACATTGGGAAGACGGTCTAAGGATTTTTTTTCATGGAATGTTGGATGGAGATAAGAAAATATCATTTTTTAGGATATCTATGTCTTTGATATAACAGGCTTCAACCTGGTCATGTGTATGTATTTTCTAGTCGCATACTGATCCCATGTAAATTGTTACCACAGGAGAGTAAAAATTGTATCTCCTTAGGGTGGCCATGATGTTCATCGTGGAGAATGGGATATCCAAATAGGGTGAGCAGGGCCAATTACAAAGTACCCGGGAGAGATCACATCCCATGTTTATAGTATTTTTATATATGAAGGGAGTAGTTGGAAATATGACTTTACAGAAGTATTAGATCAATTATAGGATTCCTTTCATGAAGAATTTTTAGGGTGTGCACATGAGAATGATTTGGATTTCACTATTAAGATCTTGTTGTAGGCGGATCTGGTAACTATTCCACTTTATAGAATGGAACTGATTGAGCTTCAAGAGCTCAGAACATAGTTGGATGAGTAAGAGGATAAAGGGTTTATCCGTTCAAGTATGTCTCCTTGTGGATCAACTGTATTTTTTTCAAGGAAGGCTATTGTGAGTTTACGCTTGAGTTTCAATTAACGAATGTTGAATAAAATGACTTTGAAAAACTTATATCCTATTATTCTTATAAATGATCTATTTTAAAGAATGTGGGGGCTTGTGTGTTCTCAAATATCAATATGAGAGCTGGGTATCATTAGATGAGAGTTTGGACCTCTGATATACCAAAAATAACATTCAAAAGTAGGTATGAACTTTATGAGTTTTTTATAATGATGTTAGGGATAACAAATTCTCTAGTATTATTTATTCCTTTGATGAACATGGTCGTTCAACTTTAAATAGATCATCTTGTGGTGGTGTTTTTGGATGACATCAAGGTGTAGTCTAAGAATCATGAATATCATTCCCAACATATTAACATCATCCTAGGTACACTGAGATATCCTTGGCTATATACCAATGTTTGTAAATTTTAGTATCCTATTGATAGGGAACACTTTTGGGGGCATATCATCATGAATAAATTTGTGTAAGTAGACCCAGAAAAAGTGAAGGAAATGATTTCTTTGGAGCATCCCATGAATGTTTATGGTATCATAATATTTTTGGGATTAGATGTTTAATAGAAAAGGATTATCCATCACTTTTAACGATATGGAAAACTATATTATGGTTTGAAAAATAAAGAGATAAAGTTTTGTTCGACAGAAGAATGTAGTAATTCTTTAAAACAGTTGAACAATCACATGACATCGGTGAAAATCTTGATCTTACCTGAGTATGGTGATGAGTACATGGTGTATTGTGATGGTTCTGGGATCATACTCGAAGGAGTTTTGATGCAATAGGATCTAGTGATTTCTTACAAGTCTCGGCAAATGAGGACCCATGAAGGGAATTACCCTACACATGACCTCGAGTAAGAAGCAATGGTCTATGCTCTTATTTGTTGGTAAAACTATATTTTTTCTGAAAAGTTTATAGTTTTTACATATCATAAAAGAATGATGTATATCTTTTCACAGTGTGACTTGAATCTACAGCAGCAATGATTCGTAGAGTATACAAAGTACTTTGATTTGGAACTGGTACATTAAACCGAAAATGAGATTAGTGTGGCTAATTCTTGGAGTATGAAAACTCAAACTCAGTTGGTATATGAGTTGAGTGCAGAGTATAAGATGATGAATTTGTTGGTGGACATGCATTTTGTAGTTCAGGAGAGTTAGTAGAGGGTGAATCTAGTTTCTGAAATAGTGGATTCTAATCTCTATAGATAGATCAAGGACATGCATTAGGAAGATCTAGAGTGTTTAGACATAATGGAAAGACTTGAATGCGGAAAGACACCAGCAGACCAAATAATAGATGACGTTGAGATCATATATGTAATAAATCATTTTTTGTGGCTAGGTGTATGAGAGAGGAAATCATAAAAGAATTTGATTCTTCAATGTGGGTGGTACATCCTGTGGTGAAAAATTGTATCATGACCTACGAAGACAGGTTTGGTGGATATTCATGAAAAGGAGATAGAAGGTTTCACCAAAATGTGTTCCACCTATTAGTAGGTGATGTCCAAGAATTAACGACCAGGAGGCCTATTGCAGTAATTGATAATTTTGATATGGAAGTGGGTTGACATGACTATATATTTCAGGATAAAAAATTCAAAGACACATAGGAATAATGATTCTATTTGTGTTATTGTGGATCAACTAATGAAGGTATCACATTTCCTACCTATAAGGGAAACCATTGTAGTAGAATAGTTGGGAGAACTGTATATGAGATAGATAGTTCATCTTCATGGGGTTCCACAGAATGTAGTTTCAGATCATGATTCAAAAATTACATCATGCTATTGGAAGGTCTTATAAATGGTTATTGGTACATAGGTTTTTTATGTATGGCTTTCAACCCACAAACAGATGGGAAGTGATAGCGTACCATACAAGTGTTAGAAGATATGTTGTGAGCATCTGTTCTTAACATTGGTGGGTCATGGGAGAAGTATTTTGATTTAGAGGAGTTTTCCTACAATAATAGTTATCAAGATACTATACATATGGAAGGATATGAGGATTTTTATGGAAGTCCTTTTAGATCACCACTACGTTGGTTAGTGGTGGGTGAGATAGAGCTATTGAAACCTTGTCTCATTCAAGAGACATTAAAGTAGGTGTAGTTTATTCAAAAACGTTTGGCTATGGTTTAGTGTAGGAATAAGTTATATGATGATAGAAGGAGACGACCTCTAGTTTTTACATAGGGTGATCGTGTATTCCTTTTGGATTCCCCTAGATTGGGTCACCATAGTATACGGAGGCCAGGAAATTTGGAGCCCAAGTTTGTAAGACTGTTTGATGTGTGGGAGAGAATTTTTACATTGGTGTACCGATTATCCCTTCAAAAAATATTCATAAATATGGATAATGTATTCCATTTTTCACAACTATATTGGTATCACCCCAACCCTTCGCATTTGACTGGGTTGGAAGAGGTTGTCCTTGAGATATATGTTTCCTTTGTGGAGCCTATGATAAGTGTGCTGGGTCGGAGTGAGAAAGTGTTACTATGGAAGGTTGTTTCATTAGTTCACGCATTTTGGAAGCATGGAAGTTTTCAAGAAGAGACTTGTGAATGGGAACTAGGGATAAGAGCTTAATTACCCAATATTTTTTTCGATGAATGATAGAGATGTTTGGGAGTGCATCTTGAGGATGAGATTTTACAAGGTGGAGAGATTGTAAGATCTCAACCTTTTCTAGAGTCATATTGGGAGAGCTTTTAGGTACATTTGTTGTTTTTAAGTTTCATTGTTCTAGAGTATTGTCTCGAGGTGCATTTGGGTGAAATCTTTTTAGAAAAAACAAGCAAATGGTGAGATGTGCATGCTTTTTTCATGGTTGGACAAACCATACAACTAAATTGTGCCAACACTGCAATCCTGGATAGAGTGGTCCACAATGTTTTCACATAGTTTAAAAAACCATGTGACTAAACCATGTAAACCATGAAAACCTAGAGAGTTATTTATGCACAGTTGGCGCACAATTTTCTCAAATCGTACTCTAAATCACTTGAAACCATGCAATCGAGTTTAATTATCCGAAAATATATTTTAGACCCACCCGAACCCCAGAGACTCTCATATTTCAACCATGTATTAGTCTTAAAAGGTATTAGGTGATTACTGATCCTTCCATAGGTATTCCAAGACGATTCAAACTTCATTCTTTGAGATCGAAATCCCAAATTGAAGATCCACTATCATTCCAGTATGTGGATTTCATTCCATTTTTTCTCTCATCCAATCCACTATCATTCCTTGATCTTTTCAGGGATTATATCCAACGATTTCATGGATATAAACCAATGATTTGAGTTCTATTTCTTAGATTGTGGTACTAGACCTAGACCTTTGAGGTCTTGATGCCTTTAATCTTAATTTGAGTTTAAGGATTCAGCTCAGGAGCTTGATTGACGACCCAGTGCATGTCAAATTATATGGAGTTATATTGGGACAACATCTGTCGATAAACCAAAGTAGGTGGTCTAAATTGAACTCCCATAGTCATGGATTTGATATGTGAATATGAGTTTATAGATTTTCTATCTTCCCTCAATAATTGATTTCCTAAATTAAATTATTTACGAATGTTGAATTGAGTTGTGATTTCCTTGGTGATTAATTGATAATTGAATCCCATAACAAATGAGGGGAGTGGGGTTACACAAATGGATATTTTTTTAGATTGGTTATGGTTTGAGATATTTTACATGAGATATTGAATTTATTGTGTTAAGATAACTAATTACGGGAAATTAATTATGACATAAGGTTTGTATATGTAAGATAATTAATTGTGGGAATTATTTATGTGCCATGATGTTTATAAAAGATAATTAATTATAAGAATTAACTATGATATTTTGAGATTTGATATTGAAAATTAGTGGTGTAAAATTAATTATGGAATGGTAATTGTGTTTATTAATTAATTAATTGACGAATTAATTAATGGGTTATGTGCCTAGTTATTTCTTGAGTTAAATAATGGCCTTTAAATGCTTAAATAATCATTGGATTGGTAATAGAATGATGTGGATAATTATTTTGAAATAAAGGATGATTAAATGGATATGAGTTTTTTGGGGGGTATAAATGACGTTCTAGACCGATTAGATGTTGGGACTTAGACATGGTGTTCCTCCCCAATTGTTATCCAATCGTGAGGTTTTGGGGTGCTAGGAATGATGACCTACACTGAATGAGATATGGAGTGATATGCATGGTGTCCTACAATAAATGAGATGTGGGGTTCTTGAAATGACATTCAACACCTAATGAATGATAATTATGAATTCTAATTAAAATGAAAAATATGAATTAAAACTTGTCCTAATGTGACCATTAATGATTAAACAGAAATGTGATAACTATTTTATTATTCATTGTATTAATATCCACATAATACTGCATACACTAACTTGGGAATAGACTTGTCTTAGACACCCCTGGTGGTTTCCTACTATGTTTTACTCACACCCAAGATAGGAAACTTGATCAAAACCTGTGTAGACATTGTTGTTGTAGGACTGGATAAGGGAAAGGCCCTATGATAGGTTGCTATTTGGGATTAGAGCATGAGAGAGGGAACTGAACGTTGTTCGTGACCCTCTCAGGATTCAATGTGTCATTAATTTTAGTTTCATTTTTTTGAGTTGATATTTTCATCATCATATCATGTTTTACCATTCAATTTAGTGTTGTAATTTCTTGTTTTGAATATCACATGGCATGGTATTGTTTTGGTTATTTATATGGTTCCACACATGGTCATTTTTGTTGGATTCATTTGGCGTTTTATTCTTATAAAAGAGGTTATAGTCTCCCCATGATGGACTTACCAGACCCTTATGTCTAGTTGGACCCTTCTGGCATACGGGGAGGCACACTTCAAGTCATGGGGCCAACTATCTCGGGGCACCGTTTAGTGGTACCTGGTTCGGGACGTCAAAATATGGGAGGATGAATATCGCCATATATCATGATTTTAGGATTTTAAGCTTATAAGTACATTCTATTTTGAGGTTATAGGGACTTAAGACTAGTGCTTTGACATTACAATATGATGTAGATACTTTCATGATATATCGTACATGTGGTATTGTAATGGGTGGAATATATGGCTTAACCAACTATGATACTCTATCAGAGACTCTTAGACATTAATCGATGAGTCCTCATTACTAGAAATATATATTTTTAGACATGAAATGAATGTAGATATATATTTGGGAGAATTAATTTAAATATATACCAGCATTGGGTAAAGTATTAAAATGCTCAATTATGGTTGTTGATCAAGAGTGGTGATGGTTTATTATTAAATGTGTATGTGTTTTATTTTAATTTATATTATGTATACACAGTATATTTATTGATATATGATAGGAATGTGTTGGTGGTGGCCTATTGAGTTCATAATCACTCCCTAAACAGGCACCATGGGATACGTGTAGACATTATGTTTTGAGATCAAATAAAATTTTTTATGCTCATGAGATTTTCCTTAGTTATCATAGATTTACTCCTTCTTCATGGGATTGATTGTAATTGAATTGGTGGTTCCAATACATTATGTTGGACCTAATTTTGGGTTTTTAAATATAATAACATATATGGTATGTTGTGGGTGACCATACATGTCTATATTTTTATATAACATGACTTGTTATGTATCTATTAGTATACAGTATTATACATTTCGTATTATGATTTCCAATACTGTTTATTATGTTTTTATTGAGTCATACTGATGTTTCTATTATAATGGACCTTTCCACAAGGTGTTATATATATGTGGACAATTATTATTATTATTATTGTCATTATATGGTATAGTCTCTCCATTTTCTTCTAATTAGACCCTCAATTATAGTCTAAAACCTTTGGAATTCAGTGAGTCATGCCTAAGGACTGGAGTCAAACGGCCCGGAATCATATATGAAATGTAAAACTGGTTCAGAATGCTAAATTATATCATAGAGATAAATTTCATTGAAATAAGAAAATTCACCTGGTCAGCGGACAGATTATAAAGCACATGATTGAAGAAGAGACATGGGATCCTCGGGATGTGATTAAAAAATTTACCTAATCCATTTTATCATGTGAAATAGAAATCTAATGTAAAATTATCTAAAGCGGGGAAGACTGTAAGGATCATAACAATTATAAATAAAATTCTTTTTTTGATTGAATTAAATGTCCCATTATTGTTTTATAAAACAGGTGAAATTATTTGGTTTTATTTTATCATATTATATTCAAAATAACATTAATAATTTTATCAACTAGTAAATTAGTCATTGGAATGTGATCATATAATCCTTGTAAATATAGGGTTATGATAAATCCAATTGTCATGAAAAAATGCAGCATTGAACTCCACCTATAAGATCATACCCAATAAAACCCATTTTTATAACTTTTGATGGAGATGAAATCACTGGTAATTCATCTTGACCATGCCCAAGTCAAGATTCCACAAATAATGCCTGAGTGAAAATTTTTATTGGATAATTTTCAACTCAATATGTTCATGGCCAAAACAATGTATATCGAACCACCTCAAAAAAATATCACCCCCATTCATCATAACCTTAAGGAATTTACATGTGAAATTAAGGTAGATATATGATGAAATTAATATTATTAATATTTTTAATATATATAAATTGAATATATTTACATATTATTGACATTACTTTGAAAATTTAATTTGATTTTGATACAAAAAAAAAATAAAAAATGCATTTTTTTAAATATGAAATTTCATTTCAGATATTTAATTTGTCGAATTCAGGAGTTTTAAATTTAAATTATGTTTTAATAAAAAATAATATTAATTTTTTTTATTAAATATAAACAATCATATAATTTTTTGGAAGTCAAATGTAAATTTTTAAGGGTTTTAAAATAGTTACTATTATAGAAACCATTACTTCTCAATAGATATTGATTTTGATTTTAATGTGATATTACACATATTTAGAAAATTATTTACATATGATAAATATTATTTTTAGAATCATAATCATGGTGTTATATAATAGTGAATTTTTTTATACTTTTCAGAGATAATCTATTTTTTAAGTATAAATAAAATATGGTATAAATATACAGTGTGTACTTTGACATCATAATGAACAAAAAGTTACGTAATAAATGATATAACATTTATCCCTGAGAAAATATATGTTTACACTTTATGATATTGTGTTTTTAGGATATTTTATTAATTTTAAAATTTTATTATGAATCCTCCAAAACCTATATTATTTTTTAGAAAATTAAAATAAATTCTCTATGAAATTGGAGGACTTCTACAACAGCTGGGGTAATATTGTAATATGTTAATCCTTTGTAATTGTAAAATATATAAAAACTCCACATTGTTAGATACCAAGGTCAAATATCATCGGATGGTTTTTGTTTTTTATTACATTATTATCTTGATAACAATACATATTTTTGGTAAATAATAACAGAATCCCCAAATATTTCTTAAAGAAACCCTCCCAATACCCCCCTCCATTTCACTAAAAAACGTGGGATCATTTCCTTAAAGTTACTTAATCTCTCTTGAGTCATCCCAAGGCCACCCTTAACATCTCAATAAACTCCATCAAATATTATGGAATCACCCTCTCAATGTAAGGGGATTTTTTCTTTCCTTTTCCATTCATGAATCTTCAATGTAATTATCATTTTGAATCTGAATTGGATAGTTTTTCGTGACATTATAAATATTAATCTTCTATCCAATTGATATAAAAAAATGAGATACCATTTATTACATCTCTTTATATCATTTACCTAAGTCATTACTATCCCAAAATTTAGTAAGAGATCATCTCTTTCTCTTCTTTATTCAGATACCATATTTATGCATTGATGTTTTTGTTATAATTTATATTGATGGGATATGATTATAAACATCCCTATCACTACACTTGATATGTCCAAGTTATTTTTTTACTATTTTCACTTTTATTAATCTCTCCCATGATTCTTTATGTACACATGTTATGGTGATGAAATTATCCTATGATTTTTCCATGAAAATTATCTATTCCAGAACCAATAATATATTATACTAAATAGTTCAAAACAATTAATTTTGTGTTATGTTTAAAAAATCTTTCATCCAATCATGTTTAATTCCATGTAATTATACACCCATTTCACTATTATTTACCCATTTTATGAATCATAATGTAGTGTCCGTGCATTTCAGAAATTTCACAGTGATTTTCGATGCCATATACATTTCCAATCAAGTGTATTCACTTTTTTTACATATACATCATTGATTGGTGAAATCCATGTTTATTGTATACAATCCATAATTGATGGATTAAATATGATAAAATTTGTTATTATTTTATTTGATCAATGTGGAAAGCTTATGCATGTTAGGGAAATTATTATGTTGGGTGTTCTAAGATAGCACTCTAATGCATTGGGAAATGATTTAGTGTCATGGGATCCCATGTATGGTTCACAAGAGGTTATCCTAACCAAATTATGTTGTGATGTTCTAGTGGTTAACCTTCACTTAAATCTTAGGATTTAGTTTGTAAATTTATTTTTATGTTCTCATGTTTCCTTTATGTTATCATTCTATACCATGGCACATTATTTGTGTTTATAATTCCTTTTAATATTATTGTCCATTTAAATTCCTATTGTCTAACATGTAGTACCATCTTCATGTTATTATTTGTTCATCCATTTAGTTGAAATTATAGTGTAACACTTAATTATGTATGTCCAAATGTTATCCCATGTAATCGGGAGAATGAATAATTATTATGATCTTCTTATAAATATTTTCAATAATTTTGATGTACACCATGTCTTATGTTTTTATGTAATGTACCTTATTACCCAAATACACTAGACTTTTAAAATTCTAGGAAGTATAATGTTTAATAAATTAAGGATTAATGTTAAATAAAGAAATGGGATGTCATAATTATTACTAAAATATCTACTTTTCTTACCTCCTTAAGACTAAGTTCCCTTATTTGAAATAAAAATTCATTATGAGGCTTCTGGTGCTTACCTAAGGAGGTTGTCCATAGAAGTGGTATTAGGCTTAACTGAGAATTTCTATTTTATTTCATCTTCCACCACCTTAAGATATTATTAAATTAATATTATATAATAACACCAATATCTCTTATATAATGAGATGTTATTATGTTATTTTAATAATGTAAATCCATCTCATCTTCTGTCAAATCCGATAAGATATCTTAATTCATGTATATAGAGTACTATCGACTTGCAACATGATTCATTTGATTTCCATCATATCCTCTCAAATATTTTTATAATGATTGACTTAATATATAGATATATGATATTTATAACATATTTTTACATATGGAGTTATGATATCACATATTCATTCATACATTTTATTCCGTAGGAGATAGGATAATGTTACACATGTCTATGGAAGACCACAACATTGTAAAAAATTGTGAATATTTTTCCAATAATTATTTTTATGGAAGGTAACAAGGATAAAATTAATGTATATATGTATAATAATTTAAATAATTATATTTTTCATTACATATATATAATTATAGAAATATAATATAACATTTTATTTCTAATGCTAAAAAATGATAACGTAGTTCGTGCGTATGTGTGGACTACCGCCTCCCGGAAGTGATGTGACTCATTTTTCTTTACCAATACACATGGATTATATATATATATGTATGTATATTTATTGAACTAATATTTTAGTTTTTATATGATGATAATTATGGAAATATAATCCATTACTTACCTTTTTCTATAGGGATCATTGAAAAATGGAAACGTCACTCAAGAATATGTTCGACCTATCTTCTCCATAATAGTAAAATAGTTCATTTATTAAAAATATGATTCATGTTGTGTTTAAAAGTATAAATTATAAATAAAAATAAAAATCATTTCAACATTATTATTTTATAGATGTTAAAAAATGACCTATTTTAACATAGTCAACATTACAAAGTCATTTTTGACATACAAGCCAAATATCATCAAGCCATCTCACATAAACCAATTCCAATACGTAATTGAATATAACATGGTAGTAAGTGAAGTAAAATCAATAATAAGAATTAAAATTATTATTATAAAAAGAAATAATTAACATATTTTAATTATTCAAAATGATAAATGATATATGTTATGAGATAGACTCAATTTAAAGGACATCATATCAATTTCTATTAATTGATGTATATTTGTATATTATTTACTTATATATATTTATGATGTTTATATATAGACCAAATAAAATTTAATTTTATGAATTTCTCTATTATAATTAAATTTAATGTTTTGTTTAATGTTATTCTTTAATAGGGATTATGATTTATATTTTTTAAAACAAAAAAAGACAGTTTTTAGATAAAAATCATCTTTTAACGGTTTCTATATAACTCTGTTTTCATTTCATTTTTTATGTATTAATAATGATTTTATGAATTTAATTATATGGAAAAGAAATGTTTAGAAAAGAAATATTTTCCTTTATTATAATTTTTTACCAAAAAGGAATTATTTAATATTTTATTTGACTTTATTTATAAACTAAAAAGGAATTTAATGTTTTAATGTATATTTTGAAAATTCATTTTACTCTTCCCATAAACATTGTATTAATATTGGATTCCTTTAAAATATTTATTGTTATATTCATTTAAATAATAAATTTTCATTTTTCTTGTAAATTTATGTTTTCGAAATAATTTTTTAAAAGAATATGGTACTTGGATATCTGAATGTATTTTTTCAAATGGGTATAAATGTGTTTTTTGAGGGTTATATGATAAAAAATTTCAATTTTAATTTTTTTTCCTGGTATGGTATTCGTAAATTACATATGAATGATTCACCTAGATAGATCTAGGTGAACCTCATATAACTTATATGTTTAGTGTGACTAGATTTTTCATTAATGAATTGGGTAATTATTGTTTTTTCTAGAGAAATATAAAAAATTAAAATATATGGTTTTAAATTTTTTACTGGTTTTATATGGGTTATATTAGATAATTTACCAAAGAACATACACGCATTTTATATTCATTATAATTTGTTTTAATATTTATTATTAAATATCAAATTATTGAAAATGAAAATTTGAAAATAATAATGATTCCATTTTTAGGTAAAAAGTGTTATGATTTTTTTGAATGTTTTTTTGGAGTTTTATTGTTTTCACTAGAAAAATGATTTTCTTATTATTATTCCCTTAATAATATTATTGTTCTCACACCACATTTTAAAATGTTTTTTTATAGGGTCTAAGGAATGGTTGTAGAAAGAGAGATATCAGGTTGAACATCATGAATAATTTATATGAAAAGAAATCATGGTTAATCATTAAAATATTTACATGGTTTTAAAAATGGTTAATGTTCATAAATCTATAATTTTTTATATGGGTTTTTTCCGTATTAGTAATCAACTATGTCTCTAAAACTATAAACCTAAAAATTGAATCCTATGTAAAATAATGATTTGTTGACTCCAAAAATCAATAATATATAATGTTTATGGTATGGTCACTAATGAAATGACTATGACTATTGAAAATGAATTATATTAACATGTTAACAATAGGAATATAATTAGTCACTCTGAAATAAATAAAATGGTCAAAGAATGAGAAAAAAAGAAACATTATGGCTATTCGATAAAATTTTTTATGTTTAAGAAAGAATATTTAGTGAGGGTGCAATAAGAGGTCAGACAAGTTCTATTTTAAATATATGATTTATAATTTCAATGGTATGAGGTTCATATCTTAAGGTTCCAAGTGTTCTGTTGTATCTTATATAATGTGTTAGAATTGAAAAAATATTCGGTTTCACAGGTGATGATTTCTTTATCAAACATCACAGGTTGAGTAAAAGAAAATTTGACATGAGAAGGTGGTGTAGAAGAAATTGCACTTCAAAAATACATATAATCATTAACTATATCTTAATTAATAGATTTTGTGGTGAAAAATTATTTCTTATTATGATCCTTTCAAAAATATTTAAAAACTTATGAGTAGTTGAAATATTTATTTCCCCTCTCATTTCAAAAATAATTTTCCCAAATATATATATAAACGTTACAATTTACACATTGAAAAATAATGGCCATTTTATATCATTTATTAATGGAATATAAAATAAAATATTACATCCCAGACATGATTTCATACATTAAATAACATTTCAACAATGAATTTAAACATTCCCATTGATATTGAGAAATGATAGATTGTGTAGCAGGTGGATTATCTTGTTTCCCTCTATAAACAATAATTTATTTCCCATTATTTGAGGTTATATGAACATAATCCTCTCAAAAAAATATTGAGTATGATTTAGAATATAAAAAACCAAAATTGTAATAACTTTCATAATCATCTAATAATTATTATAAAAACATTTGATGTTAAAAAAAATTTAATTTCCAATTCCTTTAAAAGATTTAAAATATTATGGATTTATATAGTATTTTATATCACCATATTCATTAAATATGAAAGACTACATTAAATAAGTAAATAAATTGAAAAATATATCATCTCATCAAAGTCACATCATACAATAAAACATTTAATTTCAAATATTTGAAATCATGTGTCTTTTTAAATCTTGAAAATCTGCTATGGAGACTATATCATATTATAGAGTTACTAGTATTTCATATATCATTCCAAATTATAATGAAATGTATTTCAAATAATTATTAATATATTTTTATTGTGAAACTATTTTACATTATAAATATAATTCATATTCCCTACCATTTATTTATGAGGTTTCATCAATTAATTAAGGTCATCAAAGTCATACATTGAAACCTACAAAGATTTATTGTCTTCAAAATCATATTTTTAAATTGATGTTTCATTTAATAATTTTTTTTCCTTTATTCTTGATGATCTAACATAAATCTAGATATATCCTCAATTTTAATAAATAAACATAGAAAAATTTTATATAAAACAAACTTTGAACATTCTAAACGAAATAAAATATAACTGAATATTCATCGATTGAGGGAGCATCTTCAAATTCATCACCATAAAATTGTGATGTAATCTCCCCATCAAAAGGGTTATTGTTTGTTATATCAAGGGAATTTTATTACTATAAATTAAATTCAATTTATTTTTTCTAAATGATACTATGTAAATTTTGATCTAGTGTACATATGAGACTTTTCACCTCTTACCAGTTGATCAAAAATATTCTAAAACCCAATAGATCAAACATATTTTCTAGGATCATTAACAAGTAAAAAAACAATAGCCTCTTCCAAAATATCCATACTAGTATCATGTTATTCTTCATTAGTAGAATGAAATAATTTATCAATAAGATTTTCTACCTTTTTTCCTATAAGAACTGGTAGATATTAGTCTACATCTCTTGTAGGATACCCCTATAAGCCACATGAATAGTGAGAAATTAATTAATTATACAAAATAATTAATCAAAATAATCTTTTTATTTTAGTAGTACAAGTATATTCATGGAATAAATACAATAAAAACCATATATTTTTTTTAACATTTTATATTGAATAAATATGATTGTATTTAATTTCAATAATTATACTCAATGAGATTACTTTTTACTCAATCAAAAAATCAAATATCCTTCTATAACATGATAAATTCCTCTACGTATCCATTAATATATATATATATATATATCAAGACATGATAACTTAACCCTTTTAGAAATAGAACCCATCAAAAAAATATTTTAAAAAGTAATTTTTCAAAGTCTCATTCCCATTTAGAAATTTAAATTTGAATAACCATTATATTAACATTCATTTCAACATTTATCTCTAAAAAAATTGATTAAAATATTTATTCAAAATAAATACTTCATGACATACTTGGGGTTTAAATAATCCTATGACGCAGGCTTTGATCTGAATAAAAATATTCCTTCATGTGAACACAAAAATAATTCAACCATCTCTACTATAGAGATAGAAAAATAGATATCATCAAATTTATACATTATTAAATTCATAATTTTGAGTTAACATGAAATGTGGATGTTGATAAAAATATTCAACCACCTTTTCAAAAAGAACATTAGTCATTTTATAATCAAAAATAATATTCCATCTTGAAAATATATATTATTCTTCAAAAATTAATATCATTTTTTTCATTCAAATAAATAATATATCTACACAATATAAAACTCTTCCATTAAAACAGAAAAAATGGAATTATTTAATCATCATTATGAACCAACATCAGAACTCATTGGATTCATGGTGATAACTAAACAATGGTGAGGTTCAATTTTTAGGGTTTAATAGGTAGAGGATTTTTAAATTACGAGATAAATACAATTAACAGTAATGGAATTTCATTTTAGTGGGGTTTCAATACCAAATATTGAAATATGTAATAATAATAGAAAACTAAAAAAAAACAAAAAATGATAGTGAATATGAAATATAAAATATATTTAATAGAAACTAAAAAAATAATGTGAAATGAATTACACAAAAGTAAATATTCTAAAATACCATATGAAAATATAAAACTAAAATAAACAATTTAAAATAAAATAAAATAGAAATAAAACTCTCTTAATTTTTAATAGTCCAAATTCTCTCTAAGAAAAACGAAAACATTCCAAGGGAATAGTTTTAATGAATATAGATGGAAACAACTTTTCAATATTAATTAATTCAAGAGATATATCATCTTTTATAGTGTGACCTTTTTAAAAAATATATTATATTATAAATATTTAACATATAAAATTTCGTATATGATAGTTTAAAATATTGATATCCCTATTTTCACATTTTATATGTGGATAGAAAAAATAAAAAATAAAGACCATTACGGTGTGTTTCATCCACAACACTTATACACAACTATTGTATGATGATATATATTCTGAATTATTAATTTATAATGAAACATAGTGTTTTATCTTATTATAACAAGAAATATATGATTTTATAAAATAGTGGTAGGTTCCTCAGGTTCTATTACTATCAATTATACACCCCTAAAATCATCATATGAATATAATGTTTAATAAAAACTAGATAACAGTTGAAAAGGTTTGAAAATATAATTAGTTAATTTTAGATATCATAATATAATTTTTGATTATATGAAATTCGAATTCTTAGGGTTGTCATGAAATATAGTAGAAATGAATAAAACAGACCTGGTTTATTCTCTACTGTAGATTTAATGCAACAAACTCCATTGTATTCCTATATACATCTTTTTTTTTCAACGGTTTTCATTTCTTAATCAATATGAAGTTTAATATTAGAAAATATACAAGTTTCGTATACATTACTCTTTTAATATTCAAGTAATTTTAGATAGTATTACATGTATTTAATTTAATTTACCATATTCTAAAAACCATTTTGAGAAGTTTTATGGATAATAATTAATCTTGAGTCACCCATCATGCTCAAATTAAATACTTTTTTTAGGATTTATGAAATTAAATTTCACATTTTCTTATTAGATGAACTAAAAATAATATAGTTAATACGAAATGAAAAATTAAATATAACATAACATAATGTTTTCATAATAAAATTAGAGTCTTCCAAGATTATAGAAAACAAATTTGACAAAAATAAATGAATATATATTTTTATATTATGATCTATGTTCCTATTTAAGGTTATATAAAACATTGGTAAGTCATAAATTTGAATTTGAAAAAAGTGATTTGAAAACATGCAGGTTATAAAATATAAACACACATGGAATGTGTGAACCATGGATTTGTAAAACTAGATCAATGATCCCAAAAAAATTATTAAAAATAAACACAAAAGAGTAAATGATTAAGGACTAGTTGACCCACAACCCAATACATAAATAGAATAAATCCAAAGGATGACATAAAATAGAATCATTAGATAAATTATGTTTAAAATAGTTTAAATAATATCCTATTATAATTAAAAATATTAATTTTGTATTCAAACTATCCATATATCGTCTTTTATAACAAGAACAATTAGTACCATCAGTGAATATATAATGCATCACACTGTGTATCCATTCCCCATGCAATATGAATATAGAGCCATAAAAAACAATAAATTTCTTATAATTCTAATATCAATGAAATTTAAAAAATCATTAAAAATTAATGAACAATCATAATAAAATCATCAAGAAACCAAGGAAGCTTGCAAAATATGGAATAATAATCATCGTCAATCCATTCTCAGAAAGAAGTTACTCTTATATAAATAAAATAGCATCACATCACAAAATGATTTTATGCACTCTGTCAAACATTATACATTCTGGTAGAAAGTTAATGTTCCAATATAGTTAGACAATTAATCTAGTGAGGTCCCCAATCAAAGATAAAAGTGTTTGGATGAGATCACTCTTCCAGAAAAACCTTTAAACACAAAATGCATCCTGTAAAAATTATAACGACCCATACTTTACATACATTGTTAATACTTAAAAATTGAAGCACACTTATTACAACATATGACAAAACCACAAAGGACCGTATAGGTATAGTGTCTTTAGAAACTGGGAAACATAAACAACTGGTTCATAAATCTTCTACAATGTCTCCCATTTATTTCATCATATCTAGGGTCCCTTTTAGCATATTCTACTTAATATCCATCTTCCTGACCTGGGGAAAAGAAAACATAAAAGGGTGAGCTCAAATGCTCAACAAGGGCAAATAATGGAAATAAAAATCATATCATATCTTTTTGAAAATCATAACTTGCAAAAGAGATCATAAAAATCTTAACATGGAATAAATCATAGAAGTGAAAATGAGATCCCCATAATCATAACATGAAACTTGAAACTTTGTGGCATGCACACATAATCATGGAAAATCATTTCTTGTTAGTCATGACTCATTGCCAAGACTATCTTAGCGGAGAAAGTCCATTTCTGAACCGAGTTCACTCCTCGTTTGAGTCCTGTATCACTGAACCGAAATAACCTTCCGTTCTAGCCATGTCTATCTCAAGAGATATAAATCTTTACCCAATGCATTGGAGGGAGAAATAGGTCCCACCCATCTTATATTGAATCCTTTCTTATGTGGGCCACATAATCATAAACCATACATCATAGCGTAATCCACGTAATAAAATTGGGATTCTTAAACAACATGACATCATAAAACAATTCATATAAGATAAAGGAATTCATAAAAATGTTTCAATCACAACATACTAAAATCCATGTAATAACAGGGATAAAAACAGAACCCTTTTATTGTCTTAGATGGAAAATAATTTTGATAAAATACTTGAACTCCATTCATGAGGAAAATATCATTTCTACTTAAAAAACATTTTTCCTTTCATAACATGTCATACGACTTTAAAATAAAAGAAGTTGATTAAAAATAAACTTGAAAAATTGTAAAGGAAGCTTCTTGGAAATAATGTTTTAAAAATCCATTCATGCCGTATAAGTTAAAAAAGCATTCTTCGTACTTTTGTCGGAAAAGTCAAAAAGTACCTCGTACGACAAAAGATTCCTTTCATACATATTACTAAAAAATCATCGAAGGGTAAAAATGGATTTAAACAATTTTAGGTGGATGGAAATAATATTACATATTGAGGAAACATGGATGTGGATGATAAAATACACCCCAGTAAATTTAAAAGTATAAACAATCTCGGATAAAAATGAGATTGTGATATTTCCCTTACCTTAGGTCCGATTTTCTTTGTACGTGTCCGAAGCTCCTGTATAATGGTTTAAATAATGTTATTGACTTATTCCAGAATCATACATATTGATATGATATCATATATGGTCATATTCTTAGCTTCTTGTTAGTAATATTTCATTGTTACTTGTTACTCGGGTCTTTATTGACTTTTGTTCTTATGCGTGTTTTGCCGAATACATTCGTATTCTTATTTTAAGTTTATAGATACCTTATATCCAGAATGGTATTAGTGTAACATATATCATATTTATTCATTCAGTTCATTTATATAATTAATATTTAATGATGATCATGTAGAACGAGTCGCATCACATCGTGGAGACGGTATTCCGTACGTACGCACGAGTGATGATATCGTTCATATGATCATGGAACTGTATTGGAGTATATATATATTATTTCAGTATCAATATTACTTTATAATAATCATAAATAGTTACTCATTACACCATTATACACATCCTTGTAAAGTGATGGTGGAAAAATAGATTACACCACGGCGTGGAGACGGTATTCCGTACATACGCACGCGCGGTGATTTCATTTTTCTGTGGGATGGATAGAAGGTGAATTAGGGTTGTTCCATATTTATAATAACATATAAGTATGTAAGTAATACTGATGTTATTACTTTATCATTAAACAACTAAAGAAGAAGAAGTTGAAGAAGAAAGAAATTGAAAAGATCGGTAATGGATATTACCTCTTCTTTGGAATGCCTCTTTGAATCCTCCACTTAGGGAACTAAGATTGGTCTTTGAAGAAGACCAGGACCTATAGGATTATTCTAGGGAAGTTTAGATGATAAAATGGCAGGGGTTGGCCGAGCATGAGTGCTCAAATTGGTGTGAGGAGGAGGGGGAGGTGGTGCCCTTTTATAAGGGATGAGAGGGGCACCTTAGGAATATCTCAAAATATTATTTTATAATAAAGTCAAAATCGGTTTATAATGGTTCCAAAGGGTCTTATTTCGAAGCTAAAGTGGGGATGGGTCTAAATCCTATCAATAAATAGGATTTAGACATGTTTAGGGTATTAATTTAACCTTATCAATTAGATTTAACTCTAAGTTAAATAATTTAACTTTTACCGTGTCTTTTTGTTTTCTTTCACTATATGGTTAATACACTTACTATAACATGCCAAACGAACCCCAAATTGTTTATTAGTAATATATATATCCTTAGATACGTAATTTGGACGAAAATTGGATTTTTAGGAATAAAATAACAATTAATAATATAATATTTGATTTAAAAACTATTTTGTGTCAATTTTTACACTATTTGATATATGATTTTTGTAAAAGTCATAAAAGAAATATATGTTCGAACCAAGTTGATTAAATCAACATTAATATATCATAGTATCCTAAAAAATTAGTTTAATTCATAAAAAGTCTCAAATTACATTTATTTTGGTGTTTATAACATCAATTATGTCAATATTTCATTAATAAGATAATTACTGCATCGTCATTGTGTCATACATAAATTAAATTATTTAATGTATAAAAATTACAAATAAAATACCATTATGTAGGAAATACTTTTAGCTTTCTATTGAATATTTATAGTCGAATTTATCTTATGTATAACCCCATATTAAAAATTATTTACTTATTAAACATTGATTTTAACTATTTTAACCCTTCTTTAAATAAATTAATAATAAATGTCCTAATCTAATCCAAGTGGGCCTAAATGGTCATATTTTTATTCCTAAGTTTGTTTATGGTCGAATTACTCTTGTACAATAGAATTAGGACATGTGTTAGGGTAATATTAATATCATATTTACCCTTAGTTACCCTATTTACTATTAACCGCGGTAAAAAAAAGTAAAAAGTTACTATTCACCAAAAAATTATTTTTATCTCATTGAACCACATTTTACTTACTGATATCAACCGTGTTTGTCGGATTTTTGAAATTCCATTCACAGAAGCGGTAAAATTATGTTTTATGCAAAATTCAGTTTTTAACCTACCACTTAGTGGTTTCACTGTTCATCAAAAATTGAAAGTTTTCAGAAAAATACCAAAATTTCACCCTAGGCTAATTTCGATATTCTGAGTCAAAAAATGAAGTCCATTTTGAAAAATTAAATTTATAAAATTTCAAAAAGTTGTTATTGCTATTCATAATGGCTAGTTTTAATAGCATATTGTTGTTTAGTGAAACTCGGTATTGTGTACGACGCAAGCTATCGAGGAAGGTTGCGATTGCGTGTAAAGCAATCCAAGCAAGTGTTGTGTAGAAAAAGATTCCATTGATGATTCATATAACATAAAAGTCTCGGGTGTTACAAAAATAGAAGAAAGTCAATCCCATGTAAAGGTCTTATAATCCATATTTGTATTACATTTATAATAATTCTCAATATATGAATTCATCATGTTATTGGTCACATGAGAAGTATCAAAACTAATAAAACTATCCTCATATTTTTTTATTGTTTATCTATCTTTTCCATCAATGCATTTGTTAAAATCAACCCGGATATTATCTTGATTGAGAAATTCACCTTTCAAAATCTTATCCTGTTATAATTTTGATTTTTTTTAAATATTATATCTGTATTTATAGGACCTTGTAACCATTATCATATATATATAATAATAGTAATTTAATAGTATAGATTTAGTTGGTTTTATAGAATAAAAAAATATCACATTCGAGTATTGATTTTTACCCATTATGGCACTGGAGTGATATAATTTCAATCCCATCAAATTACAATTTAACTAATTCCATTTATATTACTCATCACAATTGGTTTATAATTCAATTTTTTATTCAAATTGGGTGTTATTTTTTTTGTGTGTATTACCATCTCTATCATCAATGATAGTATAAAGACATTCCAGCTAGTCTCTTAAAACAACCGTAATATTAATACGGGTTGGGTCCTTTTTGTCATCATCTAATTAAATCCCTGAGCTTACCAAGACAAAATAGTGACATTTAGAACATTTTGAGCATCAAATTCTAAAAAAACCTTAATATTTTAATTTTTAACAATAGAGGGGCCAACATCAGGTATGTCATGAATCCTTTTTTAATCCATGACCAATTTTGGCCCAGTTGAGATTTCATTTTAAATAATCCATTTGTATTTATTTTATTTAATCATTATTTCCATCTCCTATTTTTCTTTCTCATGGCCTCAAAAATTCTAAGAAGAATACATAGAAGGTCTATTCCAATGAAAAAATATTAGAATTCCCATCATTTTGTAAAAGTTATAAAAATAATGATTTTCTTATACTCTACTTTTAAAACACTATTTAATTAAATTGAATTAAAATTTTACATCATATCGATATTTTTAAAATTGTCCTGTTATATATAAGAATGAAGAATAATATTAGATACAAATATATCTTTGAAAGAAAGTGTTTCTTTATAAGATGATCTTCATTTTTAATATATCCTTCAGCCATCAATATAGACTTATTTTTAATTATTACACTATGATCATATTAATTATTCATATAGAACCATTTAATTCATAGAATAGAGTAATTTGAGGGATTAACCATTAATTGAAAAACCATATCCCTCTTGAATTGGATTAATTGTTGCTACATAGCTAATATCATACTCTCATCCCTTTTGGTTACATATATAGTTTTATTTTTAAGTTGATATATATATTATATAATTTGGAATCATTTCAAGCCAAACTTATATACCTAACTACATCCTATTGGACTCTTATATGAATCAATACTGTATTATTCTTAAAATTTCTTTAATATATAGGATGAGACATATAGGTTCATCTATTTCTAATATTTCCAAACTAGTTTTTTTCCAAGATAATTTTCTAAATCATTATCATTTTAGGTGTCAATAAAAGGATAAATTATAATGTTATCCAATTAACCAATAATATAAAATGAATAATAGTTGTAAAATTTCACATAGTTATATTATTCAATAATCCATGGTATTTTTTAAAACACTATAATCCAATGAATGGGTAGAATATCTAAGAAAATTCCTTAATCATCAATTGGATCTATTTTTAAATTATTATCCTTCATGTTAAATATATAAACATTGACACTAAAAAACATTAAGTTTCTACCATTTTGTCTCCTGTTATACATTACTCAAAGGATTTTTACTCAATATAAGACTGATAAAAAAATCAAGGCATGACATACCATGTTTTGTTAAAAACTTCATCCCAAAAATTAGTAGGCCTGTTATATTCACCAAATAATATACTAGAAATTTCATGAAAATTGTAATTACCTAACCCCAGAAAACCTATAGTTGGTATCTTAATTTATTAAATTGAGATAAATACAATGGTTCTAATCATGAAGGACCTACTAGTTTAGTAGTTTTTGGGAATCAGATACATACTTGATACCCATTTTACTATGTGAAATGAAATCAAAACATAATATATAAAAACATCAAATAAAAAACATCCATGAAAAATCATTCATATATATCCCTTTATATCTTGGGGAAAGTAAATAAAATAAGGGTGAACTCAAATGCTCATTAAGGGTTAATTACAATAGATGTTATTATGATTTAATAGGCATAATCATTGTGGAAGTGAAAATAAATAAACACATTTGACAATAAAATAACATGAATATACACGTAAGATAAGGTATAGTCAATATGTAATGTTAAATAACTAAAAATACACACCATTTAATCAATAAAATGATAATGAAATGAATCTATAGATTGTATCATTGTGAAAATCTCATGGATAATAAAAACAAAAAATAAATTTTCAAGGAAACTAATAATTAGTTATTAGATATTATGTTTCCCAATCATATAATAAGTTTATCATCATGATATATCCCCAAGATATTTTCAAACATTCATCATCAAACCCATAAGGTTTGTCTAACTATACCTATATTTTCAAGATGTATCTTCAAAATAGATTAAAATTATTTCTTATAAATGCATAGGGTTTAGAAAACATATTTTGTCTAATGAGACTTGTCGATGCATCGAGGGGATATCCATAATGGTAACAAAATATATATTTTGGTCAAAAAAATTAGAAATATATATAATTTTATATTTCATTAAAGAATTATTTTTCTTATCATCAAATATATATATTGATTAAAGGATACACATTTATCAAAATTTCCACAGTAAATCAAATAACATTCAAAGTAAACAATGTATGTAAAAAATGTATATTATTTAAGAAAAAATAATATCCAATATATAGTAATATTTATATTCAAGTAAAATTTTTTATATGATGAAAATTGATTATAATCAAGTGACTGTTTCAGAAGAAAGTTAATAGTCATAAAAGAATGTTATATTGTGCAGTTACATTTACCATTTAGTAATTTTCATGTCATATCTACATTGAAGAAATAATTTAAATTGAAAAATAAAATACCATGAAATTTTAATGAATCAAGATATTACATGTCCATGGGAAGTATATAAACCATAGAAAAAAGTGAATTAGTGTATAATAATAAATTAGTCTCAATAAAATTTAAATTCAGAAAAAATCCCTTACAAAATGCAACTTTTTTTGAAAATTCCTAAAAATACTGTATAATTGTTTTAAACATGTTATTAACTTATTCAATAACATTATTAATATTCATAATATCATATATGATCCCTTTATAACATCTTATTAACCATTCATTTATAATCTTTCATTATATTCCATGTTTCAGGTGTTAATTATATTGTTTTCTCGTCAAGGTTTTGTTTTGAAGGATATGGTTATAATGAAAAGTATAGAGTTATTATATATATATAATTGTAATATTAACATATTTATTATATTATTATTTTTTTTAATTTTAAAACAAATCATTATATATACTTCCGAAAAATTAAGTGTGTTATGATCATGGAAATGTTAAATCATATGTACGCATGAGTAATGTTCTCATTTTAAAAATATCATTACAGAAATGAGTTTAGTAATATTTTAAACTTACATAATGATAATAATATAATATATAAAATATTAATTTTTTTTAAATATACATGTATATATAAGTCATGTGGTATGTTGAATAAAATTGAGTCTCATCACTTCGTAAAGGTGATAGTCCACATACACATTAATGATGTAATCATCATAAAGTGGGTGAAATGGTAAGAATTATAATTATGAAATAAATATCATAATTATTTCATGTAAATCACATAAAATCATTAACATTAACCATATTACATTCAACATAAAGTGTTAGTGGATGAGGAATCATATCACTTTATGAGGTTGTAGTCTACTGTAAACATGAGTGGCATTTACTTATCCCTAGAAAATGGAAATTGAAAACAAGTGTATGATATAATGAATAAAACAATATATTTTTGTTTTAAATATCATATAAATAATTTATATAAAATATTATATGAAATAATGAAAGATAGTAATTGAAGAACGACGGAAATCATTTTGTGAGGTGGTATTCTTCTTTATAGATGAACAATGATTTAAGAAATTTTTTTATTTTATTACATATTGATAAAAGTAAAAAAATGTTATTACAATATACCAGTATATGTAACATAGTGTGCTTATTATATAATCATGGTTTAATAGTAATTAAACGACTCATAGAAAGAAATAAAAAGATTCTTGTTGAGGAAAAATACCTTATAGCCGAGTATCCTCTTTAGGTTTTCACAAAAGACTTACTGGGATCGATGTATGAAAAAACTAAGGACACTTTTGTAAGGGGAGGGATGTTTGGAAGTGATATTGGTAGGTACTGGTCAATAAAAAGTGGTGTGAAGGAGTGAATAATAGAGGAGATAGGGATACCTTTTATAGTTGATAAGGAGTGGAATATTTTTAAATACCCAAAATTATTTACTATTGGGAGGTATCCCTTAACACAAGTATCTCTATTATTGATAATTAAATGTTTTAATGTAGCATATGATTTATATAAACCACCAACAAAATAACAATAATAATGTGTATAAATTTTTTTTCCTTAGCATCTAAATTTCCGTTTTTTTATAAATATTGTTTTTCAATATGGTAACAAATATATTAAACACATGTAATTTATTAATAAAGATTAATATAAAATGAACCGTATTTGATAATTAAACCCCCCTGATACTAAATAGTATAAAAAATTTAAAAAATATATATCTTCTGTGTAATGTAAATTAATTTTAGTACATTCACATGTAATATGCAAACACAACGCCTAAGCTTTAACATCACTAATTGAGTTTCTACTATTTTAGAATCAATATACGCATTATAAAAGAATAATAGGTCCATTAATTAACCATAGTTTGTAATTATTAATATTAAAAATTCACTTAGTTTAATATAAGTTTTTTAGTAACATTAAATCATTTAATAGAATATCATTTATTATAAAATATTATTAATGTAAATTTTGAATTTATTGATTTAATTTGAATTTAAAAAATAGATAAAGACAATTAATGAATAAAAATTTATTATATTCACACCTACATAACACGACATATTAATCTAGATAATTATTGTAGCACAATAATTCATTCCATATACTTCACATTTAATATTATTAGTGTAAATTATATTATTTATTTATTAAATATATATTTACTACATTTGTGTTACTGAAGCATTTAGAAAAACATTTTAATATCTAAAAAATATAATAATATATCAAGATAAAAAATAGTTAATCATTAAAAATAATATACATAACCAATCATACTTTTATTTTACCTATCCTAATGTTTTATAGATATTAAAAAGAAGAATGTTTTTTTTCTTTTCTTTGTATTGACCAAACACATTATATATGTCACTTTCAAAAAAAATTGTTCCAAACAAACATAATATATAATTTTATGGTCATTTATGTCAAAATATTTCTATTCAATAGGTATTGGATAAATGATCAGGTCATATTAGCCATTATCCTTTATTTTTAACCCCTAGTGAACTCAGTTTTACCTTTACTAGAGTAATTAATATTTTATTGTTTTTACTCTTCATTTTGGTAAAAATTAAGATGAAATTATTTGGAATTATATAATTCTCTAATTAAAATAGTGGAATTAATTTTTAAAATTCATTTCTTATAATTTTGACTTTTTAATTTAAAATTAATCCTAGAGACCCAATAAGGAAGAATGGGTTTTAAGAGAAAATGTGTAGAAGATTTATGTATTTTACAACAGATTTCATTAAAAAATTAATAATGAAGAAAATTAGAATATTGATATAAAATTAAAATATTTTTACTTCAAAACTAATTCAAAATATAACATATCATTATAAATTATTAAAATTAAAAGTCTATTTTTTGTTAAAATTCTGTTTTTTCTTTTATTTATCAAAAGAATAATCATTTCGAAAAATACAAAAAATTGACCTGAATATAATATTGATATTATTTTTAAAAATTGATACTTATTTTTTCAAAAAAATATCTAAAATTATAAAAAATAAAATTTAAATAGATTATAGAAAGCGTGAGAAAAATGTTTTTTAACCCAGTGTTGATTTCATCTTAATCTATCATAAAAATTAAATTTTATTTTTAAAGTAATATATTTTAATTAGTTATGATGTTATGTTTTATCCACCTTATTTAATTTATTTTCAATAAATTTCAACATGATCTTGGTAATCTCTATTTTTACATTTAGAAATACTATTTTTTGAAAACCTATATTGTAATAAAATATCATCTTAATATGGGAGAAAATGATGTATAGAGGTTATTTAGAATAACACATGACTAGGATTTTATATAGATGAATATATGTGGAATTTAAATATATGGTCATAGAATTAATGAATAAATAATTATAGATATTGATCAAGGTCATTGACTAATTGAAATTGGGTGATCCATATAAGGTTTACAACCCCAAAACCATAGAGAAAATATGCGTGAAAAGGTTTATTCGTATCATCCTAAATGATATTAATAGGATAAAGAATTATTTCAATATCCTTTTCCTAATTATGAAGAACATTTATAAGCAGGTAAAAGTAATTGATATCATTCCATTTCATAAAAACATTCTCATCTTTTGGATGTTCCTTGAATTATATCTAATTCTCCCCTTACATCATGAAATAAATATCCTAAAATGAATTTTTTATTAATAAAGAACTAATATTCACTTTTAACAGATATAAATATCTATAAATGAGTGAAAATTATTTCCGTCTATCTCAAACTATTTTCCAAAACCAATATGGTTGGCTCATGCTAGCTAATATGCTTAAGTCGTCATATGGTGAAGTAATGTATAAATATTTCAATCCTCATCAAATGTTAAACATAAACCATTTCATGAATTATAATCCATATTAACCTTCCATAATACCAAGAAAAAATTAATTATAATGAAGGATACTGAATTTGAAAAATGAACATAAAATTATTCCTATGAACAATATACTTTATCACTTAATTGTCACATACAAAACATGTTAATACCTTCATCATGTATTCTCTTAAAACATGGTAATAATAAGAAGTACCATAAATCCTCATTGGAAACACATATTATTCATTATTAAATAAGTTCAAAAAATATTATTGAATATATTACTTTAATAAAAATATGTTGTAAAACCCATTAATGATAATATGAATAACATTTTCAAAATATCTGTAATTAGTTTAAAGTTTGTCAACACTATTTTATTTAGATGATCAGTAATAATCAAATCTTTATCTAAAAAACAGTATATCGATATCAGTCAGATATTAAGGGTTATCATTCCCTTAATCATGTTTTTTATGAAGTTCAACATTCCCCAAAATCAATTTCCATGGTCATTGATATTGTTCAACACATGCTTTCAAATTCTTAGTAAAATATTACTACAATAAAATCATTATATATTTTATAAATATTATAAAAAATATATCATTGAATAATTACTCAAATGAAATAATTTTTGAATCCAACCACACTAACACTATTCATTTAACTTTTTCTATGGTAATTGAATAATCTTGAATATGATCCATTATATTCTTTTGATGAATATTATTTTCGATGTTTGAGAAATTGATTTTAATAGTTCCCATATCTTTAATGTTGAAGAATTAAACATTGGAAACATTTTTATTTCCTTTGAAATCACAAACATGGTGTTTATTACATCCACAATCATAAAAAATCTCATTACATTAAAGAATGTTCAAAGATTTTTCTCTCCGCAATTATCACATGTGGTAAATCACTTCATTCCCTTCTTCCCATTATTTTTTTTCATTCCATAATATTTTCCATTGCTTCCCAAAGGAGCCATAATAATTATATAATTCTTTTTTATCTTGTTAGAACATGATACTATGTTCTTATATGATGATGATTCGTTGAAGGTCAGTTCCAATTGAATGATTGGAATAAATTCATAAAGGAAATGATTATTCATATAATATGGATTTTGTGCATTGATTTAGTTCATGTTCCTTATGCAAGGAACCATTTCCAAATGATGGAATAACCCAGATTAGATCATATAATTATAAAAAATAATTTATAATCCCAAATCATGTGAATATTTAACATAAATTAATGTTTTTTATGTATAGTTATTCTCATAATAATAAAAATGGTTTCTTGTGGTATATTCCTTGTTTGAAAAATTTCAAAATGTTTTGTAAATAAAATTTTAATTATAGTAATAACGTCCACCGAGAGTGTCAGACCAGATGCATTATAAGCCCAATTTTAGGGACCAAGTGATGATCATGTCATCCCCAATACACACTTTTCGTAGTTCGTAACCCTAGGTACTAATGTTACAAAACTATGTAAACTTTTAGTCATCATATATAGATGTCTTTTAATAGAAAACTATATAATATATACCTTACCATAATTTTAGGGTGTTCTTTTATACTTATCCTAAAATTCTGTGACTGGGTTATGATTCCTAATCTATTTTTTCCAAAATATTGTTCCCAATGATTCTACTAAACTTCATCTGAAACCAATTGTAACAACCCAACTCAATAACATAGTGTATGGGAATTACCTTATTACATCGGTATATATTCACTTGGATGAATCCTAATATACTGATCTTCGTAGTTTTATTGGAGAAAATTTTAAATACATGGTACCTATTACAAATTGTTAAATGAAAAGAAAAGATATTATGTAATAACAACAAATAAATTTCATCCTTGAAAACTCACTCAATGATCTCTTCTTCATATCCAGGTGAACGGAAACAGAATAAGGGTTAGATCCAATGCCTAGTATGGGTTAAGTATAGTGGAATATATCCTGAATTAATAAGCATAATAATCATGGAATGGAAAATGATATAACACACATTACATTCAACTAACATGACTATCACGGTAAGATAAAGAGGAATCAATTCTGATAGGTAAGTAACTGAAAAACATTCCATTTAATCAATAAACTGAGAATGCAATGGATCCATAAATTATATCATAGTGAAAATATATTGTATAATAATAATACCTTCATTCTCGATTGATTAAATTCCTAATTATAATATGTAATATTTCCAAAGAACATAATAAATTTACTGTCATCAAGAATGTTTAAAACTCAAAATTACAATTCCATTGGGAATGGACAACTATAACTCTACTATCATGATATATCCTCAATATAGTTTAAACCAGCTACCTACAAATGCATAGGATTTGTAAAACTAATTTTGTCTTATGAGACTAATAAATTCATCAAGGGCTTATCTTTGTCATGACCCCTACCTCCAAAGATACCACAATGTGGGGAGAGAGATAATGACCCCCTGAGTCCCACATCTAATTGGCCCTGAGTTAGTGACTAGCACCACGATTGTACAAATCACACAATATTAGAGCCATTACCATTTATATTAGATCATGACGGGGAGATAATATGAATAATCCAAATTCAAATATAAAATATAATATAAATAGAAATCCATAACAATCCCACATGCATGAATAAATTGAACTGATGCAGTTAAATGTCTCAAAGTAAATAATCCAATGTAATGATAAATCTATGGCATATCACCTGTGAAGGGTTTGAAATAGTAATATCGAGCATGGTCTACGTAATACCCCTGGAAACCTAATACCAATTTTATATTTGTTGATTGTTTATAAAAGTATAATCAGTAGGAAAATCTCATGCATCTCGTGAATAAGTGAATGCAGCATACTAATGTTCATGTTAGAAATAATAGAACCAACTAGCACCTATAAATGTATACTAACCATCTCAACCTCACCCAGGAATGATCAACAAATAACAAAATCCAAGTAACAAAATATAAAGTATGTAATATTGATGATATGGAACTATGAAACACTTTCCCAATCATTAGCCATTGTAAACCCTAAATCCGTAATGTCCTCAAACTCCAACCTATTCAGAATATAACACAACATGTCTCGCTTGCTCAGACCTGGGCCTCACAACACATACTGTCTGCATACACCTGGACATCACAACACGTATCTCCCTCACAAACCTAGACCTCACAAAACATCCCACCCGCACACATCTCAGCCTCACAACACGTCACTCCCATAGGGACCATGGCCTCAAAACACATCACATATCATCCCAAATTCACTTGGGAAATCAGACCACAAACCATTTCTGAGACACCTAGGACATGAAAAAAATACATCCCAATGAAACTTGGTAAAACATATCTCATTACATCATTAATGAATAATCTTGGGCCTTCACTACATTGAATTGGTAGAAATTAATAGAGGGTGTCCAACTATCCATCACCCCACCATATTATTTGGAGAGACACCACATGCGTGACAATGTAGGTATTCAACACATATTTCACTACATTGGTGGGGTGCACATAGAAATAACAAGAATATGAAATATAATAATATATATATATATAGAAAAACAGATTATATAAAAGTATGGGTTTACAAAAAAATATCTAAAAATACCATGCTTTCCCCACTTTTCTATTACATATAATGGTATAAAACCACACATAAAGCCAGAACCCCCTTTTCCAATTTTCAACCAATTCCATTTAATCATTTCATTAATTTCATTATTTAGCATCAACCATGTTTAACTAGACAAAATAACAATTAAATTATTTATTAAACATTTTCATCCCACTAACCAAACAAACCAATTCAATTTTTAACATTACTTAACATTCATTTCTTCCATCACTACTCTAGAATCTATAAGAAAGAAAAAATTTATCAAAAAAACATGTCGTCAATAAAAACACACCTTTCTTCCAAAAAATCCTCTCTAAAAAGCCAAATCATCCCCCACACTCTAACCACACATTGTCGTCCCGCATGAAAATCCACACATCACAACAAGTCAATATCCCTTTACTAATTTCTAAAGGTGATACTATCACATTCCACTTTAATTTAGGGATGTCATCATAGAACCAAAATCCTAGAGAAACAATTTCATTAGAAAATTGTAGGTAATTATCCATTTTCCTTTTCATATGATATCAGAACAATCAAAATGAAATAACATATCATAGCACATACATCCAACACAAACAAATCCCGAAATGACTATAATTTTCTACTGGGCATCATGCCCGTACAATTAAAAATATCAAATATAATATCAACGGTGTAAAATAATGTGAATAAAATCCCACTATCCCCATTGAATTAAATTAAAAAATTCACTATCATTGATTAATATGAAAACCCCATGAAACAAAGAAATTCCTTTCTCAAAGATGCTTTATATCTAGCAGTGCACCACAAAGTGAAGAAGAATGTGTGTGACCCCCAACTTATCCATGAGAAATGAATTTCAACCTATAACACAACAAATAACCATAAAAATGAAACTCAAATACACCCCAAACCATTAAAATACCACATTAGTGCAACCATGAATAGAAACTGAAGGAAATGGGTGAGAAAAGGAGGAGAACTCACTACAGATTGAAGATGAGAAGTTGTGAATCAATCATTGTCAAATGGATTCTCAAAACACCTCAAGGGGGATCCATTAGACACATTGAAAAAGATAGAGAGAGAGAGAGAGTTGGGTTTGAGGAAAAACCGAGTGCCCTAGAGTATTATAATATTACTAAATTTGTGATTTCCATGATGTGTAATCCCATTTCACATCATGAAATCCTCAGTGTTCAGTTCACCCAAAAATCATGATTTCTTTTTATTATTCAACCTTTAAAAACTACAAATATTGAACCATCCATGGAAAATCGACAAAACCATCTTTAACATCATGTAATACACTTACACAGTGTGTATTTATAGTACCACACTTTTTGCACCTCCATCTCCCACTGAAAACTCCAGGAACATCTCCATAACACCTCCAACACCCAAAACCAGCAATTTAAT
Organism: Viscum album; assembly: GCA_963277665.1. Classification (NCBI taxonomy): domain Eukaryota; kingdom Viridiplantae; phylum Streptophyta; class Magnoliopsida; order Santalales; family Viscaceae; genus Viscum; species Viscum album. The sequence goes on along the minus strand of OY728138.1, from coordinate 1,289,036,541 downwards.
GGTCCAAGAATGCATGAAATATTACATCAGATACCTATCAAATGATTTTATCCCTTGAGAATAAAAACATCTCCTAAGGAAAGGGGTCTGAAAAAACACCATATGAGATACCTCTAAAGGATTTCATTATACCTCAAAAACTACCACAAGCCAAACACACCAGGTAAAATTACTGCAAACATCCAACCCAAACTCATCACCATGAAACCACAACTAAAAATTGTACCCTATCACAAAACCACACTTTCACAAAAAATTTTCACATCTATATCACCCTCTATGCATCCCAAACCAATAACCACTAAAACTAATGAACCACACCGTCTCGAACACATGAATTAAGTAATTCCATCCTCCATATAAATATATTGTTGACTCCATGTGGAATTGAATCACCCACAAGATATTAACCACATCATAATTAATGGGTCTTGACTTGGAATCAATTCCTACCCATTTCAAATTTTATGACATTATTCAACATCATACCACATACATAATATGACATTTAATATATCTCCTCTCATAAAACAAGGTTCATGCATAAAATCAAAATGAAAAACAGTGAAATGTGAAACTCAAAACAACTCTAGGTACTAGGAACACATTTGGGCCTCTCACCCAAAGAACTCTTCTCTAGGACCCCATGCCCTCCCAATAAATGAACCAATTAAATGGTCCATAGATACAACACCTTCTATTAGCAATCTGGGATCACCACTAGATGCTCCATGAATGTCGCATAATCCTTGATATACAACTCTCTCTAGTCAAGGACTTCTGAGTCATCATCAAGATACGGATAAAGCTATGATTTGTGGAAGACATCCTTTATCCATTCCAAATACATTGAAAAAACCAACCAATATTCCACTTCACCAACTTTTCCCAACACCACAGAGGGACCAACCAAAATAAGAGAAATCTTACTCCTTCTACCAATCCTCTACTACCCATGTTGAGGTTAAAACATAAAGAACACATTGTCCCCAACATTGAACTCTAGGGTCCTCCTTCTATGTTCAACATAAGTATTATTCTAATCTTATGTAACATTCATCGCATCACAATTATCAAAATATTATACGGCATGCTATACACCACAAAGGGACCAAGAACAGATGTTTCCTTGACCTCCATCCAGCATAATAGTGAATATCATGGTATTCTAAATAGAGCCTTAATTATGGTCATTACAATGATTGAGTGATATATATTTTTATAAAAATACTATACCAATTCAATGTGGCATACCCAAGACCCCTCTATTTCATATATGTATGATTGATACATATTCTACAATGTTTGGATATGATATTCTTTCTTCCCATATATCTATGGGTGTAAAGCAGTGCTGAAGTATAAATGAGTTCCACAATCAGGCTAAAATCCCATCCAGTCAAGGGAGGTATAATTTGTGTCACATTACATGATAATGGACATTGAAACACCATGAAATAGAACCTACTAATATATAGAAATCTTTTCTAAGGCATTCATTGCACTCGACATCTTGATCGCTAAGAAGTGGGCCGATTTCATCAATTGATCCACTATCACCCATATAGCATCACAACCTCCCTGAGATCATGGTAACCCTATGCTAAAATACATTGATATTTCATCACCTCTCCCTTTAGGGACATTCAAGGTTTACAAAAAATGTCCAGGAACACGATGCTCTTCCTTTACCAACTGGAAATCCATGTACCTTGTCACAAAATCCAACAATATCAGCTTCATACAGGGACACCAAAACAACATCCTCATTCCAAAAATAATTCTTATAAATTATGGGGTTTACTTGAAAAGTCCAGCTATGTAACTCAAGAACAACACCCATGTTCATTGATATAGAAACAAAAAACCTTCCATTAAATAACATCCATTTTTGATCATCCATCAACCATCCCCCCAGAGCATCAGCATGGCCAACACAATCTTTCATCATCTCTTCATTGGAGATTCACCACTGAGACTACTCCACCTACTACATTCGAGAACATTTCCCCATCATTTAAAATAAGAAAACCCATCCACCATCCATTGTTTCATCCAAATGCAAGGATTATACCTCCCCCAATACTCTCCAAGCATCTCAAGACTCTTGAGAAACACCATTCGATGAATTTCATCTCAAATAATTGGAAACGACATTCCCCATTATTGAGGTGTAAGAGATCTCAATATCATAATCATGAATAAACTCTATCTACCCTTGTTTTCATAAGTTCACATTGCACTATCAAATGATATAGCTCATTCTGTTTTGGTTTGTGATAAAAAAAACACCACACAATGAGATAATATAATAACAAAATCCTGGTGAACACAACTTCTACTATCACTATATTATGGGTGGCATAGTTACCCTCATGGTGGTGAAACATCCTAGAACCATGAATGATTATTTCCAACCACTACATTAGTATGTATCAACTGACCAAATGATAAGATTCATAAAATAAATCAAACATCACCACTTCCTCAAGTAACTAGAGCACTGGATATATAAGTAACATTACCATCATGTAACCAAATTCATCCTTAACATGATACCTTCACACAAAATACTGATATTTCCTAGTCAAAATTGAAAATGGGGATATAAACCGAGATAAATCAAGGACAATCCTCAAATAGTAGCCTACAAGACCATAAAAAATGTGAATCTATTCAATTTTCTTAGTTACTAATGAATAAAAACGACTTTATCCATATACAGTAATGCATCCATACACTTGTGAGACACAACATGTTTTAATAATTGAACTTCTCATGTCAAAAATGTACACTTGGAAGGATTTCCATAAAGCTGGTGGCATTAAAAATCATACAAGATAGTTATGAGATGCTCTGATTAATGATCCACTAACTTCTAGTAGATCAATACATCATCGATGAATATGGTGATGATTAGATAATTTAACTAATGGAAAACAGATATCATAATCCCCATGAATAGATCTAGTGAGTTCATAACAATAAATCGCATGAATACAGATTCGAAGATCCAACACATGCATATGAACGATGTCTTTGTGATATCACCCTCCATCTCCCAAAACTAGTGATATCCAGACCACAGATCAATCATATAAAACCAACTAGCCCCTCTCATCAGGTTGAAATGATCATTATCCTTGAAAAGGTGTAATAGTTCATGACTATCACCGAATTCAACCTTTGGTAGTCTATACACAACCCCATACTATCATCCACATTTTTGGAAAACAACACTGGAGCAACCCATAGTGACACACTAGGCTGCATAAAACCCCAATCCAAAAGATCATCAGTCGGAATAATTAAATCGCTCAACTTAGAATCATCCATTAAACATAAATCAATCAAAATTTTAGAAACACTAGGTTGCATGTCTATCCCAAACTCAATATCACATCGAGGGGGTAACATTTGAACTCCATCAAGAAAAACATTCAGGATATCCCCAATAACCATAGGAACATATGTAATCCTATCATATATTGATTACACTAAAAACTAATCCAATAAGAAAATAGGGGGCTCGACATGGTGAAATCCAACCTTAGAACTCCACTAATTGAAGAAAAACAAACACTGACAGTCCACATCGAAAATAAGACTCACATCCAGATGCAGTTGATGAAAACAAATAGAGAGTAAAAAATGAAAATTCAGAGGATGGCATCATATGACTTCACCTATAGTAATAAAATAACTCTATGGTACTGATATGACCAATCATTAGAATACACCCCCATGACACATCAATCAAGCCAGTCTGGTCTCTGACTAACATAGTCAACACTAGTGGTACATGAAGCCTCTCTCTGTCTAGTCAGAGAGCAAGGGATAGAGAAGGTGAAACAATGGACTGAGATGATCCTAAATCATACAAGGAACAAACATCAGTACTAAATAAATTGATTCTACCTTAGCCGATCTATATCACATATGAAATTGTTACATACACTATGTGAAACTGACCACACCCAAATCCTATACCTCTCAACTGACAACTACTTCCCTAGCCATGCTCAGTTTTTGGTACCTGAACAAAATGAACAACCAAAGGTCAGCCTTTACCTACACCATATCCCCTCAATGAAGCATAATCCTATCAAACATCAATTATCAAAGCGACATGTGCATGGTGAATTGGATCCATAGGTTAAAGGTAGACAAATAAATTGTTAAGCCCAATAATATTGATTTTTATTATGATATATTTTAATTAACTGTAATCAATTTAATTTATTTAATCCATTTTTAATTTCACCAAACAACAAATTAAAAATAAGAATAAAATTCATCATGATGCATGTACCACTTCTAGGTCTCTACCCTGCAAGTAGTGTAGCCTCACTATGACATTTAGAAGACTCAAGGTCCATTCATAAGATCAAGTGGGAAATAAAATTCCATGTTCTATCCGGTATTCCATAATCTATGTCATGCACCAACATTATATGAAAATATTAATCTACAAACTCATACAATCCTCAATATACTTATCTACAAACTCCACCCTATCTCTCAACTTCCCTCTAATAACACTCTATCATGAACCCTGCCTCCAATGATATGGAAATGATGGGAGAGAGATAATAACACCCAAGTACCGCCCCTAGTAGGCCCCAGTTTGGAGTTAGCTCAAATGGTGTAAAAATACCACAACATGGGTGGAATTACCATTTTTAGGAAATCAACGTAGGGAGATAATATGAATCATCCAAAAACAACTACAAAAAAATATAATGGTAAATTCCAAACCATCCAATATGAATGTATAAATAGAGCTGATAAAGATATGTCTCTAAAGTAAATACCCAAAATTAATGCTAAATCCCTGACACTACAACTATCAAGGGTCCGAAATACTAATTCTGAACATGGTTCGCATAATCTCCCAAGAAACATGAAAAAATATTTATATACTTAGGGTGAGGATAGATGTATACAAAGTAGGAAAAGCTCAAGTATCATGTCCACTTGTCCATGTAGCATTCTAATGAACTTGTGATAAAATAGAAGAACCAACCAAAACCAGTAAAGCTATACTAACCATCCCAAATTCACCAAGACACACTCTCTAAATAACACGCTTCATTTAATATAATATAAATTAATTTACATCAATGATAGGGTACTCCACACAACTTACCCAGTAATTATCCACACTCAGACCCCAATTACAGACTTCATAACACTCCCATCTCTTCAAAATATACTATATCACATCTCTCCCAGGAAAATCTAGGAGTCACAAAACATCCCATATACACACACCTAGGCCTCAAAAATCACACCTCTGGTACTCTCCTAGGCCTCACAACACATCCTATACGTACAAACTTAAAACAAAAAATACATAACATTTCATCCTGAAGACACATGGGAAAGAATATCACAACTCATCCTAAAGAAACATGGGAAAACACATCCCAAATCATCCCAATAACACCTGGGATACCACATCACAACACATCATACCAAAAGTGGATTGGTATACTACCCCTAGAAGAGGGAGTAGGAAAGAGTAGGTGGCCAGCAATCCATCCTCTCACTTGGTTATTGTGATAGACACCCCCCACGTGACAATTTGGGTCTTCATAACATTGTAATCAATTTAGGTGGGGTGCATATAGAATTAAAAATATTATATATTGTGTGTATATATAGGGGAAAGAAAAAAAAATCCTATGGGTTTACAAGAAAATTATTAACCAACCCATGACATCCCCACTTTAATGTAACCTCCAATTCTTAATACTGCACATCAGGCCACAGAACCTATTTCTCATTTCCATCTATTCCATTAAATCATCTCATTATTTGCCTTATTTTTTATCAACCATATTTAACCAAAAAACCCACCTTTTATTTATTCATTAAAAAGTTTCTTCAAATTGTCAAAAACTACCCATTCAATTTGTAACCACATTAAACATTCAATTATTCCATCACTAATTGGGAATCTAGCAGAAAGATACAATATATCACAATAAACATGACATTCTCAACAATCACACCTTACCGCCCCAAAAAATGAAAAAAAAACCCATGTCTCCTGTCACGACCCGCCCTCGGGGTCCGTGCCGTGACTACCCCAAGCCCGCCTTCCATAGGCCAGGGGCTGGCGACTAGCACCAAGGCGTAAATCCCGGTAAAAGGAAGGCATTGCCTTTGTAAAGTAAACAAACACCACAGAGTAAGCAAGCGGAAAGTAAACACTAAGCAAAAGTAGAGTACAACTGAAAGTGCGGAAAAGTAAATGGGTCAGTATACAAACCCAAACTGAAAGTAAAGTACAACTCGAAAGGGAAAAACATCAACTGAAAAGTAAAAACCGCTACACCGAGCTGTCCACTGGAAATCCCACCAGAAGGGTGGGTACAGATAGCTCCTCTACTCCACGGGTCCCGCCGTCCGCTCCGAGAATGTCCCGCCCAGTGGTCCACCTCCGGGTACCGTCCCACTCTGCAAGCCTCAGCTAAGGTCAACGCTGTCCGTCGTCTGCAACCAACACAACGTAGTGCGGGCAAAACCCGTGTCGGGGTGAGTATAAGCTACTTAGTAGGGACCCCGAGACCCCTGAAGGTCTCTAAAAATCCACAAAGGATAAACCATGAAGAAAGGTACAATCACGAAGTAACAACCGACACTGCTTACGTATATGCCCATACATATACCTAAGTCATCAATTTCAAATACGCTCCAACCTCCGAGCCCAAGTACAACTCAGTCCACACAGGAAAGTAAACGTATTCCACACAGGAAAGCGAAACGTAATCCAAACAAGAAAGAAAAAGGATTCAGCTCACACAGGTATACTTCTTCAAAGGACGATAAATATGATCTCTGATCCATCTAAGTCGTCGGACCCACGAAGGATCGATAGGTAACTAACCCCCGCAAAAGACCCACACGGGATCAGGCCCACACAGGACCTGTAGGCGCTGGTTCACACAGGACCGCTGAGCGCAAGGACCCACACATGATCGGACCCACACAGGATCGGGCCCACATAGGACCTGTAGCACTGACCCACGTAGGATCACTGAGTGTTGTAGTCGTCTTCGTCGAATCCACACAGGATCTTTGTACTGTCGTCGTCGCAATCACAGTAGCAGTAGTAGCAGTAGTAGTCACAGTAACAGTCACAACCCGCACTAGGGTTCCCGCACACAGCAAGCTCGTTCAGAGGGTCCGCTCCACGAGCCGAGAGGCTGATACATCAACTGTCACAAAGTCCAGAGTTGATGTATCCAAAAGTTCCGTGTTGACAACAAAACTCAACGCAACAGACGGCGCGTCGATCGGACGCCCGGTATGAGAGTTATTGGCATATTCGTCCCCGGGGCCCGGTTGGTTTTTAAGGCAAAACCAATCCGACCGTACTCCACCTGCGTCCAAACCTCGGGCGGAATATGCCAAAAAATCCGTCTCACTAAGAGGAACACAACACGGCTGACGGCACGTCAATCGGACGTCCGTAGCTCAAGATATGAGTGTTTCCGCTCCGAAGGCCCGGTTGGTTTCGTGAACGAACCAACCCGGCCGAACTCAAAGTAATCCGAAACCTTGAGTGCGATATACCGAAACGACCGTCTCGATCCAAGGATCGCGTTGCTGAAGACGGTTCATCAATCGGAGGTCTGTGGCTCAAGTTATGGCCAAAAGACCGAAACTGATTCGATACGGGGGGTCCGGGTCCGGGCCGACCCGGCCCGGCCGGCCGGCGGCGCGGCGGCGCGGCGGCCTGGCACCGCACGGAGGCAGCGCGTGGGGGGAATCAATTTCCCTTTCTTGATTGGGATGGCGGCGTGGCCTTGTGCCACGCCCTTTGAAAAGAAAATGGCCCCCACGTGGGGGGCCTGCTTGAGCGGAAACCGGGGGGCCGCCTGCCCCCCTCAAGGAACCGCCTCCCCCAATTAAATGGGGGGGCTTTATTGCTGGTCGAGGGATTTATTTCCCCCGGATTTGTCCATCCGGCCGGCCAGCTGGACGGCCGGTTTTCTCCAACGGGACCGAAAAAACCGGTCCCCTTTTCGGCTTCCGACGCCGGCGGCCCGACCGCCGGTCTCCTCGTTCCGCCGCGGCCTGGAACCGGCCGCGGTGTTCGTCGTCCGGCGCGGTGCGACAACCCCGCGCCCCTCCGCCGCACCTTGATTTCCTTCAACGCGGCGCGACGGCGTCACGTTCTTGATGATCCTTCCATGGCGCGGCGTGATGTCGTCGCGTAATATAATTTCACGATTAACCGCGCGGTGCGACGGCACCACGCCACCTTGTTTCCACCCGCAAGGTAATTCAACAAGAACGATGGAGGGGGTTCGACAGTGTTCATGCGGTCCAGCCCCCTCACGTTAAACATAACACAACTTAAAATATTCAAAATCCTCACGTTAGTCATGCGAACCACGAGCAAGAATAAGATAATTAAACAATAATCAACAACCCCTACCTTGGGTATAGGTTCGACGATTTGCCAACGTCCCGCGGAGGACAACGTCGCGGAGGTCGGGCGTCGCGGTAGTCGTTCGTCAAATATGATGACGAAGTGGTACGTCCGATGAGATACGTTGTTGGCGAATCTACGTATGCCGACGAAGAAGGTCTGAGGAGGAAGCGGCGTTCCCTCTCGTTGACACGGAAGACGAAGAAGAGAGGAGCGGCGTTCTTCGTCAAGTTGAGCGTTCTTCGTCAAGTTGAGCGTTCTTCGTCAAGTTGAGGAAGAAGGAGGAGGATCTCTCAAAAAAAACCTCACAAGTTGGCTGAACAAAACTAACAAAATAAAATAAGGTTCTTCCTTATTTTATTTACCAAGCCAAGGAATTCAAAACTTCAAAATTTCAAACATAACACTTAATTAATTATACATTTCATGTGTAATTAATTAGATGTTAAGTTAACAAACATTTAAGAGGGAGAGAGGGGAGTTTAAGGGGGAAGATGAGAGGTTTAGGTTTGTGTGGGTCCCACCACACTTAATCCTCTCAAGGGAGGTTAAGTGGGTGTGGGTCCCACCCCTAACTCCTTTTGAGAGGAGTTAACCTACAAAAGTTAAATAAAAAGAATTCCACATTTTCTATTCAACTTTTTATAATTCTCCCAAAAACTAACATTCGTCCCGCAACAAACGCAACTTCCGAAAAGGTCTCTTTAAGTGAATATCGGCGCTGCGAGTTCATCGGTGCCCTTGGTTTTCAATTCCGAGCACCGGATCAAAAGTTAGGAATTCCCGCTCGTTCGTTCACTGAACGTACCCGAGCCAATCTTCGGAAATTGATTCCGGGCACTCCGGGCCTCGGAATCAGGTGCCGTCAGAAACCGCACTCTAGTAAAATTCTAAAGAAAATTAAGAAAAAATTTCCCTTGAATTTTACAAGTCTTTACATTACTCCCACCTCAGGGCTTTATGTCCCCGTAAAGATACATAAAAAACTAGGGAAACAAATGAGGGTACTGAGCACGCATCTGAGCCTCCCGCTCCCATGTGCTCTCCTGAAGATTCCCATGCTGCCATCTGATGCGCACAAGAGGAATCGATCGCCCACGCAGGACCCGCTCCTGTCGATCCTCTATCTCTACCGGAACCTCCGAGGGTTGTACCAAACCTGCTAGTACCTGATGCTCTTTCTTCACCTGCTGGCAGGTGAGGCATCGAGAAACGAACTCTGCAACTGCCTTCTTCATGCCCGGCCACCAGTGCTGTCGTTTGAGGTCCTGGTACATCTTCGCCACTCCAGGATGTACCGCCAAAGGAGAAGTGTGAAACATTCTCAGCACTTCTTCTCTCAAATCGACTAGTACCATGGTACGTCCTCTGAAAAGGATTTCGTGCTCTTCTCCAAGGGAGAAACCATCAGGTGCCTGTCCCGAGGATATCTGTGCACGCCGTGTCTCACAGTCAGCATCCTCACGTTGTGCCTCTCTGACCCGCTGCAGTAGTGGAGGAGTGACTGTGAGGGACTAGAGGAAGGCTGCTCCATCTCTATCCACGAAGGATATCTGTAAAGAGGCTAGCTGCTCTGTCGCCTCCTCAAGTAGCTGAATGCCTGTCCTCCTGCCAAGGGCATCAGCTACTACGTTTCCCTTCCCAGGAGTATAGACTATCTCAAAGTCATAGTCCTGGAGGAACTCGAGACATCGCCGTTGTCTCTGGTTCAGGTCCCTATGAGAGAAGATATACCTGAGACTCTGATGATCAGAAAAGACTGTAAAGCGCTCTCCCATCAGGTAGTGTCGCCATGTCTTCAGAGCGAAGACCACTGCTGCTAACTCCAGGTCATGTGTAGCGTAGTTCTGCTCATGCGGCCTCAACTGACGTGATCCATAGGCGATCACTGCCCACTGCTGCATCAGAACACATCCGAGTCCGGTCCCTGATGCATCGCAGTAGACTACGTACCCTACTCCCTCCTCGGGCAACCTCAAGATGGGTGCGCTAGTCAATCTCTATCTCAGCTCTTGGAAGCTCTGCTGACATCTGTCTGACCACACGAAGGGTTTCCCCTTCTTCGTAAAATCTGTGAGTGATGCCGCAACTCTAGAGAAGTCTGGCACGAATCTCCGATAGTATCCAGCTAGTCCCAAGAAACTCCGAACCTTAGTCATGTTCCTGGGTGGCTCCTATGCTAACACAGCCTCAATCTTCGCGGGAACCACTGCAACTCCCACCTCAGAGATAACGTGTCCCATGAAGTGGACCTCACGTATCCAGAACTGGCACTTCAAGAGCTTACCATAAAGCTGGTGCTCTCGGAGTGTGTCTAGTACAACTCGCAAGTGATAGGCATGCTCCTCTTCTGTCGTAGAGTAAATCAGAATGTCGTCGATGAAGACCATGACAAACCGATCGAGGTATGGATGAAAGATCATGTTCATGGGAGCCATGAACACTGCTGGAGCATTGGTTACACCGAATGGCATAAACAAGAACTCATAGTGGCCATACCGACATCTGAAGGTTGTCTTCTGCACATCCTCGTCTTTGACTCCGAGATGATGATAGCTTGACCTGAGGTCTATCTTCGAGAACCACCATGCTCCCTTGAGCTGATCGAAGAGGTCGTCAATCCTCGGTAGCGGATACTTGTTCCTCACTGTCACCTGGTTCAGGCGACGATAGTCAACACAAAGTCGCAAGCTCCCGTCCGCCTTCTTGGCGAACAAAATCGGGGAAGCCCAGGGTGAAACACTAGGTCGGATGAACCCCTTGCCCTGCAAGTCCTCCAAATGTACCTGTAGCTCTCGAAGCTCGACGGGAGCCATCTGATACGCTGGAGTGGATATCGGGGCTGTCCCGGGGTACAAGTAAATATAAAAGTCTACCTCTCTGCGAGGAGGTAGCCCTGGAACATCGTCGGGAAAAACGTCCGCAAACTGATCCACCACTGCAGGAAAACCATGACTCTGCACGTCAACTGCTCCAAGGATGAGGCTAGATAACTTATGAGTAATGGGTTTTCCTCTCCTTTGTGGAAGTCCATCCTGTGCTGCTAAGGCTCCCTTCTCGCCGGTGAAGGTGAACCTGCTCCCGTCGGTGCGTACACATCGCACCTTGCGCCTAAAACAGTCAATCTGTGCATGGACCGTAGATAGCCAATCCATGCCCAAGATGACGTCGTAAGGCCTCGACGCTGCTACAAGAAGATCCCAATTGAAGCTCTCGCCTCCTAGAGTAAGCTCACACTGTCGGCACCAGTGCGTAATCGTCGAGTCTGCTCCCGTAGGAGTCTCTAGCCGTAAGGATCGAGCCAACGGCTCTGTCGGAATCTCCGAGCTCCGAACAAGGGCAGCAGCTATGAAAGAGTGACTCGCTTCTATGTCTATAAGAACTGCAACAAGGGTGGAGTAGACACAGATAGTACCTCGAATCATCTCGGGTGCGCCGTGGTCGTAGGCCTCTACTTCCTGGAGCTGTGCCTGCCTCTGCCCGCCAGCTCCCTGTGGTCGGGGTGGACCTCTTGGTGGTGGTGGTGGCAGAGCCTCAAAGCGTCGCCCACCACCGGCTGCTCGTCCAGCTCCTCTGCCTCATCCGCCTCCTCCCTGCGGACCGCCACGGTCGACCCTCTGCCTCTGCCTCTGTGGTCCCTCAACTGTCTGCTGCTCCTCAGCACGACGGGTCGGGCAGTCACGAGCCATGTGGCCCTGCCCGCCGCACGAGTAGCACTGTCTGCCTCTCGAAAGACTGGCTCTGCGCTGTGTGCCCCGCACTGCTGAGTCAGTGTCCTGAGGTCGTCTGCCTGAAGGTCTGGTCCGCCTGGACCCCTGAGTCATCCGTCGACTGCCTGCTGTAGATGACTCTGCCACGTGCCGCCCTGCGGTGGGTCGCTGTGCTGGTGTAGACTCAACAAGGAAGCTCTCGATCAGAAGGGCCCTCTCCAGTACTCCTGTCTGAGTCGGTATGCTGAGGGAGATCAGCGATGCCCTGATCTCATGTCTCAAACCCTGCTCGAAGGTCCAGGCCCGGAAGAATGGGTCCCGTACCATGTCGGTCGAGTAGCGCGAGAGATCGGTAAATCTCGCCGAGTACTGAGTGACTATCATGCTGCACTGCCACAACTGAACAAGCTCCTGGATATGCACCGCACGAAGGGTGGCGAGGACGAACTCTGAGTGGAAGAGGCTCTCAAAGTCTGTCCAAAGTAGAGATGCCTCATCGTGCACCTGGAGCATCAAGCTCCACCATCGTCCTGCTGCTGCGTGTAGTAGGCTCGCAGCGAGGATCACCATGAGGTCTGCTGGTGTCCTCACTAGCCTAAACACTCGAACCACTGCCTCCAGCCAGTCCTCTGCTACCTGGGGATCCGTCTCCCTGCGAAACCTGGGCGGTCGCTGGCGTTGAAACTCATGCAGTGCGCTGAGTCGACGTGCATCTTCAGCGGCTGCTGCTGGAAGCATCGGGGGCTCGGCGGGTAGAGCTACCGCCGGTGCCACTGCTGACAAAGGGCCCTGCACCGAGGCCTCGTCGCTTGGTGGGCTGTCGTCACGCTCGACTCTCGGAACCCTAGCTGGCTGCCGTCGTGGGGCCATACTGAAAAGGAAACAGGTGCACCACGGTCAGAACAGTATACCTGGTGAGCTGATATAAGTAATCACAAAGAAAACTTTGAAACACACACGCAATCAATGTTTTCGTGCATTAAGTCGGGAATCAGAAATCAGGGTCCTGGTGTACGGATACGTCGGCCGCCGCACCAACACTGGACTCCCTGGACTGATAACCACACTCAATACGCTAAACATTATTGCTTTACATAGAAAAGATCAGAGTTCGGGGTAGAACCGAACTCCTTTGATACCAATTTGTCACGACTCGCCCTCAGGGTCCGTGCCGTGACTACCCCAAGCCCGCCTTCCATAGGCCAGGGGCTGGCGACTAGCACCAAGGCGTAAATCCCGGTAAAAGGGAAGGCATTGCCTTTGTAAAGTAAACAAACACCACAGAGTAAGCAAGCGGAAAGTAAACACTAAGCAAAAGTAGAGTACAATTGAAAGTGCGGAAAAGTAAATGGCCCAGTATACAAACCCAAACTGAAAGTAAAGTACAACTCGAAAGGGAAAACAGCAACTGAAAAGTAAAAGCCGCTACACCGAGCTGTCCACTGGAAATCCCACCTGAAGGGTGGGTACAGATAGCTCCTCTTCTCCATGGGTCCCGCCGTCCGCTCCGAGCACGTCCCGCCCAGTGGCCCACCTCCGGGTACCGTCCCGCTCTGCAAGCCTCAGCTAAGTTCAACGTTGTCCGTCGTCTGCAACCAACACAACGTAGTGCGGGCAAAGCCCGTGCAGGGGTGAGTATAAGCTACTCAGTAGGGACCCCGAGACCCCTGAAGGTCTCTAAAAATCCACAAAGGATAAACCACGAATAAAGGTACAATCACGAAGTAACAACCGACACTACTTAGGTATATGCCCATACATATACCTAAGTCATCAATTTCAAATACGCTCCAACCTCCGAGCCCAAGTACAACTCAGTCCACACAGGAAAGTAAACGTATTCCACACAGGAAAGCGAAACGTAATCCACACAGGAAAGCAACAGGATTCAGCTCACATAGGTATACTTCTTCAAAAGAAGATAAAGATGATCTCTGATCCATCTAAGTCGTCGGATTCACGAAGGATCGATAGGTAACTAACCCCCGCAAAAGACCCACACAGGATCGGGCCCACACAGGACCTGTAGGCGCTGGTTCACACAGGACCGCTGAGCGCAAGGACCCACACAGGATCAGACCCACACAGGATCGGGCCCCCACAGGACCTGTAGCACTGACCCACGTAAGATCGCTGAGTGCTGTAGTCGTCGTCGTCGAAGCCACACAGGATCTCTGTACTGTTGTCGTCGCAGTCACAGTAGCAGTAGTAGCAGTAGTAGTCACAGTAACAGTCGCAGCCAGCATTAGGGTTCCCGCACACAGCAAGCTCGTTCGGAGGGTCCGCTCCATGAGCCGAGAGGCTGATACATCAACTGTCACAATGTCCAGAGTTGATGTATCCAAAAGTTCCGTGTCGACAACAGGAACTCAACGCAATAGATGGCGCGTCGATCGGACGCCCGGTCTGAGAGTTATTGGCATTTTTGTCCCCGGGGCCCGGTTGGTTTTTAAGGAAAAACCAACCCGACCGTACTCCCCCTGCGTCCAAACCTCGGGCGGAATATGCCAAAACATCCGTCTCACTAAGAGGAACACCACACGGCTGACGGCACGTCAATCGGACGTCCGTAGCTCAAGATATGAGCGTTTCCGCTCCGATGGCCCGGTTGGTTTCGTGAACGAACCAACCCGGCCGAACTCAAAGTAATCTGAAACCTTGAGTGCGATATACCGAAACGACCGTCTCGATCCAAGGATCCCGTTGCCGCAGACGGTTCGTCAATCGGAGGTCCGTGGCTCAAGTTATGTCCAAAAGAACGAAACTGATTCGATACGGGGGGTCCGGGTCCAGGCCGACCCGGCCCGACCCCCCCTGGGTCGGCCGGACCCGGGTCGACCCGACCCGGGTCCGACCCGGCCCGGCCGGCTGACCGGCCGGCGGCGCGGCGGCCCAGCGCCGCACGGAGGCAGCGCGCGGGGGGAATCAATTTCCCCCGCTTGATTGGGATGGTGGCGCGTCCTTGTGTCGCGCCCTATGAAAAGAAAATGGCCCCCACGTGGGGGGCCTGCTTGAGCGGAAACCGGGGGGCCGCCTGCCCCCCCTCAAGGAACCGCCTCCCCCAATTAAATGGGGGGGGGGCTTTATTGCTGGTCGGGGGATTTATTTCCCCCGGATTTGGCCATCTGGCCGGCCAGCTGGCCGACCGGTTTTCTCCAACGGGACCGGAAAAATCCGGACCCCTTTTCGGCTTCCGACACCGGCGGCCCGGCCGCCGGTCTCCTCGTTCCGCCGCGGCCCGGAACTGGCCGCGGTGTTCGTCGTCCAGCGCGGTGCGACGGCACCGCGCCCCTCCACCGCACCTTGATTTCCTTCAACGCGGCGCGACGACGTCGCGTTCTTGATGATCCTTCCATGGCGCGGCGCGACGACGTCGCGTAATATAATTGCACGATTAACCGCGTGGTGCGACAGCACCACGCCACCTTGTTTCCACCCGCAAGGTAATTCAACAAGAACGATGGAGGGGGTTCGGCCGTGTTCATGCGGTCCGGCCCCCTCACGTTAAACATAACACAAATTAAAATATTCAAAATCCTCACGTTAGTCATGCGAACCACGAGCAAGAATAAGATAATTAAACAATAATCAACAACCCCTACCTTGGGTATAGGTTCGAAGATTTGTCAACGTCCCGCGGAGGACAACGTCGCGGAGGTCGGGCATCGCGATAGTTGTTCATCAAATCCGATGACGAAGTGGTACGTCTGATGAGATACGTCGTTGGCGAATCTTCGTATGCCGACGAAGAAGGTCTGAGGAGGAAGCAGCGTTCCCTCTCGTTGACACGGAAGACGAAGAAGAGAGGAGCGTCGTTCTTCGTCAAGTTGAGCGTTCTTCGTCAAGTTGAGCGTTCTTCGTCAAGTTGAGGAAGAAGGAGGAGGAGCTCTCAAAAAAAAAACCTCACAAGTTGGCTAAACAAAACTAACAAAATAAAATAAGGTTCTTCCTTATTTTATTTACCAAGCCATGGAATTAAAAACTTCAAAATTTCAAACATAACACTTAATTAATTATACATTTCATGTGTAATTAATTAGATGTTATGTTAACAAACATTTAAGAGGGAGAGAGGGGAGTTTAAGGGGGAAGATGAGAGGTTTAGGTTCGTGTGGGTCCCACCACACTTAATCCTCTCAAGGGAGGTTAAGTGGGTGTGGGTCCCACCCCTAACTCCTTTTGAGAGGAGTTAACCTACAAAAGTTATATAAAAAGAATTCCACATTTTTTTATTCAACTTTTTATAATTCTCCCAAAAACTGACTTTCGTCCCGCAACAAACGCAACTTCCGAAAAGGTATCTTTAAGCGAATATCGGCGCTGCGAGTTCATCGGTGCCCTCAGATTTCAATTCCGAGCACCGGATCAAAAGTTAGGAATTCCCGCTCGTTCGTTCACTGAACGTACCCGAGCCAAACTTCGGAAATTGATTTCGGGCACTCCGGGCCTCGGAATCAGGTGCCGTCAAAAACCACACTCTTGTAAAATTCTAAAGAAAATTAAGAAAAAATTTCCCTTGAATTTTACGGGTCTTTACATATCCCCCCTTCCCAACCTCATATCATCTCCCCACAAGAAAAAATACACTTAGATACAAATGAAGAATCATTTGGAGATTTATAAAGTTGTCTTAATCACATCCCAATATTATTTACGAGTTATTTCACATACAAAAATCCAATGGAAAAAATTTCATTTACAAAGTATTAGTTATTAACCAATTTCAATTTAAGGTGATATCACAACAATCACAAACAATGAAGAAATCAGAACACATAAATAAAGAATTATATAATCCCACAATGACCATATTTTTTAGTACGAAATCAAACTCACACAATTTATAATTTCACAAATAATATCAAAGCAGCAAAGAAATGTAAATTAAATTGAAATTTCCCTTTTTAAATAAATTAATCCATTAATAATACTTGATTAAGATGTAGAAAACTAGAAAACATTGATGAATAAGTAAACCCCTATCGTATGATACAAAAAAAATGAGTAAATGTCTACCTCAAAGAATTTATCAAACACATTGCATATAATAAAGAAGATAATAACAACAATGAACCACAACTGCACCGCAAGAACCACATATCAACCAATAACACACAATGGATCCATCAAAAGAAAACCATACTCACACAAAAAAAAACATTACCTTCATATAACCCTAAAGGATAATGAAAGTAAAATAATGATAATGATATGAGAACACACCACAGATTGAAGACGAGAATCCAAAAATCAATCCCTATCAAAAGAAATCTAAAAACACCTCAACGGGAAGCTATTGGACACCTAGAATAAGATAGTTTGTAGGTATTGAGGAAAAAAACACCCTACAGTGTTATAATAAAACTATTTCATGGATTTACATGATGTTTAATCCCCTTTCACATTGTGTAATCCTTAGGGTTTAATTATACTGAAAAATGCATCACCGTTTTATTATTTGAAATCGTAACATAGGAGATTGTGAAATGGAGCTATAAAAGGTATTAAAATAACATTTATATCATTTAATACACTTACATGATGTTTATTTCTTTTAGTAGTTTGTATGCACCTCAAATATCTACCAAAAACTCTCAGAACATCCCTCAAACACCTCCAACGCTCAAAAATGGGAATTTAATGAGCCGAGAAGGCACAAACCATTACAATATATAATAGTAACACCCATATTTACTTTTACAAAAAATTAAAAATATATATATTAATAGATTTAATTTAGGAACAATTTGTCTTATCCTTAAATTTTTATATTGAGTAAAGGATTCAGATTTATTAATATTTCCCCAATTAATCAAATAACTATCAGTGTAATCACTAAATATAATAATTTTATATTGTTTAGGAAATTATCATATCAAATATAAAATTATATGGTTAAAAAATATAAATTTAATATATAATGAAAAATTATTACAGGGAAGTGATTATTTCAAGAGAACGTTAATAATTACAAAAAAGAATCGAGATTGTAAAATAACTTTTACCACCTGGTAATTTTCAGGCTGAATCCACATAGATGAAATATTAAATTTGAATCATAAAATAGCAGGAATTATAAATAAATCATGATATTACATTTAAATTGATATTATATAAAGCATATAAAACTGAATTGGTGAATAATAAAAAATAATTCCTAATGGAATGTAAATGGAGATGAAATCCCTTACCTTAAACTTCTTTTTCATTGATCATTATTTTACCACCTAGATAGTTCTTTGAAAAGTGTTATTAACATATTACATGACCATATTAACATTTATTATTTCATATATGATCAATTTGTAACATATTTTTACTCTTTAATTAATAATCCTTTATTATTTTCATTGTTCTGAGTGATAGTTTCCTTGTCATATCACATGTGTTTCATCATGAATGTTAGGGTTCTTGTGCATATTATAAATATATATTATATATAGAATAATATAATTGAAACAATTATCATATTTTTAAACCAATTTTACATTTAAATAATCATGAAATATTGTTACAAAAAATGAAGTTTGTTATATTCTTGGAGATGGTAGCTCATAGGTATGAATTAGTAACATTTACATTTTTCAATGACCATTATGTAAAGGATTTTAGTAATTTTATATCAATAAATAATGATAGATGTATTACATAAACAATATTAATTATTTAAATATATATATATATATATCATATATTTGGTTTTCAGGTGAATAAAGAGTCACATCACATCATAAACCTAATATTCTACACGTAGATGCAAGATGTTATCATCTTTAAGTGAGTGAAAAGGTTAGAACTAAAATAATGTCCATCATCTTTATATAATGATAAATATTTAATTATTATCACTACTATTTCATTTATATTACCACTAATCATCAAATTTTACCATATTACATTCTATATAAATCATTAGGGAAAGATGAATCACATTGCTTCGTGAGGCGGTAGTCTTCCATACACATGAGAGATGCTATCTCATACACTATTGAATGGAAATTAAAAAATAACTTAATGATTCAATTACTCAATATTAATAAATATTTTATATATAACATATATATACTTTATATCCATCATCATTCATATCAATTAATTTTGGTAATGGAAGAATTAATGGAATCAGTTCGAGAGGAGGTATTATGTCTTAAACATGAATAATGATTTCATAACCAACCTGATTGAATTGGAGATGGTTCTATGTCATGATATTATTATAGAAACATCAAATAATTTAGAAGATAATATGTTTATGATATTATTAGGATTTAATAATAAGTAATTATGTTTGGGAAGCAAATAAAATAAGGACGCTCGTTAAAGAAAATTACATCTTTTTCTGGTATCCTCCATAGGTTTGATCTAAACAGTTACTAGGAATGTTTTATTCAAAAAATAAGGATTTTATTATTAAGGTAAATAATTTTATAAGTTATTCATGTAGGTCTTGGCCAAAAAATGAGGTGTGAAATTTTGGTGAAGAGAGATGAGGCATGGCCTTTTATAATTGAGTAGTGGAATTTTTATAAATACTCAAAACTATTCAATATTGTTAGGTATCGCTTCCCCCAAGTGGCTCTAAAATTAATATTTAATGGTTTTGAGGGATAATATGTCCAATACACATTTCCAAAAAAACAAAATAAAAACAAATTTTTTAAAATTTTTGTTCTTTACATTTTATGATTCTTTATTTTTCGCATTTTGGTTTATCACTACGGTGACTAGTATTTTTAACCTATGAAAAGTATACTCTAAACCATAAATAAAATGATAACTATAAGATAATTTGTACCATTTAATTCTAATTATGAAATTTAATTTGTAAAATATAAATACTATGTGTGTTGAAAATTAATTTTCAGCCAAGGGATTGTAAAGTAAAAAGAAAAAATTTAATGTTAACCACGAAAAGAGAGTTTTTACTTTTAAAGGATCAATATATTGATCCTAGAAGATAAATTATCCCAATTCTGGAGAATTTCAGTATATATAAATATTTTAAAACCACTTAGTATAAGATAGTAGTTTTAGTAATTTTAAATCATTGACTAAAATATCATTTATTATAAAATAACATTAATGTCAATTTAAACTTTATTCATTTTATTGCAATTCTAAAAAATACAAATGAAATGAATGAATTTAAATATATTATGATAATTCATATTTAAAAATATATAATTAACTCAAAATTAATGGAAAATAATAAATCATTCATTTTGCTTCAAATTATATATTTGTCGTATCATTAATGATATTAAATTATTTACAAAAATAATTGTTGCATTGTTGGTTCTTAAGAATTTAAAAAGAATATTTCATCTCAAAATAAATAAATAAATTAACATGAAAAAACGAGTCATTTATATTTTAAAATAATATATATATATATATATATCCATCTATATAGTGTTTTTACCTATCCAAAATCAATATAGATCTTAAAAATTAGAAAGGTACTTTTTTTATATTCCGTTACATAATTTATTATATAGGTCACTATCACGGAAAACTATCTCGTAAACTGATAAAAATAGATCCTATAGTCATAATGATCTAAATAGGGCCATGAAATGGGTTTTAGAGAAATTGGTATGTGATTTTTACCCTTATCATCTATGTTTAACCCCATGTATGACCATTTCTACCTTATTCAAGATAATAATATTTTTTTACAATTGTTACTATTCAATTTGGTCAAAAAAATAAGTTGAACTTATTAGACATATTATATTTCTAGGATTAAAAATATGGAATCCTTTTAAAAAAATAAATTCACATAAGGGTAATATTTTAACTTATTATTATTCCTCGATATGCGACAAGAAATAAAGTTTTAGAGAGAAAATGTTTAAAATATTAAAATATTTTATATCAAAATTTAGTAAGAAAATTAATCCAATGATCTAAAATATATAAATTGATATAAAATTAATAAAATTATAATTATTTGAAAATATAATTTAACATTATATATAATTTAATTGAAATTTTCCTTTTTAATTAAAATTTATCATTACTCACTATTCTACAAAAAATGGATATTTTTAGAAAAATAAAATAAATCACTATATGAGAATTTTGATATGGTTATTTAAAAATAAAGACTATATTTTCAGGTAATTTTTAAAAAAAATTCAAAAAATAATATTATATTTATTGCACAAATAATGGCTAAAATGTGTTCTGTTTACTCCCAATGTTGCATGTGTCATAACCTATGAATGAAATTAAATTTATTTCAAATGAAATATGTTGTAACGTATTATGGTGTTATAGAAAGACTTTTTACCCCTTACAATAACTACATTACTCTAATGTCTCCTAGGGGAAGAGAATAAGTGTTTAATATAATGTTGTGAATAAATTGAAATAAATTCATTATTTTTAAACTCTCCTCTATAGTGACATCTTTATGAAAGAAAATTGAATAATTTCTGTTTTGACTAATTTTTCTAAACATTATACAAATATTACATATTTTACTCTTGAATAAAAATATTTTAACACATGTAAATCTTAAGAAATTAACAAACTAACCATAATTTCAAAATTTTACTTGAAGGATTTGTGTTCATAATGGTCTGGAAAAATATATCTACATATGGTCAATGGGTCTATAAGTAGAATAACCTTTGAGTAGTTTTAAAAATTATTTGTTTTTCTTTACCATATTGCATACATCAAATAGCTACTTTTTTATCATGATTAATATGAGGAAAATGTGAATAATATTTTTCATAGATAACTACATCAATGAATACATATTATAATATATAATTCTCCTATGAAAAATTAATGATTCATTTTTGCATTCAAATAGTTTACATTTTTTCTACACATGGAATGTAGATATAATGTATATATATATTTTATATTTATGGTTCCTTAAATTTATGAAATATATCCTTAAAAACCTAACATGAATAATTTTATAAATATATAGATTAATCGACAAACAATATTTAAGACCTAACTTTTAAATTATGGTTCATGTCATCCACAAGATGAATTTTTTATGAAGAATGATTATAAATTACATAGAGATATAACTCCTATAATATTTCCTATTATACTATTTAAAAATGTGACATATCCTCTTTCAATATTTGAAGATGAGTTAAAATTTGAGATTTTCCCACTTATATTCCTTGACAGCCACCATCATGTACCATTTTACATTTCACTAAAAATAAATTCTTCTCAACCATAATAAATAATACAAAGAATTTTTGGTAAAATTGTTTTATTCGATCCATCTATATTGATAATTAATTATTTAGGTATCAAAATATTCCTATAACGATATGAATTTATATCCCAAACCATAGATAATATTCTAAAAAAATAATCATTCTTAATACTAAAAAATTGAGTATTTTTTAAAAAATAGTTGTTAGCGTAGTACCTATTAATTATATAATGAAGGAAAATAATATTAGACAAAAATTTATTATTAATTTTTTGCACAAAAAAGATTCTATAAAGCATAGGCCTTTATACATTAAAATATATTCTTTGATTTCATTTATTTACACTGCTCATTTTAATAATTTTATTTAAGTAATCTTTCCGTTATTTAAAATAGTTGAATCATTTTTACTATTTAAACCTCATATAATACTAGTTTAATTTTGATATAATGTATAAATCACTTTGTTAAATAATTATTGAATTTAGTATTTAACACAAAAATTTATTAGATAATATCATTTTTCACTAGTAACATCATCATAATATGTTTTATGAGTATTATTCTTATTATTTAGTGTATCATACCTTGCATGTAACATGTAAAAAAAATTAATGTAGTACCTACAAATTTATTTCTTTCGATTTATATTCAAATTTAGTTTTAAAATAATATAATGATAGAACTTCTATTACTTGATCTATAAAACAGATATTTCATTTTATAATTGGAATTTTTATCTTCTAAACCATAATATGAATCAGCTCTAGAGTCTTTAAATTCAATATATGTGGAATTTATATGATTTTTCCATGTATTCATAAAATTATATTTTCATTTAATATTTTTCTCTTATTTAGCATGCTTTTCCGTTGGACATTTATGATTTAAATTACAATTATTTTTAATTAATGAAATAATATTACCAATAAAGTAGTATCACACTTCTGAATATTTTTATTGTATATTGTTAATCCTATAATTTCTATATATATGTTAATAATAAAAAAATAATTCTGATAATTTTCATCCCTTGATTTGTAATTACTAGAATTTCATATAAAATATTATTCATATAATAATGTAACCCTATAAAAATTCTAATATTTTTATGTATAAACATTATGTGAAATATTTTACTTCTCCTCCATCATTTTATATAAGATTTCATCCTCATATATCATAAGGGTTATATCACGTGTTTTAAAATACTTAATAAGAGTGGGATTCTTAATAGATATTAAAATTCCATTCCATTTTGAATGTCTGAATTGAAGAAATATTATATCGTGATCTAGTTTAGAAATGAGAGTTCTTACATCGGCCACATTATTCAAAATTTCTATGATCCAACATACAAGTTATTATTTCACCATAATGAATACCATAGGTTTCAAACATATTTTTGGTGGTGTAATACATGAGTGGTTTGAGATTTCATTTTCCCTCATAATAAACAACTATGGTCGAGATTATATCAAGAGTTATAGCACCTTTCGAGACTCTAATAAACTAATTTGTATATAAACTAAATAATAATATAATTAATGTCTTTCAAATTTAGATCATATTTATCCTCTTCATCAACACTAAATAATTATGGTTCTCCAATGATTTATATTATATGGTTTAACAACATTCATATTTGCTTTTAAAATAGTATTCTTCAGTTAGATTATTATTTTGTATTTCTAGTATGTATAATTTTCTCTATTGAAATAAATATCTACTACTGTGTAAATGCATTATCTCATATCAAAAATTTATGTAAACAAAAACTTAACATTGATCTCAAAATCATAAAATATGATAACTAATAATTCCATTCATTAATTTGATGTTTTATTATAGTTATGTTGAAAAATAAATAAATAGGGGTAAAAAGTTTATTTCCAATAATTGAATCCAATTAAAAATATCCTCTCTAAAACATTTTGAATATGTCCCTCTTCTACTAGTTTGTTAATGCATCATAAATAATACAATATAGAGATAAATACATATGAAAATTTTATATCTATCTGTGGAACCTCCCTTAGTAATCTCAACGATGACTCAATTTGATCTTGGTGATATTTATTCTATTATTTTTACAAGGGAATTCTGATCTTATGGAAAAAATATTTTACATATTCTAAAGGATCAAAAAAAATTTATAAGGATATCACATTAGGATAACTCATATCATCATACAACACATAGTATAAAAAATATGTACTTTATAAAGTATAGAATAAAATATTAGAAAATAATTTTAGTTTCCACACACACTTGTAGAAGAAAAAATAAATTTAAAATGATGAAATATTCTAGGTATAAGAATATATCTCAAAAGTGGATCTCGTAAAATATTTTATAATGTAGTGGTAGATTTATTCTTATAAAAATAGATATTTTAGACATTTTTATTGATTACTATGTATAAAATATTTGATATTTGAAAAATTATAGAAGAAATACACATTGTTACGAAATGTTAACATTATAATTTATTTGATAAGAATGAATCATATAATTACTTTTAGTTTGTTCATAAAATTTATATTTTGTTGAAAAGAAATATATATATACAGAAGTGAAAGTAAAATATATCTATAAATCCCACAATCCAATAGTTATAACTTAGTAATAATGTGAATTTTAGAGAAATTTCTCCTCCATTCCTATTGAAACATCCTTGCAATTAGAAACTTCAAACAACACAGTTACGATTCAAAAAATTCACAATAAAATATAAAATAATATCAATAAATAGTTTTATCTTAAAAAAATATTATAGTTTCAAATGATTTAATGATATTTTGGATTGGTTAACATTATTATAGTGTTATTTTGTTCATTTCAAGGTATACAAAAAAATTATATTTCATATTCATTAGGTTCATCGTCATAGGGTAAAAATCATGGGGTTCCAATACCAGTGAATTTTATCAAATAAATATTATAATGTGCATTCTTCGTATGGTATATGTTGTAGGATTCAACCACCATCATAAGTACAAATGATATTCTTATTGTATAATACATTAAAAAATTTCAAATTTATAGGGAACAATGTGAACCATTATAATTTATAAGTGATTTAATAAGGTACTATTCATTTTTCATAGAATTCACGTCTTATCAGAAAATTGAAATTTCTAGGAATTATAAAATAAACTACCTTCTTTGTAGGGTGAACTATTATATATTTTTAGGGTATATGATTCAAATTTCTAATGTACAATAATTATATAAATTATTAAAAATAAAAACTCAATAAAAACTGATGTTATCTTAATTGTAGAAAATAAACAATGGAAAATATTATTAAATACATATCTAAAAAACATGATGTAAGCAAAAAAAATTAAAAAAATCTTTTTTGGGCATCCAAAAATATTTATTGAATTATAATATATTTGATCAATGTTATTTTTTATAATAATATCTAAATTAATAATGAAAAAAAAACCATTATACTTTAAATTTTTGAACAAGAGTATATAAAATACAAATTATTTGCCAATTCAAAAAGAATTTTATAAATATAAATTCATAATTTAATCATTAATTTCTCAAAATTTAATATTTTAAATGGTAGATATAGAGAAATTTATGAATAGATTATATCTTTGGTTTCAAAATTTTACTCCTCCATTTTTGGATATCAAAAAGTAAGTAAAAACAATGAATATAAAACTATTATTATTACAATGTTAGATGAAAACTGAGAAAATATAACATTGAAATAACTATGAATATTGGGATTAATTTTATTAAAAAATAATAATAGAAATACAATGACTCTGTATGAATAAAAATAAAATCATCACAGAAATAGGATTACAATCAATCTTATAGACTACATATGAGATTGATATATGGTCCTTGATGATATTATATAGTGGGTGAATAATAATGAGAATCAAGACCTAAAAAAGGCCCCATTTTTAACATTATAAATCATTATAAAGATGGATGTGGTTTTCGTCAGTATTATCCAATTATAATATTCACTCATCTAGACTAGTTATTATATCTAAATTCATATATTTCACTTGTCAAGATTTGTTTAATCAAAATAAAAACTAAAAGTAAAAGGAAATTTTACTTGTGAAGGTTTTCCAATGCCTACTACTTTCCAGAATATATTTTATTTCCTTCTCATTAACATATCCTAGAGGTGAAAGTATACTACTTACATTTCACCTTTCTTCATCATATTTGGATTTAGTATTAAGACTATGTGTTATTTTTTCCTTATTTTAAAATGGACATATCCAGACACCTTTATCCTCAAAACAATGTCTTCAATGAAAAAATTAAAAACATACCATATAATGTTTACTAATAGAATAACCAGTGAAATCATGTATCTTATTTATTTCATATTTATTCATAGAATATTTCTAAAAATATGTCAAACATTCCAACTAAGAATTAGAAATGATATATAGAGCAGTGTCTTGATTAACCTATTTCTCTCTACAAAAAAAATTGTTCCCATTAGAGGATGTCCTTTTATTATTATCCTCTCCTCAATCAAAATTTTTTGAGGTTAGTTTATAATATGATATAACAAGATTTTCAACAACATTATTAATCAATTCATTATTATTATAAAAACATATGAAGATATATTCAATGTAATTTACCGTTCCTTCAAAATATTGAAAATTGTGTCTCATTACAAATAGTGAAAAATAAAATTTTAAATTCATTTTTTTATTTTTATTACCTAGTTTTAATTAATTTTGATTTAGTAGTTGTTAAAATAATGGGTGGAATGATAGTTTTTTTGGAAATCATGTTAAAAGTTCAAAAAAATAATATTTACTTGAACTTTATACAACATGTTTTATTCAAACCAATGTCTAAAGAGGCCATACACAACTTTTTTTTTATCTAAAACTGAAATTGAAGTCCTCAAAAGGGATTTTTTAATCATTTTTTGTTTTTATTACACGAAAAATGTTTTGTAAAGGGGAAAATATTTTTCCCTTTCTACATAAATTTGATGGGAAAAGAGACATTGAAATCTAATTTCAATGTCAGCTTTTATTGAAATCCAATATTGAAATTCAATGTTTTTTACACCAAAATATGCACATAATGTTATAATTTCTTAGGTGAGAAAATAAAAATATTTACATTTACCAATAATATATGATATGTTTATATGTACAAAAAAAATAATCAAAAAAACATTTTAATACTCATAGATTAATCTTTTATAGATCGAGGTAAATAAATGATTCATAATAAAAAATTATACATACCTATAAAATACATTGAAAATAAATTTAAAAGGTGGGTACAATTTCTATTCATATATAATGTGACATCACTATGAACCATTAGAAGATTTATTTTCATAATATTAAAAAATATAAAAAATTTATATAAGAAATAAAATTTACAATAGAACTATACATATAATTTTTTTTTGTTGTTCGAGTTGTGATAATCACATTCATGAATATTAGAGAAAAATAAACAAATTCATTATGTTCTTTTTTACAGTGACACTATATATATTAAATGCTAAATTGAAAATAAAAACCAAATAAATTATATAATAAAAAACAAATATTACATAATATAAAATTTATATAGCTGTATTTTCACATATTAAATATTATTTATCTACTGTATCGGCAATTTAACATCATAAATTATTTCCCAAAACCTATATTTTTATATATAAATTGAATAAAAATTTATAAATGTGAATATATATAATTAAAGAACATAAATAAGTGAATAAAAAACACCATTCTGACAATTTTCCAAATATTTTATGAACTACCCCTAATATAGAACAATACCAATATATTGTACACTCATGTAGAAACAATAATCATCACATCCAATGAGCACTATAATATATTTTTAAAAAAATTAATAACATTTTCATGAATATTAGTAAATAATTATAGCCTTCTAAAAAATCAATGATTAGAAAAAACCAACTCCTAATATCCATATTTTTTAATCTTTCACAGATATATGTAACTATAGATTCATTATTTACTGAACATGTATAGTAAAAAAGCGAAATTATGACTAATTTTAAATGGAATCGATTTTCTTTTGAATGTTATGAATGTTGAGAAACATAATCACTTATGTAATAAATTATGTAATTTTAAATCATGTATATTTAATGAATGGTAAAATGAAAAAAATATAAATTAAATGTAAAACCATTGTGAAAAGGTATCGTTAGCTAATAAAACAAAACATGATCCAGGATATTTTTTATGAATATTATTATGAATATTACCTTCCACATATATTATATTTCATTGAATACAAATATAAAATTCTCTAGGGAAAAAAAAACTTGGACAATATTTTTATTCCATGAGAAATATCAAAAGTATCTGAATGTGTTGGTTACTAAACACATTGTTTCATTGGTATATATTAATTTTATTTTCAATAAAAAAATATTAATTAAATATATGATATCAGTTTCTATAATTTTAAATAAAAAATAAATAATATTACAAATGTGTTATGTTTATGTTTGGTGGAAAAGAAGGATTTATTTCTAAATTAAAAAAATTATCCAATAATTTATAACTCTTGTATCCTCCTCTGTAAGAAATTCCACTAATGAATTTGGATCCATAATATAATATTTCATTACACTTACTAATACAAATTACATAGGCTAATGAATTACAATATCACTTAAAATATGAATTAATCTATGTATAAAAATATGTTTATAAGGATCCTCAACCTATAATGCACAGTATAAGGTCGATTTTGAACAAATAGGTGGAGGATATGAGTAGGAATGATACGCATCTTATGTATGTCTAGTCCTTTTTGATATAACAATCAACTCAGATTTAATTTCATCTCCCATTTACTATTTTCTGTCTACATCCACATCTTCTAAGGATTCTAGTTATGAATCCATTGATTATGTAAAAGGATGACAAACAAAATTACTAACACGAATACCATAAAAATATCCTCATATATTGTCATGTTGTTTTGGATTTCCTAAATTGGTAGCTAAAATATCTATCCCATCATCATGGATAAATGTATTCGACATCACATTCCCCTAAATATCATTCTAAAATGAAATATTAAAATGTTATATTAAATCCATTATTTTAAAAAGAAAAAAAGTCACGAAAATTGAAAATAAAATTCATAGCATTATATCAATTACTTTTGTAGATTTACCCATAATAAAATTTTAATTTTTTTTATTCTTTCCCTTTTCCATTTTTCATGGTGAGAAGTGGGGATGAAAAACTAAATTGGACCATGTCTAAGACACTATAATATTTATCTCTTAATACATCAATATTTTCTACAATAGTTTTTTTCTCTTGTTAATAGTATACTCCACATGATAAATTTTGGGGGTTTATAATCTAAAACTATAACTCTTAGTGGGATCTCTTAGATGTATAATAAATAAAAATAAATAGATATCATATTCAAACTTATTCAACAAGTAGGTTGGGGAATATTTTAGTCCATATTTCTTTATCTAAAAATACTTACTTCGGTAATAGGTTTCCAATCTATAACATCCCAGAAACCGAATTTATATTAATTAATTTCTTAAATTTATCCCTAAAATTTCCCTTAAATATAAATAAATTTTTCTATTTTTTTCATTTCATGGAATTAGAATGTCACCTATAATTTACTGCTTTAAATATTAGTCATATAAAATACATAATTTTTAATGAATGGGAAAAAAACAAATCAATTTAGATTTTTTACCATTAAAAATTACCATATATAAAATTTTTCTATCTTATCAATGGAATTATAAATAGAATACAAAATATTAATCCTCCAATAGCTCTAAATAGTCATATTACTACAAACATATATTTATTTTAATCCAATTTGATAATTTAGTTAGTAAATTTAATATTTATCCTTCACCCTCCTTGAGAATGTGAATGTTTTGATAAACATGTAATCCATTGTCTACCAACTCCATGAATCATGTTCTCTAGAGAAGATGTGGATTCCTTCATCATAGGAGGCTCACTGGTCATCCTAATGATTTATTTTGGAAAAATAAATGTCTAATTTCAAAAAAGAATTTATTTATTTACAATTTATTAATATGAAAAAATGTACACTTACATTGGTAATGTCCCTCCGCATCTATATTTGTTAACTAAATTGGGTAATGTTTTGATATTTATTATACTTTTATATTATTATAAAATTTTATATATGAAAACAATGATTACAACAATATCCAGGAAAAATGACTCTATACATGTGTATGTTTTACAAAAGAAATAATGATATCCATATTCTAAAATAAAATATATGTAATATGAAATAGTAAATATAAACCATAATTTTAATATTAAAAAAATTATGAGCATTTAAAAATATAAAAATAAAAATAAAAAAAATATTAAACTTATTTGAGAAAATTTAATGAATACATAATGAGATCTAGTCTATAAGACTGAAAATATTTTACTCGAACAGATGAATATAAAATTTTACAAAAAAATCATTGAAATGATCAATATAAAAAGACTTAATGATCTGAATAATTAAAATAGATCTTTTATATGTGTAAATATCACAAATAAAATAAATAAATATTTTCATTTATAATTATGTGAGTAAATTAGTATTTTTTGAAATCCCTTCAATGAGATCAATTATTATAGCATGGTAAATTTCAACATTTTTTTCATTGTTATCATCAAAAAAGCATGTAATAAATGACTAAAACTCAAATAAAACCATAAAATCCTTATCACACCCATCACCAAATGAAGTATTTTCTCTTAAAAATTGAAAAACTACTAATCATTAGATGTTCCAGTAATATAAAATAACTTCATGACATGATTCTCTATGATAAATTTTCTTCTTTGAAACTAAATATTTTTCTTATCAGGTAGTTTAAATCTATAATCATCATGTTTTAATGCATTATTACTACCAAATTAGTTTTAATTGGTCACTAATACTCCAAATATAGAGTAACGAACCTCCCATATAAACTAAAAAACTAAAAAATATTTCATTGATGCTGAAATTGAGGTTTTTACCCTTTTCACTCAAATAATGCAGTGCTTTAGCTATGATCATTAACCTAATATATTTAATGATAATTTTTTATTCCTTGTTGTTTTGGGAAAAATATGTTACCCTTAATATCAAAACCATAACACACATCACATTTATAGATGGTCCCCTAATTAAACATTTCAATATTTTAATATAGATGAATTATTGTTTAGTATCACATTAAACAATGACACAAATGCCTTTTTATGTTCAATCACCAATGAATTTTCCTTTCATCTTATAATTAGTACTAAAAATCAAGAAATATGTGATGGGATATATTATTGAACCTCATATGAGATGTTCAAAATGAATAAATTTTCTTTATTTATTTCATTATATAGAATTATAATTATTGTTAATCCATAAATCCATCTACCTTATCATCTACAAAATGTATATATATATGGGGGAAATTGTGCTAGAATTCATATAAATAGTCAGTACATAAATTAATCACCTGTTTTGATATATATATATATATATATATTAATCAATATAGGCCTCCAGTCAAAATTTATTTTTTATATATCACTACAAAATCTTCCTATATCCATAAAAAGTATATATTCTTTGTAATTAATATTGAACATATACTCTTATCAATCCAAAAAAATAAATTACTAGTAGAACCATTTTATTAAGAAACATTGATAAGAAATTCATTTCTAGTTGGATTTTTTTTAAGAAAGTTTTACTCTCCCACACATCTAAAAAATAATGGTCCAAAATTTATCTGAAAACTGATTTGGTAAAGTAATATATGAAAATTATATATTATCTAACATGTGTCAACAATATACCTTGTCAATGGACCAGTACAACGCTTTTCCATAATTATGGTATAGTTATGAAATTTCATAGTTAGTAATTTTAAATCTATTAATGAAAAAAATTCACCTCATTTTAGTAATATACCATGGGTAATTTATTACCATGTATAAAATGGAAAAAATTACCAATCTCACCCTTTCTTATTGTTTGAAATACTAAGGTAAATTTGTTCTATTTCCATTCATATTGGATGATAACTCCAAAAACGTTCTCATTGATGTTAAGGCTTATCATTCATGAAATCTATATTACCTCATTTCATTTTAAGTCTGAAAATGTTCCAATAAAACTATCACATATGTTCTTATCAACATCTATAATGTCAATATTTTGTTTAATCTGTAAAAATCATCATCAATTTAGTTCAAATATAAAACTTTTTCTTCTACATAATTGTTTTATGACTAGAATTTATTTTCATTTGACATTTAAAATCAATATTTTTCATCTTTTTGTAATATAATTTTTCTTATTGTGTTTATTCGAATAGATTATACCCTTTTAATACATTAAATTAAATTTTCAATCTTTGTTAATGATGATTTAATCCCCAAAATCAATGATTCCAAAAGAGACTATAATTAATCCATTCTAAAATTGATAATACAAGGTCACTTTTTTATAAATTTGGTAACATTATTTCCCTTAACATTACTTCTAGATATGTTTCCATATTAAAGAAAATCAATTATATAATACATTATCCTACCACATAAAAAATTTTCTTTCATGTAAAAATAAAAATGTTAACACTTGTCTCCAAAATAAATATTAACTAATCTATCAATGGTGAAAGATACACATTAATATAATTTTTTGTAGGTTTTGGTCACAAATTACCAATAAAATCAGGACATATTTTTTAATCATAAATATGTGTTGTGAAAAGTTATAAACATCCAAGATAAGAGGGAATGAAATATTTTGGATATTAAAGATCAGATATGGATACATTCTATCAATGTGTGCTCCCATTTTGAGACTCCAACATTCTCATATAAAATTATTAATTTTTTAACAAATAAATTACACTAAAGTGAAACGTATGAGAGATTTAAGTATCCATTAAAAATGAACTCATCATAATGTCATATTAACATGTTTTCTCATTTTTAATTTTCATATAGATTCTGAAAATGAGTAAATTGTTGGAGGGAACAATTTTTTTATCAAGAGTTCAGGTGCAAGTGAATTTGAATGAATTAGAGTTGAAATTTTTATGCATAAAATAATTTTTTTGGAAGACCAGACAAAATTTTATTGAGAAAGAAAAGTGAGAGGAAGGATACATGAAACGGAAAGATGGTATCTTATTACAATATCTAACGAAATGGGGAAGGAGATCAACTGGAAGAGATTCACTCCATGCCATGGCTAGGTTGGGTCCTTTTTTGGAAAGGCCATCCACAACCGTATTTTCTTCCCAGTATGTATGGGCGTCAATGTGTCTGATTTAAAGAAGGGAATTGAGGCAGTCCATCCATCGAGCAGTGAGAGGCCATTCAAGGTTAATCACTCCATTCTAGATATCGTGAACAATGGTGGTGGAGTCACTCTCTACCCAGATGTTGTTCCATTATTTTAGATTAAAAAAAGTAATGGCCTGAATCGCTGCCAACATTTCAGCTTTAAGGGCAGAGGCAGTGCCATAGCTTCCAAATAAGCAGCTGTGGCAATGACCAAGATAATCTCTATAAATGGCCCCACATACTGCAGGGGCCTAGATTTCATCTAGATTCTGAATTGACATTGATCTTGATCTATCCAGGAGTTGGGGATTTCCAGAACACCTCAAAAGAGAGCTTCAGATCGGTATAAATGCCATCAATGTTGAGGCATTGGAGAATCATAAAGTCCCCAACTGAGGTGTCACAGTGTCCTTTCTAAAGGAGGGATGTGTCCCGAATAGAAATAATGATCTTCATCTGACCTGCACTAAGATTAAATGAGTAATTGTTGTGAATAATTGCATTTCTAGAATACCAGATCACATGAAGGTGCTCAGCAATCGCAGATAACAAAAGATTCTTGATTTTCTGAGAAGAGTCAAGTTCCACACAATGTTTTATTTGGGAGTATATAGAGTCATCAGATGACTATCTATAGTAAAAAAATGTCAGTAACATAATTCCAAATATCAGAGGCTATAGCACAAGATAAAAATAGGTGATTGGTGTCCTCCCTATGTTGGTGAAAAAATTTACATTTAGAGCATAGTTGTACACCAAAATATTGAAGTCAAACCTCTGTAGGAATGTGATTGTGGGAGATGTTCCAAACATGGTTAAGCCTTGAAGGATTAATCCAAGGCTTATAAAAAACTTCAACCATGAAATAATGGTATCATAATTGTTGAAACAGTGATGATTGATGTTTTTGGAATCCAAAATACGGTTGTGAGCTGGCTCCCAAGTAAGGATATCATCCCCATATATAAATGGGTAATTTTCCACAATTTTCATAATGTGATCAGGGAGATTGGTTGTACTAGAGTGCATGGCCTGATTTATGTTTAGATTGGTGTTATCTGGAGAGGTATCCTGAGAAAGCATGGAGATGATGGGAGTACTGGTCCAGTTATCAAGCCAGATGTTTATAGTGGAGTATGTACTAACGACGCATCATGAGTTATGCATGATGTCTGCAAAGGCATTAAGAATGGATGTACAGAGGGAGGAGTTGAGATAATTAGATTGAGATTTTTAAATTTTTGCAGGAACCTGATGTGAAAGAAGGTTATGGAGTAAGATTTTTTTGTGATCAACCTCCAAGTGAGCATAGCTTGAAGAGCCTCATTAAAAAAATGTGGTTTTTAATTCCAAGACAACCTTTTCAAGGGGTTTGCAACATGTTGACCAAAGGATAGTAACAAGCTTTTTTTCAAGGATGAAACCTATCCAAACTAACATTTTAATGTAGAATTTAACTTTTTTTATTAGACTATTAGGACATTTGTAATTCAATAGGGGGTAATCCATCAAGGAGATAATAGTGGATTTCACAGGGCAGGTCATGTCGGCCATTGAAATGGATTCCCCTTTACAGGAGTAATGTTTCTTAGTCACTCAGTCCATGACCATTTTAAAATAAATAGGATTAGGCCTACCCTATATGAGGTGAACTCCAAGGTCGGTAAAAGGGATGTATCCCACTTTTAAACCTAGACATTCAATGATAAAACCTTTTCTAGAATGTGGAAAAGCTTTTCCAAAATAGATATAGGATTTATTCAAGCTAACTGCTTGACCAGAGACCTCTTCATAGTGCCACAAGGACTTTTTAAGATTAAGAATATATTTTCTACCTCAATTAAGGAATAGAATGATGATGGCATCATATAAGATATGGGTCGGAATAGCAAGGGTTCTAGCATCTTGAATGGGTTTTATCTTTTTTTGATGAACAAGAGAGGAAGTATACCTACTAACGTAGTCCTTCGCAATGGAAAATAGGATCGTAGAAAGGGTATCACCTTGTCGCACTCCATTTTAGAATTTGAAGTACCACATAGGAGAACCATTAAAGAGGATCAAAATAGAAGCTGATTTGAAAAGGAAATTTATCCTGCCAATAAAGGATTCATTGAATCTGAAGTCGTTAATAAAGTTGAAATTAAATTTCCAATCAATGGTGTCAAATTATTTTTTAATATCAAGTTTGACAGCAATATTTCCACCTCTAGAAATTTTATTTAAAGATTTAATGCATTCCATGGATGTTCAAATGCAATCTTGAATGGATATTCCCTTTATGAACCCAAATTGATAACAGAAGATGATCTTATTAAATAGGGGATAAATCCTATTGGCAATGAGTTTAGAAATTATATTACAAAGAGAGTTAATGAGAGAAATGGGACGAAATAGGTAGAGCTAAGAGGAATTATCCACATTAGAGATAAGAGTCAGGAATTGGGAATTAAGTCCATAAGGAAGAACACCATTAGTGAAGAAATGTCGAACCATTTCACAAAAATCCATGTGAACAACCTCCCAATGATGTTGAAAGAATCCATTATTGAAGCCATCAGGTCTGGGGATGCTATTGGAGATTAGGCTAAAGACAATATCTTTTATCTCGTGGTCCTATGGTATGCCTAAAAGGAGGAGGTTATCCTGTTCATTTATCATATTTGGGATGATCCTAGGAATGAGGTCTTTGTTGATGTTAGTACTATTTAATGTACTGTCAATGTAGGAGCATACATGACTAGATATCACTTTATCAGAATAAAAAAGAGTCATTATTTTTAAGAATGAATAAAGGGAAACAACTTTTTATAACTCTCTAAAGGTCATTGTAAAATTTATTATTCCTATCACCATCATAGAGCCATTTGGCTTTGAAATTTTCTTTCTGCAAGGTGTCCTTGTGGACTATAAGAGAGTTGAGTTTCATGGAGATATTCTGCTCATTCTGAGGGTCAGAGGAAAAATCATCATGAGTCAAGTTGTTTTGTATTTGATTGATATTGGTTTCAAGAGAGGAAATCTCAACATCAATTTGGTTGAGTTTATACTTACACCATCCTTTAATATAGTGATTAAGGTGTTTTAGATTTTTGAAACAGGAAAAATCATGAGAGTGTTGATTCTTAGATATCGAGCTATTATGTATGAGTTGGGTAATTCCAAGTTCTTAGACCAAGCGTTATTAAATTTGAAAGGAATACTAACTTTTTCTTTTTTTTTATAGTAAACTAACAAGGATAAGGTGGTGTTTTGAGTTTAGTTTATGTAATGTGGTGCCCAAAATTGTGTCCCAGACATCCATGTCTGATATATTAACAAGGGCCCTATCATGTTTACTAGCAACCACTTTGATGTATTGTCTCCTGTACCAAGTGAATTTTTCCCCTGCGAAGTTGATCTCAAACAGATTACAGATATCAAACGAGGTTATAAACTCTCTAGTATAGATATGAGAGTGAGAAGGGACAATCTTCTCACTGTGATAGAGAATGGAATTAATGTCACCAACAATTTTCCAGGTCTCTTGAATAGAGCTCGCTATGGTCGAATGGTCTTTCCAGAGTGGTCTATGATCCCGGTATCGATTCTTATCAAAAACTATGGTGCCTAAGAAGTGTAAATTGTTGTAAAAAATGGAATGTAAGAATTTGATAAGAAATATTGTAAATAGACAACTCTCTAACATATGAGTAGGAAAAGACCCATAGACAGTCAATAGAATTTTTATTCTTGTAATAATCAAGGAAATTATAACCAACCGAAGATAGATTCATAAAATTCAAGGATAAATTAATCATATGTTCAGCAATAGAAAACAAATTTGGTTTATGTTTCATCAAAATTCATTTCAGGACAGATAGTGTTTTAGTGTTAGCTATTACATGACAATTCCAGAAAACAAAATCCACAAAAACATGTGTTTTGATCAGGAGTTATCCTTTTTCTTCTTAGATCCACTCGAGCCTTTGGACATATTTGATCTTATATGATATAAAATATAATTATGTCTAACATTTAGGATATGTTTATAAATATTCATATTCATTATTATATAATACACATTCCTTAATTAAATATTTTATCTTCCTATACACCAATCCATTTGGGAATATTATTATCTATTGAATATAATTAAAATATAAATTTTGTTTTTTCCTTTTATAGGTACATCTTTTAAACGGTTAAGAAATTTAGTAAAAATATTATAACTCCACCCATTCCTTTCTTTCAGGTTGACTAATCATAGCACTTATAATAAACAATTAAATTTACAGAAACTATAGATTAGTAATATATTAGAATATATATATATTTGTTAAACAGTTGTTTTTCAGTGCTTCCATCACATACATCATGAATTAATTATTTAATATTATCCTCTATCTCATACTGAATATCTTCATCAATAATAAATATTGATTTTTTTTATTTGACCATATGGAATCCAAAACCTAATATTATGATTAAATATATAACAAATCCCATGGCCTCTAATTTTTATTGAGTTTAACACCCTCATACACATATAATTCGTGCATGTATAGAAAGTTATATCTTTGTTTCAAGTAATTTTAATTGAAGATTAAAGAAATCATAAACTATTTTATTCTTATTAATCACTGATTTTTTTTATATTTATCCAATTATGTTTCATTAATTAGCTAAGATTAAAATGTAATACTAAATATATTAAAACATATAAATATTTTAATGTATATATTAATAGATAAATTTTAAACATTACAACATATAATCAAAATAATGATGATGATTTACTAATATCTTATATGAAAATATCCACCTTAATATTAAAATATATTTTTCTCATTATCCAAAATATCAGCTATTATAATTCTTTACTAATTAATAATTTCAAATAATCCAAATCAACCTTATAATATTTTTCAGTCATTATCAGTATATCGATATGGTTACCTATAAAGTGAATTTTAGTAAAAAAATAATAAAAATAAATGGTTAAGTGTACAAAAAATTATAATAACAAATATATTATATCACACCAAAAACAAATTTATGATAAAAAACATTTATATTTTAATACAAATCACATCTACTATTATATTAACATTAAAAATAATTTTATATGAAAAATAACTAAATGACTAAATTATGAAACAATAAAAATATAAATAAATATTAAAAAATAAACTAAAAAAATAGAGAGTTTCAGGAGGAAACTCTATGACTGAGATATCCAAAATGGTGATTTATGAACCTGATATTGTAAAAAAACATTTTATAGTAAAAAATAACGATGAAATTCAACCATTTTGAAACTCAAACAAGATTACCACAATGAAGATAGATGTTTGAATTAGAGAAAATGATGAGACATGTTGATTAAGTATTGAATAATAATAATGAAAATAAATTAAAAAATTGGTCAAATGAGGATGATTATGGAAGATGAAGTGATATTATGAGTGTCATGTCTCACCAGTTGGGTTTCTATAAAAATATAGATGATTAATGGGGGAAAACATGTGTGAAAATAATAATCTAATTTTGATACATTTATATTGAAACTAATGTGAATTATTTTAAAAACAAATGACATCTATATTCATGTAAATCCATGTCAAACCATAAAACATAAACTTTTTACCTTTGGTTTCTAGTAAAATAGATAGAAAAGGTTAATTTAAAAATATCAGACATGGTTTTTATTAATAAATAATTTAAATTATATTTCAAGTCTTTTAACATTGAATTTAAATAAAGTGATGATAAAAGCCCATGTGTATGAATTTTTAGGCTATTTTTAGAAACCCAATGTGAAATCTTTAAGGGTTGTTGTCCCGAGAACCAGTTGTTTTGTACTTTTATTACATGAATGTTCACTTATTATATATTTTTCATTATTCGGCATGACTATACTATAATAATGTCTAGGAATATTTGATGCATTGATAAGGTCATGGAACATCTCCTCTATGATGAGAACCTTGAAATTCTATAACAATATTCTTAAATAAAGTTCAATGGGTGGATGAAATACTATGATAGGACACATAGTATACAGACCGTCATGTGCGAGTACTCGTAAGAAGACGAGACTCTCTCTCATTGAGTTCGCAC
Source organism: Viscum album (assembly GCA_963277665.1). NCBI lineage: Eukaryota > Viridiplantae > Streptophyta > Magnoliopsida > Santalales > Viscaceae > Viscum > Viscum album. Next base: position 1,288,996,713 of record OY728138.1, on the reverse strand, counting down.
TTGGTAATCTCCAAGATGGGAGATTATGAGAACAGACCTGCCTTTAGAAAATCCGCATGTCTTGGTGTCATCAGACATTTCTATCTATGAGCGTGTGTACTGGTCCATAGGATGGAAGATTATCATTAACTCATGTCATAACTCGCACACTTATATTTACTAATGAAAACCATCGCGAAGATAGTTGGTGGGAATTAGGTTACGTTTGGTGAATCATGAGTTACATGTTGTTAATGGATAAGTTGAGGAAGGAATTTTCCCTTCCATTTATAAAAGTTGATATCTCACACCTTTGATTAAAATAGAATTATCACATTAAATTCCATGGTCATGGTGTAAAAAATGAGTTTATTTCAGGAAGTCAAAAAATGATGGATCAAGCATATAGGTTTATGACGCTGCCATGAAACATGCTTGATGAGATATCAAGACAATGGGATTAAATTACATAGTAAGCATTCGTATGAGGTGATATGTCAATGTGGTGTCAACTTCTTTCTCTTGGGTTCCTTGACCCGTTGCTAGAAAATAATCTTGAACTATAGGCAAGCTTGCCTAATGCCAATGAGAAAGAGTCCTAGAGGGTCACACACTAAGTGTATTCATGTATCTCAAGTAAAATAATGATTATTCCCCTATGTGGTTTAATAATTATTTGAGGAAGCCTAAATCGTTTTTTTTATGGAGGATGAAGGAAATGAAAAAACAATATATACATGTCGTGTATTAAAGATTACACACTGTGTAGTTTCCTAGGGAAAACAAGTTCATGCCGTGTATTAATAATTACACTCCGTGTAGTTTCCTTTATGGAAAGGAAATTAATAAATGAAAACAATATATACCCTCCGTGTACATTGAATGTACACGCCATGTAGTTTTCAATGAAAAATGTGTACGCGTCGTGTATTTATTAATACACACCGTGTAGTTTTTCTAGTAGATACTTTGAGGATATAATATTGTTTTAAATGATATTTATTATAATAAGTGTGGGCGCATGTCAAAGAATTAATTATTCGACATGGGGGTTTTAAATAAGAGTAAATTAAATAAAAAAATGCATAACGCATTTATTTATTGTCATAAATCTACAACCTCAAAACTTATTATAAATATCCTCACAACCCCAACTCTTTTACAACAAACTAGAGAATCATTGTGCACAATAACTCTGTAGAATTATTTTAAGGCTGAAAGATCCTCTTCCTCCAAGAACTCTATCAAGACCGAGAGAGATCCTCTTCCATTGGATCAAGACGATCTAAGGCGGACAACAAAAGAAAAGGTTTCTCCACACTAGCACCCAGAGACTCCTTTGGTGAAATCCCCAAATACGAGGTACACATGTGGATCACTGCTATAGGAAGTATACACTTGGCTTCTACGATGCAACGACAAATCACATCATAATGTGGTCAAGAAACTCAATGAAAAAGGAAAACCAAAAAGGAATTTATTTTAAATTGATTAAATTAATTATAATCAACATGTAATGATCCTACTTTGTGGTTCCGGGAATTTTCTTGTCTTTGTCCAATTCTGTGATACGATCTGTGGAGACCTCCATTTATCATCGTATTGATCCCAGATTGATCATTGTTAATGACAAATATCTAAGGGGTCACATCCACCCACGTGCTTCTACTACACCCAGAACCTTCAATTGGAATGACATGGAGGTTACAACGTTGATTATAGTTATTTGATTTTCATTGATAATTTATGCATTTATATTTGATTCAAATCAGAATAAATCGTTATATAAATCTTAATAAACAAGATCTATTCTTCCTCCTTTGGTTCTCGATTCATATCCCAGAAACGGCCTTTTTATTTTAATTTTGAATAAAATAATAACGAGTAAATCATCCATAGGAGCCACTCTTTTTGTCTGTACAACACGGGAGTACACGGCCTGTAATGAGAACTACACACCGTGTACTTAGGTTTAATGAACCAGCACTGGTCCGCCAAACCACGGTATGTGAATTGAGTATGACTAAGTATTGATTATGCCTTTTTGTTCAGAAATGAATGGTGCATGGAAAACAGTAATACATAGCGTGTATGTTGGAGAAATACTCCATGTAGTCCGATCCGGTCCAGGTGAAACCGTGTACAGAGGGAATCCTTGTTCCGCGTACATGGGATTTCCAAGCCGATTACTGCATAACAAGGAAGTACACGCCATGTATGATTTATCTACATGCCGTGTACTCCAAAATTTCCAAATTATAGAAAACACGCCAAAGCATCCGGCATGAAATTTGGATTAAGGGTGAAAAGAAATACACGCCGTTTAAATATTAACTACACACCATATACTTTCAAAAAACTTCACCTGGTTTCCTCCAAAAGTATAAAGACCTGTACAAGGAATATGGATGAGAATAATCTCAAGGAATTTCATAATGTAATTTAAGATAAATAATTGATCAATTATAAGATCATAATTAATTGAATTCGAGCGTGACTTATCTTAAATAAAAGAACCATTAAAAAAATTTGAATTCTAAATATGCTTAAATATCATTGCATTCTATGGATAATTATGAGCTCGAACAAAGACCCTTTGTATATTTGTATGGTTTCATTTAAATTTGTTTAATTTAAATTTGTTGGCCTGTGAGCCTTCTTCCAATAAAATGTTGGGCCTGCATGCCCATGGTTTATTTAATGTAAAACCCATGTAATAGAGGATCTCCCAAGCCATAGGAGATGGTTAGAAATTTGAAGCTGAGGCACAACCAACACAAGAAGATACAAAGGTGGACAGGTGGGAGCTGCAGAACATGAACCTTCGTTTCAAGGTGTTTTCCCCTAGGTTAGGGTTAGCTTATGAAACAGCTGGATAGGATAACCAATAGATGCTCATGATCATGCCATATTATATTATTACTGTATGACTGCATGGTTTATTTATTATTTATTTGTTTTCACGATCATTTAATTAATGAAATAAACAAACATGCAAAGATGTAATAAAATAAAAACCTGACTATGAAAAAACATTATCAGAAGATGGTTAATCACATAAGCTATCATCACTTAATATTAACAAGCATGTTATAATGTAAAATTAAACATAAAATATTAAAATACCTCAATACCATATTAAGTCCGACCAAGCCTTATGTTACTTGATTAAGGGAACGAATCAATAAAACTATTTGTTTGACCAACCCTTGTTGGGACACTTACTTTTATAAAGGAATCCCTTATAAAAGGTTTCGGGTTGACATAACCACATTACATAAAGAGGAGTAGCCCTTGATAAACTTGATGTAATATTGGAGGAAAGAGTTGAGGAACTCCAAGTCATGATTTCATGATTGGGGAGTCCACTCAATAGATCAAGGAAGTGTATGCTCACAGTTGGAAAAGACATTCCTACCTAAATACCTTCAAAATAATTGACCAACCATTGTTGGGGTTATGCGAAGGGGGATATATATCCTTTCCACTAGAATGTCAAAACAACTAGACATTCCAAGTTCAATGGTGACAACCATTGGTACCTGATAAAATAGTGGGAGAATTAATAAATTCAGTTATTATTTCTCAAAAAAATGTAATAAAAAAAGTACTTAAAAATATGCTCTTTTAATTTGTAGAATCAAAATGAAAAAATCGTCAATCACATTTTCTCTATGATCTATTCTAGATAAATACATAACCTCACCAGCAGTAACTTTCACGAATAGTTTAGGCACCTTCGGGTTATCCTATGACATGAATGAATGTTTTATGTGCTGGAGTCCTCACTTCCTTATATTCCTACCCAAGGGGCGAGAGATGAAGATTTATTGGTCTATGATCAACATTTGAGTGATGCACTCGACGTTCAATGTTTGATGTTCTCATCAACATCTATTGAGCTCATTATGTCTCATGAAGACATGGATGCCTACAGAATTCTAGTGCATCTTGGTGGTCTATAGTAGGAGAGAGAAAGACATGAAAGGTTTGAGATTTCCAAGGCTCTATTTCAGAGCGTGCTTTGAGAAGGTGTCCCAGCCAGGCCTCATGTAGTCAGGATAATTGGATACATTGAGCACTTGGAGGTTCTTGGGATTAAAATCCCCGAAGAACTAGGTACTGATCTTATTCTTGCATAACTCTCCCAGAGCTGCTCTAAAATTATTGTGAACTTCAACATGAACAACATTGAGAAGTCTATGTCTGATCTTCTTATCCTCATTCACTAAGTGGACAATGACAGGAAGTGTTAAAAGCCTTATGTTATCTTTGTGAATAAAAGGAAATGGAAGGCGATGAGATTTTAGACCAACGAATCTTCAAGGCCTTCAAAGAAATGGATGATCAAAGGGGAGGCCAGGGAACATGATGCTGTTTGTTTCGCATGTGGCAAGAAGGGCCATTGAAAAAAAATTGCACCTATCCAAGGAAGCATGGGGAAGCTTCTGGTGCATTTTTTATCTAATTGAATATATCTTTTTCTACCAATTTGGTATTAGATAATGCTTTTGGTGCTCACATCTATATCCAAATACAAGAACCAAGTAGATTCAGAAAGATTTTTCGAGGTGAGGTAGATCTACGAGCAGCCAACAGAGCCAGACTTGCTGCTGTAGCTATCAGGGACTACCACCTCACATTGCCAACAAAAATGATATTGGTGTTAAAGGGTTGTTATAATGTGCCATGTATTACTAAAAACATTATTTCAGTATCCAGATTAGATACTGATGGATTTATATTCATGTTTTGAAATGAATGTTATTACTTTTATAAATATAGCATTTGTTTAGTAGGGCCCATATATTTAACGACCTTTATTTGTTAGACTGCACAAACCAAGTAATGGCCATTGATGAAAAAGTAAATTCACATGACTCATTCCACACCCAAATTTGGCATCATTGACTAGGTCATGTCAATGGGAAACTTTAGAAAAAATTACATCAAGATGGGTATTTAGATTCTTTTGAACTGAAACCACTTGGTGTATGTTATGCCTGTCTAAAAGGAAAAATGACCAACGACCCATTTAGTGGGAAAGTTGAAAGAGATAAAGATCATCTAGAATTAGTTCACAGAGATGTGTGTGGACCATTTCCAGTTGAAGCAAGGGGCGGTTTCTCCTACTACATAACTTTTGCTGATGATTTTAGTAGATATGGATATATCTAATTAATGAGGTATAAGTTAGATTCTTTTGATCGGTTCAAAGAATACAAGAATGAAGTTGATAACCATCTTGGTAAGAAGTTTAAGAAACTCCACTCAGGAAGAGGAGGAGAATATCTTAATCAGTACATCATTGATTTCATATAGGAGTTTGGGATTCTATCTTAACTAACTCCTCCTTATACACCTCAATGGAATGGTGTAAGTGAAAGGAGGAACCGCACCCTATTGAACATGGTGAGATCAATGAAGAGTCATGTGAGTCTTCAATTATCCTTTTGGGGATATTCATTAGAAATAGCAGCACACATACTAATCCACGTACCAACTAAATCGATAAATGGTATTCCATAGGTGTTATGGAGTGGACGCAAAGCCATGATTTCAAATTTACATGTGTTGGGTAGCGAATCATTTGTTAAGGCCTCTCCAGGTAACAAACTTTCACCCTAAGGCACAAAGTGTATCTTTATAGTATATCCCAAGGAATCAAGGTGATATTACCTATAAAACCCCTCATAGAAAAAGGATATAGTGGCAAGACACGCCATTTTCCATGAGAGGGAGCACATATCTAAAAGAGATAGCGAGAGTGAGATAGACTTTGATGAATTTGAGGCTAAAGATACACAAGAGTTGGTACAAGAACAGATTCCACAAAGCCCCATGGAAGAATAATCTGTTCTAGAGACACGAGAACTATGTAGAATAACGAGAGAGGTGAGATAACTAGAACGATATGGTTTTCTTGTCACCGAGGATGATGACTCATTATTGGTTGAAAATGATGATCCTCTTACCTACAAAGAAGAAGATGAAGGCAAAGACATTGCCAACTGGAAAGAATCCATGAATTCCGAAATGGATTCCTTGTACCAAAACCAAGTCTGGATTTTGGTAGATCCTCCAGTTGATGTATATCCAATTGTTAATAAATGAATATTCAAGAAGAAACTGGACATGGAGGGGAAATTAAACACTTATAAGGCACGACTGTGTGCCACATTTTTTAGAAACTGTCAAGGAATTGACTATGATGAAACTTTTTCATCGGTTGCAATGTTGAAATCCATCAGAATCCTATTGGATATTGCGGCTTACCATGACATTGGAATTTGGAAAATGGATGTCAAAACAGCATTCCATATCAGGAACCTCCCGGAAGATGTCATCATAACACAACATGAAGGGTTTGTTACTCCAAAGGATGCCTACAAGGTATGCAAGTTGCAAAAATCTATTTATGGATTAAAGCAAGAATCAAGGTCATGGAACATTTGTTTTGATGAAGTTGTAATAGAATTTGGCTTTGTTAAGAATGCATGTGATCCCTGTGTCTACAAGATGTTTAGTGTATGTGTAGTCATTTTAAAATTGAATATGTTGATGACATATTATTAATTTGAAATAATGTACATGTCTTACAGTATGTTGAGGCATGGCTACATAAATGCTTCTCCATGAAAGACTTGGGCGAGGCAGCATATATTCTTGGGATCAAGATCCATCATGATATATCCAAGGGAATGCTTTGCCTGAGTCAAAGTAAATACATTGACAAGATACTGAAGAGATTCAGTATGGAATAGTCCAAGAGGGGATTGTTGCCAGTGTCACATGGCATTCATCGTTCCATGACAAATTTTCCTCAGACATAAGAGGAAAGAAAGATAATGGTAATGATCCCTTATGCATTCACTATTTGGTTAGTCATGTACGTTATGCTATATACAATGCTACATGTTGCTTACTCATTAAGTGTGGTAGGCAGATATCAAGATGATCTAGGAGACCGTCTTTGGATGGAAGTCAAGACTATCATTAAGTATCTGAGGCGTACTAAGTATATGTTCTTGGTTTATGGAGGATATGAGGAACTAGTCATCATAGGACTAGTATATTCTAGTTTTCAGACTGATCAAGATAACATGAAGTCACAGACTGGATAAAACTTCAGTTTGCATGGAGGTGCACAGAGTTAGAAGAGCTCAATGAAAAGTGTCATGGTAGATTATACAGTGGAGTCCGAGTATATCGCAGCTTCTGAAGCAGCTAAAGAATCAGTATGGATGCAAAGCATCGTCCATGATCTGGATGTAGTACCGAGTAGTAAATATTCTATCACACTCAATTTTTATAATACTACCGCAGTGGAACTTGCAAAAGATGAAAGGTCGCGTCAGCGTACAAATAAAATACTTCAGAAGTATCATCTCTTGAGGTATTTTTCACAGAGAGGTGAAGTTGCAGTGAGAAGTATTTCCACGGAAGACAACGTGGAGGACCCCTTGAATAAATCCTTGAATCTGTGGAAACATGTTCATCATGTGAGATCTAGTGGAATAAATGTCATAGGTAGTTGGCTCTTGTCCAAGTGGGAGTTCGTAAGGTTGGTGTTCTGAGAACCAACTGTTTTGTACTTTAATTACACGAATGTTCACTTATTATATATTGTTCGTTGTTCTGCATGACTATAATATAATAATGTCCTGGAATATTTGTTGCATTGATAAGGTCATGGAATCTCCCTGCTATGATGAGAACATTGAAATGATATAACCATATTCTTATATAATGTTTTACGATTAGATGACATACTATGATAGGACACATAGTATACAGATCATCATGTGCGAGTACTCGTAAGAAGATGAGACTCTCTCTCATGGAGTTCGCACATGGTAATCTCCAAGATGAATGATTATGAGAACAGACCCACCAGTATAAATTCCGCATGACTTGGTTTCATCAGACATTTCAATCTACGAGCGTGTGTAATGGTCCTTAGACTGGATGATTTTCATTAACTCCTACCATGAATCGCGCACATATATTTACTAATGAAAACCGTAATGCAAACAGTTGGTAGGAAGTAGGGTATGTTGGGCGTGTCATGAGTGACATGTTGTTAATGGATAAGTCAAGGAAGGATTTGTCCCTTCCATTTATGGAATTTGATATGTCGTCCATTTTATTGAAATATTACTGTCACATTAAATTCCATGGCCATGGTGTAAACAACACGTTTATTTCAGGAAGTCAAAGAATGGAGGATCAATCATATAGGTTCATGACACTACCATGAAACCTCCTTGATGATATATCGAGATAAAGGTATTAAATTACACAGTACTAGTTCGTATGAGATGACACGTCAATGTGGGATCAACTTCTTTTTCTTGGGTGCCTTGACCCATTGCTAGACAGTAATCTTGGACTTTTGGCAGGCTCGCCTAATACCAATGAGAAAAAGGCCTAGAGGGTCACACACTAAGTGTATTCAAGTGTCTCAAGTAGAATAAAGATTATTCTTGTACGTGGTTTAATAATTATTCAAGTACGCCTAAATTGTTTTAATTATGTAGGAATAAGGAAATGAAAAAAAAAGATATACACGTCGTGTATTAAGGATTACACGCCATGTAGTTTTTCATGGAAAACAAGTACACACCGTTTATTAATAATTACACGCCATGTAGTTTTCTTTATGGAAAGGAAAATTAATAAATGAAAACTTTTTATACATGTCATGTACATTGAATGTACACGCCGTGTAGTTTTCAAGGAAAAACAAGTACATGCCATGTATTTATTAATACACGCAGTGTAGTTTTCCCGGTCGGTATTTTGAGGATATAATATTGTTTTAAATGATATTTATTATAATCTTCATGGGCACATTTCAAGGAATTAATTATTTGACATGGGGTTTTTAAATAATATTCAATGAAATAAATAAAATGCCTAACGTGTTTATTTATTGTCATAACACTACAACCTCAAACCTGATTATAAATATCCTCACAACCCCAATTCTTTTCCAACACACAAGAGAATTGTTGTGCACATCAACTCTGGAGAATTCATTCATGGATAAATGAACATCTTCCTCCATGAACTCTCTCATGAACGAGAGATATCCTCTTCTATCAGATAAAGAAGATCTAAGACGAACAATGCAAGAAACGTTTTCTCCACGCTAGCTCCGAGAGACTCCTTTGGCGACGTCCTGAGATACCAGGTACATGCATGGATCACCACTAGAGGAAGTGTACACTTGGCTTCTGCAACGCAACAATGAATCACATCGGAACGTGATCTTGAATATCAACGAAGAAAGAACACCCAAAAGTTATTTCTTTTAAATTGATTAAATTAATTATAATCAACATGTAACGATCCTACTTTGTGGTTCCATGACTTTTCTTTTCTTTGTACATTTCTATGATTCGATCTATGGAGACTGGCGTTTATCGTCGTATTGATCCCTGATTTATCATTTATAATGACAAAAAGCCAAGTGGGCACATCCACTCATGCGCTTTCGCTGCGCCCGAAACCTTCAAAAACATAAATTAATATTCATATTTCTGTACTATTATCCCTTTTATTTTCTGTCATGATGTCATTTAATTACTTAAACTCTCTTCCACAATTGGAAAAATAAGAAAAAGTTTTCAACACCTTGAATACACTTTCATATATTAAACAAGATATTTTAAATTTAAAATATCATATACCTTTTAAAATATTAATAATATATTATAGAAGATGTATAACACTACAATGATGATACACATTCACTTAAAAGGGTCTAATCTAATGATGATGATTTAGTTTCTTGTTTACCTAATTCTTATTTTGAAAAAAATGCACTTTTGTGAATAGGTTTCATAATACATATCATTTTTAACGTGTTTTTAAATATTATTTATGATCATCAAGGGCGTACATTGAAACCAATATATATTTCCTGCCATTATAATCATGATTTATATTTGAAATTTCATTTAGATATTTTATATCATCCTTTCAATATTTAAGATCTATATTTAATTCATTATAATCTTCCTTTAAGAGACTGAACTCAAAAAAAATTAAGAGAAACTTTGTAATGTCACAATGAATTTATAACTCGGTTAATATATAATGAGTAAGGGTGGTTCTTCACCACAAATTGTTAAGAGAATCTCTTCATTCCATAATTTATTATTCATTTATATCAATGAAATTTTAGAACCACAAATTTCTATATCATTAATTTTCTCTTAAAGATCATATATAAATTCTAATCTAGTATCTTAATAACACCCCTCAAGTTTATTTATAGGACCAATAATCAATATATATAGTATTTGTTCTTTTATCCACAATATTTCCAAAAAATATATCCATAACCCCAATAACCATAGTAGTTATATTTTCATAATCAATGGTATAATTAACTACTTGATTAAAAATAATTTCCTCCCATGTTTTAGTAGGAACTGGTATACCATCACCAATATCCCTTTAAAAAACCCCATCAAACAAAGCTGGGATAATTTTATCTTTATCAATAATAGTTTTATAAAAACATAAGAATTTTTTTCTTAGATATTTAAATATTTGTTCAAATAATACCTCTATGAAAATAAATCATAAGTTGAAAAATTGAAATAAAACATCTATGATGACACTTCACAACACAAGTTATTTTTTGTGAGACACCATTTTTATCAAAAAAAATGTCAATATAATTTTATAAGGGAATAAATTCACCATATTTTCAATTAAATAATGATGATATATATGTCTAAAAATATATCTAGATTGGTTAACCTTCTTTTCATTCAATAATAAATACATCAAAAACATGTCTTGAAAATATAATTTCTCAAAATCCTCATTAATTTAATAAATTAATATATGAATAATTTAGAGAGGAAAATTCATTTTTGGGATTAGATCATTAACTTCCATTATTTTAATAAATATTAATTCCAAATAAATAATCTATAAATCCATTTAGGCTAAAAGAATCATTATAATCAATATTCGAGATGAACATGTAACACCCAATGATATTACTGTATGCATTTTTTTAAAAATTTAATATCCAATATCTTATATTTCACACAACACCCATCTTAAAATAATAATGAAATATTATGTTGTTATTGTTATAATCTAAATGTTAGATTTTCCAGAATGAATTGTATTAACCACATAGTGAAATATATTATATTCCAAATAATTGTTAATGTATTAACTTATTATTATTAGTGAATGAAATTAATGAAATTCCTATATTATTTATTTTATAAAAAATTTTGAATTCATGTAATTCATTTTACAGAGAAAATATAAGAACAATTATATTTAAACAAAAAGATATTTTATATAAACATTGTATTACCGCCTTTAAAAGAGAACATGTTTTAGAACTAAATTATGAAACTTTTATAAATTATATTTCCTGAAATAAAAAACATTTCTAAAAGTGGAATATCAATATATAATTTGGTTTATTTTTTTGTTCTTCAATAAGTATCATTATTTTTGTGAATATTGAATAATATAAAATTTTAATTGAAAACACACTTTTCATATGAATAATTAAAAATGATAAATTATATTTTAAATTAGTTTAATGTAAAAATAAGATCAATTATAAATATTATGATACAACAATGTTTTTTATAATATTTTTTATATTTAATTTGGATTAACAAAAATTAAAAAAAATTATATTTTTAAATTAAATACCATCTTTCACATCCCCTCTACGAGATGAATTGTAAATTAATTTATGTCAATTGTATATTTTGAATTTTGAAATATGGTTTCAATATTTTTAATATTATCTTCAAAATTTAGTAAATTGTTCTCATTCTTTTTTGGACTATAAGAATAGTATACATAGTAATATATTTACCATGGTTATGGGTAAATAATTTATATAAGTGTAAAAATAATTTTATAAATATTAGAAAATAACCCAAAATATTTCCCCAATTTTATTTTATGATTATGTTTCATCCATAAGGATTAAATTATTTGTTACGTGACTATTTATTTTTTTTAATAATAATATAAACATTATAATATTTTATTCAAATAAAAGGAAAATTTATTATACTTATTATTTTTAACAAGTTAAATATTTTAAATATGGGGGTTAGCTTAGGCATATATTTGAGTATAAATTTTTTTAAATATAAAATAGTTATATTCCTCATGGAAATTTATTATTCACTTTTTTAGAAGAAATAATTACCATAAAAGCATTCTGAAAAAAGTTATTTAATTGTTTTATTATATGTAATATAAAATAAATTATATTAAAAAATTTAAAATAAAAATAATTTTAGATAATTAATTTCATCAACGTATTTTATAAATTACATCATGATTTGATGGATTTAATAAGAAACTTATATGAATGATATATTTTTTATTGATATTTATTATTGAAAAAGTAATTAATATTGTCAAAATTAACATTAATGATATTTTAAAATAAAAAATATTTTATCTAATGATATAAAATTAAAAAAAATATTAAATTCATACAAAGAATTATTATAATGTTTATCATGACTTAAATGATCCATTTATGTTTATTGTTTAATTTTATTGTATCTATATTAACTGTCATAGATGTAAGATACATTTGGTCATGTTCTGAGTTAAGGAAGAAAATAAGGGTTAAAACCAAACGATAAGGGTATAAACATGATCTAAATTTGGGAAAAATAATTTAAGAATAATATTTTACCATTATCACCGTATTATTTAATTTTAGTTTTTTAATGGACACTTATTTATGAAAATTACATATATATTAATTTTAAAAGTGATTTTTAAGAAATGTCATTGTCTTTGTATTTAATATATTTTATGTGTTCACATTGAAAAAAAATGAAAATATTAACAATAAAAAATGTCATTATTTTTCTGAAAAAAATATTATACATTATATATATGTATTTTAATATTATTATAAATTATATAATTATCTTAAATGGTTCAACAATGCAAATAAATTATTTCATTAATTAATAGGAAAATATAATACAATTATTTTAAAAGTATTAATTTGGATATATCATGGATTTTTTTAGTTTTTATAATGTTTTTATAGATCTATAAGACATATCATATATTTTTAAAATCAATATATTAAAAGTCTAACTTTTTCTTGATGTATTTGATGTCAAATTAAATGAATAGTATCAAATTTGACAATAATGACATTTTATGAAATTAAAATTATATTAATTTTTATTGAAATCACAAAATGTTAAATAATAAAAAATGTGTTAAAATATGACATATATTTTACTATTGTATTAATTTATTGTTTATTTTAAATCCTTGGCTCTATAAAAGACTTATTATAATTTAATATTTTCAGGATTTATGATAGTGCCCCTCACCAGAATTATGAAAATGTACCACCTACATCACTTATGTACACCATGTTGAGTCATCTATGTCAATGATAATCTACCAATTTAATTTTATACATAATCATTTATTTTATAGTGTTTTTTCCTTCCAAAATATAAAACCTAGATCCCTTAAAAAGATATTGATGGATGACTGCTAAAGAAGGGAATCATCTTTATCGATGTTTTCAAATTTGTTTCTTCTTCTAATTCCAATTCATGTGTTGTTCCTATTATAATGTAATATATAAAATATAATATATGTTAATATATGTTATTATGATGGTCTTATTACCCTATGTTACATTTTATACATTCTATAAAAAATTGAAGTATAGTGTGTGTGTGTGTGTAAACAACATACCATCTCCATGATGTGATATAATCTATTTATCATAAACACATTACTTGAATGGGTATAATGGTAGAAATAAGGTATATATATAATAAAAACATCATCATATTTATTTTAGAAAAAAATATAAAATAAAAATCCTTACCCATTAAATATTAAGGAAATGATGTCGTTTGTTATGTGTACGTACAACCTATCATCTCCACAACATGATGTGATTTATTTTTCATGTTAACCATTAAATAATGATTAAAAGATCATTTATAATGAATAAATATTATATATATTACCTTATTATTATTCTGGGGATGAATTAACTCTATCATATTCATAATGACCTGGACATACATGACAAAACATGAAATGGAAAATGAAGTAGTTTACACCCTGAGAAATGGTAATAAGAAAATACAATTAAAAATAGTAGATAAGATGATATAAAAATATATTTTATGATATAAGAAATATTTTTATGATTATGGTCTAAATTAATTCAATTATCTAATCAATTATATTGTATTTTACAGAATGATCACCTAATGAAAAGTGTCAGGTAAGTGATTTTCATCTCATTTTTATTTATTTGAGATACATGTATTAATCAGCCCTTGTTTTTTGTGTTGTGTATATACTTACCCTTTAATATAATATAATTATAAAACTAAAATTAAATGTTTTTAAGGTTAACTTTATGTCATGGTTAATAATTTTCTACTGATTATATAGTGGTAAATGTTAATTTCACAGTCTCATAATTATTTAAGATTTTTTCTGTTTAAGTCCCCATTAGAAAATATTTATCTTCCATGTCTATGTTTTGAAAATATTATTTCAAAAAATATTTTTCAATTATGATATTAATGTGTGATGTCTTTATTTTACTGATGTTTAAATTTTTATTAAATCGTTTGGAAGGAATCATTCTTTCGATTTCCAAATGACACGATTTATGACTTTTCCAAAAAAAATATAGACGGAATGTTTTTTTATAAATTATGAACCATTATTGTATTTTACCATAATAATTATTTTATATTTTTCATAAGGTTACATAATAAGTATATATGTTTATTTTCAAATTAATTTTTTCCCTCCAAAATTTTAGGCCTTTATAAATAATTGGTTCCTGAGTAAAAAATGTTGATTGCTCTAAAAAATTGATGATTTTATTAGAATATTATAATATATGTCAACAAAGTTTTTAATATTTTTATTAATTAATATTGTTATGTTTTGGAATAGTCCAAAATATTTTATTAAACAGATTATGATTAGTTTGAATGTGGATGTTCTAATTTGTTACCATGCATGGTTTATTATTAAATTAATTCCCATTTCATATGGTTGATTTTAAAATGAATTATTATGTTGTTTATGATTTAGTACTATCATATGAGAAATTAATTAACCATATAAAGTGATGAGAGGGGCCCTATATGGCCCCTCAATTTATTCGTATGTCCCTAGAGATAAAATAGACCAGTTTTTGTTTGAGACCTTACCCATTTGAGTAGGCCTCATGGATGACGACATGACATTTTGGTTTAGATATCTAGTATTATGAATTCAATTAATATGATATTAGTTATTTATAAGAAATGTGATTATTAATATTGTATAATATTAATGGTAATGTTTCATTTTTATGTTATATTTACATAGATTTATTTTTTCATACTATATTCCTTCCATATTATGCCGAAGTTAATGATTAAATGAAATATGTTTCTGATATATCCCATTCCATAATCATTTATAATTTTCTATGATAACTTCCACTATATGTATACCACTAATGAGAATCTCATATCACCCCTTTATTATGATTTATTTTTACCCAATATTCCAAAAGGATTATTATGACTTCTATAAAGGGTCAGTCATGGAGAATAGTAGTGTTCTCAAATAATATATATATATTTAATTATTTAAAATAAAAAATATAATTTTAATTTAAAATATGTATATATTTTAACAATTTTACTTCTATATTAGGTCATTTGGAATTTGATTCCCTGTACTTTATTCCAATGTAAAAAATTAAGGTACAATCTATGTGCTTCTGGGGTCTGGGTGCTATAATTTTGTATCAAAATATGATAATTAGAAACAATGGGAACTAAATTTAAAAATTCATGTATTAGAAAGTATAAATATATGATTGAATTTCAGGATAAGTCTAAGTATATGATATCATTATATATATATATATATGTTGAAAATTAGGTATTAAAGAATATTCGGTTTCCTATATATTTATAATATGATATAAATCACCCAATTGAATGTATTAGTGGAATGATGAGTTGTTATCAATGTAGACAAGAACGATATAAGGAAAGTAATTTCAGAGTAAAAATTAAATAGTATGAATATGGGTCTGCTTAAGGTATTTTATATGATAGAATATATGTAAATTATGAAAAAATATGCCATATATGGGAACCCATGAAAATATTCAACAAGGATAACATGTAATGATTATATAGATGATAATTAAGAGACTAAAAATGAGAAATAAAAGGAATTACATATTAACGAATAAGTTGGTGAATCCTAATAAATGATATTAATAATGGAATAGAATGATTAAAGATATTATGTATTTAGAATCAATATTTTTTTTCTAAATTTCTATAGTAATAATTATAATGAGATACCTATGATTGTAATGTGTTACTTCTTATTTATCTAATTGGAATAATGTGATTAATAACCCCAACAACTAAGGGAACTCATTTTATTTTATATTGATATTTTAAAAAACACACAATTAGGGAATGATAACCCTGTATATGTTCTTAATGTTGAGAAAATAATAAATATATTTTTATAAAATAGTATCGGTGACCATAAAGGTGGTTACTAATTTAAAATATTATGTTAAGATTCATATAATTATTTGATGAATAGATTTAAAAAAAATTCAATAACAAGGAATTTTATTTGAGGAAGCATGAATGTTTTCATTAATTTTTTTATGGTGAACAATGTATTCAAATATTTGGATGGTTAAAATAATAAGTACATTATATTTTTTGTAAAAAAAATAACATTAAGTTGATTTTGGAAATTTAGTGACCTTCCTTATAAATTATTGTTATTTGAATTTAGAAAGTCATATTTATTATGAGTCCTAATATTAACTAGTTTCCAAATGGATTATGTTGAATAATGGAAAAAAATTTATGTTAAATTTTGATTTATAGGATATTATGTTATATAATATTTTTTTCACTAAAAATTTAAATAATAAAGGAATTATGAGTAAACCTTATAATTCATTAAATATCTTCTTTTTATGAAAAATTCATCTTCAAAATCCATATCCTAGTGTAATAAATGAGGTGGAGATTGATTAAAGTGCACCCAATGGCTGAGATTATTATTATGAAATGGAAATAAATCATATATGATTATTTTCATGGGTTATATATCCAGATAGTAAAAATATTACATCAACTCTTGGCATACAATTTTGGAACAGAAACATTATCCATTTAATTTTATTTCTGACCAATAAATAGCCATTTAACTGATCATAGATTTATGGTTTTCTGATGGTTATATTTATAATGAAAATGATCAATATCAGTCTCTATGAGAAATTAATAGATAAAATTTTCATCCACATCATGTTTTCACATCCCCCTAATTTTATACTATTTAAAAGCCTTTTTTATTGTTGACCAGTTCATTTCCCTTTCACAATTATTAAGAGGAAATTTTATTTACATTCTCAATGATGTGGGTTTCCCAAAAAGTACATTCCAAATATCAACCATTGGTTTTTAAATTAGAATTTAAAATTTCTATGATATACATTATTGAAAGAAGGGAGAATTTAAAACCAAATTATTTTATGATATGAATTTTTAAATTAAATATCTTTGATATATTACATTACATGTAAGACCAATATTAAATGAAGAATAAAATATTATTTTATGATCAATATAACCTAGATGTTAAATTGGAAGGAATGAGGGATTGATATTTGAAATATGGGTGGAGGTATATTTTTGGGCACTATAGTAGTACTTTAGTCATTTCCATATAATCTACTATAGATGGTATTGCAATAGGTATTGTTCGGTATTGTAGTAGACAAAACTATTCACCATAAAGAAATCGGTTTGTTGTTTGAGCCCTTAAAGGCCTTCAAGATACCCATAACTTTATTTATATAAGTATTCCAGGACACCTTATGGCCTTTGGGTTACCTGGTGGTATTCGGGACACCACAAGGCCTTCAATACAGAAGATGTGAAAATGCAAACCAGCCAGATTATATATTAAACAAGATTTATAAGAGGATTCATTGTAGGTACATTCAACGGAGAAGAGATATTGGATTTGGATAAATGAGAGAGTATGGAAATTTCAATAGTTAAAATACCTATTTATCTCTACACAGGATAGCTTGCTGGACATCCATACAATGGTGGAGAGCTGATAACGATGAATACCCAAGGGAGGGGTTATTCCAAGTAGTCATAGTCTAGGATGAATTCATCAAAATCCACTGGTACATGTAATTTCTCAAAGTATATGTGACATTTAGGGGTTCCCATTCAATCCTTAAAATGGGGATTATCAAAAATGGATTAAAATTGAAGCCCTTTGGTCCATTCAGGTAGGAATAGTATTAACCACATTGTGAAATAGAAAATAGTATAAATAATTTGTAATGTAATAATTAAATTTTATTATTGAGTTATATTAATGATATATTTACATTAGATATTAAATAATTATTTTTACATTTAGGAAATATATTTTTTAGGAATACGGTAAGAAGAAATCAAATGGTATTCATAAATAACCAAATTTTTCTCACGAAAGATTTGAAAAAAATTTATAGATCACTCTTTATAAAACTTATTATCACGCATTTATAAATTTAGTTTGAAAAAAGGATATTATTTTTTGAAATAGGAATATAAAATTTTACATTGGTTGTATTTTTGTTATTTTTCTGATAATTTTCATATTTTTTATGAATAGTGAAAATTAATACATTTTAATAGAAAATAGACTTTACATATGAATAATTTATAAAGATAAATTATATTATAAATTTGTTTTAATGTAAAATTCGACCTATTATACATTTATTAATCTATATTAGATCATTTTAATCTTTTATTCATTGAGTTTATATATAAAATCATTTCAACCCGTTGAACATTTTCACTTAAAATGACCACTTACAATCCCTGTCTATGAGATTAATATCATATAAATTCTATATACTTCTCTCATGTTATTTTTTAAAAAATAGATTCAAAATTTTGAATTATAATTTCCAAATTTATTTAATAGATCCCTTTTATTTTTTTAAACTATGAATAGTAATCACTGAAATTTTTATTACCATGGTTAAGGGTAAATCGAGAAATTAAGTGAAAAAATAAATATTATATATAATAAAATAATACCCTAAGACTGGACCCAATTTTATTTTTTGATTATGATGAATGCATTAAATTAAATGATAGGCTATGCGAAAATTTATCGACACTTTTATGAGAATATAACCATTCTAATATTTTATTCAAAGAATAGTCATACTTGTTTTATGATTTTTAACAAAATAAAATATTATTGATATGTGGTTACATATGAGATATATTTTAATATAAATATTATCTTGAAATTTAATTTATATATCTTCATCATGGTAATTTATTTGTAATTTTTAGAGGCAAATAATTACCTTATAGTCATTCATAATATTAATGCAGTAATTGTTTAATTAATGGAAGTATTGAATAAGTAATACTAAAAATATTAAAATAAATATATTTTGATATAATTAATTTCAAATAATAATTTTATATACATCCATGAACTTTTATATCATTTTTAAAATATTTGGTTTATATTTATATATATTTTTTGATATATATTTTTAAAATTCAATTTAATAACTATTGTCAAAATAGAAATTTAGGATCTTTTAAAATAAAGAATTGTCTATTTAATGAAATAAAATTAAACAAAATACATTAAGACAAATAACATTTATGAGGCTTAAAATTTAATATATGATTTATCTAAGAGTTATTTGGAATTTTATAGTAACCACATTAACCATTTAAAAAGTAAAAATCTATGTACTCATAGCAATTGTTAAAGAGGTTAAATAAGTGTTAAAACCAAAATATAATGTTATAACCATGACCTAAATTTATACAAAAAATTATTGGATGTATAATATTTGACTATTATTACCTTATTAATGAATATTAGTTTTTTAATTGAAAATTTTCCATTAAAAACATATGGATTATTTGAATGAATTATAGTTACAAAATATCACTCTCTGTGTGTTTAATAACTTCTATTTGTCCACATAGGGAAAAAATAATGACATGTACCATATTAAAAATATATTTTTATATTAATTTTATTTAATTATATATTTTTAATTTTATTATTTATATGTCTTATAGTTACCTTAGAAGTTTATTTAATGCTAATATAGTATTTATCTAATGAATAGATAAATAAAATAATTGATTTGAAAAGTATCAATATTGATATATTTGGGATTTTTTAATGTTTATAACGTATTTTATAAATATATAACATAAATTACATAAATTAAATATTTTAAAAGGTATTACATTATAATCCTAACTTTTCATTGATATATTTTAAGTTAAATTAAATTATTTGTTTGGAATTTAACAATAATGATATTTTAATGAATTAAGTTTTAATTATTTTGTTTATAACATAAAATTGTTAAAAAATGACAAAGGTGATAATATATGGTTGATAAGGTCTTTCACTATCCATTTTTAGGCCATTTGGATGTATTATTCTCTATAACAACATTTTCAAATTTTAATATTTTTGAGAAATCTATAAAGTTATTGCTACCTCAGTTTTTAAAAGGTAACATCGTCCTTCACTTTTTACGTCACAGAAATCGATACATATAAACCAAAAACTACCAATTATCTTATAAAAATCATTATTTATGTTTTATAGGTTCTAGTAATTCCAAAATATCTAACCTATATTACTTAAGAGGGTATTAATGGAAGTATTTGAATGAAAATCTAATCATCTTTATTGACTATTTCAAGTTTATTTATTCTTCTACATCATATTCATATACTATTTACATTATCAAGAAATAAATCCCATATAATATATATTATATCATTTGGTTATTATTATGTTACACATATATTATTCTATTTATCTATCTTTAGATAAATGAAAGAACACTACATGTGTACATACTACTTACTGTCGCCACGCCATGGTGAAAATTATTTTTCATCACCACCTTACATGGATGGTTATAATTATATAAATAATGTATATATATAATAAAAATCACATGATATTAATTTTTTAAAAATTAATCAACAAAAAAACATACTTACACTTTCACTATTAAGGATATGATATCATCCATTGGGCGTACATACAACCTATGTTGTCCACGATGTGATACAATTCATTTTCAATGTTCTCCATTAGAAAATTATTCTGTGAATTTATAAAATGAATAAATCTGATATAAATTCACTTACTATAATTATGGATATGTCTTAACTATATCTTAATTACAAGAACCATGACATAATCTAAAAAACATGCATTGGAAAATGAAATATTTAACACCCAAAATGAGGGTAATAATGAAATATTATCAACAAAATGGTGGAATGATGATGTAATATAATCATATATGATATCATAATAAATAATATTTTTTAGGAACAAATTTATTATATATTTTGGCCATTATACAATATGATAAATAAAGTTCAACTAAATGAAAGTGCAAGGTAATGGATTTTTGTCTCACTTTTGATTCTATAGGATAAATGCCTTATTAATCACTTATTTCTTTTTTGTGGTAAATATACATGATATTTAATATGATATTATGAATATCTATATAATAATTATATTTAATGCTTCATTTTAACATAGTGGCATGATATTCAACTGATTACAATGTTTTAAGGATTTATTTCTTAATCTCATAATTATTCTGAATTATTTATGTTTATATATCAACTGGGAAATATTTACTATTGATGTCTATGATTTAAAAAAAATAAAACTGTTTCTTACTATTCTCATATGTATTTTTATTGTCTTCATCTTAAAATTTTTTTACTTTTACTATATCATATTGAAAAGAATATTATTGTCTTTTTACAAATGAGGTTCTTTATGACTTTTCCAACAATATAAGGAATGATTTTTTAAATTATGCAGTATGATGATATTTTAATTATTTTAGGACCCTTTATACTTTGAAGAATACTTTAATAGTTTATAATGTTCATTTTAAATAATATTTATTATTTTATAATTGTGCATCCAATTTAATTAAATGATTTATGTGTGAAAATGGTATTTCACTAAGAAAATAAATTATTTTGTTAGAGTATTTTCATATCTGTAAACACATGTTGTTTAATATTTTTTTAAAATAATATTAATCAATTATAAAATCATATACCATATTTTATTTAATTTTTTATGATTAATTTGACTATGTATGGCATATTTTGATATAATTATTTGTTTATGGTTCAAGATCTTTACATTTTTTATGAAAGCTTTAAATATAAATGTTTATATTGTTTGTGCTTCACCCCTTTCATATAAATAATTAATTGTAATTATTAAGTGGTGGTATTGTACAACTATATCCCCTCGATGCATCAGTAGGTCACATGAGACAAAATAGACAATGTCTTGGATGATGTATTACCCATTTGAGTAGAATATTTAATTGAGTCCCTGATAGTTAGTTTCAGACATATATAATTATGTATTACATCATTATCATATAATTAATTGATATTACATGTGATTATTTGATGAGTAGAATATCTAGTATTAAGATAATTTTCAAGTGATTATTTATATGTGCTTAATTGATCATCTTTTATTCCTTCCATGTTATTCTCACGTTGTTGATTATATAGACTGTGAATCTGTTAATTACCTTTCCATTATCATTTATAATTATTTATGATATATTACATTTTATTTATACCATTACTAATAATATGAGATCACCTTTTCCTTTTAAATATTCTTCCCTAGGATGCTAAATGTTTATTATTTCTGTTATGTTGGGTTAAACTAGAGAATAATGTTGTTCTTCAAGAAAATATATTTTTTGTTTTATGTTTAAAATCTAAAATAAATTTCATCTATGTATCTAGTTTACCAACAAAAATAAACTATTTGGTCATATGGGATGTTACTCCTTTTATCTTGTACCAATGTAATAATTAAGGAACCATCTCTATTCAATTAGGTTTGGGGTCCTTATAGAAAAAATAATAATTTATGTGTTCATTTAATTATTTAAAATTTTTCCAATGTAGATATAAAAATATTCATATCATTTTACTTACATGTAACTGAATCTTCATTTTGATGATACATTGAATGTGAATGTTGAAAAAAAAATCTTAATTCCTTTTAAAAAATAACATTAGTTATTTTATCATCAAAATTGAAATTCTAACATCAAAATACTATTTCATTATTCAGAACTAATCTTAAGTGATTCAAACAAAGAATGTCCAAACATTAACATGTAATCATATTCAATAAGAAATTTCAACCTTTTATTTCCTCAAACATCTTAAAGTGAAAAAATCAGACCAATTGTTTTTTCAACAAGATATCTGAACAATTGATTGGTTTGATTTCTAGGGTTGAAATTATTAAGGATTTTAAAATTGGGAGTGAAATAAAATGACAACATATAGATTTTCAATGATGAGTTCATGAGAGAATAAGTATTGAAATTAATTATAATTAATAGAAACCCATATATGTGTAAAATAACTGTGATTATAAAATGAAATTAATATTTAAGAACATACTTATAAAAATTTAAATAAAATAACATAATCAATAGTAGATATGGAAAATCAAAAAAATTGTTATAAAAAGAGAAAATTGACATAGACTAAAATATAAATATAAATCATTTAATTAAAAATAGATAAAAATCACATATAATAAAATAGAAACATTTTTCATGAAGGGTCATAATGAATATATCTTCCAACATATTTTCAATATTATTGAATTTAATAAGGATATCACCTTTTTGAGTTTGATATATTAATAAATGATGCATAATATCGATAATAATCTTTATATAATGTCTTATTAGATTTTGTAAAATTTTAATAGTACTTATGTAAAAAAATCTGGTAACCATTTGATGAAATATAAATCCTATGCACATTAGGGTGTATTTGATCGACAAACAAATTCATAACTACTCCATTATATATACTTATAATTACTAGTTAAAAATAAATTATATTTTTTCTTATTTTTACTATAAGAATATAATGACCATCCCTAAAAGTATAGGATTATTAAGGTACTCTTTCTATCAATTATACACCAACAAAAAATAAATGCAACTGAATATGAAGTTACATAAAAACTGGATGTTTGTAGAAAAAAATATGGAAAGACATATAATTTATTTTAGATATATTAAATTTTTTTGTAGATATATAATGGAATTACATTGGATTTTATTGTAATCAACCTTAGTGAAATAAAAAAATTGGATGTCTATCCTACTAATAGTTTAATACAAAAAAACAAATTATTCATCTACATAAGTTGTTTTTAACTAGTTTCCTATCTTTATCCAATTTATGTTTAATTTTATAACTCATAGGAGTTCCATATAAGTTACTTTTTCCTATTATAAACCTCTTATGCAAGTCGTGTTTTTGTTTACATTGTTTCGTGAAATACATAAAATATTTCTAAAAATTTAAAAACCAATAATATATTAGAAATCACCCATTATACTTATTTGAATTTTTTCATGACATTTGAATTTTGATTACAATTTTTCTGGTTAATTAAATAAATTAAATCATTTACTTATATTGGAAAAATTAAAATATCAAATGATTTTGTATTTTTACATAATGAGGGGACTTTCAAGCCTATAAAAAACCATTCGATAAATTAAATTAAAATAAAATTTGAAAAAAATATCTTTGTTCTTTTTTAAGATTATGTAAATTATTGGTATGTTTATAAATATATTATGGAAATGTGTATTTTAAAATTCTGGATTTTCCATTATCAACTTCCTCTAAAAGAAAACCATTTTAAATATAAAATTTACATCAATGTGTAAATGATTATAAATAATAATTGATTAAAATATATAATTATCACAATGGATTATAATATATCTATAGGAGAAAATATATATTCAAATTTTTTTCATTATTATAAATTATTTCTCTAGGACACTAATCTAGTCCTCTAAATAATTATTACACCACTGAAATATTAATTTTTCATAAAGAGAAATTTGTTCTTATAACATGACAATAAAAGGTCCTATATAATTTTTCTTAAATTGTGTTTGTCTTGAAAATGTATAATTTTCATTCCATATCTAGTACTTATATTCTATAAATCAAGTTTTTATCTATATATTTTACATAATTTTGAGACCAAATGTCATTGAAATTATAATGGTTTATATTGCACCTTGTAGTTTTAACAAATTCATATATGACTACTAAAATAGTTCTTAAATGATTGTTATTGAATGTTATAGTCCCTCTTAGAATAAAAGTTTTTGGTTCATTGGTTTCCAACCATTTAGGATTAGTTTTTTATTAATAGTGTTCCAAATCATTATTCATTTTAGTGTAAAAAACGGCTCATTATAACGGACCATATATTAAATATATAAATATTTCTTATAAAGTGAAGAATATTTATTACAAACCATAAAAAACCCACACCATAATTGTATAGTTTTAGTGACTTTATAAATAGGGAATTATAAACAACTAATTTATAAGACCTCTACATTGTCTCCCACTTATTTATTCACAATAGGAACCATTTTTGACGTATATTACTGAATACGTTTATTCATGACCTAGGGAAAAGAAGCATAAGAAATGGTGAGATAAAATAGTCAGTAATTTTTAAAAATGGAGATATAAATATTAACTTAATCATAAGACATAATAATATAACATTTAAAAATCTTATCTTGCCTATGAATGGCCATGTTATCATTTCATGGGATTAATCATAAAAGTTCATAAGAATCAATAGATGTAATAAAAAAGACATAACATAAGAAATGGAATTTATTGTCACACACATAATCTAAAAAAAATCATTTCATATTATTCAAGGATCATATCCTATACCATCATAGCAGACAAAGTCCATTACTGAACTAAGCTCACTCCTCATTCCATACCTATATTACTGAACTGATATCATTTCCCATTCCAGCAAATTTGATATAATGAGATATAAATCATTACACAATTCATCAGAGGGAGATATAGGTAGCACCCATATCTTAATTAAAAAATTCATACATTTTCTGAAAAATCTAAATCATTCCTCATAACCTATTGAATAAAATGTGTTTATTTAAGCATCATTCCTCAACATAATCCATGTAAAACAAATGGATTTCATAAATAGTATTACCATATATTTACAATAAAAGCGTATGAAAATTAGGGATATGATTTTGAAAACATGACCCTATCCTATAATTTCATCATATATGGAAATGAATTTAATAGAACACTTGAAATTAATTCTTAAGTGAAATATCCTTTCTTGTTAAAAAACATTATCTTTCCTAAAAATCCCACAAAATTTTAAAAGAAAATAATTTATTTTTTAAAAATTAAATCTTATAAATGAATATTAAAAATAATATGGTTTTCTGAAAACATAAAAATATATTCATTCAATATAAGTTAAAATAAAACATTATTCTCATACTTTTATTAGAAAGTCAAAAAATACATTGTATCAAACACAATAAAAGAATCATTACATAACATTAAAAAAACTAAATAATTGACTAAATTTACATTAAAAATTTATATATGGATATAAATAATATTTTGGAATACATATTTAGGAATCATGGACATGGATGATTAATATACCCCAATATATACTAATGTATAATCAATTTTGGCTAATAATGAGATTGAAAAGTTGTCCCTTACCATATATCAAATCTCACATGTATGTATTTAAAACTCGTGTATAATTATTTAAATAATTTCATTGAATTATTATATAATCATATTAATTTTTATGATATCATATATGATTGTATTATCATCATTTTTAATAACATTTTGTTATTACATGTTATTCATGAATTAATGGTTTCGTTTTCTTTGGCATGTTTTGTCGAATAAGTTCTAGTTATCCTTCTTAGGTCATAATTATATAATAAATAATTATTCTTACATAATATATACAATATGTATTCATTATATACAATATATAATCATGCATTAAAAGATATCATGTATAATTAATCGCATCACATCGTGGAGACGGTAGGTCTTACGTATGCACGAGTGAAGATATCATTCCCGTAATTATGAAACTGTACTGAGTATGATGATATATTTTTTTCCTATAATTAATATTATTTTTTAATAATCACATATAATAATTATTTTAATCATTATACCCCTCCACGTAATATGGTTCAGAAAAATATGCTACCCCATAGCGTGGAGACGGTAAGTCATATGTACACACACGTGGTGAGTAATTTTTTCTTAGGATGGATAGAAGGCAGAATATGGATCGTCTATAATCATAGAAATATATCAATATATATGTTATATTAGAGTTATTAATTTATAATTGAAACAACTCATCAAGAGAAAGTATAATAAAAATGAAGTTTGATATAATCATTTGAGATGATTACCACTTACTCGACGATCTCCCTCTAGATATCCATTTAAATATCTATAGTTGGACTTTGGAGAAGACCAGAACCCCTATACTGTAACTAGGGATGATGAGAATGGACATTTTTAGTGATTTTCTAAACCTAAAGGTTCAAAATTATGTGGATAAGTGAGGGAGGAGGTTCCCCTTTATAATTGAGGTGAGGGCAACATATAGAATCTAAATAATGTATTATTTTATAATTAAATTAATCCAGATTTAAAAAACCACCAAAATGTCCTATTTTTTATGATAAGAGATAATTTTTCAATATAGTCAAAAAATAAATTTTAGAAAATTTATTATTCCAAATTAAACTTTATCATTTTAATTAATACATATTTATTCTATTTAACTTTTAATTATGGTGTCAAATGTTTCAATATTTAAATAGTAAAATATATACAATTTTATGTAAATTAGACCATAAATAAATAATCTACAACATTTTAGACTATATCACAGTTATATTATATTTTTAAAAAATTTATTGTTTTTAAATAATTTAATAAAATAGTATTTTGATTAATCAACAGTGTGAATTTTTACACTATTTAATTAATTGATTAATATACAAAGATAACATTGAAAAAATATTTTATTGCATTCCAATTTGGTAACAGTCATCTAGTAATTTTTTTTGATATATTAATTATCCCAAATTATATTTTTTTAGTATGTTCAATCACATTTATTTGTTATATTCATCAATAAAATAAATAATACATCATTATTGTGTAATTATTTAATATACTGGTTTATCCAATAAAAATTAAAAATAATATACTCAAACAAAGATAAATCCTCTCAAATTAAGATAAATACATGTAGTAGAATATATCTTCAGGAAAATAAAACATTATAAATTTTACATTCATTAAAACAAGAATGAGAAAAATTAACATCACTTAAAATAAAGTATTATAAGTATTATAATCTTTTTCATGTGGATAAAAATGGTCAATAATACAAACCTATGATAATTTTGGTCGAGATATACTCATCCAATAAGATTATTTCTAGTTTTTGGGTCATTTAATGGTTATTATCATTTTAATAAAATTAATTTTTTTAATTTCTCATCAATTAAATAATTTAAGCATAAACAATGTATAAGCATTAAAATTAATAAGTTATTTAAGAAAAAAATAATAAACTAATATATTGATTTAAAACATTTTATATTTCAATAGAGTGTTTAAAATAAATTTATCTTTTGTATAACATTATATTCCAAATAATATATATTTATAATTCTAGTAATACATATTTAACATCCCATTAAATAAAATAAATTAAACACTATAATCTCATCCAAGAGGCTTCTAAAGGTTACCATTTCATCCCAATGATGATTTTGCTTGGAAAAAACAATGAATTGATTTTAGGACAGGTGATAGTGAATATTTATAATATAAATTTTACCCATAATTAACTGATTTACCCTTTTATCATATTAAAAAAATTACTGAAGTTAATGTATATAATTCACACAAATAAAATAAATATACTTACATAATTTATACCTACTGATTATAAATATTCAATACATTCTTAAAAATTTAAAATATAGAAGTTTCTGTTATTAATTTAAAATTAATATCTTTGTCAAAATGAGAAATCATGTTTTACAAGTTAAAGCATTGAAAAATATTGCAGTATTTTTATATCTAAATTCAATGTAAAATTAACCCCATTGACCTAAATTATATTAAATGATAAAAATATATTCTATATAAACATTAAAACCATTAAATAATATAATTTAACCATATAAATTATTCCAATGAAAAAATTTGTTTAACACAAAATTTTCTAGATTTTAACTATTCCTCAAAACATGAATGTTAATAGAAAAATATCAAAAATAAATCCAAAGTAAATTGTTATATATTGATTTCAAAGAAGAGGTTTATTTTGTAATATAGAAATTATTAATTTGTTAAAAATTTTATTTAAAAAGGGTTCTCCATTAAAAGGTGATAAAAATACCCTTCAAAAAATTTGTGTTTTTATACATAACATAGGGTTTATTCTTACCCTATGAATAAAATATAGGTTTAATGAATATAAAATATATTTAATTAAATATATATGATATTTATAATATATATTTCATTAATTTCATTTAAAAATTCTAATTCAATTAATTTCTTAATACAAAAAATAAAATTATGTTCTTTACATTTTAATAGTTTATATTTTTCATAAATAATTAGTAGCCAAAGAATCTACCAAAAAATTTATTATGTTAGTTATATTTTTTCCCACCAACATAACAACATTTTTATAATGGTTATTTTATAATGATGGCATCTCATGGTTTTATTGAACTAATTATTTCATGCAATGTAAGCTGTTGAAAAATTATTTAAAAAAATATTTCATAAAAATATATGAGTTTATCATTCTACACCCTTAAACAAAATTTTCCCACTTATTTTGTCCCTTGGATAAAAACAAATAAGGTCACCTTTTCATTATCATATCCTCATTTTCTGACACAGATTCCTTATGTTTTTCTCTCGTCTATAAACATTAACCAAGATAGTGGTCTTGTTTGGTAAAATTTTTCACTAGGATCTATAATCTCTATAGATTATACATCATAAGAACGATATTTATATAATGGTATGACATTAGAGTTTAGAACATGTGAAATATTAGTTATTTACTTTTTAGGAGGGATACATGGAAAACATCATGAACATGAAAGTGAGTCATTAGAAGAACTAATTAATAAAAAAAATTAACTAGGGGTTAACTTTCAATTCATTCTAAATATCACTCATCTCTTACAGGGAGATGTTAATTGAAATATCATGTCACCCTCATCATACTCTTGGTATCTTCATCCATTGTCAGCAAAACATTTTTTTCTGAATATGATATTCTCTTTTATGTTGTTGAATAGATCCAAAATTCCGTACCATTTCATCTATATGATTGTGTCCTAATATATTTCTATCGAAAACATCATCACAAAAAGTTAGAGTTATAAATTTCTTTCCATAGAGGACATCATTAGGATTCATCTATATACTTGAGTGGAATCGATTTTTGTAAAAAAATTATACCAAAGGCAGGTGTTAGCCCATAACCCATTTGAAATACATAGATAAATCTCACAACATGACTTCTAGAGTTTGAAATGTCTTATCAAACTATTCATCTAAATGAGGATGGTATGTAGTGGTATAACATAACTATATATCCAGAAAATGCTGAAGAATTCTCCAAAACATCAAGGTAAACCTTGGATCCCACTCAGATATAAGGGAATGTAGTACTCCATGAAATCATACCAGTTATTTTACATATATCTTGGAAAGATGATGAAGAGATAAGTACTCTCTATCAACAATGAAGCATTTTGACATTGTAAGGTGATCAACTATAAACTATATAGAATTGTTTCCTTTAAATGTTTTGGGAAGTCCGAAGACAAATTACATAGTGATGTTTTCCCATTTCAATTATAGTATGTGTAATGGTTTTAACAATCCCTTAGTCTTATATCTCTTAGTATTATCATGTTGACAAACCAATCACTGAGATACAAATTCAGAAAAATAACTTTTCATTCAATCAAACCATAAATACTTTTTAGGTCCCTGTACTTATTTCTACCTATATGATGTATAGATAATGAGGATGTATGAGCCACATCTAAAATCTCTTTCTTTAATTCTAGAATTTGAGGAATAAAAACATGATTCATGAACTATGATATTAAATCACAATAAATGTTTAATTAAGAAACATTTCTAATCTTCTTTTGTAGCTCCACATATTCCGTCTATGTGTCCTTAATCATCACATGTATATATGGTTAAATATTCATTTGAGAAAGGTAATATTTCTCCCATTCCATTAATATTTCAAGATCCATCCTTTGAAAATCCATAAATATTTGATATTTCATGAACCTAATCATTGATAGGAAAGCATGAGATTTTCAATTCAGAGCGTTTTCCACCTAGTTTTCATTTCGAAGCTGGTAATTTATTGAGAATTTATAATCTTTTGTCAACTCCAACTGTATTCTATGGCCCATATTCAGCTCCTTTTGTGTGAAATAATACATTAAAATAATATGATAAGTATAAATGTCACACCTTTCTCCATTAAAAAATTTCCTCTATATCATTAATAAAAATATTACCACATATAACTTCAACTCATGATTTTGGTATTTTTTATCCTGGAAAAAAAATTTCTAGGATGCATAATCTATCACCATATAATTTTGAATGAGAACACTTCCCACTCCTTACTTGGATGCATCAGTGTAGATCAAAATCCTTTCTATACTACAAGGAAGTGTGAGCACCAGTGTATTGGATTTACTTATTTTTAGATCCCTTATATTCACATTACATTTCTCCATCCACATGAATTTAACTCCTTTCTCAGTCATCTTGGTGAGAGGATTATATCGTCATGATGATACATTCACAAAACCTCCATAATATTCATCCAAACCAAGAATCATTAGGATGTCAATTACTATTTTCAATCTATGCCAACATTCACAACTTATATTTCTTATTAATCAAAAGATATCTCTTATATTGAGATCATGTGAAATAAAAAATTAAACATTATGAAGCAAAATTCACCCATGATAAATTTTTCATAAATCTTCTCCATTCTCACAAACTTCATTAAAATTATCATGTTATCTACATGCTCTTCCTTTATCATTCAATAAACCAAAATATCATCAATAATGACTACAAAAATTGTTTAAGATAATATCTATATACTATATTTATTAGATTTATTAATATATAGGGGGGATTATTATGACCAAAATTTATCTCTATAAATTCATAGTTTTCATACCTTTTACAGAATGTCTACTTTTGTATATTTTACTTATTAAACCTCAATTTATGATATTATGAATGAATATTTATCATGGAAGAGGATTGAGCCCTATGTTTTCGGTCTTATAAGTCTTAAATGTGTGGAAGAGGGTATTTTTTTGTAATAGTTATCTTGTAATATTCTTGACAATCAATGCATATTCTGAATGAACCGTCATTATTCTTAACAAACAGAAGGGGTGAACCCCAAGGAGACACACTAGGATGTTTTATTACCTTTTCAATATTATCTTATATTTTCTTGTTCAATTACTTCCAATCAACTAGGTTTATTTTATAAGGTTTATTTGAAATTTTCACAGCACACTATATGCGTTATATTGAAAACACAACTTCATGATTCGGTGGAAGACCCAAAAATTATTATGGGAAGATATCAAAAAACTATGGTAAAACATGTGTATTATTAATGGTGAGTTTATCCCCAAACATTTATTATAGATAACCTTAATTAATATGAATCAATACAGATAATATTGAAGAAATTTATACCTAAAGGTTATAAACATCCTTGAATTGATAAATGAATATAGATTCATCTAGAATATGAAATGCGATTTCCCTTCCCTGGAAATTTATATGTTTTCCATATACCAAAAACCAATACATTCCAATAATCACATAAAATTCTAAAAAATAATGCATCACAAGATTTTTAGGAATAAATTTTCAAAAAAAAATCAATTGGAGAATAATTATAAAATTTTGATGAGACAGTTGTTCCATTATGAGTTTTCACAGCTATATGAAAATCTAATTACTGAGGTAATATGGTTATACCATTGTAAACTTATTTAGAAATAAAATATTGGGTGGATATAGAATGAAATTAAACATTTTCTACTTTAGATTGGATGGTTAGTTTACTTTTCACCACATCATTTTCTTACTCCAAATCACCGATAGTGATCACATATGGATTGTCTTTATCTTTTCCCTTAAGAGTTTACATATGTTTATCATCATCAATAACCCTTTTATTGGAGAATTGTTTGTAATAATTCCCCATTACCATGTACTTGTATCATTTAAGTGTAAAAGATGATGTCTTTGTAGCTTTCACATCCGAAGTTATATTTTTCACAACATTTCTATATTTAATTGCCCGCTGACATACTCTACAACACATAAAACATTCACAGGTATCATTAAGTAAATCTGATTCCTGATTCATTCCACACATTAATCATAATGGAAAACAAATATTATTTTCAGTGTGGTCTTTATATTTTTCCTTTTAATCAATTTTTATCTTCTTATCAAACCTATTATAATTATGGGTTAATCAAATATCCATATCATCCTTTAGACCACATATAATGATTTCATTGTAGAAATTGAAGTCTATTTTGGATAATGCTATTTAGATTCTTGGTTTCAAGACACTAAAGTATCAATCAATTTTACTCTATAGTTGGATAAAAATTCCAAAAATATAACTTGAACATTAGATGAAATATGCTTCCTATGTACCAAAATATTCATTATCCTTTTTGTTAAGCTTGTGAAACTCCATCACCATATTTGATTAAAATATATGAAGAATGTAATATTTGAAAAATATATTCTTGGAATCATCTCATTCCATATAGTCAATTTCATATATTTTCCTCATATTCATGAGAAGGGTCAACCATTGATCAACTTCTACATCCAAATGATATATAGCTAAAATGTATTTATCATGTTTTAAATATTAGAGAACTGAAAATAAATTTTTAGTGGTATTAATCCACTGTTCAGTCACTAGTAGATCAGAAGACCCGTTGATAGATGGTAGATGCTGCCTCATAATGTACTTAATAGATTTTTGTTCCATCCATTGTTGTTTGGAAATATTGCATGATTCATAGCTTCAGAATTTTTTTTGATAATGTACACTAGATTTTTTACACCATATCCCATAACATTTAGTTATTCTAGAGGGAAAGAATTACATTTCCCCTCACAATTAGCATTAATGCAGTTCATTCTGGTTCATGCCATTGACTAAATCTAAGAAGAATTTTTTGATAAACTCTAATAAAAATGGGATAACCACATAATCAAGTATAATGTTTCAATTTTGGAATCATTAGGTTTTATCGTATGTTTTTAATAATCATTTATGAAACACTATGATTTAAACATATTCTTAAAAATATCATTAGTGTTTATACTATGGTTTTGTCACCCTAGTTTCCAAATGTTAACTATAACATTTCTCTAATACTGAATATAATAGCCCATATATTACGTACATATATTGTACTAAAAAATTAAATAATATTCATTAAAAACATAGAAAAACCATAATGTGACCATACATGTTTACTGCCTTTATAAAATTGGAAATATAAACAAATAGATCATAATACGTCTATATTGTCTCCCACTTATTTCTTCATAACTATACCTCATTTCAACGTATCTTATTTAATACCCATGTTCATGAAATGAGGAAAAGAATAATAATACGGGATGGACATAGATTCTTAGTATGGGTAAACAAGGAAGATATCAATCATATCATAATAATAAGACATAAGAAAGTACTATTTTAAAATGATACC
Organism: Viscum album; assembly: GCA_963277665.1. Classification (NCBI taxonomy): domain Eukaryota; kingdom Viridiplantae; phylum Streptophyta; class Magnoliopsida; order Santalales; family Viscaceae; genus Viscum; species Viscum album. Next base: position 1,288,961,747 of record OY728138.1, on the reverse strand, counting down.
CTAAATATGAATGATCGTGTTATCCTGACATGGGATAAATCATAAATCGTCATAAAAATCAATAAACATAATCCCAAAAGTTATAACATAAGACATGGAATTTTTTTGAATATACAAAATCATAGAAAATCATTTAATATTAGTACATTCTCATTTCCAAGACCATCATATTGGAAAAATTCAATTACTAATCTGTCCTCACTCCTCATTCCACTATTGTATTACTGAACAGAGATCATTTCCCATTACATTAATGTATATCTCATGATGTATAAATAATCACCAAATTCATTATAGTTATATATATGTTTCACACATATCATAATTAAATCATTCTAATGTATGCCACAAAAACAAAATTCATTAATCATTAACCACGGAATAAAATGGGTTTTTTTAAACATCATTCCACTATAAAATAATCCATGTAAAAAATGGATTTCATATATTGAATTCCACCATAAACACAATAAATATACAAAAAAATAGGGATAGTATACTTAAAATATAACATGATTTATAAATTCAATAATATATGGAAAGTAATTTTGATAGAACACTAGAGATTAATTCTTGAGAAAAATATCGTTTCTTTTTCAAAAATATATTGTTTTCTCAAAATTCCAAAAAAATTTAAATGAATTGAATTTATTTTAAAATATAATTAAAATATAATATATAAATATTCATGTAAATAAAGTTTTATGAAAATTAAAAAATTCATTTGTGCCGGATAAGTTAAAATAAACCATTTTTCTCATACTTTTTTGGAAAGTCAAAAAGTACCTTGTACCAAAAAGGACAAAATATTATGTTCATAATGTTAAATAAAAATTCACCAATGGATAAAATTTACATTAAACAATTTTATAGTGATATAATGATTATTTTTAAACACATATTTAAAAACCATGAAAATGGATGATAAATATACCCCAATATATAATTACATAAAATCAATATCGGATAATAACGAGATTTCAACATTATCCATTACCATAGGTCTAATATCCTATGTATGTATCCAAAACCAATTTATGATGATTAAAATAATTTAATTTACTTATTCTATAATCATAGTCATTTTTCAGATATCATATATGATCATATTATCTTTTTTGTCAGTAATATTTCATTATTACTCGTTATTCCGATAATAATGGCTTGGTTTTCTTATGCATGTTTTGTCAAATAAGTTGTGGTTCTCTTTCGTAGTTCATAGTAATATCATTGAAAAATAATATTAACATAATATATACCATATTTAATCATTATATACATTTATATAATCAATATTAAATCGATATCATGGAGAATGAATTGCATTACATCGCATCGCGGAGATGGTAGGATGTAGGTACACACGAGTGATGAAATCATTTCAATAATTGTGAATTGGTATGGATAATGATGGAATAAATGTTTTTTTTAATACGGATAATGTTATAATAATTACATATAGTCATTATTTCCATCATAATAGTCATCAAAGTAGGTGGTGGTGGAAAACAAATTACACCATAGTGTGGAGATAGTAAGTCGTACGTACACACGCGTGGTGATTTTGTTTTTCATAGGGTGGATAGATGGTGTATTATAATTGTTAAATAATCTTAATTTCATCTGAATATAATATTTATACTAGATTTATTACTTTAAAACTGATTCAACACATGAAATGTAAGTAGAAGAATAAATAATTTCGAAAAATTGGTAGATGAGATTTCCTCTTTTTTGATAATCTCCCTCTGGATCTCTTCCTAAAGCACTGGAGTCGGTCAACAGAGAAGGATAAAACCAATAAAATTTCAAAATGTTATTTTTAAGGGATATGGTATTGGGATGGATATAAATGATGGTTAAAAATGAGTTGATGAATTAATGGAGGATGATTGCTTTTAAAACTGAGGTGAGGGGTACTTATGGAATATCCATAAAAAATAATCAATAATTAAATCAAAACATATCCAAAAATAACAAATATTTTATAATTTTGATAATTAGATGAGATACGTTTGTAATCTCATCAATCGATAAATTTTATAGATGATTTTTATCAATTTATATTATATAATTTTAATTAACACATAGTTATTCAATTTATTTTTTAACTACGATACCAAATATTTCAAGATTAAACAAGAGATATATTTACATAAATTATTTAAATTATTCCATTAATATTTAATTAATAACATATAACACTTTGAACTAATTATTATATATTTTAAAATAATGTTTTAGAATTTTTAAATAATTTTATGAAAAAATTATTTTGATAAATAATATATAGTGTCAATTTTTACACTATTCAATTCATTGATTAAAATAACAAGTTATCATTGAATAAAAAAATTTATTATATTATTAAGTGGTCTAGGTAATCTATAAAACAGTTTTGATACATTAATTATCCAAAAATATATATATATATTAGTATTTTTATTCACATTTATACGTTATCTCCATTAATAAAATAACTACTACATCAATTTTGTGTAATTTTATTATATACATATTTGTCTAATAAAAATTAAAAATAAAATAACAATATGAAGATAAATCATATTTATTTAATATTACTACCTTTATTCAAATACATATTTGGGAAATCCATCACTAAAAAATGTTATATTTATTAAAACATGATTATGACCACATAAATAACACTTTAAATAAAATATTAAAATTTTTATAATCAATTACATATTACTCAAAATGGTCAATAACAAGACATGTGGATGATTGTGTTATATATATACTCGACCAATAATTTTTTTTTAAAGTTTTATAGTCTTTTAATGGTTGATAAAATGTTAATAAAAAATAATTTATTAATTTCTCATCAATTAAATAATTTATGCATTATCAATGTATAAGCCTATAAGGTTATTATTTAATTCATAAAAATAAAAACTAACTTACCATGATAAAAACACACTTTATAATTAAATATATTATTTTTATAATAATTTTTCTTTTGTATAGAATTATTTTGAAAATTATATAGTTATTAAAATTTGAGTAAGACATATTTGTGTTTTCTTTAAAAAATTAATTAAATGTCCTATTCTCATCCATGATTCTTTTAAAATATACCATTTCACCCCAATGATGACTTAATATTAATGACACTCATAAAATGATTTTAAGTCAACTTTTTGGGTAAATTAAAAATATTTCTTTAACCTAAATTATCTGATTAACCCATTTACCGTGCTAATAAAAATTATTGAAGTATCTATTTATAATAACAAAAAACAAGTGAATGATAATTAAATAATTTTGAAATAATGATGAAAAATATGGAATCAATTTTTCTATATTCTATACACATAATTTTATGTTATTAATTTAAATTCAATCTCATTTTCAAAATGAGAAAATGAGTTTTAGATTTCAAAATATTCAGAAGATTGAAATGTTTTTTTAATTAAATGAAATGTAAAATTAATTTCCCTGCAAAACTTATAAAAAAAGATGATTATATTTTCTATTTATTCTTTGAAACCATTAAATAATATTATTTAATAGTATTAATTATTCTGATGAAAAAATTTGTTTCGACATAAAATTTAGTATATTTTTACTATTAATCAAAACATGAACATCATCAAAAAATATCAAAAATTCATTAAATGAAAATTTTTATATCTGTATTCCAAATAACATGTTTATTTTGTCAGATAAAAAATTTTAATGTTTGAAAATTTTAATTTAAAAAGGGTTTTCCATTAAAGGTGGTAAAATTACCATATAAAAATATAAGTTTTTATAAATAAAAAGGTTATATTCATACCCTAGTACAATAATATATATTGTATGATTACGAAATATATTTTATTAAATATAAAATATATATATATATAAGACATGAATATTTAATTAAATTCATTTACTAATTATAATTCACATGATTTATTAATACAAAAATACAATTTTTTCTTTTATATTGAATTGGTATAAATTTTCTATAAATTTTTGGTAGAAAATTAATTCACCCTAAGTGTTAATATGTTAGTTAAATTTATTCCCCATAACTTAATGGCTAGCTTATAACTGTCGTTTTATAACAAGGGTGTCTCGCAGTTTGATTAAATTTTTTATTACGTGCAATGAAAGATATTGAAGAACTAAAATTATTTAATAAAAATATTTCATAAAAACATTCGCATGATAGACTCATGTCACATGTTATTCAAATAATCACCAATATCATCAATTTGGAGATTCTTTTGATCAAAGGGACCACTTTCATCAAATCTAACATGAGTGTAATCTTTGAAAATCCTTATGATTTATTTGAAAATTCTATAAGATTTAGAAATTGTTGTGCATATAAACAATAATCATTTATCAACCTTTGGATCAAAAATTTCAAGGATATTCATGGTGTTTAAGATATGAACCATTCATCTAAAAAATTAATGTATTCAAAATTTTGTTTTCTAATGATAAATAACTAATTATGTGTTTTCTTTATGATAAGTCTTATTAAAACTCTATTTATGATATACCATCTCATGTTAATATATTTAGTAAAAAATGAGTTTAAATTACATAGTCTATTGTATTTTTTCTATAAATTTAATTCCAAGTAATATTAATCTATTAAAAAACCATTTTATTGTGGTTTCATATGATAATAAACTTTTTATTCAATACCAGGTTATAATTAAATAATTATATTTATTGTTTTCAAATTCTCCTCTATGTGAACTTCCCAAAAAATGGGGAATATTTTTCATTATAAAATATATTTTATAAATATATATAAAATATATATTCTTGTTTATTTAGAAATAAAATTTGAGACCATTTAAAGGTAGATAAACCATCAACCAACACATAAATAAAATATTTTCCCCCAATCCTTGCAGTTTTATGTGGTCCAAAAAATTCCATGTAGATTAGTTCCATATATCAATAAGTATCAAACTTTTTGAATTTTTTAAAATACGAATTTTGTCTGTTAATCATTTTACATGAATAAAATATCTAATTTTGGTCAATAATTAATTGATTAATATCAGAAATCATATTTTTTAGACAAATTCCTCAAGGAATAAATATTAAAATTTCCAATTCCTCTATCCCAATCCATGATTAATTTATTTTAGCATTCACACATTTTATATTTTTTTTCACGTGTAATGAATTTCTAATGTGTATACATTTTTAAATATAGGTACATAAAATTTATGTATTCCATAATTTAAAATATAACAATGATTAATTTAAATGTATACATATTTACTATACTCATAATGTTGAGGAATAAAAATCTTATGATGCTTTAATTCTTATTGATAAATGACATTATTAATGAGGATTGTGTTTGTATTTAATAAAATTAGACACTAATAATTTTTCCTTCTTCATTATCTTTTAGTTAGGCATATAACCCCTAAATCAGTGATAATGAGTGTAAATTAGAAATGTCCCCATTCATATACCTCAAAAATCTAGTCTTCATGTATACATTCATATATTTTCTTATATTGGTTTTTTTTAAAAATTATTCAATTAATATGTTTTTTGGATACATTTATTCCTTTCATCCATGTATAATAGTAAATTAAATATTTTGGAATCCAATTCTATTTGTAATGGGATGAACTATAATCCGCAACAATAGACAAATTTTTATAAACATAAATATTCTTAATTCCAAATAATTTATAAGTTCTTATGAAACCATCAACATCATAGAGTACAATTATTAAAAAAATAAAAAAATGATAACATTCTTTATGTTATATTATCAACTCCATGCACAAAATAAAATCAATAAAACTACAGAACCTCTATTTTACTATATTTTATAAGATTGAATTTGTTTACTTTATTATTTAGAAATAGTTTTTATGTCATTATCCACATCAATGAAGACACTTGTACGGTTTTCTAGAGATTCATCCTGATCAAGTAATTCCATCCAATGTTGAGAATTTTTATCATGTGAAAAAGTGGGCTAGAGCCTAGAAAAGTCAAGGAGGCCTAATGTAGCGCAAAACCAAGGCATCATCATGAACCAAGATATCACTCTCAGGGGGAGGGAGGTAGTGTAAATAAAAAAATAGAACGATTGGTAGGCATAGCCTGTGATTATAGAAATCTTGTGACATTGTTTCCTTCTATCCACATATGGTTGAGAATAATATTATTAAGAAGAAGATGTCTACAATTGAAAAATATGTATGTGAAAACCTAGGGATAACTAACCACACATTGAATGAATATAGTAGAACCATGTAATGAGTTTCCACTTGATGGAGAGAAAATCTTTTGTAATAACATAATTTTAATCACTTGAGCATCATAGATGCCTCAATCATGAGATAGTCACTTGACCCTAACCAGAAGTTGAATGAAAAACCACATACCCTTGCTAATCATAGAAACCACACCCACACCTAATAATTCCATTAATTCATGAACTATCGACTTTAAATTTAACTATGGATGTAGGGGTGTTCTAGAAAACCCCAATATTGAGAGACATCGCCATTGGAGGTGCAAGGTGGATGCTTCATGTTAGCCATAAGCCTCTATAGTGAAGGCTATTCAACACCCAATTGGGGAATCGGTGCAAGATCTATTGCAAGAACTGTCACCCTATAAGTCATGGTCATGCAAAGATAGTGAGTCCATCTTGATGGTTTGAATTACATGCATTCCACAAAACCCAGCAACCCATCTTATGCAGAAGAATCTATGACCTCTGTTCGTACTAGCTGTTCGTCGACCCAAGGAACCATGAATTAAAAATGTCATCCTCTGAAAGCCCCTGAACCTCCCTCCCCATTACATCACTAATGATTTTATATATAGAGTGGGCCTGGTCTCTCTTGAAGAATAGATGAGTGGTTGATTCAACCATAGTTCACTTACAAAAATATAATTTAGAAACAATATAAACCCCTTTATTTCTTATATATTTATCCATTGGGAGATAACAATTGCAATGGTTTCAGTTAATAAATATCATTTTTTTTCTGGAATTTCATTGCACTATAAGGTCCCTCCCAATGTATTCTGACCATCAGTCAATTGTAAATCTCCACAATAATACATAGCTGATATGTAGTCTAATTGATAGTATGTTAAAACTAATAGATCGTGTTCATTAGTAGAAATGATATAGTGAAATAAATCGTGCAGTATGGGGTTTAAAACTGCTTAGATGAAGGAAGGGTAAGAGGTGGCCTGCGTGAATGAAGGGCCATGAGCTGAGAAATCTCGAAAGCCAAGGAAGCTCATACATAAGATATCACTCTAAAAATTGATCATCCCTCTTGAATAATCCACCTTGAATACTATTGAAAATTAAGGATATTCCATTAAGTAACATCACATAATTTGAAAAAAATATACCTACAACATCGAACAGATAGCCGTATTTATTTTTAGAGAAATTTACCCATTAGGAACACCCCTCCAAGAAATCCCAGACCATTTTTTCCTTCATTCAGAACATATAATTTGAGATTACCATGAGGTTGATTCCACCAACCACAAAACCATGAGGCAATCAGTCTCATTAGGCCCAATGATGTCTTATGTTTGCTTGGGCATCCCAATTAATGTTAACAGTGAGTTTTTATATATTATGAATAACAGTTTTTGGGGAAATAGTGGTCAATAAGAAATTAATGTGGATAGAGGTAAGAAAATTGTAGACTATGGAGATTCTTCCACCAAATAAAAGTAATCAGTTCTTCTAATTGAGGATGTGTGAAAGGATTTTATAGAAAATTCCATCAAAATGATGAATTTTAATATTACCCGATGAAATTGGTGCTCCCAGGTAAACTGTGGTGATTTTGTTTGTGGAATATCTATTTATATTTCAATACTTTTACTTATTGTTATTGATCATTGTTTTGAGATTTAATAACCACTCTTCCCACAATTGATGACCTGTCCGCTATAGTTAACTTATACATCAATAATTTGATGTATTTCCTAGATGTTACTATTAATCCCATTGGCAAATATAATAAGGTCATCAGAAAAGAAAACTTGGGTGATACCAAAAAAATTGGGCTTTCACCAGAATTTCCAAAAACGCCCATCAAGTAATTAATTAGTTTATTTACAATGTCCACAATAAGTTGAAATGGTTTTATCAATTTATTGTTTTTAAATATAAAATTTTATTATATATGAGCACATTATCAGTTTAAATAGTTTCATTTTTTCAAATATTTTTATTATTTTTATTTATTGAATGATATTTATTTCTATTAAGAAACTATATTAGTTTATTTTCACAATATAGTAGTTTTCTATTAACATTCATATTCAGATAGAATAGAAAAAAATTACTATAGATCTTCTAATTGATTGTAAAAAAATTTGTGGTATTTTTTTTGAATGTTGAAATTATAAATAATGGAATGAATCATCATTATAGTCTATATATTCACTCAATGTGCCTTTCATATTCCTTTTCCATACTTATTGAAAATTAGATGTTTATTGAAACTTTTTCTTATATTTATTCTTTTCATTAAGTTGTTGAAAATAAATTTTGAATTTCAAAATTTCTTTTACATTAATAACATTTAAATTCAATTAAACTAGCATCAACATTCTTGAACATATTAAATGATTTATAAAATATTATATTTCCCATATGAACTATTAAAATTATTAGAATTTTTGGAAAGATTATCACATGAATTAAACAAGCTATAATATCATTTATTAGATGAATTTTATAATAATATAACATTATCCTTTTTCTCAAAATTTTATTTAGGTAATTTAGTGAAATTTTTTCATTCGTGATCATCTAATGAGATTTTTAACTAGTATTTAAATTTAACATCACGTATCATAAGGGTTCTAATAATATATTTAATATTCAAATCCTTAATATGAGTGGACTATCTAATATCTTTGTTAATTCCATTACATTTCAAATTGAGGACACTAAGAACATTTAGAACATAATCAGGATCCAAAACAATTGTTCCTAAATTAGTAACATTATTCAAAATCTCTATGATATGTGCACTCACATATGTGTTATTTTCTCCCCTAATTATTCATAAGGCTGCAAACTTAATGTTAAAGTGTTACCGATGTGAATTCAAACATTGTTTATTCCATTATGAGCATGAACTATAGTCCCCCATATATCATAATATTTAACACATTGAAGTAATCTATTAAATTCACTAGTAACTTATCCAAAAAAATGATATAATTCGCAAATTTTGAATTTAGATCATATTTAGTCTCTTTTTTATACAATATTTTTGGGATCTCTCAGATGTTTATTTTTTGGTTTAATATCACTCATATAGAATTATAAATTGGTATTCATCTAGTATAAATAAATTATAGATTTCCATTATTTAGATATATAAAAATTAGAAAAAAAATATATCATAATGGACATTGTTTCTCTCATATGAACTGTGGTTTCCAATAGACATTTATCTTTGAATAGAAGTTGGTGAATGTTCAGAACATGAAATTAATTTTTTTTTTAAAATTTTATCCCAAATTTATTGTATTATAACTCAAGAGGGGGGGAAGGGGGGTTGAGTTACAATAATATATAACAATTAAAAAATTCCCCCTAAATACTTTTATGATTTTCTCTTCCCTTTTAATTATTTAATACATTTTAAATACAAAAAAAATAGAGTTGGATGCATGAAATGTTTATAGTCGATTGAATCATAATAAACCCCACTAGTGACCTCTAAAAACACACAATAAGATATTAATTTTTTTTATTCTAGTAATTTTCCTAGTGGCTTTATAAAATCTTAAATATTGTTCAATAGATCAATTTTCATTTTATGAGATCTACCTTTATATGACTAAATAGTAGTCTACCTACCAAATTTAGTAAAAAGAGTTTCAAAATTAAAAAATAATGAATAAAATATGGGAGAAGAAGTTTAGTTGTAGTTAATTATTGGAGGAAAATTAATCAATATTATATAATGAAATCATATAGAGATTAGAATATTAATCCAGTGATTACCTCTACAATGATCTCATGTTATAGAAAAATAATTCATATTAGGACAGTTCTCCACGTAAAGATTCATGTATTTTGTGATGATAAGAGTGTGTATGTTCTATAATAAAGGAAACGAATTTCATTATGTTAAGAAACACACAATTTCAATTAGTTCAAAATAGTTTTATTAATAGATGAGTCTTAGTTATGTCCTAAAAATATATTTAATTCATGTGAAAATTGTATATCACATAAAGAAAACTAATTTCTATCTAGACATCCCACATTAATCTCCTTTGGAATCTATAATAATTTGAACACTATAGAACTTGGTCCAAACTATAATAAAAAACTTCCTTGGAATCAGTAATATCATTAAGCATGGTCAAGCATCAATTAATTAAAATAAATAATTCTCCTAAAATCTCACAAAAACCGATTTCATCATAAAAATATTTACTTCCAAATATTTGAATTATTTTTATGAAAGGTTAAACATCTTCATAGGGTTCAATTATCCTTTATAGGGTATAATAAAATTCATAGAATTTGTTTCTGTAAAATTCATCATAGTATAGTACATATGAAAAGGTTCCAAACATAGTTAATTATCTCATGAAAATATCATAGGGTACATTCAACATAGGGTACAATTAATATGGTTCAACAGCCATTATATGGTAAACCTAATATTTACAGGGTATAATAATTTACTGAATTTCAAACTTCTTGTAAAAATTATACATCTTCAAATAGTATAAGAAACATAACAAGGTAAACAACCATCTTTATAGGGATTTTATCCATTCCAAAATTCTAAATGTCTTTAATCTATAAAGTAAATTATTGTAAATATAGAGTACACTACTATACCTTTTTGTGCATATGAAGTAACTTATTTTGTTATAATACTTTTTAAAAAAATTAAAATCAAAAACTCAATCAAATTGAATACTAACATAAATATATAAAAACAATTTTCAAAAATATTAATATATATATTGAAAAAAAGTAATATAAACTCATTAGAAGACAAGCCTGTGATTTTTTTTAGAATAAAAAACATGGATTAAAATATAATAAATTTTATCAAATTTAGTTTTTCCAAAATATTATTTCTATATTACCCCATCCCAAGTGGAACCAATGATCCATTATTAACCTTGTGGTTGATTCATTTTTGTTACCTTGTCCACCTATATTTGGTTAATTATAGTGAGTCATCCACCCTTAGGGACTTGGTGGTTCATCACCCACATTATGATGTGATTTTAGTGATGAATCATCTACCTAAATGTTTCATTAGTGATATATCTTCCACTTTAAAATTATATTTTTTGGTATATAATCCACATAGATTTCTTTTCCCGTATCCACATAAGGACAATTATTGATGGTATATTATAAACCTAAGGAATTCATATTAGTGGTTTATTTTCCATTAATGTACTATTATGTTGATGGTGTAGAATACAAGAGACATTTATATTAGTGGTATGTATTCCACCCAAGAATGGGCTGTTGTTCCATATATCTCACCCATGTTGGGTGATTCCCCATTCACCATGATATTTCATTGTCTCCATGGGTGTTTTTTAAGAACCTGAATCTTCTTTTTAGGAATGGATCCTATTTTTTGGTGTTTTGAGAAAAAGAGGAGTTTCTGAAAATTTAATGAGTACCCGCCCTATAAGGCCTCATCCATAAACATTAAATAATCTCAAATTAATATAATAATTCACATTGAGTATATTTTTAGGTTTAGTTTTTTATAGAATAAAGTTATAACTATTACATTACACCTCAAAAATAACAAAGTAGACCCTCCTAATCTATCTAAAATGTTCACAATTATAAAATTACTCAAATAAAAAAATAATTCTTTTCTTGATATAGATATTCTTGAATTATTACATTCACATAACCTTCCTTATACCCTGGGAAAAACATTTCCAAAACCTAGGATGAGCATAAAAATCATAGTAAGTGTTATAAAACTAGGGAAGAAAACATTATTCCATCAATACATATAAATCAATTAAATCATACTTTTAAATATTTAACATACCACACAAAATCCTATGATTTTTGAATAACACATGGAAATAATAAATCCTAAAAGTTAACTTGTAGAATCCATAACATACTTACATTGAAGCTTTCACCGCTACACAAGGAGTTATGTTGGAACAAAAATCACAATATATTCCCTAAATCACTTAATATAAACATTAAAGTTTACCTCTTTCATGTAACCCAATGCATTAGAGGTATATCTCAGGCTCACCCGGCCTAGGTTTTCAAAGGAATCACCCATATATGTAAAAAATTCAAAATAACCCTATAATATTAATAACATATAAAACAAGAATAACATAAATATAACATTTCCATAATCAAATTACTATATAACATTTCCAGATATTGAAATAGTCAATTCATTTCCAAAAACCTTTAATACATTTAATAAAGATATTTTTGATTCAATGTGTCCCATACCAATTTGAAAAATTAAAGAGAATTAAACATTTAAATCATTGATGTCCATATTGATAAATCCTTACAACCATTTTGAATAAACTGACATTAGTGAGAATGATTTGTTATATAAAATTATTAAAATATTTAAAAAAATGTTTTAGTTGAAGAGACCCTTTCTACTTGAGAAAATACATGAAATAAAATAATAAAATAATAAAATTAAACAAAACCTATAATATAATGGGAATAAGGAGATTCATGATATAATATTTTGAAGGGTATTATATACACATTATTGGATAATAAAGGTGAATAGTATCAATATATGACTAAATGAATAGAGATTGAGACACAGTCCCTTATGAAAATTCGACAGCCTAACAACGTCAAATTAAAATTACGAAAATGAGATGATGGAAGAGAAAAGGGTCTCACATCACTTGAACATAAAATGTACAGAAATAAGAATATATAATGACATATCTGAACATAAGAAAATGGAAATTAAATAACATAACATAAATCAGTCTTTGACGAAATGAGGAAGCTGAAAGGTTCCCTTACAAAGATCATTTTGTTATTAAAATAGATAAATTTTGTGTATTCACTATAAGTATCCATACATAATTAATATATACAAGATATGAAATAAAAATTTCTTTTATAAATTATCATATCATGACAAAATTTAAAAGTATAATATTACCCCAGTGAATAGAAATTGGGTTAAGAAGGTCCCTTACAACAAGTCTGACGTGACTTGTTCGTTCTTTAATCACCTAAATAATAAACTAATGTTAAGTTTTACTTACATTAGAACATTTTCTTCAAGTATATTATTACTTTAATATCACTTATTACCATTTTATAATAATTAAATTATATTTTATGTTAATAACCATTATTTTGTCGATATTTGTACTTCATTCAAAATGAATTTGTTTAAATTACAAATTGTCCATGTGGCCAAAATTCCATTATCTGTAGAATGATATTCATGATTTAAGTGTTATATATATCATATATATCTAGTATATATATATACATATATATATATTAATTTATTTATAATAGTATATAACATTTGGAGATAAGAAATGAAATGAACCGTTCATTGAGATGATAAGTTGTACGTACGTATGAATTCTACATTCATTTCTATTTCATATTTAATGGAATGAAAACACAATTATTTATAGTTATATTATAATTATATTACAAACTCATATATATAATCTCATTAATTTTATCCTTTATACGATCCACATATGCGATGAATGAGTCATATCACCTTGAGGGTTTCGTTGTCTGCACTTTCTCAAATGAAATTATCATATTTACCCATTATGGAAACCATAAAGGTATGCTATAAATGATAAATACAAAATCATAGAGAAAATATAATTATAATTTATATCACCTATAAATATAGTTCTATCTTAATTACACATATATGAGGTGGTAGGAGTTAATCGAACAATCATCGTTTCGTGAGGTAGTAGATCGTCGTCCACAGAAACAATATGCTCGTATCCATTAGATGGTTGTGTGTGGAAGTGTAGTTAAAATAATTCTCATAATAAAATACTTGTGTATTTAGGATATTATTTTTTTATAAAATAATGTAATAATAATTTTTAGTGGGTAAGAGAAGAAAAATAAAAGAAAATAACTTGAGATAAAATACTGCCATTAAATTGGGTAATTCCCTTCGGTTTGAACCAAAATGCTTTCTTGAAGTGCCTTATGACTATGTTAAGGCTTTGAGGTTGAATGGAGTTATGTTGGTTGCTTATCTGGGTAGAGTTTGAACAAATAAAGGGGAACTGAGAGGTGTGAGTTAGGGATAGAGGTGATGAATGTTTATAAATGCGAGGAGGGACTCTTTAGGATTGTTTGAAAATATCATTTTGTTATAAAATGTATTTAGATTTAAAAAGGTCCCCAACTCATTTATTTCAAAGATATGGTGACTTATATTTGAACTATTCTCAAATAATAGGTTTTAAACAAATTTATTTTTTAATTTGTATCTGTATCACTTAGCATTAACCCTTAGTTACCAAATTTATCTTTTACCATGTCTTCTTGTATATTAATAAAATATTGTTAGTATATTTTTAATAAACTAAAAACTGACCTAAAAGTGGCTCATTAATTAAATAATCAACCTTATCTATGAAATTTGGCCAAATATTGGATTTTTAGGATTATTATATCAATTAATAAATAATAATTGATTTCAAAACTCTTTTATGTCAATTTTAATACTATTCATATCATGACTTTTTAAAATATAAAAAAACTGGATTCATTCGAAAAACAATAATTAATTTAAATATAACTAGTCATAGTTATCTCTAAAATTTCTTGGATTTCATCATAAGTATCAAAATAATTTTATTATAATATATAAAATCTCATTTATTTAAAACATTTATTAATGAGGTAATCATTACATTATCATTGTGCCATAAATAAATTTATTTATATGTTGTCTCTAATTTATAAATAAAATACCAGGATGTAGTAAATAATTTTATCTTTATAAATAATATTTGTAGAAGAAAATAACCCTTATATAACCCATAAAAAATTACTAAGAGATATATGTTTATATTACATTTTCCATAACATTAAATTAATTTTTTTAAAGTGTCATTTTCACTTACATGTGGCTCCATAGGGTTCAAAAATTGACCCAAGGATTCCCATTTTTAGACATATATCATCCAATAAAATAAATACACGTTTTAGTGTAATTTAATAACATTATAATATTATTTTTTACCCTTATTTACCTGATTTTCCCTTTAACCATGGTAAACAAAATATTTACTGATGTTACTATTCAGAGCATCAAAAATAAATGTTTCCTATTTATATAATTTTTAAATATTGATTCCAAATATGGAATCCCATTTTACAAATTTAAAACACATAATTTGTAGAAATTAATATAAAATTTAATCCAGTTGTCAAAACCACAAAGCGTGTTTTTAAGAAATAATAAATTTTAAAATATTGACACTTGTGTATATTCAATTTCAATGTGAAATTATTTAAAATGGTCAAAATTATGTTAAATGGTAAAAATATAATCTAATTAAAAATTAAAAACAACAAAAATGATAATCTTTCTTTATAAATAAATTATATTAAAAAGAATTTTTCAATTAAAATGCATTATTTTTCACTATTCATTAAAAAAATCTTTATCAGAAAAATTCCAAAATTTTACCAAAAGTCAATTTTGATGTATAAATTCTAAAAAATAATTTTATTTCATAATATAAAACATATATAACTAAAATAAAAGCTATATTTAAAAAGGTTTCTCCATCAAAAGATGATAAATATTTATTTTCAAGAATATACGAGTATATATTCTTAAAATTAGATTTATTCACATTTTAAACCTCTAGATTTTTTTGTATAGATGTAAATACATTTGACAAACATGTGTAATCATATTTTAGTTATTTTTTTCATTCACACAAATATAATGACTATGTGTTAACTATAATTTGAATAATAATAATATTATATTATTTTTTGGTATAACTCGACGTTGTGTGCAACGTAAGATTTCAAAGAAACCCACTGTTGCGTATCGGGTACGAAATCAAGAATTGAATCCCCTTTAAAGTAAAATTAATATTTAATTCACAAATTTTAATGAATATGAAAATGTCATCTATTTTATTTACGTGGGATGTTTCAACCATCCCCCCTTTTTAGAGCTTTGTCGCTGCAATTCTATTCACTTATTAAATAAGTTTCCGTATTTATCTCCCATAGAATTTTTCTATTTCTATGTTTCCTCTCCGACCATATGGTTTTTTTTTTCAAAAAAAACCTTAATCTGATGAATTTCCTTATTATGAAACACATGCTCTCTTCGGTCAAGAATCTGGACTGGTAGTTCCTCATAAGAAAGATTCTCTTCTAACTAAACTACCTCTTTACTCAAAACATGAGATGGATCTAGCATATACATTTTAAACATTGAAACAAGAAAAACATTGTGTAACTAGAATAAACATGGGGGTAAAGCCACCCTATACGAAATTGATCCAAATTTCTCCAGGATTTTATAAGATCCAATAAACCTCAAACTAATATTTCCCGTCCTACCAAAATGCATCACATTTCCCAAAGAGAAACTTTGAGAAAGACATGATCACCTACCTCATCAAAAATATTCTTCCATGGTTTATTCACATATCTTTTATGCCTACTATGAGTTGTTCTCATGGTCTTTTGAATAAACTAAACTTTTTTCTGCCATCTCATCTACCTATTCTTGTCCCATTAGTTTCTATTCACTATCTTCATCCCAAAATGATGAAGTTCAACACCGCTTTCCATATAATTCCCTAATTGGAGACATTTGTATACTGATGTGAAAACTTTTATTAAATGAAAATTCAGCCTACAAAATATGTTGGTCTCATCTTCCCTGTTAATCCATTGAACAAGCATGTAGCATGTATTTCAAAGTCTGAATTATTCGTTCTGACTAACCATCTGATTGAGGATGAAAATATATAACAATATTTAACTCAGTACCCAACATCTTCTAGATCCCTTCCAAAATGTTTGAAGTAAACATAGGATCATGATCAGATACAATAGATAGGGAAACACCACGCAACCTAGATATCTATTTAACATATAACTGAGAAAGTTGATCTAGAGGAAAAGTATCTCAAATAGGAAGGAAATGAGAATATTTAGTAAATTAATCAACAATAAACTAGATTGAATTATTACCTCGAGATGTCTTTGGTAATCTCATAATGAAGGCCTTGGAAATATTTTCCCATTTCCACTCTGGCACTGGTATAGGATGAAGCATCCCTTTCAGTAACAGTCACTCTTCTTTAACCATTTATCAAGTCAAACACTTCACGGTAAACTCATCAATATATCTATTCATTCAATACCACCAATAATACTCCTGAAAATCTCTGCACATCTTATTACTTACAGGATGAACTAAAAATAGTGAACTATGAACTTCACATAACAACTCTTTCATTAACTAAGAATCACAACAAACACATAATCGCTTCCCAAATCTCATTATAAAGTCATTATCAATGTTAAAATCATGCAACTTACCCTTTTGAATTTCTCCAACTCACTGTCTTCCTTCCATGCTTGCATTATTTTTTCTGATAGATAAGATTCCACTGACACCTGAAAAAAAAACAGAGGAATTTCCTTCACCAATAACTTCTATGGTAAGGATCATAAAATCATTAATCAAAGGATCTTGTTCCAAACGTAACATGGTTAATACAGCATTACATTTCTGACTCAAAGCATAAGACACATAATTGTCTTCTCATAAATGGTAATGAATCATGAAATCATGTTCCTTGATTAATTCTATTCATCTCTGATGTCTCTTGTTAAATTAATTCTGTGTAAATATACACATTAATATTTAGTTTTCTGTATATATTTAACATTTTACTCTATACAGATGATGCATCAAAATTTTATTGAAACAAAAACAGTAGCTAATTCCAACTCATGTGTAGGGTAATTTAACTCATGAGGTTTCAACTTACATGAATCATAAGCAATTACCTGATCATTATGCATTAGGACACAACTGAGTCCTTTGAACAAAGCAACATTGTAGATAAAAAAAGTCACTATTTCTGAAATGTAATTCCTAAACTAGATCATTCACCAATATTCTTTTCAATTCATGAAAACAATAATCACATTATTTTGTCTAAATGAACATAAAAACATTTTGAGTTAACATAGTAAGTGGGATAGATAACAATGAAAAATATTAAACAAAAATTTGGTAATAACCTTCCAATCCATTAAAACTACGGATCTTGAATATATTTGTGGGTCTTGGAAATTATTCAACAACTATTGTTTTATAAGGATGAATAGTAATGCCATATTTTGAAACAATGTGACCAAGGAATGAAATTTGTTCTAACCAAAACTCACACTCTTGGAATTTCCCATACTGTTTCTTTTCATTTATTGTTTTCAAGACAACACTCAAATTTCTTTCATGATCCACTTTACTTTTATAATAAACCAATATATCATTAATAAAAACAACCACCAACTATCACCTGAGTCAATTGAGCCACCATTGCAACAAACTATTCAATTCTGATTCTGAACATCGTAGGATGCTAATTTAGAAAGTTATTTCCCTCCCTATTACTTCCAAACATAGCTTCCCTATTTCCACTATGAAAACTAGTTTTTACCATAATAAATATCATAGGCGAAGCAACATGGTAATATGTAAATTCTATATCATATCAATATTAACATAAATTAATTTATGGATATTAATATAACAATATCCTAACTCCATGGTTATTTAAAATGACCATTGATGCCAACTATAAGGCCCCATGCATAAACATTACATATTCCTAAATTATGTTAATAATTTTCATTGAGGATCTTTTCAGGATTAGATTTTTATAGAATTAGGTCGTAACTATTACATTACATCTCAAAATTAACAAGGAAGATACTTCTACTCAATCAAAAATATTCACAATAATAAAACTCCTTAAATAAAACAAGAGTTCTTTTCATGATATAAATATTCTTAAATTCTTCATTTCTCACTCCCTTATTCCCTGTGAAAAATATTTCAAAAACATGGAATGAGAATTAAAATCATAGTAAAGGTTAGAAAACCGGGAATGAAAAACGTAGTCCACCAATACATTCAAATCAGTGAAATCATACTTTTCAATCATTAACATAAGACACAAAATCATAAGATTTATGAATATCACATGGAAATCATAAATTATATAGGTAAATTTTGGAATCAATAACATACATACATGATAGTTTTCATAGATACATAGAAATATACATTTGAATACCCATCACAATATATTCCTTAAATATCTTAGGAGAAACATTAACATTTACCTCCACCATGTTACCCAATGCATTGGAGAGCTTTCTTGGGCTCACTCGCCCTAGATTTATCAAATAACCACCTTTATATGTAAACAATTTCCATGAACCATAGAATATTCATAACATTTAAATAATCATAAAGTAAAGATAACATTTTAGCATTCTAATCTTAATATAAAATTTCAAGATATTGAAATAATAAATCTGTTTTCAAATCCCTTTAAAACATTTAATAAATATATTTTTGAATAAACATGTCCTTTAACACTTTCAAACATTTAATGGAATTAAAAATTTAAAAAATTAATGTAAATATAAATAAATCCTTAAATCCATTTTGAAAAAAATGTCAGTAGTGAAATTTTTTAGAAGATTGAATCATTAAATCATTTAAAACAATGTTTTAGTTAAAAAGACCCTTTCCAATTTAGAGAATACTTAAATAAAAATTATTAAATATTAAAATTAAATGAAACATATAATATAATGAGATTAAGTAGATTCGTGATATAATACATCAAAGGGAATTATATACATGTTATAAGATAATAATGGTGCACAATATCAAGATATGAATCAATTAATAGAGATTGAGATGTAGTCCCTTAAGAAAATTCAGCAGCCTAACAACATCACATTAAAATTCAGAAAATGAGTTGATGGGAGAGAAAATAGAATCTCATAAATTGAACATAAAATGTATAGAAATAAAGATATATAATAACATATCCAAACATAATAAAATGGTAATTAAAAGACATAACACAAATAAGTCTTTCACTAAAAGAAGAGGATGAAGGGTTCCCTTACAAAGATCATTTTGTAAATAAAATAGATCAATTATGTATATTTACTATAAGAACACATACATAATGTATAAATAAATGATATCACATAAAAATTTATCACATACATAATCATAGTATGACATAATTTAAAAGTATAATATCAACCCAAAGAATAGAAATTGGGTTATGAAGTTCCCTTACCTTGTGTCTGTCATTACTCATTCGTTCTTTAATCACCTAAATAATAAACTATGTTAATTTGTACTTACCTATAAAAATTTTATTAAAGTGTAATATACCATTTATATAAATTATTACAACCTTATAAAATTTACATAATCATTTATGTAAATAATGGTCATTTTGTTGATATTTCTTACTTGATTCAAAATAAACATGTTAAAATTACAAATTGTTCATGTGGTCAAAAGATCATTATCTCTAGAATGATATTTGTGATTTAAATATCATATAAATCATATATATCTATTATATATATATGTATTTATAATTTTATATGACATGTAGAGATAAGAAATTAAATGCACCATTAATGGAGATGGAAATTCGTACATAAGCATGAACGCTACTTTCATTTCTATTTCATATTTAATGGAATGAAAACATATGATAAATAGGTATATTATAATTAAAGTATAATATCATATATAATATCATTAACTCTATCCTTTGTATGTTCCACATAGGGTGTGAATGATTAATATCATTTTGAGGGGGTGGTAGTTCGCATTTCCCCAAATGAAATTTTCTTATTTATTATGACATATATGTTTTTGTTACTTTTTTCCTTAACTTCAAATTAATTTTTATAAAGTTTCATTTTCACTTATAAGTTGCTCCATGGGGTCCCAAAATCGACTTAGGAATGCCCATGGTCAAACATTTATCATCCAAAATTATTAGGACACATGGTATGGTAATTTAATAATATTATATTATTATTAATTTTTACACTTATTCACCAGATTTACCCTTTAACCATGGTAAATTAAATATTTACTAATGTTACTATTCATAATGTCTAAAACTAACAGTTACATATTTACACAATTTGTAAATTCTTATTTCAAATATAGAATCCTTTTTTCTAAATTCACAACACATAAGTTGCATGAATTAATTTAAAATTAATTTTTGTTTTCAAAACCAAAATTCATGTTTTTAAGAAATAATAAATATCAAAAGATTGGCAGTTTTTATGTTAAATTTAGAAGTGAAAGAATTTAAAATGAAAAAAAATTGAATTAAGTGGTGAAAATATAATCTATTTACACTTTAAAACAATTTAAAAAGATAATATAACATTATAAATAAATTATACTAAAAGGTATTTTTGAATTAAAATGTAGTAATTTTCACTATTCAATAAAAAATAAATTTTATGAGATAAATACAAAAATATTACCCAATATTAAAATTGGATTTATAAATTATAAATAAGAATTTCATATTTTAAATAATAAAATGTAAATGTGAAAAAAAAACTATATTTAAAAATGGTTACCCATCAAAAGCTGGTAAATCGTCCTTTTAAAGGTTATTAGAGTATTTATGCTTAAAATCGGATTCATTCACATTTTAAGGCTCTAACTATTATTGGATAAGTGTAACAATGTTTAAAATATATATGTAATCATATTTTAGTTATTTATTTTCATTCCCACCAATTCGATGACTATCTATTAACTACTATTTAAAATAAAAAATTTATTATATTATTTTTCAGTATAACTAATCATTGAGTGCAATGTAAGATTTCAAAGAAACCCATTATTGTGTATCATGTATGCCATCATACATAGCCTCCCATTTTAATGTAAAATTAATATTTAATTTACAAATATTAATAAATATGAAAATGTTATATTTTTTATTTACCAGGGAAGTTACATGCCCGGTTGCCATGGGTAGCCATGTACTGGCCATGTAACGGCTGAGTACATGCCCATGTGGGGTGACCTGGAGACTGCCTAATGTGGTGCCCGGTTAATGCATTTATGTGGAGTGTACATTATATGAACACATCATGTACTTTTCATTATATTTTTTTAAGTAAAATTGGAGTCACGTCTCATTTACAGAATACTATTCTTCTCAACTCATATCATCCGGGAATGACCTAAGGGCACGATTCTTCTCTGAGCCCCTAATCAACTACCTGTTCTCCGAATCAACCATCATTGATTGCATTGGAATCACCACGATGATTTATTCATTATTCTAGATCCTCACTCCATGGTTTATTCTCTTTCGTGTGATATCCTTGGTGGAACGTTTTAGACATTTGTATAGACCTATATTTTTCTATTCACATTCATGGGATAATTCTGGTGTATCACAATCATACAATGCCGATGATGGTGGTTTGTTCCTTTCCCTTGTTATTCTTTGAATATTATGTGAAAAAGTGCCCAATACCCTAGATTTGGGTATTGCCTGTTTAGAGATTTAAACCCTATTAATGTCTAATATGCCTTGTGTGATTGATTATGGGTTTTTGATTGTAAATAAGGTTAACTAGCTTTCCATGGATATGTTTTCCATGTTTCAACTAATTTTGGCCATTGGGTCTAAAATTTCATGTTTAGATGCATTGTTTTCCATGGCTTATGCTATTAGGATGGAGTGATATTATCTTGCTTTCTTGTGCCATGATTTTTAGCCATTTATCAATGTATTATTTGTAATTTTCATTGGCTGTTGAATATTGTTTGTGCTTGATTTCCTCACACATGGGTGGGGGAAGCTAGTGTTGTGATACAATATGAGGAATTGATGTTTAGGGCTTCCCCAGATTTTCTGTTATACTTTTCACATTGTGAGACAATAGGGTGATTGACGATGATTTCTCCCTCAGAGTGTTTATAGTTATCGTTACAAGACCACATGGGGAATTAATGTTGAGTGCATCCTTAGATATTATGTAGTTTATCATTAAAAGACTATAGAGGGAATTGACGGTGATTGCTTCCTCATATAGTCTTTATTTTCATGTGACCAAAGGGGTAAGACTATGTGATCATTCCTAGAGGGTCATTATATATTTATTGTTAAATGATAAGTTTAACTAGAGGGGTTATGCTATGAAAACTTTCCCCTAGGGTTGCTTGGGAATAATTTTTTGAATAATTATGAAATTTAAATTGATGTAGATGAAACATTAAGATTGTTTACTTTTGAGTACTTCCTATTTTATTAATTCATTTTTCCTATTTCCTGCCATATATATATTCTCTAACAGATAGAAATAGTACTTTGGGTGGATGGATATTGGGTTTTGTATCACACCTTATTTGGGCCATGCCTTAGGGCCTAGACATATTATAACATTAAAGGTTTTGATAAGGGAAAGCACCCTTCTACTTCAAGTACTTTTTTTTGTGGAGGTGGAGATCATGGGAAAAATCTGAGGCTTGCGATGTTGTTGGAGTTGTCAACAGGTTTTTCCTTTTTTTACTTTGGTTTAGTAAAATATTTTATAATTTTGACTTGTTTGGATACCTTCATAGACATAGGTAACAGGAATCATTTATATATGTACTCATGTGGTTTATTTACTTTCAGTATTATACTGATTGCTGTTTTGTTGTATTATTAAAGCTTTCGCTACTATTATATGTTGATTGCAGCTACATTACTCTGCCAATGAGGAAATTGTTTCCCCACCATCACACCCAAGGACCTCATTGTAATGGATCGGACCTCTCCAGTCCATTCCTTTGTGAAAATGTGGTGTTGGAGGTGTTCTGGAAGGTCAATGTGGCTTGGGGTGTGTTTGGGTTAACTTATAGGGAAATCTAAAGGGTTATTACCTTGACACAGGAAGCACACGGTTTTCCTAAACCGTGCGGCCAAACCGTGCAAGGCTGGACATGGAGGCAGTGGCTAATACACGGTTTGCGCACAGTTTGTCTAACTGTGCGGACCAACCCTGCGAGGAGTGATTTTCGAGGTAGAAGCTAATGCACGGTTAGCACACGGTTTGTAAAACCATGGGTAATAACCATGCATGCACTTAATGTTAGATCCTAAAATTGTGGATCTAACTCTTTTTGCCTTTAATCGCCTCGTTTAATCCCCTAATCATCCATTACTCGGGATTACTCTTCTTAGGATGTGGAAGAACCTCTCCCAAGGGTTTTGGAGGCAATCTGGAGGCTTCTCATTGCGAATCGAAGCCGGTTTCTCGAGGTAAGTGATCCTTTTTGTTTGGTTTCATAGATATACCTAGATATACACCTCCTATTCTCTCAAGACCTTAGATCTACACCTTTTATGGGTAGATCTATGAGTGTGGATGTCGTTTATGATGAGCTTTGGTCTTGGTTGTGTTAGGAGAGGAGATATAAGGATGATTTGGGGAGAATCGACCCGGTTTTTTGGGCTCTCATCGACCATTGTAGTTTCCCTCGTAAACCGTTGAAGTAGGTGATTCGTGGCTTCTCTGATTGTTACATGCAATCATAGAGTTAACATGATTTATCCCTTTGGATCACAATGGAATTGACCTAATTAAATACTTGAACCGGATTAAAATAATTGTTTTGATCGCATGTTGTTTCTTTGTACTGTGATAATGATTTTCCTCTTAATTTGATAGATAGTGTGATATATATGCCTTGATTGTAATCATGTTGTTGTTGATGGAAATTGATAGAGAACATACAGGTGGAATTAATTGATAATTAATTTGGCTATAGGTAAAGAGGCATGTAAATGAATCCAGTTGATGTCATTGTTGTAGTTTTTCTAATTTGATGTTGATCAAATTTGGCATAGTAAACATCTTTAATATTCGGTGATAGCTTACTGAATTGGTTCATGATATTGGAACCAACGAATTGAATATTTTAATTCATGATGGATTTATGAACATGATGGATTGAATTCCATCAAGTGTTCTGAGTTATCCCCTTGAAATGAATTAGGGCTAAAAGCCCATTTGATGTAATTGTTGGTGTTTGTTGGTTGAAGTCTGGATGCCTTGTTAAAGGGCCAAGAGCCCAGTTGTTGTAATGATTGTATTCCTGTTTCTTGTGCTGTTCTGGGACCCTGGAGGGGTGTTGTGATATCTTGTGTTGTGATGTGACCCTGGAGGGGTATTGTGAGAAGTGGAGGCAGGGAGGCCTTGTGGTTGTGGCAGCGGATGACGCCTAGAGTGGCGAGATGCTCGGTTTATGCATGTGGGTGTCGGGGAGGACAGTAGGGATGATGGTATGGTATGGATGTGGTTCTTGGATGCTTGGTGGGTTGATTGGTTGTTATCCTCTTTACTTTTCCCCACTGCTCAAGGCGGATTGTTATTCTTACCCTTCTTCTGAAAGGGGCGAAGAAGCACAGGGTATGCCACGTGCTTTCCATGTTTAACCTCTCTAGGAAGAATGGTCCTATACTAATGATATATGCTGCAAAGAATCGATGGGTAGTATATCTACTAACCGTTTTGATCCCCCTTGTGTTTAGTAGCATTGGATGCTCATATAAAATTCCTGGGAATAGGGGAAAGTAATTATGAAATGAAAGTTTGATTAAATAATGATAATCCACAGGGATGCAGATGCTGGAATTTAATGGTGATGTTGTAACATTAAAGGAACAATAAATTTGAATGGGATGCCAAGAAAGTTTTAATGTGGTTTTTTTAATGGTTAATTAACGTGAAAAGAACTAATTAATGTAAAGAGGAATTGATTTAAAAAGGTAATGAAGTAACCTAATGAAGTTCTTTAACTGGTTGTGTTCTTATAGGATGTCTAGTCTTAGAAATAGCAGCCCAGAGTCCGAGAGATGATAGCTACAGTGAGGCTGAGACTAGGTTATGCCCACAGTGTGGTTTTGAGATATATATTCTGTACTTTTTGTGTTTCTATATGCTACTCCACCATTTGGTAAGAGAAACTGACACCCTGGGGATTCTGAGCCCTGGGGGGTGTTTTCCCCAACATTCTGGTGGGAGGATGAATGGATGACTTCCCCCTTTGACCCCTCTCTCTTCTCATGGTAGATACTAGTGTCATTGTCACAGTGGTTAGTTTTGCCCATATATGTGTGTAGAGGGTTGTATTGGATTGTGGTTATTTCCACACATATATTCTGGATATAGTATCCTATGGGCTACTATATGTGTAACGTGTATAGGCTGTGATGGCTTGAGGATCCTTACACGGTTTATGGGTTATAATGGATTGAGGTACAATACCCGACGTATGATGCATGTTATGCAGGCAGTGGTGGCTCCCAGAACCTACCTAGCTACTTTTGGTTGTGAGGATGGTGTGGAGCTTAGCCCAGGTGTCTGCGGGAAATCCTTTTTGGTGCACATGGTACGGATTATGGAGCTTTGCCCAAGTTTATACGGGTAATCCTTTGGAGAGAGATGCGCATGTTGTATGACATTGGGGAAAAGCGGAAAACTAGTAGGGAAGTAGTAGCGGGGTACCCTTGATATTCTTATATATATATATATATATATTCTTTTATTCATTACTTGGTGAGAGTAGCCATGGTGAGGTTGGGAAAATAGTATACTTGTTTAGCTGATGAGTTATTTTCACTATTGTTCATTGTGATTTAGCATGCTTTCCTTAATTTTGAACGAGAGGATTCAGTGAGGATCCTACTAAGTATACTATTATACTCAGCCTACATATATATAAACTGTTTTTCGAGTCACTTGGAGCAGGTTGGAGATCTGGCTGGTTACTACTAGCTTGTGGTTATAGGAGCTGTTTGGGCTTGTGATCGCTGCTGTTTTACATTCCTTTGGGTACTTGTAGTTTCCCATTTCAGTTGTTTTACTTTATCATGGAATTTCATATTTGTACATGGGTTAAATTTATATTTCAGTTATTAGTTGGAGTTCGTTTGTCTCTATCTTATCTATCTCTTCTGCATGTGTTCTCTTAGAGGGTAATGCCTCCCATATGTGTGGTTATTATACCCTCGGTGCTAGTCACCATCTCGGGGCCTACTGGAGGCAGGAATCAGGGGTCATTATCTCCCTTTCAACATTTCCGGCCCATGAGGGGTTCACATTGTTGGGAGGGGGCCGTGATAGAGTGGTATCATAGGTAGGTTGAGGGATAAGATGGAGTTTGGAGTTAGGCACAAGTGAGGATGCATGGTATGTTAGGGAAACAATGTCATTCATGTTTAGCAAGTGAGGTAAACACTGGAGACTAGCAGAGACATATGCGTTTAGGGCCCCCTATGATCTGTTTTACGGACCTTTAACTTTACGATGGCTACTAAACAGTGTGATACTAGTTGTAGGGTAGAGACCTAGGAAAGGATCATGCATCATTATTCTTTATTCCTATGTTTGAATGGGTAGACCATGGGATAGGATAACCTAAAACAAATGAAAGGAAACAATAAATTAATTAATGTTGAGATTTCCATATTCTAAGCTTAAGAGCTCTATTTGTTTTCTATTTTGTAGGTATGGCTCCAGGTCAATGTCCTCGTCAGGTTTTCATATAATATGTTTAGCATGTTGTTCCAGCAGGTCATCGTAGGGTAAAGATTGATAACGATAACGCTTGGAGAAAGATACTCTGAGAGTTTCAGCGCCAGAGTCTGCAGAAGTATGAGGAATTCATTTCAGATGCAGTCACAGAAGACTGGTTGGAGGAGGTCAAGATAGGCTTCAGTTAGATCTGTGCTCTGAAAGAGCACTGGGTGTCCTTGGTTGTGAATATGTTGTGTGGAGTAGCGAGGAAGTGGTGGTTGTTGTTCCTCGGTGATCGTGAGGAGTCAACTATCTCATGGGAGGAGTTCTGAGACAAGTTTAGAGATGAGTTCAGTTATTCGACTGTGAAGGCGTCAAGTCTCCAAGATCTTATTCACCTTCAAAAATGGAGCTCCACTGTTCGATAGTTTGGAATACGTTTCAGGAACCTTCTACGATATGCTTCGGACCTGTTACCAGATGTGGAGTCTAGGCGCGACATTTTGAAGAGGATTTGCATCCAGAGATCCAGCGCCAGGTCACCCCATTAATGTTGAAGACATATCTTGAGGTTTTGGCGAATGAAGAGGTTGTTGAGAGGACTTTGGATAGGACTGGATCATCACGAGAGGAGAATCAAAATGATTCCCCATGAAGCAAGGCTATGGTCCAAGGTTCCCTGTTTTCAGGGCAGAAGAGTTTCAGTTAATCCAGGGGTAGTTCCCAGCCCTTCAAGTCTCGTTTATCCGGAGGCAGAAACTCTTAGGCCTATGGCAAGGGATCAGGCACATGTTTTTATTAAGGTGGACATGGTCATCAGTAGCGGGAGATCCCATCATTTCAGAGAGGTCATCGTGCCCTAGGCGTTCCACTCAAGGTTCCTCTGTTGAGGCAGTTCCAGCTGAGGCAGCAGCAGCTAGTTGCACCAGCTTTCGATCAGTAGATGGTAGATTGGGCAGGCAGAGGATAGCCCCATGACACTATTTATCCTCAGAGAGCAGAGCGCAGACGTGGTGGTGGTCGTCATCAGGGTCAGAGAGGCTATGGAAGAGCTCTTGGTCAGCTTAATTCCCTAGCATTGCCAGCTCTAGACAAGCCAGATGTCATTCGAGGTACCCTTTGCTTGTTTTCTACCTTGGTGTATGCCTTGTTTGATTCAGGAGTGACACACTCCTTCATATCACCTTCCCTTGTCCAGGCCTCGGGACTTGAGGTAGATAGGCTTCCAATGCCCTTGGCATTGACAATGCTAGTTGGAGGTCGAGCTAGCTTGTTTGAAGTAT
Organism: Viscum album; assembly: GCA_963277665.1. Lineage (NCBI taxonomy): Eukaryota > Viridiplantae > Streptophyta > Magnoliopsida > Santalales > Viscaceae > Viscum > Viscum album. The sequence goes on along the minus strand of OY728138.1, from coordinate 1,288,932,800 downwards.
GTAGAGAATGTGAACTAGTGTCGGGGTAACACTGCTCTTGGGGAGATTTATTATGTTTACAGATTCAACCATATGATGTCATCCTCGACATGGATTTCTTGTATTTGGTGCAGGCTGTTGTGAATTACTTCTGGAAGAGGGTCGTTTTCCTTGGTGCCGATGGAGAGCAGGTGGTGTTTTTTGGTGAGCGAGATCCTCATATGTGTCATAGGCATGTTCCATCCTTATCGTCCATGATGGCTGAGTTGATGATGAGTTTTTCAGTGGTTCACTAGTTGGAGTTTTCTAGGATCATGGAGGAGTACCCTACTGTTTTTCCAGAAGAGGATGTAGCCTTACCCCCTTGACGAGAGATCAATTTTGGGATAGAACTACAGCCAGGAGCGTCTCCTATCTCTATGTCTCCATATATGATGGCCCCTTCGGATTTACGAGAGATACATATACATCTTGGTGGTCTCTGTCAGTGTGGTTTTGTTTGACCCAGTGTGTCACTATGTGGTGCACCGGTCATGTTCATGAAGAGGGTCGATGAAAGTTTGTGGTTGTTTGTCGATTACTGTCGCTTAAATAAAGTGAAAATAAAGAATTGCTATCCACTTTCACGGATTGATGACTTATTCTACCAACTAAAGGGAGCACGTTGGTTCTCAAAGAACGACTTGTGGTTAGGATATCATCAGATGTGTTTGAAGGATGAGGATATCCCGAATACTGCTTTCTGTTGTCGTCATGGGCATTATGAGATTGTTGTAATGTCGGTCGGCGTGATGAATGCTCCAGCTGTGTTCATGGGATTCATGAATGCTGTGTTCTGTGAGTTCCTGAACAAGTTCGTTGTAGTTTTCATCGATGGCATCCTTGTGCACTCCATGTCTAAAGAGGAGCATGTTGGGCATCTGTAAGCCATTTTTGGGAGTTCTTCATTGATATAAGTTGTTTGGTATGTTTTTGAAGTGTGAATTTTGGGCTCGAGAAGTCCGATTCATGGGGCATGTGGTGTCCCAACAGGGAGTTGTTGTGGATCCATTGAAGATAGAAGTAGTTTTGTCTTGGGAAGCCCCCAAGATATTGTCAGAGGTGTGATGTTTCTTTGGTCTCTTAGGCTATTATAGGAGGTTCATAGACAATTTATCATGGGTTGCGACTTCTATAAGAACTTTGACCATGAAGGATTAGGCCTTTGTATAGACTGATCAGTGCCAGGAAGTCCTCCAGTATCTAAAGGAGAAGTTAGTAAGTGCTCCATTCCATTGTCTTCCAGCTGAGGGAGTCCAGTTTTATGTTTTTTGTGATGCTTCCCATCTGGGGTTAGGTTGTGTTCTCATGCAGCGGAGGTCAGTTGTTTCTTATGGGTCTCGGCAGTTATGTCCCATTGAACTCAACTATGCCACCCATGATGTTGAGTAGGCAGCTGTGGTGTTTTCTCTGATGTTGTGGAGATATTACCTCATTAGTGAGCGCTTTGTGGTCTTCACTGACCATAAGCGATTGAGGTATGTTTTCTCCGAGCATGACTTGAACTTGCGACATAATCGATGGATGGAGCTCTTGTAGGAATACGACTTCAAAATATCGTATAAACCTGGGAAAGGGAATGTTGTAGCTGATGCGCTGAGCCAAAAGTCACGTAGTAATGATGTGAGTGAATCCGGTGATTCCTAGAGAGTAATAGAGGAACTGTCAGCTTTGTATCTTGACATGGGAGAAGTCAAAGGTAGAGGTTGTCTTTTTTAGATGATGGTGGAGTCATCCCTGATGCATAGGGTGGAAGAGTCCTAGTTGGGGGATCCTGAGGTGGTGGTCTGGAGAGACCGAGTTTTTTGTGGTGAGGCCCTTGATGGTTTGTTTGAGGATGAACAACACAGAGTGTTGTATCATGGAAAGATTTTTGTTCCCTTGGCGATGCGCGAGACGTTCTTGGGAGAGTTCCATGGTTCTCCTTTATCGGTTCATACAAGTGTGACAAAGATGTACCGATCCTTGAGGAGTCAGTTTTGGTGGCCTGGGCTGAAGCGCAGGGTTGCAGAATTTGCGTCTTGATGTTTAGTCTGCCTGATGTTGAAGGTCGAACACCGTGTTCCTGGTGGTCTTCTCCAGCCATTAGAGATTCCTCAGTGGAAGTGGGTGGACATCTCAGTGGACATTGTTACAGGTTTACCTAGAGCTCTGGGAGGACATGATGTTATTTGTGTGGTATTGGATCATTTAACAAAATCGGCCAACTTCATAGCGATCAAGGAGTCGATCTCAGTGGAAGTTTTGTCAATGCAGTATTTGGAGGAGATGGTGAGACTTCAGGGAGTCCCTATGATGATAATTTCTGATCGAGATCTTCATTATAACTCCAGGGTATGGAGAGGTATCCAACAATCTTTGGCTTCTCAGCGATTCCTTAACACTACTTTTCATCCTCAAACGGATGGTCAGACGGAGAGAACCATCCAAACTCTTGAAGACATGTTCTGCTCTTGTGTTCTTGATTTTGGAAGTTCATGGATGAGGCACTTAACCTTGGTGGAATTATCTTACAATAATAATTTTCACTCCACCATCGTGATGGTGTCATTTGAAGCATTGCATGGCCAACCTTGTCATTCTCCGTTGTGTTGGGATGGGATCAGAGAGTCTTTAATTCTCGGACCAAAACTAGTGCAGAATACAACAGAGTTGGTTCAGGTGATTCGTGAGAGGATGAAGATTGTGAAAGATTTTCAGAAATCATATGCCAATCAAAGGAGGATACTGTAATGCCCTGACCCTAGATACCCAGAGTCAGTGCATTATTACATAACATTGGCATGATCACAAAGGATCAAGTCTCAAATGACCTATTAGTTTAGTAGTCTTGGAAACACTAGATATATTCATAAGTCTTACATTACATTATAAGGTAAAAAAACTAAAACAACATCTTGTCTTCATATCCCTTCATACTATCCTTGCAGGTCATTCATAAATTACTTCCTCTCATCCTGGGAAAAATAAAACACCGAAAGGGGTGATCTCAGATTCTCAGTAAGGATAACAATATAGCAGAAGTTTTCATAGATAAGCATAAACATATAAATCAATTTATAACTAAAACAAAATCATTTTAAACTTGAACTTCAGCATAATATGGAACATATAAAATGAAATAATTCCATTTACTAATTTACATGGATATTCTACTAGTCGAACAATCACATGCAATATTAATAACCACTTTCATAATGATGGAATGCATAATGCCTGACTATCATAAGCACATAGACAAGGCCTCGTCCCAAGACTAAAAACAAGATTTTGTCAAGGCCTTGTGCCAAGACACTAGTTTTTCTCATGAGACCTTCCGATTAATAAAGGAGGTATAGCGGGATCCACCCATCACTTATTAAGTCCAATGCATTCCTCATACGAACAGGTTTAAACATAACATAAACATTCCTATTAAAACTAGCATAAGAAATGTCAATACATTATCCACAAACCATGAATGGTATAAAAATACCACATCCACAGTCAATCATAACTCATTCGATACAATATGAAAGATTTTATTGTATCATATTAACCTCAATAAAAAATAATGAAGGATAATGACATAGATGAAAATAATCTTGAAAACTATTTGAGAGAAATATCCCTCTTTTTCTTGAAATCATTTAAAAGTCACACTATTTGTCAAGAAGCCATTTAAAATTATATTTTTGAATCAAAGTGTCCCATACCACTTTGAAACTCTTAAAAGGAGTTTTAATTTTAAAACATTAATGTCCATATAAATAAATCCTTAAAACAATTTTTAAAACATGGACATTAATGAGCAAGATTTAGAAGAATAATTCTTTAAAACATTTAAAAATGGTATTTTAGTTAGAGTATCTAACCAAAGGAGAGACACTTGAATACAAATAATCGAGGTAATAAAAACATTGTAATATCATGAGAATAAATTAATTCATGATATACATTTTCAAAGTACATTATATACACCACATAAAAGTGATTTGGTGTATAACAACAAAGAAGTTTCAATGGAATGTAAATTGAGATGAAATCTCTCATAAAGGTTGTATCCTTAGGTTAAGGATAAATCAACGACATAATTATGTGTGAAAAATATAAATACACTAAATATTATTTGATATTCAGTGTAAAAAAATCAAGGACAGTCACACATATTCTTGTAAAAACAACACCAACGAATTGGATGTTTAACTCAACAAATGGAGAGTGAGTTAAAATTACTCTTATCAAATTCATATCAATGACTTGAGAAATTATCAATGGAGTGATTATGTGTATCGAAAGTATATCCACAGGAAGGGGAGTGAAAAATATGAAATAATCAAATGAATAGTGATTCCACACAAAATCTTGGGGTAATATAATCAATGAAATATGCGTAAACCCAAATGAGTGGAAATTGAAATTTCAAATTTCCTTATCGATTTGGTAACAGAAGAAACATACACCCATGAAAGAATAACCATACCATGGTGATGTAAATACCCATAAATTAAAGTATATTACACAATTAATACAATAATAGGCAGTACACATACACCACATGCAATAATTAAGTGGTGAAGAATGGAATTCTCGCGAAATTAAGAGTGAGTTAAGAAACCCCTTACTTTGTACTTTTTCCTTGGTCGACGGTAGGTTAACCTCCTATATAATGGTGAAATTATTGTTATTTAATTATACAAGAATCATATTAATTAATATGAAATCATATATGATCTTTTAACATTGGTTTGTTAATAATATCTTAGTATTATCGTTGTTTCAGGTGTTAACTTACTCGTTTTCTTTTATATGTTTTGTTACGTAAGCCATGTTTGTAATGGATAGGTTGTATCTTAATAATATACAGAATTATATAATGTACTTAGATACTATTATTAATCATAAAATGAAAATTATACTTGAATGGATAAGATGGAGAATGAATCTCATCGCGTTCGTGGAGACGGTAGTCCGTACGTACGCACGAGCGGCAATATCATTCTATTGATATTAAAATAATATATAATTGGATGGTATATAATATATACAGAATCATTATCATGTTATATTTATTATTTACATGAATTACACATCTCTATTATACCGATCCAAAAAATTATTTATTTAATAACAATTACACCACGACATGGAGATGGTAAGTCGTACGTACGCACGTATGGTGACATGTTATTCAAATGATGGATAGAATACTGAATATGGTTTTACCATATTTATAATAACATCACAGTATATATATGATACTGGATTTATTATTTTATAATGTTAATAACAAAAGAATAAGAAGTGGAAGAAGAAAGGAACTTGGAAAAGGGTGGTGAAATCATTACCTCTTCTTCGGGTTCTTCCTTTTGATTTGATCAAAAGGGCTCCATAGGTTGGCTTTCTGATCAAACTAAGGCCACTAGGTTGTAGTTAGGGAAGTTGGGAGAGTATTTGGGCAGAGTTTGTCCGAACCAAATGGCTTTGATGGTGTGAAGAAATGAGAAGGAGGAGTTCCCTTTTATAAGAGGGGTGAGGGGCACCTTTGGAAAAGCTAGAAATATTAATTTATAATAAATTCATATTCGGTTTCTAATGGTTCCAATGTATATCATTTAAATGTTAAGGTGGGGATATGTATAAAACCATTCAACCAATAGAATTTAGATAGGTTTGGGTCATTATAGTAACCTTATCTGTTAGTTTTAACTCTTAGTTAATTAGTATTACATTTACCATGTCACTTTGTATTTTTATATTATATTGTTAATAAACTTATTATATACATAAAATAGATCCCCAAGTGGTCAATTAAGGATACAAAAATCATGATATATGTCTCTTGTCCAAACCTTATATTTTTAGGAATTTAATATCAATTAATAATATAATACTTGTTTTAAAAACTCTTTTATGTCAATTTTGACACTATTCAATAGTTGATTTTTGTGAAACTCATAACAGAATTATTACATCGAAAAAAGTCAATTAAATCAATCCTAATATGTCATATTATCTTATAATATTAGTTTAATTCATTAAAAGTCTCAAATTATATATATTTGGGTATTTATAATATCAATTATTTTAATTTGTCACTATTATGGTAATTATTGCATCATTATTGTGTCATAAATAAATTAAATTATTTAATGTCTAAAAATTATAAATAAAATATCATTTTGTTAGAAATATTTTTAAATTTAAAATTAATATTTACAATTAAAAATCTAACATATATAACCCTATGTAAAAATTATTTTTCTAAAAGATATATGCTTGTGTCATTTTTGTATTCATTTTAACTTAATTAAAATAAAGTGTCTCTATCACTTACAAGTGGCACCATGGGGTCCCAAAATCGACCCAATGATGCCTATGGTCGATCATGTATCAACCAATAAGTCTAGGACACGTTTTAGGGTAATTTAGTGTTATTATATTATTATTTTTTAACCCTTATTTACCGGATTTACCCTTAACCATGGTAAATAAAATATTTACCGAAGTAATTATTCAAAATGTCTAAAAATAAAAGTTAACTATTCACAAAATATGAACATCCTGATTCCAAATATGGAATCCATTTTTCCAAATTCAAAACACAAAAGTGGAGGAAATTAATTTAAAATTAATTCCCGTTGTTAAAACAAAAAACTGTGTTTTTAAGAGATAATAGCTTTCAAAAGATTGACACTTGTTTATGTCCGGTTTAATTGTAAAATTATGTACAATGACCAAAATTATATTAAATGGTAAGAATATATTACATATATACTTTAAAACCACTCAAATTCATAATTTATCAATATAAATTATTTCAATTACAAAATTTGTTTATAATTAAAATTTAGTAATTTTAACTATTCATCAAAATATAAGTGTTATCCAAAACGTTCCAAAATTTCACCCTAGGATAAATTCGATATTCTGAATCCAAAAATGAAGTCTATTTTGAAATATAAAATATATATAATTTCAAAAATTAGGTATTACTATTCATAACAGCTTGTTTGATCGGTTGTGGTGTGTTAGTACTCGATGTTGTGTACAACACACGCTATCACATTATTCAAAGAGAAGCGTATCGTGGAAGCTTGGGGTGTTAAATTCTCCCCTCCTTCAATAAATTGCGTCCTCACAATTTTTTAAAATTGGGCTTGAGAATATAATAGAAAGTCCCACATTGGAAAAAGAGTCAATAAAACTATCACTTTAAAAAAAGGAAAAGAGGTATAAAGGTCACCCAAGATAACCCATACTAGGATTCCATGTAAGAAAACATGGATATAGACGATAAACTAAGTGTTCAGTTCTGATGGAGAGGGATAGAAAATAGGATAAGGAGAATTTTAACAATAAGAAAATCACAAACTTGTGTTTGGACAAACGATCATTAGTCTCCTAGTAGGAAAAGTAAACGGACAACATTTTTTGTTTTAAGTTACATTACATAAGGATGAAGAATTCATTTATGATATTGACTAAGAATATAAAGATATATACTTACTTTTTAAGTAGAGTTTCATTCTTTAATAATTTCCAACCACTAACTCATTTTTTTTAAACGATGGGTATTCAAGAAGACTTGGTCACACTAGAAGAGCTAGAATAAACTTATATAGAATCACACGATCCATAGAGGATAAACTATATATTTATATTGTCTTTAGAGATTAATCAAAACAAAAATGGTTAGTGAAAGATCTAATGATCCCCCAAATGTATATTCCATTAGAGAAAAAAATTTCTAATCTTAATTTCTAAAATTAAACAAACAATACCCCAAGTTTAAATAAATACCATTCAACAATAAATTTTCCTTAAAATCCTTCAATTTAATCCAAACTAATATTGAAACCCAAAATTTATAAGAATGTAGTATTCCACGTTAAATTTTATCTTTAAATGATATCATCTACTCTTAAACTCAAATACTTAAAAGTAATTAACCAAATCACATATTCTTTATTATAGGTTAATCATTTCCATAAATAACCCAAATCACTATAAATCCGCAATAAAAACATAGATAAAAATCCACCATTTCTCCTCTAATGAAATCCCATAGTATTCTATTTTCCTTGGACATAGAGTGTTCCCAATATAGTTAACATCTTCCAAAATAAAATTTATCACTTAATCACCAAATCATTTTCCTATACTAAGGGTATTCATTTTCTAAGACATAAGAACCCAAATCAACCTATTATTGATCAATAAAATCATTTAACTAAAAATAATAGTCACACTAACCAGGGACTTCACGTAGTCCAGTGGTTGGCGATAAATCCCAATCACACTTTGGTTGTGGGTTTAATTCCCACATCTTTGTCCGACGCGACGGGTTGTCACACGGTCTACGTGTTGTCCTTTTTCAAAAACTATATTTTATAATATTACCATAACATAATTTAACAACAGATGTTATACCATACCTTTCATTTTCATCCCAAATTACAATAACTTATAATTCTTTCAAACCCCAATGATCATATAAAACCAAATGGTAATTTATACCTATATCCACAAGAGAAGAGACAATTCTTCATCAAATATCATTCTCACATGGAAAAATTCGGAGTTACAAAGACAGGAGAAAATTATTCCAATGTAAACCCATCAACATGGTGCACTAATACTTTTTAAACATTTCTCCAACAATTTATTTCCACATAGATTCTTATTTGACCAAGAAAATATCCTATAGAATAGGGCATTCACTCGAGTAATGGCTAGGTCCCCTACATTTACGACAAATGACTGTAAATGGACTATTGTGAACATTTTTATCTTCTTCCATAGTACTCTTCATTTTGCTTCGGCAATTCTTCACTTTATGTCCTTCCTTTCCACATGTAAAGAATTTCTTGGTCCCATTGAGACACTTTCTCGAGTGTCTCCTACCACATTTCTTGCATGATAGAAATTGAGGGTTCTTTTCTCAATGGTCTCCATTGCTGGAGCTCTTATCATTCATCACCTTTCTCTTCCTTGTTGAGTATGGGAGTTGGTTAATATATATGTTGTTGATCATATTTCTGGAAAACTGATTTGGAATAAAGACGATAACTTTTACGCCTATCAACATTCCATTTTTTTGGTCATTGCCACCACCGTTCCCACCTTGTACATCATTCTCAAAGTCACTATGACTTCCTTGGAATCCAGCCATTTACTAAAACCAGAAAGCATTGTGTCAGTAACAGTAGTCGTAAAATCATTTATAGATTAACATGACACCATATTCTCAATTTGAAACTTATTATGATTAACCATGGTCATTTACTCTCATATTATATATATAATACTTCAAATTGGTTTGTAAAGAAAATGTAAATTATCCTAACCATATCCCCTAGGAGTGTCATAACCAAGAGTGCAGCAAGGCCTGTTGTCGTGCACCAGTTCCTGTTCGAGTCTAGCTCAAAGCGGTGTTTTCGGGATTTACCCCTAGGTACATCTGTGCTAGAGCCGCCTCTACCTTCTCGTATCCAGATAGGGATGTATTTCTCGGAAAACTCACAAAATCTCTACAATACCAAAATTCTAGAAAGTTCTTCTATACTAATCCTCAAAGTTCATCTTAGGTCTACATGCTCTAATCAGAGTTTATCTAAATCTAGCTTCCAAGGTTTGTACTAAACTTCCTTCGATACAAACTGTAATGCCCCGACCCTAGATACCAGAGTTGGTGCATTATTACATAACATTGGCATGATCAGAAAGGATCAAGTCTCGAAAGACCGATTAGTTTAGTAGTCTTGGAAACACTAGATATATTCATATGTCTTACATTACATCATAAGGTAAAAAAACTTAAACAACATCTTGTCTTCATATCCCCTCATACTGTCCTTGCAGGTCATTCATAAATTACTTCTTCACATCCTGGGTAAAATAAAACACTGAAAGTGGTGAGCTCAGATGCTTAGTAAGGATAACAATATTGAAGAAGAATTCATAGATAATCATAAACAATTAAAGCTATTTATAACTAAAACAAAAGACTTTTAAAAATGAACATCAGCATAATATGGCAAAGATAAAATGAAATAATTCCATTTACTAATTTACATGGCTATTCTACTAGTCCAACAATCACATGCAATATCAATAACTACTTTCATAATGATGGAATGCATAGTGCCAGACTATCATAACCAAATAGCCAAGGCCTCGTTCCAAGACTACAAATAAGATTTTGTCAAGGCCTTGTGCCAAGAAACTAGTTTGTCTCATGAGACCTACCAATGCATCGAGGAGCTATAGTGGGCTCCACCCTTCACTTATTAAGTCCAATGAATTCCTCATACGAACAGGTATAAACATAACATAAACATTTGTATTAAAACTAGTATACGAAATGACAATACTTTAACCACAATCCATGAATGGTATAAAAATATCACATCCACAGTCAATCATAACTCATTCGATACAATATGGAATATTTTATTGTATCACATTAACCTCAATCAAAAATAATGAAAGATATTGACATAGATGAAAATAATCTTCAAAACTATTTGAGAGAAATATCCCCCTTTTTCTTGAAATCATTTAAAAGTCACACTATTTGTCAAGAAGCCATTTAAAAATAGATTTTTGAATCAAAGTGTCCCATACCAATTTGAAACTCTTAAAAGGAGTTTTAATTTTAAAACATTATTGTCCATAAAAATAAATCTTTAAAACAATTTTTAAAACATGGACATTAATGAGAATGATTTAGAAGAATAATTCATTAAAACATTTAAAAATGGTATTTCAGTTAGTGTTTCTAACCAAAAGAGAGACACTTGAATACAAATAATTGAGGTAATAAAAACATTTTAATATCATGAGAATAGAGGAATTCATGATATACTATGTCAAAGTACATTATATACACCACATAAAAGTGATTTGGTGTATAACAACAAAGAAGTCTCAATGGAATGTAAATTGAGATGAAATCTCTCATAAAGGATGTAACCTTACGTTAAGGATAAATCAACGACATAATTATGTGTGAAAAATATAAATACACTAAATATGATTGGATATTCAGTGTAAAACAATCAAGGACATTCACACATATTCTTGTAAAAACAACCCCAACGAATTGGATGTTTAACTCAACAAATGGAGAGTGAGTTAAAATTACTATTATCAAATTCATATCAATGACATGAGAAATAATCAATGGAGTTATTATGTGTATCAAAAGTATATCCATGGGAAGGGGAGTGCAAATTATGACATAATCAAATGAATAGTGATTCCACACATAATCTTGGGGTAATATAATCAATGAAATATGCGTAAAGCCAAATGAGTGGAAATAGAAATTTCAAATTCCCTTATCGATTAGGTAACTAACAAAACATACACCCATGAAAGAATAACCATACCATAATGATGTAAATACCCATAAATTAAAGTATATTTCACAATTAATACAATCATGGGCAGTACACATACACCACATGCAATAATTAAGAGGTGAACAATGGAATTCTCACGAAATTAAGAGTTAGTTAAGAAACCCCTTTCATTGTAATTTTTCCTTGGTCGACGGTAGTTTAACCTAATTTATAATGGTTAAATAATTGCTATTTAATTATTCAAGAATCATATTCATTAATATGTTATCATATATGATCTTTTAACATTGATTTGTTAATAATATCTTAGTATTATCGTTGTTTCATGTGTTAACTTACACGTTTTTTTATATGTTTTGTTACGTATGCCCTGTTTGTAATGGATAGGTTGTATCTTAATAATATATTGAATTATATCAAGTCCTTATATACTATTATTAATCATCAAATGATAATTATACTTGAATGGATACGATGGAGAATGAATCTCATCGCGTTCGTGGAGACGGTAGTCCGTACGTACGCACGAGCGACAATATCATTCTTTTGATATTAAAATAATATATAATTGGATGGTATATCATATACAAAGAATAATTATCAAGTTATATTTATTATTTAAATGAATTACACATCATTATTATACCCATCCAAATAATAATTTATTGAATAACAATTACACCACGACGTGGAGACGGTAAGCTGTACGTACACACGTATGGTGACATGTTATTCAAAGGATTGATAGAATAATGAATATGGTTGTAACATATTTATAATAACATCCCAGTATATATATGATACTGGATTTATTATTTTAGAATGGTAATAACAAAGGAATAAGAAGTGGAAGAAGAAAGGAACTTGGAAAAGGGTGGTGAAATCATTACCTCTTCTTCGGGTTCTTCCTTTTGATTTGATAAAAACAGCTTCATAGGTTGGATTTCTGATCAAACTAAGGCCAGTAGGATGTAGTGAGGGAAGTTGGGAGAGTATTTGGGCAGAGTTTGGCCGAACAAAAAGGCTTTGAATGTGTGATGAGATGAGAAGGATGAGTGCCCTTTTATAAGAGGGGAGGGGAACCTTTGGAAAAGCTAGAAATATTAATTTATAATAAATTCATATTCGGTTTCTAATGGTTCCAAAGTTTATTATTTAAATTTTAAGGTGGGGAGTGGTCGGAAACCATTAAACCAATAGAATTTAGACAGGTTTGGGTCATTATATTAACCTTATCTATTAGTTTTAACTCTTAGTTAATTAGTTTGATATTTACCATGTCACTTTGTATTTTTATATTATATAGTTAATAAACTTATTATATACATCCAAGAGACCCCCAAGTGGTCCATTAATGATACAACTATCATGATATAAGTCTCTTGGCCGAAAATTAGATTTTTAGGAATTTAATATCAATTAATAATATAAGAGTTGTTTAAAAAACTCTTTTATGTCAATTTTGACACTATTCAATAGTTGATTTTTGTGAAACTCATAACAGAATTATTACTTCGAAAAAAGTCAATTAAATCAATAATAATTTGTCATATTATCTTATAATATTAGTTTAATTCATAAAAAGTCTCAAATTATATTTATTTGGGTATTGATAATATCAATTATTTTAATTTGTCAATATTATGGTAATTACTGCATCATCATTGTGTCATAAATAAATTAAATTATTTAATGTCTAAAAATTATAAATAAAATATAATTATGTAGAAAATATTTTTATATTTCTAATAAATATTTACAATAAAAAATCAAACATAAATAACCCTATGTAAAAATTATTTTTCTAAAAGATATATGTTTGTGTCATTTTTGTATTCATTTTAACTTAATTAAAATAAAGTGTCTCTATCACTTACAAGTGGCACCATGGGGTCCCAAAATCGACCCAAAGATGACTATGGTCGAACATGTATCACCCAATAATGCTAGGACACGTTTTAGGGTAATTTAGTATTATTATATTATTATTTTTTACCCTTATTTACCGGATTTACCCTTAACCATGGTAAATAAAATATTTACCGCAGTAATTATTCAAAATGTCTAAAAATAAAAGATACCTATTCACAAAATATGAAAATCTTGATTCCAAATGTGTAATCCATTTTTCCAAATTCAAAACACAGTAGTGGCAGAAATTAATTTAAAATTAATTCCCTTTGTTAAAACAAAAAGCGTGTTTTTAAGAGATAATAACTATCAAAAGATTGACACTTGTTTATATCCGGTTTAATTGTAAAATTATGTACAATGACCAAAATTATATTAAATGGTAAAAATATATTCTAAATATACTTTAAAACCACACAAATTCATAATTTATCAATATAAATTATTTCGATTAAAAAAGTTGTTTTTAATTAAAATTTAGTAATTTTCACTATTCATCAAAATATAAGTGTTATCCGAAAAGTTCCAAAATTTCACCCTAGGCTAAATTCGATATTCCGAATCCAAAAATGAAGTCTATTTTGAAATATAAAATATATATAATTTCAAAAATTAGGTATTACTATTCATAACGGCTAGTTTGATCGGTTGTGGTGTTAGAACTCGATGTTGCGTACAACACACGCTATCACATTATTCAAAGAGAAGCATACCGTGAAATATTGGGGTGTTACAGATACCATAAGAGTTTAATGTTTGGGATCATGTGTTTCTGAAGGTGACTCCCCGTCATGTGCAGCGAATGTTTGGCCATGGAAGTAAGATTTCTCCCCGGTTTGTTGGGCCTTTCGAGGTGTCAGCTCGTGTTGGAGATGTTGCGTATCAAGTAGAAATTCCCCCTCAGATGATTATGATACATGATTTTTTCCTTGTATCACAGCTACGTCTTTATCTCCATGATGACTCTCACATCATTGATTGGGGAGAGATCGATGTTGATGATGATGCCACCTTGGAGGAGCGAAATGTTGAGATCCAAGACCGCAAGGAGAAGGTGTTGTGTGGGAGATACATCCCTCTAGTTCATGTTTTGTTGTGACATGACGGCTTGGAAGAGAGTAATTGGGAACGTGAGTCACAGATACGTGCTCAGTACCCAGATTTGTTTGATGTTTAACTCTTTTATTGTATCATTTTAACTCATGTGGTTTTGAAACTATCATGTTTATCAGATGGAATCCTTTTTTGCATTGGTGGATTGATCTCTTTTAAGAGTTATCTCGTTGGGTGGTTGTTCAAAACCTGTTTCGTTTCCTCTTTAGGTGGGTTTTGGATTCTCAAGGATGAGACTGTTTTGAGAGGTATCTAATGTAATGTCCCAAACCTCTCCATTCCATTCCTTTGTGAAAATGTGGTGTTGGAGGAGTTCTGGAAGGTCAAGGCGTCTTGGGGTGCGTTTGGGTGGACTTTTATGTAAATCTAATGGGTTATGTCCTTCGCACGGGAAACACAGTGTTCTCATAAACCGTACAACCAAATCCTGCAAGGCCGGTCTGGGAGGCAGTGGATAACACATGTTTAGTGCACGGTTTGTCTAACCGTACATGCTAACCATGCGAGGAGTGATGGTCGAGGTAGAAGCTAACACACAGTTAGTGCATGGTTTGTTAAAAAGTGGGGACTAACCGTGCGTGCACATAAAGTTTGATCCTAAAATTGTGGATCTAACTCATTTTCCCTTTAATCACCTCGTTTATGCCCCTAATGGGAAATAACATGGGATTACATATACTTGGTGGTGGAAGAACCTCTCCCAAGCATTTTGGAGGAGATCCAGAAGCTTCTCTTCGCGAATCGAAGTCAGTTTCTCAAGGTAAGTGATCCTTTTTCATTGGATTCATAGATCTACCTATATTTACTCCTCCTTTTCTCTTGGGACCGTAGATCTACGTCCGTTATGGGTAGATCTATGTTTCTGGATGTCATTTATGATGAGATTGGGCCTTGGATGTGTTAGTAGAGGAGATATAAGAAGGATTCATGGAAAATCAACCCGGTTTCTTGGGCGCTCATCGACCGTTGTGGTTTCCCTCGAAAACTGTTAAAGCATGGTATTTGTGGCTTCTCTAATTGTTATGTGAAATCATAGAGTTAGCATGATTTATCACTTTAGATCACAATGGAATTTACCTAATTAAAAACTTGAACCGGATTAAAAGTGTTGGTTTGATCGCATGTTGTTGCTTTGTACCATGATAATGGTTTGCATATTGATTTTCTAGATAGTGTTATATATATGCCTTGATTGTTATCAAGTTGTTCTTTATGTAATTAGATAAATAATTTAAATCAGGAATTAATTGATAAATAATTGGCTAAAGGTAAAGTAGCATGTAAATGAATCTGGTTGTTTTCATTGTTGTAGTTGTTCTAATTTGATGTTAATAAAATTTGGCATAGTAAGCATGTTTAATCATCGATGATAGCATACTAAATTGGATCATGATGTTGGAACCAACGAATTGAATATGTTAATTAAAGATGGATTTAAAAAACTGATTGATTTAATTCCCTGAGGGGTTTTAAGTTACCATCTTGCTATGAATTAGGGCTAAAATCCCATTTGATGTGATTGTTGGTGTTTTTTTGTTGAAGGATGGATGCCTTGTTAATGGGCCAAGAGCCCTTTTGTTGTAATGATTGTTTTCCTGTTGCTTGTGTTGTGATGTGACCCTGGAGGGGTGTTGTGATATCTTGTGTTGTGATGTGACCCTAGATGGGTGTTGTGATATGTAGAGGCAGGGAGGTCTTGTGGTTGTGGCAGCGGATGACACCTAGAGTGGAGATATGCATCAGTTTATGCATGTGGGTGTCGGGGAGGACACCGGTGATGATGGTATGGGATGGATGTGGTTGTTGGATTCTTGGTGGGATTATTGGTTGTTATCTTCTTTACTTTTCCCCACTGCTCAAGGCAGTTGGTTTTGCTTACCCTTCTTCCGAAAGGGGAGAAGACGCGCAAGGTATGCCATGTGCTTTCCGTGTTTAGCCTCTTGAGTAAGAATGGGTATACGCTCTTTCTATAGGCGGCAAAGACTTGACAGGTAGTATATCTACTCACCGTGTTGAGCCGCCTTGTGTTTAGTAGCCTAGGATGCTCTTCTAGAATGCCTAGGAATAGGGTAAAGTAATTATGAAAAGAATGTTTGATTAAATAATGATAATCCACGGGGATGGAGATGCTGGAATTTAATGGTGATGTTGTAACTTTAATAGAACAGTAAATTTTCAATGTGATTCCAAGAAAGTTTGAATGTGGTTTTTGTTCAGTGTTAATTAATGTGAAAAGAATTAATAAATGTAAAGTGGAATTGATAAGAAAATGGAGTGAAGTAACATAATGATGTTCTTTAATTGGTTGTGTGCTTATAGGAGGTCTAGTCTTAGCAATAGCTGCCCGAAGTCCGAGAGACGTTAGCTACAGTTGAGGCTAAGACTAGGTTATACCCATAGTGTGGTTGTGAGATATATATTCTGTAATTTTTTTATTTCTATACGCAACTCCACCCTATCTGTAAGGGAAACTGATATCCTGTTAATTCTAAGCCATGGGGGGGGGGGTTCGCCAACATTCTGGTGGGGGATGAATGGTTGACTACCCCCTTTGACCCCACTCTCTTCTCATGGTAGATACTAGTGTCGTTTTCACATCAGTTATTTTTCCCATATATTTGTGTAGAGGGATGTATTGGATTGTGGTTATTTCCACACATATATTCTGGATATAGTATCTTATGGACTACTATAGGTGTAACATGTATAGGCATTAATGTCTTGAGGATCCTTATGCAGTGTATGGGCTGAAATGGATTGAGGTACAATACCCAACGATTGATGCACGTTATGTAATCTGTTGTGGCTCCCAGAACCTACCAGGTTACTTTTGGTTGTGAGGATGGTGTGGATCTTAGCCCAGGTGTCTGCAGGCAATCCTTTGTTGTGCACGTGGTGCAGATTGTGGAGCATAGCCCAAGATTATATGGGTAAGCCTCTGGAGAGAGATTCACATGACGTATGTCATTGGGGAAAAGAGAAAAACCAGTAGGGAAGTTGGAGCAGGGTACCCTTGATATTCATTATTATATGATATATTCTTGTATGCATTACTTGGTGAGATTATCCATGGTGAGTTTGGGAACATAGTATGCATGGGTAGGTGACGAGTTAGTTTCATTGTTGTTCCCTGTGCTTTAGAATGCATTCTTTACTTTTTCATGAGAGGCTTAGGGGATGATCCTACTTAGTATACTGTTATACTCACCCTATGTATATATGACCTTTCATTCAGGTCACTTGAAGTAGGTTGGAGATCAGGCTGGTTAGTACTAGCTTGTGGTTCCAGGAGCTAATCGGGCTTGTGATCGCTGTTTTTTTACATTCTTTTGGGTACATGTAGTTTCCACTTTAAGTTGTTGTGCTTTTTCATGGAATTTCATAGATGTACTTGGTTTTCTTTTATATTTCTGTTCTTAGTTGGAGTTGGTTTGTGTCTATATTTTCTCTCTCTTCCGCAATGTGTTCTCCTAGAGGGTAATGCCTCCCATTTGTGTGTTTGTTATACCCTCTGTGCTAGTCTCCAACCCAGGGCCTAATGGAGGCAGGACTCTGGGGTCATTATCTCCCTTTCCACATTGTCGGACCAGGAGGGGTACACTTTCTGGGGAGGGGTCGTGACACTCACTGCTAGTTAGATTTCTCTCACGTTCAGGTAAATATGCTTTAGGCCATGTGACCTACTAGGTATGGGGGGCCTTTGGATGGAACCTAAAACCAAGACATTACCATGTGGTATCATATAAATTATTTTCTTCTTTATTTACTTTCTGAAGCCTATAAAGAGGGATAGATAAGAATAGGTATTTGGTAATAAGTTGTGTCTGGGTGTAGCCAACCCATGTATAGGGAAAAGCTAATTTACCTCGGATATTAAATTTTTTCTTGTATTGAAATTATTAAACCTGATTTGATTTCACTGATGGGTGATTCATGTGTTTTTTTATGTTTTTTATATTAATAATGTTCTATTTCTATTGCAACCCGATGAGATGAGGGTATACTATCTCATGCATCATATAGGCACCTACTAGAGATCACACGTCAAACATCCTTATCATTCCATTTAGGGTGCATTACTGATTTTCCGTTGTTGAGTAAATTTTGTTCTAGATATGCTTGTTGTTGTCGTAGATTCCTTGATAGAATACATGTTGTTTAATAGTGTGTTTCTAATTTGTATTGTTTATTTTGTATGAACACCAAAAATTGGTCCCTGAGGTGTTACCGACCATCATGGATTGGAATTTGGTGGATCATGCGATTGATTTCACTATTATTCCTTTTAATGTACAAGAATAAGATTCCAAGCTTTTATTCGTGAGAGTATGGGCTCTCACGGATCAGAATATTACAATATAATGTTTGTTTCAGTGTTATTAAGGGATTACAGAGTAGTTTTTGAGGCTTACGGTCTGAGAAAACCTAGAATACATGGGGTGTAATGATGAATACATGCCATGTGTCCTTCTGTTCAGGACGGAACAGTTTTTATTAAGTACGTGATGTATACTATATGTACACTCTGGGTAATCCTTGATAGTGTAACTGAATATGTTGGTGGAGACATGGGTTTGGGAAATGTTTAGAGACACACGATGTGTACTTGGGTACATATCGTGTTATAAGAGTTGTGTATCCACCCGTGGGACAAACAACACAGATAGATGAATCTCAATTAGTGCACGTTGTTACCCTCTTGAACACACCGTGTGGAGTCATCCATGTCTCCAGTCATGTGACTAACAAAACTGGTTGGTGAAATCCTTCTTGAACACACTGTGTCTGGCATAAACACACCGTGTAGAGTCAATAATGTCATAGACCGTGTTACTAATGACACAGGTTGTTGAAACCTAAGAGGTACACACCGTTTCAAGTATAAACACGTCATGTAGTTTTATTCTAGGAGAACCGTGTGGTTTAGCCATGTGTGGGAACTTGAGCTGGGGGAAAATATTCAAGTACACATTGTGTCCTTGGGAGGAACATTCCATGTGACGGGGTGTTACACGACCAATTTTGGTAGATGTACAAGCCCATTTAATGAGTTAATTAAACAAGACATGTAGTGTCCATACACGTCATGTATCCATGTCTTGCAATACATGATTTTTTTAACCATATTTTCCTTTCCTAAACTTATATGTTTCAGTTCAAGATGATCTTGATCTAAGGTGTGTGCATGACCTTTCAGAGTCATACCACATGGACGTCCTCCAGTTGTACACAAGTTACAGGGTAGTGATCAGACAACAGACATTGATGGTCAGGGACTACCAGTAGATCCTCCTATAATTCTTGTCATGGAACCGACCATCATTATAGATATAGGTGATGATCCGTACATTGGATAATGATTCATGAGGTTTATACAGACTGTCAAGGGTGCACCACCTTCTGCCCTATCTGTGGCAGAATTGATTCGAGTCTTTCAGCAGCAGTATTCTCCCAATTTCTCAGGGGATGGAGGACCTCAATCTGTAGAGTCACGGTTTGAATCCATGTTGTTTATCATCAACCATATATAGATGACTCCAAAAGGAGTTTTAATTTTGCTATATATATTCTTTAGTATTCCTCCAGGAGATGGTGGGATGTGATTCCACAAGCAGGATGCCAGCAGGTTATGTCTTGGGATGAGTTATGGCGTACCTTCAATGACTACTTCTACCTGGAGACTATGAGGTCCAATCAAGACTAATATTTCATGAGTTTGGAGCAGGGTACTCTCTCAGTCATGTAGTATTTTTTCACGCTTCATAGAGCTTCAACGCTTCACACCCATTCTGGGAGAAGATGAGTTAATCCTAGAAAGGAAGTTCAAGGATGGTCTTAGGCATGACATATGTTCATAGGTTAAAATATTCAGGTTGACATCCATTTATTCTATCATCAACCAGGTACTTATCATAGAGCACATTCTATGGTATTATGGAGCTGTGATACAGGGTGGTTCAACGTTTAGAGTTAGTTCTTCTACATTCAATAGCAGAAAGCCCCGCATGGAGTCTACTTGTGGAGATCCAAGAATGTGATATACACCTTCATGTGTCTAGGTAGTATGATACTGGTGTGGGATGAGAGGTAATACAAGGACACATTTCCTGAGAGACATTGTTTAGTGTAGATATTATTGCATGATGGTTCATCTTTATCGTTTCTATCAGTTTCTCTCACCAGCAGCTGGTGAATGGGGTTCCTCTATGACTCCATGTTCAAGAGTATCACCACCAGTCTCTCCTCGATCGTGTAACTAGAGTTCATATGGTTGATCAGGATAGGGTGGAGGTTTCGGTCATGGTACCCAGTTTCCAGGCTTTCATCAACAATACGGTGGATCTGCTCAGAGTTGTCAGGCATGGTCACTGGGTTGTAGTACATGCCGGACAATTGTAGTGGGGTAGACCGAGCAAGAGAAGGATCCCAGACCCTCTACAATTAGAGGTGTGATCTTAGTTGCCTCAATCTTAGTTTCTGAAAGTTTCGAGAGAGGGTCTTCCCATAGTTACATATATATTCTTGTTATGGAGAGCCATGGGATCTGTATCTTTAATTAGGTTGATATGTTAATGTTGTACACTCTGTTCGAGACATGAACAAAATGTGTACCTTAGTGGAAGGAGGGATCTCTTAAGGTGGGTGGGTGTTACTTTTTATGGGACCTCTATGTCTTAAAGATGAGATGCTATGATGTCATTATCAGAATGTACTAGTTGGTTATCTACCAGTCTTTTGTTGAATACTATCATCTTAGGGTGAGTTTCACATCACCAGTGGGCAGTTTGTTCTTAAAAAAAGGAGAATTTATATCAGGTAAAGCAAAGCAGGACCTGATCATCATGGGTTTAGAGGAGTGATATACTATATTTCTAGTCTATATATGGATGATCGGGGGACATCACAGTTGTTCATTCCTCCAGTGGTTGATCATTTTAGGGGTGTCCTTCTAGAGAACTTTTTAGGTTTTCTTTAGAAGAAAGTTGATGAATTTTCTATTGAACTTGTTCCAAGAGTAAACCTGGTGTCCATTCCTTCTTATAGTATTGCTAATATAGAGTTACAGGATCTCAAGAAATAGTTACAAGAGGTTACCGGAAAAGGGTTTCATCTGACCCAATACTTTTCCTTGGGTATTTCTAATCCTTTTTTAAAAGAATGAGGACTATAACATTAGAATTTGTGTGGATTATCAGAAGCTGAACTAGATGATGATCAAGAACTGATCTCCCTTTGCAAGGATTGATGATCTCTTTGATCAACTTTGAGGAGACTAGGAGTTCTCTAAGATTAACTTGAGATCCAGCAATCATCATTATCATGTTAGACCATCTGATATAGCTATTACAACCTTTCTTAGCAGTTATTGTCTATACAAGTATATGGTTATGTCTTTCGGTCTCACAAATACACCATTAGTTTTTATGGAACTGATGAACCGAGTAATCCATCCAATATTCGATTATTTCATGGTAGTCTTCATTAATGATATGTTGGTGTACCTTCACACTCGACATGACCATTCCACACATCTTGAGATCGTTTTGTGTACACTGAGAGAGAATCATTTATTTTCTAAGATCTCCAAATGCCACTTTTGGATGTACCCGATTCACTTATTAGGAAATGTTATCTAAGAGACAAGAGTATTAGTAGTCCTAGAGAACGTGAGAGTAATAGTTTTCTTTGAGAAACCTAAGAATTAATTTTAGGTATGGTGTTTTATAGGGATTTCTTGTTACTACAAACATTTAATACAAGAAATTTCATGTATAGAAGCACAAATAACAAGTCTGACATAGAAGGGTGTGATGTACCTATGGATAGATTCCTACTATTTAGGCTTTCAGGAACTGAAAGGGAGATTGAATTCAACAACGATACTAGTTTTACCAGATCCAGCAAGGAGCTATACTATTTACTATGATGCTTCTGGTATTGGGCTAGAAGTAGTACTTATGCAGGGGGAATGAGTCATTATGTATGAGTCTTGGTAGTTGAGGCCACATGAGAGGAATTACCCAATGCGTGATCTCGAGTTAGCTTTAGTGGTTCATGCTCTATGCTATTGGAGACATTATCTGTTGGGAGAGAATTTTTTGGTTTTCATCAACTTCACTAGTCTCAAGTATATCATAACTCAGAGTGATCTGAATCTGATATAGTGATGGTGGGTTTAATTACTTCATCTTTTTGACTTTGAGCATGCCTACATGCTTGGGAAAGTCAATGTAGTGGCTGATGCGCTAAGCACGAGAACTCAGATACAAGTGGTTCAGGGGGCCAGTGGTGAGTGGAAACTTATGACTCTATTCTCAAAGATACATTTTGAGGTTCTTGACATTTAGGGGAAAACATTTCTTTCTTATTTGGATGTTACCTCTAATCTACTTGATCGAGTGAAAATGAGGTAGCTGTCAGATGCAGAATGCCTAGTCTTGTGGGAGAGTGTGTTAGGAGAGGACCCTATTCATGGATGGATCATAGGTGAGGACAAGATCTTTCATTTTCATTGGCCCATATGGGTGTTCACAGATATACGTGAGGATTTGATATGGGACATTCATTCCTCGGGTTAGAAAGATCGTCCTGGTGTCTCCAAGATGTATTGAGATCTACATCGTCATTATTGGTGTCCAGGTATGAAAAGAGATGTTGTTGAGTTTGTGATGAGGTGTTCCATCTTTCAGCAGGTGAAGGAGGATCATCAATGACCAGAAGGACTTTTACATCAGTTACCCATTCCCGAATGGAAGTGTAATGATGTCACGATGGACTTCATGATAGGTTTAACGATGTTGTATCGAAGGAATGATGGAGTTTGGAATGTAATCAACAAACTCTTAGAGGTTTCACATATCATTCCAATCAGGGAGACCTTCTATGTAGATGATATGTGAATGTTGTACATTGGGGAGATTATAGGTTTACATGGGGTTCTGCACTCCATCGTTTAAAATAGAGACACTCATTTTACATCTTCGGCCAGGTAGGGACTACATAGATATTTGGGTATACAGTTACTTTGGAGTACAACATACCATCCTCGGAAAGATGATTAGTCTAAATGTATGATTTAGGTGCTAGAGGAAAAGATTCTAGGATGCTTCCATGATTTTGTTGGTTTTGTGGAGAAGCACCTACCATTGGTGGTGTTTTCCTACAATAATAGCTATCAAGAAACTATTCAGATGGCACCGTATGAGGATTTGTATGGTAGGTCATGTCTATCACCCCGATATTGGCAAGAAGCGGGAGATGCAACTATGTTGGGACTTCATCCTGTCCACAAGACCATGGATTAGATAGAGTTGACTCAGAAAAGGATGGCTACTGCACAGTCTTGATAGATGGTTTATGCTGATCGATGGAGATGACATTAGTATTTTGAGGTCAGAGATCTAGTTTTTATACATGTCACAATGATGTTGGAAAATTGAAGTATTAGACATCCGGGATAGCTTTCACCAATATATGTCGGTCCATTTGTGTTTTTGGAGAGGTTCGGGCCGGTTACCTATCGGTTTTACATACCATAGAGGTACTGGACAATGCACAATGCCTTCCACATTTCATAGTTGAAAAATTATTTCTCAGACCCATCTCATGTTTTTTTAACACGAGGAGTTTGAGTTGGAGGTGGAGGCATCATTCGAGGAGCATCCAATCCAGATTATTGAACAAATCATGGATGTTCTCTATGGATGGTATGTTCCTCTAGTATGGATGTTATGGGTGCATGGGTGAGTACATAGAGATACATGGGAGAGGGAGACCGATGTGCGATCGTAGTGGTTGGATCAGTTTGAGGATTCTTCTTTTTTGCCACCTTTATAGAGAAATTCGGGGTGAAGTTTTTTTTTGGGGGGGGGGTTAAGAACCAAGATCATCTTTTCAGGAATGGATCCTATTTTTTGATGTTTTGAGAAAAATAGGAGGTTATAGAAATTTAAGGAGTACATGTCGTGTACATAGAAGTACACTCCATGTAGCTGGTTGCCGTAGGTAGCCGTGTACTGGCTGTGTAATGACCATGTACATTGTCGTGTAGCGTGACATGGAGACCACCTAAAGCGAAGGCCTGTTAGGTCATGTACATGGAATGTAAATTAATTGAATATGTTGTGTACTTTTCTTGTTAATTGTTAAGTTGGACTATGGATGCGTCTCATTTACAAAACACCCTTCTTCATGACTCATCTCATCCAGGAGTGACCTCTCTACATGATTCTTCTCTAATTCCCTAATTGACTATCCATTCTACAAATCAACCGATATTGACTGCTTTGGAATCACCATAGTTATTTCTTTATTCATCTAGATACTTTCTCCATGAATTATCCTCTTTCATGAGATATCCTTGGTTTAATGTTTTAGAATTTTTGTAGATCTATGTCGTTTTAGGTCAATTCAGGGGCCAACACTAGAGTATAATTATCATAAAATGACAAGGTAGGTCGTTTGTACCTTTCCATAGTTAGTCTTTCAATATTATATACCAAAGTGCTCAATACTCTTGATTGAGGTATTACATATTTAGGGATTTTAACTCTCATAATGCCTGTTATGCCTTGTGTTCCTGGGTACAGGTTTTTGATTGTAAATATGGTTAATTACATTTCAATGGATTTTCTTTCCGTTTTTGAACTAATATTGGCCATTGGGTATATAATTTCCTATTTGGACGGTCTATTTTCCATGCTTAGTTCTGTTTGGATAGAGTGATATTGACTTTCTTGCTTGTTCCCTAATTTTTAGCTATTTAAACAAGTAGTATTTGTGACTTTCTTTGGCTGCCGAATGTCATTTGTGCACGATTACATCAAAAATGGTTGTGGGAACCTGGTGTAGTGAGACCATTGGGGGAATTGACATTGAGGGATTCCCCTGAGTGTCTATTATACTTTTCATGTTGGGAGACAATAGGGGGGATTAAGGATGGGTTCTCCCTCAGAGTGTTTATAGTTATCGTTACGAGAAAAGTGTGGGGAGTTGAAATTGAATTCCTCATCATAGAGTCTGTAGTTTATCATTAAAATACTATATGGGGAATTGATGGTGTGTTCTTCCTCATACAGTCGTTGTTTTCATGTGACCAGAGGGGTTAGACAATGTGATCTTTCCCAAAATTTCATTATATCCTTATTCTTAAATGATAAGTTCAACCAGAAGGGTTAGGCTGTGAGAACATTCTCAGAGGGTTTATGGTGAGTGATTTGTTGAATAATTAATAAATGTAAATGAATGTAGATGAAAATGTAGGATTGTTTACTTTTTAGTACTTCCTTGTTTATTACATCATTTTACATCTATCATGCCATTTATATATTCACTGAAATATATGCATAAGTATTTTGGTGGTTTCTTAATGGGGTTTGTCTCGCACCATGTTTGGGTTGTGCTTTTGGGCCCAAACAGATTATATTGTTATAGGTTTAGATAAGGGAAAACTCCCTTCGACTTCATGTACATTATTGTTATGGAGATGGAGAGCATAGGACCAAGTTGAGGATTGCGATGCTGTCGGAATTTTCTACTTTTTTCCTTTTTTTACATTGGTTAATTACTGTATGTATGAATTTTAACTTGTTTGGATTCTTTCTTAGACATATCTTACATGAATCATTTATATATGTGTTCCAGTTGTTTATTTAGTTTCGGTTTTTCGCTGATTATTTTGGTATGGTATTATCACTGCTTCTATTACAGTTATATATTTATCTCTACTGAATTAATCTACGTATGAGTGTATAGTTTCCCCACCATCACACCGAAGTCCCTCACTACTATTTGGTAGCCTCCAGTGTTCCGGGAAATGAGCTTGTGGACATGTGACCAACTGGGTACAGGGCATCATTGGGCGGCCCCTAGGAATGAGACATTGAATATTTGGTTAGTGAAAGACCATTCACATAGATGGATTTTGATCTTGAAAAAATAGTTAAAAGTGGTACATTATGATGATATGTTATTCACCTTGATTATGACACGATGTTTGATATATAATTCATCCTAGAGGTCTGACCAGACTATGTGTATATCATCAAATTAAGATATTTTATGAAGAAATTATGGTCATAGATTTTCTAACTATTGATCAGTCCATTCATCAAATATTTATTTATTTCGTTATATGTTATCAATGATGAGAAGTCTCCTATATATATAGTACTTATGAGGTACATCATTGGTGGTGTTCTACTGAGTTTTATTCTTACCCTACATGGGTTCTCTATAACTTTTGTAGAATTTTTGGTTTGTGACCTTGGTATGGGAAATGTCCCATCTATTATGGATGGTTGATATGGGATGTGGAGGATGATATGGTATATAATAAAAGGCCATGACTTAGTACTATTTATATTGAGACATCTGTTTACATTTATTTTATTTTTCACTTAGTTGATTATGATCTCCTCGTGGGTGATATTTTTGTGACTTGTATGACTCGTATGTCAAAAATTTTAGATCATTTTGTTATTAAATAGTTATTGTTATTTACTTTCAGTTATAATATATCTATGATACCTATATTAATAATAACGTTGAATTGTGATTATTTTATAATTTCATTACCTTTAACGGTTATCAATGCACGAGGGTATAATATCTCTACTTGTTGTATATGAAACCTCACCATAAGTCAATAACATCTAGTTTATTATGATGCTGTCCAGAGGAACATGGAAATTTTTTTTGGTAATGGTAGAGGATAATATATTTTTTAATATATATCTCATATGTAAAAATTGATTTATTTTTTATGAATCACATCATCGAAGTTTGTGTTCTTATTTAAGGAATATTTATTCATTTGGAATGAGTTGGCCAACGTATAGGCCTATAAAAGCAATTTTTTTATTGAAATCGCATATTTATTAATTTTTCATAGTAATGGGTACTTTGTTTCAATTCTATATGTGTGATAACCTTGTGACTATTACTAGTATATATTAATCACTAAATCACATTAAACTTATGGAATGAAAATTAAAAAATTCAGTCAATGTTTATGGGTTTTTATATTTTAAGAGACTCTCAAAACCACTTTGAGTAAACTAAATATTATTTGGAAGGGTTTTATGATACCCTAATGAAACCCACGATAGAAATCCAATTTTCTAGATTACTAAAGTGTGTTAAAAAAAATATCGATAAAATATGAAATGGGAAACATATTTTTTTTATCCGGGAAACATACATTCAATGATATAAGTAAGAATGTTATATGTTGGTAAAAAACCAAAAAATCCATTATATATTTATAAAAAAATTTACACACTAGATTGTGGTTAAAATATGACAGACAAGGTTTTATTTGGATAAAAAATTATTTTCAAAATTTTAAATAAATAATTCATAATTTTGTTATTGTTTTATAATAATTCTTATAACCATGTATAAACATATTCGCAAATTTTACACATTACAATCTAAATTATAATGGATAAAAATTTCCTTTCCACAAATTATATACTGCTCGAAAAGATCACTTTATCTCTTAATTCACCTCCAGGATTCTTATAACACCCTCTTATCTTCAAAAAACACTTGGAAATGTTAAAAGAAATATTTTACCATGAGAATATCAAATGAAAATATAAAAACCCTACAAAATATTACAATTATATCTATATCAAAAGATCTATCATGACAATTATACCCCTTCAACATTTATTATCCTTTAGAATCTAAAAAAATACAATCCTCTAAACATTAATAATAAATATGGGTGTTACGTTAAGTACCATTATATGATAGATAAACAATCATCTTCAACTATATCACATTAAATATATATTTTGATAATTAATATTTAATGATATCAATATTTTGATGTCATATTTTAAAAACATAGGGTTTATAATTCCATTTACAACATTATACATAATAAAATTACATTTTATGTAAATATTCATAGATTTAGAGTATTTCACTAGGATCTTGGCTATATTTATTAGAGATAAATTATCACAACCAATTATATATTATAACTTGATAGTAACCTTTATATATTCTATCCAATCATTAATCCTTATAATTTTTTTCCATTCATATTTGAAACAATTTTCCCTTCTCATTTGTATTACATTATTTAATTTTATATTGTTTTACTTTTAAAACATGTGTATATATCTAGAATATATATTTATCATAACAAAGACATTCACTTATCCCTATTACATAAATATACAACATAAATTTTTTTATATAAAACAATATTTTCACCACCTTAACTATATAAACCATAACTCCCTATTCATTGAAAATTGCTTATTATTATTTTAACAGACAGTCTGTATGATTATTTAAGATAATTATATAATATTTCACATAGTTCTACTAAAGATACAAATGTTATTTCTTGATATTATAAAATAATATAGGATTTTAATGATTTTTAGGTGATATTTACGATTTAAACATAGTCTAAGATTATCTTTACTATACTCTACCCCAACTATCATTGATCCAAATAAAACATTGAAATATCCCATTATAAATTTATTTAAAAGCACTATAACATAATTATATTAAGAAAAAATGTTAAATTGTACTTTTATATTATATATACCCCCAAATGATTTTTATTTCTTAAAAATTATACATATCATTTTTTTAATCAAATTTGAAAAATCTTTAGAGATCCACACCTTATCTTATATAAAAAATATATCGTCAATTGGAATAATAATTATTATATTTAATGTAATAATCTATTCAATATAGTCATTATGATCCACTTTTAATATTTTATAATTCATATCCATTAAATAAAATTCAATCATGGAATACTGATCACTTATATATTATTTTTACCCTCACATACATTCCTTTAAACTACTAAATTTTATAATATCAATACAAAGAAAGAAAATTTCCCTCAATGTGTATTTATATGTCTAAATAACTATTTAAAAATAATATATATATATATTGTATAATATATATTGTGTCTATGGTTAAATGTCAATTAAAAGATTAATATAATAATGTCTTCATATATGATACATTCATCATGAAATTGAATTACATCACAAGATAATAACCCTTATGTAAAAAATTAGTTTTGTTTCTCAAAATATTAAATTTATCATTGAGTTTATTTTTAATTACAGACTCTATTCTGAATAAATTATATCGTTTTTATCTATGAACAAAATCTAAATTAATATTTACTTTAAAATGACAAAAACCTTAATTCATTTTTCTTATCCACTACATATATTAAAATTACCCATCAATTAATTGTGTCTCAATGTGTCATAATAAAAAATTATATTTAGAAAATTATTATCTCATTATAGTAGAAACATTTTCACTTTGATCATTAATGTTTTTTACTTGTTCAAAATCATATTTCGTTTTTTTAATTCATTGTTTTATTTATTTTAAAAAAATATTATGCATTGTGATAGTTTGAATCCAATTAACTAATAACATTTCTGTATTAAAAATCTTATTTATGGATATATTTCAAAATTTATATAATTTTTAGTAAGAACATATTAGTTATTTTATTTATGAATCTTACTCAACTTATACCCATTTTATATTATTTTCAAATAATAGGTGTCAAAAATATATATAATATTCAATTTAAAATTATTAATATATTCCATTTGATTGATAACCAATAAATATTCATTCATATTCTTTCCCAAAATTTTTTCAATGTTTTTATTGTTGGTTTTAATCATGCATAGAAGCCAAATTTATTAAATTATTTTACTGATTTTTTAATATAATAAATCATAAAGGGTTCCATATTTGAATCTAGTCTATTTAAAAAAAATTATCTCATGTTTTCTATTGTTAATTTTTTTTAGGTTTTCGTAATCTATTTTAACATAAGCTCGGTGTTTTGTTAGTTGTTATAGATTCTTTATTCTATAGGTGACAAGTTGAAAATCAAAACATTTAACTCCTTTGAAATGTACTCTATACCATGAAATATGATTTCTTTTTTTGCGATTTTACTATATATTAGTTTATGACATGGTTTCACCAGATCTAAATTTTCTTTTGATCGATTTGTTGGGTGATACTCTTCATCTACTCCCTAGTGGGGTGATGATTTTTGGTTTCTTATACTAAAATCCATGTATTGAAAAACAACCCTATGATTTTAATGTAATGGTTTGGGAATATATATGGTATAATTGTCTTAAAGACCCAAAAAAATATATGAATATATATATGATCCTTATATTGTTCACAAGGTTATAACTTAGGGGTATTAACTGTATATCATTCCTTACAATCCAACTGCTGTGAGACCAATTTTTTAGACCTAAAATGGATGTTTGGGTCACTATTAACATATTAAAATCTATATTTATAGTATTTATGGTTTGTGGGATGTGAATTTATTATATAAATATTATAATTAGGTATTCAGATGTTTAGATTATTCTATATTTTTGTTTTTCTTTGTGGGATTTGAGTGGTTTCATAGAGGGACTCTATTTTTATAGTCATCCAACTTGATCATATTATTTGAAATAATTATATGTGGTGATTGTATGTATTGAGTATTGAGGTTGTGGGTATGTATCAAAGAATTGACATTATTTAGGGAAACCATGGATATTGGACATGTTTCTTAAAAAAATAAATTTTATTGCATGATTTATTTATGTATTAGGGTTTTTATTGTTTTTTATTCTTGAATGGGCATATTTGATTATTTATATGAACAATATCTAGTATTCTTATGGTTTTTCATTTTAGGGACTAAGGATATCAGCAGTATTTTCATTTTTCTTCAGTGGATCCACACTATCTCATATTCAAATGATTTTCTGCTAGATGGGCCATTAATACATCTTAGATATGATTTTACTCTTAGTGGATGTGGTTTTGATTAGGGTAGTTGGTAGAGATTTTTATATTTAAAAATGGATGCTCAATAAAAAATTGTGTATGGGGAAAGCGGTTATATGGTTCTACATGGTTTCATATGACATCATAAAACTCAATAATGGG
Source organism: Viscum album (assembly GCA_963277665.1). Taxonomy (NCBI): domain Eukaryota; kingdom Viridiplantae; phylum Streptophyta; class Magnoliopsida; order Santalales; family Viscaceae; genus Viscum; species Viscum album. The sequence goes on along the minus strand of OY728138.1, from coordinate 1,288,901,421 downwards.
TTGTTCATTTTAGGACATGTGTGTTTTTTGTTACATTATCAGTTGGAAGTTCTATAAAATTTATACCCTTGTTTTTTTTTGATTTTTTGGAATATATTTTCTTCCTTTTAGTTTTCATGTTTTTCATGGTTTGGGATGGACGTGATCATTGACATATGGACATTGAACTGTTCTATGAAATTCATGTCTAATGAATTTTATTTCAATATGGTAACTCGATAATATCAGCCCTTCTTAATGTTTTTTTACCATGATGGAATGAATCATATTAGGAATGTTTTTGGTTATTTATTGGGATTTTTTAATTTTCATATCAATATGAATTAAAATTTTTATTTCTTTTATAAAAAATAAATATCTCCAACATTATTTTAATATATTATACCTAAGAATCATTTTTCATCCCATTCAAAGAAGAATTATATTTATCTCTATTAAAACCCTTTATAATATGTTATACGGAGTTTAATATTAATATTATACGCCAATTTGTGATATTAAAATCATGTACACGAAATATAAACTATATTATAATATCTATCATTAATTATTTGATAAATTAGTATAATTCGTTTTCAACATATATTTTCGAAATCATGAATTCCCCACTACATCATACTTTTTTCTTATGAAAATCAAATTGATCATTTATATGAATTAATAATTTAATGGAAGGAAATATATATCATACTTTTTAAAATAATTTATGATGAAAATATGTTCTGGTATTGTTGACTTTGCCTCCTTGGGAAGATAAGTACGAACAAACATTATAAATTAGATGTTGATAAAAAATTAATTGAATTGATTAGAATATAATAATATGTTTTTATGACTTCTCATAAATATAATATGACTAATAAAATCCTTATAAATGTTTATATTTAGTCTGTAAGTAATCTTCAACTTATTTATTCTTGTTTATATAAGGTCCCATCCTTAAACTTTACATAATATTGAGTTAAGTCAAGTATTTAACTTGATTTTCTTTTAAGGATTGTTGTTTTATAGAATTATTCCATAACTATTACATAACATCATAAATATTACAAAGTCTACACCTCTACTCACTATACATTTTTTCATAAAAAAGAAATATTTAACTAAAAACATGGGTTCATTTTATATTTAAACAATAAAACAACTCATTTATCCCATAATTGTCATTATTCTCCATTAAATCATGGAAAACATTTCAAAAGATTGGTATGAGATGAAATAGATCAGTAAGGGGTATAAAATAAGAAATGAAATAATTAGTCAATGAATATTTTGAACTCATGAAAACATTTTAAAAAAATTATACTTTACACCTATATGAAATAAGCTTGTAACATAGAAAATGAAATCATATGATCCCAAAAATACATCTTATAAACCATAAAGTTAACTTGTGGAATCCATATCATACTAACATTGATGATTTCATAGCTACATTGGGAGTAATATTTATGGTTACCTTTACAATACCCATAATAGTATGCCCATTATAGTATATTCCATAAATATCTTTGGAGAAACATTATTGTTAACTCTATTTCATTTACCATTTCATTGGAGAGCTATCACGGGATCAACTTCCCCCGGTTTATCATATAACTACCCATATAACTAAGAAATTCCCAACAACCATAACATAATAATAACATAATAACAAGCATAAAATAGAAATAAAATTTCCACATTTTAATAATAACACATCGCTTCAATATTTAATCATAATCAATCCATCATCAAAACCGTTTTAAATTCCAAAATACCTAAGAAAGGAAAATGGTATATAATTTTATTTTAAAAACATTTCATCTTGTATAGGAAGCTGAATATAAAATAATTTTCATGGTGGAAGAAAACTCATTGTCTTTGTATATGTTAAAAACATTACAGTTTTCATTTAGTAAAATACATAGAATAAAATATTCCTTTCCAAAAAAATTGAATGAAAAAAGTCCAAATTGTTTATTATACACCGTAAAAAATAATGTGCTGTATAGTATCAAAATATTCTTTATTTTATGAAGATTGAGTTGAAGTACCTTACCTTGAGTCTGACTCATCATATACAATATTTATATTCTTGAAAAATAAACTTAAGTTAATTTCTATTTTCTCAAGAAACATTATTGAGTTTAGTATTCCTTTAATATCACTTATTACCATGTTATAATAATTTATTAAATATTTTATTTCAAGTTGGATATTTTGTCGATATTCATTACTTGAGTCAAAAATGAACATGGTTTGATATCACTAGTCCATGTGGTTATGATTCCATCATCTATAGAGTGATATTCATGACATTATAATCATATTTATACATAAATTATAATTTTAAATGAATCCATAATGTATTATTATGATGAATTGAAAACATTATAATAATAGAGATGGCTGGCCATACATATGCATGAGTAGTGTTTTCCATTTTTCACTGATCAATATGAAATGATTTGAATTCTATATTTTTTATTCCTGAATGATATTAACATCATTAATATCATATTATTCATTTATATATACTTATATATTTAATCCAAGTGATTTATTTAATCATAAAGAATCACATCACTTCAAGGAGGCGATATCTCACATATAAGAACGAACGACATTAGCATTTTTATGTATATGGAAATTAAGAGAATAATTGATATATTATTATCAAGTAATGATTTATATGTCTTTAATATCACATATAAACGTTAATTTTATTGTTATAATCGAAAATTATTAGATTTTTTACCTATTATTTTTTAATATTATAGGGAATTATTTTTATACTAGGTGCTGAGAGGGCGTATGATTCCATGGCCCGGTGTGTAGGGAACAATTACTTTAAAAATATTATAATTTTAAATAGAATGCATAAAAAATTTTCCTAAAAAATTAAAATAAATTATATATGGCTTCCCAAATTATAAATTAGAGGGAAGTGTTGTGTTTAGATCAATAAATTTTCCTTAAGTAGGTTCGAACATCGAATGGTGCCGGTATACTATGGAATATAGTTTTTTTGAATTTCTATAAAAAATAAATTGTTTAATTATTTTATTTTAAATTAATCACTATAATACAATACTTTTATACAATAATTAGATACATAGAGCCCAGGTTAGTCAGAAATCCCTAAAATTTCCTAGAGGCTCTTGAGGGAACTTGGAGAACTCTCTCAACCGCGAATGATGACGATATTTTGGATTAGAGATTGGAAGATGTTATTTTGGATGAATCTCTCTAATAGAAGCGATGTGACGATCAATTCTTTTCAATGATCAAACATAATTCAAATTAAGTAAATTTTCATTGATATTTTTCTTCCTTTCAAGAATCAATGATTGATGTGGATCAAACAATAAAGAGGTTGATGTTCCGTTTGATTATTCATGCGGGATAAGAGTATTTGAAGGAAATAATTATGGGATGAATTATTTATTATTGTTTCTTCAAATTTATTCTAATAAGTATGAATTGAGGTCGATAAGAACAATGGTCTATATTCATTCATTATGGAATTTGTTTTCTTTTTAGACCCTCGTTCTTGGTGTTCATGACCGTTGAACCCTGGTTGTCATGGATAGGATTTCTAGTAGAATTTGAATTCTATCAGACCCATGGTTTGGAGGTAATTTGATATTCAAGGCTATAGTAGGGTATATCGTGTCATAAAAAAATATGATCTACATTTGCACCAAATTCTTGGCATCGTAGGAACCCTGGTGTTCCATGGAATGGACTAAACAGAGCGTCAGGGGATGGCATGTGATAACTGTCATGTGTGGGATATGGGGCATGATAGAGGTGTCGTGTATGGGTGTGGTTGGTTTTGGTAGTGTGGGGAGATGAAACTATCTAGTAGGGTGGAGTCGACCTTGAGATGTGGTGGGTCCGAGAGGTGGGACACATATAGGTGGTTGCGTACGAGGGAAGGAGGATGCATAGATCTCGTGGTGATGATTCAGCCACATGGCAGGTGAAATGGTGGGATGACTACATATGATGTGATGCATCAGTGCTGAGAGAAGAGGGATATGAATCAAGGGTGGGCCGTATGTGGTGGACCAGACCAACCAGCGTGCATGTGGGCTAGATAGGAGGAGTCACGTAGGCCTCCAATAGACCTAGTGGTTTGGGACAATTCAGGATGGACCTGTCAGATTGGGTTGACCTGAACAGTTTATGTTGGGCCTGCTTAGGTGTGTCCGATTGGACTTAGAATAGACTTAGGTCTGACCATTTTATGAATTCATCCATAACATTCAAATAGTGTGTCCATTTGAAAAGTCTTGTGTGGTGTTGGGACCCTAGATATGAGAAGTCCCCTTTGAGATATAATAAGCAGGTTTTTGTGAAATTGTTTATATGAACAAATGTATTGAGAATTAGGTTCTCCTAGAATGAGCGTCCTACAAGAAAAATCCTATGGCTATTTATGAAATTGATATTACATAAATTTCTGAGACTATGTTTCATACTGAGACTATATGTATTATCGGGAAAACATGTCTTATCAAGACTGAGTGTCTCATCAGGAATACATGTCTTATCAATAATGGTTGTTTTGTGGATTACATATGATGATCGATTTTTGCATATAATATACATAAACATGTGTGAGATGTTTGTACTATTTCATTGTGCTACACTTCATGTATTTATTTTTAGTATACATGTTGTATTTATTTGTGGAATAATTCCTATATTTCATTGTGGTATTCCATTGTGGTTTCAGGGTGTCCTACATAGTATTGTTCTACATACCCGTGTATAGGATTCTCTTAGAATTTTTATGTTTTAGGCTGGTGATGGACACTATAACAGAGTCCTAGGTGGACCATGAACCAGTGGTTTATAGAGAGACCAAACATTAATGGTGTGCTCCTGCGGCCTCCAACAGCTATCTAGTGCCTTCCCATTCAAGTAGGGATTTCAGCAGATGAGTTTTAAGAACATGAGTATTCAAATTTACAAACTCTTTCATTTGGTGATCTTGTATTCTGGACCTATTTACTTTCTGTTTTAAACTATCATACTCTATGGTTGGTTTCTTATAAAATTAATTCATTATTTACTTAGTGTTTCTACATTTCATCATATTACTCTTGGAGGTGTGTGTGTGTGTGTGTATTGGTGCTTAGGAAAATTCATCTCATTTGTAGTATATGCCTACTTGGTTCAAGTAACTATCCCTTGGTCTAGTAAAGCTAGTCTTCGAGTAGTCACAACACAACATCATCCGATATGGGTCATGATATGGTGGTATCAGAGTGGTTGGTTCAACTTAAGTAACGAGAGTCTGTGATGTTGGGTTGCGGAAGTAGTGTTAAGTATTTCGAGTTCATCTTTTAGGCCAGTGATTACTAGTGTTGGTGCAACGGTTGATGTATCCATACACCCAGACTCTGGTAACATTATTTTGAACTCTTTACGTAGAAAAAATAGTTGTAAGAAAAACAATGGTACCTGCATCACATATTATTTTGGTGTGTTCTTATGTGTTCCTTGAGTCAAGTCACTAAGTATACATTATTGACCATGGTATATCGTTTTCTAATTCATGATGCCTCCATGCAGACATGGAGCAAGGATTATGTAGCATGGTCATGAGGATGATCCGAGTATAGAGGAGGCATAATAATGGGGAATTTACCAATGATAGTACCTTTGGGTGATTTATTAGCAATATCACCACCCTTCGAGCAGCTTCTACAACCAACACTAATAGATGGGAATGTACACATACTGAATGAATTACATGAGTTCTAGTGGGGGTGAACTCTGAGGTTTCAGGGTGAGTAAGACCCCTAGATAGGTACGAAATTTTTAGATGTAGATACTCATGTCTTCCGCCTGGTGAGGATGTCTTCCGACAATAAGGAAGTCATAGTAACAATTATTTTTCAGGGATTTATGGGGGGGTGAATATTAGTGACCTAGACACACGATTAGGTGGATCTGACATAGGAAGACATCAACTGTTTCATTAATGAGGAGTTCTTTCTAGCTGCATTGTGAATAGTATTCTTACATGATCTCTTTCATCTATGGTAGTGCAGTTAGACTACAGCCGAGTACCCGACTAGGTTTGATATCTTTCATGTTACTCAACGAATATTGTATGAGACATATTCTCCAGAGCTCAGTCATTTGAGTAGGCCTTACTCTATGATATTATGTATCTATTAAATCAATAATCAATATTACATATGTTGGGGTAATATATAAATATTTACTAGTAGATATATTTCTAACATATCATACACTGATAGTGAGAGCCACCACCAGAAACCAGGTTTCATAGTATTCAATGGTAGGAAGCCGAAAAGAGTTAGTGTTACCTAGGAGGGAAATTAACACTAAGGGATAACCCCAAGACACAAGATCAGTGGTGTAAGGCTCCTAGGGTAGAGAGAGTTAACTGAAGGATAGGTTGTGTTTCTCATGCAGTAGTCGGGGTAATCTGGCTTGAGATTTCCAAAATCATCATACGACAAAACTAGATATGGTAAAGGGATCACTAAGATAGAGTTCAAGGAAAACTAAAGGTGGTACATAGGTAGGAAGAAGTGGAATAGGAGCCGTCGGGGTAGTGGGAGGTGGGAATATGTTGGATGTGTTACCCCCACCACCCGCAGGTGGTCCACGACAAGCATAGCAAGCTGGTGGAAAGGGATGAGTCCAGCTTTAGCCGATGGTGGCATATAACCCCAAGACCCCTATTGTGATTAGACGTAAGATATATATCTTTTCCAAGTAATTTTTAGATTATATGGAAATAGGTTCTAGTAATTATTATCATTCCTTGACCCTTGTTTGAGACTCGTAGATTCCATTGGAAATTTTGACCCGACCATTACATTTAGAGACTTTTATGTTATGTGATTCGTTGATCACAATCTAGTGTAGAAAGTGTGACCATACACATGGCGGTGATAGTTTTTATTGGAATCTCTTAGTAGTGTCATCAAGGACTTACCCCTGTATTCTTGGAATAGTCTATTTATCCACAATCCATGATAAGATTTAATGTTTTATGCATAGAGTGAAGTGTGTCCATAGTGATGGGATGTGGATTTCCTTTTTCAGAGAAACAAATTGCATGAATCACATGATGGAATCACACATGAGAGAGTGTAGCCTGTCACACATAAGTTGGATAACCTGACCCACATCACATGTGATGTTATGAGTCCTTAGTTTTCTGTACTGTTGGATGAGTAGGAGGACATATTTTTTAAGGATGTACCAAGATTAACTCAATAAATAGAGGTATACATCTAAATTTATCTATACCATATGAAAAAACTTATATCTACAACTACTTATCTAATGTCTCCCCTAGATCTTCATTATTAGAGGGTAGAATTGGATGACAAGTAGCCGAAGGGAACTGTGAGACCCTGTTTTTTACCTATGGCAGCATGAGTTTTTACTAAGAATGAAAAGGGAGCTTTAGATTATTTTTCTGCTTTCGATACATGATCTAGGATACTGTGAAGAATATGTATCCACTACTGAGGATTGATGAACAATTTAATTAGCTGAAAGGAGCGAGGTGGTTCTCGATGATTGACCACATATCTGGCTTTCACCATATTCGAGTATGGTATGAGGATACATAGAAGATGGCTTTAGATGTCAATACCACCACTATAATTACTTGTTGAGGTCGTTTGGTGTTTAGAACAACTTAGAAGTGTTCATCAGAATCATGGATAAGATCTTTCATCCTTACATAGATTAGTTTGTGGTGGTATTCCTTGATGACATCCTAGTGTACTAAGTGTTCAGGGAGGAGCACACAATAAAATTGAGGATGTTCCTTGAAATACTCCTAGAGAACCACCTTTACTAGAATCTCTCATAGTATCAGTTCTATATTCAATAGGTCTATTTTCTGGGACATAACATTTTAGAGTCTGGGGTTGTAGTAGTTCCAAGGAAGATAGAGGCTATGCTTTTTTGGGAACCACCCAAATGTGTTACCGATGTGAGAAGATTCCTTGGTTTGCCTGACAACTATCAGAGGTTTGAACCCACCTTTTTTAGGGTAGTAACATCCATGGTATCTTTGACCCAAAATGGATAGTCGTTCATGTGGATGGAAATCTTCTAGGAGAGTTTTTATCAGGTGAGAATGATATTGATGAGCACTCCAATATTGTGATTAGTAGACGAGTGTGTTGAATACAGGTAGTTCTATGATTCATTTGGAACCAAACATGGTTGTGCTATAATACATGGGAATGTACTGATTTACAATGGTTCACAATAGTTGAGACAACATGAGTATAACTCTGTGAACCATGATATTGATTTGGAAATGGTAGTATTCTCATTAAATATGTGGCGACACTATCTTATGGGCAAACAGTTTATCATCTACACTGAACACAATAGTCTCAATTATATCTTATATTATAAGGATATGAACATGGGATAGATGTGATATATTGATTTCCTCTAAGACTATGACATCGATATTGTCTATACACCTGGGAAAGGGTATATGTTGGTATATGCTCTTAGCAAGAAGATCATGTTCGCATATATGGAATGATGAATTAGATTTGTTGACCTTGTTGTAGATATCTATTGTGGATAGAGATGTAGTATCATACCTCTAGTCGATGGATGTCACCCCCCCACTCTTACACCCAGTCAGGGAGGCACCATTTGGAGATACTGACTGTGAGAATTTACTTGCTCAGATGTCTATGTTTGGAACTAGTGTTTTTTGTGCTAAAAATACAGTATGGTCTGTGTTTGTTTCCAACACTCAATAAAAATCAATCATCTTATGAAGAAATAGATCTTAGAGTTCATGAGAGAAATAGTATTTAATATTTCATCATTTCTAAGTGCTTTCTAATTTTTTTTATCAAAAAAATGGAAAATGAAGAAACATGTTTTTTGAAATGGGATTTGTGTGAAGGATTGAAGGAGTTTTATATTACTGCAAGAAAATATTGTTTTGGGATCATTAAATCAAAATATGTAAAAGAAAAATAGTGTTTGAATGATTCCAACGTGAGTGAATGAAAAGGGTTTAAAGAAGTGTAGTACATTTCCAATGCGATGTAAAAATTGGTTTTTTATGCCATGTTATCGAGGCCTATAAATTGGTTTCTACCACCACACGAGGCTCCAGAATTTTCCAATGAAGGTCAGGTTTCTCTGGCATACAAAAAAAATTGAGTGTGAAATATTTAAGGTCAGTTCAACTTGCGCCCAATGAGTTCCCCTTGTTTGAAAAGAAAATGTTATCCTTTTAGTGTAGTTTCACAAAAGATATGGGTTGCGTGAAAAATAGGGGTTGTATGAAAGTAGTCTAAATATAAAATCCCAAATCATGAAAAGAAGAATAGGTTGTATGTGCATTTTTAGTGATGAGGTTCAAAATGGATTTAGATATCCGGTATATTTGATCGGTTCTTTCAAATTCATCAATTCAAGACATCAATGCAAGCAGAGTCTCATGTTGGAAAGAGATAAAGACTTCAATGAAAATATTTTTAAGAGACCTTCATGTCAATAAAATGGGTAAGTCATCACCATTAGAATTGAGTAAGGGGGAATAAATGAATGTGTTCTGAGGTATGCAGTGTGTTATCCCTAAAATCATTATAAAAGTATTGTTCCCAGTATAGAGTGACTATGTCTGAACTCATATAATTCAAAACATGTGATGAATTTTGGACATTGGAATGACCAAAAACATATCGATGTATTTTCCATAGACTACCCATAGTGAAAACCCAGAAAAAATTGTTGTCTCATATCTTTTCATGTGATTTTTTATTTTATGATCTTTCAAATCAGGCGGACTTAATAGGTTCCTACGAATGTGGGAACAAGATTCTAGATATTTAATGAAAATTTTGACACACTGACTCACCCCACTCCTATCAAGTTATTCCAGGGTCATACATTCCATAGGGAATTCACAAATGGACATTTGAAAGGTTGGGATCACATTGTTCTTTTTAGAGGATGAAAAGTAGTAACAGTGGAATTACAGAAGAAGGTTTTGCTGCAGTTACATACATCCCCTTTGTAGGTACATCCTGGTGTGGTGAACATGTACAAGACCCCCATCATTAGTTCTGGTGGCCATGAATGATGAAGGGAGTCACAGATTTTGTCTCAAAATGCCTCAATTGTTATAAAGTGAAGGCCAAACAATAGGTTCAATCACATTTGACACAACCCCTCAAAGTGCTAGTAAGGAAGTGGGATGGTATATTGAGTAACATCGTGACAGGTTTACCATGTACTTTTCAGGGACACGATAACATCTGGGTGATCATTGAACAAAGCACCATGCTATCCCACTTCCATGTTATTTAGGAGCAGAGTTCATTAGAGAGTTTTAGTTTCCTCCCCATGTAAGTGATTTTTCAACTCTATTTTGTTCCATCGACGATAGTCTTAGAATATGAGGCTCACCTTACATACTTATTTTGGAAGGGATTTCAGAAGGTAGTTAAGACTTAGTTGTGCTTGATCAAAATGCTTCACCCATAGACAGTGGACCATATGGATTAGACCATTTAGCTTCTAGTGAACATGATATGTCCTTGTACCCTAGATTTTCACCATAGTTGAGAGGATGACCTACCTCTAGTGGAGTTTTCGTACAACATAAACATCCATTCAAAAATTGGTATGAAACCATTTGAGACCTTATACAGGTGGCCATGTAGGTCGCCACTTTGTTAGAAGGTCCCATGAGAGTCATCACTCATAGTCCCAGATTTGATGAAGGTGATAACACAGAAGGTGTAGATCATCCAGGAGTAGATGAAGATTGCACATAGTTGTCAGAAGTCTTATGATTACCATAAATTGATGATTTTGGAGTTTGAGGAGGGTGTTTCTGTGTTCCTTCTGTTTTCTCCTTGATGTGGGATACAAAGATTTTTCTGAGGAAGAAAGCTATCTCCAAGGATGATCGTCCCCTTCCTAACACTGTATATAGTTGGAGAGGTGGAAAACCACTTTGAAATATATCTATAGTTATAGAGGGTGTACGATGACTTTCACGTGTCATAGATAAGGAGATACGGGCATGATCTGTCAAACATAATTGACTTGATCAGGATCAACTTTGACAATTGTGAAACTGTTGCTGAGTACGCAGTGGTGATCACAGATCGATAAGAGGGGATACATCATGGGTGGTTTCCTCCTCTTTTGGACATTCAACAGAATAAAAATAATCTCCAAGAGATCACATGTGAGTGGGAGTATCATAAATATTCTCATTACCCTCATTTGATTGTGTAACTTTAGTTTTTCGGTTTTGAGGATGTAAATCCGTAAGGTGGGGTGAATGTAATGTCCCAAAATTTTCCCTGTATTATTTTTTAATATTATATAAAATTATTTTGAGACTATGCGTTGGGATGATGTGAGAATCAGAGGCCCGGTGTGCCTAGTTCAATTGCACAAAAATTATTAAAATATTAAATAGTATGTAAAAATAGTTTTTCTGAAAAAGTGTTATAATTTATCAAAATGTGCCTGAATTAGAAATTTGAGGGAACTATTGTGTTCAATTTAAACACTTTCTCTTATGTGGGGCCTAACATCGACTGACATGGGGCAACTAAAAAAAGTACTTTTTATCATTCTAATAAATAATATAAATGGTGATTTTGTTTTATTTTTATCAATTCAAAAAAGCATCGATATTAATTTTAAATAAGACATAGATACATGGATACATGGTTAAGTATATAACCGATGAATTTATAGGATCCTATAGAGAGAACATGGAGAATTATCTTGAAAGTTAATGATGGTGGGATTTTAAATCGGAGATTGACAGAAGTTATTTTTAATGGAACATTCCAACGACGATGACAAGATGATCGATTACCTTTAAAAAATGATTCAACATTATGGAAGGGAATTATTCCTTGATATTCATTCCCATTTTTTAAATAAATGATTAATGCAGATCAACCGATTAAGAGGATTACCTGTGGTTTGATTTATCTTATAGGATGGGAAAATTTACAGGAAATATTTAGGAGATGAATTATTTATCAATGTTTCTTTGTTATTCATTTTCATAGGAATAGATTGATTATAACAGGAATAAACGAAAAGATTCATTTTGTAGACAGTTATTATTATTTTATTTTTTTAACCCCATTCTTGGTGTTCATTGATGTTGAACCCACATGGAGGTATCTTGGATTTCTAGGATGATTTGAATGCAATCAAACATCAAATTGTAGGAAAATTTACTAAAGAGGATAGAGTAGGGTAGATCGTGTCATGATAAACCTAGATTTATGATTGTTTAGAATTCCCTATATCATATGTTATTTAGTGGTCTGTAGAAGCAACCACTGGAGCACCGACAGCGGCATGTGGCGATAGACACAAGTGGGAGGTGGCACACATTGGATAAGTTGTGTGTGGTTGCAACTAGCAGTGGCCATGATAGTGTATGCGCCAGCCCGTGGTGCGACTTCAACCACAAGACATGTTGGGGCCTTGAGGGGAGCCATTTCAAGGTAGTCACATATGAATATGGGTATATTTATGGATCCCCCAGTAGTGGAGAGCACATGGGGTAGGTAGACACAATGCGCCGATCATGTGGGTTATTGTGCAGCACTACATAGAGTAGAGGGGCACACAGCCAGGGTTGGCCACGTGTCATAGTTCAAAATGGCATGCATGCATTCGGGTCGGACTAGAGGCTTTGTGCCACCCTAGTGGCCCAAAATACCATAGTTTAGCAGACCCAATGGGATAGACCTAGCGGGTCGGGCCAGGATTCGTTGGGAAAACCGGGCTAGGCTGGATCTACTGAAATAGGTCAGTTCGTCCTACAGGTTGGGTCAGGTCCATTTGGCCATATCAGACCTGGAGTAGACCTGGGTTAGACCTTTTTATAAAAATATCCATAACATTTAAACAATGTGTCTCTTTGATGTTAAATTTGTGGCGTTGGGACCCTTAATATGTGACAGTCCTTTAAAGAAATCATAAGTGGGTTTTTGTGTATGTTTGCATACGACCAATTGACGTTAGTAGTAGATTCTCCCAGAATGAACTCACTACGAGTGGATTCCACTGACATTATGTGAATTTGAGACTACATAACATTATGTTAGTAAACTACTTAAGGAGAATACATGTCTTACCTAGACTAAATGTCTTATCAGGACTCAGTGTCAAATTAGGATTACATGTCTTACCGATAATATGTGTTTTTTGATTACGTCTGAAGATCTTTTTTTATGTACTATAGACATATTCCTATGGGAGATGACTATACTATTTATTTGTGTAATACATTACACATTTTGGATTGTTATAATTCTTGTATTTCTTTGTGGTGTAACTAGTGTATTTCTTAGTTTTATTCCTTTGTTGTTTTAGGGTATCCTAGTGAGTATTCTTTTACTCCCCTCTAAATGGACTTTTACTACATGTGCCATGTCCTGTGTAGATGATGAATACTTTGATAGAGTCCTATGTGTACAAGGAACATATGGTTCATAGAGAGACCAAACAGTCTAGGTGTTCTCCTATGACTTAAGACAACTATACATTACTGTTCCCTTCAAGTAGGGTTTTCTACTTATGAGTTTCAGGAACCAGTGCATTCACTTTCACAGGCTCCTTTTGGGGGGAATGCATTCTCACCAAGTTTAATGATTAGTTTTATATTGTCAAACTATGTGGTTGGTAACATAGGATATCAATGTAATGTTTACATTATGTTTTTAAATTTTATCATTTTGGGCATGGAGATGTGTCTGTGTTTACAGGTACATAGGAAAATGCCACCCATTTTTTGGATATACCTACATAGTTCTAGTCACTATCCTATGGACTATTGGAGGCAGTCATGGAATATTCATGGTCGGAGCCTCCCTAGGAAGGGTCTTCATAATAAATGTTTATGAGAGATAGTTATGGAAAATGAATTAGATCGGTTCGTGGAGGCAATAGTTCACACATAAGCAAGAATGATAAATTTCTTTCCTATTTAATGGAAGTGGAGATAGATTTAGTTTATGATTTTAAAATAATAACCTCTTAGTATATTGAGGATAATAAATTTATTATTTCATCATGGTTGGAAGATTTTTCAAGGAATTGGGGACGAAATAACATAGAAATACATAAATAAAAACAATACCTCTTCTGCAGTTGATCACCTTTCAAGAACACATTAACACTTCTAAGGAGAGTGTTGTGCCTAAAGTAAGGCCTAAAAATGATGGGAGATAATATAGGAAGGGGATTGGAATGATCATAGATAAACCAATTTTTTTGGTGTGTGATTATTAAATAATAGTGGGAACCTTTTTCTGGAGAGGTGAGGGGAACTCTTGGAATAATTGAAAGAATTAAATTCAAATAAATTCAATTTTGATTCCCAATAGTCCGAAACTAATTTATTTAAAAGATAATATGACTTTGTGATGAATAAACATCATATAACTAAAATTAGACAATTTTTATTACTCATTTAATAATTATCTTTTTTAACCTCTTTTAGCTCTTACCATTATATCAAGTAATTTGAATATTATGGGTTAAAATAGTTAACAAATCATGCCAAAAATACAATAAAAGATTCATTAATGGAATTTCTTGAACTAAAATATCCATTTTTTAATCTTATAATTTTAGGAATTCTATATCATTATATTAAATATTTCATATTTTAAAATATTATTTATGTCAATTTTGACACTATTCATTAGATGAATTTTTAGAAATATCATAAAAACAAGATTTATTATAACCAAATATATGAAATCAACTAATACATGACAAAGAAATCCATTAATTTTTTGAATGAAATCAAATATGTCAAATTATATTAATTTTAATATTATAAATATCATTTATTTGATTCTTTCATTGATGAAGAAATTACTACATTATCTTTTTGTACCCATTTAATTTAATTATTTATTGACTATAAATTATAAATAAATTACCATTCTCTAAATAAAAATTTTTTCTTTATAAATACACTTTTTATTCCAAGATATCATTTATATGTCCCCATATTAAAATTTTTATAGTTATGAGAGACATGATTATGACATCTTGTTCATTATTTTAAATGAAAAGTTTTTAAGTGTCATAATCACAACCATGCATCTTTAAAAGGCCAAAATCTTATCCCAAGGAAAGTCTTGGTCGATAGTAGCTCGTCCACTAATATTTAGATAAGTTTTACGGTGGATTTATGTAATAATAATATTATTTTTAACTTTAATTATCTGATTTACCATCAACCATGGTAATAAAAAAATTACTAAATTTACTATTAATAATGTCAATAAGTAAAAGTGGCATATTTACATAATCTGGATATTATGATAAAAAATATGGAATCTATTTTTCCAAAAATTAAATACATATAATCATAGGAAATTAATAAAAAATTTATCTTGTTGAAAGAATGAGAAAAAGGGTTTTAAAGTAAAATGTTCACAAGTTCTCATGGTTTTGATCTCATTTCATTTTTAAATTGATTCCAATGACAAAAATATGATTAAATTATTAATATTTTATTTAGTTATAATTTAAAACAAATTAAAATCATCATCTAGATATATAAATATGTTACATTGAATGACAGTTTTCTAATAAAATGCAGTACTATTTACTATTCATTAAAATGTGAATTTTATAAGAAATATATCAAAATTTCAACCAAAGGAAATTTTGGTGTCCCAATTCCATAAAATAATTTTATTATTTAAAATTGAACATAAAAAAGAATTAAAAAATTATTTGAAATGGGTTCTCTATCAAAAGGTAGTAAACCATTATTTTTCATAAAATGCTCCTTTCATCCCCAAAATCGAATTTGTTCGTTTATCATGACTATGAAATAAATAGGGTGAATTTTGAAAATTATATTGAATTTAAATTTAAATAATATAATCCAAATTAGTTATTAGATTATTTTATACACATTATTATTCACATTTAAATTTTTTTTCATAAAACTACATCGTTTATATTCAATTGGTTTTTAGTTTCATTTCATGTAAATCTGATAAACAATGATTCATTATATAAATATTTGTAAGAAATATTTTCATAATTTATTGAACAATATTTATTCCCTCCATTGTAATAAATATTTTATAACTACCTTATTAAATAATAACATTTATTTTTCTGTTTATGTTTAATGTAGTGTATCATGTACACTCTCGAATGTTGTGTTTTCCTTAAAAAACTCAAGATGTCGCATTCTCCCTATTTGGGAAATTAAGTCCTGACAATTTAAATTCACGGTTTGTAACTAATGTATGACCTTTCAAAATAACATTATTGAAATTCCAGATCAGAAAAAGGTTTAATAAAACATCCAATTTTAATTAAAGAAGGAACTGTATAATGGTCACCAAAGATTACACATACTAATATTACATGTATGAAAAAATAGAGAAGGATGATAAATCTAACTCACAATATATAATATAGAGTGATAGAGAACATAATCTTTTAAAATTTATCAATCACAGAACCATAAATATGTGATGTTCAAAATACCATTGAAAAAATTAAACAAATAAAATTTCTTTTTAAAGATCCTTTAAATAGGGTTGTGGAATTCATTTAACACAAATAATAATATAATAAGAAAACATAATTATTTGTTAAGTAGAGATTCATACATTAATCAAAATCCACATCAATCTCATATTTTTATCTAAATGATGAGTATTTAATTTGAGGCCTTGAATCCATAGTATCAAATTCTATAGAATCACATAATCCAAAAAAGATTAACCATATATTTCTCTTGTCTTTAAATATTAACTATTACCAAGATAGTTAGTACTTGAGAAGTTAATTACAAAAAGTAATAAAAAAATTATGATTAAAACTACATTGAATATCCAAAATTAAACAGAAATATACAAATTTCAAAATATACCATTCAAAAAATAATTTTCCATAAAATTTCTCAAAATAATATAAAATATGAATGAAACACAAAATTATGAAATATTTGTTCAATAGTCTTCGAAGATAAATTGTAACGTTTATCTCCAAATAATATAAACCACTATTAATGTATTATACCAAAAATTTAATTTCCAAAATAAAATATTCTCTATGTTAGCTTAATTATTTACATAAATAATCCAAATCAACATAAATCCCTAAATAAATCACTGATTTCTCAAAAAATAATTCATCCTTTATTTCTCAAAAAAAATTAAATAGTATTATATTTACCATTATCATACATGGTTCCAAAAATAAAGAATGTATTCTTATGTAATACTATTCACTTAATCATAAAATCATTTCCCAATCCCCTAGTTATCAATTTGATAAAATATGTTCCTCCCAAATAATTTTATTCTATGTCCATAATATCATTTAACTGAAAATAATAAGTCATACTACCCAGGGACATCACGTAGGCTAGTGGTACGTGATAAATATTGTCCACACATCGGTTGTGGGATTGATTTTTTTAGACTTGTCTCATGTGACCGGTTGACACATAGTTTGTGTTTTGTCCTCTTCCGAAAGCTATATAAATCTTATAATATTATCAAAATGATATAAAATCATAAAAAAAATTAACATAACAATTTTTAACCTCAAATATTCTTTTATACCATTCATTTTTCATCATAATAAGTAATATCCCATAATTACCTAAAAATCAAGGATTAAATAAACACTAAAGGTTCTATATAATAATGTTCATAAATAAAAATTTAATTATTTCTCAAATAAAATTTCTCATAGTAGACATAAATCATAAACATACTAAAAATTCATCCAATGTAACCCCGCAATCAATAGAGAATTAATACATTTAATCATTTTAGCATCCTATAATATACCATACATCTTGAATTCATAAAACATAGTCATATTAATCATAGATAACTATTAGGGACCCCTTAATGGTGATATCCCATCATATTCTTTAATACATATTTCCTATATTAATAATAATGAATCATTTATTAATATTAAATAATGTCAAATCATGAGGTAAGAAATAATACATACCTTTCCTAGGTCATTTTAAGTTTCATCATCTTCAATTAGAATGATATTAGGTATTTCTAAACATAATGTTTTGTGGACCTACTAATCCCATTATTGAACCTTATTTATATGAAATTGATTTTCATAAAGGATATACTGCCCACATTTAAAAATTTCAATTAATAACTCAGATGCAAATTATTTCCATTTCTTGGAGTAAACTTAATGCTTAATTTTTCCATGGTAGATTATTGCATTAGGACATTTATTACCATAGCTATACCTTATTCCCACCCATTTAAAACATTTTTATAGGTGTTTTTTCCACACTCATGTCACATATGTCATTGAATATACATACCATTACGATTATTACCTGAAATTCCAGAGGGATTTGTTTCTCTCATAAATGATGTATCAAAAATATAACCCTAGTTCAAGTTGTTAATAATTACACATGATAGTTGGTTTAGAATAACCAAAATATTTCTCATTACATATCCCATTTAATTTGGTTTCTTATTCATAGAACTGCCAAATTTTCTTTCGCATCCATTGTTATATTGGTTCATACAAAATCCAACCATTTACTAAAACTGAATAGGTTAGTGTGAGTATATCATTAAAATAATTATATAATTTATTATGAAGAGGATAGATACAAAGTTATACTTATTCATGTTATCTCAAAATCAATCAATTAATGTAAAATAATTGTCACTATTTAAAATATGTTATCCATTGTGGTTATTTAAAACTTGTTACATATTCTTAAATAACACCCTAACCACTAAATTTATCTAAACTGACCATTGATACAAAATATAAGGCCCCAACCATAAAAGTTACATAATATTGTGTTAAATCATGAAATTGAATTTAGTATCTATTAGTTTTAGAGTTTTAGTCTATTATTTCATAGTTATCACATAAGATCTTAAATATTACAAAGTAAACACTTCTACTCACTATCAATTTTTTCATAAAACAAAATATTTTAATGCAAATCAAGGGTTAATTTAATATTTAATCCTCATTAATTATCCATGATCTCACCCTTGAATATATTCACATTTATATCCCATAGAGAATATTTTAGAAACATGGGATGAGGACAAACAATATTATTGAGGGATAAAAAATAATGAATAAAACCATTAGTCCATGAATATTTTACACTCTTGAAAACATTTTCACAATATAATAATGTTTAATAATAAAATACATGATCATAACATACATCATGATATCATAATACTACTGAAAAAAATCTATGAAATAATAAAGGTAACTTTTTTCATCCATATCATACTTATATTGTATCTTTCGTAGCTACATAGGGAGTTACCTTCACAGTTACGTATAGAATACCCATCATAGTATATTCCCTTAATCTCTTTGGATAAACCATATCATTTAACTCCATATTATTAACTAATACATTGGAGAGCTATCACGGGATCACCTACACTCAGATTAACATAGAACCCCCCCCATATACATAATAAATACCTATGAACCATAACATAATCATAACACATTAACATGTACAATGGAAAAGTAACATTTCCACATTGAAATCACAAGATATAATTTCATTATATTGACATAATAAATACCTTATCATAACCATTCAAAATACCAAAATACATGAAGAAGGAAAATTTATTTATTTTTCTTTTAAAAACATTAAGAATTGTAGTGGAATCTGAATACAAAACAATGGTCATAGTGGCAGAAAATTCATTGTCTTCATATAAACAAAAAAAATACAATTTTCATTTTTTAAGCACTTCATATAAAAAATAATAATTTTGAAGAACATTTAATGATAAATGTAATTGGGGTTAATTATACACTGTATAAAATAATCTAGTGTATATTATCAAAATATGCCTCAATGTAAGGACGATTGAAAACAAGTCCCATACATTGATTTTGACTCATCACATACTATATTAATAATCATGGATAATATAATTATATTAATTTGTAATTTCTAGAGAACCTCTTTCAAATATATTTTTCCTATAATCATATATTACCATGTTATATTAGTTAATTAATTAGTAGAGAATGATCATGTATAATGTCACTAGTCATGTGGTCATGATTACATAATATCAAAAATCATATTCGTTACATTATTATAATTTTTACATAGTTATTATACTTCTAAATCAAACCATGAATTATGGTTATGAAAAATGAACAATTTTATAATCATGGAGATGGTAGACCATATGTGCCTATGAGTAATGATTTCCATTTTTTAGTGAATTTTATATAAAGACGATTAATACTATTTTATATTTACATAATGACCATAATATCATTAATATCATATTAATCATTTATATATACTTATGTGTATCATAAAAGTGGTGTTGTGCATACAGAAAAATCACATCGCTTCATGGAGGATATAGCTCACATGTACACATGAATGACGTTATCATTTTTAGGTGAAGGGAAATTAAGAACATAGTTGATATATTATTAACATGTAATGATTATTATGTCATGAACAAGGAAAAAAGTATCTACTTTCCATCAAAGAGGAAACCTATGAGGGGGCAGAGGATTCTGAGATCCAGCATGAGCATGGGAGGCGGCTCATTTCCCATGGATTACCTCGGATCTCTAGTTAGTCCTTCTTCTTTGGGGGTGAATCATTTTGATAATCATATAAGAAAAATTACAGGGTGTATCTAGAAATGGAAGAATAGATTTCTCTCTTTTGGAGGCCGTATCACTCTAGTCAATATTGTTCTTATTTCCATCACTATACATATTCATTCAACTCTGAAGGTTCCAAAAAGTGTAATATCCAATTTGGAATTTATTGTGATGTCTTTCATATGGGATGGTTAGATGGAAGGTGTACATCATTGGGCTTCAGTGAAATGGTTGGCAAGATCTCTATCTGAAGGGGTTATTAATATGATAATTGTCTCAAGTACCATACATGAGCTTCATACTAAGTTATCATGGGAGGCTGATCACTGTGGGGATGAATCATGCACGATGTATATGGCCTTAATGTGAATACTCAGAGAAGGAGAACATCTAGGATATGTAATCTGACCCTCTAGTATCTGGAAATTCTATATCATCACTCTCGATGGATTGTGCGTAGGGGACCGTCAACATTTGGCAGCAGGATTGGGGGTGGGAAGGTTGTGGTTCCCAGGGTGTCCTACCTGGGAATTATCTTTTAATGAGTCTAGTAATAACACACGATTCCTACAGGATATTCTAGATGTGATTCAAAGTGAAGTTTTCAGCATTATTGTTGCTAACGTTGAGGAAGACAGGCAGGTTTTCACGGGCTCTTCGTCAGGTGCTTTCTCCATTAAGAATTTTGATCGTGTGATGAGGAGCATACTGAATTTTGATTCATGGTGGGAGTCTCAATAGTGTAAAGATATCCCCTAAAAATTTAACATTCAATTGTGCCATGTGTGAAACAAGGATTTTCCTACATATGATAACCTTTAGAAAATGGGGGTGAATATGGCTTCAAGGTGTTGATGTTGTAGGTCTTCCAACCAAGAATCTGTAGGGCCTCTTTTCTACGATAGTGAATGGGCCAGAGGGATTTGGCAGGCCTATTGGGATTTCTTCGGTGGGAATGGGTATGAAAGATCTCCTTCTAAATTCCTCCATGCTAGGTTTAGTGGAAATGGAAACCAATCGGTGGAGATAAAGGCTAGATCGATCATCATAAGTGTCGGGTGCTGGACAATTTGGATGGCCCAGAATGAGGGTTGACACAATAAAACTTCAGGACCCCTAGCCTGCAGTCTTTTCAAAATGAAAAACAATAGTAGGGGTCTCTTTCATTTATCCATGTATTGTCACTCGGTGGCTTCATTTAGTTCTTTGGTCCCGTCTATATCTACCAATCACCAAGAGAATGGATTTGGGTAGGGATGTTGGGTACAGTGGTGTCCTCCGAGCCTAGGGCTCAAAATAAATTTGAATGGGTCGTTACGCGGGGGGGGGGGATGCATGGGGGTGGTGTTGTGAGAGATCATGCTCGGTCAGTGTGTGTGGCGTTCACTGCTTCGTTCGAGGTAGGCGATGGTCTTCAGGAGAAAGCCCAATATTTGGCTATGTGTTTGGAAATGTGTTCCAGTTGACAGATTCGGTTGATGACGATGGAGACTGACTGCCTTTTTCTGTACAGATCCTTGCTGGACATGGGAATAATTCCATGCAATATAATTTATACAGTTAGGAGATGAAAATTTTTCATGGGGAATCACATGGTGATATCATATACATGGCAGGAGGAAAATACAATAATGGATTTTCTGGCAGCAATGGATACTTCTAATCGCGGTATGATTTCCTTTATTAGCATTGGATAATTTTCTATTGAGGGGATGAAGTTTTTTGTCATTGACTCGTTGGGGTTACATTACGTTAGACCTCTGTGATGATTTTCGATCTTCCTATGTGTTATGACATCTCAAAATCAATAAAAATGATAACTTTCAGTCATGAATAATAACAATAACTCTTCTTCAGTTGATCACCTTTGAAGAACACATTATCAAATATAATAAAGGTGTTATGGATAAAAAAGTCCTTAGAAATGTCTTTCAGGATTCTAGGAAGGATTCCTCACAATTAATGGTCAAGACAAAATGTTTTTGAAGTTTTTTTATTATAGAAGAGTGGGTACCAGTTATACAAGATGAGAGGTACACTCTTCAAATTATTAAATGTATTAAATTAATAAAATTCAATTTCACATTAAAATGGTATTAAACTAATTTATTTATAATATAAAATGATTGTGGGTCAAATTACCATCTTATATTAAAAATTAGTCATGTTTTATAATTTTTTTAATCCTTATTGTTTTTAACCTCTTTTAACTCTTACGATTTTATCATGTAATTTACAATTAATGGGTTAATGTAATTAAAAAATCATGCCAAAAGTCTAATGAACGACTCATTAATGACATTTTTAGACATATCATATCAATTGGGATGGATATTATATTTTTAATAATTTAATATCATTTAATTAAATATATTATATTTTAAAATATGATTTGTGTCACTTTTGACACTATTTATTACATGATTTTTTTAAAATATCATAAAAACATTATTACTAGAAACCAAATATATTTACTCAGTCCTAATATGTCATAGTCTTCCAAAAAATTTGTTTATTGCATCAAATATTTCATATTATGTTTATTTTATAATTATTAATATCATTTATTTGGTTTTTCATTTATTAACATAGTTCTATATCATCTTTTTGTCTCCATTTAATTAAATTATTTATTCCCTAAAATTTATAAATAAATTACAATGAAATAGGTAATTATTTTAACTTTATATATACTACTTATAGTCATTGATATCACTTATATAACGCATTTTAAAATTTTTATAGTCATCACTAACATGATTATGACATCTATGTCTTTATATTAAATTAAATGCTTATAAGTGTCATAATCACACCCAAGTGGATTCCAAAAGACAAAATATCATCCCATGGATTTTATTGGTTTACAATAACTCATCCAATAATATTAGTACATGTGGTAAGGTAATTTTATATTGTTATAATAAAATTTTTACCTTTATTTACACGACATACCTTAAACCGTGGTAACAATTAAAATTATTAAAGTTAATATTCATAATGTCCAAAAATTAAATTGAAATATTTATATTATTTTTAAATTTGGATTCCAAATATAGAATCCATATTTTAAAATTCAAGAAAAACAATTAGAAAAAATAATTAAAAACTATTCTAATTGATGGAATTAGAAAACTGTTTTTTAAGTAAAATGTTCAAAAGTTCACATAGTTATCATATCCAATTTCATAGTGAATTTGATTCTAATGAGCAAAATTATATTGAATGATAAAAAGTTTTTATTTACACATTATAAACAATAAAAAATATAATTTTTCTCTATAAATAAATTAGAAAAAAATATAGTTTTGAAAAAGAAATTTAGTTTTTTCACTATTAATTACAATATGAATTTTATTAGAGAAATACAAAAATTTCAACCAAAGTAAATTTTTATTTCCTACTTCCAGAGAAGAATTTTTTTTTTCAAAAAAACTTATAAACATTTCAAATTATTATTTAAAATTTATTTTCCATCAAATCGTGGTAATAATATATTTTTTGAAAAATATTCTTTATATTTGTAAAATTGAATTTGTTCTTATATCATGTGTAGAAAATACATCTCATGAATTTTAAACATTTTATTGAATTTATATTTAATTAATATAGTCCAAAAACAGTGATTTTGTTATTCTATATACACAATTATTTTCATTAAAATATTTTTTCTTAAAAATACATCATTAATATTCAATAAGTTTGTAGTTTCATTTCAACTTTATATGGTAACCAATGAATCATTTTATAAAAAAATTTCAATAATATTTTTAAAATTTAGTTAACATTGTTAATTCCTTCCATTATAATGGCTAGGTGATAACTACTATATTAAATAATAATATTTTGTTTTTAATCTTGACGCGGTGTATGATGTACTCCATTGAATCAATCATCATTATAGTTCCCTATATACAACTAAATAAAATGGAGTAACAGAACGGATGAAGGGAAGTTTTCTAGAAATGGGAAGAATCAAGTACGCATAATAACAAATTTCAACGATATACAGGATAGAAGCAATTATTACTACAGTAAATGTACATAACAACTTTTTTTCAGGCTCAAATCCAACATGACTTCATATAAATCTTTTTTAATAAAAATAATTAATTTAATAACTTCTGTATTTACAGAATTCCATGTTTAATAAAAATCAAAAAACCTAGATTTTGTAAAACATGATGAGAATGTAGATGAAGGAATTTTAATGGGATAATCACCCAACATAATAAGTTATAAGTTATGGAACCTAAATTTATAAAATTTGGTTAATTCATATTATGTGAAAGTTATTTATAATCTAAATTCCTTAAAAAAGATTTTTGATAATTATGAGGAAGATAAAATTAAAATTTCAAATGAATTCGAGTCATTACAAATATATGAATAATATGTGGAATTGTGAAATATGGATATTTAAGTAGGAAGTGAAAATTTGAAATGTTATCCCTTATAGAGACATGTATAAACCAAAAAAACTTTTGCGAGTTAGAATGATTCGGTTTAGTCAAGAAGAATGTGGAGATTAATAAATCAAACATCAAACATTTGAAATACTAAATCATAACTATTTTTAGAAGCATTTTTACACAAATAATCATTTGATGTGTTGTAAAAATAGTTGGATAATATTGAAATAAGAAACCCTTACACTTTTACAATGAATAATAAATTAAAATTTTATTTGAACTTAATGGTGGTATAGAAAAAAGTTGAATAAACATGGTGATGTTTCAAGAAACAAATAAATACTTCTTTGGAAGGGATATGAATTGGTAAAATGCTTAGATTTTGAGGAAAATTTTATATCTTTTGAAATATTAGAAAATATTTGATTGTTTATAGAGGAGTATTAACATTTATATAAATAAAATTACCAATTGAGTGTAAAGTAATATTTTCTCAATAGTGAAATTTTATAATAAGTTTTCTTGGAAAGTCCTTTTGGGTTTCAACTAGATTATAATGGAATAAAATTTAGTAAATTAATGAAATATTTGTATTATATAAAACAATCTCCATGTATATGCTATTCAAAACATGATAGATGTTCGAAAAGGTTGGATTTTTATAAAATTAATGTTAAAAATATCTTTTATGTGGAATAAAATTTCTCATATACATTGATTCTATGTTGTTTTGAAAATGATAAATTTTTTATTAGTGATAAAGATATATTTTAAAAAAAATATTATTTTGGAAATGAAATAAAAATATAGGGATATAAATTTTGGGATATTTAACATTCATGCTTGGTTTAAAAGATCTCTAAATAAATTTCATTTTCCAATGTCATTAAAGGTATAATAGAGGATTGTTGGAAATGTTTCTATGGAAGAATACAGAAAAGTTTAACTCCAACTTATGTGAACACAAATTTTAGTAAAGTTGATACCAAAAAAGTGTGAATCCAATTGATTTTTTAAAACTTATAGGAATTGTTATTTATCTCAAAACCTTAAGACATGGTTTTTTCTAGGTTGTTACTTTTTGTTATAGATATTAGAGTGATCCAAAATATTATTATATTTTTGGAGTAAATAAAATTATATATTATGTTAAAGGATCAACATCACATGTGATTTTATAAAAAATAATTTTTGAAATAAACATTCATGGATATGCTGATGTTGATTGGGAAATATATTTCAATTGGAAAAAATTAAACTTCAGAATGAACATTTTACTTTAGAGATTTGTGTGTGTGTTTTAATAGTAAGAAATAGATATTAATTTAATTGAGTACATCTGAATCATAAAATGATATAGATATAATAGAATGTACACAAATGTTGTTGATGAAGGTTTAATTGTATACGTTGAAATTTAATGTTTTCAAACTATAATATATAATTTGTGATAATAAAAGTTCAATTAGTATCTCCAAATATCCAATATAACATTCAAGATCCAAACATATTGATATAATTTTCAAAATTTTAAAATAAAAGGGTTCATTGGGAAATGTTGTACTGTAGTATTTTTCAATGAAATATAAAATTTATGATATTTTCACAAAATCAATGTGGTTAAGGGCTTTCATCTGCGCTGTCAAAATATTGAAACTAAATACAGCATAGGGGCTCTGCAAGGCCATTAAATTGAGGAGCTGTTGTGGTCATGAAATATATACTTAATCATCAATTTTTTTTTGAAAAAAATAAACAAAATATAATGTTTAATAATTTAGAATGAAATTATAAATTTAAATATAAATTAAAATGAAAACACAATGAGTCAAAAAAGAATTATGTGAGAAATATATTAGATATTCCCAATGAATTTTCAAAGACTAAACCTTCATTGTATTGTTATTATTTTCAAATTTAGTTGATGAACATGCTACAAAATATGTAAGAACATCCTTGTTTTTCTATATTGTTAATATATAGTTCAATCAATGGTATCCAATAGAAAACATATCCACCTCCTTGGTCGAGGGAGAATATTGTAGAATAAAAATTAATACCTTAGGTGGAAAGTAAGGACCCAATGGAATCCTTTCCACCAAGACCCTATTTACTTAACTCTAAGAAAATAAGAAAAAAATAACTAATGATTTAAAAAATTTTATCAGTGGATTAATCCCCAAAGAAATAATTCGTCCTAGCTACTCATGATCATGCGAAAATTATTTCACAGTGAAAAAGAAAATAAGAGGGAAAAAAAGAGAAAAAATATGTGAAAACAATAACACTAAAATTGAAACATTAAAAAAATTACAAAATGTTAATAAAAGTAAATATCTGAATAAAATTTATATTATTAGATTCCAAATCATTAGTTAAGCATCCGATCCTCTTAAATGAATAAGAAATAGAAATGTATTAGAGAGGAGAGATAAATTTTCAGACAATCTACTTACTCTAAAATTTTACGTGTGGTATACAAATTTAGTGGATAAATTTTGAATGTTAGTCCACTTAGATGTTATTAAACTATATATAATATGTTATAAAAATAATATTTATTTTCATTTTTCACATTTGTAGATTTTTATATCCAATGTTCTATTTAAATTTATTTCTCCCAGATATACACTATGTATTATAATAATGTTATTTCTCTTGCATTGATAGACATGAAAAAGGATAAATAACTCATATAAATAGTAATAAAATTGTTTCTTACATATTTACTATTTCTTCTTTTCTAATATAACCTCAATTTGATCGTCCATTTATGATATAAAATCCAAACATCATAAATTTCTAGATCTATGCACAGATTTTGAGTCTCGACCAAGGAGATAGATTTGGGGCTTCAAATGAGGGATTGAACTTTGGGTGATGAAGATAGTAATGTATAAAAAGATTTATAGAAACCTAAAAAATAATAATTTATTACTTTTGATCATTAATTAAATTGTTATAGCAGAATCACATAAAAATTTAAAATAGTTAAAATCCAAAATTAGCCCATTTTATTAAATTAAAATCCAAATACTACTAAACACATAAAATGTTATAATTACCTTGAAATAAAAAAATTGAATTAAAAAAATTGAAATTGAAATTATAATAATTACAAATAATATATCTATAAACTCACCCACACTTATACATTTCACTCTTTAGCAACAATTTTATACAAAGGTCAAAACACATCCCAAACCCTAAATTACCACACAGTTCAATTATCATATCAAGGAAAATATCATGCCTCTTACATGGATAAAAATTATATAACTCATAAAATATAATAAAAAACTATTCAATATCATCCTAATCTTTTTCTTCATGTTTTACCTACCTCCCCGAAAAAAAATTTCTCTCATTTATCAAAGATTTGTTTATCTTAAGTTATTATCATTCTCAAAAACACATGTTATCTCCATAGGATTTTTTCCTCCTATTATATCCACTTCAAAAAGTCACAAATGGTTAAATCATAAGGTTTTTTTCATCGGTTTTTTTTCTAATGATGAGGTTTTTTTTGATAAAAATATAAACGCATCTAAGGAAGAATGAAGAGGGTTAACCTCTAATGTAAAATGAAATATATGAATATAAATTTTGATCAAAAGAGGTGTTATCTTCAGTCAACATGAAATTGAATCACCTAAAAATAATTCCATATTTAATTGGGAAGATCAAGCATTTGATTTCATAATCAAAGAAATATTTAATTTATATTTCCCCTAATTATAACATTATTTCAGATTGAATTCATATATGGATATATATTCAAATTCATATTTTTCCAGAAACAAATTCATCTACTGAACATAAAATAGTAATGAAGACCCATCCCATAGTAATAATAAAATTTTGGGCCACACATCCATCATAAAAAATTTAAATTTACCCCAAAAAATCATCAATATGTAACGAAACACATTATCATATATCTAGTCAAAAAAATTCTTCTGGAAATAAAAAAACACATCGTCTTCCTCAGCCATAGTTGAGTTAAACAATAATCATGAATTTAACATCTATATAAGTATGTAAATGGAGTATTGGATTTTAATTTGGATTTATATTAAGGTATTTTATGGGTACTTTTGAATTAATAAAGGTCATATGAAAAGGTAGTCCCAAATATGACTTCAATGAAAAAAAGGATTTCAAAATGGGGCCTGAATCATACATAAAACATTTTCTGAAATATAATTTATTTTAAAAATATATAATAGTATTTTATAGATCACTCAACATGTCTTAAGGAATAATAAAAAAATAGAAATGTAAATATGTTATCAAAATTTTTTTAAAACATCTCAGGATGGGAAATATTTTTAATTTGGACAGAACGAGAGAACACGAGTTTCACAATCATTCATATTTCCTAAATTAAAAGATAAAGAAACATGAAAAAATTCCATTCAAAAATATTTAAAATAATCAAAATTTTAAATCAATAGACACTCAAATTTACAATGATGCTCTGATGTTTTCAAAATATTTAATTCATTTCAATAATTCTAGAAACAAACAAAAAATAATAAAAATGAAATAAATAAAAAAATCATAAAAGTTATTCAAATATATAATGGAAGAACACACAAAGTTAATAATAAGTGGTTTAAATACCCCACCAAATTATTTCATTTTATATTCTATTTTTGTTAAATTCTTATAATTATTTTCATGCACAGTTTCTATTGGTTATTAAATAAAATTCTAGAAACAATATGATTTATTTTTTTAGTGGATGCATTGAGTTTACCTCCTAGATAATACAATATTAAAACTATAAGTTAGAAACAAAACCTAATGGCAATAAATAAAAATAATGATAATGAGGAAATGAAATTGTATAAATCTATGTTTATAATGCTAAATGGGTGGTAGGTTTTTACCACCCTTGGTTAGAAAATTGCAGTCGATTATCCCCATCATTATGGTGGGTGTGGTTTTTTCACGACCCGAACATACCAGTCTCGAGCAGCAACTACCCCAAGCCTGCCTCCATAGGCTAGGGGCTGGTTATAAGCACCGAAGGCATAACGATCTCAATGAGTCCTTTTCCTAAGTACATGTACACACACACACAGCCCACTTGATGTAGAAGTGTAGAGTCAAAATAAAACCAAAGGATAAACAACTATAACCCAACCACAGTCATGAATCAACTTCTAAATAAAGAAAATTAAGGTGATGAAAAGTACTGACAAGATACCGAACAGAAAAAGGGAAAAAACTCCCAACCCAAAAATTTCAACAATTTTACAATAGGTAAACAAAATAAACAAGTGATGAGTCTCCCACATGAAATTCCCACTACAACCATTGAACACATCCCATGATCATGTGTCCTCTATGCCCCTTTGTATTCTCAATCTACCTGTCTGTCATCTGGAAGGTCCCACCAAGTGCAGTCAATTCCCAAGAAGGGGTGAGTATAAAGATATTCAGTAGGATACACCAAAATCTCAAGGGAGCAACAAAGGAGGTAATAAAATAGGGAGTAGTAGATAGAATAGAGAACAGTGAAAGAGTACAGTAAATAAAGTGCATCTCAACCCAATAAGAGAATGGAAGTAGGAACGTCCGACCAAGAGGAGCTAGACATAGAAAGCACGTTCCATACCCACATGTCTTTTCCACTCCTAGAAGGATAGTAACTAAACCCAAGTATTGGGAACAAAAGTAGGGTGTATATATATATATATTATCAACAAGAAACCCAAATGAAGGTGTAAGAGGATCTTGATCTCCATGCTTAGCCTAGGAAAATTCCCCAACAGTTCTAAGGATATCCATCACTGATTCCCAACATTCTTGTACATCAATGTTGTCTAATCGCTAAATCGCACAACCAAGGATCCCGCTCCTTTAAACATGGAGAAAAGTCCATGACTAGCCTCATTGAAAGGGATGAGTCTAAATGAATTCATTGCGTAACCCAGTACCCAACCCAGCTAGAGGGTAATCCCCATAATGTTGTTGGGTGACCCACTGCTCAGCCCAGCTGTAGGGTAAACCCTAAAAGTTCATCGGGGAACCCACCTCCCAGCCCCGCTGGAGTGTAAGCCCTAAAGTCAATGGGTAACCCACTGCCCAGCCCCACTAAAGGGTAAAACCTATGGTCAATAGGTAACCCACTACCCAACCTCGCTAGTGGGTAAACCCTAATACGCCAGTGGGTAACCCACTACCTAGCCCCACTGGATGGTAAACCTTGAACTAGTCCGATAATTCCACACTACCGGAACCATCTCTGGGTGTCACTAACATCATGACTGTGCGTTGGGTTGTATTGCATCAAAGGAACCTCCGACCGATGCCCTTTCATAAATCCACATTTAATGAGATCTTGAAAGAGGCTTCGCACGCCCAAACAGATTACACTGTTTAATCATCACGGAAAAACATGAGAGATAGACTATTTACACGCTGGAAATGGAATCCCGATGAAAATGTTATTCAACCCCGCTTTGTGCCCATACGACGTCTCATGGTTCCCACACCTCGGTCCGAAAAGTGGTCGAGTGAACTATGCCATTGCGATTCTCACAGAAACACAACTTGAAACAACTACCCCTTCACCCCGAATGGACGTCTGATGAAAAGGTTAGAAAACACAACTCACAGCTTAAAAGACGTCTCGTGGGGCCCATGCCTCAACTCCAACTTCAACGTCTGAATCCACCATGGCAGCTTCTTCTCAACACCAGGGTCGCAACACTGGAGATGGAACCTTAAGCTTACTCTGGATGTGTTTTCATCATCCGAATGAAGACTCATGGCGAGGTACATAGCGAGAGTTTTGCGCCACCGAGCCCATGTCTCGGTAATTAAAAATTGTTGAGACCATCTCAAATTATCCGTCTCAAGTAGAGAATTGTGCTTCCGTAGATGTCATGCAAAAGGGACACCAGTGGTGGCTGTTACGGGTGTTCGAAGACAAGGGGGAGAACTACTTATGGCTAGACCGTCCCGATCCAGCTAGTCCACCTGACCAGGGCCATCCTGCGCCGGTCGGCCCGGCCCGCAACAATAGCCTGCGGCCATTCTGCGCAGCTCGGCCGCTAACCTGTGTTCCACCCAGCCGACTGGCCCATCTAGCTGGTCATTGTCCCGTGCGGAGACCCACCTTTGGTGGGTGTTGGTCTCCTGCTCGGGGTCTCATGCCGTGAACCTCGTAGCGCCCCGCATTGGTGACCTGGGAGCCCGCCACCGCTGCCTGTGACCATGCCGCCGCATGGGAGCTGTGACGCCGCTTGCCACCGTCTCAGACCGCCAGAATCCCATAGGAAACCCATGGAACCACCGGAAAATAGGAAAAATTGGCTGAAAAACTTCTCAGGGGATCCCCAGACACCCTGAAACTCGAAAATTGGATCCGAAAAGAGCGTTAGAATGCTCGGATCGAGCCCTACGCATCTATGGTATTTTCATGAAGATTGGAAAGCATTTAGATGCAATGAATTTAATTCATCGAAAATGCTAAAATTAAAATTGAAAAACACAAACTCCTACCTCGCTAGGTGTAGCTCGTAGCTTCCAGAACGATCTGCCATTGTCACCCCAGCCTTGCCGGAGAGGAGGAGGAGCGTGAGGGAGGTTGACCCTTAGTTGAGAGGGCATCCACCATGGATAAATAATGGT
Source organism: Viscum album (assembly GCA_963277665.1). Lineage (NCBI taxonomy): Eukaryota > Viridiplantae > Streptophyta > Magnoliopsida > Santalales > Viscaceae > Viscum > Viscum album. The sequence goes on along the minus strand of OY728138.1, from coordinate 1,288,868,665 downwards.
GATGGAATGGGAGGAATGGTGGAGGTGTTTAAGTAGAAAAAATTGTTATTTTTTAAACACCTACCAGTAGGCCACATACCCGAACACTCGGCGGGGTTAGGGATAAGCTGCCTCTAGGGTAGAATCCACATTATGAGCACAACAGAGGTCTCATAATATTAATTCCATCCTCTGTTAAAAAGTTTGAAAGTTCTCGTATGAGGCTGCTAAATTATAAAAATTTCCCTAGTGGCGTTTTCCACAGAAGGGTCGTGCCTGTGAAATTTACACCCCTCTTAGGGTAAAAGGCATGCTCCGGACATAACAGTGCCCTCAGTTTTCCCAAACGAGATACTGTTTGGGAGTTATTCTATTTATTTGGCGTATCTAGTGTGAACACACATAAAATTTAATTCTAGCCATACCAGGGCTCCGAATCCCATGTCATCTGAACGCCACGCTCTGGAATAACATCAGGAAAATTTCAAAGTCTTATAGGCTCAAAACCCAGGTTCTTACATCATTACCTATTTCATGTTTTTCATCCTCGAAAAACAAAACTACAAAAAAAAACTCAGTATACTGAGCCCGCACATGGATCTCCTATTTCAAGGTTCTCTCGTGCACCCTCCCGTGCTTCCACAGCACACGAACCAAAGGGATGGTCCATCCAAGCAGTGTCCGCTCCGGTCAGTCCTCAATCACCACAGGGTTCTCCGAAAAGGTGTCTTTATCCTAAATTTCTAACTCTCACCATTCGATAATGTGTGTGGGTCAGGAAACTATATCCTCAGCTGCGACACGTGGAAGACATCATGCACCCTCTCCAGTTGTGGGGGTAGATCAAAACGTTAGGCAACCTTACCAACCCTGCGCATGATCTCAAAGGGCCCAATGAACCTCAGGGATAACTTACCTCCCCGGCCAAACCTCCGTGTTCCACATCATGGGGAGACTCTAAAAAAGACACATTCCCCCGGCTTGAATTCTAAAGGTCTGCGACGATGATCTGCATAAGGCTTCTGTATGCTCTGAGCCGTCCTCATCTACTCACGAATGACCTGCACCTTCTACGTCGTCACCCACACCTACTATGGGCCCACGAGGGAGGTATCCCCAACCTCCTTCCCGCACAATGGTGACTTGCATGGTCTCTCGTAAAGCACCTCAAAATGTTCCATACCAATAGTAGAGTGGTAACTATTGTTATACGTGAACTCAACCAAAGGTAGGTGATCCTCCCAGCTTAGTCCAAAGTCTTACACGCACACCCTGAGCATATCCTCCAACACCTGGATAGTGTGGTCAGTCTTCCCATCAGCATGGGGGAGAAAATTTGTACTCATCTGCAGCCGAGCCCTGAATTCCTCCTACATGCCTTTCCACAATCGCGACATAAACCACGTGTTATGGTCGGAGATGATCATCTAGGGTACTCCATGATGTTGGAAAATCTCCCGAACATACAACTGCCCTATACTCTCCACCGAACTCTACTCACTAATAGAAAGAATGTGTGATGACTTCGTGAGTCAGTCCACTATCACCCAAATATAATCATGGCCCTTCACTGTGCGTGGAAGCCCTGTGACGAAGTCCATATACATGGCATCCCACTTCCACTCTGGGATATCAAGGGGCTGTAACAACCCTGTCAGAACGAGGTACTCTTCCATTACATGATGACAGGTAAGACAACGAGAAACGAACTTAGCTATGAAGTGCTTCATTATGGACCACCAAAACTACCACCGAAGGTCTCTGTACATCTTCCCCATACTGGGATGTTCAACCAAGGGAGAAGTGTGGGACTCCCACATCACCTCCTTCTGCATCTCTAATAGAACTACAGATCACTCCTGGAATAGGATCTTGTGATTACCTCCATCAAAATACCAATCGGGTGTGTCGCCCGTGGATATCTGATCACGCCGGACCTTGTTGTCAACATCCCCTAACTGTAACTCTCTCACATGCTCAACGAGTGAAGTTGTCAACACCATCGATTGTAGAAAATTCAACCCCCTGCTCCACCAAGGTTAGTCGTAGGGAAGCCAACTGCTCCAAATCTTCCCGCACTAAACGAGCCTGTGACTTCTTGGTAAGGGAATATGCTATTATGCTTCCCTTCTCCAGAGTGTAGATTATATAAAAATCATAGTCCTATAGAAAATCCAGCCAACAGCTCGGCCTTAGATTCAGATCCCTCTGCGTGAAGATGTAATTGATCCTCTGGTGGTCTGAGTGGACCACAAAACACTCACCCAGATCGTATTTTCTCCATAACCTCATGAAGAATACCACCGCTACTAGCTCTAAATCATGAGTCACATAATTCTTCTCATGGGGCATCAACTGTCTCGACCCATATGTAATCACTACTCGCAGTTTCATCAACATTCACTTGAGCCCAGCTCCTAAAGCATCGTAGTATACCACGAACTCAACGACCTCCCCTGGCAGCCTCATCCCTGGAGCACTATGCAGCCTCTGTCTCAAATCCTCAAAGTTCTTCTGGCACTATTCATTCTAGGTGAATGGTCATCCCTTCCACGTCAATGCGGTTAATGCAGTGACAATCCTCGAGAAATATTCCACAAACCTCTTATATTACTCTGCCAAACCAAGGAAGCTCCGCGCCTCCGACGCATTCTTGGGTGGATCTCAAAAAAGAACTACCTCTATCTTTGTGGGATCTACAGCCAATCCCTAATCCGTAATGACATTCCCCAAAAAGAGAAGCTCATGAATCTAGAACTGACACATCGAGAGATCTCCATAAAACTGGAGCTCATGGAGTAAGTATAGCGCAATCCTCAAATGTTGATTGTGCTCCCCCTTCATCGTAATGTATATGAGTATGTCATCAATAAAGACAACCAAAAACTAGTCCAAGTACGGCTGGAAGATCTGGTTCATCAAAGCCATGAAAATAGAGGTGGCATTCTTCATGCCGAAGGGAATAACCAAAAACTCAAAATACCCATAATGATAATAGAAATCCAACTTTAGGATATCAGCCTCATGAACCTAAAACTGGTGGCAGTCGGATTGAAGCTCAATCTTGGGGAACCACTTCGCACCTCTAAACGGGTCAAATAGGTTATTGATCCTCGGAAAAGGGTACTTCTTATTTATTGTGGCCTGATTCATGCGATGATAATCCACACAAAGACACAGACTCCAATCTTCCCTTTTTACAAACAAAACTGCAGTTTCCTAGGGGGACACAATGGTCTTGATGAATCCCTTCTCATGAAGGTCCTCCAACTGAAGTCATGGATCTCTATGCTCTATGGGTGCCATCCGATAAGATACACATGATATCAGGTAAGTCCTCAGCAACAAGTCAATGCAGAACTCTATATCTTGGCTCATAGGTAGTCCCGAGTCATCATAGGGAAAGAAATCCATGTAGTCCTCTACAATGGTAGGGGCCTTGGTTCCTGTAGCGTCTCCTGCTCTGAGAGCCATGATTTCCAATTGGTTAAAAAAAGGTCACAGTTTGCTGCTTAGAGTACCCATCTGCTCTGCAACGAGGTCACGTTCACGTAGAATGGTGAACCTCGTCCCCTCAGTTTTCACGCCTCTAACTTTTCTGTGATAATAATCAATCTCGGTGTGAACCATAGAAAATCAATACATACCGAGTATGACATAGTAAGTCTCCATCGTGATGGACAATAGGTCCCACATGAAATTACCTCCTCCAAATGACAGTTCTAATAGTCTGCAGATAAATTTCACCAACGAGGCACTTCCCATAGGAACCTCAAGGCTATATGTAGGGTTCAACACGTCTACTGGAATCTCCAAATCGTGTATCAAAAGAAGTGATATAAAGGAGTGGCTGGAGCCTATGTCTACTAGTACCGAAGAAAGCATAGAGTAATTAAAAATATTACCTCAGACCATCTCATGTGGTGGGGGTCACGAACACCTATAGCTTGAAGCTTCCCATGACCCCAACTGCCAGCTCCTAGAGCCTGGCATGGGCCACATGGTGGTGACGGTGGAAGGACCTCAAACTTCATCCCCCACATCTAGGCCTTGCCTCTCTGCCTATGCCGCCTCCCTAAGGGACACATTGTCCTCGCCTAGAGGATCCCTAGTAAAATCACTGCCTCTACCGCTACGGTGTGCCCACTACCAACCACGGCTGCTCAGTACGCCTTGTCGGACAGTCCTGTGTTAGGTGACCCCGTCCGTCACAGGAATAGTACTGACACTCTCTTGACTACCCCGGTGCTCTACGGTGCCACTATGTTGTACGACCCTGCCCCTAAGTCTACTCTCAAAAGGGTCTACTCGACTGAGGCAATGATCTAAAGCTGCCACTGCTTGGCCCTGCCAGCTGGCATCCCTCAACCAAGAATCTATCTGTCACGAGCGCCCACTCTTGCACCCTGGAATAATTAGGGATTCACATGGGTACTATACAAGCATAAATCTTCACGTGAAGACCCTGCTCAAACATCTGTGCCTGGAAGTAACTATCACTGACAATATCCTATGAGTAGCGAGTTATATTGGTAAACCGGGAAGAGTACTGTGCCACGGTCATCCACCCTACTTCAGCTCGAGAAGCTCTTGAATCTGAACAGATCATAAACAAAGGGGGAGTACTCTTCCCTGAAGAGCTGTTGTAAGCTATCCGACATGAGAGACAACTCGTCATGGGTCTGCGTAACCAACCCCCACCAATGCCCGACCATCCCGAGGAAAAGGCTAGAAGTTAGGGCTACCATCTTGTCCGTTGGTGTCCATACCAGCCTCAAAATTCATTCCACAGATTCTATCCATTCCTTTTATACCTGGGGGTCCGAGTATCTATGGAACTTCTATGGTCGCTGATGCTGAATGTCTCAGAGCGCACTCAGCCTGCGCTCAACCTCAACCTATGCTGCTGGTACAAACTGTCACTAGCCAGGTGGAGAGTCTACTGCTAAAGTACTGGGTGGAAGGGGATCACATGAGGGTCCCTGAACTGACGCCTCATCACACTCCAGTTTATCTTCACGAACTGGAGAGGGTAACTTGGCTGGCTGCTATCATGGGGCATCCTGAAAATTATCAAGTATTACCGTGATCAGATGAGGCTATATATATATATATATATATCAATAATAACAAAGTGGAGATAAGTCAAAAAGGACCGTGAAAGACACAATCCTACCAGATGAATGTTCAAAATTTCCCTACAACAAGTGTCTTAGCATGCCTAGTCAATAAGTAGGTTATCAGGGTCTTGGTGAATTGATATGTCGGCCGCCCGTACCATCATTAGGCTCCCTGTTCTGAGAGATTCTCTCAAGAGAGATTAAAAATATTACCCTAAATCCCAACCCAATCATTTTTAGGGACCTCCGAACAACTCCCCAAGGAATGAACCACCTCTGATACCACATTCTCATGACCTAAACTCACTAGTCTCGAGCTACAACAACCCCAAGCCTGCCTCCATAAGCCACGGGATGGTGACAACCTCCGAAGGAAAAAAAATCTCGAGGAGTCCTTTTACTAAATACCTGTACACACACACAAATCCCACTAGATGCAGAAGTGCAGAGTCAATATAAAACTTAAGGATAAACAACTATAACCCAACCACAATAATGAATCAACTTCTAAATAGAGAAAAGTAAAGTGCTGAAAAGTACTGATAGGATACCAAACAGAAAAAGGAAAAAACACATGCCCAACCCGAACAGTGCCACGACCCTGCAACAGGTAAAAAAAAGTAAACAACTGATGAGTCTCACACCTAAAAGTCTATCTACGACTGATGAATGCATACCAGGCTTCTATGTCATCTATGCTGCTCCATAGTCTCGATCAATCTGTCTGTCGTTTGCAAGGGAACACTAGGTGCTGGCAAGGCCCAAGCATGGGTGAGTATAAAGATACTCATTAGGCTACCCGAAAAGCTCGAGGGAGCAACAAAGGAGGTACTAAAATGGTGATCATTAGACAGAACAAATAATATTGAAAGAGTACATTATATAAAGCGTAGATCAACCCAACATTAGAAAGGAAGTAGGATAGTCTGACCAAGAGGAGTTAGACACGGAAAGCATGTGGCATACCCCGTGTGTCTTTTCCCCTCCTAGAAGGATAGTAACTGAACCCAAGGAGTGGGAATTAATGAAGGGTTTATATATATATATATTCTCAACAAGAAACCCGAATGAGTGTGTAAGGGGATCTCGATCTCCAGGCTCATCGCAGGAGAATTCGCCAACAGTTCTAAGGATATCCATCGCTGATGCCCAACAGTCCCGCTCATCAATGTTGTCTCATCGCTAAATCATGAAACCAAGGATCCTACTCTGGTAACCAAAGAGAAAAGTCACTGACTAGCCTCATAGGAAGGGCTAATTCAGAAATAAGTCTTCGGGTAACCCACCTCCCAACCAAACGGGATGGTAAAACCCAAAAGGTCGTTGGGTGGCCTACTGCCCATCCCAACTAAAGGGTAAACCCTAATAGTTTTTTGGGTGACCCACTGCCCAGCCCAGCTGGAGGGTAAACCCTAAAGTCAATGGGTAACCAACTGCCTAGCCCCGCTGGAGGGTAAACACTAAGTACAATGGGTAACACACTACCCAACCTCACTGGAGGGTAAACCCTGATATACTGGTGGGTAACCCACTGCCCTGCCCCGCTGGAGGGTAAACCTTGAACTAGTTCCATAACTCTGCACTGCCCAAACCATCTCTCGGTTCTGATAACATCGCGACCGTGCATTGGGTCGTAGTGCCTCAAAAGAACCTCCGACCAATTCCCTTTCCTGTTTCCACTTGTAATGAGATCTCAAAAGAGGGTCCACATGCCCAAACCGATTCCACCATTGTAATCATTGGGGGAAAACACGTGAGATAGACTATTTATTTTCTATAAATAGACTCCCAATGAATAAGTTATTCAACCCCGGTTTGTGCCCATACGACGTCTCATGGGACCCACACCTCAGTCCCAAAAGGGGTCGGTAGAACTGCGTCGTCGCAATGCTCTCGGAAAGACACACCAAAACGACTACACATTCACCCTAAATTGATGTATGATGAAAAAGTCGCAAAATGCAGATCAATGTTTAAAAGATAGCCAGTGGGGACCAAACTTTAACTCTAGCTTCAATGCTTGAAATCACCATGGACAAATTCATCACGACGCCTGGAACGAAACGCTGCTGACGACGCCTTAATTGGACTCCGAATGTGTACTCATCATCTGAAAGAAGAATCCTAGGGAGGTACATAGCCAGTGTGTCACACCATCGATCCATCGTCTCAAGAATTAAAAATACCCTAGACCATCTCAAAATATCTATCTCGAGCCAAGGATTTCGCTGCTACAGATGGAACACAAAACGGACACCCATAGTGGAAGTTATGGTGGTCCAAAGACAACGTGGAAAACCCCTTAGGGCTGGACGAGCCCAGTCCATCCGGTCCAATCGTCCAGGGCCGCCCCGCGCCGGACCACAACCCTTCTGTGTCATCCGACCGCTGAGCCGCGGTACACCTGGCCAACTGGCCCTCGTGGCCAGTCACTATCCCATGCAGAGACATGCCTTAGGCGGGTCTCTGTCTCCCGCTCGGGGTAGCGTGCCACGACCCTCGTCATGCCCCGCACCGGCGACCTGGGAGTCCACCGCCGCTGCATGGGATCCCACCACAGCCTGGGAGCGCACCGCCGCCACAACCGCCTGGATCCGCCACCGCTGCCTGGGCCCGCGCTGCCGCCTAGGAGCCACACTGCCTCCTGCCGCCGTCCTGGACTGTATGAAGCCCGCCAGAAGCCCCTGGGACCATTGAAAAACGGAGAAAATTGGCAGGAAACCTTCTTGAGGGAACCCCGGACACCCCATGACTCGGAAAATAAATCCTAAAAGAGAGTTGGAAATCTTGAATCGATCCATACACATCTATGGTTTTCGCTCGACGATTGGACAACATTTCAATGCAATAAATTTAATTAAAGGAATATGAAGAAATTAAAAATGAAAACACAAACTCCTACCTCGCTGGGCGTAGCCCATAGCTTCACGAACGGTCTGCTGGTGACGCCACCGCCTTGCCAGAGAGGAGGAGGAGCTTGTGGGAGGTTTCTCTTTTGTCGAGAGAGCTTCCACTAGGGATAAATGAAGGGTAATAAGGGGGAGTATGGGTTAAGATGTTTAAGTAAAAAAAATTATACACCTACCAGTAGGCCTCATACCCGAACTCTCGGTGGGGTCGGGGTTAAGCCACCACTTGGGTAAAATCCACATTTTGAGCACAACGAATGTATTAGAATTTTAATATGAGACTCATTCAGAAGTTGTAAAGTCTGCGCTCGAGGCCGCTAAATTACAAAAACACCCATGGTGGCGTTTTCCAAAGATGGGCCATGCCCGTGAAAGTTACACCCCTTCATGGGTAAACAGCACACTCCGAACTTAACGCTGCCCTCATTTTTCTCATCAAAGCAACCATTTAAGTGTTATTCTGTTTCATTGGCATATCTTGTGTGAACGCACATAAAAATTTATTCCGGCCACACCAGGGCTCAGAATCACATGTCATCTGAACGCCCTGATCTGGAATAACATCAAGAAAATTTCAAAGTCTTACAAGCTCAAAATCGGGTTCTTACAGGTTTCATTAATATTAACCACACACATAAATTTTATTGGTATACTAGTGTATACAAAGATATTGATGAACCCAAACGACTATAATAAAATTTACAATCCCCAATAATGAATAAATAGAAACTTTTAGTTCCATAGAAGGATCGAAAATATGATAGGGGTCCTACCAATTTACTTTTGTGGTCTCCCCCTTCATATAGTATCCATGTTGATATAGTGGTGGTTGTCACACCACCATATGCTTCTCCAGATGTTCGTTTATCACCACCTAGGTTGTCTGTTCATTAACATCCAAGTCCTACACCATTTGTTTAATCAAAAATATTATAAAAAATGAGGTTATAAAAAATCAACATGAATAACATTAAAACATGAAGAATCAATAAAGAAATAATTTCTTTCAAGTAAGACGACTTGGAAATTGATCTCTTCTAGGAGAAATATTGGATACTAAATAATTGTAGTGGCGTATTTATTATCATATTAAAAATAAATATATATGTATAGAAATTATTATTCTTCATTATGAAATATAGGAAGATCAAGGGTTAGGTCATACTTATCAATGTGAGTCCAGAAATCTTCTAAAAAATAATGATCTCCCATAAATGAATATGATTCTATGTGTTACCAAGTGACATCCTTGAGAAATGGTTGAGTGATGTATGATGTTATTAAATACATTAGTATCTCATTCCAAATTTACTCAGGGTTTTTAAGTTAAAAAAAATTATTTGTGTAATCTCTTTCACCATTCATTTTGGATCTTGTTTTAGATCAGGTTCGGGTTTCTCAGGTAGGGAATGAATATATTCTACAACCCTTTAATCTTTTCCCTTCAGTTTTTAAATGTTTTATTTTAGTTATTATATCTAGAATTCGTTATCATTTTTATCTTATACTTTCACCTATAATTTTTTAGTTCATGCATAATAATTTTAAATTAAATTCATCATGAATAATGTAATTTTTTTTGAAATTTATGATTTTTTTAAATAAACAAAAAGAAATTATTCAAAAAAATGTGATTAAAAATACTGAGTGAAGGCCACATGAATCAATGAATGTGGTGAAAATTTTATGACATTTTTAGTGTTATCTCAAAATATTTTAATTAAGTTCATTACATGTGATGAAGTAGGTCGGTCTATTGAGAAACTATTATAGTCAATCACTCACTACTTCTACTTCACTCTTTATTATTTTAATTTTTTATTAAATAGAAATAAAAAAATTGATCATTATGAATTTATAATATAGAACTAAAATTGAACATAAATATGCAATGAAAATACAATAATCCCAAAAATAATGATTATAAATGAAAAGAGATATTACTGATAGAATCACCCAAATTAGACCATCATTGTCTTATTATTAGATTCAAAATTACATAATGAACACACTCAATTTTTTAACATCCTATTCTACCGATGTTTTAATTATTTTTGGAACTCAACAATCACTAGGAGACCTCGAATTTTCATTCACGATTGATGAAAAATATTATTGAAGTTAATGAAATACTAGATGTGTGAAGCGGAGGCAGAAAGGTGACAATCACGACAAGATCCCCTAGAATAACTATAATTAAATAAGAAAACATTAACCATTAATGTTCAAATACATTTTTTAATAACTCGATTACTCCCCCATAAACTTATTATGGATAGATAGTCATGATAATTATCATAAGACTTCACGTTGAAGAAGAAAACATTGAGTAAAAATGAAAGAGTGATAGAATAAGGGAGGAATGAGAACAAAACTATTAAAACATTAAACACATATAATGAATGAAAATAAATGAAAATAAAAAAATAAAATATATCATTTATTTGGAAAAAATCATTATTGTGGCAGCTGATACTTTGAAATGTAGAGGAAATTCAAATTTTTAGGTAGAGGGGAGAAATATTTTCACACCGAAATCTTCCTTTGAAAATTTATGTGTTTTATACACATTTAGTAGAATAATTAGTAATATTTGTATTATTTAATGTTTTTACACTCTAACTCTTATATTTTCCATTGAATCATGAGCTACATGTGCCACATGTGGCGAGTGTTATAACCAATGTACTACCGAAATTTTTCCTTCTAAGGAAAATAGTTTGTATTAAAAAAACATATTTCCCATGAATTAATTTCCTTGTTAAAAATGAATAATATGTGGAAATAATAGTAAAATATGTTTTAAGGATTTTATATTTACAACTATATAATTTCATATTCATTAGATCATCCATTAATGAGATATTGGTCTATCATCGTAAATTGCCATATTAATGATCAAACATAGAGGCCCAATTTGGGATATTTTTTGGGACTTAAAATGATTGATATATCTTTTCATACAAAACAATGAAATGTTTCACAATATGTTTGGAAAAATAAAAAATTAAAATTTTTCAATATTATATCATTATATATATATATATGTGTCTACAATATATATATAAATTAAAAATATATTAAAAAAATATGACATTTTTTATAATTAAGCTCAAAATGTTATTAAGATCATAAAATGTGTCAATTTCTCATAAAATAACATTTTTGGGATTAAAAAAATTGAAATTAAATGTAAGCTAATTGTAAATATTTTATCAATCACAATTACCAAATAAATAATTTTAGAATGGATCAAGAAACATTATTTCCATCCTCCACCATCGAATTTCTATTGATATTAAAAAAATCCCAAACCTTTATTTGGAATATGTTTAACCTAATTCAAAATGTGTACAACATTATCCTATGAGGTAAAGGTAAGTAATTTTATTTATTAAATGAATTTGAAGATGTAGTCATCATAAAATCTGGTAGAGAAATTAAATTTATAAGGAAAAAGGTTAAAGTTTTGGAGAGTTAATCTTCACATGGATACATGTTTTGTTAAAAGTTAAAAACATGTGTTATTTAAAAGATTATTTGTGTAAAATTTTAATAGTTTAAAAATGATGACTATAAATGTTGTTAATGAGAGTAGTCAACAAATCCAATAATGGTAGATTAATTATTATTTTTGATGATTTGGTTTTGAAACATCTTTGGCCCTATTGAAAACTAAATTTGAGCCAAATATATATTTTTTAAAAATAGTGACAGATATGTTACTAAAATATTAACAATTTTTTTATTATTTTATTGAATCTAAATGAAGAAAGTGTTTTTAAAAAATATATATATGAAAAACAATATTTGTCTTAGTGCCTTGGATGAAAAAAAGTTTGTGTTTGTACATAGATTAAATATATAATAAAAAAAGATGTTCAGTTAGAACATTTTAATATGAAAAAATTAAGAAGATGTTGAAATGTAGTTGTTTACTTAGATAAAGAAATGTTTTTTATTGAAGATACATTTCCTACTACTGAAAATTTGTTTTCTAAATAGATGAGTGGTTATTTTTGAATGATGAAAATGATGTTTTTTAAATTGAAAAAAAATATTCTTAAGTAATGTTGTTTGGTGGAGATAATGAATGGTTTTTATGTTAGAATGTTTTGAATGTAAAATGATATGAAATTTATAAATCTAAATTAGATGATGCTTTTTTGTTCACCCATGTTCATAAAAATCATGGAGCAGTATATATATGATCTATAAATAGAAAAAGAAAAGGGAAGTTAAATTTTATAGAGTTTCAAATAATTTAGGTGTTTATAAAGCATCATCAAATATTGCATTGGAAATAGAAGTTATATTAATCTAATATTTATATTATATAGATAAGTTCCATCAGACTATGAATTTCTATCAGACTGGACAGTTTTTTCACACTAAGAAGTTATACCATTCATATAAGTTATATCTAATATAGAAAGTTGTATCCGACTGAGATGTTCTATGGGACTATGAAGTTATATCAAACTAAGATTAGATAGATATTCTCTATCATACTAAGAATTTATATCATACTGAACAGGTTTTTTACACACATATGTTGTACCATGCTGATAAGTTATATCTAATAGAGAAAGTTATATTTGACTAAGATGTTCTATTGGACTGTGGGGTTCTATCAGACTATGATTTTCAATCAGACTATAATGTTTGGTTGGACTAATAATATATATCATATGGACAAGTTATATTAGAAAAAGAAGTTATATTAGGATAAGAATTTGGAATAAAGATAATGTTTCTCATTATTTGGAGGAATTTTTAATTGATGGTGGTTGATGATTTTTGATGAAATTATAAGTTTCTACCTACTAGTAACCTTTTAAGTTGGCCTATAACATCAAAGTAATAAATTATATTTTTTTCTTTATATTAGGTATAGAGAATAAGAATGATGTATAGAGTTCCAAACAGATAAGATCTAGGCATTGAATTTTTTTATAGATTATTTTCTAATTGTGAATTATTTGTTGAATGTATTTTAAGTGGGTGAGATAAAAGAATATTTTTATGAATCACCATTTATTGGATAATTTTTTTAAATTCAATAATATTTTTGAAGAATTAATATGTTTTGAAAGGAATTTTTATGAGTTGAGATAATTTAAAATAGTGAATGATGATGTCAAATATGAGAGAAATTCAGAGTTTTTGGAATCTGGGTTAATATGGAAATATTTTAGTTTTCCACCTTCACTACTACTAAAGAACTAATAAATAAAAGTGAAAAATACATCATAAATTATAACTGTTGAGATGAAGAGACTATTAATTGGTGTATAAAATAAATTAATATATAGAATTTTTTTCAGAAGGGATATTTATAACAAATATTTTTCAGCTTTAAGTGGTGTTTACAGATATAGTATTCTGATCAAAATTTCAGATTGAGCCCAATTTAGTTTCTGAACATATTGAATCATACTGAGGGGATCAGTCAATGTTTCGACTAGTTCTGATTCTATTTCACATTAAATTATTTTGAATTAAAATAAGGGCCATTAAAAATAGCTTCACCAAACATATTTTTTGTATGAATATTCATGAAGTATAAATTTACCTTGTTTTATTTTTATGGTGTCACAAATTTTTTTAACAAATGGTTTGAAAACTCACGATAGTTAGTATAACCATTCTTCTCAGGATATAAAATGTGTTTAACTAGAGCTAGAAATGTTGTATTTAATTATTAGTCATAGTGAATTTCCATAAACTCATGGGAGTGGATTTAGAATGGATATAGGTTCTCAAACAGATTTTTAACTATATAAATCATGTCTTTCATGTTTAATTTTTTATTTTATCATGGAATTGAGTTTAATAAATGTTGAAAAGAAAAAACTATAACAAGTTTTAGGTGTTCAGATTATTAATGATGAATTTTCAAAAAAAAATAAAAAACATAATCATCCCCCACCCCCACCATCTTCCCTAGTAGTTCTGCAATACACTGTAACATAAAAAAATGTATGCTTATAAAAAAATTTCACTTTAGGAACCCGCTTTCTTGAAATGTATGTTAGATTAATTTAAACAAAACAATAAAACATAAGAGAATTTAATATTGAAAAATTTATTCTATATTTGGAGTGAGAATAATTTATATTACCAAATAATATGAACATATTTATTTTACTAAAATTAATATTGAAAATAATAATAATCACTATCCCTGGTTCAAGAAAAAATGTTTTTATTATGGGTTAAACTAAAATTTTATAGTTAAAATGACCTATCAACTTGTCTAAAATATCATTTATGGATATATATTGACTTTATTAGGTATTATACTCATGAATAATCCATTTTCAACCATTATAGAATGTGAAAATTTTAATTACAAATTTTTCAGATATTACAAGTGTGTCACTCACCTCACCTATAAAAGGCCACCCCATTTTATCAATTCTTCATACATTCAAACCTATTCTGTTCTAAAAATCCTAACCAAAATTACTATGAAAATTTAATCATATCATTATATAATCCACTATTTCATGCAAAAATCCAACTTTTAAAGGATTTTGGTGAAATCTTATGCAAGTTAACTAAAGATGAGGTAATGTTTTTAAATGGGCATTTTTATTTTATTTCTTACTCCAAAAAAATATATAATTATTAAAAATGAAAATATAATAAAAAATTATATTTAATACACTATTGTGTTTATGTTAATTTTTCTCCCTAAAAACATGGAAATTTCATCCAAACTGGTTGTGAAATATTTATTCATCTGTACGGTGGACTACTGCCTCCCAAACTAATTCCTTTTGCCTTTCCTTACCACCACTCAGGATTGGGTATGATCATTGATCTAAATTATATATGTGATTTTTATAAAATAATTATACAAATTTAATAATTATATTATGTATATTCTTTTACTCTCCAATCCACTGGGGATTCGATAACGTTGCTCGTGTATACGGAGGACTACCACATCATGAATTTATGTCATTCATTTTTCACTAATGAATTACATGGAATGTAATAAGAAAACATTAAATGGAAATATGTGATTTATATATCTTAATAATTATATTTATCACATATTTGTTATTATTAAATGATAATGTATCATTTTTACCTCTTCACTCACTTAATGGTAATTTCATTATTCATGTACATGTAGACCACCACCTTCACGAAGCGATGCGGCTCTCATTTAATAATTACCACATGTATGATATATATAATTATATTTATAGAAATAAAATATTATTTATGATATTTTTATCTTTATATAAATATTAAATATTATATTCTTTATTTCTATTATGATCATTGAAATATTGAAATGTTACCCATGTGTGTGTACGACCAACCATCTCTATGATTACAATATAGATATTTTATCAAAAATATTTTTCATGATTGATATTATAATTATAATTGATGTATAAATATGATTATTGTTTCATGATTATTATTCTATTTATAGTGGAGTTATATAATATACACAAGAACCATTACATTGATGATAAATCCTAAATGAGAAAACTATGCAATTAGCACCTGAAATAATGAAAGAAAATAATATACTATTAAATAACGAGTGATAAGATATTATTAATGGTTCATATATGTAATAATCAATATAAATATAGTTCTTCTATAATTTAATAATATATTTAAAATTAATATATAGGAGTTTAAATCATGTTCAACCAAAAGGAAGCGTTTTTTAAGGGACTTCGTCTCATTTTTCCTTTATTTAGGAATATTATAATGCTATGAACCAAATTTATTTTTTATAGTATATATAATTACTATTTGACATGTAATATCATGATTCATTAATAATTCCTGGTATTTTACATCTCAATTTAATTTATATCACACAGTTGTATTTTACATAAAAGTCACCAAGTAGTAAATAATTTTATAACAAAATTACATTTCAAAGGGTTATATTACTTATTTTCCATCATTTATATCATATGATTTTGTTTTAATTAATTTTATATTGTATTTCAACATTTTTATCTGTATTTATAGTTGATTCACATGATCGAATCATAGATTAATTCTCACATCAACCTTATGATTCCTGGAATAGTTTATTTCACAATATCATTTTAATTGAGATTGTTTATTCATGATTTTTAGTTGATAGAAAAAATATAATAATTGTCTAATAAACCCATTTAATTTTATTTTCCTATTATAATTCATGATTTTTCACGTAATATATCCATTTTTTCAACTCTTCGGTATATAGAACAATAAAGAAAATATTTTTAAGATAATTAGACTCCATATATCTCTTCATTCAGAAATATATTCTCTTCTATAACCCTGTATTCTAAAAAAATAAAAAATGTTTTTAACATTTTACAAATTATATATAAAATACATTTCTAACCATTTCATACTTTTTACAAAAAAAATAGCGGATTCATTTTTTACAATACTAATCATGTATGTATTTTCCTATCATCATGATCGATCAATGATTTAATAATATATTTATATGATTAAAATGTTATTTTCAAAGAAATTTATTTTCAAAATGTTTTATGATATTTTCATTTAAAAAATTTATTTTAAAAAACAATGGTTAGTTTCATGAAAAAGGGTTTTAATGATCTTTTAAAGGTATTTATCTTCATTAGTGGAAAAACCCTTTCATTTATACTCTAATAGATATATAAAAATTAATTTTATCCTAATTCATTCTAGGTATTTGATATGATAATTTTAAATAAGTAAAGTATTATTTGTAGATTTATTTTTAATGTTGTTAAATTCATTTGAAATATTCACATATATGTGATCACTGGAAATTAAATATCCTCAAAATATCCATAATATTTATCATGTATATGTTTATTTCTTAAATCTTATATCGCTATGTCATACGGATTTCAATAAAAAAATATGTCTTTTTCAAGGGGATTAATGATAAATCTATATTATTTACACAATATTGATATTTGATGAAAAAGAATATTTTCGAAAAAGTAAATTGATTTTTAGATATATAAAGAATTATTTTGATATATAGATATGGTGTGGCCTAGTTATATATTGCACCTTTGATTCATAGGTAGTCACATGAGAGGAATTAGTTGGGTAGCTTTAGAAAAATGGGTTTCTAATATATAATTACCCATAATTTTCAAACTATCATGATGAAAGATCATGATAATAGAGGTGTTATGATTCCTGGGATTATAGACTATAATAATTTAACATTTCATTCATTGATAATTTATTTGAATATATCCATTTTATTTTCTCAATGATATTATATCGAGATTCATTTCATTATTTTATTATTGATTAAATGGTATGTGTTTTATGTTATCTACCTTACCACATTGGTTATGAAATATCTAGTTATGGCAGTCCTATTATTGATTAAATGTCATGTGTTTTAAGTTATTTACCATTATTTATTGATTATGCTTGTCATGTTATTTAAATGGATTGTTTTTTTAGATTTTTTCCATGTTATATTATTAATTACTTATTGATTATACTTTGTTTATTCACAATATATTTCATTTTACTTAACCCTAATGATGCGTATGAGGGAACACTTATTTTTTCCTTTGATAGGAATTCAGTAAGTGTATGATAATTGATATTTAAGCATAGTATATATTGTATAACGTTCTATATAAAAATAATGTTTTATTTTGTGTTATCAAATGTAATATGGTAATCATTTATGTATCTTGTTTACATATTATACTAACTAATTCCATCTATCCGGATGTGATTCCTTCTATATTATGTTAGAGTAATAAACTAGAGCCTGATTTCAGGCTACTGGTGTCGGGATAACAATATGTTGAATTAGAAGGGGTTTAGGAGATATTTGGGGAAATATATTTATGAAAATATATACTCATGTTCCAAACCCTATGATGAAATTTGGGTATAATTATAGAAGAATATCATAAATTTTTGGTAAGTTATAGATTATGTGGTTTTTCCTAGTAGTTTATCCCATTTATAGATACTACAACTATATTTGGTTCTAGAAAAGATATACAGAACGATAAAAAATATATGAAGACGTAGAATTGGGGGTGAACTAATCCTCACCTGGTGAATGACAACATCCCTTACTATGCACCTATTTTTACATACTATGGGGGTATTCTTAGGATAATAATCATTTTCATTAGTATCCTTTATAAATAATTTAAATATATTATTAAAATGGATAATCCATGTTATAATTAATGTGTTATAGATTAAAAATATGATTTTATGATATAAATATTAGATAAATGATTATATGGATTCCCCAATATGATTATTGTTTATCACGCTAGGATTTCACGTTTTGGCTAATGTCTTGAACTAGAAGGTATTGTGATAGCATTGAACATGAATGACAATATAGTGACTATGAGAAATAAAATGGGAAACAGAAATGAGTGAGTGATATAATTATTCTTCCAAATTTGTTATCCTGAAATATTATTAACAACATATACCTTAATCTACTCTCAATCTCTCTAAAGAAAAGAAGGAATGAGTTCCCTAAGAGCTAAAGTGATAGTGACCACGGAGTAAAGAATAGTTAATTTAATCCACGTTTGAAAGGTGTAATGAGACACCCAAGAAGGTGTCTAAATTGAAAGAAAAATATTTATGTTTGTAAAAGTGGGGAATAAATGAATAATTTATAAAGAAAAAAATTATGACTACAATGGAAGGGAAAAAAATCACATCCTAGGGTTCTATTTATAATTTTTTCCTTAAATGTGGATTAGATAGTAATTAAAATAGTCAATTCAATATCTTTATGGTTAACCCATAAACCAATGACACATGTTGAAATAAATTGGTTTGTGTATTTATCAATCCAGAGTCACGAAATAAATTTTAGACATATTTTTTCCAGTGGAATTGTTTTACAAGAATCCTTAAATAACTAAGTATTATTTCTAATTATAAAAGCATTTGTATCTTTATTAACGTAAGAGTTAGTGATACCATGATGGGTTAATAGTTTAAAAATGTACATATGTTCAATTCTTAGAACCCATTTATAGGTTTAATATAATGGGAGTATACATGTATTAAGGATATTTTTGGAAAACATTAATGGGAATACAACCCATTGATTTATTATTTCTTTTAGTAAATAGTTCCTTAATATAGAATTTCCATTATTTCTATTGGAATAAGTTTAAAGTTGTTAATAATGTTTAGGTCTTATCTTAGCTTTGATATTGAGGTGGGTGTTGATTAATAGACATTGGGAAATGTTGTAGGAATTATATTAATACAGTTGATGGAAAAGGACACCCCATATACCAATAGATAACCTGCTACATACGACAAGGCCATGGGGCTTGAATTCAGAACCCGAATGATGATAAGTGTATAATACCTACTACTGGCCTATGTAATGTCTTGGTTACTATTTCACTATTTTTAGTTAAATAATTTTATAAATGGATACAAATTATGAACCGGTGGTGTTATTATTGAGTTTTATATATTAATGATTTATATTGGATAACTTGTCCAAACAATATTGAATTTAGAGAATATTTAGAAACATATTGAAAAAATTGACACTATTTTGTGGATATTAAGATACATTAAAAGTTAATTTTAGTTCTTTAGGAATTAAAATATCATTTTTTTCATTTCATTGTGTTTGGGATGAATTGATTTTTTTTAATGCCCAACCTTTGGATGATATTTTTCTTATCAAATACAAACATATTAAAAAATATATTTCATTATATTATTATACTGTAATATAATTTATCCAATATAGGAAAATTTTTATGAATAAAAATTTCAACCAATTACATTCGAATATGATGAATCATATAGCCTTTTAAATCATCATATATTTATATTTTTTAGGACTATAACATTCAATTGATCATTAAATTTCTTATGGTCAATGAAACCTATCATTATCTATAATTATTTACGATTTTCCTCCATGTTTATATATTAACATATCAAAAATGTTATCCTTTATGGAATCCTAGTTATTTTTTATTGAACATGGTCTTTCTTCTACTCTCTTATATTAAGAGGATATTTTGTTAACTCTTTTTAAGATATGGATTTTCAATAGATGAATTTTCAAATATCAAACCTCTAATTACCAAGATCAAGTTTAAATGATGTGGAAAAAATTTATTTAAGGTTAAGAGAATGTAAATAACCTAAATAATAAAATTACACCATTTTATTTTATCGTTTTTGAGACAAAATAGACTGAGCTTAAACAACACCTGAAATATATTACATTAAATTAAATCTTTTCGATGGATTGTAGATCATGGAACCCAAAGATTAAAAAATATATAATATTGTATACTATTATAGAAAAGTAATTATATTATAGAGTATGTATAGTTCAAAACTAATTTCTAAAAAAAATTTATCTATTTATTATATATTAAATAATGATCATTTAAAAGGAAAATAAATGATTTCTCAATAATTGTATTTTTTCAGTAAGGCTGTATTGACTCTCTTTGCACAAATAGTTTAGAATTATTTATTATACATTTTATAAAATTTATATGAGAGATGTAAAATAATATTTGAAATTATAGAATCAAAATTATATTTCTGTGAATTTTTTGTATTTTTTTTGAAATGTTTCATTTTTTATGAATAACAAAAAATACTAAATTTCGATTGAAAACTGCATTTTCATTTAACTTTTTTATAAAGATAAATTATATTTATATTCCTTTTAAAGTAAAATTATTTTAATAACACATATATTAATCCAATTTTGGTTATTGGAGTGATTTTCAAATTGAATTTGGAAATAAAGCCATTATAAAATTTTAAATTATTTCTCTTTGAAAACCTTTTTTCTATTCACGTCTGTGGGATTTAATTTAAATTAAAAATTTCTACCTAAATGTATGGATTTATTAAAAATTAATTAAATATTTTTGGTAATAATAATTATTATTATATGATACGTTCAAATTAATTTATTACCAACATTAATAGTGAAAAAAACAAAAAATATTTTCAGCGTTTTTTATAAAAATAGGTTTACCTGTGGTGAAACTAAAAATATAAGTATTAAAATGACCTAAAAATGTATAAAATTAGTTTTATCGAAATATTTAGTCAAAATAATTTCAATGTATAGATAATATTAAATTTTTAAACATTTTCTCTATTTGGAAAATGTGGGTACAAATTTTTATTCCAAACATTACATGTATTCCCCTCAATTCACTTATAAAAGGCCACCCCCTTTACTCCATTAGTCATACTTTTAAATACTTTTTTATCAATAAATACCTACCTTAAAAATTTAAAACATCAATTAAATTATCCAATAATCATTTTTTGGATGAAATTTATCCTTTAATTTCTTTTGGTGAAACCCTATGAGGGATTCCTGAAGAAAATGTATCATTGTTCAACGAGCATTTTAATTTTATTTCTTCCTACACAACCTTAAACTATTATTAAAACATGATTAAATAATAACATAAGTATATTGAATATACTTATATATTTTTTGGTTAAATTATTATCCTAAAAAATCCCTACTCCCATCAAATGGGTTATCAAATCATCATTCCAGTGTACGGTGGACTACCACTTCGGGAACCGATGTCATTCATTTTTACATTACCACATCTCATACATGGGTATAATGATGTATAAAAATTATATATATTATTTTCATAACATAATTAAACCTATTGAGTCTTTATATCTTGGATTCATTTTTAGTTTCCATTCTTTAGCGTGTATGATAACACCACTCACGTTTAAAGAAGGCTACTACCTTACTATGTGATGCGATTCATTTTTAACAAACACAATAAATGAAAGGTAAGAAGGATAAATTTAATGAATATATGTAATATATATGAAATATTTATGATTTTAATTGTATATATATCATTAAAAAAGATAATATATCCTTTTATTTCATAATATTTCCCTCATATAAATATTAAAACATCATTCGTGTACATGTGGGCTATAATATTTGCAAATCAATATAACTCTTTCTATATCCCCACACCACATGGAAGATATATATTAATTTGTTTAAATAAAAAAAATTATTTTAAATTTTATGTTAAATTTATAAAGATAAAATACTTCTTACCTTATATCCATAATGATCATCAAAAAAGTGAATCCTTACTTATGTGTACGTATGCCATACCTTCTCCATGATTGTAATGTAATTCATTTCTAAAAATTATTTCAATGAATGGCATTTAAATTAAAATTTAAGTATATATAAGTTAATAATTTTTTGATTATTATAATATATAATATGTAACTATATAATATACACAAGAAAAATAACATTTATTTAGAATGTTGAGTGATAAAACAAAGAAAATAACAAATGAAAAAAGTAATGAAAGAATTTGTATGATTGGGTGATATGATATTATAAAATTAACATATATGATAATATAAATATTAATATTCTTTTGGAATAATTTAATTAAAATTTTAATATGTAAGGCCCTAATGGAAGTTATGGGAGTTGGTATATTATTTTAATAAATTTGCATGATTACAAGGAATCAAGTCCTGAAAGAATAATCGATTTAGCAGTCCTGGAAAATAGATTACATAAATGAACATTACATAACATATTAGAAAATAAAACACAACATAAATGATCCTTTGATAACACCATTAATCCCCTATCATAACCCATATTATAAATCATAAAATACTTCTTCACATCTTGGGAAAAATAAAACATAGAAAGGGGTGAACTCATATGCTCAGTATGGAAAACAATATGGCGGAAACTTTCATAAATAACTATTAACATTTAAGGAAATGTATTAGACTAAAACAAAATCCTTCTAAAATTAAACTTAAGAATAATATGGAAAATATAAAATCAAATAATTCTATTTACTTATTTTCATAGAGGTTATAGTAGTCGAATAATCACATGCAATAACGATAGCCAATTTCTTAATGACGGAATGCATAATTCCAGACATCATAACCACATAGTCAAGGCCTTGTTCCAATACTAAAAATCAGATTTTGTCAAGGCCTAGTGTCAAGACACTAGTTTGCCTCATGAGACCTACTGATGCATCAAGGAGCTATAGAGGAATCCACCCATCTCTTACTAAGTCCAATGCATTCCTCAAATGAAAAGGTTTAAACATAACATAAACATTCGTATTAAAAATAGCATAATAAATTTCAATACATTATCCTTAAATCATGAATAGTATAAAAATAAAACATCCACAGTAAAACATATCACAAAACCATCAATACAATATGGATGATTTTTATCATAATAAATCATCTTAGATCAAGAATAATATCCTGTAAAGGATGTTTATATAGTTGAAAATGATCACTAAAAATATTTGAGTGAAATATCCCAATTTTATGAAATAATTTTAAAAATAACGAAATTTATAAAGGAAGTCATTTAAAATATATTTTTGAATCCAAGTGTCCCATAACACATTGTAACTTTTTAAAGGAATTAACATTTTAAAACATTCATGTCCATATAAATAAATCCTTAAAATCATTTTAAAAACATGGACATTAATGAAAATGGTTTAAAAGAATAAATCTTTAAAATGTTTAAAATGATATTTTAGTTAAAGAGTTCCTTAAAAAGAATCTTTTTGAAAACTATTTTATGGAACATGTACATTGATAATAAATATGTCCCGGTAAAAATATACACATAAACAATATCAGATTATAATTAGATTGAGGAACAAACCCTTACCTTTCACTTTCCTTTAGTCGAGGGTACATTTATCCTCTTATATAGAGACCATAGTGTGTTATTAAATTATACCAGAACCATATTAATATTTATGTTATAATACATGATTTATTTATGACTTTATACTACCCATTTAATAATAACTTCCATGTTAAATTAACATTTTGGGTAATAATCACTTTCTTTATCATACGTGTTTTAACTTGTTACTCTTGATTGTATCACTTAGATCATGATTTAAATACTTCCAGAATATAAAACATGATTAATATATCATATATATTTAAAATATAAAAATGTATAATAGGTGTATATATGAAATGGAAAACACCGTTTATGGCGACGTTAGGCAGTACGTACGCATAAATGTTGTTTTTATTTTCATATTGTATTGAATGGAAATTATTGAATAAGATATATGTAAGTAGACATATATATATATATCTCCAGTATCATTATTATGAATTATATTTCATACTTATTAATGATATATATTTTATAATCATCGTTGAATGGTGAACGTGGAAATGAATCTCATCACATAGTGGAGACGGTAATTCGTACGTACGCACCAGCGACAATATCATTATATTGATGAAAAATCGTACGAAATTGGATCATATATGATATATACATAATAATTAATATGTTATATTTATTATTTATATCATTTATACTCATTATTATACCCATCCAAATAATTAAGTGTTTGAATAGAAAACTACACCATGACATGGAGATGGTAAGCCGTATGTACACATGTGTGGTGACTTTGTCATTTATAGGATGGATAGGATAATGAATATGGTGGTACCATTTTTATAATAACATAATAGTATATATAAGATACTAGAGTTATTATTTTAGAATGGAAACAACAGAGAAAGAGTAAGTGGAAGAATAAAAGAACATGAAATAGGTGATGAAATATTTACATCTTCTTCGAGTTCTTCCTTTTGATTTGATCAAAAGGGCTCTATAGGATTGATTTCGGACCAACGGAATGCATCTAGGATGAAGGGAGGAAAGTTGGTTGGGTATATGGTAAGGGGTTGGCCAACATAAAAGGATTTTGCAGTGTAAAATTATGAGAAGGGAAAGTTCCCTTTTATAAGAGTGGTGAGGGCCACATAAGGAAAATCTTGAAATATTATTTTATAATAAAATAATGTTCGGTTTCTAATAGAAACAAATATATTATTTACCGGATAAGGTAGTTATTGGTCGAAAACACCTCAACAAATAGGTTTTAGAAAGGTTAAGGAAATCATATTACCCTTATCTTTTAGATTTAAATATTAGATAAATAGTTTGAGAGTTACATTGGTTCTTTGTATTTTTATATTATATGGTTAATAAACATACAATAAATTTCCAAGAGAACCCCAATAGGATCATTTATGAAATATAAAATATTATGAATGACCTTTGGCCAAAACATATATTTTTTGGAATATTATATCAACCAATAATATAGTATTGGGTTTAAAAACTCAATTATGCCAATTTTGACATTATTTAATAGATGATTTTTTTTAAATTCCTAAATACATTATTACATAAAAAATAATTCATATTTTCAATACTAACATGTCATATTATCCTATAAAATTATTTTAATTCATCAAAAGTCTCAAATTACATTTATTTGGATATTTATAATATCAATTGTTTTAATATTTCTTTATTAAGGTAATTACTGTATCATCATTGTGTACTAAATAAATTAAATTATGTATTGGTTAAAAATTATAAATAAAATATATTTATGTAGGAAATATTTTTATCTTTCAAATTAATATTTATTCTCTAATATATATTATGTATAACCGTATATTAAAAATTGTTTAGTTATTAAACATTGAATTTAACTCTTTTAAATCTTCATTAAATAAAATAATAATAAATGTTCTAATCTAATCCTATTAGATCAAAGAGAATAATATTTTATACCTAAGGTTTTTTTCGGTCAAATTATAGTTATCCAATATAATTACAACATGTGAATAGTAACTATGATATCATTTTTATCATTAATTACCCTATTTACTATTAACTATAGTAAATAAAAGTCAAAAGTTACTATTCACCAAAAATTATTTTTGTCTTATTGAACCAAATTTTACTTATTCATATTAACCGTGTCTCTTGGATTTTTTAAAATCAACTCACAGAAACGATAAAATTATGTTTTATACAAATTTGCAAATGATCCTAGAAGGTGGCTAAAAGACGGTAAAATGTTTGATAAAATTATATATATACAAACTTATTATAAAATGACTCCAATGAAATAATTTGAACATATATAGGTATTATGTATCTATTTTGATCTAAAATAAATTAGAATAAAATAAATAATTATTTAAATAAAAAGTTGGTTTTATATAATAACGCAGTGTTTCTCACTATTCATCAACAATTGAACGTTTTCAAAAAAATATCAAAAATTTACCCTAAGATATTTATGATATTCCGAATTCAAAAATGAAGTCTATTTTACGAAATAGAAAAAATGAAGTTGAATTTATTACTTTAAAATTATTTCCCGTTGTAAAAACCAAAAAGCGGGTTTTTAAAAAGAAAAAACTATCAAAATATTGACTTGTGTTTATGTTAAATTTAAATGAGAAATTACATATAATGACCTAAATTGTATTAAATTATTAAAATATAATCTAATTATACTTCCAAATAATTCAAATATATAATTTGTCACTATAAATTAATTCGATTAAAAATAGTATTTTTCAATTAAAATAGTCTTTTTTACTATACATCAAAATATGACAGTTATCAGAAAAGTAACAAAAATTTATCTGAACATAATTTTTATGTCCCAGTTCTAAATAAAAAAATAATTTAATTAAATTTAATATATAAAAGTTTCAAATATTCATTTTAAAAAATGGTTGGCCATTAAAAGGTGGTAAAATTGCATTTTTAGAAAAATACTTCTTTTATCTGTAAAAATGAATTTTTTATATATTATGTCTACAAAACACATAATATATATGTTGATATTATATAAGGTATATATGATTAAAAATGAAGTTAATACTATTCATAACCGCTTTTTGTTGGTGTGGTAAGTTGTCGTGCGCTCAAACTCGGTGTTGCGTGTAGCGCAAGCTATTGAATTACTTTAATGGGATAACGTACAATGAAATCATGGGGTGTTAAATTCTCCCCTCATTCAATAAAATTTTTCCTCGCAATTTCAAAATATTCTTCTAAATTAAATATTATGAAATAGAATATTACCTTTGTGGAAAACCCACATCAAAAAATGGGATAAAAAAATTTGTTCTTAATAAGAGGGAAATGGAAATGGAAAAGTCACAACCAAATTATGATCTCGATTAAGATAACATTGGTTGAAATTAGAGACACATAATTGGAGGAAAAACATATATATGTATAGGTAGTGATTGAGGTCATCAATGTAGAGCCAAATCTTGATGTTCATAGAAATTACATTACTTTTGTTGAATACTTAATACATGACAAAAAAAGACGCCCAAAGAATGTATTAGTTTAGTGTATTAGGAAACTCATAATATAATATTCTAAACATGGTGAAAGATCTTTAAAAACTCCCATAAAGATCTTCCCCTTTGGTTTTCTTACCTAAATCATTTCTTTATATCCTAGGGAAAACAAAACATATAAAGGGTGAGCCCAAATGCCAAGTAAGGGTAAACATGGAGAACTTAAAACAATCCCTAAATATTTGAACGTAAGAACATGAACATAAAATCTAAAAATCATGAGTAATGACATAAATATTTATAGTTCATAACGAATAGATCATAAGGTAACATTATCCATGATAAAATATCATGGGAATAAAACATATAATTGTGGCATCCATTATGCACATGATATGATTTCCATAGTAGCCAAGGCATTGCTGCCAAGACCATCATTGTGTAAAAAGTCCCTTATTGATCCCGGTTTACTTTCCGTTCTATCCATGTATATATCATGATATATAATTCATTACCCAATGAATTGGAGTGATATATAGGTCCCACCCATCTCATAGTGAAATCATTCTTACTTGTGCCATAAAATAATCATAAATAATTCATCGTAAACCGAAGAATAAAATGGGTTTCATAAACATCATCCCATCATAACATAATCCATATGAAACAAATGGATATAATTTCATCATAATAAGAGTAAAACCATGTAAATAAGAGAGACATTATACTTGAAACATAATCATACTAAATAATGTCATCTTATATGGAAAATAGTTTTAACAAAACACTTGAAATGAATTCTTGAAAAAATATCCTTCCTTCTTCAAAATCATTTTCTTTTCACAAAATGGGATTCATTTTTAAATGAAATGTATTTTGTTGAAAATAATCATGAAATATTATAGAGGAATCTTTATGAAAATTAGGGTTTTATGAAACTGTAAAAATATGTTCATGCCTTATAAGTTAAAAAAACATTCTCCTCGTACTTTTTCCGAAAAAGTCAAAAAGTTCCTCGTATTGTAAACAAAAGAAATATACCTTCCATAACATGTGGTAAAAGTAATAAATGGTTAAAACGACATTAAAAATACATGAAAACATTATTAGAAAACATTGACATGGATGATAACAATAACCCCAAAAAATACTTACGTATAAGAAATCTGAGATGAAAATGAGATTTGCAAAATTATCCCTTACCTTATGTCCATTTTCCGTCGTATGTGTCCGAGAATCCTGTATAATGGGTTTAAACATATTATTAACCTGTAAAAGAACCATAATAATATTTATGATATCATATATGATTCACTTATGAATTTATATTACCCGTCCTTTTGTCGATTCCATGTTTAAGAAACATTTTGGATAAAAACGTTTCATTTATCGTACTTGTCTAGACTTGTTGTTTTTGATAATATTACCTATAACCTGATTTAAATAATTCCAAAATTTAAAACATGATATATATATATATAATATTAATCATATAAATATATATTATAGATCTATAAATGGAATGAAATACATCGTTCATGGAGACGGTAGGCCGTTTGTACGCATGAAGGCGGTATTCGTTTCTTTATTGAATTGAATAGAATTATGTAAATGAAACATATATTTACATAAATACAGTATCATTATTATGTCATATCTTTTATTATTACTTATTATATATACATTATAATCATTATTGAATGGTGAACATGGATAATGAATATCATCGCATCGTGGAAACTGTAATCCGTACGTATGCACGAGTGGTGATATCGTTCCCATAATTATTGAATGGAATTGTAGTGGGTGTTATAATATCTCAGAATCATTATTTTGTTATAATAACCATATTTAGTTATTATTTACACCATTATACTCATCCAATTAAGTTTTTGGTGGAAAAACAGATTACACCACGGCGTGGAGGTGGTATTCCATACGTACGCATGCACTGTGATTTCATTTTCCGTAGGATGGATAGAAGGTGAAATTGGGTTGTTTCATATTTATAATAACATATAAGTATATTATTTATACTTATGTTATTACTTTATAATGAAATACTAAATAATATGATGTAGAAGAACAAATAAACATGAATGAATTTGTAGAAGATATTAGCTCTTCTTCAAAGTGCCTTTTTTAACCTCGTCTTAGGGCACTAAAGTTGGTCTTTTAAGAATACCAGAACCTCTAGTAGGTTTCTATGGAATCGGAGAAGTTAAATTGGCTGGGGTTTTCAGAGCATTAAGGCTCAATATTTTGTGAAGTGGAGAGGGGGGTGGGAGGTTCCCTTTTATAATGGGGGGGAGGGGCACCTTTGGAAACCTAAAAAATATTAATTTAATATAAATTCAAAGCCAAAATAAACACAACCAAAATGAATCAAATCAGAATCTTAGATGATATAGTGCTGTAATATCTCCAAAAATAAAATTTATACATGTTGTAACATTATTTTAATCCGTATCAACTTGATTTATCCTTATTTAATCTATTTAATTGTTTTTGTGGTAATAATATTCTAAATTATAAATTGTTATAAATAATAACTTTTGGGTTGCGAATTTTCCATAATTGTATACTATATGACATTTTCTACATTATAAATTTCAATTTATAATTTTTAAATATCTTTTTGATTTTTATACAATTTTAAAATGTGTCATTTTATAAAAACAACAATAGTGTCAATTTTTACACTATTAATTTATTTGAATTTAAATAAATTCCACGTAGAGGATATATGAAAAAAACGAAATAGAGTCATAAGATGTCATATTCATCTAGAAAATTTATGGATAACATTAATTAGTTCATATATTATTTGTTTTAATATTTTTAAAACCATTTGTTTGATATTTCTCTTAATGAAATAATTACTACAACATTTTTGTATAATTATTTAATATACATATTTGTTGCATAAAAATTAAAAATAAAATACTATGATAAATAAAAATATAATATATTTCATTATGATACTTTTACATGAATTTATCATCTTAAAATAAAAACATATAAATTGGTATATTTATTAAATTATGAAAGTGACAAATTTGACATCATTTAAAATAATATAATATAAATTTTGTAATCTCTTTTATACGACTAAAAAAGAACCCCAAGTCGAGAATTGGATGATTATGGTATAGATATACTCTACCAATAAGTTTTGGTCAAGTTTTTGGGCCTTTAATGGGTAGTATTACTTTAATAAAAATATATTATTGTTTTTTCAATAAGTAAATAATTCATGCATCATTAATCTATAAGCTATTTAGGTAATTAAATAATTCTTAAAAATTACAAATAAATTAAAATATCAAAGAAAAAAAAAATAGATATCAAATGAGTTTTTATAATCTAATTTATATTCGGTATATCCTGATATTAAAAATACTTTACTTTTTAAAGTTTGAGTGAGACATATTTTACTTTCTTTAAAATAAAATAAATTAAAGGTCTTAATCACATCCAACTGGGTTCCAATAGATTCCATTTCGACCCCAATATACCTTAGGATGAAATATAATTATCCAATAATATTAATAAAAGTGTTAGGGTAATTTTATAATATTATATTTACCCTTAATTAGCCAATTTACCTTTAACTCTGGTAAATAATATTTATGATTGTTACTATTCATAGTGCCAAAAATAAAAATTAGCCTATTAATATAATTTAGACCTACTGATTCCAAATATGGAATCAATTTTTTCAAAATCAAATCACATAATTTTCAGATTTAATTTAAAATTAATTATGTTGTCAAGAAAACGAGTTTTAAAAGTTAAAACATTGCAAAAGATTGAAATTATTTTACCTATGAATTTAATCTAAAAACAATGATAATTACATAAATTATATTAAATTTTAAAAATATATTCTATTTATACTTTAAAACCATTCCATATAAAAATTTAACCATATAAATTATCACGATGAAAAAAGTCGTTTTTAATTAAAATATAGCATGTTTTAACTATTCATTAAAATATGAAAGTTATTGGAATAAAATAAAAAAATTATCCAAAGAAAAATTTATATCCTGATTACAAAGAAGAATTTTATTTTTTAAAATTGAACTAATAAATATGTCAAAAAATAGATTTAAATATGGTGCTCCATCAAAAGGCGGCAAAACTGGATTTTTTTAAAAATAATAATTTTACTTGAAAAAATTATTTTGTTCTCATACCATGTTCTAAAAAATGTGTAAGATGAATAATTATGTTATAAAATTAAACATGTAGTTAATAATTTTCATGACGATTAGTTCATAATAATATTATAACAATATATCATTGTTTAGTGAACGCTGGTATTGCGTACTACACATGCTATCGGGGAATATCGTCATTACGTGTAATAAAAGCCAATTCAGAGCTGCGTGTAGTGCAAGATCAATTTAGTGTTGCGTATAACATAATCAAAACTTATTTCATTAATACATTAAACAAAATCTCTAGTTAATGTTGCGTATAATAATTTATAAAAAATGAACTTGAAATTGTATGTAACACGATCAAGGAATAGTGTTGTGTATACTGAAAGATAATACGATGTTGTGTATAGTCCACGATAATCATGGTGTAGTGTAAAATAGAAGAAATCGAAGAAATTAAAAATAATATATCTCATAAAATCATTGGGTGTTACATTATACCCCCCTAAAATTGAATTTCTCCCTCAAAATTTGTTGGGGTTACAAATCATTTACTATTTGAAAGTTTCAATCATAGAAACCCACATCGTAAAAATGAATACAAAAACTTAATTTTAAAAAGTTAATTAAGAAACATAACGGTTACCCAAATTAACTCATTACTGGGTTTCCACATAGGATAACATAGGTGAAAATATGGATATGGATGAGAACTATAACCATCAACTTCTGATGGCGAGTGGTAGAGGACAAGGTTATGAAAAAGACAAAAATCACAAAGCCATAAATTTAGGATGATCTAAGGTACGATCTGATTCATCAGATATAAGGGCACTAGGACTAAATTTTTTTCAAGATCATTTCCCTAATGATAAAGAATTTTTTGAATTAAAATAAATACTTACTTTATTTTGGTACAATCTCACTATTTTTTGTGACTTGATAGATTTACACTTCATCCCATAAATAAATGAAGTTGAATTTGTCTTCCGTGAAGTGTTAGCAGATCATGCGATAGAATGATAGATCATTTCATCGGTCTCAAACCTAAGGTTAGAAAATGTTATATACATAAGTCTATCTTATGTTGAGATTAACCATAAATGATTCCAAAAATGGACTTATACGTCAACTATCATACTACTTAATAAAATATAACTCATCTCTACTAACCAGAGACATCTTGTAGGCCATTGGTAGGTGATAAAGGATTGTCGCACTTCGGTTGTTGGTTCGATTCTCACAACCTTGTCCAACGCGGCGGGTTGTCGTCCATCATGTAGGTTGTCCTCTTTTTAAAACTTCACCATTATAACATTCGAGAAATAATATCAAAAAAAGGTTCTAGCTTTAAACTATACTATCAAATGTCCAATATAATCCATTCCAATCTTTAGGATTATCGAAAATACATCTATCCAATCTCATTGTGTAATGTAAATTATTACTAGAAATTTCATCTACATGGCATGTGAATAGCATCGTCTATCATAAGATATATCTTGTTGGTCACATTCCAAACTTGTGAATACCTTAATCAGGTATTCTCCTGAAAAATGAATTCCCATTGAACCTTAGTGAAAACAAGAATGCTATCAAAAGTTAACACTTTTCACATACCAAAATCCCAAAATTTCTATATACTCAAACCATGAAATCACTTTGTCCTTATATCAGTCATGAGCTCATTAATACTATCAAACATATTATTTTCTCTTAATCCCTTAATTATTCATGAATCATATACTTTACAAAATACTTCAATCACTTTTCATGGTTATCTCTACCATATAATTATTGAAAACCACAATAAACCAATACATAGATATTCTGATATTCCACAATAATATAAATGAGATTCCACAACATTATTTTGGAATCCTGTTACATAAACACATAATCATTCCAACACATCATTGTCATACTCAATATCGCCAATAGTGATCTTATGTGACTTCCCTTTGTACTTTTCATTAAGAGGTTTTTGATGTCGATCATAATTAAAACTTGATTAGGGAATTGGTTAGCATAATTCCCCATTTCCTTGCACTTGTAACATTGAAGTGTTGGTAGAGTGTTCTCTGTAGTCTTTTCTCTACTCACGTCATTAGAAACCTTTTTTCAAATTACTTCTGAACATAGATGCTCGATGTCCTTCTTTTCCACACATGAAACATTTTCTAGTACCTTTTTGACAATCTCCATCATGGTTCTTTCCACACTTTTAGCATAAAGAAATATTCTCCTTCTTTTCACCATTGTTATGTGGTTTTTCCTTGAACTCCATCTTTCTTTTCTTGTCAAAAACATGAGATGGATATGTAACACCAACTTCTAGTTCTACCTTGATAGCACAACGCTCTATTTCTTCATAGCTACTAAAGTCTCTTATATCTAATTCTCTTCGAAGAGTTAGTTTTAATCCCCTAATGAATCGATCAACTTTACTTTCAGGTTGGATGATAAAGCCAGATGCATACCTTTGAAGCCTTGTAAAATTTTCTTTGTATATACCAACACATTCATCATCCTTTTACATAAGATCAAGGATATCCTTTTCAATCTTTTTTGAAGAATACGGGGAAAGTACTTATTTAAAAAAAAATTCCTGGAAGACATCCCATTCCATGGATTCAATTTCATATTGGGGCCTTATATTCTTAATTAGATTCCACCACTAGTCCGCTTCACCTTCTAACCGGTAAACAGTGAAAATGACTTTTTCATGCTCCGTACAACGAAGTATGGAAAATATCTTTTCAATGGTACTGGTCCATTATTCAACAACAAGTGGATCAGAAGACCCACTGAAAGAAGTCAGGTGTTGGCTCATGAAGGACTCAATAGAATATTATTCCTTTCTCTACTCATTTTGAAGTCCTGAAGGATTCATATATTTTATAATTATAGTAATAAAAAATGTCACTCTATCTCCCATCACATTTGGTTGTTCAGAATGAAAATAATTGCATTGTCCATTACATTGATCAACATGGTTCCTTTGGGTTCCAGCCATCATCTAAAACCCAAAAATAACAATGTGAGAGGAAAACATCATGTTAGGAAAACAACATAATAAAGGGGGATTTCATTCATTATATAACATCTTATGTTTAATTCTAATATCATTACTATAATTCTAGGACTATAAAATATATTTATAATTAACCATAGGGACAACCCTAGATATACCTTATAAATATCTCGAGAGATTTCACTAAAGTTTTCACATCTTGTTTTCCAAAGGATGACTAAACCTTCACTCTGATACCAACTGTAGAGACCCAAAGCGTGACGTACATAGACATTACATTACATTTGCGGAATAATTAATACATGACAAAAACAGATTCCCAAATACCATTTTAGTTTAGTGTCTTTGGAAACTCGGAACATAATCTTATAATCATAGTGAAAGATCATCACCATCTCCCATAAAGATCTTCCCATTTCATTTTCCTACCTTAATATTTTCTTTATATCATGTGCAAAATAAAACATAAAAAGGGTGAGATCAAATGCTTAGTATGGGTAAACATGGAGAACTTAAAACAATCCCTAAACATTTGAATGTAAGAACATGATTATAAAACATCAAAATCATGAGTAATGACATAAATCATGGTTGTTCATAAGGAATAGATCACAAAGGAACATTAACCATGATAAAATAGCATGGGAATAAAACATGTAATTTTTCTATCCATTAAGTACATGATATGACTTCCATAGTAGCCAAGGCATTGCTTCCAAGACCATCATAGTGGAAAAAGTCCCTTACTGAACCAGGTATACTTTTCATTCAAAACATGTCTATCTCATAAGATATAAATCTTTACCCAATGCATTGGATGGAGATATAGGTCCCAAAAATCTCATTATTAAATAATTCTTACCTGTGCCACAAAATAAACATAAATCATTAATTATAACCCAAATAATTAAATGGGTTTCATAAACATCATCCCATCATAACATAATCCATATAAAAAAATGATATCATTTCATCATAAGAAAAATAAAAACATGTAAATAATAGAGACATTATACTTGAAACATAATCATCCTAAATAATGTCATCTTATATAGATAATAGTTTTGACAAAACACTTGAAATGAATTCTTGAGGAAAATATATGTTCTTCTTCAAAATCATTTTCATTTCACAAAATGAAATTCAATTATAAAAGAAAATTATTTTTTTGAAATTAATAATGAAATCTTGTAGAGTATTCTTCATTAAAATTAGATGTTATGAAATCGTAAAAATCCGTTCATTCTGTATAAGTTAAAAAACATTAACCTCGTACTTTTACCAGAAAAGTCAATAAGTTCCTCATATGATAAAGAAAAGAAATATTCCTTCCATAACATGTGGTAAAAGAAAATAATGGGTTAAAAAGGTCTTTAAACATACATGAATTTTTTTAGAAAACATGGACATGGATGATAACAATAACCCCATTAAATACTTACGTATAAGAAATCTCAGATAAAAATGAGAATTGCAAAATTATCCCTTACCTTATGTCCAGTTTCTGTCGTATGTGTCCGAGACTCGTGTATAGTAGGTTTAAACATATTATTATCTTGTAACAGAACCATATAATATTTATGATATCACATATTATTCACTTATTACTTTATATTACCCGTTCTTTTGTCAATTCCATGTTAAAGAAACATTTTGGGTAAAATTGTTTCATTTATAGTACGTGTTTAGACTTGTTGTTCTTGATATTATTAATAATAAACTAATTTACATAATTCTAAAATGTAAAACATGATATATATATATATATAATATATTCTGCATATAAATATATATTATAGAATAATAAATGGAATGAAATACACCGTTCATGGAGACGGTAAGTCGTTCGTATGCATGAACGTTGTATTCATTTCCTTATTGAATTGAATGGAATTATGTAAATGAAACATATATGTACATAAATCCAGTATATTTATTTTTTCATATATTTTATTATTACATATTATATATACATTATAATCATTCTTTAATGGTGAAAATGGAGAATGAATCTCATCGCGTCGTGGAGACGCTAATTTGTACGTACGCACGAGCGGTGATATCGTTCTCATTATTATTGAAAGGAATTGGAGTGGATGATATAATATCTCAGAATCAGTATGATATTATAAAAACCATATATATTTATTCTTTAGTCCATTATACCCATCCAAATAAGGTGGTGGTGGAAAGACAAATTACACCACGACATGGATACGATATTCTGTACATACGCACGCGTGGGGATTTTGTTTTCTGTAGGATAGATAGAAGGTGAAATCGAGTTGTTTCATATTTTTAATATCATATCAGTATACTGTTTATACTGATGTTATTTAATTATAATTAAACAACTAAAGAAGAGGAATTAGAGGAATAAATAAATTTGAAAAAATTGGTAGAAGAGATTGCCTCTTCTTTAACATGCCTTCTCTTAATCTCATCTTAGGGCACTAAAATTGGTCTTTGAAGATGTCAAAGACCTATAGTAGGTTTCTATGGAAGTGGAGAAGTGAAATTGTTAGGGGTTTTTCTAAGCATTAAGGATCAAATTTTTTTGAAGAGGAGAGGGGGGGGGGGAATTTCCCTTTTATAAGGGTGGAGAGGGGCACCTTTGGAAACCACAGAAATATTAAATTAATATAAATTCAAACCCCACATAAAAATAAAATTTAGATGTGTTGGAACTTTATTTTAAACCTTATCAACTTGATTTATATTTATTTAATCTATTTAATGTTTTTTTGGTAATATTATTCTAAATTTTAAATTGTTATAAATAATTACTTTTGTGTTCTGAATTGTCTATAATTATATACTTTATAAAATTTTAGACCATATAAATTTCAATTTATAATTTTTAAATATATTGTTTATTTTTAAGCAATTTTATAATACGATATTTTTATAAAACAACAATTGTGTAAATTTTAACACTATTCATTTATTGGAATTTAATTAAATTCCACACAAAGAATATATTCGAACCAAAAATTTTAATATAATAAAAACATGTCATATTAATCTATAAAATTTGTGTTGAACATTAATTAGTTCATATAATATTAATTTTAATATTTTTTAAACCATTTTTTTTGATATTTCTCTTAATTAAATAATTAATACGACATTTTTGTATAATTATTTAATATACTTATTTTTTCATAAAAATTAAAAATTAAATACTATGATGAATATAAATATAATATATTTCATAACAATACTTTTACTAGAATTTATTATCTTAAAATAACAACATATAAATTGTTATATTTATTAAATTATGAAAGTGACAACTTTGACATTATTTAAAATAATATAATATAAATGTCTTAATCCCTTTTATAAGGCTCCAAATGGTTCCCAATCACCCCTTGGATTTCTATGGTATCGATATACTCGACCAATAAGTTTTGGTCAAGGTTTTGGGCCTTTTGATGGGTATTACCTTTAATATTATCTTTATTATTGATTTTCACCAAGTAAATAATTTATTCATCATTAATGTATAAGAAATTAAGGTAATTAAATATATCTTAACAATTAAAATTAAATTTCCATAACAAAGAAAATAATTTTTTCTTTCAAATTAGTATTTTAAATATAATTTATATTCTGTATAACCTTATATTAAAAATACTTTACTTTTTAATGTTTGAGTGAGACATATGTTACTTTCATTAAAATAAAATAAATTAAAGGACTTAATCAAATACAAGTGGGTTTCAATGGATTCTATTTCAACCCAAATATGATTTAAGAAGAAATATAATCATAAATTATATTAATACATGTTTTAAGATAATTTTATAATATTATATTTACCCTTAATTGCCTGATTTACCTTTAACTATGGTAAATAAAATTTACCATAGTTACTATTCATAGTGCCCAAAAATAAAAAGTATCCTATTAACATAATTTGAATCTACTGATTCAAAATATGGAACCCATTTTTCCTAATTCAAATCATATAAGTTTCAAGAATTAATTTAAAATTAATCTCGTTGTTAAGAAAATGAGTTTTAAAAGTTAAAACATTACAAAAGATTGAAATGATTTAACTATGAATTCAATTTAAAATAAATGATAATTTCATAAATTATATTAAATGGTAAAAATATATTCTATTAATACATTAAAACCATTCAATATTATAATTTAACAATATAAATTATTATGATGAGAAAAATTGTTTTTAATTAAAATATAGCGTGGTTTTACAATTCATTAAAATATGAAAGTTATCAGAATAATATGAAAATTTTATCCAAAGTAAATTTTCATATCTTTATTCCAAAGAGATATCTATTTTTCCAAATTGAGCTTATTAAAATTTCAAGAAACCATATTTATCGTGGGTGCACCATCAAAAGGCGGCAAAACTGCATTTTTCGAAAAAATACTTATTTTACTCAGAAAATATATTTTGTTCTCATACCTTGTTCTAGAAAATTTGTAAGATGAATAATAAAGATATAAAATTCAAAATTTAGTCATTTCCTATCATAACAGCTAGTTCTTAATAATATTATAGAAATATATTATTGTTTAGTGAAACCCAGTATTTCATACTACACATGTTATAGAGGGATATAGTGATTGTGTGTAATGCAAGCAAAGTCAAGGCTGCATGTAGCGCAAGCTCCCTTTGGTGTTTTGTATAACATAATCAAAACATATTTCATTTATACATTAAAAAAACTATACATAATGATGTGTAGAATAATTTCAAAAAAACAAACTTGAAATTGTGTGTTACACGAGCCAAGAATAGTGATGTGTATTCTGCAAGCTAATATAGTGTTGCATATAGTACAAGCTAATCATGGTGTAGTGTAAAATATAAGACATCAATGATATTAAAAAAATATCCCATAAAATCTTGGGGTGTTACAATCAATCAAAAACATTTGTAAAATTGAGGGCATCAAAGCCATCAATATAAGATGATGTAAAATATCATCAGTTCAACAAAACAAATGGTATTAGGGGAATGCATTTTTTGTTATAAGATCTCTTCCATAAAATTTAAGAATTAATTTATTCATAGAATAAGAGGAAATATATATTTATATATATTCATGATAAGTATAGTCTCATACATCAACTAATTCCTACCACAAACTCATCTTTCACTCCAAAAGATATACGAATTCAAAAAAATTATATTTCTCCAAATCGTATAGGGTTCCAAAAATAATGAATTTATAATTAATTTGTAAGACTATTTAAAAAACAGAATTATACAAACTAGGAAATCATGTAGGATAATGGTATGTGATGCACCCTTGTCACCCTTCAGTTGTAGGTTCATGTCTCATGACCTTGTCGGACGCAATGGTTTGTCATCCGACCTCCGGGTTTTCCTATTTATGAAAATCCAAAAATAATCTCACCAAATGATTTAACATTAACAATAGTATCCAATGTCAAACTTAATCTATTCCAACCTTTATACTTATCCAAAATTCTTCTCTCCAAACTCACATTGCAAAATTTTTAAGCAAGGTAAACACAATGAAGATCCTTTTCTACACATGATAACATGTGAATACCTTCATCAAGTATTCTTTTAAAACACTGTAACACCCTAAATTATCATATAACCATATTTATTACATTTATTCCCCCTTATTCCTTATAGAATACATAATATACTCCTTATTTCCCAAAATTTTGTAATCTTCAACAATGTTGGAATAATAAAAATTAACAAGTTCCTAGGATGTCAATAATATCCAATATAATTTATCCAAATAAATCATATCTTATTACAAAATAAATTCCTCAGTATCAGGACCATGTTAAAGTTTTGACTTTCTGTTAATCATATATTTTCCAAGAATATCAACTTTCGATTGAGTCACTTTTTCTGGTTCCACTTATCTCAAGTCCTTAATGAAATAGTACTACAGTACAATCCTTATATATTCTATAATTCTTAAAACATTTATATCATTACTACAATACTAAAATGACACAATACATTAATAACAACATAATAATTCTTAAAAATTCATCTTCTTATTTGGTAGTATCATATCTTTATTATTATCCAATAACAACATTTGGGATATACTCAGATGATTTGGACATTGATTCACATAGTGTCCCAACTCCTTGCAGATGAAGCATTGTACATTTGAATCCTTTTTTCTCACCCTGAAAATCACGTACTTGGTTTCTGTTTTCTCCACACCTATAGTAAATTCACATTCCCTTCAAGTATTTAAAACTTGATTCCTTCCACAGTTATCACATATGGGAAAATTATTTTTTTTGCTTATTCCCTTTATCTATCATTTTCTCTACAATTATTTTCTTCTCTGGCTTCCAATGAAAGACATAGGACTCCGAAAATTATTTTCTTATATTATTAACACATGTTACTATTTCTTAATATGATGATAATACATGGGAGACTATTTCCTTTCAAAATGTTGGCTTAACAATATGAAAGATATGATCCTTCTTACTATTTGGATCATGCGTATTGCTGGAGGTCTCATTCCATATACTGGGCGCCATTTCTAAACAATGGCATACACTACGTTAGTTTATAAATAACAATGCCTTATTCCAAACCTGTAAAACAGTTATCATAAATTGAACTGTTCATGGATATAATCCATAATCATAAAAAAAAAATTCTTTGAGGAGGAATATACTCATAAACCCTTTGTAGTTGTTTGTATAGAAAACGAGAATTATCCTAAGAATATACCATGGGAGTGTCGTAACCATGAATACCCCAAGGCCCATTGTCAGGCACCAGTTCTCGTTCGCGTCTAGCTCAAAGAGGAGTTTTTGGGTTTCACCCCTAGGTACATCTGTTCCAGAGCCGCCTCTACCTACTCATATTCAGATAAGGATGTATTGCTTATAAAAAAACAAAAACTCATCATTACCAATATTTTAGGAAGTTCTTCTATACTAATCCTCAAAGTCTATCTTAGGGATGTGTTCTTTAATCATAGTTTTTCGAAAACTAGTTTACAAGGTTATTAGAAAAATTCCTAAGATACCAACTGTAATTCCTCGACCAAAGTAATGGGATTCAGTGCATTATTTTAATACATTGGAATGATTACATAGAATCAAGTCCCGAAAGGCCGATTTGTTTATCAATCTTGGTAAATAGAATACATGGATGAAAATTACTTTACACATTAGAAAATAAGACACCACATTAATTATCCTTTTAGAATACCATTAATCCTTTAGCTTAACCCTGCTTATCAATCATAAAATACTTCTTCACATCTTGAGAAAAAACATAGTATGGAGTGAGGTAAGGATAACAATATAAAAGAAAATATAATAAATAAGCAAAAACATCTATGGAAATGTATTGGACTAAAAAAATCCTCTTAAAAATAAACTTCAGCATTCTATTTCAAAGATAAAATCAAATAATTCCTTTTACTTAATCGCATAAATATTCTACTAGTCGAATAATTATATGCAATATCAATAGACACTTTCATAATGATAAAATTCATAATTCCAGACTTCATAACCACATAGTCAAGGCTTTGTGCCAAGACTACAAAGAATATTTTATCATGGACTTCTTCCAAGACACTAGTTTGTCTCATGATACCTACCGATACATCTAAGAGCTATAGCGGGATCCACCCGTCACTTAAAAAGTCTAAAGAATTCGTCAAATGAAAAGGTTTAAACATAACATAAACATTTGAATTAAAAATAGCATACGAAATGTCAATACATTATTTATAGATCATGAATGGTATAAAAATAACACATCTACCTTCAAAAATATTACAAAAACTTCAATACAATATAGATGATTTTTATCATATTAAATCAATTTCGATCAAGAATTATATCCATTAAAATATGTTCGCATAGTTGAAAATGATCATTAAGACGCTTTAAGAGATATATAACTTTTTCAAGAAATCATTTTAAAATTAAAAAAAATATAAAGGAAGTAATTTTAAAAAAAAT
Source organism: Viscum album (assembly GCA_963277665.1). Classification (NCBI taxonomy): domain Eukaryota; kingdom Viridiplantae; phylum Streptophyta; class Magnoliopsida; order Santalales; family Viscaceae; genus Viscum; species Viscum album. Next base: position 1,288,826,253 of record OY728138.1, on the reverse strand, counting down.
TGAATCAAATTTACCCAGGCCACATTGAAATTTTTGAAAGTAATTAACATTTTAAAACATTCAAGTCCATATAAATAAATCCTTAAATTTACTTTGAAAACATGGATATTAATGATTATGGTTTAGAAAAATAAATCCTTAAAACATTTAAAATGATTTTTTAGTAAAAGATTTCCTTAAAAACAATAATTTCGAAAACTCTTTTTTGAAACATGGACATGGGTGATAAATATGTCCCAGTAAAATGTTACACATAAACAATCATGGATATTAATGAGATTGAGAAATTAACGCTTACATTGCAGTTTTCTTTAGTCGAGGGTACATTTATCTTATTGAATAATGATCGTAGTATATAATTAAATTATACTAGAAAAATATTAATATTTTTGTTATCATACATGATTAATTTATGACTTTATACTACCTATTTAATAATAATTTCCAGGTTAAATTAACATTTTGGGTAATAATCACTTTCTTTATCGTACATGTTTTAACATGTTACTCGTGATTGTATCACTTAGATCATGATTTAAATACTTACAGAATATAAAAAATTATTTATATATAATATACATTTCAAATATATATATGAATAATAGACGTATATATGAAATTGAAAACACCGGTTTTCGAGAAGGTAGGTCGTACGTACGCATAAATGATGTTTTCGTTTTCATATCACATTGAATGGATCTAAGTGAACACGATATATGAATGTAAATATATATATATATATATATATTTCCATTATAATTATTATGTCATATATTACATACTTATTAATGATATATATTTTATAATCATCGTTGAATGGTGATCATGGAAATGAATCTCATCGGGTCGTGGAGACTGTAATCCGTAGGTACGTACAAGCGAAAATATCATTATATTGATGGAGAAATAATATGTAATTGGATTTTATATCATATATAAAGAATCATTAACATGTCATATTTATTAATTACCTCTTTTTTACTCATTATTAATCCCATATAAATAATTAAGTGTTTGAATAACAAACTATTCCCCAACGTGGAGATAGTAATCCGTACGAATGCACATATAGTTACTTTTCATTTATAGGATAAATAGAATAATGAATATGGTTGTAACATTTTATAATAACATCATAGTATATATAAGATACTGGAGTTATTATTTTATAATGGAAATAACAAATAAAGTGTAAGTGGAAGTAGAAAAGAACTTGAAAGAGGTGATGGAATATTTACCTCTTCTATAGGTTCTTCCTTTTGATTTGATAAAAAGGGGTCCATAGGATGGCTTTATGAGAAAACGATGTCATCTAGGATGAATGGAGGAAAGTTGGGAGGATATATGGGCAGGTTTATTTTGAGAAAAAGGCTTTGGAGGTGAGATATTACGATAAGGGGAGGTTACCTTTTATAAGAGAGGTGAGGGTAAATTTAGGAAAATCTTGAACTATTATTTTATAATAAAATAATTTTCATTTTCTAATGGCCCAAAAATTAGTTATTTAAAGGATATGGTGTGGATGGGTCGAGAAACTCTCAACAAACAGTTTTGGACTTGTTTAGTTCATCATATTAACCTTATCTTTTAGATTTAACTCTTAGATAAATAGTTTTACATTTACTATGTCTCTTTGTATATTTATATTATATGGTTAATAAACATACTATAAACATAAAGAGTACCCCAATAGGTTCATTGATGAAATATATAATATTATTACGGCCCTTTGGCTGGACATTATATTTTTATTAAAATTATATCAACTAATAATATAGTATTTGTTTTAAAAAATCAATTAGGTCAGTTTTTACACTATTTAATAAATGATTTTTTTAAAGACCTAAAAACTTTATTTCTTAGAAATAAATTAATTAGTTCAATCATAACATGTCTTATTAAGATATAAAATTAGTGTAATTCCTCAAAAGTATCAAATTACAATTATATGGACATTTCTAATATCAATTATTTTAATAGTTCATTATTATGGTAATTATTATTTCATCATTGTGTCATAAATAAATTAAATGTTTTAATGTCTGAAAAATATAAATAAAATACTATTATGTAGGAAATATTTTTATGTTTATAATTAATATTTATAGTCTAATTTATAATATTTAAAACACTATATTGAAAATGGTTTAGTTATTAATTATTGAATTTAACTCTTTTAACTCTTCATTAAATAAAATAATAAAAAATGCCCTAATCAAATCGAAGTGGACCAAAAAGGATAATTATTTTTTTATAAGGTTGTTTTATGTCTTTTTATACTTATCCAATAGAATTAGGACACGTTTTAGGGTAATTATGATATCATTGTTACCCTTAATTACCCTATTTACTTTTAACCGTGGTAATAACAGTCAAAAGATACTATTCACCAAAAATTATTTTCTTCTTATTGAACCAAATTTTAATTAATGATATGAACCCTGTGTATTAGATTTTTTAAATTCAACTCACGGAAGTGGTAAAATTAATTTTTATATAAATTCACAAATGCTCTTAGAAGGTAGGTAAAAGACGGTAAAATGTTCGATAAAAATATATATATATAAACTTATTAAAAAAGGAATCTAATTAATTACATTGAAAATATATAGGTATTATTTATATCTTTTGACCTAAAATAAATTAAAATAAAGTAACTAATTATTTAAATAAAAAATCGGTAATATATAATAACGTAGTGTTTTTCAGTATTCATAAAAAAAATGTTTTCCGAAAAAATAGAAAAAAATTACCCTATTCTAATTTTGATATTCTGAATTGAAAAATTAGGTCTATTTTAAAAAAATTGAAAAAAAATAAAAATTGAATTTATTAATTTAAAATTAATTCTCGTTGTCAAAACCAAAAAGTGTGTTTTTAAAAAGTAAAAACTATCAAAAGATAGACATGTGTGTATGTCAGATTTAAATGTGAAATTACTTATAATGACCTACATTGTATTAAATGATAAAAATATAATCTAATTATACTTCTAAACAATTCAAATTCATAATTTATCATTATAAATTATTTCTATTAAATAAAATTGTTTTCAATTGAAACATAGCATTTTTCACTATTCATCAAAATATGAAAGTTATCAGAAAAGAAACAAAAATTTATCTAAACTAAATTATTATGTCCCACTTCTAAAGAAAATTTTAATTTCATTAAATTAAAAATATTAAAATGTCAAATATTGGATTTCAAAAATCCTTCTCCTTTTAAAAGCGGTAAAATTGCATTATTTGAAAAATACTTGTTTTATCTGAAAAAATGAGTGTGTTCTTATATTTTGTCTAAGAAACACATAATATGGATATTAAAATTATATATATTATATATGATTCTAAATGTAGTTAATACTGTTCATAACCATTTCTTGAACAGTTAGTGTGGTAAGTTGTGGTGCGCTTGAACTTAGTGTTGTGTATAACACAAGCTATTGAATTACTTTAATGATATGTCGTACTATGAAATCGTGGAGTGTTACATAAATCCATTATAAAAGTGTTTGAATCTTGTTCAACCAAATGGAATCCTTAGTTAATGGACTTTGTTTGAATTTCCCATCATTGTGGTATATTGTAATGTTATTCACCTAACATAGTTTTTACAACGTATATACTACCTAAATGAAATATAATATAATTATTAATTATTAATTCATCGGATTATTTGTTTTAAATAAAACTGTTTCATCCAATTGGATTTTAATTAAAAATCACCTTGTAGCAATGAATTTAATTACTCAATTTCATTTTATTATGTCATATTACTTATTAATCCTCTTTTATATTATATGATTATACACATAAAGACTTTTTTCCATATTTTTCTATTAGATTTCTCACATAATCGATTCATTAATTAATTAGCACTGCAGTTTTATGATCATTTCAATGTTTATTTCACAATCTCATTCAATTCGAGATTATTTATTCTTAAATTTTAGTCTAAGGGAATTATTAGATCATTTTCTAATATACACATTACATTTTTGTATCCTTTGGTTATTCATGGTACTTACATGAAATAGTATAATTTTTTCCAATCCATCTTAATTAAAATAATTGATAATTATTTTAGAAAAAGCAGACATCATTTATCAATTTGATCTGAAATTTTTCATCATCGAAAACCATGTTTTATAAAAAAATTATTCAAAAATATTTTTTAACATTTTCAATAGGATTTTTAAAACTCTTTTTTACCAAATTTTTTTAATAAATGATTTTAATGGAATATTTTTTAATGTACTCAATATGTAATTATTTCCTACAATCATGACCACTAAATTTTTTTAAAACTCCTTTATTTGATCATAAATTATTTTCATAATGTGGTGTGAAAGTTTATTTTAAAATTATTATTCTTATAATATAAAAGACATTTTCATTCAAAAATTAAAATATATTTTATGGTATTTATCTCAATCAATAGAAATAATCATATATTGTTTCTCTATGGTATATTTATTATTAATAATCCCCTTATTCTTTATATGGATGGTTTGCAATCATTTTGACTAAGGAATGTACTAAGAATAAATTTTTCATTCATTTTTGTAGTCATTATATTTCCCTTTAAATATTCACTTATATGTGATATTTTTACGTTAAATTTCCTTGAAATAAATATATTATTTAGAATTGATATGTTTATTTCATAAACATTATATCACTACAAAATATGTTACACTACAATGAATGATATTTTTTTATTTGGGAAAATATTAATAAATATGTATTCTATACTCAATAGGAATATTTGATGATAAAAAATATTGGTCCTGAATTAAATGGATTACTAATTACATGAAAAGTGACTTGGATATTATAACATGGCTGGTTCTCAGTTATATATCCCATTGGTGCATCAGTAGTATCATGAGACAAATCAGTTAACTAAATAGAGTTAAATTGGTGATTGTTGTATATATACCTTTCTATTTTAATATTTATTGAGAAATTATTTTGATGGTATATTTATCATGATTCACAAGATCATGATGTATAATAACTAAACATTTCCTTCATTGAGAATTCATTTATTTTTATCCATGATATTCTCACCATGATATTATCTCTAGTTTCATTCCAGTCTTAATTTATTGATTAAATGTCATGTGTTTTAAATTATTTACATTTCCATATTGAATATTAATTATTCAATTAAGATAGTCTTTCTATTTATTTAATGTAATGTCTATTTAGTTGTTAATAAATCCATATTAATTATAAAAATCAATTTATTAGAATGGAATTTGTGTTCAGATGTTTACTTTTTCATATTGTTAATTCCGTATTGATTTTCGTTCACTTATTCCTGATATCTTCCACTATACTTAACCCATAATGAGTATTTTAACTCACCCTTATTTTTTTCCTATACCAATAATCCATCTACAAAACTATGATATGTACTAAAAGGTATTATATAGAGAATTTTGGAAATATTGAAAAACAAAATATGATGTAAGATGTGTTTTTAAAAGTAATATGTTAATTTGGTATGTATTTGGATGACCAAGAATTCTAAAATATTCCATCTATAAAAATGAAATTTATTTTTTTCATATTCCATTATAATAAATAATACACTATTACTGGTCTTCAAGGGTTTTGTTTTTTACAATATAGACCACATAAAATAAATTAGGTGCATAACATCATAACATGTCTCAATGGAGGGAAATTTAGATGTTGTCCATTATATTGAGTATGACTCGTCACATACATTAATTATATTCCTTACTAGAAAATTACGTTATATATATACATTATTAAGAACAAATTAAAATTTTATTGTTCCTTTTTTCACATTATTCCATTTAATTTGACATTAATTAATCAATTACGTGTATGTCATGTGTTTCGATGATATTTGACTTATGTGTCAAAAATATCATCGGTAGGTTGACTATTGGTATAAGAAGTCATTATTTAATCATATCCATAATAAAATTATATAATTAATTATAATATTTAAACATAAATTTTATTTTAATATAAATCATTATAAATTATTTTGATAAACGATGTATGTTATGATCTTGGAGACGGTAGGTGGTACATACACATGAGTAACGTTTCCATTTATTAAATAATAATTATGGAAATAATTTATTTAATATTTTTTATTTAATAATATATAATAATATCATTAATACCATATTAGTTATTTAAATATAATTATATATTTCATCCTTATAGTTTGGTGATGAAAATAAAGTCAAATATCTTTGTGAAGGTTGTTGCCCACATGTACACACATGACGTTATCTTCTTTCTGAATGTGAGAAGTTATGAATTAAAAAGATATATTAACATTTCAGAAATATAATTATATCCTGAATATAAGAATTATGTTTTATATATCACATATATTCTTTAAATTTACCCTTATTACATTACATGTAATGCATTGGTGAGAAATTAATCGCATCGCTTTGCAACACGGCAGTTTGTCATACACAGGAGAGATGTTATCATATCCCCTAAGAATTTGAAAGTAAAAAAGTTATATATGATTTAATTAATATATAATTATAATTATGTTTTAAAAAACATATGTATACCATTCATCTATAATTATATCCAACCAGTATTGATAGAAAATGTTTCATTTCAGTTCTTGAGGCTTTGGTCCAATGTACACATTGTCGACATTGTCATTTCCCATTTTAGAGAATAGGTGATAGATATATTTTATGAAATTAACACAATAAAATATCATTATATAGTAGATACTATTATTTATTTTCTAGTCCAAAAATAATAATACTATTAGGAGGTGAAATCATAAATTAATCAAAAAATGCATTGTTCGGAATAATAACACTTGTCAAACTACCTCTTTATAATAATATAGATACTATTCATAGAATAAATGTATGACCAAAAAGGCTTCTATTATGATATTATTTATGTCTTTATCTGATTGGTGTAGGTATTGTTAGATAAAATAGTATTTAAAGTATGAATATGTGAAGATAGTGTGAGGTATTTTATAACTGTAGTGAGTGGTATAATAGTTATTTTTTAAATGAAAAAGGTTTAACCACGTTTTTCACACACCTAGTGTGTCAAAAATTGATTGTTATTTTGAATTATAGATGATAATGTATAAATATTGGCATAAAAAATATTTTAGATAAGTTTTTATGTCATTTTAACTCTTATCCCTTTAGTTTAACCCCCTCGTAAATACATTTTTACCCTAACCATGGTAATTAGTTTTTACAATTTTCACTACTCATTATGGTGAAAAATTAATTCTAACATATTTTATAAAATAAATTATGATAATTAAAAAATATTTCATTTATTTTTTTACATTTAATTCATTTAAGAGGAAGAATTAAATTTGAAATAATACTTGCTGACCTGACAAAAAAAGTGGGGTCTGAACGAGAATATTCTCTTATGTATGGAAGGTTTGAACATACATATTCAATATGAAATTTATTACAGTGGCATAAATTCGTTAAATTTTAATAAAATTGATCAAATATTATTTTAATACTAATTCAAAATATAATTTATAATTTTAAATAATGTAAACCAAAAGGTAGTTTTTAGTAAAAGTCTATATTTTTTACTATTCATCAAAAAATAAAACATCTCATAAAAACAACGAAAAAGGAAAAAAAAATTAAACATATAATATGAAAAGTAACACAATTTTTTCAATTAAATATTATAATGATATAAAATAATAATTTTATCATAAGTCCAAAAAAGCATTGAAAGTGTTTTATTTGAAAAAACCATTTTCAGAAAATATTCCCTATACTTTAAAATAATTCTAATTTTTTTTTCAAATTAATATATAAGAAATTAATTTTTGTAAAATGTAATTTAATTAATTTATTTAATCATATTCATACCCTTAAATTAAACATCTAGGTTATAATTTTCATGTCTAAATAATATTTTAAAAGGGTATCATGTTTCATTTAAACTTGGTGTTGCGTACATTACAATCTATCAATGAAATTAAATTAATTATAAAATTAATATATTTTAAATTATTATGTGTTAAATTAATACTTCCTGCAAAATTTTCGTCCCCTATATTTAATGGATATTACCTTATAAATAGTTGAGGGTAATTCTCCATTACCAAATCATCTGGTTCCCACATTGCATCATCCATTTTTCAGATTTCACCAATGTAATTTTATGAATTGAGTTTTATGACTCCTTAACAATATTTATATAGTATCATTAATAGTGATGAGTTATTCAAATTAAGATAAATCATCTACCAATTTTGTTTCATCATTGTTGAAAACTTGCATTGGGTCTGGAATGTACTAACTAGAAAATAATATATTGAACACATCATGTACAATTTATATATTTCCTGGAATTTCCAAATAATAGAAAAAAATCTAATTCATTAAATAATATAAAAGGGTTATATGTACCCAGGTCATAGTTACCCTTTCTTATGACAACTTATAATACCCTTCCATGGAGATACATTCAAGAAAACCTGCACTCTCACATGGAATTCCAAATCCTTTCTCTGATTGTTAGTATACTTATTTTCCCTACTAAATGCTTCTATATTATACATCTAAATCGTATATACCTTTATTGTATTATGTTCAAAGTTTCATGGACCTACAATTTTCCTTTCTATAACATTATAACAACATGTTAGATTAAAAAATCTCTTACAATAAAATTATTCTTACAACAACATTTGAATACATTAATGGAAACTATTGTTATAGGAAAACTCTAACCAAAGATAAATAATAATCCAAAATACAATGATATTATTTTGATAAGGACCTAAACATGTATTTCGTTTTTTTAATATTCATTGTATACTACCCATAAACTTGATTATGTTATGTGGTAATCAAATGAAATAGTACCTCCGGGAAGTGTTATAAATTCTTTTATATAGATCCTTTTGAGGTTATCAAGAGTTTAGTCTTCTTTTATAGAGAGTAAATATGAATATTTTCGAAGGGAATCACCAATAACCCTTATTGTATCATTTTTAATAGGAGTCTTTGGTGTTCATATGAAAATAATTATATTAATGACATCCCATTTCCAAATATGTATAGAAAGATGTTTCATAACTTCTTTAGGATTCCACTTAAAATCTTTTACCAATTGAAATTCTCAACATCTAAACACAGAATCAACATTATGCCACTTCATATTTTACCACAAAAAATGTTCCCTCAAATTCTTAAATTTATTTTAGAAAAAATTGTCTATTGATAATTTTAAGCTATGAGAAGCATACATTAGTTCTATTATTATATCATCTTTATATGGGACACAAAATATCATTCCATATTTTATAACACCATATTCATAAACGATGTCTTTAAATTTCCCATCATTCCATTCCTTAATTTTTATTAGAATGTTATCAACATCATATTAAAAACATTTACCTTTTCAAATAAAAATGGTTTTATAATCATTTAAAAAATGAATGAAGTATATTATTCTTTAATAATTACCATATATATCATTAATATTTCTATGATCGTATTATATCTCTCAATTTTCATTTAGGTCAGAACTCCATGATCTTTTCTACTCAATGCATCTGCTACATTTTTTTCTCTCCCATCATAGTTATTTGTTCAGGAATAATAATCCTTGAGTATCTTGAGCCATTACCTTTTCCTCATGTTGTTCTATATATTTAAAATATATATTTTAGGCTCATATGAATAGTTTATATCCCTCATATTTCACCTAAGAGATAATGTATCATTATCATTAAAATAATATTGTAGATTGCTACTCATGATCATGGGTTTGATAGTATTATTATTGATTCTACAATTTCTGTTATGCATATTCTATAACATTACCATTATACACTAAGAAAAAACAAATTCTCTAAATCAAGGCATTACTATATTTCAAAAACCCATTCACGAAAATGGTAGATTCAAAATTAGATCATTTACCAATATCTAATTTAGTTTATCATATCATGATTCAAATACCTTTTTAGAGACAAGAATTACCCCTTTATGAGTAATCTTTGTTTATGGGTTATCTAGTCGGGTATTTATTTGAAATATTCCTTGATAGTAACCTACCAATCAAAATAAATAACATACCTATATCAAGATTATTGGTGTGTCCCATTCTTTAAATCCTTTTTTATTCATAGGATAAACTGTGAGTCCATCATTGGATACAATATGACCATGAAAATAGACATCTTGAAACTAGAAATCAATCTTACTAAATTTCCCATGTAAATATTTCATTTCTAAGAGTCAGTATAAAAATTTGCAGTTGATTATCATGGTCCTAAAATACTTTAGAATACCCCACGATATCATCAATGAATTCGACAATGAAATCATCAAAAATGTCCTTGAACACATTATTAATTAAATCCAATAAAATATAGGGTTCATTATTCAATACAAATGAAAATAATTTAAAATTGTAATGTCTATTTCTCATTTGAAAATATATCTTCCGTATCTCTTCCATATTTACATTCAATTGATATTACCTAGAAAACAGTTCAATCTTTGAAAAAGTGTGATTTATAAAGGTGATCGCGATATTCATCAATGTGTGGAAAATGATACTTGTCCTTTATTTTAATAGCATTTATTTTCCTATAATAAATGAAAAGTATCATAGATCTATATTTATTCTGTTGTAAGGGAACATGGGATCCCCATGGTGACACACTTGGGCGAGAGAATCCCTTATCACCCAAATTGACTAGTTGTTTCTTTAAATCCACTAATTCAACAGTATCCATTATATATGGATTCTTTGATATTGGTATAGTGTGAAGCATTAAATCAATGGAAAAGTCAACTTCACACTCTGGGGGATTTCAATTTTTTACTTAGGATATACATTAATTTATTCTTACACTATATGTATATCCTATATTTGAAGATTACATTCTCCATACCAATATTTCATTCCATTCTTCCTCAAGAATATCATTCAATAGTTAATGTAAGGTGTATCAATAAATGTATTAGAAGATGATGTATCTTCTCTACTGATAATAAATTCTAAATCTTCATCAAAAAATATAATTTCATTCCTCTCTCCAATTGTTTTGCATCTTATTTTGAAAAACATCCCATGCCAAACAATATATCTAGTTAAACATTTGGTATTATAATAGGGCCAGTAAAAAATGTATGTTTATTTTTCAGACTAGGGTCTTCCTTACACATCCTTATTCTAGTGAGACTTCTTATTGGACTATTCTATAATGACATGGGTTTTTTGTGTATTATTTTTTAAAATTGTATGTAATAATTTCTAGATATGGTGCTGAGACCGAGTAATATAATGAGAGATGGTGTAACTAGAATAAATGTTAGAAATATGTTAAATGTATTAATATCATGTTCAATATTTGATCATGAAATGGTTCAATACCTATCTAATAGATAAGAGATTAGAAATCTGAGGGAACTATTAAATTTATAACATGGGATTTAATATAGGTGGGACATAAAATTTTTGGTGCATAGTGTTTGAGAAAAAGGCATGACCAATGCAAATTAATATATGAAATAATTTTTTTTCATTGAAATAGATACCATATTCTACAATATTTAAACACTATTGTGGTTAAATTCTATGGTTAGCTGTATAAATCATCAAATTCAAGAGATCCATTTAGGCTAGAATCAGAGTTCTTAGTGAATAACACCGTACCATATTAGGAATGAGGATCACAGTTCCATTATAATTTGTGTATCTCACCAATGAAAAAAAATGCAGGAACATTATTTGTAGATGATCGATCCAATATCTAGGTAGGATGTTGATTTTTTTTCTAAAACATTCATTTAACATTTTCCAATGTGGTTTAATTCCATGAGATGTATTGATTCGTACATCAATAGAAGATTTAGTAGAGATAGATTAATATGTTTTTTTGTGGTTATAATGTTGTTCATATATCGATTTCTATGACAAATAATCTTTATTTAATGAAACATGTATACTTTTTGTTCCTAACATTTGATGGATTATGGATTTCTCCCCCATTCATCATATGTTCATCATGGGAAATTTCTTTCCTGTACGGTTCAATAAATACCTAATATTTGATCATTTCATGAAAAATATTAAGTACATTGGATTGATACTAAAGTTATAGATTTTTATCAATTTTATGATCGAGGTGAGATGATGAAGGAGGATGATCGAAGATGGATTGAAATAGATTTTTTTCCTACTAATATCTATTTCAATGGTGCGGCTATGGACTGTGTGGGAGGGGGTTCCAAAGCTGATTCGAATCCTAGAATCCTAATATTATGTGATTATAATCCTTACTGACCTAAAATCTAAAGATTATGGAAATGGAGGAATCCCCAATGATTCACATGATAAAGCGATAGTAATCAAAAAGGCTATAGAAAGTCTTAGATTACATGACTTGTAATCTAGTGTTACATACCTTATGGAACTCCCCTATGCAACGCTGGGGTTTCATAAACGAGTTAAATATGACATTTTTTATCACCCATTATCAAGACATGTGATCCTTACATAGAGACATAACATGTTCCCTGAAAGGTAAATAGAAATGGCCATGAGTATACAGTCTCAAACACACCATGTACTTGAATATGGACATGTCCAAGTGTACACAGTCATGGCCATTGGTAAACTGGCACGATCAAGAGACATAGTTCAGGTGTTGAGAAATCTTCACAGGATGTGTAGTATACTCAGATGATGTGTATATGGATATTTAAATTCTATATGAATAATTACCACATTCGAAGAGACATAGTTCGGGTGTTGAGAAATCTACTCGGTATTTTTATACTCACCCCTACATAGGCTCTACATGCATGTATCATGTCTAATGCTGATGATGACCCATTTGATGGTGACATGGAGAGATAGGGAGTCGGTAGATCATATGTCAATCATGAAAGACCAAGTTATTTTCTATAATATTTCATATGATCACATTGTTCACCCTTGGTGATGGTTAGACTCTTTAATCTTTTAGACTTGTATTTGGACAATTTTCCCTTTCAGTACTTTACTATTATACTCTGATGTGGTATTATTGATGTATGCATGCATTATATTCAGTTGTTTTATTTTTCAATATTGTGTGTAATTGGAGATCTGTGTGTTTACAGTTAAATTAGGCTAATTCCTCCCATTTTTGATATATGTCTACTCAGTGGTTCTCTCTAGCCTCTAAATTATTGGAGGTAGGAATGGTGTAGGCATCAGTTAGACCATGTTGGGTCGATTAATGACATAACAGTTTCAGAGGCGGTCAATCCTATCATAGGAATGGTGCTTGTGAGATTAATTTGTGGAAATAGGTTTATGTCATTCAATTTTTGGTTTTCAATCTAGGGACTCTAGTCTTGGTGTGTCGGCTACCATTTCTGTACCACAAGACCCTAATTTCCCACTTTTAAACATGTTACATAATACATTGGTTGTGTAGAATTCATTCGTACATGAAACATATATGAGTGATTTTTGATTTACATTTAATTCTAAGTTCGATCCCCAAATTTACTCTTTTACTGTCACATGTCTTGTTTATTTTAGGAATCCTCTATGAAGATAGCTAGATACAATTCCATTGTGTGGTAACAATGATGATGAGTCGAGTTTAAAGGATTCAATACATGGGCCTATACTGGATATAGAACCTCTATGTGGTTTACCATATATATTACTAGAAATTTAAAAGAATTTTTCAATGGAAGTACCATTCAAGGATGAATACATTCAATGTGTGATACATCGGTTACAAGGTAGTTACCTCCCATGAATCAGGGTGAGATAAATACCCAGATAACTAATGATTGTCTAGAGATAGTCACCTGACTTTTTGCATTGCGAGGAATCTTGTAGATTATATGTAGGTCCTCACAAGGATACATCTTCACGGATATATTGTGTGATGGTGGAATTTTTTGACTCAGTCACATGATGAGGTAGATGTTCCCTATTCAAACACTCACAGTTTTTTTATGGAGGAGGTATATCTAGCCTTATAGAAATAACTATGCATACTTGAGCTTCTATATCAGCAGCAAGGAATATTGACAATAGTGGATTACTCAGCGAGGTTAACTAACCTCTCATGATACTCAATGGATATGGTTGAGGATGCATTTTTCAGAGAATATACCTTTGAATAGTGATTACATAAAGATATCATGGATTAAGTGATATCTTTATACATTCCCATCTGCTATGGAGTAGTGGAGAAACCCTTACTGGTGGAGTGCTTCCTGGATGGGAAGGTTTCAAAAATGGGTTCTTGTATTGGATAACTATGAACTATGTCCTCAGTAGTAGGTAGCCAATCTTAGTCATAGGGATACAATCATGTCTGTTTCATTAGGAGACGATCTCATGAAGTAGGATCAGTATCACATGTCTCTCAAGATGGATCAAGTGAACCGAGGTAGATACATTGTTTATCCTACGATGTTTGGAGACATCTGACATGGGATTGTATGACTCAATATACAGTTGATCAAGATATGGTTGATGGATCACTATGGTGGATGAAGAGGAGGGAACTTGTTGATCAATTGGGCGACGAACATCGAAAATGGGATAGTAGAGAAACAAGAGGTTTCCAAGTGTTAGAACTGTTACCACTACCACCCGTATGTGATCCATGTTAGTCTTAATGATATGAAGGTTAGGGAAAAGGATAGATATATAAAATGGAGGCCAGTGAAGTTGATGATTTAGGGAAGATACATGGTGCAATTTTTTTGTTTCCATCCATATATTTTGTATTCATTGACATAGTTGTAAGTCATTATTTTCATTCCACTTATATTTTTCATTACATAGACAATTTAGTTGAGACATGGGCTCAACCCACATAGTTAGAGACATGAATAGGTAGAGAATCAGTAAGTTTACACTTATTTGGACATTTCAATCTCACACATTAAGGAGAGAGTTTTCTATGTGGTCACATTTTAATTGAGATGAGTACTTATGATTCCATCTTAGAAATGGATTTTCTATCTATATTTCATGCACAAATTTACTATTTTAGGTTGAGGATGTAGTGTGTACATAGTGATGAGATGAGCTAATCCTTTTAGGTTAAATGGAAACATTGGAGGATAAAGATGGGATCAGGAATAGAAGAGTACATCTGATTGCACACCAATTCTCTTCCATGACTCTCATAGTAGATTATATTATGGGTTACTAGTTTCATGGGATGGAGGTAGAGTATGATGATGTATTTCAAAAAAATATTCTAGGATTAATGATAAGTAAAAAACTAGAATTACGCGTTGACATACACCTTATTATAACTAAGATATCTACACTAGCATATTAGATATTAGAGTATATGTAATATATGACCTACCATTCTACAATTATTATGGAACCAGTCTCGGTATTGTATGGGAGGCCCTATAGGTTACCACGTTGTTGGACAGATCTATGGGGGTAGGCACTCATGGGTCCGAATTTGGTGTGAGCTACTACTGAGAATGTATAGATCATCAACGATGAGATGAGAAAAGTACATAAACATCCGAAGACTAGTGAATAATGAAAATGTAGAACTATAGTGTTTGAAGTGGGAAATAATTTTTTCATAAGGGTCTCATCACAATGTGGATTGTTGAGATATGACCAGCACGACATGTTTTCTCTAATAATCATTAGTCCATTTTGGATACTAAGTAGTGTTTTTGAAGTGGCGTACTTCTTAGATCTACATCCTTTTTTTGACTAAGTACATGATGTATTCCATGTGTTTTATATGAGGAAGTACATACATAAACCATGGCATGTTATTGACTGTGGTGATCTTGATGTTGATTATGTGCTACCAATAAATATTACCCAATCGATATCAAGGATCAGTAGCAGAGGATCTTCCATTGGTGATCAATTCCCCAAGTGTGTGTCTAGTGGAAACATGGGAATCTCCATGAGGGTAGCTAGGAGATTGAGAGCCAGATTTTATCCTAGTAACCTCATCTTTTTGAGTAATATTATTTATCTTTATGGGGTGAAAATACCGATGGTGGGAATAATATAATGACATAGATTATCTATGAATTATATTTTGATATTTTATGGAAAATGTTTTAGACCTATCACTGAGATGTTGTGTGATTCCTAGGGCCAACGTGCTTATAAAAATTCATTTGAAATATATTAAATATATTAATATCACATGTATTCTTATATCATAAAAATTTAGAATAACTCCCAAATGGTTTGTATATGTCAGAAATATGAGTGAACTATTGAGTTTAGAAGGTTGGATTTACCTTTGGAGCAACATATCCTTAGTCAATGCACAAAAATTGTGAAATATTTTTCTCTATGCACGAATTAATAATATTTATATAAATATATGAATTTGTTTATTTTATTTTTTATTGACACAATTACCTAACTTCTCTTATATTTGGACATTGTTATAGATAATTTGTATGGTTAGCTTCATAATCGGGAAATTTTGAGAAGATACTTTGGGAGAGAGTTATAGGATATCTTGGTGGACATCTTCAAATTAGGTCAGGATTGAGGATCATTACACCATTGGAGTTAATGGCTCACACCAAAGAAGGTAATTAAGGACTTTTCTCATCATGGATCAATCGAATATCCAAGTAGGTAGTTGATTTGATTCATTTGTTTCATTTATTCTCTTCGAACGAGGACCAATTAAATGAACCAAGCTAATTCATGCATCAATAGTTGATTTAATTAAGATAGATTAATTTGTTAGTTTCTTTATTATCTTAATCATCATTCTATTTATATGATAATGGAGAAAGTCCAATTGAAAAAAATATGATGTTTTTTATCACAATTTATTTCTTATGTATTTATCCCGTATTATTTGCACATTGATATTAGACTGTTTCTTTGTAACATTGTTCAATTAATAATTAGTATTTGATCATTAAATAAATGTTCCTCATCACAACATATAGATATTTCATGTTCTATTCATGATAGAGGGTATGATCGTTGTGTGATGATGGTGGAGGTTGATTTTAGGAGGATTAAATGGATTTGTGGATCCATTTTATATCAGTTTCGATGGTTCCACTATGGACAACCTAAGAGGATGATTCCTAATGAGATCCAAAACCATGAATCTATGGAAACTAGAGGCTTGGCCGATCCGAGATCTACATATTATAACGATGCTGGTGGATTCGGAGATGCACATAAAAATGTGGAAGTGATCTTGATGGATCTAGAAAATATTATATTATACATAGTACAATTTGATATTACATGCATGGTGTGACCCACCAATGTGGCGCTAGGGTTTACATGGATAGTTAAATATAACACATCGGGTCACCCAATCACACACCATGTGACACGTCCCTAAATCTCAGTATGTACCATATAAGGTACATTCACATGACCTAGAGTAAATGGGCTTGGACATACCATGTACTTGGACACAAACACATCCATGTGTACAGATCCATGACCAGTGGAATACAAGCATGACCCTGAGACATAGGTAGGGTATTGAAAGATATTTAAATGTTTTATACTATACCTACATGTAATTTCTATTGATATTTACATTTCATGTAGAAAACATCGCATGGTATGATCCATGTTGATCAAGTCACACTATGTACACTACTTAAATGCCATGTAATACTTTAGAGGCCACTTGGAGCTCTTCGTATCTTCAGTTTATCCAAGTGTTGATTGAGTGTTATTTCACCTAGTACATAACCACATGGTTATATAGATTATTTATCTCTTTAAGAATATGTATTTTTATCCCCTCTAGAGGATTAGTCTCAGATAGAGTTTGTGGTGTCCATCCATGAGATTAGAGTGTTATTTTCTATCTTCATTTTACCTGATGTGGGATTTTTGGAATCATTGTGACCTAATTGAAAGGGGATTTGATCCCCCATCTAGATAGATGTCTCACTGGGGTTCATGGAATCATTTTTATATGATCCTCTACATATATGATTTATCCATATTTCTTTTTTTATTGTCCCCTAGTTATCCTGGGCATGACCCCCTATCTGAGTGTTAGGGTCTTCTGATTCCAGTGAAATATCTTGTATGGGGCCCATTGAACATGACCACATAGATGAGTCTCTATATTTATATAATGGATAATTTATTGGATTCTCCTAGAATGATAATTTTTTATTGTAAAATTATGTGGCTGGAAATTGTATGTGACCACCTGGTGGTTCAGTGTCCTTTCTGATTGTATTTCTGTTTTCTTTTTTTCAGTACTATATAATTTTTCTAAAGAAAATATTATTGATTATTCATGTCTGGGGTTGTTTAGGATTATTACTAGGTTTTTTATACTCATCCATTAATGAGATCTTCCTTCATGTGTCATCTCTAATGCTAATGACATCCCATTTGATGATGTTCTGGGAGAAAAAAATGAGTGGGTGGAGTTTAGCGTGATCTTGATAGACTGATGTTTTTTAAGGTATTTTAATTGTATCATATTAAATTCTATAATATCAGTTTATACACTCTAATTGTTTTTATTTTGTATTTCATTTGGAACATTTTGATCTTTTAGTACATTACTATCATATTATTCTATTGGATTATAGGTGCATGCATGCACTGATTTCAGTTGTGTTACATTTCATTATTGTATGGGATTTGTGATTTTTGTATATTTATAGGTAAACTAGGATAATGGGTCCCATGTTTGGGATATTCCAACATGGTGTTGTTCACCATCCATTGTCATATTTCATGTGTACATGGGGAAGTCAATGATCAGACCCCGGTGGGTCAGGTCATTACATTTTGACTAAAAATCCCTTCTTAAAATAATTGGCCAATCATGCAGTCTACTTTGTGTTTGTAATCTGTAGAATACATTGATATCCTTGTACATGTATATTCATACTCAACGTCACTTTATTTTTTCTTTTTCCTTATGTTGATGAACACTCCCTTCATTTCTATTTTCTCTTCATGAGGGAAATATTTATTGATGACTGATTCCTTACATAAATCTAATTCCATGAGTCATATTTCCTATTCCTACCATGTATTATGGATCATCAACAACCATTGATCATAATTTACTTTGTGATAATACACTACATGTGAAAAAAGTTCCTTTTCACCACCTCATAATGCCATAAATTCCTTCTATAAAGAATCAATTCATTGGTCCATTGCCATTAGATTATTAGTCGCATAAAATGATGGGGGTTTCTATTGTATAAAGTGATCCAATATAATATAATATAATTTTGGAATAGGTTTTTCTAACCATGAATGGTTTTTTGATAACCTAATTAATGTTCTTTAATATATCATTAATTTTCTCAGTTCCAATTCCAACTATATTGGATTACTTATTAAAGAAATCTCTACATTTGAAATGGGTGTTGATAGCCATATTACTTCTTGGAATTAATTAAAAACATTGTTATACACTGTTTTAGATAATAAAATTATTACTTTAAATAATATTATATTATTCTGAATATGGTGCAACACATAGAAAAAATTTATTAATTTATTAATTTTTAATCATGGAATCATAAACATTGTTTCTTTGAAAATATCATTATTATCAAATATTTCAAAATAGTATGTAATGAAATAGGGAATTAACTTATTAATACCCCTTGGGAGTTTCATACTATGTGCATAATAGGTAAGTTTTCATGCACTAAGTAATGCTTGGGTCAATAACTATGCACCCTTTTCTTATTTATTAACCATCAATGCCTTTGTGGAAAAACCACATGCAATTATAGTACCTAGTAAGGATTTATTTATAATTAAAATAACATAATATATTCCTTAACAAAACAATAATAGTTTCCTCTATACATATCCCCATTGTCTATTATATGGAAATGTTACCTAATATATGTTTTCCTTACTTTCTTTCTCATGGTTTTTACTAAAGTACCCCTGATAGCAACTATGAAGACCTTAACCCTTATCTAGTACCATCTTTTTTACATTATGATGGATTCAAGGGGATAAATTCCAAAGGACTAATCAGTTCATCCATTTTAGATAACCTAATACATACCCGATAACCACTTTACATGGGAATATAAAATACATAGAATAGAAAGGGAAAAAATCCAGTATCCCTAAACTCATTCTAGGAATTCATATTTATACTATAGTGAATGAAACAAAAAACGGGTGAGATAAAATAATAATTAATGCATAAGTAAAATGGAATATATTAATAATGATTAGCCACAATAAACATTTAAATGTAAATAAATTTACACATATTAAATTTAAATAACATGAATATCATAATAATATAAGTTAAAATATATATAGAAATGTATATAACTAAAAACATATCTCCATTAGTAAATTAATATCGAATTAAATTAATCTCGGGATTTTATCATTATAGAAAATTCAAGTATAATAATAACTAAATTATTAACGAAGAAATTATAAATTATCAGATGTTATGACACCAATAATCTTGATACATATACAATTGTTATGACCATGGTAATAAAAAATGTTATCTTTTTCAGGTATTGTATTTTATTTTCATGAAATAATAAGAATAAAATAAAATTGACTCACTTTTTATTGGAATGACCATCATATCCATGGAATTAGAATCGCAATGAATGAAAAGGGTAATCATATTGAAAAATAATCATTATTAAATGAAGGGTTCAACAGACTAAACATGTGTTTGATATGTAAATTTTGATCATAATGGTGGATAATCAGAGTCCACATGAATAAAATATAAATGCATCCATGGTTTTTAGATCATAGAGTTTTCAAAAATAAAATTAAACTGTATACATGTTATGAACTTTTGATGAAATAAAGTGGTGAAAGATATATTATTAATAATATTCAATCTGATTGTAATTATTTCAATCATATTCAGGGTGAAAAATAATTAAAGATGTTTTTATATTAATGTAATGGTATAATGAATTCCATATTAAGTCAGACGATGTTGAACATGATCGTAAATGTATTCAATGTCATGAAGGAACTCATGATACAAGCACATGTTTGTGAATGAATAAAGATAATAAAGTCCAATTTTATGAAATATGATCCATCATAATCAACATACCATCATATTCATGAAACAAATTCATCTCATCAAGACTTATGGTAAAGAAATTTAGTCACTATTGAATCCAATTCAAAACATAATGACAAAGACAGATCAACAATGTTGTCAATCATTTATCAAGAGAGACATACATTTTCTATCATCGTAATGGGCCAGATTCTAATTTCAATAAAAATTAGAATCAAAATTAAGTTGGTAAGAGTATTAATGATATGTTGACATGTTTTTTCAAAGGGGGGCTTGAAAATATAAGGTTGAAAATATTAGTGAAAAAAGTGAGGAACTTAAGGTGCTTGTTTTCAGTTAGAATGAAGTCTAAAAGGTATAAATCATAATGAAAATGAATCTTATGGGTATCATATTTAGAAGGGAACGAAAATATATGATTTTTTCATGATTTTTTCAATTGGATCAATATCCATATTATTGGAGTCTATTCTGGATCATTAGTCTAAAAAAATCTATAGAAGTGACTGAATAAGTTTGAAAGAATCTATTATCTTCATCATAATAGAGAATATTATAACAAAAAATTAGAATGAGAAGATTGTATTCCATTTATTAATCAATAATGTAATGGAGAAATCGTATCCATAAATCATGTGAATATGATTTAAGATGTCTATTTTTTCTTATTTATAACTTGTATGAAAAAATATATTGAAGGAATCATATTAGGAAAATTAGAATTAGTCTGGTGTTTGTGAAGAAATTCAGAATAGAGATGTTATTTTAAGAAGACTCTTGAAGGATTCAGAGTAAATGAGAAGATTTTTTAACCTTGACAATGTCAAGACACACCAAAAAATTGAGGATCCATGAAAATTTCAGCACTTTTTTTTGAGTGAGAAAAAAGAATAGATTCCTACCAAAACCATTTTTAGGTCACATATAAAAGTTGAAATTAAATTTTAATTTTCTAACCAAATTATTGTTCAAAATAGGTATAGTGGAGGAAGTTATATAGGGATAAGAATGTTTTAAATGTTGATTTTTTCTTGAATAATTCATCTAAGATATAATTTTATAGAGAAGAGATAAGAATACAATGTATTAACCAGATTATTATATTCATCTTATTATCATATTTAGATACTTATCATATTTAAGTGATATCCGTTTTGGTATGGGTTATCATATCAGGTATTCTAAACTAATAAAGAATAATTCTCAAAATTATCTCAACTATATTATGATAGATATTTTTTTTTATTTTAAAATTGGACTAGGAGAATCAGAAGGGGAATTGGACTGATTTTTATTACAAAGTCCACAATTTTAATAGAATCATCAGGGAAAGAAAGTGAATAATTGTATTAACAGAACACAATTTTTTTTGTTTATAAAAAAGAATAAGTATCAATTTTTTATTACAAAAACACTATATTATATAATTTGTTCTTGAAAGATAATATACAATATTGTATTATTTACATAGTGTTACACATGATAAATGGCATATCCTAATAATTTTATTCCACACAAATATATTTTTTTCTATTGGAATTTGTTGTATTGGATTGTTTCCACCACATACCATGGATATACATATTTTTATTGAATGGGGAAAATTCTAAAGACATGTGTTCTTATGGATGTGTGATTGATTTTTCATCACTATGGAATGAAATATTTAATAGGATGATATGGTCGTTTCATATGTAGGGAAACATAAAAGGGAAATTTATCACTAATTCGCACCTCCCATATAAATGGATACAATTATCATGACTAGGTATTTATAATTAGTATTAGAGGGATTTTCCCTTCACTTGTTCTTCTGTGATGTTTTTATGAGAAGTTGGTGGAGAATTTGAGTTTTATGAATAGTAAATGGATTATGGTTTTTAAAGGATAAAATAATCATATGTGGAATAATATAATTTTTTCTTATCTCATTTATATTGGATATGATGTTCCTGAAGCTAAAACAGATATGTTTCCACCTATTGAAGAAAAAGGTTACTACTATTGATATAAATATTCTTGGAAATAATGGAAGGTCCACAAATTCATTATTATCATCACTTTTTGATTGTTAATTATTAATAGAAAAAATTGTTTCCATATCCAATGTTATATGTGACATGATAAAAAACATATATGAAAGAAATAAAACATGTGAAGAATGAAAAATTAAAAATATGGAGTCTGATGTATGAATATTTGAAAACGGGTGATCATGAATTTTTTGGGGATTTGTTTAATAGGGTGAATTATATTTTTTTCAATATCAGATTTCATTGGGAAATTTTTCATGATTATTCATTTTTTGGGAATATATTAATAATTCATCCAAAAATGTTTGATGAAAAATTTTCTTCCTTAGAAGATAAAGGTCCTGAAACATTACCTCTATATTATTTACAAAGCACCCTCACAACATATGAAATTAAAAGAGAGAAATCTATAAAAATAAAAAAATAGGTAAGAAAGAAAAAACAATCAAGGACACTAATAAAGATAAGTAAAAAAATTCTTATCAAAGAAGAAGATAGTGATTTTAATTTAGAAGAAGAGTTATGTGGAAATATACATGTCATTTTATCTTTGTTTTATAAAAATATTAAATGAGGTATATGGAAATAAAAATAGAAAAATCCATTTAAATTCATTGAATGTGTTTCTATTGTGCACATTTTGGAAAATATTCCAGAAATAAAGAAATACTAAGATAATGATAAAGAAGAAAGAAGGGTCAGAAAGTGTTGGATGAAAAAGGGTGACAAACGAAAATTGTATTCCATAGAGAAGGATAAAAAATTCCATGAAATCTAAGATGATTTTTTTCATGTCTAAGGATATAGTAGAAGAAGATATAGAAACCAAAAATGAAAATTCTATTGTCCATATTGTTGACAAAACTTTTTTTGAATCATTTAGTGATAAAGAATACTGAAGTATAAGTTTTGATGAAGAATAAAATCAGTATAATATTTATTAGAATAATGATTTTAAAGAAGTTCTAAGAAAGATAAAAATGTAAGACAAAAAATTATAGGACGGAATATAAATGTTCCTTAACAAAAACTCAGGAAATTTTTCAGAAGAGAAGAATAAGATGCAGGTGGAAGTTGATTTTTTGAAGAAATATCTTGAGGATGAAAATAATCATAATCGGTATCTATAAGTAAACATAATAAAAAATAAATGAGAGAAAAAACATGTCCAAAAAAACTATCAATAGATGAATTCAGCAATAAAATATTCAAAAAATTCTATCTCTAATGTTTTTTATTATTCTGGAAAGGATAAACCCAAGTTGTATGAACAATAGTTACCTTTGATGTCTGAGAAGAATTATGGAATTTTTTTTAGAAAATTAAAGATTCTAAATTCTATTTATATGTGTCTAAGATTATCAAATTGGAGAATTTAGAGGCATCAAAATACCCTGAGTCAAAAAAGGTACAAACACTTATGTTTTGGATAAATATGGAAATAAAATCGAGCAAAAAAGAATATTCATATTGAAAATATAATGTTTGGTGATTCTGATAATAAATAAAAGAAGGTTGATAATAAACATGCTCACAAATCCATTCTATAAGAATGGTTGAAGGAAAATATTATCTCTATTCATACTTATGGTATTGTTGTTTACAAAGAAATATAGAGAATATGTATTGGTTTAACCAACAATGTTACTATTATTACATAGGTTATCGAAGTAACATCTTGAAGAGGATTCAATATATTAAAAGAAATAAGTTTAAGAAGTTTTTTAAGAAAACTAGGAAGGTTGGAGTAATGAATAAACATATGTTACAACCCCTAGAAACAATTTATTATTGTTGTGATCAACCTCGACACCTTTCTAAGGGTTTTCTTATTTTGTTAATAGTACAACCAATTTTTTGTAACAATTCTCATAATATGGAGGTGTATAATGAAAAGAGAGAATAAAATGATATTGTTGTGAAAACTGCTCTAAAATCTAAAAAAGAAGTACGCCATTGGAGTCTTGACATGGGATATTCTTCTTATATTACACGAGATTTAATTTTATTGAATAATGTGAAAGAAATTAAAGATGAACCGTGACAATTTGAAATAATTAATCCTTGAGAATCAAATGGTTTGGGTTAGAAATAAATTAGAAAACGAAAATTAAAATCGCTTAAATCATTATATATTAATGGAATGAAACATAAACAACTGATTTTTTCAAATGTTTGTGGTGGAGGAAACCAATATATGTTTAGGAATGATGACAATTTATGTAATGTGAAAAGAATGTAAGGATAGTTAAAAGACTCCAACATAAAGAGGGAAATTAATTTCAAGGATGAGAGATAAAAATATATGGTTTACATGGATAATGTGAAAGAAAATAAATTGTGAAAAAAATTTCTAGAACACATGTGTTAATAAAACATGAGAATGTTATCTAAAAGACACAATATTTATGAAATTCTGGATTTTCCAAGAGGAAGATATTGGTTTTATAGTTATTTTCATAAATAAAAGAATAAAAATTTAGGGCATAAAAATGTGGATATTTTTTCAAAAAACCCCTACAACTTATCCATTAGGATATTTGTGGGTTTATTACCAAACAATAAACTAATTGATATATTCATTTCATCAATTTCATCGATCAATTTAAAATCATTACTTTTTTAAGGAATATGATTCAAAAATTAGATTCTATGATAATGTTAAAAAGAATTTAGAGGAATTTTGGGAAATAATGTTAGTATTTAGTGAAGAAGCTGAATATTGGAAATGGTGGTGAATATAAAAATGAATAATTTGAATTTTATCTTGAATATCATGGAATTTTTCATGAGTTTAGTTCCCTATAAACACCTCATAAAATGGGCTTACTGAAAGATAGAATAAAAGTTTGGCGGAATGGGTTGAACTATATTACCTGAATATGGTCTTTTTCATTACTATTATATTCAAGCCATGATATCTTCTGTATAAATTCAAAATTGGTGTTTCTATACACCAAGATATGATTTTTCCGAACAAATTGTTCTATGGAAAAAATCCATGATTCAATAATTTATGTGATTTTGGGATTCGATGCATTATAATGAATAAAGGTAGAAACATTGAAAAGCTTGAGTAAAATAGTGAAGATGAAATTTTTCTTAGCCATTATTTGAAAGGAAGAGGATAAAGATGTTTTAATAATTAAACAAGAATAATTTTTTTGTTATTGTGTTATATTTATCGAAAATACTATGGAGGATAAACATTATCTTGTGGATGAGAAAGTTGAGCATGACAGGGAAACAATTCTTAACAATTCATATAATGATTCAAACAATTGTAATTTTACTAAAGAAGAAGATTATGACTCAGCTATTTCCAGTGATGAGGAAGATACAGTAAAATATCATCCTATGTTGAGGAAGAATTTGGAATCTTAGAATACTATTGGTGATAAATATAAAAATGTTCAATCAACAATAACAATAAATTCTATTGAACATACTTTTTTATATTCAAAAGTCAATCTAAATGATGTGAATAAAGATTATTATTATCTAAAATGGGTTCAGGAAATGGATAAAGATCTGGATTTGATAAAGAATAATGATACATGGGAACATGTTCCTATGCTAGATAACAAAAATTTTATTGGAAAATAGTGGGATTTCTATAAAAATATGAATGAATAAGGTTAAGAAAAAAAATAATGATTAATGTGTAAATGAAACACAAAAATTTAAGGTATTGATTTTGATGATGGTTTTTCACCTGTGTCATGTATATAAAAATCCTAATATTTAATTCTAATACTGCACAATGATGTTAGAAAATCATCCCAATGGATGTTATGTCCACATATTGTAATAGGGATATGGATGAGGATTTTTACATTGAAAAACAATGTGGATTTATTATTTTTAAAGATGATATTTATGTAGTCATATGGAATAAATATTTTTATTGGATAAAATAATCTCTTAGATCATTATATTAAAAATATTATACTTTCTTGTGGAAGATGTGTTTTAAGAAAGTAAGAGTTGATAAAAATCATTAAATCCAAGTAATTCAAGATTTATCTCTCATTATAATTATTTATGTTGATGAAATAATCTTTTTTGGAAATTATGGAAGACCTTATGAATGTTTTTATGATGAAATGATAAAACCTTTTGAGATGTACATCCTGTGAGGAATGAAAATCTTTCTTTGATTATAAATTACACAAAATAATAAACACATTTTTCATTATAATGAAACTATGTTAAATTATTTTAAGAATTACGGTGTGGAATACATGAAACCAATTTCTACACCAATTTCAATGGGAACAATGTTTCTTAAAGATTGATAAGGAAAAGGAGTTGATCAGAATGTATTATGAAAGCTAATTGGATGTTTGGTGTCTCTGACTACATCAAGAGTTAAAATTTTATATACTATTACATTATGTGAAATACTTCAGATTGCTCCAAAATAATCACATTTTTTCCCAGAAATTAATTATTAGAAACATTAAAGGATAACGAAATTTATTAATCAGGTATAATAGCTCATAAAATATTTATTTTTTGGGTATTAATATGTTGTTTGGGTAGGAAATATTGATTATTAGAGATCCACATCTGGTGGAGTATCTCCTATTGGAATGAGTTGTGTTAGTTTTCATAAAATGAAATATAATTCAGTAAAATTTAATAAACATGAATCCAAGTATGTTGCTTATACTCAATATGTTACCAAACACAATTGGTTGAAAACTTAATTAATATACATCGTTATTAATGTTAAGTTATACTTCCTCTGTGGTTGTGATAATAAATGTTAAATCAATAACACAATGAATCTAGTTTAATATTATCATTTCAAATATATTGATATACAATATCAATTCATCATAGGGCATGTATAGAAGAGATAATTGAAGATTTAGTATATTTCAACATGAGAATAAGTTACTGACATTTTCAGAAAACATTTACCAAAAGAATACTTTTCTATATTGAGTTTGAATATCGGTGTCGAACCTTTTTTCGTCAAGGATGATGTATGTGTTTCTATCCCCTCTCTCGTATTATCTATGGATAGTGTTTTCAATAGGTAGAATTGTTTCATAAATATATCCTTACGGAATCATGTTAGTTGGGGGAGTTGTGTGTATGCTATGAATCCATATTCTTATTGTGTGTGGAAATTTTTTACTCCTGGATATAGTGGTTGTAGGAAAAAATTTATTTTTATTACATAGAAGTTGAAGAAGTTTAAAAATCTAAGGAGAAATGTTTTGAAAAGGAGATGAAGAGGATTCACAGCCACTACTTCTAGACCACATCGATATTTTGTCAATAATTATAATTTTCTAAAATGAGTAATCACACGTTGGATTATAATTTTATATATGTAATCAATTTCTTTAGGATATTAAGTTCATTGATTTATGAATCATAGTTGAAAAAAAATTCCAAATAAGAATATTTTTGGGACTAAGCTGATAATGTATGTGATCATTTTTAGGTATTGGATTTTTTTATCACATAAATTTAAGATTAAAGGAAAATCACATCACTTTGTTTTTAACTGAAAATCATATCCAATGAATTGGAATCATAATGCATGAATAGGTCAATATTACTGACAAATAATCTTATTGAACGTAAAGGGTCATGATACTTGACCTACGATCGGTATGAAAAAAATTATTGTAATAATAGAGAATCGGAGTCTGTAAGAATGTTTTAAATGTATCGATTCATTTTTGATCATGGAGTTCTCATATTTCACAAGTATTCTATAAACATTTTATGCAATAATGATATAAGAAATTTCAAGTGAAAGAGATTTTCCCAATCACATTTCATCTGATCATAATAATGTTAATCATTTTCAGACTAATTGTAAACATGTAAATATTATTTTGGATGAGATTGAAAGAAAGATGTTGTCAGAAGAATGGGAAGGTATAATAATTTCCATTGTAATTCATACATCGTTGAAGCTAATCTAAAATGTATTAAAATTCATGATATAAGAACAAGTTTATGAATTAAGGAAAATGAAAATTCAATGATTTTGAATACTGATCCATAATATTCTTCATACAATCATATTCATCAATGGTAAATTATTCTCATCAATATAGATGGTAAATAAAGTCAGACATTTCTGATTCTGATTCAAAACATAATGAATGATATTTATCAACAATATAGTTAACCATTTATCAATTAATACTTATATTTTTCCTCATCCTAATGAGGTAGATTCTTATATCAATCAAAATGGGAATCAGACATGAGTTTAGTAAGATTATGAAGAATGGGGTTGGATGATTTTTCAATTGGGGATCTTGAAATGTGAAGGTTGGTATGATTTATAATAAATTTGATAAACTGAAGGTACTAGTTTTTTATTAAATTAAATTCTAAAAGATATAAATCCTCAGATAATGAAGCTAAATAGTATCACATTTGGAAGAGAATGAAAACAAATTATTTGTTTTTAATTTATTTTACGAATTGTGTTAAGATCCAAAATATTGGAGTCAATACTAGATCATCAGTTTGAATAAAGGAGGATGTAGAAGCATTTAATGAATTTTAATGGAATACGTTGTCTTCCTAATAATAAAGAATATCGTAAAGAAAAAAATATTAATGGTAAAATTTTCATTCATTTGTTGTAATGAAAAATAATAGATAAATCATTTCAAGAAATAGTAAGAATAAGATTGAATATATATATACCTTCTTTCATAAAATCAGTATGTAGAAGCATATTGAAGGAATCGTATTGGGAAAATCATAATTTTTCTAGTGTTTCTGAAGAATGGAAAAAAATCTGATTTTTAGAAGATTCAATAAGGATTGAGAAAAAATGTGTGGAATTGATTAACATTAATGAAGTCAAAATCAACCAGATACTCAAGTATAAATGAAAATTCGGGTAATTTGGTTAAGCATAAAACAATTTCAAATCCCCACTCAAACCATTTTTGGGTCACCTATAAAAATAGAATGTACACTGTAATTTTATAATGGAATTAACATTCAAACGATGTAGATATAAGGGAGATATATATAAGGAATAAGGGATTCTAGATTGACATATTCTGGAAGAATTTGTGCCAGAAAGAAGTGACAGGAGAAGAGACAATACTCCAATGTATTTAGCTAATCATCGTATTCAAGTTGTTATCCAATTCACTTTTTTATAAAATTTAAGTGATCTTTATATTGGGTTGAATTATAGTATTATTTATTACTTATTAAGTACGAAATGTTTTCAAAATTTTACAAATTGTTCTTTGATAGAAATTTATTTTTTATTTTGAGATATCTGACATGGATGATAAGAATGAGTTTTATTACAAATTTCATGATTTTCTTACTAGCTTCTAGGTAATAAAGTAATGAATTGTTTTAAAAGAATAAATTTTTGCATGTTTATAAAGAAGAAAACATAAAAATTTTGGTTACAAAATAATTACATTAATGAATTTGGTCTAGAAGGAGCACACACACTCTTGGATTGTTTACATAGTGCTATATGAGTGGATGTGTATATCCTACTCCATATATTCCAGAGGAAATGAATATTTTAAAATAGATTGTGTGGTATTGGAATTTTTCCAAACTATTACATGGATGTATTGATTAATTTTTAATAGTGAACCTCGTAAATACTTATGTTCCTATTGATGTGTATTTTATTTTTTTTCACCAGGGATATAAATGACTAACAGGATGTGACGGTTATTTCATAATAATGGAAACATAAAATATAAAGTTATCACTCATACACCCATCGCCATCTCTATTATACATTTACCTTGATTGGACATTTACAATATCAACACCTTACATATTGAAATTTTAATAATATAGATAAATACACATTCAATTTGTCAATTGATTTATCTCATGAGACACAACGATCCATCTAGGAATATATTATTTTAGGCCCCAACCAACACTGTTGGATCAAAGAATTCCTCATATATCAAATAATAGATTTAGTTCAGGAATCAATTTTTTATATCAACAAATATCATCATTGATTAATAGATATAAATTTTTTAATATATTCTTTAGTTAATTAAATGACATTAAAAGTAAAAAACATATGTAAAAATGGTATACGGTTTAAGAAATAATCATTTCATTAAATAGACATAAAGATATCCTTGAATTAAAACATTAAACATAATTAATATATAGGTATTAATTATAAATACATCAAAGGGGTAGATTATACACCTTATAAAAGTAAATAGGTTCTTATCGACAAAATTATCTCAATGAAATTGAAATTGTGATGAAATCACGTACAATGATTATAACATTGACGTGAGAAATAATAAATGGATATATTGTGTGTATCAAATTTAATTACACATAAAAAAGTGTGAAATAAAATATAATATAATAAAAATTCAGAATACACATAATCTTATAATATCAATGGTAAAAAGATAAGTATCATAACCTACTGAGGAAAATTGAGTGACAGAATTGTTTATAACTTGCTAACATTCATGTCAAGTACCCTTGGATAAAATAATAAAAATTGAATCCTAATATAAAATGAATTATTAAATAATCATGATATTGAACATCATAGGGGTAGTATATAAAGTATATTAACGATATTAGAGTCATGAAATTACAATATTTCTTAACGAAGGGAAATTGAGATGAATTACATTACTTTGAGTCGAACGCATCATGTGCATTATTTATCTTCATAAATAATAAAATTATATTAATTATTTACATTATTAAGATTATTTTTCTGTTTATTATTCCTTTTATTTCACATAACCCTATGTTACATACAATTACTTAATGAGTAATGTTTATGTTGGGTGTTTCGATGATATTTGACTTATTTGACAAGAAATACTTCTATAGGTTTACTATTGGTCTATGTAAAAATTATTTAAACATGTATGGAATAATAATAATTTCATAATAGATAAATTATAATTTAAATATCAATTATAATTCTTGGTTTAGAAAATAATGTACGTTATAATCATAGAGACAATAGGTGGTACGTACACATGTGTAATGTTTCGATTTTTCAATATTCATTATGGAAAGAAAGTGAATAATATTTTATTTTTCGAGGAATATAATGTAATTATAAATAAAGTATACTTATCTATATATATACTTATATATATATTATACATGTGGTTTTGTGATTAAAATAATTAATGTCCCTTTATCAATGTGGAGGTCCACATGCACATAAAGGATGTTATCATCTTTTATTGAGTTAAACATTAAGATATAGAATGATATATTATATTTTTAGAATGATAAAAATTTCATAAATGTCATAATTATGTTATTTATATCACTTATATATTTTAACTATATTCTTATTAACTTCTATTAAAATTGTTTGTGAAAAATGAATTGCATCACTTCATGAGGCAGTAGTCACCCGTACATATGAGTGTTATTATCATATGGTCACAACGAAATGTGGAATTCCATCTGACCATGAACATGTAACAGCCTTGATATGTCTTGAAGTTCAATCCTAACCCACATGGGTTGGAATGTAGTCCCTATGTATCAACAATACACTTTCTAAGGGATTTCACCCATAATAAATAGCTGTGAAGTGGCCACAATAATAAAACATTACACCATGACCAATATCCATTGCAAAAATAAATACAAAAGTGATATGTTAAAAAATTTTCTACATTATTAAATACATAAAATACCAATATACTAAACAGAAAAGTGAACCAACTAAATCAAAACCCAAATCTCAATGAACAAGAGGGATAACTCCTCCATGCCACCTACACCAACACCTAGAAGGAAGAGGAACTACCAACCTGGTCTACCGTCAACACTATAGAACATATTTATATTAAATAGGACTTACATAAAAATATATTCTTATAACCAAGGGTGTATGTTGGTTGTGATCGAAATCCTAGTAGGACGCCACCCGAAATAAATACATCATTCCATCACATTACAACATAAATTCACATGCACGTTTTAAATATGGAAACAAAAAATTATAAGGAATTATTTGTGGAAAAATATCAAATAGATCACTTTCAATATAAACATTAATTATTATTATAATTAAAAAAAAGTTCCATTGTATGTTGATAGTGGGAACCACATCACAAGAGAGAACCACGTCATAGGAAATCCATATAGGCTCTATCTCTAGTGTGACCCTAGTAACCTCGTATATTGGTGAAACAGGGTATACCAACCATAACCCATAGAGTCCTCATGTATGATCCACCATAGGGGAATATATCCCAATGTATAGTAGTCTCCAATCATCATCATAGTTTAGTTAGCATTGTATCTTCATTCCAACTCAAAGAAACCACGCATCCTCCTAGTTGATCTAACTATAAAACTAGTCATATTCCACCCACCTAGATACCTAGGATTACCCTTGTGCACAAATTCTATTCCACATGTAATATATATCACCACATTAACATAATCACATCACTAATCATGAACACACATGATTTTCCACCACTTCCCATTGGAAAATCCTTATCAAGTCCATACGCAATCCAAATCCATTCTAGAACATGTATCACACCACTTTCATAATTCATAAAACCCATTTATCATCACAATAATGAAAAAATATGAAATCAAACCACATCTATTTGTAAAACCACTTTTCACAGATACCACACCGTGAAAACCTTTTTAAAACACATCTCATACTATTCACACAATCCATATAAAACCATCGTGATGTAAAAAATCATACCAAAATCATCTTATAATTCTAAAACATAGAATCACCAACTATAAAAATGGATATTTTTTAAAGCCAATATAAATCCATAGACAAACAACGAAGTGATCCAATAAAGCCTAGATAGAACAAAAAACATCATGATTTCATACAACTACTCATGATTGGACCCCCATTAGTTCAAAAAACCTAATATAAAATATGAACCCAATGTGGAAGGAAGGTAAACCCTAAATGAAGGATTAAATTGATATAAAATAGAATTACATGATTATTCTATGAATATAAAAGGCCAAAACCACCTATAAATTTGAGTTCAGGGGGGAAACAAGGTATTGGAAGGAGATATTATGGATGAAAACACATATGGTTTGAATTAGGGGTAATTTTGGATTAAAATCAAGGGATTGTAGAAAGGTATAATCCTAGTTTTAATGCATTGGACATGTCACATGATTATCCTGCACAATTTTCTAAACAATTCAGCAACCACGTTTCCCTCTCTATCAAAGTGGAAAAATGCCACATGGAATCCTATGGGTGGGAACACACATGTGCAGCTAGTCTTGTGGCTTAGAAATATAAACTAACTATGGATCATTATTTTCCTTGGGAAGGCGCACAATTTTCCCCTAAAAATGTGCTAACCCTCAACCACCTACTTATTGGACAAAAAACTCCACATTTCTCAATAAAAAACTAAGGAAACCAAGGGGTAAATAAAATACCAAACATAAACAATATAATACATGAATATAAAATCATGGATTTGAATATTATCCCCACCATGAAAACTATCCATCCATGTATTATTACTCCAATGTTTGATTAGTGAACAAAAATAGATACTACCCTTCATCCCAAAACTTTTTCACCCACGTCTTCAGATCATAATTACTATTCTACAATAATATTTCAAATGAATTCTACAAACATCCCTAAGAACATTATCTTGGGAATCTATAATACTTATTGGCCACTCTAACACAAAACAAAATCTGGTTCCAACTCAAATTATTCCAAATATTAAAAATGTGACGGATCCGAATTACACATATTTAACTAATACACATTATAAATGACATGAAATGATATCAGCATTGAAGGTAAATATAACAGGTAATAAAGCAATTCAAAATTCTAAAATATAGAATATTATTTGACATATGATTTTTTTCATATTCCCTTTCATTCTAAGATGACAATGATCTCATTCAGGAATCAATATCAAAAACATCTGATCGCCCATTGAGAATTCCATGGCTCAATGCCATTTGTCAGACTAAGACTTTTGGAGATTATAATCCATCAAAAAATGTTTCCTGATAAAACTCACTTAATTATATGTTTCATACACTAGTATTGATACCAAAAATGATGTTTTACTCACCTTTTCCCAACAAGAAGTAGACAGGCATGAATGACCGTAATGTTCCTCAATGGGTTTCATTCTTATCAATGAGTGGAAACTATTACTTCAATAACATTCCCACCAGAACTAAATGGACATCCTGTGATTATCGGAAATCAAACACACATTCTCTAAGTATATATTATATCATTTGATTCACCTTTTCTGTCTGGTTGTCTGTTTGAGTATGGAATACCATACTCAACTTTATCTATGACAACATTTCCTTTTAAATGTTATCTGTAAATCAAGAGGTAAAACTGAGGTCCCTATCTGAAATAATAATTAACCACACACCCTAAATCATCATAATCTATTGAACATAGAATGGTACCAATTCATCCAATTTGTATGAATCCCTAATTAAAATGATATGGTTTTATTTGGTCAGATGTTCATTCACTACATAAATTGAATTCTGTCCCCGAGGTGTATGAGGCAATCCAACAATAAAGTCCATGGTGAAATCATCCCACTTCAAAGTAGAAATGGGTAATGGATCAAGCAAACCTGATCTACTTTAATGATATTCTTAATCCAACTAACAAATATAACACTGAGATAAAAATTAAGCTATATCTCATCTCATTATAGGACAACAAAACTGATGATAAACATCATAAAACATCTCAATTGAGATAGGATAAAAAACCCACTAAAACCTGTTCGTATCATCCACTACAACATTCCACAATGAAAAGGGAACCACAATTTGATCCCTAAAGAACCTAACTCCTTAAAAAGAAAACAACCAAACACATGGAACCTCTCCACCATTTTGGAATAGCATTGAATGTTGGAGTAACTCATCAGTTGACAAATGTTATTGAACCAATTATATAGGTGAATGGTTCAACTAAACACTAGCCATTAACACACATCTTCTATGCTTCTTGGTCTCAAGATATATCTTCGAAAAAACCTATCAGATTCCACTCATCATTGTACTGCTTCAATTATTCCACCTTTACTTTCCTACTCGGGTAATCTCCAACCACATTACCCTTACTTAGGGGGGGTATACAATATCACAATTGAACCTCTATAGGTACAAAATCCATGTAAAATTCATTAGATTCAGATATTTATTGGAGAATATGTATGATAAAATATGATGAATAGAATAAACACTATACACCTCCCCAAAAAGATAATTACACTGCATATTCAAGGCATGCATCATATCTGGAAATTCTAAGTAATGGTTTGTGTAATTAATATCATGTGTCTAGAGTTGGAGAGAAACATATTCCACTACATGCTCATCTTGAATCAACACACACCCAAGACCAATACCTTATGCATCACAATAGACCACATATCTTGTTATTGATTTAGGAAAAATCAATATAGGGGTTGTGGTCAACTGTTGATTAATATCCACAAGTGACACTAGACAGTAAGAAAAGCCACTCAAACATAAACCCCTTTATATTTAGAACTATCATGGGTAAAGTTATCCCTATGAGATCCCGTAAATTCTTTTTTAATATCCTATTAGTCCCAAAATAATTATGATCTAAAATAATTATTCAATTACTCCAATAACATCACTTCACCGGTCTTTTTGAAGACCACCAAAACCCCACGTTCTGATATCACATGACCTAGAAACGTAAAATTTATAATCTATAAGGTTCACTTGGAAAAAATCACATAGAGGTGATGATCTTGAAGAGTTCCCCACACAATCCTAAAATGACACTCATGTTCCTCCTTTAATTTGGAGTAAAGGAGGATGTCATCCACAAATACGATGAAAATGGAATATAGATACTGGTGAAACACCCTATCCATGAGATCCATGAGATCCACTGGAGCATTATTCAACGCTAATGGCA
This sequence comes from Viscum album, assembly GCA_963277665.1. Classification (NCBI taxonomy): domain Eukaryota; kingdom Viridiplantae; phylum Streptophyta; class Magnoliopsida; order Santalales; family Viscaceae; genus Viscum; species Viscum album. The sequence goes on along the minus strand of OY728138.1, from coordinate 1,288,789,182 downwards.
TGATAAAATATCAAAAATGGTTTTATCTACATCAGAAATATGTTTCCATAAAATCATCCACTCCATCAATGACATAGTGATACCTAGAAAAAAATTCAAATGTAGAGACCCACTTTTCCCCATTTAGTTAATTAAAAAGTTCATAAATTTGGAGAATGGGGTGTTTTTTCTAAATTGTTACCTTTCATCATCTCATAATCAATAAAAAACTATAATGGTCCATCAATCATCTTCAAAAAAAATAGGGGCAGCCCAACGTGAGATGCTCATGAAAATGAAAACATTGGATTCATGATCATCCAGTTGTACCTTTATTTCTCTCATCTCTGTGAGGTCCATACAGTATGATTGATGATATATTATGTGTGATCTTAGAGAAAGATAAATGGTTAAATAGACATCCTTCTTAGGTTAAAAAAATATCTCGAAATATCTTTGGGAACTCATCGACCATAGGAGGAAGTGTGACTTCTTTAATACTTCCATCATCCTTCAAAAAATAGTGATGGTAACAAAAGAAGGATTTTTGATTTCTTTGGAAGCAGATGTCGAGGACGTCCTGAATGTAGAACCCATTGAACCTAAAAATCTAGGGTTCTACCATCAGATGCCACAAAACTCACTCATCACTAATAACAGTAAATGTGTGACTAGAAGTGAATCATCTCTTCCATACCAAGGATCATGTCAAAGTGGTCAATTTATAAAACCATTAAATATCATTCTAACTCAACCCATTACACATTTAGTGAACAAGAAATACATCTGAAACCCTACACTCACTTATTACAAGGTTCCATAACTTACTCCATCACATTTAGATGATGCTGAATTGGTAATATCAATGCATACACAAGACAAAAAGAAAATAAAAAAAATAGAGGCATCAATATCAAACAAATCAACCACTATTGATGATGCAATAATAATGGTACATCGAACTATCATAGGTCCTGCATTAGATTCCACTGGTTCCTAATACAGAGAATGAGGATTCCTAGCATCTACCTAATCTTGGGAATGACCACTATCATGTCGTTGTACAATTAACTAACTCTATGTAGAATAATATATAAACTTATCACTATGGCCACCTAACATGGAACCCATCGTCCTTGATGGATTATACTAGTATGACATCTCCCAATAAGCTACAGATCCTACCACACTCATATATGGTAACACCATCTTTCAAAATTGCTAAATTTTCCTTATAATTGAACAATGATGGAATGGCCTTGGTTGGGATCAACAAGCTAGCCTCATATTCCCAAACATTCAACATTGATAGAACACTACTAATCCAATACACAAAGTGATAAACGAAGGCAGTGGGGAATGATGGCATGAACTACCACATCTTTTATTGTTATTATCATCACACTTTCTCTTCTTCTAAGATGAACTGTCGCTACCCTATCCCACTATTGACACTACCATATAGAAAAAGGATATTTCACTTTGGTCAATATCCACCGTCAAATAATTATCAACCACCTTATCAAATGTATTCAACTAGAACTATAATACTTGAGATTGGATATCCAGTCACAACCCCATATTGAACTTATAAGCCTTCAACAGCTCATTGGAGACTTAATCATGTGTGAAATGAACTAAACCTATAAAGCTGTTAGAATACTTCATCACATCCTGATCCCCCTAATGATGTTAAAAATGTTAATTTATAGTGACGTCCATGGTCACAGATAAATAAATCACACTAAATATGGCCTTTATGTCCTTCCAAACCATTTACATATGCTTCCCATCATGAACTATAGAGTACCACCACCTCTGACTAGGACCTTCTAGTAGAAAAAAACACATATTATCTTGACTTCATTTAGGGTGTCAAGAAACCTGATCATCCTTTCAATATTCTCAATCCAATCCTCTACTTTATATGGGTATATTATTCCCCAGGAGAATATATGCATGATCTTGAGGAACTCCTGATCTTTTTCCTTTCAAGGACCTTGTTTGTATTCCCCAAAATAATCATGACTACTTCCTTCTCCCTAACCCAAATCATGGGGACCATAAACCCCTTAATCCACTATTCATTAATCAATTAGTGAGCGAGAATACTCTCTGCAAACTTTTTATGGTTGGATGGAAGGTCTCTGATGAGGAATCCAGCTATATCAATCAATACACATAAGGAAAAACCTTCGAACCACTATTGTGAAAATCTTCTATAAATAACAACAAATCAAAAACACTAACATGGTTCAAAACATAACCAAATGAACTATAAAAACAATTTAACCAACCTAATCCACCTCCACTTGATGTCTATATACATTCTGAAACATGTACATCTCTGCTAAAGGAGAATTCAAACAAATTTACAACATCCCATAGTGACATAAGATCTATCAGAAGGTGTTTTGGCCATAAAACCCAGTAATAACATGACCCCGATGCATTAAAAATCCAATCATTGGTCTATCCATACTCTTCTAAAATAACATGACCCAAGGAATGTGTGAAAACATTATATAATACAATTTTGTCACGAAACATACCATAATTCCATCTTACCCAACCTTGACATGGCCAGAGAGGAATTCTCGATCCCCACAGTCTGGAAACCAATTTATGGATATCATGAACATAGTCTTTTCAATTATTTATCCCATAATAAATAATAATGAACATGCCACCATAAAAAAACATCAAACCAATTCCAATGTCAATAAACAAAAGAACCATTATCCTGGTCAAATAGTTCTCCCTTTCCTGGATCACTATTTTTTCTAACCACAGTCCAATCATTTTCTGCCTACATACTGGATGAAAAACAAAACATTTATTCAAAAACATGTAGGGACACCAAGGGGAAAAATGACCGACAATAAACCTAATAGATCAAAATAAAATTACCTATATTGCATGTATCCCCTATGAAATGAAAATTAGAAAAACTTTATAAATGATATATTAGGTCAAGAGTTATAATTATGTAATAAATTGTTTAATTAAAAATAATATCCATCATTATACCCCATTGGGAGATTTTTTATAGAAAACATGTCACATAGATTCAAGAGACTGTGGTCCGCCAAACACAAGAGTGACCTTATAATTTTATATTTGGGGAGAAGTAGATGTATATAGGTAATAAACATAAAATAATGAATTATTAGTATTTGGGAAAATTTATTATTACTATAGGATCATTAAGGAATAATATTTTAAGTAAGAGGATGAATAAATAAAACTAAACAAATAGTTACGAATTTGACATCTTCTTGGACAACCTATTTAGGACTACACCTAAATTATTAATAGAATGTATTAATGAAAAACAAAGGAGTATATAATGAATTTATGGTAGTTTTTAAGTGTTTTTTTTATTGTATTGGATGACCCAAAATGGTTTTAATTTTTGAATTAGATAGTATATGTGTTGGCCTTTTATATGTGATGTTAGTGGCACAATTAGAAATTTTGAAAAGAAAAATGTGTACAAACATTTTTCATATGAAAAATGTGTAAGAAATTGAGTATATCTGTGTCATAGAAATTATAAGATCGAAATATGCACATCCAATATATTTTAGACATGTTTTTGGTCATTTTATCTCATTTCTTTTATGTTTAACCTCCTAATAACTAATTTTTACCTTAACCGTTATAATTTATTTTTACAAATTTACTATTTATTATGGTCCAATATTATATTGAAATTTTCATAAAATATAAAATAATATGATTATAAATATATGAACCAATTTTCCCCATTCAATTCATAGATGTGGTAGAATCCAATTTTAAATTTTACCCGTTGATGCGATGAAAAAGCAGGTTGTCAAATAAAAAATTCTCACAAGTATAAAAGGTATTAATTTTAAAATTCAATATTAAATTTAATTTAGTGGCCTAAATTAATAAAATATTAATATAATTTATTTTTTTGTTTTAAACCATTTTTTAAATAATTTATCATTGTATATTAGTTAAATGAAAACTCAGTTTTTAGTAAAAGTCAATATTTTTCACTATTAATCAAAAAATAAAACTTCTCCGAAAAAATCACAAAATGTCTCTTAAGTTATTTTTGATTTGTGAATTTAAAAAATGAAGTTTATTTTGTAATTTAATATTATAAATGTGTCAAATAAAAATTTTATCATAAGTATGAAGGAATTAGCAAAACTATTATCTTCAAAAAAATATTGTTTTTTCAGAATATATTTATTTTAATTTGAAATTATTATTATGTGATGACCCAGAATCTCTTGGTCCTTCCCTTTGCCAAAATCCGGGTCCTAGAGGAGTGGTGTCTCGGTGAAAACGATCGGTGCGACCGATTGGTGGGACCTATCGGCCCGACCGATCGGTGAGACCGATTGGCCTCACCTGGCCTTGATGAGTTGTTTCCAGTAGCACTCCTTTTTGTGCAAATAGGGTTTTAAACCCTATTCGGACTCGTTTAAGCATGTTTTAAAGACCTGTAACGTGCATAATAGGTTTAATTAAATACTTAATCAATTCATGAGTCGGATTAAACCACTCGACCCGCTTTTGTGACGAGTGAAGCTGCGTGGTCAACCCACGACCCCCGCGCCTTATGCGGTTTCACGTTTACACCTCAACCGTCCCCGACTCTTATAAACTAATGGTTAGCCATGGTTTCTCCTTTCCTCAATTTTGGATTTTCATAAACAGCTTTTACTGCATCGGGCGCGCTGCATCATTATCCGTAAAAGTTCCGCGCCTGGCCTAAGCTTCGATCATATATCAACATGTTGGGAATTTCTCCTTCGCCTCTCTGTTTTGTGTATCATGTGGGGTGGGTGTGCTTTTGATTCTGTAGAATTGGATAAACTAGACCTAATTAAAGATAATGAACGAATTCTATAAAGAAAGGAGGGGGTTGTGATCGTTGATGCTGTCTTATTTTCATTTGATGTTGTTTCTTCTATGACCATCTTGTTGATTTTTGGTGTCATATTCCTCCTGAAAATAGAGGCCGTTGGTGGTCGTTGTTTGTGCACTAATGAACCCTTCTGATGTTTTAAATGGCTTTTTTTTGGTTGTAAACTCATGCTGTGAAAAGTAAATTGGTTAATCACGTATATCCGACTGAATAAATGGAAAGCACCAGGATCAACCCTTCTATGATAACTCCTGATTAGAACACCTGGAATTTGAATCATGGAGTGTGTTAAGTCATTTAAATCTAAAAATACCGTCAAGGCCCTGCTTGTGTTGGTGGTGGTAGTTGGTTGTTTTCCATTCGGGCCGATTACCGTAGATGTGGGAGGGGATGGGATCCCCAGTTCTTTTATACTCTCGGTGGTTGTTTGAATGTGGGGGATGGTATCTCCTATTGGTATGGGTTCGGTGGTTGTCAGTTTTAAGACCGGGTTGATACTTTTTTATATCAGGAATTGGGGTGGAATCCTCTGTTGTTGAGAACCAGGTGTGGGCGTTTTGGTTGATGTTTGACTGTTTACTTCCCTGGACTTATGCCTATTCATACTAGTTTCCCAATAGTGCATAAACATAAACATTATTACTGAACATAAAAAAAGAATGGGAAAATGGGTTTTGTTGGAAATAGTTGTGACTAGGGGCTTGGATGTAGTGGTATTGTGTTCTGTAGGTTGGTTAGAAAAACCTAGACCTTGGGTGAGTGATTGTTACCTATATCTATACTTGTAGTTCTGTGTTTCTTATTCGTGCCCCACCCAAGATTGAGAACTTATGTTCCGAACACCCAATTTCATGGGGGAGGGTGTTTTTTCCAACATTATTCTTGGTGGCTAGTTAATAGCTCCTTTTCTGCTCCCTTTCCCGGATAGCCCAAGTATTTTTGGGCAGGATGTGATAGCCTGAGGTCCATTATTAGCCCAAGAACCTTCGGGCGGGGTAGTGTGGTGGTTGGCCAGTTGTGTGCGGCAGGTGGTTTCTCAAGTGTCTTCGAGATGAGTCCCAGGTGTCTTCGGGTGTGGCAGTGGATTTTCCCTAGCCCAGGTGTCTTCAGGCGTGGTGGTGGTTGTTCTAGCCTAGGTGTTTGCAGGCGTGGTTACGTGTGACAGTTGTGGCCCAGGTGTGTGCAGGCGGGATTTCGGTAGTGGGACTGCGTGTGGTTGTGGCCCAGGTGTGTGTGGGCGGGTGAGGTAGTGGGACTGCGGTGAGAATTGCGGGATTGGTCCGATGCGTAGGATGTCTCAATAACAAGTGGGAAAGTGGCGCAGGGTACCCAAACATCGATGTGCTCTTATTATATATATTACTTGAATTGCGTTATTTGGGGAGTGTTCCTTGGTGAGGCCTGGGGTAGATATTTTACCTTGATAGGTGCTTGGTTTACTCTTTTCTCACGGGAATTTAGTACATTCCTCCACTTGTGCACGAGATTCATTGGTTTTCCCTGGTGAGTGTACTTGTATGCTCACCCTACATATATAAAACTTCATTCAGGTTTCCAGGAGAACATCGGGGATCACGCATGACCTTACTATCTCGGACCTTTGGAGTAGTTGCAGTTGTTGTTTTTCTTTTCCTCTTTGGTACTTACCTTATAGTCAATTTTTAACTTGTGGCATTACTTTTGGAACATGCATGTGGGAATGGTTTATTTTTGGCTTTACATTCCTTTTACCTTGGTGTTGTTGAGTTTCATCATCTCATCTATCGATCTTATAAAACAAAAAGGGGTAATACCTTCCATTTTTGAGAAATTTCTATACCCTTGGTGCTAGTCGCCACTTCGGGACCTATTGAAGGCGGGTCTCAGGGGTCATTATCTCACCTTATACATAAATAAGGAAGGGCCTAGCAATCTACTGACCCTTCCCTCCTTTTGGTGAAGGCGGGTCGTGACAGAATGGTATCAGAGGGAGGTTGGTTGAGAGATAGGATGGAGTCTGGAGTTATGCATAGTGAGGATTTCATGGGATGGTAATGCAAAAGTGTTGGGTGACCTTGGCGTATGAATTTGGCCATGGAATATCGGCTAGGACATGTGATTTTAGGGCCCCCCATGATCCAATGAAAGGACTCTGGACCCACTGAACGACCAAGTGAGGCCACACTGATTGCAGGGTAGAGACCCTAGGAAAGGTACATGCATCATAATGACTTGTGTGATCGTGTTTCTGTGATTCTTGGGAATTAAGAATAAATTAAAATTTTAAGAAGTTTTAAGAATGATATTCTGCACTACTTGGGCTTAGGCATTCATTGTTTACCTTGCAACTATGGTACCTGGTAGGCGACCACGTGTGGTACAAGCGATCAAGGACCCTGATACTACATTGGAAGATCGGAAAAGAGCTGATCGACAAGATGAGGAAGACCAGTGGCAGAAGACTCTTCTAGCCTTCCAGCGACAGACCCTCGAGAAGTATAAGGGCAGCACCTCCGATATGAAGACGGAAGGCTGGATAGAGGAGGTAGTTATAGCCTTCTGCCTGATTCAGGCCCTGACTGAGTACTGGGTTCCTCTGGACATCATCCAGATGCGGGGAGCGGCACGTCAGTGGTGGACACTTTACCTGTGGGAGAGGAGAGATTCTGAGGTGGCTTGTGTGGATTTCGAGAGGGAGTCCAAGGCGGAATTCCTCTCCTCGACGATGAAGGCATAAAAGAGGCAGGAAATACTCTCCCTCCAGCAGTGGAGTATTTCCGTGAGGGATCTAGGGATCAAGTTCAAGGACCTCCTACATTTTAATCTGGACCTCTATCCCGACAAGGAGTCTCATGCAAGACGTTTAGAGGAGGCGCTCTGAACCTCCCTCCAGAATGTTGTTACCCCTTCACCCTGCCGACGTACTTGGAGGTCCAGAAGAAGGACGAAGTGGTGGAGAGGATGCATGCTCTAGGAGGAGTGTCACGAGTGGGGATCCAGCTGGGGCCATCGAAGGGAAAGGCCGTCAGCATGAGGCCTCCAGCGTCAGGACCCTCCAGGTTCCGACCAGCAGGGATCAGGCCGCAGCAGTTTCAGGTTTGATCCCCCGACCCCCTCCCTTTTCCTTCAGGCCTGGGACCGCGGTGCTTCATCCGTGGGAGCCCTGGACATCTCCGGAGTCAGTGCCCAGACCGGGTGAAGTACGGTGGTGGTGGACAGCCCCACCACCCGCCCCAGCAGCAGCTTCCAGGTAGACCTTTCCAGCAGCAGCAGTAGGGACATCGAGCTCCCACTCCTCCGAGGGCAGACGTAAGAGGAGGACGACCTCAGGGCGCTCCACAGGGACCACGACCAGGGTGTGGTCGGGGAGGTGGTCGACAGCCGAGGGGTAGGAGATCTGGGCGTGGACAGTTACACGCCGCAGAGGCAGCAGTTCCAGCAGGGCCAGAGGTTGTTCAAGGTACGATCAGTCTGTTTAGCACTCTTGCTTATGATCTATTGGATAACGGAGCTTTTCACTCCTTTGTTGCACCCAGTCTAGCCCGTCCCTTAGGTCTAGATGCCAAGAGACTTCCAGTGCCCCTAGTGTTGAGCACACCAGTCGGAGGTCAGACCGACTTTTTGTTCGTTTGTCGGGGATGTAGACTGATGTTAGGGCCACATCAGTCGGTTAGAGTTCTTCTTCTGCTACATATTCAACCATACTATGTCATCCTAAGCATCGACTGGCTATTTTCTGTGTGCGCCATCATCGACTGTTTTCAAAGAAGGGTGGTGTTCTCAGACATAGACAGCTGGCGTGTTACCTTCACCGGCGAGCAGAGCAGTACGAAGGGAAACAAGAGAGAGAAACCTCTCCTCTTCTTGTTGACCGAGATGAAAGTGGAATCAGTAGATTCTGAAATGGTGGAAGTGCCAGAGATCGTTTGTGACTTTATGGACATCTTTCCTGAGGAGGTAATGACTCTACCCCCTCGACATGATATTGAGTTCGGGATAGACCTGCAGCCCAGCGCTCATCCAATCTCGATGGCTCCTTACCGGATGGCACCTTCGGAGCTACGGGAGTTGCGGATACAGATTGAAGATCTGATGAAGAGGGGTTATGTTCATCCGAGTGTGTCACCGTGGGGTGCTCTAGTCTTGTTTTCAAAGGAGGCAGATGGTGGTCTTAGGTTTTGCATAGACTACAGGAGACTGAATGAAGTAATGATCAAGAATCGCTACCCTCTTCCGAGAATAGATGATCTTTTCGACCAACTGAAAGGGGCATGATGGTTCTCGATGATCGACCTGTGGTCTGGGTACCACCAGGTGAGGGTGAAAGAGAGCGACATCCCAAAGACAGAGTTCAGGTGCAGGTATGGACACTTTGAGTTCGTAGTCATTCCTTTCGGTGTTACGAACGCCCCGGATGTGTTCATGGGGCTTATGAACTCCATCTTCCGGGAGTACCTGGATCGGTTCGTGGTTGTGTTCATCGACGACATCTTGATCTACTCTAGATCAGAGGAGGACCATGCAGAGAACCTGAGAACAGTTTTGGAGGTTCTCCGACAGCACCAGCTCTATTGGAAGTTGTCAAAATGCAAGTTCTAGACACGGGAAGTGCACTTCCTCGGGCACGTGGTGTCCAAGCAGGGGGTAGTTGTGGACCCATAAAAAGTTGAGGTGGTTGTTTCTTGGGAAGCACCCATGAATGTGGCGGAAGTCCGAAGATTCCTCGGGATGGCGGGTTACTACTGGAGATTCGTACCCAACTTCTCCTGAGTAGCAGACCCATTGACGCCTCTGACCAAGAAGGACCAGGCTTTCGTATGGAGTGAGCAGTTCCAGTCAGCCTTCGGCTATCTGAAGAAGAAGTTGGTCAGTGCAAGAATGCTAAGATTACCCGAAGAAGGGGCGGCTTATGAGGTGTTTTGTGATGCTTCAGGACAGGGCTTGGGATGTGTGTTGATGTAGAAACAAGGGGTGATCCATTATGGGTCCAGGAAGCTGTGTTCCCATGAGCGTAATTATTCCACCCACGACCTGGAGCTTGCAGCGGTCGTTTTTGCACTATGGTTATGGCGGCACTACCTCATCGGGGAACTCTTTGTGGTCTTCGCGGATCAAAAAATCATGAGGTATATCTTCTCCCAGCGGGACACAAACCTCCGACAGCAGAGATGGGTGGAGTTACTCTAGTATTACGACTTCGATATCTCTTATAGTGAGGGAAAGGGCAATGTGGTTGTCGATGCCTTGAGCAGGAGGACACAGGAGGATGCGGTCCAAGAGTCAGTGGATGCCTAGACGGCAATGGAAGAGTTGGCTGCCTTACACCTGGATGCGAAGATGGATAGCGGCAGAGGCGGCCTATATCTGATGACAGTGCACTCATCCCTATTTCAGAAAGTGGAGGAGTCTCAGTGGGTAGACCTAGAGTGTGATGTGATTCGTGACTGGGTTGACTAGGGCAATGCTTCAGAAGGATGGGCAGTAAATGGTCTGAACCAGATGCTTTTCAAGAAAAGGTTGTTTGTCCCAGAGGAGATGCGTGAAAAGGTTCTCAGTGAGTTCCACAACTCACCCCTGGGGGTACACCCAGGAGTATCCAAGATATACCAGGTTTTGAAGAGGCAGTTTTGGTGGCCCGGAGTTAAGCGAGTGGTGGAAAAGTTTGTAGCCTAGTGCTTAGTGTGTCTGCAAGTGAAGGTTGAACACCGAGTTCCAGGTGGCCTACTGCAGCCCCTAGATGTCCCCGAGTGGAAGTGTGATGACATCTTGATGGATTTCGTCACGGGGCTACCCAAGGTCCAAGGGGGATACGACGCAATCTAGGCGGTAGTGGACAGTTTGACGAAATCAGCTCACTTTCTGGCAATCAAGAAGTCGAGTACTATGGATGCATTGGCACGACATTACGTGGATGAGGTGGTGCAGTTGCATGGAGTTCCGAGGTTTATTGTCTCAGATAGGGATGAATGGTTTACCTCACGAGTCTGGAGAGGATTACAGCATGTTTTTGGCACCCAGTTGCGCCTTATCACTACTTTCCATCCCCAGACAGATGGACAAACAAAGATCACCATCATGACCTTGGAGGATATGCTGCGAGCATTTGTTCTGGAATCAGGAGGATCATCGGTGCACTACTTGCCTCTGGTAGAGTTTTCCTACAACAATAGCTAGCACGGTACCATTGGCATGGCCCCGTTTGATGATTTGTATGGGAGGCCATGCCGTTCAACTGTGTGTTGGACCGAAGTAGGAGAGGCAGGCATCCTTGGTCCGGAGGTGGTGCAGAACACGACATGGAAGGTTCAGCTCATACGGGAAAGGATGAAGGCGACCCAGGACAGACAGAAGTCATATGCTGATACCAGGAGGAGGCCCTTGGAGTTTGAAGTTGGGGGCCACGTGTTCTTAAAGGTCTCCCCTCGGCATGGGCAGTGGAGGTTCGGCAAAGGGAGTAAGCTTTCTCCCAGATTCATCAGACCCTTCTAAGTGTTGCGGCGGGTCGGAGAAGTGGCTTACCAGCTAGCGTTGCCACCGCCACTACTAAGGATACATGATGTCTTTCATGTGTCCCAACTCTGTCGGTATCTGCACGACGATTCACACGTCCTTGATTGGGGTGAGCTGGACATTGACGACGATGTGACCTTTGTGGAGAGACAAGTGGTGATCGAGGATCTCAAAGAGAAGGTGCTTCGCGAGTGAACCATCCCCTTGGTTCGTGTGTTTGGAGACATGGTGGGCTTGAGGAGAGTACGTGGGAGAGGGAAGCATAGATGCGTACCCAGTACCTGGAGTTGTTTTGAGTTTTTTTCCTTGTTGTACCTGTTGTGGTAGAACGTTTTGTCTTTTGTCTATGAATTGTGCGGGGTTTCTTTCCACTGTTGTGTGTAAAAATCCCCAGCTATGGGGAAGGAGAGAACCCGACCCCTAATCAAGACGCATTAAGGTGGATGCGATTAAACCCGTGCGGGCGAGTCAGTGCTGCCCAAAGCGGATAATATCATGACATGGGGGAGGAGACTCCCCAACCCACATGCTCGGGTAGTTTGGCATGGTATGTTGCTTGGTTCATGAGAGGTAGGTGTTCTTAGTTAACGATGAGGTTCACTCATCAGAGGTATCTTTCGGGGTAGTTGTTCGGACCCTCCCTTCCCTTCTGGGTTTTTTAAATTCTCGAGGACGAGAATAGTTTTGAGAGGTATCTGATGTGATGACCCAGACTCTCTTGGTCCTTCCCTTTGCCAAAATCCGGTTCCAAAAAGAGTGGCGTCTCGGTGAGACTGATCAGCACTACCGATCAGCGTGACCGATCGGTGGGACCGATCGGCGTCACCCAGCCTTGATGATATGTTTCCAGTAGCACTCCTTTTTGTGCAAATAGGGTTTTAAACCCTATTCTGACTCGTTTAAGCATGTTTTAAAGACCCTTAATGTGCATAAGAGTTTCAATTAAATACTTAATCAATTCATGAGTCAGCTTAAACCACCCGACCCCCTTTTGTGATGAGTGGAGCCGCATGGTCAACCCACGACCCCCGCGCCTTACGTGGTTTCGCGTTTACACCTCAACTATCCCCGGCACTTATAAACTAAGGGTTAGCCGTGGTTTCTCCTTTCCTCGATCGTGGCTTTTCACAAACAGCTTCTGGTGCATCGGGTGCGCTGCATCGTTATCCGTAAATGTTCTACGCCTGGCCTAAGCGTCGATCATCTATCAACAAGTAGGGAATTTCTCCTTCACCTCTCTCTTTTGTGTATCATGTAGGGTGGGCATGCTATTGATTCTGTAGAAATGGATAAACCAGACCTAATTAAAGATAATGAACGAATTCTATAAAGAAAGGAGGGGGGCTATGATCGTTGATGCTGTCTTATTTTCTTTTGATGTTGTTTCATCTATGACCATCTTGTTGATTTGTGCTGGCTTATGCCTCCTGAAAATCAAGGTCATTGGTGGTCGTTGTTTGTGCACTAATGAACCCTGCTGATGATTTAAATGGCTTGTTTGTGGTTGTAAAATCCTGCTGTGAAAAGTAAATTGGTTAATCACGTATATCTGACTGAATAAATGGAAAGAACCAGGATCAACCCTTCTGTGATAACTCCCGGTTAGAACAACCAGAATTTGAATCATGGAGTGTGTTAATTCGTTTTAATCTGAAAATACTAGCAAGGCCCTGCTTGTGTTGGTGGTGGTAGTTGGCTGTTTTCCTTTCAGGCCGATTGCTGGGGATGTGGGAGGGGATGGGATCCCCTGTTCTTTTATAATCTCGGTGGTTGTGTGAATTTGGGGGATGTGATCTTCTGTTGGTATGGATTCGGTGGTTGTGAGTTTTAAGACTGGGTGGACACTTGTTTATATCAAAAATTGCGGTGGAATCCTCTGTTGTTGAGAACAGGGTGTGGGCGTTTTGGTTGATGTTTGACTATTTACTTACCTGGACATATGCCTATTCCTACTAGTTTCCCAATAGTGCTTAAAATTTAACATTATTACTGAACATGAAACAAGAATGGGACAAATGGGTTTTGTTGGTGAAATTCATGACTTGGGGCTTGGATGTAGTGGTATTGTGTTCTGTAGGTTGGTTAGAAAAACCTAGACCTTGGGTGAGTGCTTGTTACCTATATCTATACTTGTAGTTTTGAGTTTCTTATTCGTGCCCCACCCAAGTTGAGCACTTAAGTTCCAAACACCCCCATTTCATGGGGGAGGATGTTTTTCCCAACACTATTCTAGGTGGCTGGTTATTAGCTCCTTTTCTGCTGCCTTTCCCGGATAGCCGAAGTATCTTCGGTCAGGCTGTGATGGCCTAGGGTCCATTATTAGCCAAAGAACCTTCGGGCGGGGTAGTGTGGTGGTTGGCCAGGTGTGTGCGGAAGGTGGTTTCCCAAGTGTCTTCGGGATGAGGCACATGTGTCTTCGGGTGTGGCAGTGGATTTTCTCTAGCCCAGGTGTCTTCGGGCATGGTGGTGGTTGTTCTGGCCTAGGTGTTTGCAGGCGTGGTTACGTGTGATAGTTGTGGCCCAAGTGTGTGCGGGCGGGATTTCGGCAGTGGGACTGCGTGTGGTTGTGGCCCAGGTGTGTGCAGGCGGGTGTGGTAGTGGGTTTGTGGTGAGAATGGCTGGATTGGTCCGATGCGTAGGATGTCTCAATAACTAGTGGGAAATTGGCATGGGGTACCCAAACATCGATGTGATCTTATTATATATATTACTTGACTTGAGTTATTTGGGGAGTGTGCCTTGGTGAGGCCTGGGATGGATAGTCTACCTTGATAGGTGTTTGGTTTACTCTTTTCTCATGGGTCTTTAGTACGTTCCCCCACTTGTGCACGAGAGTCTTTGGTTTTCCCTACTGAGTGTGCTTGTATGCTCACCCTACGTATATAAAACTACTTTCAGGTTTCCAGGAGAACATCGGGGATCACGCTGGACCTTACTAGCTCGGACCTTTGGAGCAGTTACAGTTGTTGTTTTTCTTTTCCTCTGTGGTACTTACCTTTTAGTCATTTTTTTACTTGTGGCTTTACTTTTGGAACATGCATGTGGGAATGGTTTATTTTTTGCTTTACTTTCCTTTTACCTTGGTGTTGTTGAGTTTCATCATCTCATCTCTCGATCATATAAAACAAAAATGGGTAATTCCTTCCCTTTGTGAGAAATTTCTATACCCTTGGTGCTAGTCGCCACTCCGGGACCTATTGAAGGCGGGTCTCGGGGGTCATTATCTCTCCTTCAACTTAAAGAAGTAAGGGCCTGGAAATCTGCTGACCCTTCCCTCCTTTTGGTGAAGGCGGTTTGTAACATATTATTTATATTCTAATAAATAAATAACCTATTAATGTGTACAAAATATATATTTTTAAAATTTATTTAGTCTTATTCATACACACTAATTTAATGACTAGGTTTTATTGATCATGTTGAAATAATATTTTAAATGAGTAACTTTTTTATTTTAAAAAAGGTGTTGCAGGCATCATTAGATATCGATGAAATTAAATTTATTTTAAAATAAATATATTTTAAAGGCATGGGAAATTACATATAGTGATTACATTTCAGAATCATCATAAATTCAAATATTCTGAGATACCACTAAATCTACAATAATCTCTTTTTCATCATAAAAAATTATCTAGAAAAAACATTTATATAATATTCATTGGATTTATGTCCAACCACATTCACATCACTGCTATCGAAAATATTTTTTCTAATTTCATTGAAAAAATTATATGACTTACTATTTTATGAGTAACGTTGGAAAATTATTTCATATGTTTCACCTCATTAGTTTCCATTATTTTCATAGTTTATTTTAGAAAAAAATTATTTAAATACACACATATGATTTATTAAAAGATTAATTTGATTCCATATTTTTAATGGAGTCTAATGTACCCCTAAACCAAGTAATTATATATTTTTATTATACAAAAACAATTCTAGTACCTCTTAATAATTTTGACATGAGATGCTATTTTATATCAAAAATTTATTCACCAAGTTATTCCCCATGTGGTTTCTTCATTCCAAAAACACATTCTACAAGTTAGTTCTTACCAAAGATATCAAATATTTAATACCATTATTTTCAAGGAAATGTCTAACCATAAAGTTTTAGTAATAAATTTTATAATTTTCAATTACAATAATCATAGTTCATAAAATTTTATTTTCTTTTCTTATTTTAAAATTTCTTTTAAAATCCATCACTCATATCTTTGAATACAAAATCATTACACATCCCATCCTATTATAAAAATAATAAAATAAGATTGTGTACATGTCACTATATGTTTTGTCCTCACTAAATAGACTATATAAATTCTTATAGAATATACATAATAAATTTTATACTCTGTTCATTTTAAGAGGATTGAAATATCATTCAAAACATCATTAAATAGATAGTCACAATTGTTTTTTTGGAATCATTTCATGTTAGGAATGTCTATTATAGTGATAAAAAACAAAATTTCACCAAACATTATTGATTAATATGGCTTCCCATTAATATGACTTGTTTTTCTATTCTTCCATTTTTAGGAGATAATTATTCACATTTCAATCTATCTCATATTGATTTCTATTTATTCTCTAACACATCATTGTTGAGTTCAAAGAATTTAATTCGATTTGGAAACCATTCCAGTAGTATATGACGTCCAAACCTAATTTATAAAGATGTCATACAATATATAAATTATGAAAAATTCTATCAACAAAAAATAATTATGTGTCTTTCATGTTATCGTGAACTAATTTGTTCTTACCACTTCCTTTAATATTTAATGCTCCATAATTTCTAAAATGGAATGTTCTATCACCTTTATACATTATATTCTAGATAATATTCTTATAGCATGTCATATGAGGCGAAATCTTTCTATCTAGAATCTAGGTGATTTTATTTTTTGATGATTTTTAGAAAATATCATCTAAAATTTCCTTTTTTATATTATTACTTTATTTATAATATATTCCTAAAAGATTGTATATTTTCTTGATTTGTTCTCATTTTTTAAAAATAATAAGTTGAAAATATTCTTCTTCAAGAGGATAAAACCTATTTTTCAAATAAAGTATATTATATTTTCATACATATATATACGATATGATTACGTAAATAATATACCTCTTATATTTATGAAATCTACTATTTTATGACCAAATTATAAAAACTAAAATAGTTATCATAGAATGAATTTATTTTCTAATATAAAGGATACAATAGAAATATTATTTTTAGACTACCAATGTATTCTCTTATTATGTAACTTTCAACTTCAATGCATCTGGTGAGAGTGTGATCAAGAAAACCACAAAACTGGAACTTAATTAATTGATATATCTTATATCTCTTAATTCTCTATAAATAGTTTTATATTGAATAACTTTATATTTTTTTGTTATTTTTATAATTTTTTTAGAAAATTCTCTTTTATTATACTTAATTTTTCCCTTTATATTTATCATTTTTTCGTTGATCTTTTATGATCATATCCAGGACCATTTTTAGACATGCCACATATACATTGTGAAAAAACATTTTCTAAAAAATAATTATACCTCGATACAAAATTTAGTTGAAGGATATGTCATAGAATTTATAATACTAAAGAATCATCTATCAAATATCTATATTAATTTATAAGTTTGGATAACTTATCAAGGATGTTAATTCCCTACTAAATTTTTTTATTCTCATTAATTTCACATTGGCAGGCATATTAAGATCATCAAACATCTTCATCAACGCATGAAACTATAATTTTTAATTCAAATCTTATTCAAATTTCACATGAAAATTTTGAAACTCATCCACTTCATTTTAAAGTAGATAAAATTATATTTCATGTTAATCAACATTACATGAATACTCCTTAAAATAATCTCTAATTTTCTCATTCATTATTATTTATAGTTAAACCTCTTCAAGATACCTCTATAATTTAAAAATGATATATATAAATCCATCTAGATTAAAATTTTCATCAAAATAAATAATAGAATTCTCTACTACTTCCATCATAACATATTCTGTAGAAGAGTTAAACTCAGTTTCAGTAACTTCCAATAGGTCACACTCTTCATCTTTTTTTATCGACATCCAATGTCCATCATCTGAAAACTATTTACACTTCTCTACCTAAGTTAATTATACTTCTCAAAAAAAATTCATCATCTGTTTTGGGGAAGATTCATAATCACTATTTCATCCATCATATAGATTTGAACAAGTAGTAGTGATATATCCAACCTACTAATAATAGAAACATTCCATGTGTAATATACCGTCAAATAATCCTTTAACACTTTTAAATTTTCAATCCACCATGGATAATAACACATCACTTACATTATTATCTTTGTCATCATCCTAAACTAATTTATTATCATCATCATTGCATTTTTAGGTTTAGATGAATACGATAAACATCTCATCAGTTTCAGCTATATTTCATATGGGATGAACATAATTTTAAATTCAACAAGGGATATATTTTTGAGGTTTATTCAATCATGTGATGAGACCTTTAGGTAGTAAATTGGTCTTAACATTCTATTTATTTTATTTATAATATTATCATCATTGATCTCGTGACCAGGTATATGTATTTCAATAACAACTTTGGAAAGATTGTGAAAGAAACCATTGATATGTACAGTGGAACTCATCTTCAAACCATCAATAATGAATTGAGAAACCCTTAGTATTTCTTCATTTACATTTCTATCACCTTCCGAAAAGTGAGAAATGTTATTGCAATGTCCTTTTGTTATGAGATAATCCTTCAAATTCATATAAATCTAATTAGATAATTCTCTCAATAAAGAATTATGAGACTTTTAATCATTATTCAAAAAATTCCTTCCATCTTCTATTAATTTTCCTCCAGTGGAATCATAGACATGATTTCAATAAACTACTACAGAATTAATCACTAATATAAAATGATCGTTATATAGGACTAACATTTATCAACACATGGGAAATTGTTAATAAAGGCACCCTTTTTTAGTGTCTTTTTATCACTGATAATGGTCTGAATCACACGTGTGATTCCCTCATCGAAATAACACATGTTTATCTAATAATTTATAAAGGATTACACCATATCACGTGCTCATATACCCTCAATGGGGATAGGCTCTCACACACATTCCACTCACAGTCAAATGGGTCTATTCCTGAGCCTGCACGAGTCATGGTCCACATTCCGTTAAAACCAGGTCTCTACATGGACCGAACCATGATCACTACCCCATTTCAATACTAATAAGAAAAATAAAATTACTAAAAATTAAAAAAATTGAAATAATTAAACAAATAATAATTAAAAATGAATAAATATTCAAAATATTAAAAAAATTATTTTTTAAATAATTATAAATATATTAAATTATATATATATATATATATTCAAATTACAAGTATTAATAAATATTATATATTAAATATAGATGAAAATTTAATAAATTAATATAATTAAACAAATAAAATTAAAAATTTAGTAAATACAAAAAAATTAAATAAATATTCATTTATTAATAAAAATTCTAAAAAATAGTATACTTAAATAGAAATAAAAAATATTAATAGATATTTTATATTAAATATATATTTATAAAATGATTAAATAATATTAATTAAATGAAAAATTAAAAAAGACAGAAATTAATTTATATATAGTCATTAATTATAAATAATAATAAATAACATATAATAATTATAAATATAGAAAATGATTAAAATGTAATAATTAAATTTAAATTAATTACTAATTTGTTTTTAAATGGATTTATGGATAATTATTCATTAATATTTCTAATAATTTAAATATTTAAATATATAAATTTATATTTGTGTATATATATATCAATATATATAATATTTTCTATGAAATGATATATATAATACAAAATATTTATTCTTAGATTAAATAATTTATCTATTTAGTGAAGAAATATTTATGATTAAAAATAAATATTAATTAAAAATATAGACTAATTGTATCGAGTAATGCACGTTAATTGATTGTTGTTTTATTATTCAACATAGCATATATAAAACACGTGTTACATTGATTTCACACATACATATATGTAATTAATGGATTTTTATATGCAACTCACACACACACAGTTATATAATTAATGAAATGTCATATAGAAACACATATATATAATACTTATGAAATTTATTCAATTACTAATATTCATTTTATAATTTGATTTAGTAACTTGATATATTTAAAATATTTTTTATAATTAGTAAATTTTATTTATTTATTTTTAATAATATTAAGATCATTGTGGATAACTTTGATTTTTTATTTTTTAAAAATTTACGCATTTTCAAATATTTATTATTATATGTTTATTTACTATATATTAATATTTTCATTACATATTTATCTTCATTTAAATATATATCAATATTTTTTTAATAATTTATAGTTAATTCATAAAAAAATATCAATTTTTTAAATATTTTTGAAGTGTACTCAAATTTAATTATTCAATTTCACTAAAATTTACCATGCTTGCATTTAATATTATATATTCAGTAAAATGTTAAAAAGATATTTTTAAATGAATATTTACCAATAAATACTTTTATAAAAGTATATCCGCTATATTTATAAATTATATACTTTTAATTATAAATAAATAACTATTATTTTTTTGAAAATGTATTAATATAATTGTAAATAATAAGTATATATATATTTAATTATTTAAATAATTATATTAAATATATTGAAATAAATACTATATTTACAATATTTTTATTTATTTTTAATTTTATTACATATATATATAATTATATAATGATAAATTTATTTTTATAATTATAAAATTATAATAAATATATTTAAATATGGAATATATTTACTATATTTATATTTATATTTAGCACATGACCCTCTGTTCTTTTGGGAGATGGAATTTCATTTATGAACCCAGCTAGGGGATCGACTCTTGAGAGACTGCAATTTGCCAATATTAAATTGAGGGGAAATACATAAAATATGGGTTTGGAGGAGGGTAGTTTGTGGCCCTCGGTGATGGTAACAAGGGAGAAAATTTTGTGGTCCCTATATGTGTGGATGGTGATGTAGTTTTCTATATGGTTAGTGTAAGTCGGTTTCAATCAATAGTGGCACAATGACGTCTGCATACTTCTGAGGGGACAAGGTTGGGTCAGCAATTATGTTTTCCGTCTAGTCGGCATATGCTAGTCTTTATTGATGACAATGTGGTGGTGGATGCATACTTTTGGGGTGATGAGGCCAGACCAACGATGACCCTCATCGGGTGTAGAACAAGGCTATGGGTATTCTTGGTGTGGTAGGTGACAAAGTAGTTGGTGGAGGCCCATCTCGGGCGATGGTTGAGCGGTGGGTTGTGACGCTCATTGGAAGTAGTGTTTGCAGACATCTGGGGAGGTCAAGTGGGGTCAAACATAAGGTTGTGAGTCATTGTAACTACTCCACTATACTTGGAGTCCATTATTCAGGCTAGGTAGGCTTGGTGGAATTTTGGGGTCCATGTCCATTGGGCCAATATGCCAGGTATTTAAAATAAATAATGCTTAATGGGTGGGAAATCCCCTATAGGGATTATGGCCTCCCTTTCTATCAAGTGTGTGTGGTGTGTGGGAGGGTGTTTGAATGTAATTATGCCCATAAGAACCATATATATATATTCAAATATATATATATATATATACATTTATATATATTTAATAAATATATTCAATTATATTAATACATATAATTATAAAAATATATTTATAATTATAAATAATCAATTATAAATAAATATAAAAATATATTTATTTATTAATATATACAAAAATATATTTACTATTAAATATATTTATAAATATATATGTACTATATTTTTAAATTATATATTTATTATTTTAAATAAATAAATATATTCTTAACAATAATTATGTAATTATATATAAATAATTGTATATATAAATAACTATAAAATTATACTAAATATATTTAAACAATTAATATATATATGTGTTTTTTATTAAACATTTATATAATTAAATATATATATATATAATGTAATAAATACTTTTATAATTAGAATAAAATATTTATAAAATATATTTATAAATCTATTTATTTATAATTATAATTATAAACCCATTATCAGTACTAATTATATAATATATATATATCCTACATTTATATTTATATATATACTCATATTTATTTTTATTTTTTAAATACATTTATATAACGATATAAATATTTTTATATTTACAAAGAAAAAATTATAAATATATTTAAAAATATATTTATTTATAAATTATATTTACTGTATTTATAAAATGATATATTTTTTCTTATAAATGATTAAATATAAATTTTTAAAAATTATTTATATAATAAACAAAAATTATTTTTATACCTAAATAGTTATATAATTATTATACAATTATTTAAATAATGAATATATTTATATATATTTGTACAGAAAAGGTTCGAGACCAAGCAAGTCTGGCCCACCAAACACTATAAAAAAAGTCAAAGCATAAGAAAAAAAAAGTTAAGATTGTTCACACCCCAAAAATCTATATCCCATAGGGGTCAACACCATCACCATACCAGTAATCATAAGGTTCACTAGCATCCATCGATTACCATTCATATTGTGAGTCATTTTGTTTCTAAAGGATCATAGAATACATCCCCCAATGCCTTTGTTTCTCAAAGAACTTGTTTTATTTACTGTTATTGGGAGTAGTATAATTTTTGTCCTTTTGAAGAGGACCTGGTGGACTCAATCCTTGAAACAATAGATTAATCCTTTTGAGGCCTTTTTATTAGGTGAGTAGTGTCAACAATCTTTGGTTTCTAATGTTCAACTACATATTTGAAAAATTCTTTACTGCAACTCAGAGATTGAGGAGGGTTTTTCCCATATCCTTATCATCATTAGTAAAATTGGCCCATTTATCATATAACTTTGAAGCGCTTTACTATTTTCAAATATTGTCATGAATGTTAATGGTTCATTAATCAGTGTCATGATCCTCAAAAGAATCCAAAACATTTGTCTGAATAATCCCCATCCCATGAATTGTGGTTGCATATTATTTTCCTCAAAAACCAGAGACAATGGAGCTTCACCATGGGCCTACCAATCAGAGGTTGCCTCATGTACAACAGATGCACTGACTAAATTCAAAAGCATCTGAATCTCTTTATGCCCAACATCATCCACATTAAGTAATCGATAGTCCTTCCTACTAGTATAATGCTGAACAAACAATGTTTTCCCATGGAGATCATCAACATGTTGATTAGGGGAATCTATTTCAAACTCAAGAACACCTGAATGACCTTCCATGAAATTATTAACTCCATGAACAGTTACATCAATGATAGTAATTTGATTCACACTATTCCCTAACAAACTAGCCAATTGAAGATCATGCTTCAGCATATCAAATACTACAGTGACTCTCGGATCTGATGGAAAACATTCAGGTTTTTGAAAAATGGGTCCACCCAAGCCCGCCCAATAGCGTTTCTAGACCTATCTATAAAAAACATCTTCACTAGACTAGAGGCCATGCTAAGACTCTTTTCTAGATTAGTGGGATTCTTGATCATGACTCCACCATGACAATTAGAGGCCATTTAACCCAATCAATAGTAGGCCGACTAGTAATCAACTAAATGTTGAATAAAAAATATATTGCTTCCACATAAAATTCTGTCTATCCCTAATCTAAACCAATTCAACTAGTGGCTTAGAGATATCCACCGAAACACAAAAGCACAGATTTATCGGATGACACACGGAAGAAGTGTGATTCTAAAAACAATGAAATTGAACCACCAAATTTTCTAACATATCTATTATTGAGGGATTTTAAAATTTATAATTATATATATATATATATATTATTAATGTGTATTTATTAAAAATGTATAAATCTATAAATGTATAAATATATATATATAATGAAATAAATACATTTATAATTAAATAAAAATGCTAACAAATTTATTTAAAAATATATTTATTTATAACTATAATTATAAATCATTTATCATCCCAAAAGATATAGTGCGGATAAAAATATATATTATCAACAAATATTTATTATTGATAAAGACAAATCATTATAATTGATTATTCTTTAATAACTGATAAATTGTTTAGTTATCAGTGATTTTCAGATGCTCTAATAAAACTCTTATGATTATCTTTAATAGATCTCAAACTGAATAGATTTCAATCACACCACTCATGTTCTCGTAGAATTCCACTAATATCCTAGCTCCCTCTTAACCATATCTCTGACGAATAATGCCTGGAATCTAGGGTATGTTATTTTTTTCACCTCCCTTATTGCTTTCCTATATAGGTTCTGTTGTGTGTGTTATTTCTCCATTTTATTTTCTTGTTAATTTCATGGCTTATGCGATGTAACATTTCTAGAGTTTTTGAATGAAACTACTTCATGATTGATTATTGTGCTTGATGTGTCATTGGATTAGAATGTAATGTCATCAGATCCAAAGTGTATGTTGAGAAATTTGTTGTTTTTTTGTGTGTTAATTTGTTGATTTCTTCCAGAACTTCTTGTTTGCCTCCCAAGAATAATTTTTTTATATTCCTGGACTAATTTTTTTTATTTGTGATCAACCAAAGTCTCATGGGATTTTGATATTATTTATTGGGAACCAAAGACTATTTTCCATGACTTATTCCCCTTGGATTTCATATAAATCTAGTTCAATTGTATATTTTATAAATTTATCCCATTGTGTATCTGCTTCAAGGATGATATTTGTATCTTTTTTTCTACCCATATTTAATTCTAAATCTCTCATTGTATAGATAATCCTTGTAGAATTTTATACCTTCAATATTTGTTTTATCTGTTAACTCATATTAAATATATTGATTTGTGATCCAATGAGTTTTTTCTTCATCATAGATATTTATCTATACTTCATCTCCATCATCTTGTATAAGGCCCCAGCCTTAAACATTACTTAAACTTGAGTTACTACAAGAATACACGTTGATGATCTTTTCAGGTTTAGAGTTTTAGAGAATTAGATCATAAAACATGCATTACATTCTACATTTAAAGAATGTGGTTACATAAAAGATATTACTCATTTTCCCATAAACGGAATCATATTTAAAATAAAACATGGATTCTTTCTTGACACTTCCTTGACACTATCATCACATCATTTACCTTTCCCTGGACCTATGAAAAACATTTCAAAAACATGGGATGAGCATAAAAAGCTCAGTAAGGGATATAAAAGTACGGAATGAAAACATTAGTCCATGTATGAAATCATACATTACTCATAAAACACAATCACTATAACATACCTCATAAAATCATGAATAAATCCTAGAAATTATAAGACATAATGGTAACTTGAGGCATTCATAACATTCTTACGTAGGGAGTAACCCTCAGGGTTACATTTGGAATACCCATCACAGTATATTCCCTAAATCTCTTCGGAGAAACCATAACATTTAACTCATTCACATTACCCAATTCATTGGAGAGCTATATCGGGCTCACCCGCGCTTAGTTTATCACGGAACTGCCCGTCTTCATAAAAATTCCCAATAACCATTACATAATCGTATCACATAAAACATGCATAAAGGTAACATAAAATTTCCACATTTCAATCATAAGATATCAATACAACACATTGATATAATAAAAACATTATGAAAACCATTTTCAATACCAAAATAAAAGAAAAGTAATACATGGTATTTATTTTTCATTTTTAAATAAAAGTTAGGTTATGGCTTGTAGAGGAAGCCGAAACTCAAATAATGGTCACGACGGCAGAGATGTTGTTTTCACCGCATACGTATGATAAAAAAACATTCCTTTTTCCGTTTCGTAAAACACATTGTATAAAAAAATATTCATTTTGAATAAGCGTAAAAGTGAAAGGGGTTTATACACCGTATAAAAGAAAGTTGTGTATAAAACAAAATATGCCTCAATGAATGGAGATTGAGACGAAGTCCCTTACAAAGATCATATTTTTAATAAAGTATATATATTTTGTGCATTCAATATATTTACACATAAAGAAAGTATAAATACAAGATAGTACATAATAATATCATGACATAATTTGAAAGTAGGAGATTAACCCAAAGAATGAAAATTGTGTTAAGAAGTTCCCTTACCTCGGGCCCGACATTACTCGATCGTTCTTTAACCTCCTGAATAATAAACTTGAGTCAATTTCTAATTGCTTGAGAACTTTTTTCAAGTTCATTATTCCTTTTATATCACCAATTACCATGTCATGAACACTATGTAATTATTTATGTCAATAATGGTCGTTTTGTTGATCATTGGTACTTGAGTCAAAAATAAACTTTTTATAATTACAAGCTATTCATGTGATAAAATATCCACTATATAAAGAATTATATTCATGATTTAGATATCATATATATCATGTATATCTAGTATATGTATTCATTTATAATATTACATAACATTTAGAGGTAAGAAATGAAATGCACCATTCATGGAGACGGTATGTCGTACGTACGCATTAATGCTACTTTGATTTCTATTTCATATTTAATGGAATGCAATCATAATTACATAAAGATATATTATAATTCCAGTATAATATCATATATAATATCAATAACTCTATCCTTTATACATCCTAGAAATGGCATTAACGAATCAAATCACTTTGAGGGGGCAGTAGTCCGCACTTCCTAAAATGAAGATATCACTTATACCCATAATGGAAGCCATAAAGGTATGACATAAATGAAAAATACAGAATCTTAAGGAAAACATATAAATATTATATATCATATATAAATATAGTGACATCTTAATGGCCACCTTTGAAGGTGTTAGAAGAATATTGAACAATCATCATTTTGTGAGACAGAAATTTGCCATCCACGGAAACAGTATGCTCATTAACCATTAGATGTAGGTGTGTGTATGTGTACCTTGAATAAATATTATAAAAACATCCTAATATATGGAAGATACAGTTTTTGTTACAAACTAAATGAATAAAAAGTGTTTAGGGGGTTGGATAAGCAAAATTAAACAAAAGAGCATTAGAGAAGACTTTACCTTTGAATCGGGTAACACCCTTTGGTTTGAACCAAAGGGTTTCTTGAAGACATTCCTGCCTAAAGTAAGGATTCTAGGATGAGAATAGGTATTTGGAGAGAAAAAATGAGCAGATTTTTGCCGAGCCAAAGGCTTGAGAGGTGTGGGTATGGAGGTAGAGGTGGGGGCCTTTTATAAGAGGAGATGAGGGGCACTCTTGGAAAGGTATAAAATGTTACTTTATTTTCAAATGAGGTTCGGATTTTAAAGGTCCCACATTGATGTATTTAAAGGATAAAGTGATAAGGGTTTGAAATATAATCAACTAAAAGGTCTTTTACCAGTTTATGTCTTAGAGTTTACATTATCTTTTCATTTTATTTAATTCGTTCATTAATGAGGTAATCGCTGAATCATCATGATGTCATAAATAATTTAATTTATTTAATGTCTAAAAATTATAAAAAAGCTTCTATGATGTAGGAAATATATTTATAATTCCAATTAATATTTATAGTCCAATATATCATTTATGTAGAAAAAATTATAAATGTTTTACTTAGGTGATACATTCTTTGTTATATTTAACATTCTTTAAAAATAAAAAGATAAAAAGTCATTATCACACAAATGTGATTCCATGGGTTCCCTAAGATTGGCACAAGGAATACCATGGTAGGCCATGACACAAAAAGTAGCATTAGGACACATGTTGTGGTCATTTGTTATTATTATGATATTATTTTATTATCCTTAACTACCCGATTACGAATTAATCAAGATAATTAATGATAATTACCATTGTTACTATTCATAATGTCCAAAAAACAAGAGTCTTGATTACATAATTTGGGCCTTTTGATTCCAAATATCTAATCCATTTTACCAAATTCCAAACACAGAAATTGAAATAATTAATTTAAAAATAATTCTTGTTTTCAAAACAAATAGCGGGATTTTTAGAAATAATATCAATGAAAAGTTTGGAACCTGTTTATGCCCAATTCCAATGTGAAATTAATCCCAATGACCACCATTGGATTACATGGTAAAAATATATTCTATTTGCACATTAAAATATATTAAAAAGATAATCTATCCATATAATTAAATTAGATGAAAATGCAGTTTTGAGATAAAATGCAGTATTTTTCACTATTCATTAAAAAACGAACATTGTCTGAAAATTACCAAAACAAATTCTCCAATGTAAATTTCAATGTCCCAATAATAAATAATGAGTTTATTTTGACAAATATAACTTATAAAATTGTCAAAAGTTTGATTTAAAAGCGGTTTTCCATCAAAAGGTAGTAAAACAATCTTTTAAAAATATTAGTGTATTCCATGCTTAAGATTGGATTTATTATCATTTTAAGCCTATAAAACACTATATAATTCATGAATAGACATAGATAATAATATCTATTATTCATTACTTATTTTGGACGTTACATCCTTCCCCCCATCATAAAATTGCATCCCCGCAATTTATTTACTTATCGAATAAGTGGGGGTATTTATCCCTCATTGAATTTTCAGATTCCCATGTTGCCTCTTCACTCATGCGGTTTTCCAAAAAACCTTTACATGATGAATCACCTTATTACGCAAAACATTCTCCTTGTAGGCAAGAATCTAGACTTGTTGTTCCTCATTAGGTAGATTCTCTTCCAGCTGAACTACCTCTGGACTTAAAACATGATATGGATCTGGCATGTACTTCCTTAACATTGAAACATGAAAAACATTGTGTACCTGAGATAAACTTGGAGGTAAATCCACTCGGTATGCAACTGATCCAACTCTCTCCAGAATTTCATATGGTCCAATGAACCTTGGACTCAGCTTTTCTTTCTTACATAATTGCATCACACTTTTCCATGGTGAAACTTTGAAAAAACATGATCACCTACCTCAAAAGAGAGATCCTTCCTCCTTTTGTCCACATAACAATTCTTCCTGCTCTAAGCTATTCTCAGGTGTTTTTGTATCAGCTGAATCTTTTCTACCAACTCTTCTACCAATTTCAGTCACATCAACTTTCTTTCACCCACTTCGTCCCAGAAAGCTGGATTTCGACACCGCTTCCCATATAATGCCTCAAATGGTTCCATCTGTATACTGGAATGAAAACTGTTATTATAAGAAAACTCAACCAACAAAATACGTTGGTTCCAACATCCTTGATATTCCATCGAACAAACAAGTAGAATATCTTCGGACGTCTGAATTGTTCGTTCTGACTTCCCATCTGATTGAGGATGAAAAGATGTACAAAAATTTAATTCAGTACCCAACAACATCTGAAGGCCTTTCCAAAAGATAGAAGTAAACATGGGATCACGATCAGATATAATGGAGAGAGGAACTCCACGTAACTTGACTATATCTTTATGATTCAAATGGGAATGTTGATCTAGAGAAAAAGTATCTCGTATTGCAAGAAAATGAGCAGATTTAGTCAAGCGATCAACAATAACCCTGATTGAATTATTACCTCGAGGTGACTTCGGCAATCCCACAATGAAGTCCATGGATATATTCTCTCATTTCCACTCTAGTACTGGTAAAGGATGAATCATCTCTTTCTGTAACTGCTACTCTGATTTTACCAGTTGACAAGTCAAACACTTCACAGTAAAATCAGAAATATCCATTTTCATTCTGTCCCACCAGTAATACTCCTGAATATCTATATACATATTAGTACTGACTGGATGTACTGAAAACGGAGAACTATGAGCTTCACATAACAACTCTATCTTCAACTGTGAATCACAAGGCACACACAATCTCTTCCCAAATCTCAAAACACAATCATTATCAATGTTGAATTCAGGAAACTTACCCTTCTGAACCAGCTCTACCGTTTTCTACAACTCGCTGTCTTGCTTCTGTGCTTACTTAATTATGTCTGATAGATAAGATTTCACTGATACCTGAAACAAAACAGAATGAAATCCTACACCAACAACTTCTATGCCAAATTTCATCAAATCCTTAACCAAAGAATCACGTTCCTAATGAAAAATTGTTAATAAAGCATTACTATTTTGACTCAATGCATCAACCACTTTATTTTCTTTTCCCGGATAAGAATGAATTTTATAATCATAATCCTTGATTAATTTTAGCCATCTCCTCTATCTCATGTTTAATTCTTTCTGAGTGAATATATACTTTAAACTTTTGTGATTGGTATATATTTCACAATTTACTCCATATGAATGATACCTCCAAATTTTTAAAGCGAAAACAGCAGCAGCTAATTACAAATCATGTGTAAGGTAATTTACCTCATCAGTTTTCAACTGTCGTGAAGCATAATCAATTACCTGATCATTCTGAATTATGACGCAACCAAGTCCTTTTAATGAAGTATCACTGTAGATAACAAACTCATAATTCTTGGAAGGTAGTTCCAAAACTGGAGCATTCACCAATCTTCTTTTCAGTTCCTGAAATAATCATCACATTCTTTTGTAGGATAAACATAATACCCTTCCGAGTTAGCTTACTCATTGGACTAGAAAACCGTGAAAAATTTCTACCAAACCTTCGGTAATAGCCTGACAAACCATGGAAGCTACGAATCTCAGTTACATTTTTGGGTCTTTGCCATTTTTCAACAACCTTTGTTTTTGCCGGATCAGCAGTTATGTCATCTTCAGAAACAATGTGACCAAAGAAATAAATTTGTTTCAACCAAAACTCACACTTTCTGAATTTACCATTCAACTTCTTTTCTTTTAAGGTTTACAAAATAACCATGAAATGTCTTTCATGATCCTCTTTAATTTTATAAAACACCAAAATATCATCAATTAAAACAACCACAAACTTATCCTAGAACTCATGGAAAATTCTATTCATAAGGTCCATGAATACAACAGGTGAATTGGTTAGCCCAAAAGGCATTACTACAAATTCATAATTGACATATCTTTTTCGAAACGCGGTCTTCATAATATATTCTTCCTTTAACTTCAAATGATGGTACCCCTATCTTAGGTCAATCTTTGAAAAAAAGTGAGCTCCTTGGAGTTGATCAAACAAATCATCGATATGAGGCAAAGGGTTTTTGTTCATAACAGTGATGTTATTCAAGGATTTATAATCAATGAAAATTCTCATTGAACCATATTTCTTTTTAACAAATAAAATAGGATCACCCCATGGTGATGTGCTAGGTCGAATGAAACCTTTCTCTAATAAATCATGAAATTGCTCCTTCAACTCTAAATGTTCAGTTTGAGACATTCGATAAGGGGGTTTTGAAATTGGCTTAGCATTAAGAACTAATTCAACAGTAAACTCAACTTCTTGATCCTGTATTATTCCAGGAAACTCATCATGAAAAACATCAGGATACTCATTTACCACTAACACATCATTAATCTGAACAGTTCCCTTGTTTTCAATGATATGTGCAAGGTAACATTCATTTCCATCTTTTACAAGTTTCTCGGCCTTTTGATATGTTATCAACAGTAAGGGTTCATTCTTTTACACAAACTGAAAGTCATTATGAAAATAAACTTCTTTAGCT
Organism: Viscum album; assembly: GCA_963277665.1. Taxonomy (NCBI): domain Eukaryota; kingdom Viridiplantae; phylum Streptophyta; class Magnoliopsida; order Santalales; family Viscaceae; genus Viscum; species Viscum album. Next base: position 1,288,758,111 of record OY728138.1, on the reverse strand, counting down.
CTACAGTAAATCTTAGCATGGTAAATAGAGAGCCAATCCATACCCAAGGTAACATCAAACTGTACTAGAGGTAAAACAATAAGATTTTAAAGTAGGTTCTTTCCACGGATGAGGATAAAACGAATATTATAAATTCTTTTTGCCTCAACATTTCCCCCACGTGTTTTTACCACTAGTTCAGGAGTCATTTCTTGTGATGGTATTACCATTTTATTAGAAATGTTTTCAGAGATGAACGAATGTGTAGACCCCGAATCAAACAAAACACTGGCATAGTCTAAAAAAACAAAAAAAGTACCTAATACAAATTCATTTGATGGCCCAGAATCAGCTGAAATAGTTTCAAAGTATTTCACCACCCATTTCTTCTTGTATTCTAACTGCTTCCTATCACTCGAGCTCTTTGTCGGACACTCATTTGCATAGTGACCCATCTCATTGCACTTAAAACATTTCACTAACTATAAATCAAATTTGGTCTTACCATCACCCGGATCTTTTTTAGTGATATCATGAGCCTTATATCCCATCATACCGCATCGGTAGCACTTTCCAGAATTCAGAAGACATTCCCCACAATGCCTTTTACCACATTTATCAGAAACTAAAAACATAGTTTTCTTACCGTCAGACCTTTTTGAATAATTCTTTCCTTTCTCCTGCCACCTCGGTCTCTTCTTCTGCTGGTTTTTATAGAACACTTGATCATCAGAAAACTCCATTTCCACCTTCGCAGCACATCGAACAAGATTTTCATAACTCTTAAACTCGCGAGAATCTAAAGACCTTTCATATTTTGGATTTAATCCTGAGTGAAAACGATTGATTTTACTATCAAGGTCTCAGATAAAATTTGAAGCGTACCATGCCAATCGAGTGAACCTTTTTTCATAAGCAGCCACTAAGTCTTCCTCTTGCCTCAATTCTAGGAATTTTTTTTCCATTCTAAGTAGAAACTCCTTAGGAAAATACTTCTCAAGAAACATACCTTTGAATTCATCCCAGTCGAGAGCATCAATCTCATCAGTGTCCCTGATATTTTTAACCATCAACCACCACAGATCTGCTTCACCCTCCAAACTATAAATAGAAAGACTATCCTTTTGATTGTTTGAACACCCCATGACATTGAAAATCTTATCTAGTGCTTTAATCTACCCTTTAGCTAGCACAGGGTCAGATGATCCTCTGAATGATGGGGGATATTGCCTCATTAAATGTTCCACCACTGACATGTTACTCTGCGGATGATCTGGCTGATCTCATGCATGGATACCACCACTATTTATCTCTTGGGTCAATAACGCCATTATTGCAACAAACTGTTCAGTTCCAATTCCGACCATCTCATGATGCTGATTTGGAAGGTCATTTCCTTATGTATGCCTTCCTAGCACTGCTTCCCTGTTTCCTCTATGGAAAAACATTATTAACAAACATGTCTTAGATGAAGCAACGTGGTAATCTTCAAATTCCAAATCATTTAAATTTGACCTTAAATTTTTTTGGATAATCATTTAATAGAATTCTAACTCCTAAAGTTATCTAAACCTCCCTCTAATGCCAACTATAATTCCCCAGCCTTAAACATTACTTAATCTTGAGTTACTTCAAGAATACACGTTGAGGATTTTTTCAGGATTAGTGTTTTAGATAATTAGATCATAAAACATGCATTACAATCCACATTTAAACAAAGTGGTTACATAAAAGATAATACTAATTTTTCCCATCAACGAAAACATATTTAAAATAAAACATGGATTCTTTCTTGACACTTCCTTGACACTATCATTATATCATGTACCATTCCCTTGACCTGTGAAAAACATTTCAAAAACTTGGGATGAGCATAAAAATCTCAGTAAGGGATATAAAAGAACGAAATGAAAACATTAGTCCACGTATGAAATCATACATTACTCATAAAACATAATCACTTTAACATACCTCATCAAATCATGAATAAATCATAGAAATCATAATACATAAAGGTAACTTGAGGCATTCATAACATTCTTACGTAGGGAGTAACCCTCATGGTTACGTTTGGAATACCCATCACAGTATATTCCCTAAATCTCTTTGGAGAAACCCTAAAGTTTAACTCCTTCACGTTACCCAATTCATTAGAGAGCTATATCGGGCTCACCTGCCCTTATTTTATTACTGAACCACCCGTCTTGATAAAAATTCCCAAGAACTATAACATAATCGTATCACGTAAAACATGCATAAAGGAAACATAAAATTTCAACATTTCAACCACTAGATATAAATACAAAACATTGATATAATAAAAACATTATGAAAACCATTTTCAATACCAAAAGAAAAGAAAAGTAATACATGGTATTTATTTTTCATTTTTTTTAAAAAGATAGGTTATGGATTGTAGAGGAAGCCAGAACTCAAATAATGGTCACGACGGCAGAGAAGTCGTTGTCTCTGCATACGTATGAAAAAAAATATTCCTTTTGATGTTTAGTAAAACACTTCGTATAAAAAAAATATTCCTTTTGAATAAGTGTAAAAGTCAAAGGAGATTATACACCGTATAAAAGAAAGTTGTGTATAAAACAAAATATGCCTCAATGAATGGAGATTGAGACGAAGACCCTTACAAAGATAATTTATTAAATAAAGTAGATATATTAAGTTTATTCACTATATTTACACATAACAAATGTATAAATACATGATAGGACATAATAATATCATGACATAATTTTAAAGTAGGATATTAACACAAAGAACAGAATTTGGGTTATGAAGATACCTTACCTCGGGTCCGACTTGACTCGATCGTTCTTTAACCTCCTGAATAATAAAAAGGAGTTAATTTCTACATTCATTAGAACCTTTTTCAAGGTCATTATTCCTTTTATATCACATATTACCATTTTCATGAACACTATGTAATTATTTAAGTCAATAATGGTCGTTTTGTTGATTATTGGTACTTGAGTCAAAAATAAACTCTTTATAATTAAAAGTTGTTCATGTGGTAAAACCTCCATTATATACAGAATTATATTCATCATTTACATATCATATATATCATATATATCTAGTATATTCATGCATTTATAATATTACATAACATTTAGAGGTAAGAAATGAAATGCACCGTTCATAGAGACGGTAAGCCGTACGTATGCATGAACACTACTTTCATTTCTATTTCATATTTAATGGAATTAAATCATAATTATATAAAGATATATTATAATTCCAGTAGAATATCATATATAATATCATTAACTCTGTCCTTTATACGTCCCACATATGGCATTAACGAATCAAATCACTTTGAGGGGCGGTAGTCCACACTTCCTAAATTAAAGATATAGCGTATACCCATAATGGAAGCCATGAAGGTATGACATAAATGAAAAATAAATAAGCTTAATGAAATAATAAAAATTTTATATATCATATATAAATATAGTGACATCTTAATGGCCACATTTGAATGTGTTAGAAGAATATTGAACAATCATAATTTCATGAGGCAGAAATTCTCCGTCCATGGAAACAGTATGCTCATTAGACATTAGATGTAGGTGTGTATAAGTGTAGCTCTAAAACATATTATAAAAACATCCTTGTATATAGAACATAATGGTGTTGTTACAAAATAAATGAATAAAAATAGTTTAGGGGGTCGGAGAAGCAAAATAAAATAAAAGAGCATTAGAGAAGACTTTACCTTTGAATCGGGAAACTCCCTTTAGTTTGAACCAAAACGGTTTCTTGAAGAGCTTAATACCTACGGTAAGGCTTCTAGGATGAGTATAGGGATGTGGATAGACAAAATGTACAGAGCTTGGCCGAGCCAAAGTATTTAGAGGTGTGGGTAAGGAGGTATAGGTGGGGGCCTTTTATAAGAGGAGAGGAGGGGCACTCTTGGAAAGGTATAACATGTTACTTTATTTTCAAATGAGTTTAATATTTTAAAGGTCCCAAATTAATATATTTCGAGGATAATGTGATAAGGGTTCTACATATAATCATAAAATAGGTCTTTGACAAGTGTAACGCTTAGATTTTACATTATCGTTTCATTTTATTTAAATCGTTCATTAATGAGGTAATTACTGCATCATCATGATGTCATAAATAATTTAATTTATTTAATGTCTAAAAACTATACAAAAAATACTATGATGTAGGAAATGTTTTTATCTTTCCAATGAATATTTATAGACAAATAGATCATTTATGTAGACAAAATTAAATATTTTTTACTCAGGTGATACATTCTTTGTTATATTTATCTTTCTTTAAAAATAAAAAGATAAAAAGTCATTTTCACACAAATGTGATTCCATGGGGTCCCCATGTTTGGCACATGGCATTCCATGGACGTCCATGAGACAAAAAGTAGCATTAGGAAACATGTTGTGGTAATTTTTTATTATTATGATATTATTTTATTATCCTTAACTACCCGATTACTAATTAATCAAGATAATTAAATATCATTATCGTCGTTAATATTCATAATGTCCAAAAAAAAGAGTCTGGCATACATAATTTGAACCTTATGATTCCAAATAAGTAATCCATTTTACCAAATTACAAATTCATATATTTCAATAATTAATTTAAAAATAATTCCCGTTGTCAAAACAAATAGCAGGTTTTTTAGAAATAATATCAATGAAAATTTTGGAACTTGTTTATGACAAATTCCAAAGTGAAATTAATCCCAATGACTACCATTGGATTACATGGTAAAAATATATTCTATTTATACTTTAAAACCAATTATAGATATAATCTATCCATATAATTAAATTAGATGAAAATGCAGTATTGATGGAAAATGCAATATTTTTCACTATTCATTAAAAAATGAACATTGTCAGAAAAATACCAAAAACAATTATCCATTGTAAATTTAAATGTCCCAATCATTAAGAATGAGTTTATTTTTACAAATAGAGTTATAAAATTATCAAAAGTTTTATTAAAAAATAGTTTGTCATTGAAAGGCAGTAAAAAAATCTTTATAAAATATTAGTGTATTTCATGCTTAATTTTGGATTTATTCTCATTTTATGCCTCTAAAACCCTATATAATTCATGAATAGACATAGATAAAAATATCTATTATTCATTACTTACTTAGGATGTTACATATTGGGTCATAAATTTCTCATTCATCATAGTAGTTTAATCATATTTTTAATTTTTATTTTTTCATTTAAGGATAATTTAAAAGTCTTGAGTTGTAATTAAGTCTCTTATAGTTATGGGGAAAATAGACAATGCATTCCATCTCTAATATAAAATATAACATCATTATTATATATTTTGTCATTGATATTAATATATAATCCTTTTTAAACATCATATTCATATGATTATTTAATATTTAAAATCATATTCATAAGATCCTTACTTTCTTATTTATTAAAAAAATTCCCTGAACATATTTTTGGTATGTAATCCACATATTCTTTCAATCATTCTTGGGAAAATAATTTATATTTTTTGTATGTGGTATTTATTTTTTCAGATGAAGTCTATCATACATTATTTATCTAAATATATCATGAACTAAATTCCCTCAATGTTTCCGTGGATAATTTTAATTCCATTAGTATTCTTTATTATTTTTCAGTGCTCATTCTCACCAATCCCATGTTGTCTATTTATTTATTATATAGACTAAAATTAATTATTACTTTTATAAAATAGAGTAATTTGAATCTATATTGGTCCCATTGTGGAATATAAATCTTATTTCTCAATAATTAATGCGATAAATTTGAAAAATATATCATCCTTCACATTATTCTCCAACTAAATGAGTTTTTTAAACTGGTTTCTCTATTTATATATTCTCTATGTCTATATTTATTCATTATATTCATTTAGTGGTTTTAAATATATGAATGGCCTATGTCTTATTTTTGATTTAGTACAATTTTTGGTTTTAAGGTTGAATTGTTCTTTAATTTTTGATTTTGGTGACAGAAATATCACCTATGTATTCATTAATGAATTTTAATTTGTAGTTATCAATAATTTTTGTCTTTGGATATTCACATCATTTTTATATTTCTTAATGCTCGTTTGAATTATATGAATCATTATATTGCTTTGGAATTTATTTTGGATATAAAATTAAATTTTAAAAAATGATAAAGAATAGGGGGATTTAGATTTTTATTCCTAGTAAATGATTTAAAAGTTCATTTGAAACTTTAAAAATATTGTTAGAAATTATATAATTTTTAAAATGTTTTTCAAATATAGAATTATCAAAAAATAATAATTTATAGTTGCATTTATTTTTCCATGTATATATATAAATTTTATTTTTTATATGTATAAATATATGAAAAAATGATATTTTTTTTGTATAAATGAAACAAAATTTATTTATTTAATGATTATTCTTATGAAATTAAATGTTTTAATGAAAAAGTTGAGGTTGGTTGTTTCTTGAGTTAAATTATTAATAGGAATTTTAATGTGAGTAAAAGTAATTATTATTGAATAATCTCTCATTTTTTATATTAGACTAATTTTTATTTTCATATATACATATGATTTTTTCAAATTTGATATTTTAATTTTTTTTTTAGAATTTATAAATTTAATATGTGGATTAATTCCTTATTTGAGAAGTTTTAATTGAAATTAAAAGGTTTTAATTTATTTAGAGATTTTAGGATATGTGAAATATAGATAATATTGATAACTATATCATTTTTTAAATAGAGGATAGTTAGTAGGGTATAATATATATATATATATATATTGTTATTATTCATGTAACACATGGTCTATAATAATCTACAAAAAAAGAAGAGTAACATGGATTTGAAATTCACTTTTGTTTTCTATAATTGTTTTATCCATTAGTTTTATGAAATTCCAAGCTCCATGACCCTATTTCAAAATCCATTTATTATATGGCCATTTATTTTCCAAGGAAATATATTTTTAAAAATTTTCATATAACCAAGTATCAATTAAACATCCAAAAATAAGATGAAATTTCGAAGGGTAGTATTCAATAATGTAATAAATAAATATTTTCTTACAACTTATTTATTAGTGATGATTAGATTATTATAATATTTTAAGTGATTGGTTGGTGTAAGAAATATATTTTATCAAAATATCAACTCAATATTTCAATGAAACACCACCTGGCCCACATCATAACAAGTAAATAATTGAATAGAAATTGACTCCTCTTACTTTTTTGTGTCCCACCTAGAATGATAACATAAATAATTCTAGAATTACAATTTTTTGCTATGGGAAGATATGTTATTTGGAAATTAAATCCTAAAGGACTTTTAATTTTCATGGAGTAATTAAAGGCTATATTTGAAAATTGAAACTATAATGGTTGTCTTGCAATGAGTGTTTGTAAGATAATCTAGCCTAGCATTTTCATAGAAAAACCAATCATGGAGCCCCATGTAAAGATCAAACTACTGCTGCTATTTTTTTTATATTTTTGTAGTAAATAAGAAATATTGTCTCATGTTTCACCTAATCCTATCCTAATAACATTTATATTTAAGGAGACAACTTTCAAACTAGTCAGTTTCATCTACTAATCAATTATTAATTCATTTTTCTCTTAGACACCCCTATCTATTGTAGACATGAACATATATTTCGTGAACTAATCTGAGTAGTATCCATCCTAATTAGGTACCACTGATCATATTGAATAATTTCAAAGGATAAAAACTACCACAGGTGGAGAAAATATTTTATAAGACAATTAGTTAAACATTACAATTAAAGAATAAAGAAATAGTTTGAATCAATCCAGTATTGGTCTATACTTAGAGAGTTATCTACAATATTCACCCTTTATTTGGAATATCTTATGTGAAATTATTTATCTACTACATAAAAAATTTAATTAACTTATTATTTGTATATTAATTTTATGTGGATGTATGATAATCATTTGAAAATGGAGTACATAGATGGAGTTTAGGATTTTACAATGTTTGAAATAGAGCATGCATTTAAACCTTCTCAAATACTTTTTTAGAGTTTAAACTGTTATTTTAATGAATAATTTTTCTAAAAGAGTTTGAGAAAATATTATTTGTTATTAAATATAATATAGAAACAAATTTTAGAATACACAAGGGTGACAAATAGAATGTCCACACCGATTGGGAAGATATTATGGTTTATGGACCATTTTATCTGAATACCAGTGTAAATGATGATGGAGATCCTAGGGAAGAAATGAAAATGGAATTTGATGATGTCCTATGTGATTGTAACACATTGTTTTAGAATTTAAATAGATGTGATATGAGTCCGCTGTATACTCATTATACTAAATATAGATCATTTTTAGCTATATTAGAGTTACGTAATTTGAAATATAATAGAGGATGGATTTACACCAACTTTAAAAAACTAATTCTACTCCTGAATTATATACTACAATAATAAAATGAGGTTTCATGTTTAACAAGTGGCACTAAAAAAATTCTATGTTAAATGGTAATTATTTCTAAAAAATATATATTTTTGTAAAAATAATTTCATATTTTTTCTCAACTACCAATAATCACTCATAAAATTACCAATGTTTTGTAAAAATTAATAAAATAAAGTTTAATCTGGTACATTGAATGTTGTTTCGTAACATCATATAATTCCATTCTGTATAAGGCTATATGGATGTCATGAAACAATGAGACATTTATCATTCCATGTAGATACAAGAATTAAATTTTACAAACTATGTTATCCAATAGATTCTCATTAATGTCTAAAAATTTATTATTAATACCATTAATATGGAAATTATCTGAGAAACATAAATATCGAATTCAATATAGATAGAATAAATCCTTTTTGAGAACACAGTAGTACTCATATAACGTGTATATCATGTTAGTAAATTATAACATACCACCATGGTTATTCATGAAGCACAATTACATTAACTTTTCTCTACTAATATCTTGACCAAAACAATATTAATGATTATTTGGATCCATTGATCAAAGATATGAAATTGATATGGGATACATGTGTTATAATATATGATTCTCCTAGAAGTGAATAATTCTCATTTAGGTCCATATTATATGTGATGATTAAGGATATTTCTAGTTATAGAAATTTTAGAGGATACAACATTAATGAAATGTTGGGGTTTCCAATTTGTGAAGAATGACCACACTCAGAATCGTGGAAACATTAATCAATGACTGTGATTTTAAGAAATCGTAAATTTTTATCATGATGACATAAATACGAATAATGGACAAGAGGATTCAATGGAAAATACCTAAGAAAGGATAATTCGATGGGAATATCAAACAAAGTACAACATTGTATCCACAAAGGGGTGATCAACTGTTCAATAATGTAAAATATGATGACGTATTTTTCGATAAACAATTGTTTGAAAAATATAAAAAATTATTTTGGAAAAAGAGATCTATTTTATTTGAATTATATTATTATAATTTTTTGTATTCTATACATTATCATTAGTCATTAATGTTGAACAAATGTATTTGATAGTGTTGTTGTCTTGTTACTAAATAATCCTGGAAGCAATACTACATCAAGGCTTGGTTGGAAATTGTTAACATGAGGATAAGGGAAGAGTTGGCATTAGTGAAAAGTAAATTGTAGAATTTTCATCCTCTCAAATCATACACTCTCTCCAGATATGACAATTTGAAAATTTTCATTTTACTTAATGGTGTAATGATCTAGAGTTGTGTTCATAAAAAATACATAATGTCTTGTCAATTACTAATTTTAATAAATATGTACCAAGAGTACATGACATTGATTTTTGGATATATTATTTGATACTTGTTTCATTAAATTACATTATATATTAAATTTTATCACCTATATTAACAATCTACTTATTTTTCAAAGAAAAATGTACTGTAGCTAATTACCCAGCAAAGATTCTAATCTTGAATAAGGATGTTTTAGTCATGTTAAGGGAATTATGGATGTTCATTCCATGATAAATATTTTATATAATGGTCCTATAATGATTCAATTTGTTTGAGATGTTCAGTTTTTTGGTCTTATCCGTTATAGAAGGATGTACTCCATGGAATAATATTTGAATATTATGAAATGGTATGTCATGTATTGATGCAAAAAATATGGTTATATTGTTGAGTGGTATTTTTTTGAAGAATATATTGAATTATGTATTTATAGCCTATAAAATGTTGAAAGCATTTATCGCTCAAAGTCTCATCACAACAAAAACATTATGTGTGAAGGTATTTTTGGAAGAAATGTTGTCACAATTACCATTATAGATATGGAGAAATAACACCATTAAAATTTTCATAATATTAAATATGTTGATCCATTTTTTGAATCCCACAATAAAATTCATAGATATTTGAATCCATCACAAGGCTAGTGTATGGATATCAAATACACATAATGATCTGTATATATAGTTATTAATGACATATAATTTACAAGGAGTTGTCTCAAAATATGAATATCGTTTTTGATCAACATTGAGGTCTATCCGTGGGACCAAATGAAAATGTTATATCATACACTTTCTTTTAATAAATTGTTATATCTTCTTTATAAAAGAACATAATGAATATAGTATGAAAAAAATAGTGTAGCTACACTTGTGGGGGAAGTTATTCACAGACATGGTTCCAAGGATAGAAATATAAGTTATTAGTATATTTAATACTATAAAATTATCAAACAAATATACGAGTTGGATTATAAAACATTTCAATTGTGACTTTAAATTGAAAACGATATTACAATAAGATCACTGTATAAGATGATGAAATGAGATTCATTATGTTGAATTTTAGTATTGGAGGTGGAAGGGATGAGTCCTTCATAATGAAATAAAAAATAATGAAAAGTTTTTATTTCTCAGATATAACAAACTAGAATAGGTCAAATATCCTACTAGTGACTAAAACAATTTCTATATCATATGAAAATTCAATCAAGGATGGCCCTTTCATTATGAGATCACTATCATAACATATAATTACAAATGTAGTCAATGAATTGTAATTAGATTGGACCCCAAAGAGGGTATATGGATTCTTTATAGAGGATCCAAACCACTTCCACCTCTACCAATGAAAAAGTGTTCAATGATAAGGAAAAGGTGTTTTTTTAATATACTAATATTTTACTCATATCTTTATCTTTTCTATAAAACATTAATATAATATAAATTAAAATATGACTAATTATGTATAAAATTTCATCTTCACAAGATGATGTTACAAATCTTTGAGAAGAATAATTGTTTGATGATAAAAAAAATTATTAGTGGATCAACTACATATTCATAAAAAATAAGAATGAAAAAATATCTTGGTGTTGAATTAAATTATCAATGGAAAAGGTATGCATATGAAAATTAAAGTTGGCTATAATCTTTTTGGCCAACCTATTGACAACAAAAATTCAATATTCATTTGTTATGTTGGGGACATAATGAGGAGAAATGCGATGATTGATATAGATTCATGGATTCATATACATCCATTAAAAATTAAAACCCTTTCGGAAGATATAAAGGTAATTGTATGGAAAGTTTATATATTACATAGATAAATTATATAATGAAACATTAATTTAATTATCATTATTCCATAGAGAATTTTTTATATAATTATTTATAAAATAAATATGTCGTAATAGATGCCAGAAAATCCCATAGTGACTTCCAAAAATTTATTACCATGATACATCAAAGATATGATGAGGGTAATGTTATGTCCTATCCACTACTTAGTTATGTGAACATTATAAAACATGAAACATGGAAGGACTTCATCAGTCATCGTGAAGATAAATCATTTTTGGTAAATTTTAGTTAACAAAATTTTATATGAAATTATTTATTTTATACAATTGTATTCAAAATAAAAAATTTATGTAATAGAAAATTATTTACAAAAATAAAGAACGTGCATCAAAACCAATATACCCATATAAAAAAATAATGGGGTACCCTTCACTAAAGATGATATCATTTTGTATATTAAATATATTATAAAACTTTTTGGTGATATGAAACCACATATTTTAATTTGTGTATATATAGCATGATGAATCAAAATTCAAAACCACTTGTATCCCACATAATGTACTATTGAAGGACTCTCACATTCATAAAGAGGGTAAACTAGTTGATGAAAACCCAAAAGCATTGAAAAAAAATGGGAAATTGTGACATAATATTATTTTGTAATTCCTTATAACAATATTGCATGAAAATATATATTTATGATCATATGTTTTGTACATATATTACATAAAAGAGTTGGATGTGACCATACATGAAGAAAAAAAACTTTTAGTAGCATTGATGTGGACAAAACAATAGGGTGGCTTCAGAGGGGTAGCCTATGGAGTGTCTCCTCAAAAAAAATGTAGCGGAAAAAACCAGAAGAAGATATATATAAGACTATGATATTATTCCAAGAACAATTAGATGATTTTTAAGATATTATTTTCTAGTCTGGTTTGGAAGACACGTATATAAAAAACGATAAAAGATAACGGGTGGTGTTATAAAGATCAACACATGAAAACCCAAATTACCCAAATAGAATTGAGGTTAGTGATTTCCCTCCACCATATACCATACACGAGTTGGTCAATTGTTTTGAATAATCATTCTCCAAAATATAAATAATACAATTTACAATACCTTTTTATTAGTACAGTAAAGTAGGGTAAATTTTAATGTTATTTATATCTATGAATACTTGTTCACCACCTTATTATGAGGGGTATGGTGAATAAAATATTAGAAGATAAATCACACAGTAAATATCTCCCAAAATATCACATGAGAGTGGGAATTGATATATCTCATTATTATAGCACAAAGTTTCACGTTCTACTTGATGATCCAAATATAAAATGTTCAATGATGTTATTATAACATTAATGACAATTCCATGTAATATTATAATGATACATGAGATATTTTTGTAATAACTTCTTTAAATGAAAAACATGTACCAATTTTTGAAAAATAGTATGATGTGAGATATGATATTACTGATCGATAAAACGATAATGAAATGTATGGTGTCATCAAGACAATCTAGTGAATCAAAAAAACAAGTGGACCTTATAGGAGTAGGTTCTCATTTCCAGTTCCAATTTAGTATATATCATATTTACAAATTCAAGTTGATACTACATATAAATATAGAAATATATCCTACATTCCATATAAAGAATAAATATTTTGAACTTTTATTATAGGTGTGGTTGTTCCCATGATTATAAATAAGATTATTTTATTTGAATGGTAGGGAGTGTCAATTGTGAATATATATATATATATATATCATACAATTTTTAAATATGTCTGTCCAAATAAAGATCTAATAATTTAAGAAATGTTAACAACTATTCATATTTTCTATAGGTGATTGTATTACTTTTATATACTGGGAAAATGATGTGAATCATGATTTGGATTCATTAATCCCTGTCAAAAGAAACCTTTTTGGTGAAGTTATAAATCAATATTAAAAATGATGGATTAAAAATTCATTTGAGAAAAAGTATTCTATGCCATTCTTTTTATATTATTACAATTCATGGGTAAAACACTAAAATCATTTCTCATAAAACTTATTTTTATTTTTCCATTACATATGTTTTTATACTTTTATGAAGTATTGGATATTCGTAGCAATTAATATAGATACCTAAAATATTTATTTTTTGGATCCAATGCATGGATATCTAAAAAACCCAACCACACATGATGTGCATTGTAAATTTTTAATGCACTAAATTTACATTTTATAGGTAAACATAAAACTACATCTTTCTATTTAACTATTAAAAAAATGTTTGAGATATCACTAAATAATGTATAAATCCTTGTATGAGGTTGGTGAATAAATATAATAAGTATGCAGATTAATCCAAATGGATATTTATTTGGTTACATATAGAAATATTTAACTATCAAAATATATTTCAACAACAATTCTGTATTTTTTTAAATTTTTATACATTTATTGAATAGAGATGACAATAATGAAAGTGGATATTATATTGGAAAATTTATGAGAGAGAACATAAACCATCAGAATACCAAAATCCCTAGAGAGGTACGTTATTAATGTAATTAAAATTTCGTTAGAAATATTTCTAATCATTTTTTTATAATACCTCTAAACTAAAAAAATTCAAACTATCTATTACTCAAAAAAAGAAATATATTTTTTAGACGTGATTGGGTAGAATACATTGTGTCAAAAGTTTTTTGATCTAAAATTTAAGTGACTGCAAACTGTGTTTGTGACTTAATACATGCTATGACGATAGAAATATATTTGGGGTGTGAAACATTAGTATTATAATTATTATATATTATTTTGTATCTATTTAATAATGAGAAAAATAATAGAGGAAATACATTTGTTTAATAATGAATCAGAAGAATACATGGTGTCTGAATGTATACATACATCATGATTAGTTGAGTCCCTACAACATATTGATTAAAATTTCTCATCAATTTAACTAATTTTTTGTCATTTAATTTAAAAATAATTTTTATCTAATGAAATTTTTTTAAAATATAAAAAGTATTTAATGAAACATTTCACATGTTAAGAAACAATCAGACAATCTCAAATTGTTTTCAAACAGTAGGAAAATTCCCCATAATAATTTTTTCCCATGTTGGAATTGAGAAAATTCCATACTTACAGATGATTTTTGTAGATTTGACAAAAATTAAATGTTATAAATAAAATCAAGACATTTCGTTTCAAACACTCATCAAATATTCAAAACCATTAAAATGATTTTGGGTTATTTTTAAACAATAGGAAAATTATCATTAATTAATTTATCACATGTAGGAATATACCACACAAAAATATGACAATTGATGTGGTCAATATGACTCTAAGTACATGTTTTCAATAAAAAATCTCATTTTAGTTTAAAACATACATGAAATAGTCAAAACCAAGAAAATGATCTTGGATTTTACACGTATATCATAGTATGTTACCACTTCTTATTTATTTGATTTTATCATAATTTTATCTACTCTATTTAGTTAATTTCTTTTTCTTTTTATCCAATACATGAATTATGAATTTACAAAGAGACATTAACAAAATGACATCTCCAAAATCGGTGATTCAATCATGTACTATGACCATGCACTAAAAAAGGATGATGCACTCGAGTTGTGTTCTCTTTATGGCATAATATTTTTTAGATTTAGTTTAAAACATTCATATTATTACTTTATAGTTTCAATTTAGGGTTAATTTTTCTATTATACTATTAATTACATAATATTTTCTTTATTACATAAGTAGATTATTTTTGTTGATTTGGGATGGATTTATTAATTCTACTCATGCTCATGAGAGATTGTACATCATGTTTATAGGTGAGAAAAAGGAAATAATAAAATGAGTCAAGAATTTATACAGACATCATGAAAAGATTATTTCTATGATACATATTTAATCATTATTTTTCACTATTTTATCTAATTATTTTGGGATAATTTCATTATGATATTTATATATCAATTATTATTTTATCGCATATCTTATTTCAAAAATCTACAATATGTTAGAAAAGAGAGAACATGTTACTTTTGTATAGGGTGTTTTTGGTAACACGGGGTAACCTCTTCCATACAAATAAATCATGTTCTCTATTTTTATTATTATTCTATATATTTGAATAAAAACAAACATCACATACTAAATCAGTAGCACCTCATTTTGGTACACAATGTCCACAGCATGACTCAAACTATATGTTTTTAGTTTATAAATTAATTTTTAATTAAAAAGATGTATAAAATACTGAAAACATAATAAACACATTCACATTGTTTTTATAAATTATAAAAATTATCGATAAGTCACTTATTGATGTGTTGGAATCAACATCACAAAAATCAAACACACAATGTGACTTGTATGACTCAAAGTGGGGTTTTTTTAAATTGACATTAATTTTAGAAAAAAACATAACAAACAAACTCAAATATAAGAATTTTTTTTATTATTTTGATACATTATAAAAATTATCCATACTTCCATTCTAAAATATAATAATTATACAAGCCTTAATTTGATTCACGGTGTGACCATTATGACTCCAAGAACCTCTTTTTATTTAAAATTGGCATTAATTTTTTAAAAATAACAACTGACAAACTCAAAATTGAGAAATTGAATTGATAGATTTTTATAACTTAAGAAATAAATATATAAGTCATTATTGAAATTTATAATCAAAATAACCCTAATATAATACATTGTATTCCATGAATGACCCAAAGTGTGTATTTTTATTTTAAATTTTCATGAATTTTAATAAAAAAGACATGTAAAATAGCCAAAACTTGTTAAACACATATAGATATTTTTTCTTCTTAAAAAATTTTATATATATAGGTAATTTTTAAAATATAGGTATCACCCTCACCTCAATCAAATACATGTCGTTCCCGATGTAACTCAAAATGTCCACAATCTATTTGAAATCAATATTTTAGTTCAAGAAGTGTGTCACTCACTGAAAACAGGAAAACATGCTTAGATTATCATTATTATTTTTGAAAATCATTAATAAGTGATTTTTTGTTGTTTAGAAATCAGTCTCACATAGTGCTGATATATGATGTGATCCGTATGACTCAAACTATGTGTTTCAAATTTTAAATGAAATTTTAGTAAAATAATATAAGTGACATAATCAAAAATAAGAATATTCCATTGTTTTTTCTGGATAATCTATGACAAAAATCCATAAGTAATTTTTGAAATTTAGGAATTATACTCACCTTAATCTGATGCATGGTGTGACAAATATGACTTTAAGTGTGTATTTTTATTTAAAATTGACAAAAATTTTACTAAAAATATAACGACCCATACTTTACATCATTGTTAATACTTCAAAATTGAAGCACACTTATTACAACATATGACAAAACCACAAAGGACCGTATAGGTATAGTGTCTTTAGAAACTGGGAAACATAAACAACTGGTTCATAAATATTCTACAGTGTCTCCCATTTATTTCATCATATCTAGGGTCCCTTTTAGCATATTCTACTTAATATCCATCTTCCTGACCTGGGGAAAAGAAAACATAAAAGGGTGAGCTCAAATGCTCAGCAAGGGAAAATAAAGGAAATAAAAATCATATCATATCTTTATGAAAATCAAAACATGCAAAAGAGATCATAATATCTTAACATGGAATAAATCATAGAAGTGAAAATGAGATCCCCATAATCATAACATAAAACTTGAAACTTTGTGGCATGCACACATAATCATGGAAAATCATTTCTTATTAGTCATGACTCATTTCCAAGACTATCTTAGTGGACAAAGTCCCTTTCTGAACCGAGTTCACTCCTCGTTTCAGTCCTGTATCACTGAACCGAAATAACCTTCCGTTCCAGCCATGTCTATCTCATGAGATATAAAATCATTACCCAATGCATTGGAGGGAGATATATGTCCCACCCATCTTATAATGAATTTTTTCTTATGTGTGCCACATAATCATAAAACATACATCATCGCATAACACATGTAACAAAAATGGGATTCTTGAAACATCATGACATCATAAATCAATTCATATAAGATAAAGGAATTCATAAACATAATTCCATCACAACATAGTCAAATCTATGTAAAAATATGGATAGAAACAGAACTCTTTATTATCTTAGATGGAAAATAATTTTGATAAAACACTTGAATTGAATTCTTGAGAAAAATATCCTTTCTTCTTCAAAATCAATTTCTTTTCACAAAACATCATGCAATTTTAAAAGAAAGAGATTTTATTGAAAATAGTCATGAAATCTTTTCGAGGAAGCTTCATGAAAATAAGGCTTTATAAAACAGTAGAAATCCGTTCGTGCCGTATAAGTTAAAAAAAACATTCTTCGTACTTTTGTCGGAAAAGTCAAAAAGTACCTCGTACGAAAAATGACAAAAGATTCCTTTCATACGTATTACTAAAAACTCACCGAAGGGTAAAAATGGATTTAAACAATTTTAGGTGGATGGAAATAATATTACATATTGATAAAACATGGATGTGGATGATAAAATACACCCCAGTAAATACTTACGAATAAATAATCTCGGATAAAAATGAGATTGTGATATTTCCCTTACCTTAGGTCCGATTTGCTTTGTTCGTGTCCGAAGCTCCTGTATAATGGTTTAAATAATGTTATTGACTTATTCCAGAATCATACATATTGATATGAGATCATATATGGTCATAGTATTAGCTTCTTGTTAGTAATATTTCATTGTTACTTGTTACTCGGGTCTTTATAACTTTTTGTTCTTATGCGTGTTTTGTCGAATAAATTCTTATTCTTATCTTTAGGTTATAGATAATTCATTTCCAGAATGGTATTAGTGTAGTATATTCCATATTCATTCATTCAATTCATTTATATAATCATTATGAAATGAAGATCATGTAGAACGAGTCGCATCACATCGTGGAGACGGTATTCCGTACGTACGCACGAGTGATGATATCGTTCCTATGATCGGGGAATTGTATTGGAGTATATATATATTATTTCAGTATCAATATTACTTCATAATAATCATATATATTTACTCATTACACCATTATACCCATCCTTGTAAGGTGATGGTGGAAAATAGATTACACCGCGGCGTGGAGACGGTATTCCGTACGTACGCACGCGCGGTGATTTCATTTTTCCGTAGGATGGATAGAAGGTGAATTAGGGTTGTTTCAAATTTATAATAACATATCAGTATGTATTTAATACTGATGTTATTACTTTATCATGAAACAACTAAAGAAGAAGAAGTTGAAGAAGAAAGAAATTGAAAAGATCGGTAATGGATATTACCTCTTCTTTGGAACGCCTCTTTGAATCCTCCACTTAAGGAACTTTGATTGGTCTTTGGAGAAGACCAGGACCTCTATGATTATTCTAGGGAAGTGGAGAGGAGAAAATGGCAGGGGTTGGCCGAGCTTGAGTGCTCAAATTGGTGTGAGGAGGAGGGAGAGGAGGTGCCCTTTTATAAGGGAGGAGAGGGGCACCTTAGGAATATCTCAAAATATTATTTTATATTAAAGTCAAAATCGGTTTATAATGGTTCCAAAGGGTCTTATTTCGAAGCTAAAGTGGGGATGGGTCGAAATCCTATCAACCAATATGATTTAGACAAGTTTAGGGTATTATTGTAATCTTATCAATTAGATTTAACTCTTAGTTAATTAATTTAACTTTTACCGTGTCTTTTTGTTTTCTTTCACTATATGGTTAATACACTTACTATAACATGCCAAACGAACCCCAAATTGTTTATTATTAATATATATATCCTTATCTAAGTCATTTGGCCGAACCTTAGATTTTTAGGAACAAAATAAAAATTAATAATATAATATTTGATTTAAAAACTATTTTGTGTCAATTTTGACACTATTTGATATATGATTTTTGTTAAAGTCATAACAGAATTATATGTTCGAACCAAGTTGATTAAAGCAACACTAATATATCATAGTAACCTAGAAAATTAGTGGAATTTATAAAAAGTCTCAAATTATGTTTATTTTGGTGTTTATAACATCAATTATGTCAATATTTCATTAATAAGATAATTACTGCATCATCATTGTGTCATAAATAAATTAAATTATTTAATGTCTAAAAATTACAAATAAAATACCATCATGTAGGAAATCTCTTTAGCTTTCTAATGAATATTTACAATCGAATTTATCTTATGTATAACCCCATATTAAAAATGATTACTTATTAAACTTTGATTTTAACTATTTTAACCCTTCTTTAAATAAATTAATAATAAATGTCCTAATCTAATCCAAGTGGGCCTAAATGGTCATATTTTATTCCTAAGTTTGTTTTTGGTCGAATTACACTTGTACAATAGAATTAGGACATGTGTTAGGGTAATATTGATATCATATTTACCCTTAGTTACCCTATTTACTATTAACCGCGGTAAAAATAGTAAAAAGTTACTATTCACCAAAAAATTATTTTCATCTCATTGAACCACATTTTAGTCCTTGATATTAACCGTGTCTCTCAGATTTTTGAAATTCCATTCACAGAAGCGGTAAAATTAAGTTTTATGCAAAATTCAGTTTGTAACCTACCACTTAGTGGTTTCACTATTCATCAAAAATTGAAAGTTTTCAGAAAAATACCAAAATTTCACCCTAGGCTAATTTCGATATTCTGAGTCCAAAAATGAAGTCCATTTTGAAAAATAAAATTTATAAAATTTCAAAAAGTGGTTATTACTATTCATAACGGCTAGTTTTAATAGCATATTGTTGTTTAGTGAAACTCGGTATTGCGTACGACGTAAGCTATCGAGGAAGGTCGCGATTGCGTGTAAAGCAAGCCAAGCAAGTGTTGTGTAGAAAAAGATTCCTTTGATGATTTATATAACATAAAAGTCTCGGGTGTTACATTCTACCCCCCTTAAAAAGAATTTCGCCCTCGAAATTCGTCACTTTGCAACAAAAAAATGAGGATACTTCTCCCTCATCATATCCTCAAGCTCCCATGTAGCTTCTTCAAGTTGGTGGTTTCTCCGTAAAACATTCACCAAGCGAGTGGTCTTGTTTCGTAGGACTTTTTCGCTACGATCCAGAATCTCTATCGGATGTTCTTCATAAGAAAGATCTTGCTCCAGCGGTACAACTTCTGAGCTGAGTACATGTGAAGGATCTGGTATGTACTTTCTCAGGAGAGATACATGGAACACATCGTGAACTTGAGAGAGATTCGGTGGAAGCGCCAATCGGTAAGCTACCTTCCCAACACGATCCAGTATTTCAAAAGGACCGATATATCTAGGGCTCAACTTCCCCTTCTTTCCAAATATCATAACCCTCTTCCAGGGAGATATTCGTAAGAACACTTTATCACCCACTTCAAACTCTAGGTCTTTTCTTCGGTTGTCGGCATAACTTTTCTGTCGACTCTGAGCTGCTCTTATGTGTTGTTGAATAGATCTGACCTTTTTTGCCATTTCATCAACGAGATCAGGTCCTAATAGCTTTCTTTCCCCAACTTCATCCCAGCAAGTTGGAGTCCTTCATTTCTTTCCATAGAGAGCTTCATAAGGAGCCATCTGAATACTGGAGTGAAAGCTATTATTATAAGAAAATTCCACCAAAGGTAGGTGTTGATCCCAACCTCCTTTGAAATCCATAGAGCAAGCTCTCAACATATCTTCTAGGGTTTGAATTGTTCTCTCAGACCGACCGTCTGTCTGGGGATGATAAGCAGTGCTGAAACTCAACTCTGTATCCAGAGTATGCTGAAGACTTCGCCAGAACTTTGAGGTAAATCTCGGATCTCGATCAGATATAATAGAAAGTGGTACTCCATGCAATCTTACCACTTCCTTTACATATATCCTGGCAAGCTGATCTAGAGAGAAATCCTCTCTAATAGAAATGAAGTGTGCAGACTTTGTAAGACGATCAACTATGACCCAGATAGCATTATTGCCTTTGGATGTTTTAGGAAGTCCTGTGACAAAGTCCATAGTGATGTTTTCCCATTTCCATTCGGGTATGGGTAATGGTTGTAACATCCCCTTAGACTTCTGTCTCTCAGCTTTAACTTGTTGACAATCCAAGCATCGAGAGACATATTCAGCAACATCCATTTTCATGCCATCCCACCAGAAGTACTCTTTCAGGTCCCTATACATCTTCGTGCTTCCAGGATGAATAGAGAATGAAGAACTATGAGCCTCATCCAGCAGCTCTTTCTTTAATTCGGGGATGGGAGGAACGCAAACCCGATTCCTGAACTTTATTATCCCATCACAATCAAGGTTGAATTCAGGAACATTTCTCACCTTCTTTTGTAACTCGACATCTTCTTTCTGTGCCTCTTTAATCTTCACATGTATAGATGGTTGAACATTCATTTGAGAAAGATAAGATTTTTCCCCTTCCATTATAATTCCATGATCCATCCTTTGTAAATCCATAAATATTGGATCTTTTGTGATCCTCATCATGGATAAACTAGCATGGTCTTGTCGACTTAATGCATCTGCCACCTTGTTTGCTTTCCCAGGGTGGTAATGGATTGAGCAGTCATAATCCTTAATCAGCTCCAACCATCTTCTTTGGCGCATATTCAGCTCCTTTTGTGTGAAAATATACTTTAAACTTTTATGATCAGTATAAATATCACACCTTTCACCATAAAGGTAATGCCTCCAAATCATTAATGCAAAGATTACCGCAGCCAACTCCAAATCATGTGTTGAGTAATTTTGCTCATGGATTTTCAACTGTCGTGAGGCATAAGCTATCACCATATCATTTTGCATAAGAACACACCCCAATCCCTTCTTGGATGCATCACTGTAGATCACAAACCTTTCTCCACTACAAGGCAGTGTGAGCACAGGTGCACTGGATAACCTTCTTTTCAACTCCTTGAAATTCTCTTCACATTCCTCTGTCCAGACAAACTTAACTCCTTTCCGAGTCAACATGGTGAGTGGATTAGATAATCGTGAAAAATCTTTTACAAAACGTCGATAATATCCAGCCAAACCAAGAAAACTTCGGATCTCAGTTACTGTTGTTGGTCTTGAACATCTTTCGATAACCTCTGTTTTTGCTGGATCCACAGATATCCCCTCTTTTGAGATTATGTGGCCCAAAAATGCAACTTTTTGAAGCCAAAATTCACACTTGGTAAATTTGGCATAAAGCTTCTCCTTTCTCAGGGTCTTCAATATAATTCTGAAGTGATCTTCATGCTCTTCCTTGCTCTTTGAATAGACAAGAATATCGTCTATAAAGACTACCACAAATTGATCAAGATAGTCTCTAAAGACTCTATTCATTAGATCCATGAAGATAGCAGGGGCATTAGTAAGACCAAATGGCATCACTATAAATTCATAGTGTCCATACCTTGTACGGAAAGCCGTCTTTGGTATATCCTCCCTTTTGACCCTTAATTGATGATACCCTGAACGAAGATCAATCTTGGAAAAGTATTGAGCTCCGCGTAGTTGGTCAAATAAGTCATCAATGCGTGGGAGATGATATTTGTTCTTGATAGTGATCTTGTTAAGTTCTCGATAATCAATGCAGAGTCTCATTGATCCATCTTTCTTCTTAACAAATAGAACAGGTGCTCCCCAAGGTGACGCACTAGGGCGTATGAATCCCTTATCAAGATTCTCTTGGAGTTGCTTCTTCAATTCCTGCAACTCAATTGGGGCCATTCTATAAGGTGTCTTTGAAATAGGCAAAGCACCCGGTACGAGTTCTCTTGAAAACTCAACTTCACGATTTGGTGGAAGACCCGGTAATTCCTCCGGAAAGACATCATCAAACTCCCGTACAATGGGCATATTCTTAATCGTGATTTTCTCACCAACTATTTGAGATAAATAACCTTAATTTAGTGGAATCAATACCCATAAGATGGAAGAAATTTCCACTGGAAGGTTATGTTCATCCTTGCATTGATAGACGATCGTAGGTTGATCTGGAATATAAAATGTGACTTCCCTTCTTTGGAAATTGATATGAGCTCCATGTAGAGAAAGCCAATCCATGCCAAGAATCACATCAAATTCCACTAAAGGAAGGATCACAAGATTTGCAGGAAGCACTTTCCCACAAACTTCGATCGGAGAAGAATTATAAACTTCTGATGCGATTGATGTGCCATTAGGTGTTGTCACAGCTAACTCAACATCTAATTGTTGAGGTAATACGATGATACCCTTAGAAAATTTTTCAGAAATAAAAGAGTGGGTGGATCCAGAATCAAATAAAACATTTTCTACTTTAGAGTGGATGGTAAGTGTACCTTTCACCACATCGTTATCGTACTCCACATCGCTGATAGAAATTGCATGTGACATTCCTTTGTCTTTAGCCTTAAGAGTTTGTTGACGTCGACCATCATCATCAACCCTTGGATTTGGGCATTTATTGGCATAATTCCCCATCTCCTTGCACTTGAAACATTGAAGTGTATTAGGTTCATTCTCTGTATCCCTTCCTTTGTTTGCGTCATTAGACATCTTCTTCCCATTATCACGGCATTCAAATGCCCGATGACCTTCTTTTCAACATTTAAAACATTTACTTGTCCCTTTAAGACAACTCCCTCCATGTTTCTTTCCACACTTTGAGCATAAGGAAAAGCTCATCTTCTTTTCCGTGTGCTCTTTAGATTTTTCTTTGAATTCCATCTTCCTCTTCTTATCAAACCCATGTGACTGATGGGTTACTCCAATCTCCATCTCGACTTTGAGAGCACATCGAACGATTTCCTCGTAGCTATTGAAGTCCCTTATGGCTAACGCCCTTCGAAGACTTGGTTTTAAGCCACTAAAGAATCGATCGATCTTACTCTCAGGTTGGATAATAATACCAGAAGCGTACCTTGCAAGTCTTGTAAAATTTGCTTCATAGGTACTAACAGATTTATCATCCCTTTGCTTCAGTTCAAGGAACTCTTTCTCCATCTTTGTTCGGAGAATACGAGGGAAGTACTTATTGAAAAATAAGTTCTTGAACTCATCCCATTCCATAGACTCAATTTCATCCCTTTGCCTCGTATTCTTAACAAGATTCCACCATTGATCCGCATCTCCTTCCAAACGATACACTGCTAGGATGACTTTATCATGCTCAGAACATTGAAGAACTGAAAATATCTTTTCAGTAGTACTAATCCATTGTTCAGCAACTAATGGATCAGTAGACCCGCTGAAAGATGGTGGACGCTGCCTCATGAAGGATTCAACAGAATGTTGCTCCCTCCTTTGTTCGTTTGGAAATCCTGCATGATTCATAGCTTGAAAAAGTTGTGTGAGCATGGCTACAAGATTTTGCATTCCAGCTCCCATATCGTTTGGTTGCTCAGGGGGACAATCATTGCATTGCCCATCGCATTCCGCATTAACACGGTTCCTTCAGGTTCCAGCCATTGACTAAAACCAAGAAGAATAGTGTGAGCAACACTAATTATAATAGGAAACCACATTATTCAAGAATAAAATTTTCATGCTTATGGTCTTATCCTAGGTTATTCATGGCCATTTCTAAGATTGTGTTCTATGCTTAGACTTATCCTTAGGGTTCTTACTAAGGCTTTCACATCCTAGTTTCCAAAGGTTGACTATACCTTTCCTCTGATACCAACTATAACGACCCATACTTTACATACATTGTTAATACTTCGAAATTGAAGCACACTTATTACAACATATGACAAAACCACAAAGGACCGTATAGGTATAGTGTCTTTAGAAACTGGGAAACATAAACAACTGGTTCATAAATCTTCTACAGTGTCTCCCATTTATTTCATCATATCTAGGGTCCCTTTTAGCATATTCTACTTAATATCCATCTTCCTGACCTGGGGAAAAGAAAACATAAAAGGGTGAGCTCAAATGCTCAGCAATGGCAAATAAAGGAAATAAAAATCATATCATATCTTTATGAAAATAAAAACCTGCAAAAGAGATCATAATATCTTAACATGGAATAAATCATAGAAGTGAAAATGAGATCCCCATAATCATAACATAAAACTTGAAACTTTGTGGCATGCACACATAATCATGGAAAATCATTTCTTGTTAGTCATGACTCATTGCCAAGACTATCTTAGTGGACAAAGTCCCTTTCTGAATCGAGTTCACTCCTCGTTTCAGTCCTGTATCACTGAACCGAAATAACCTTCCGTTCCAGCCATGTCTATCTCATGAGATATAAAATCATTACCCAATGCATTGGAGGGAGATATAGGTCCCACCCATCTTATAATGAATCCTTTCTTATGTGTGCCACATAATCATAAAACATACATCATCGCATAACACATGTAACAAAAATGGGATTCTTGAAACATCATGACATCATAAATCAATTCATATAAGATAAAGGAATTCATAAACATAATTCCATCACAACATAGTCAAATCAATGTAAAAATATGGATAGAAACAGAACTCTTTATTATCTTAGATGGAAAATAATTTTGATAAAACACTTGAATTGAATTCTTGAGGAAAATATCCTTTCTTCTTCAAAATCAATTTCTTTTCACAAAACATCATGCAATTTTAAAAGAAAGAGATTTTATTGAAAATAGTCATGAAATCTTTTAGAGGAAGCTTCATGAAAATAAGGCTTTATAAAATAGTAGAAATCCGTTCGTGCCGTATAAGTTAAAAAAAACATTCTTCGTACTTTTGTCGGAAAAGTCAAAAAGTACCTCGTACGAAAAACGACAAAAGATTCCTTTCATACGTATTACTAAAAACTCACCGAAGGGTAAAAATGGATTTAAACAATTTTAGGTGGATGGAAATAATATTACATATTGATAAAACATGGATGTGGATGATAAAATACACCCCAGTAAATACTTACGAATAAACAATCTCGGATAAAAATGAGATTGTGATATTTCCCTTACCTTAGGTCCGATTTGCTTTGTTCGTGTCCGAAGCTCCTGTATAATGGTTTAAATAATGTTATTGACTTATTCCAGAATCATACATATTGATATGAGATCATATATGGTCATAGTATTAGCTTCTTGTAAGTAATATTTCATTGTTACTTGTTACTCGGGTCTTTATAACTTTTTGTTCTTATGCGTGTTTTGTGGAATAAATTCTTATTATTATCTTTAGGTTACAGATAATTCATTTCCAGAATGGTATTAGTGTAGTATATACCATATTCATTCATTAAATTCATTTATATAATCATTATGAAATGAAGATCATGTAGAACGAGTCGCATCACATCGTGGAGACGGTATTCCGTACGTACGCACGAGTGATGATATCGTTCCTATGATCGTGGAATTGTATTGGAGTATATATATATTATTCCAGTATCAATATTAATTCATAATAATCATATATAGTTACTCATTACACCATTATACCCATCTTTGTAAGGTGATGGTGGAAAATAGATTACACCACGGCGTGGAGACGGTATTCCGTACGTACGCACGCGCAGTGATTTCATTTTTCCGTAGGATGGATAGAAGGTGAATTAGGGTTGTTTCATATTTATAATAACATATCAGTATGTAAGTAATACTGATGTTATTACTTTATCATGAAACAACTAAATAAGAAGAAGTTGAAGAAGAAAGAAATTGAAAAGATCGGTAATGGATATTACCTCTTCTTTGGAACGCCTCTTTGAATCCTCCACTTAAGGAACTAATATTGGTCTTTGGAGAAGACCAGGACCTCTAGGATTATTCTAGGGAAGTGGAGAGGAGAAAATGTCAGGGGTTGGACGAGCTTGAGTGCTCAAATTGGTGTGAGGAGGAGGGGGAGGAGGTGCCCTTTTATAAGGGAGGAGAGGGGCACCTTAGGAATATCTCAAAATATTATTTTATATTAAAGTCAAAATCGGTTTATAATGGTTCCAAAGGGTCTTATTTCTAAGCTAAAGTGGGGATGGGTCGAAATCCTATCAACCAATAGGATTTAGACAAGTTTAATGTATTATTGTAACCTTATCAATTAGATTTAACTCTAAGTTAATTAATTTAACTTTTACCGTGTCTTTTTGTTTTCTTTCACTATATGGTTAATACACATACTATAACAAGCCAAACGAACCCCAAATTGTTTATTATTAATATATATATCCTTATCTAAGTCATTTGGCCGAACCGTATATTTTTAGGAATAAAATAACAATTAATAATATAATATTTGATTTAAAAACTATTTTGTGTCAATTTTGACACTATTTGATATATGATTTTTGTGAAAGTCATAACAGAATTATATGTTCGAACCAAGTTGATTAAATCAACAATAATATATCATAGTAACCTAGAAAATTAGTGGAATTCATAAAAAGTCTCAAATTATGTTTATTTGGGTGTTTATAACATCAATTATGTCAATATTTCATTAATAAGATAATTACTGCATCATCATTGTGTCATAAATAAATTAAATTATTTAATGTCTAAAAATTACAAATAAAATACCATCATGTAGGAAATCTTTTTAGATTTCTAATGAAGATTTACAATCGAATTTATCTTATGTATAACCCCATATTAAAAATGATTTACTTATTAAACTTTGATTTTAACTATTTTAACCCTTCTTTAAATAAATTAATAATAAATGTCCTAATCTAATCCAAGTGGGCCTAAATGGTCATATTTTATTCCTAAGTTTGTTTTTGGTCGAATTACACTTGTCCAATAGAATTAGGACATGTGTTAGGGTAATATTGATATCATATTTACCCTTAGTTACCCTATTTACTATTAACCGCGGTAAAAATAGTAAAAAGTTACTATTCACCAAAAAATTATTTTCATCTCATTGAACCACATTTTAGTCCTTGATATTAACCGTGTCTCTCGGATTTTTGAAATTCCATTCACAGAAGCGGTAAAATTACGTTTTATGCAAAATTCAGTTTTTAACCTACCACTTAGTGGTTTCACTATTCATCAAAAATTGAAAGTTTTCAGAAAAATACCAAAATTTCACCCTAGGCTAATTTCGATATTCTGAGTCCAAAAATGAAGTCCATTTTGAAAAATAAAATTTATAAAATTTCAAAAATTGGTTATTACTATTCATAATGGCTAGTTTTAATAGCATATTGTTGTTTAGTGAAACTCGGTATTGCGTACGACGCAAGCTATCGAGGAAGGTCGCGATTGCGTGTAAAGCAAGCCAAGCAAGTGTTGTGTAGAAAAATATTCCTTTGATGATTTATATAACATAAAAGTCTCGGGTGTTACAAAAAAAGACAAGTGACATACTCAAATATGTGAAAATGAATTTTTTTAATACTATATGAGAATGATTCTTATGTTATTTTTGTTGTGTATAACCCGAATCTTTGCAATCTGATACACTGTGTGACAGGTGTGACTCTAAGTGTGGATTTTAATTGAAATTGACATAAATTTTAATAAAATAGACAAGTGATATATTTAAAAAATATCAAATTAATTAATATATTTTTGATAAAATAAAAATTTGGCATATAAGAAATTTGGATGTGTAGAAATATTTCATACATCATTAAGATAGAAGATGTTGCTAGTATATCTAAATTATTTTGTAATCATTTTAATATTTACATTTTAGTCCAAAATTTTTTTCACTCACTAAAAATGTGAGAAAACATAATGGTATTGCCTTGATAATTTAGTAAAATGAATAATAAGTCATTTTTATATATAGTAGGTAGTCTCACATCAAATCGACAAATGATGTGAGTTGTATGACTCAAATTATGTATTTCTAGTTGAAAAATACATTTTAGAAAAAAAGAGAAATAGAATGCTCAAATCCAATAAAACCTATTTTTATTTTTTTATAACTTAAATTAATAATGAAAATTCCATTTTTGACATGTAGAAATTAGTGAACAACAATCTAACGCATAATGTGACTAGTATAACTATAATTGTTTCATTTTATTTAAAATGGACATTAATTTTATTAAAAAAAATATGTCACCAAATCAAAAATGAAATATTTATTACTAATTTAATACTTTTGAAAAAAAATCTATATGTCACTTCTAACAAGTAGAAATCATCCTCACCTCAATCTATTTCACGGTGTGCCATGTATGACTCCAAGTGTGTCTTGTTATATAAATTTGACATTAATTTTAGTAAAAAAACAAGTGACATACTCAGAAATAAAAAAATTAATTTTTATTGTTTTGATACTTTAGAAAAATGATTCATAAGTGATTTGATGTGTAGGAATCATACATAACTCCATATAATTCACATTGATCCTCATATAAATCAATGTTTCCATTAATAGTTAAAATTTTCCATTTTAGTTTAAAAATTATTTCATTCACAAAAAAACAAGAAAACACAATCATATTTTAATTATGATTTAGTAAAATAATTCTTAAGTTATTTTTTAACATTTAGGACTTAGTATCCGAATTGGTTAACACATAATATGACCGTTGTGAATTACAGTTCATGTTTCTAGTTCCAAATGACATTTTATTAAAAAAGTCACCCAATATTCTCAAAAATAAGAAAATACATTCATATAGTTCTGTTACATTGTGAAAATGTTCAATAAGTAATATTTGATATGTTGGAATTTTTTGTACCTAAATCTGATTCACGGTGTGACCGGTATGACTCCAATTATATCTTTTTTATTTAAAATTGACATTAATTTTAGTAAAAAATACAAGTGGCATACTAAATATTTATGAAATGAATTCATATTATTTTGGCTCAATATAAAAACCAAACTTATGTCATTTTTTATGTGTAGCAATCATCCTCATATTAATCAGATACATATTATTCCCGATATGACTTTCTGTGTTTGTTTTTATTTAAAATCGATACTAATTATAGTAAACAATGTAAGTGAATGATGCAATACATAGAAAACACATTTTAATTTTTTTGATACTTTAGAAAAATGGTTCATAATTTATTTTTGATTAGTATGAATCATATGATATGAAATCTGATTCAAGGTGTGTTATTTATTACTCATCGTGTCCATAATTAGTCTAAAATTTACATTTTAGTTTAAAATGTGTGTCACTCAACGAAAACTGTACAAAAACACATTTATTGTGTGGATAAATTAGAAATTTGATTCATAAGCCATTTTTATTTGTAATAATCAGTATTACTTCAAAATGACACAAGATATGACTAGTATCACTTAATGCAACTATTTCCAGTTTAGAATTACATTTTTGTAAAGAAAGACAAGTGGAAAAATCAATTCTGAGAAAAAACATTTGTTATGTTCTTATACTTTATAAAAATAAACCATAATTCATTTTATGATTTTTATAGATAAAATATACATTAACATTATTATTAATGTGGCTGGTTTTATTCCATGTGTGTCTTTTTATTTAATATTTTAATTAATTATAATAAAAAATAACATTGACATAAAAAAATGTGAAAATGAATTCATATTGTTTTATACTTATTTAGAAAAATGTATTATAATTAGTTTATTACATATAAGAATAATATACACATCAAACAAATACATGGTGTTCCCAATATATCTCAATGTGTTTTTTATTATTTTAAAATTGAAAATTTCGTTCAAAAAGAGTGTCAATCACTAAAAACAAAGCATAAATGATCATATTATCTTGATAATTTATTAAAGAAATTCATATTCATTTGTGAAATGTTACGATTTGTCTCATTTAAAACCAAAATATGATGTTAGGAACATGACTCAAAGTGAATGATTCACGATTAAAATTACATTATAGTAAATAAATCAAAATCTATATACTCACAACTAATAAAACACAATCAGAGAGTTTTGATACTTTAGGATGGAAATCCATAAGAAAATATTGTTGTGTAGGAATCATCTTCACCTCAATTCAAATCACAATGTGACTGGTATGACTCCATGCATATCTTATTATATAAATTTGTCATTAATTATAGTAAAAATGACATGTTTCATATTCAAAATAGATAAATAAAGAAATATTATTTTTATACCTCAGTACTGTGATCCGATAGTGATTTTTGACATGTTGGAATAAAACACACCTCAACATGGCACATGGTGTTACCAATATAACTCAAAGAATATGTTATTTCATTTAAATTGACGTGTTAGTTCAAAAAGTGCATCACTCCCTTAAAACAAATCCAATACATTGGAATTGTCATTATAATTTAGTAAAATTATTAATATGTACTTTTTAATTTGTATGAACTAGTCTCATATCAAACTGAGAAATGATGTGGATTGTATGAATCAATGTTAATTTTTCATGTTTAAAAGGACTTTCTAGTAAAAAGAAAAAGTGATGTACTCATAATTTTTTATGCTATTAATAAATCAATTTACTCATAATTTATTTCTTATACATGTTTAGTTAATTTCAACATAGATAATTCTTGAAGAGAAACAAGAAATGGTGGAACGTATAAGAATCTATTGTAACTCAGTTACATACACAGTGTTCTTAGTATCCATAAAAGTTTATTTTGTAGTTCAAAATTGATACTTTGGGTTCACTTTATTAATTTATAGTATTACTAACATAATAATTTTTAGTATAAAAGGTTTAATTATTTTTCTCGAGATTTGGTCGTTTATTTAAAAAGAGCATGTTTGGGGTCAGGGAGAGTTAATGGAACATTGATGTTTTTGAATGTCCAAGATATTTTGTACTTATACAGATAATAGTACAAACCAATGTTTGTAATTTCTATAATATATTATTTTTTCGGTTTAATTTTGGTTGAAAATTTTATATCATTTAAAAATTGTATATTCAACCAGTTTTTTCATCTTTTTGGATTAAATAGTGTGATGTAAATTTGATAGAACATTATAGTATTCCCATTTATCATTTATTTTAGAAGTGCTGATAATGTGTCCCTTCATCACTAAAAAAATGAATTGATGACGGGTCCCTTTGTTATATCTTTTCTACAAGTAATAAAGGGTCCATTTATCAAAACTGATAATGTGCGCCTTTATCATTTTAGTTATAACACTCATAAAATCCCAACAACATTAATCATTCTCTAGTAGTCAGCAGTTTTTTCCAAAAAAAATAGTAAATTTTAGCGCTGTCAAAGTACATTTTTTAAGTAGTTAATATAAATATTAATAGAATATAGACTTATTCCCATTTTTTGTTCTATATATGATATTTACACACATAAAACAAGGGTACACCCTTATCATTCATAATGTTGTATTTGGTGATTACCTCTAACAAAATCCGGATGAAATAACAAGTAGGTTTGATAAAAATGGAGTAAAAAATGGTCCAATAATACACCTTATGAGGGAATGGTAAATTAGATTATCTTGAAAAGTTCCCCGTAATTATCAAAAAATTTGTTCTTCTCATCATTTTTAAAAATATTTCATGAATATATATTACCAGTGAAATAAATTATAAAAATACTAATGACAAATAAATACAACATTTATACATATTACACTAATAATATGGATCATCCATGGAGAATAAAAAAATAATTTTTTGATATAATAATTAACCGTTAGATCACTAGTACATTATTACAATATTTTGTGTAATGTCACAACTCATCTAAGGCCCATGACCCCTTCTACATTTCCACTTACGACATTCAAAGAGGGTTACAAGGATAAAATTAGCATGAAGTCTAAAATCATAAATATATTAATCAAAATTATACACCAAACATTAATTTGTGTTCTATATGTGTAATTTATCTTCAATTAAAAATGTTTAATAATACGCACAGAATTTTTATCTTATAATACCAATTTACTAAAATTCTTATTTATCTCAATCCACCATAAAATTCATAGTATTTGATGAACTTCAGTACTAATTTTCTATCTTGGGATCATTAAGATTCTTATATAGTTTTTCTATGCTGATACTGTTATTCCCCATATAAATATCCTCTTTCTTAGGAAAATATTTTAATTTCAAAATAATATATAAAACTATAACAAACTCCTAATCACTAATGTTCCAAGTATAACCATTAGAACTTGATCTAGTGAAAACCATCCCAATGCTTCTAAATTCATTTTCATATGATATTTCAATGGGTTTAAGTCTTGGAATGGAACCATTAGTTGAGTTATAAAATTTATCTTATTACAACATGATATTACATCCATGGTGAAAACATGAAATCTTTATAAGCATCAAAATCATTCCAATGAATATTTTTTTTGTAAAATTCGTGTTATGTTATATAAAATGAAACTGAAGAACCATATAATTTATCAAAATCATCATTTTTATCATGACTTATTTTTTAACATGTATCACAAAAATAGGAAATTTAGGCAAAAGAATACATCTTAGGATTCACCTAGGAAGTCATTTATAACATATCCGACATCACTTTTTTTAAAAAAATATCCATGATCCAACACATTAATTACGTACATGAAATGTTCTTGAAAATTAACCCCCCTTAATTAGCTATCAAAATTTAACTCTTTACATCATCAAAATCCCAAATATACTTTAAGTCGATTTAACTAACATTAAATAAAAAAATCGATATTATATCCCATAGTTTCAATAATTTTATTATAAAAATAAGTTCAAAAAATTAATATGATTTTCTTACTAGAACATAAAATATGTTTTGTAGATTGATTGACCATTTTCTTTGAGTGTTAATAAGATTTTATATCTTGTGTAATTTTTTATGAAATAAATTAAAATTTTCATCAATAATTTTTCATCTATAATCAATTTATACTAATGGAATTTAACTTACTCATTCATTAAAACCAAATATATTTTTGTGTCATCAATAATCTTGTATTTTTTAGTATTAATCACTATGAGATCAATAATTTTTCTTTGAAACTCACATTCCAATACAACACCATCATTGAAATAGTTTTTTAATTATATTTCATAAATGTTTTAATCTATATCTTTTTATTTATATTCTCATTGAAGCACACTATGATATCTATTAATAATTAAATTTATTTTTTATTTATTCTTATTAACTATCTACATCACAATTTCCTTAATTTATATAATAATATTTAGTTTTATTTTATTAATGTAAAAAACATGATCATATTTATCCTCAAAACACTTTTATGATATTCACCGTCCTCACATTATGGAACATAGTTCATTGATTTAAAATTTGTATTCTTTACACAATTAGACCTACCCATACCATTGGATTAATTTTTTCATTTGTGAAAACATTCCACCTTGTTTTTCATTTTAATGATCTTTTAGAATGATAAAGGTTGTTATCCTCATGATTTTCTAAAAGAAAATTTACTAATAAGATACCAATATTTTAGTGATTGTAATATTTGATTGAAATTTTTTATTTTAAATGAACGTTATTATATTGACATATAATTTTCATAAATATAAATTAAATCTTAATATCTGAATATCCAACATACTTTATGAATGCATCTATAAGGATGGTAAAGTTTTACTGTATTTTCAGACTAGATACATGATATTCTTATTTCTAAAAGGATATTAAACATCACCCATACATATCATCCCATATAGTAATATTCATATACATACCCAATGTAAAACATTTCATCACAACCTGGGTAAATGTAATATAAAAAAGTTTGAGCTCACAAACTGAATAAGGTTAAGAAAAGGTGATGATATGATCACTTAAACTAACAAGATGAGAAGGATATATCAAGATGAACTCAGAATTTGAAAATTATACCCAACATAAAATAGATCATAATTTGATTCATGGAAAATTCTTGGAGTATCATAACATATAATTCATAAGGTAATCAATTATAGTGTTCCATGAGAGAATAATATTGTCAAAAGACATATGTTTATAGAAAAAACCAAAGATTATAACTATTTAAACTTCTATAAATAGAAATAGGTTAACTCATTATGTTAGGGAGATGAAATAAGTTCTTCACATAATCTTATAGATATGAAATCAAGATTCACTATGCAAAAATAGGCATTTAGAAGCAGTTTTACTATAATGTATTAAAAAAGAGTCACTAAATGATTTCATGAAAAAAAAAATTTTGTCGTGGTTTTTTAGAGGTGGTTCTTAAAACAACCTCTAGATTTTTTATAAATATATGTACAATTATATTTTTAAAAATAAAAATAAAATTTTAACGATTCTTTTTAAATAATCGGTGCTAAATTTTTGGTAAAAATTACAAAAATATATATTTCATAATGACATGGGATTTATTATTTATTATTTACACTATTATAAAGTTTATTACTTTTAATTTTAATTAATTATTTGGTATTAATTAATAAATAATTATAATTATTAGTTAACAATAATTTAAAAATTATAAAAATTGCTCAATATGATAAAAATTAGACTTCATCGCCAATTGCCCATAACATTTGATCTAGGAGTCTATTTGATCTCCACAACTAGTAAAATAAATTATTATTAAATGAACTAAAACCAAATTAGATTTCAATTATGTAATAATTAAAATAATTGATGTTATTAATATTTAAATAAAATTAGGAAATAAAATGTGAACTATAAATTACCATGTCTTTTGATCTGGGTGTCCGTTTGGGCTATACCTCAAATCAAATCAATGTATGTGATGAGATCTATACTATGATAACCTAGTGGAAAACTGATCACTAAATTTTCGAGGTAAAAAAGATCGTTGAAGGCCTCCAATTCCGAATTTTTAGTTTGGGTTTCCCAATATTTTACCATTTGATGGAATTTCATCTTCATTTAAGGGGGTTTTAATGTCTTTTTTCGATTGGGGACTGAATTTATTCTCTAAGATTACATTCATATTGATATTTTAGTATGGAATTTTTTGTCAGTTTTCATAGTGTAGTTTTATTTATAATTAAATATATGCATATATTTTTTATATTAACTTATAATATGTCACTTGTATTGATACATATTTTCATAAAAATGTATTTTTTAAATATAAACCATATGAAAATATATATTTTTATTCATTTCATTTCAATTAAATAATTGTTGATTTTATCTACCAATAATAAATTCATTAATATTTATATATATACTTATACAAGTAATGTTTATTTATACACATGTGTTTGTCAACAAAAAAATCAATATTAATGTTCAAATTATTAAATATGTAAATAAAAACCTATATCTGTAAGTATTTGTGTATATTTTATACACTTGTAAATTTTTATACATATTTAATTATAAATATTTATAAAACATATATGTCTTGATATATATATATATATACATATGTTTATATATATTTTTATATTAATGTATAATTATATATTTGTATGTGTTTATATATAATTATGTCACACAAATGTGTGTGTATATATATATATATTTAAATTTAGTTATATTTATATAGAGTTATAGATATATAAATTCATTCATTATTTATTATTTTATTATTTGTTTTGTTTTATTTATTATTCATTAATTATTTATTTATTTTGATTATTAATTTATTCATAAAAATATATTTAGTATTTTTTATTTATTTATTTAAATTTATTATCCATTTATTATTTATATATTTTTATCATTTATAGATTTTTTATTTAATATTTATTTATTTAATAATCATTTAATATTTATTTAATATTTATTTATTAAGTTTTTATTATATATTTAATATTTATTTTCATTTTATTATTTATTTATTTATTATTTATTATTTATTTATTTATTTAATATAAAAGTATTATTAATTTATTACATATTTAATATTTCTTTAATATTTACATATTTATTATTATAATTTTACTATTTTTTATTTCGTATTAATTTAATAAATATTTTTCATTTAATAATTAATAATTAATAATTAATATTTTTATTTTTATTTTTTTTTATTTATATATTAGTTATTTATTTTTATTTATTATAATTTATTTATTTATTATTATTATTATTATACATTATTTATTGTCATTTATCATATATTATTCATTATAATTTACTTTTATTAAATCTAATTATAATAATAGTAATAATAATAATTATTATTATTATTATTTTAGATTATTTATTTATTTATTATTTATTTACTGTTTAATTGATATTAATTTATTGTGTATTTATTATTTATTTAATAATTATTTATAATCTATTTATTGTCTATCTGTTATCTATTATTTATAATCTTATTTTTTATTTATTAGTTTTTTTATATATTCCTTATTTATTATTATTTAATATCAATATTTGTTTTTTTCTTATGTTTAAGTATATCACATAATATTTTCTCACCAGTTGAAGAGGATGTTGTAGTGGTAAGGTATGTATAGAATATCCAAGAGTTAAGGGGTTCAAATCTCTTTCAACGTATATCTTTGCTAGGTTTATGCATGGATTGCAAGACAAGTAAAATAATACGTAAATAATAATTAAATATTAAATAATAACTAATAACTAATAATTTAAAACTAATGAATAATAAAAATTAAATAATGGAATTAAATAATTAAAAATAATTAATTATGTAAATTAATTTTTTTAAAATCCATTTAATATTTAGTGGTGGTTTAAACCATTGCAATACAAACCTCTGTGAAAAAAACCCACCACACAAAAAAGCGCAAAAAAATTATTCTCGACCTGCCAATATGTGGTGCTATTATAATGCTTCATGTATCATTTAGTGGCAGTTTAAAATGGTGTTAAATTCCAAACAAATAGCTGAGAAACCCCAAATTTTTTTGTACCGACTATGCATAATATTATAGACATGAAATCTAGGTTCATACAAAAAATTGTAATCATGCAATAATTTCCACGCATAAAATATTTATCTCTAGAGTTTTATATTGTTATGTAATGCATTAAATGGATATATAATTCCTATATCACCCATAAAATAATCAATTTACAATCATATGTGTGCCATAAGATAATAAATCATTCATTATATATTATAACTCAAAGGATAGAAATGGGTTTCGTACAAATATCTACTTTTTATCATAACAAAAATCAATGAAAATAAAGGGGTTTCATAAACAACCGAAATCCATAATCATAAACCATCATGATAATTATTAATTATTGTATCATTAATTAATATCCCCATTAATAATTATTTATTATTAAAATATGTCACATTATATGAAAAATGTCTTTCAAGGGTCACTTGAAACTTTTGTTGAGAAATCCTCCAATTTCATATTTAAATTAAATTTTTTGAAAACAACAAATTTAAAAAAATTAAGGAAAACTTTTTCTTTAAATATAACCTTGAAAATATGTAATTTTATCTTCAAAACACTATGTTGTGATGACAGTGTAAAATTCTGTTAATACTATATATGATTAAAAAATGTCAATATACATTTTTGTAAAAATAAATAAATAACTTGTTCCAAAAATTATAATGTCATTTCATTAAAACCATTCATTAAAATGTGAATAATAGTAATAAAATCATTGAAAAATAATTTTATAATAGTAAAAAAATTCCCAAAACATTTTTCAAGTCTTAGATATGGAAGAAATAATATTTTTGACCGAAGATAGACAAAATGCTTTTTTTATTAAAAACATTATGTTGGTCTCTGTAGTTTTTAAGAAGAGGAAAATTATTGGAAAACATTTATTCTCTAGAAATAACCATGTGAGAATAAAATTAATGAGATTCTTGAAATTTTGATCCTAAAGTTTCATCATCAGAGTTTTAATTGGAAACAATCTCGAAAAAAAAGTGATATTCTTACATAAACCACTTACCAATTTGGAATCTTTTAAATTATAACCACAAAAAAACATAGAATGGTAATTTCTGTCCTAATAATTTATATGAATATAAATTGATAATAAATTTATGAGTAGTAAATAGACCACATAAAATAAACAAGTGGTGAATATGACATGTGTCTCACAAAAATAAAAATTAAGATGAAATCCTCTTACCTATATTTCGACTTGCATTAAAGTTGTATAACATCTGGTATAATATATTGAAATTTATTCTTATTCTTTTATAGAGTCATTTACACTCTTATAATATCATATATTATCCACTTTTAACATTTCAACATACATTTAATAAAAATTCCTTATTAAAAACATTATTTCCTGATGTTAATTATTTATTTTTTTCATAATAATTTCATTTAGGTAATTCCATTCCAAGTACATTGGTCACGGTTCCATCATCCCCATATTCTTAATAATTATATAAATATCATTAATATTCATTATATATATATATATATATATATTTATCCATAAATGTTGTATATAAAAAAATGAATTACATCGTTCATTGAGGAATCATGTGGTATGTATGAATGATGAATGATTTCTCTTTTCAATGGATGAAACAAATAAAAGGTAAATAATTATGAAAATATAAAATATTATTATTATATCATATATATCATATATATTAACTATGTATATCCTTATTACCGTCCATATAAAAAAAATGGAGATCAGACTACATCACTTGGTAAATGTGATAGTACACACGTACATAAAAGAGAAATTATCTTTTCCCAATAGACTGGAAGGTATAATGGTAGATGTTACATTATAATTATAGAAGTATAACTATTCAAGAAATATAATATTTATTTATTATTTATATATTTATACATTCCAAATAAAATGGTGATGAAAAATTTAATCTCACTACGATGTGGGGACGATAAGAAGAATGTATAGACAACTGATGTTTAGTATTTTCATTGGATAAAAATAGATGCGAAACAGTTGTCACACAATCATAATAAAATAATAAATATTTTTTATATTAGAATTATTTTTTAGGAAGTTTATAATTGATTTAGAGGATTTTTTAGATGATAGAAATTTGAAAGACTTAGTAATTATGAAAAAATGTTCATCATCATACTTCATTTAGATCCCTTCTTAAGGGAAATTGATATGTTATTTTAGGATATAATAACCTATAGTTAGTGCATATGGAGTTTAATAAGATAACATATTAGAGTTTCATTAAGATATATTTCCCAAGAACATGTAATGAAAATAAAGAATGGGTAACCATTTTTAAGTCCAAAAAGGGACCGTCTTAAAATTAATTACAGAATTAGATTAATAAAAATTAATTTTATTGAGAAAATGGTTACAAATAAAAATATTTATTAAATGGGATTATTATGATATTAAATAATCTATTAAAAAATATTTATAATATTAGGTGACATTTTAACAAATATCTCATTGTTTAAACATACAATTAACTCATTTGACAATTATCATGATTTCATTTTTTTTTAATTTTTATGGGTCAAGAATGTTACCATTAAATTATAGGTTATCAATAAATGGAACATGGTTAATATTTTAATATATATATATTTCACATGGTTGAATATAGTAATTTTATGAATTTTTTATCATTTAATAAAACTATCACTTATTGAAAAATATCATAAATGTAATTCTCAAAACTATTAATTTACATTGACATTAATGTCATCATGATTGTAATATAATTTGAATATATAACTTTAAAACATCCCTAATATGTTATATATTTCTATAAAATAAATTTATAATAATAATTCTTATTTATTTTCTTATTTTAATAATTTTAAAATTATTTATATAAATTTTCTATTAATTGTTTTTATATCACATCTTCTTTTCATGAGAAATTATAATAATTATTCAATCATCAAAAATTTAAAATATATTTATATGATAAGAATCATAATTTATATTTTAAAACAACATTTACAATAGAATATAATATCTTTTTACTCGTATGAAAAAAATATTAGATATACTAAAGTGAAGTGGCTGATATTTTATATTTATTATTTTTTTATAATAATATAATGGTTGGAAAAAAATAAAATCGGCACAAAGTGGCCATATTTTCAAAAATATTATATTAATGGTCAAATTAGACACTTCCGGTTAGATAAAGTCATGTTTTATAGAAACCTTAAATATCTTTCCCAATATTTTATTCATGTTTACTTGTTTTACCCTTACTAAGGAAAAAACTATTTACTAAGGTTATTAATCATTGTGGGAAAAATAAAATATACCTAGTCAACCATTTTTAACGTCCTAATTAAAATTTTTGTATCAATATTATGTTATTTGATTTCTGTAAGTGTCTGATTTTTTTATAATTAATACGTAAATTGCAATGATAAATGATTTTTTGAAAAAAGTAAATTTTAATTGTAAAATTAACTTATATCAAAATTAAGAAATTTTATTAATAAAATTGAATTTCTAGAGTTTTATATATAGAAAGAATACTATTTTACTTTAATAAAATATGCCAAATATAATTGAAATTTTAAATTACAATATTTAAAGTAAATAAAGGATAGAATTTGAAAATTTGATATTATCCACTATTCAGAAAAAAATAAATCATTTAAAAAAACCCCACAAGTTATTATTATGTTAATTTTGGTTTTCTGATTAAAAATTTATGATATTTTTATTGAATAAAATTTAAACTGCTGGTATAAATTAATTATAATTTCCACAGAAAAATGCTATAAAATCACATTTAATTAATATTCCTTTTAAATCATAAAACAACTTTACAAAAAATTTAGTACTAATTTCCTAAGAAATAATTAATAAATTTGTATTTATTAGGAATAGTATATATGTATTTCAAAAATATGTTTCTCATATTCTTACATTCCAATTAAATGGATACATTATAATGGTCATGTTTAAACACAAATATTTTTTAAACATATCTCAATTCGCTTAAAGAAATGTAATGTATGTTAATAAAGATATTGAGATTATTAATTCGGTAAACTAAAATTTTAGATTTTTACATTTATCCCACATTAAAAAAATTTCCCTGACACTTTTATCTCATACATCTAAGGATTAATTTTTTAAAATCTGATTATTCAAAATCCAAAACATGAAAAGGGATAATAAAACTTCTTTTAAAAAGGGAAACTGGGAAAAATAATAGTTACCAAAAATAGCACATTATCATGTTCATAGATATGGATAACATTTGTTCAATTTTAAAATACAGACATATATATAAAACTAGAATCCATGGACTAATAGAGAGTGATAGAAAACAATAACATGTAAAATTTTTTGACGCCAAAATTAGAAAATCATGATAGGTGAAAATACCATCAATTTAATTAAAATAAATGTGAAAGTGTAATATTTGTATTAAAAAATAATTTTTCATAATGTAGATGTATTATATTACTATCAACATAGATAACACAAGAAAATATACAAACTTGATTTCATTCCATTTCCCAAGCACAATGTCATCAATTCTTTCTTATTTGATAAATTTCTTTTTCATATCTTACATCATGAAATGAATATTTAAGTAAAATTTATCATGAAAGAAGAAATAAAATTATCATTTAATGAATCATAAAATCCATAAAATAATAATATGTAATTTCTACTATCTCTATTTATTGTTTATATGAAAAGTGATAGCACAAGTTATCTAATATGGATAAATATTCATATGGTGAAATAGTACATTAATATATAAAACAAAAATAGTAACACCAAAAGTTCAACAAAACATATTCCATAATTATTAAACCATTATACTCTTCAAAAAAATGTTCTAGAGAATTCAAAACAAAAAAAATTAAGGGATTTTATAACATATATTTCTTTTTTTAAGATCAACATTATAATTCTTCCATGGACAATATAAAGCAACTCATAATGTCTAAAAACAAATATTTGAATATCATATAAATATATTCTATTAAATATATTTAATACAATCCCCATATAATATCAATTATTTTAAAACATTAATTAAAACATACATGCTTCATGAAATTAACTCTATCCAATATATTCCATATATCAAAAAGTGTTATAATCTTCATTAAAGATAACCAATATAACTTTTTCATCAAATCACTAAACTATTTCAAGATCACCAATAATATCAAATTTATATTAA
The DNA here is from genome assembly GCA_963277665.1 of Viscum album. Classification (NCBI taxonomy): domain Eukaryota; kingdom Viridiplantae; phylum Streptophyta; class Magnoliopsida; order Santalales; family Viscaceae; genus Viscum; species Viscum album. Next base: position 1,288,714,565 of record OY728138.1, on the reverse strand, counting down.
ATTATCTATTTATCTAAAATAGTCAATATTATCTGAATAGTGGGAATATATTAATCATTATCTTTCCTTCGATTATTTATTTTGAAAAAACCTATTCCTAATCAGTTTGTAAATTTTATCTATCATCTCTACCACTAAAAATTCTCATTCAACTATATAAATAAACACTACTAAAAAATAATAATTATATTTTTTCTGATCCTTATAACCATAATACCATTGATAAAAATATAGACAGTATAATAATCAAATCTTAATACTTAGATAGTTTAATCATTCCACTTATTTCATAAAACTTTAACATGGTGTAATCAAATTATTCCTTAATACATCATTCCTTTTATATTACATTTGTATTATCTTCATTATCAATAGAAATACAATAACTCATAAAACCTTTTTTATCCTATTTAGAAGATTTCCCACTAGGAAATCGACATTTATATTTCCCATATATTCAATATTTAAATAATTCAAGCATCGATTATATCTTTTGTAAATCCTTATTATAATTCATTTTGTTAACCAAAATTTTAATTTTTTTAGAAATTTCATTCTCTGTGTAGTTATTTTCCACATGCACAAAATCATCTCATTCCACTGAGACATTCCGTGGAGAGGATCTTAACATATTACATACAATTGGGATGACAATTATTTTTTCCATTAGATTCATTTTGAATCTCCAATTTTCGCTTACGTGGTGTGCCAATCATCCCCCCCGATGTAGAGCTTTTCAATCATAATATAAGATATTTGATTAAGAATAATGACAATTTTTCAAATCCCACTTCCATTTTATGTTGTTTTCTCAATAGAAAAATAATTCCCTTATCTGTCACATCTAGAATTAACATTAATACTCATGAATCTATCCATTCACTAAAACAAAAATTCATAGTGTGAGAAATATTAATCATATTGGGTAATCATTTGATCATCTAAAGTTATTCGTAGGATTTATTTATCAAGACATCTTCATTCAATGGATATAACCCTAGGTTGAACATATACCATCCATCATCATCATCTATTCAAATTCTTCCTAATATATTGTACAATAAAACATGAACGAATATGAGAATATACCCTACAGAGTTAAACCAACTATTTTTTATTGGCGTGATCACCATTTACTAAATTATAGTCAATATAAAATAGGCCACCCCTTTCAAGTGTTATTAAAAATAGGTTCATCTATTATAAAAACAAATCCACTTTTAGTATCCATATAGGGATTTATTTCTTGAAAACATTCATAATTTATTAATTACCAAAACATTAGGATATTATCCTATACTTATACATATCCCTCTTATTTTCACAAACATTCTCTAATCATAATATCCAATGTTTCACTAAAGATTTACTATAATACCATGTATAGTGAATCATTATTTTCAAACATATTTGCTACATCATAAAATAGTTATATTAAATATACTTCACAAATACATGCTTGAGGAATGTAAAGGTATAGTGTATTTTGGTACATGATACACTATATTGTTTTTTATTCAAATATCATCAACATTAATGACAGAGAGATTACCACAATGAACTATTCTTAGAAATTCCCAACATAAAACCATTATTTATAACATAGGGGAAAGTAATGTAAGAACTACTGATATTTGACACATAATAAGGGTAATAAAAAGATATATTAGTGGTCATTTAAATATAAAAAGACCATAAGGATATATCAACATGAATTCATCATTTAATACCCATACCCAATATATCATTTATTATAGTATTAAATCATGTAAAAGTATTGGAAATTTATAAGACATAAATCATATACGAATCAATGAACGTAATCCATTAGAGCATAACACTTTCATAGGAAACAATTTTGTAGTAAAAAGAAAATATTATAAGATTTTGAACATGTATAAATAGAAATGTGTTCACTATTTATGTTAAGGACAAGAAATCTAGCATTTAATAAACATATAGACATGAAATTATGTTCATGTGTAATCTTTTGTACATGAAATCATGTACTGCGTATAAACCCATAAACATGAAAACCATGTCCAAACATAATATTTGTGACATGAAATCTTGTTCAAGAATTACATATTTATCTTATGATTTATCCATATTTACCTAATAAATAAAATGTAAATATAATTCTTGGACAAACCATATCATAATCAGAATCAATTAATTTGTGTTCCGTAAGGTAATAAATAATTCATCATATATCATAACTCAAAAAAGTGAAATGTGTTTCGTTAACATTTTATCAATCCACAATAATGTAACCGATTGAAAGCATAAATGTCTCATAAAAATTTAATCATTATAATCATAAAACTTATAGAGGATTAATAATGAAGTTGTTCATTATTTTTATCCTTATTTAATTATAATTAACATCAAAATATGTCATCATATAAAAAAAATATTTAAAATAATGTTGTTAATGTTTGGTAATGAAAATATCATTTTCACAATGAAATAATTTTTAAAAATATATATAATTTTAAAATATATTAAAAAAAATGAGTTCTATGAAAATAACCATGGAAACTTGAAATGGAATATTCAAATCATTTAGAACTTATGACCGATGGAAATTATGTTCATGTTGTGTACATTAAAATTATGATTCCTTTCAAATTTTTGATAAGTAGTAAAATGTACCTCATTTGAACGATAAAAATGAAATAATATTTATACAATCCTCTAAAAACCCAATCATGGGAATAATGACACTAATAAATCATCTAACAATAGTAAAAAAATTATTTAACCATTTTTTAGAAAACATGGACATTGAAGAAAAATTATTTTTGAATAATGTTAGTATACATAAAAACAATTCATTTAGTATCTCTAGTTATTAAAAATATATAATTGAAATGGAAACAAATAATATTCAATAATAAAAATAGGATAAGAAAATTCAGGAGTTTATTGAGAGGTATATCATAAAATCTTATCATCATAAACTTTAATAAAAAACACTCCTCCTAAACAATGAAACCATAACATAAATACCTTGTCCCATTGGTATCTTATGAATCATATCATCATCAAAGATATAACCTTACATGGATGATTTTATTACCATAATATTCATGATAATAATAAAAATAATGAACATTTAGGGAAAGTATATACACTACATATAAGAAACAACCGGTGAATATAACTTGTGGCACACAGACATGAATGTGATATGAAAAACCCCTACCTCAAGTATATCTTTAATAGAATGTTCTATATAACATCCCATAATGAAAATTTAAATTTATTATTATTATAAATTTTAACCATTTACATTATTTAACTATCATATATTATATTCTTATTAAATTTTGAACATCCTTTTGTTAATAATTTTTTATTAAAACATTCATTCCTATGTGTAAACTTTTTTATTTATCATGAGAATTCCAATTTGGTAGTTCAATTACATAAAAATTGATAAAGGTTTCATCATAAAAAAAATTAATAATTATTTAAAAAACATATATTTTCATTATATACAAATTTATAGTCATCTACAAATGGTATTGATATCGAAACATCCCAAGTAATTAAAGAATATGAAATTATAATAATTAATAATATTTTTAAATTAAATATTAATTTTACATTAATGGGGATTCTATGTTTGATGGTGTACCCGACACACCATAATGAATTTCTCTGAAATCTCATGTTGCAAAAAAGGTTGAGTCATACAAAATAATAATAATATAATATTATTTTATATGGTAGATAACTTTTAGAGGTTTTATTTGTGGGAATGAACAGAACTAACAAAAATATGATTATACATGATGGTTAAATGTTTTTACATTTATCTAATAAAATTTAGACGCATAAAATGAGAATGAATCCAATTTTAAGCATAAGTAATATAATATTTTTAAACTGTAGATTTACTGCTTTTTTTGGGTTTACCCCATTTAAATATAGTTTTTTCACTTTTATATGTTTCTTTTGACAAGACAAACTTCTTAGTTTGAATTAGGATATCAAAAATTTCTTTTGGTAAATTTTTGGTATATTTCTGATAAAGATAGTTTCTAATGAATAGTGAAAAATAATACATTTAAGTCAAAACTGTCATATTAACAGAATTATATATACGGTTAGATTAACATTTAAAAATGTTTTAAAGTGTAAATGGATTATATTTTTACCCTTTAATTCAATGCTTTCCATTGGAATTAATTTCACTTTGAAATTGGATATAAAAAAATGTCATTCTTTTTGTACTTTTTACATCACAAAAACACGCTTTATAGTTTTGACAAAAAAATTAATTTTAAATTAATTTATGAAAAATAAATTTTTTTTTAAAATTTTAAAATAGACAAAATTTTTGAATTTTGAATATGAGAAATATATTTGGTTGAATTATGTGTATTTTTTGGAAAATATTAAAATTTTTATGAATAATGAAAGACAATACATATTAGTTAAAACCCAACGTTTTCATATAAATGAAATTTTACTACTTCTGTTAGTTGAATTTCAAAAATAAGACATACATTGTTGTAATCAGAAAGTAAAATGTGGATCAAAAGGATGAAAATAATTTTTGGTGGATATTAATATTTGATTTTTATTTACAGTGGTTAATGTTAAAAAGGGTAATTCAAGGTAAAAATAATATAATAATAATTAATTTTACATTGACTCTTATCCTAACCATATTTCATGAGTCATGTCCAACCATGAAAATCCATGGATGTGAGTTTTTACCTTTGAAATCCACCTGGGTAACAAAATGTCATTAATAACTATTTATTTAATGTAAAAATAAAAATTTCATATACATGCATTTTTTTCTAAAACAATTTTAATTTGGAGTAATATAATTTATATCTTTGACTATAATAATATTAAAAATAAAAATATATTTCTTACATCAAGGTTTTTTATAAATAATTTATAGATATAAAATAAATATATTTTTATGAAACAATGATGATGTAATGATTACATTATTAATGAATGTTTTAAATAAATGAGATTATAAATATTAAAATAACAATATTTTGAAAATTTTTATAACATCCTCAAATTTTATAGATTATTATGACTTTTTATCTTTGAATTAATTATGTTTTTTTGAATTTATAATGTTGTTATGGATTTCTAAAAAGTCATGACATGAATAGTATAAAATTTGACATAAATGAGTTTTTAAATAAATTAATGTTTTATTAAATAGTAAAATAGTCCTAAAAATATACATTTCAGACAACTGACATATATGATGTTTGAAATTCCATTAATGATCCATTTTAGAACTCTTTAAAATTTATTTTAGATTTATTAACCATATATTATTAATATATAAGAAGACATGGTAAACGTTAAATAGGTTAACAAAGGGTAAAATAAAAAAGATAAAGATTAAAAAAGATCCAAAACATATCAAATTCGTATTAGATGAAAGTATTCGAACATATATTCATATTATCTTCGAATGTAATGAGTTTTAAACATTTTGATGCTGAAAATAATTTTGTAATAAAATAATGCATTCAAACTTTCCTAAAGAGCCCATCCTCCCTCTTATAAAGGGACACCACCTCTAACCCATTACTCACCCCTTAGAAGCCCCTTGGATCATTTAAAAATTGAACAATTAATCTCCCAACACCTCTATCATCCTTCTAGAAGCATTAATATAGGAAAACGGTACTTCAAGAAAGCCATTTGGTTCAAACCAAAGGTAGTTACATGATTTAAAGGTAATGTCTTCCCTCAAGTTCTCTTCATTTATTTTACTTCTCCAATCCCAATGATCCTATTAATCCTTTTTTACATAACAAATACAATATCCTCAATATACTATGTTTTTGTTGTGATATGTATTTGAACTAAACAAACACTCACCACCACCCAATGGGTAAAGAACATATTGTTTCTGTGTACAGTGAACAACTGCCTCACGAAATGATGATAGTTCTGTTTTCCCCTACCATCTCTCATGATGGCCATTATTATGGAACTATATTTATATATTATATATATTATATTTAATTTATATATATTATTTGGTGATTCTCATTTAGAACATAATTTTATTCATTTCTGGTAATATAAATATGATAATTTCAATTTTGGAAGTACGGACTACTACCCCCTAAAAGTTATATGACTCATTCATACCATACATGGAACATATAAATGATGGTGTTTATGAAAATATTTTATTTATATAATAAATTATATTTTACTAGAATATTAATATACCATTGTATAATATGGTTTTAATTCCTTTAAAATGATAAAAATTAAATGAATGTAGCGTTCATGCGTACGTACGGCTTACTATCTCCATGAACGGTGCATTTCATTTTAATATATCTAAATAATCATAAAAATTATAAAAATATATATACTGGATATTAATTAAATATATGATATCTAAAAAATTAATATCATTCTGGATATAATGTACTTATGTCCCCATGGAAAATTTGTAATTATAATATGTTCATTTTTATGCAAGTTCCAAACATCATCAAAATGTATGATATGGACAAAAAAATTAACTAATTGTTATGGCAAGGTAATAATTGATATAAAAGGAATAATAAAATTAAAATAATATCCTAATAATGTATAAATTAGCATATGTATATTATTCATGAAGAACAAGGAATATACAAGGAATGTCGGACAAAAGGTAAGAGGTTTTCATCTCATTTTTTTCCCATGAGATTCATGAAATATTTGCCACTATTTCCTTTTGCGTTGTGTATTTACTACCCATGAATGTATTCATTGTGTAATATAATTTATTTTGGGGGTATTTACATCTTCCTTTTATGATCATTGTTTCATGTGGTGTATGTTTCATAAGATACCAAATCGGTAAGGAAACCTTTCACCCTCCACTTCTTGTCAATGGCTTATTTGTTGTTATGTCTTTAAATTTAAATTATAAAATGTTTGGATATGTTCATATATATGTTATTTGCTATAACTTTTATGTCCATGTGATGATAGACAATTTTTTTCTCATCAAGTCATTTTATAAATTTTTAAGTGACGACATTAGGTGGTCGAATTTTTGTAAGGGACGTAGTTAACCCAATTTCAATTCTTTGTGTTAATCTTATAGTTATTGATTATGCCAGGATATGATTATGTGTTAATAATCTCTTATTTTATTACACAAAATATCCACTTAAATTGGGTGTATTTAAATTTTTCACACATAATTATGTCATGGATTTGTCGTTAATATAATTGTAAAATCATTATAATTGACTTTTTCCAAATCACCTTTCATTGAGGAATATTTTGATTTATACAAAACATTCTTTTATACATTGTATAAACCCATTTTATTTTCCATTTCATTATAATGGAATCATTTATCTATATATAGTTTTACTAAACATCAAAGGGAATGTTTATTTTTAACGTATGCGGTGACAATACCCATTCTGCAGGTGCGAGTATTATTTAATATTTTTTTCCTTTACAAGTAGTTATGTCTTTAAAAGAATAATAAATATTATATACTCTTTTTAAATATTTTGGTATTAAAAATTGTTATTATAATTAATTTATTATTTAGATATATTAAAATTTTATATTGTGAATTCAATGTGGAAATTTTAGCATTCTTATTTTCTTGTTCATGTGTTATTATTATTTATGGTTCCTGGGAATTGTTTAAAAATACTGGTAGTTCCTTGTAAAACCAAGGGTGGGTGAGCCCGGGATAGCTCTCTGATGCATAGGGTAATGTGACGAAGGTAAACATTAATGTTTCTCCATTGAGATTTTTGGAATATACTTTAATGGGTATTCCAATTGTAACTCCCTATGTATCAGTGAAATATACAATGTATGTATGTTATGAATTCCACAAGTTACATTTTTTGATTTAGGATTTATATTTGTTATTCATAAATAGTATTATTTTTTAAGGATTGTGAAAGAGATTATGTTTTAATATTGAAAAGTATGATTTCTTTGATTTGTATATATTCATGAACTAAATATTTATTTTCATATTTTATATACCTTACTATGCTTTTTATACTCATACCATGTTTCTTAAAGGTTTTCAATAGGACGTAAAGGTGAATAGGTTCAAGGATGTGATCATGGAAAAGTCATGCTGTCTAAAAAATGGAACTAGAAATGTTTCTTTTTTTAAGAGTCTTTATTTTATGAAAAAAATGGATACTGAGTAGAAGATTCTACATATAATATCCATGTTGCTATCTATATGTTATGACCTAATTATTTAAAGCTCTAAACCTAAAATGATCCTCAATGTGAATTATTAACATAATTCAATATTATATATTATTTATGGTTGGGGCCTCACAGTTGGTATCAACAGTAGGTTTAGATAAATTTAGAGGTTTGGGAGTTATTTAAGAATAAGTGACATAACCATAATGGTTAGAATATCACAAAAAATTATATTTATTTTAGATAAATCTAATGAGTTTAAGATAAAATTAATAATTATATTTTAGTGTGTACCCTCCTGATCAGATATTATATGATGATTTTTATAATATGCTCACACTGGACTTTTTGGTTTTAGTAAATGGCTGGCTCAAGGAGGAACCAATGTAACAAGGGATGTGAAGACAATTGTGATGGTTTTCTGAATAATAAACCTAATGAAATGGGAGTTGTAGTTAGAACACTTGTGGTTATTCTCAAACAACTATGTGGGGGCATAATTGATCACTTGAACCTTGGTAATTTTTATAAGGCATCGTATCTGTAAGAAACAAATCTCTATGAATGTTTAGGTTATAATTCTAAATCTAAGTATTTTCCAAAACCTATGTATCAAGGATGTGGAATGAAACACCTAGGAAAATGATTCTAAGGGATGGGAAGATATTTCAAATGCGTTAATGATGAAAATAAAGTAAAACGATTCCATGAAAAAATTATTCATCCCATTGTATCTAGGAAAAAGAAAGATGTTTATTTTGAAGAATCAATTGGATGTTTTAAATGTGGAGAGCATTGACATTATTCAAATAGATTTCCAATGATGAAGGTCCAAGAATGGGATTAGTAGGACGGTATAAATATATGTTTACCAATTCTTAATTCCATTCCAATTGAAGATAAGAAAACAGACAATGACCAATGAAAGTTATGGATTGTTTCTTAGCTAATGTTTTGACATTATTGAATCTTAGTATGTAATTCATGATTTTGTTTGTAGGAAATATTTATTATGGAATAAGCTGTAAAATAATGGTTAACGTGTCATGAAGAATGTTTAATGAGTTAGAAGTATACATATAAGGGATTCAAGAGTTATGGTAGATTTTAGGATGATAAAATACTTAAAAGTATTATGGCTCTTTTGATGATGGGATTACATTGGAAGAATATTTCTAGTATGTGTTACTATAAATTATGATATGTGAAAATGTTATTAAATGAGGAATTATCATTTATTTTGTGGATAGGTTCATAAAGAACCATTTTGGCATATATGATCCTTGAATTTGAGGAAATTACAGGTCATTATTGTTTGGGATAATAATGCGAGGAATGACATAAAATTTTTGGACAAAATAAGGTGTGTTTATTTTTGAGGAATTTATCTCATTTTTGGGAATTCTATAAAATTATATAATTCTTTAAAAAAGACAACATGCAGACTGTATGACAACCTATCACATTAAACAAAGTTGTGGGAATCGAACCCATAACCAAAGTGAGATTGAGATTTATAACCTACCACTGGACTACGTGATATCCCTAGTTAGTATGATAAATTTTTTTTAGTTAAATGAATTTATGGATCAATAATAAGAGGATTTTGGGAACTTATGTTTTATCACATGGATATTCTTAGTATATGAAAATGATTTGGTGATTTAGTGATAATGGTTACTATAGAAGGCGTTTTATCTTTTGGGAATACTCTATTCCCAAGGAAAATTGAATACTATGAGATTTTATATGACAAGTAATGGTAGAATTTTATTTCAGAAGAATCTATGTTTTTTATTATGGAAATATAAAAATTTTGGTTATTTATGTAAACGATTATCCTATCATTGAGAATATGTGATTACGTTAATTGCATTTCAATATGAGACTTTAAGAGTACCTTATGTTATTTGAAGATAAATATTATTATTTATCGTGGAAGACTACGTGATCAAATCCTTTAGAATTCATAGGTTTCAATATTAGTTTGGATTATATTGAATGTGTATATGGAAAATTTTTTATTTAATATTCTTTTCGGAACTATGGGTATTGTTTGTCCAATTTTGGATATTAAGAATACTTTTTTATTTTATAAAATATTATACTCATTGTGGATTATCTGATCTTGTACTAACCATTTTGGGTTTTGTTAATGACTAAAAATTTGTGAAATATATCATTCATCTTTTTCAGATTATGTTATTCTCCAAAAGGTGATTTTATCACTTTAGGTTTGATCATTTCATCTTGAATACTCATCGTTTGGAGAAAAGATATGTTTGTGGTAGAAATTTATTATAGGTTGAAACTTGACGTGAAAAAATTGTATATTTCATTATTTTCGTAGTAAATATCCTAAATAAATTTCTCCAAACATATTAAAGGTAATCTAAAACAAAACATGGTTCCTTTTTACTTTTTATATTAGGGAACCAATGATTGTTTAACCTATCAGGTGATTGTGGTTTTCTAGTGGTTAACTTTCTCATGATCATGTTTTTTATCACTTTCCATCATAACATGACACTTAGTTTATCTTCCATATCCATGTTTTCAGGGAATCTATGTATGTGTTATCTCGGGTGAACTTTTTTACTTCCCATTCATTCTTTTAAAGTAATATTTTAATTAACACTTTTCCTGCTTTGGGGCTTTCAATGAAGTTTCTGAGCCTAATTTTAAAATTGCAAGGACACAATTTATAAAAGGAGGGAAAGATGTAACATCCCATGTAAATAAAGAATACAAAATTTTTAGATTTATTAATATTGGTGAATTAAATATTTATATTATTTTAAAGGGTATGCTATTTTCGATGGCATACCTCACATGAAACAATGAGTTTATCAGAAATCTCATGTTTCAAAAATGGATGGGTCATACTGAAAAATTATAATAAAATATTATTTTGACTGGAAGTTAAGTCATAGCCATTATATTAGAGGGAATGAACAGTAAAAACTATAAAACGATTATATATGTTTGTTAAATATTTTTACATTTATCCAATAAAATTTAGGGGCCTAAAATGATATTGATTCCAATTTTAAGCATAAATACTCTAATATATTTAAAAGGTAGTTTTACAACATTTTGATAGAAAAACACTTTTAAATATAGTATTTTTCACTTTTATAAGTTTATTATGACAAAATAAACGCCTTCCTTATAATAGGGACAACAAAATTTACTTTGGGTAAATTTTATGTTTTTTTATAATGGTTATTGTTTAATAAATATTAAAAAATATTGCATTTTAAGTCAAAACTGTCTTTTCATCTAATTTATTTATATGTTTAGTTTATCATTTTAAATAGTTTAAAATTTTAATTGGATTATATTTTCACCATTTAACAAATTATAGTCATTGTAACTAATTTTATTTAGAAATTGTATATAAACACATGTCAGTCTTTTTGTAGTTTTAAAAACACGCTTTCTTGTTATGAAAATGGAAATTAATTTTAAAAAGATAAATGAAAATTTTATGTATTAAATATGTAAAAATAGACATCATTTTTGAATTCAGAATATAAAAATTTTATTTGAGTAAATTTATTTTAATTTTCTAAAAAATATTCAGTTTTTGATGAATAGTGAAAAACACTGCATAGTAGTTAAAAACCGACTTTTTCATTTAAATGAAATTTTACCACTTCTATGAATTAAATTTCAAAAATCTGATATACATGGTTGTAATCTGTAAGTAAAATTTTTCTTAATAGGCTGAAAATAATTTTTTTTCTAAATATAAACTTTTGGTTATTATTTACCGCAATTAAAGGAAGATAGGGTAATTCAATGTATAAATATTATTATAAAAATATAAAATTACCTTAAGTCTTACCCTAACCTTATTGGATAAGTCATGGTTGAAAAATAATATTCTCGAGTGATACTTTGGTCCTTCGAAATCCACTTGGGTAAGATACTGACATAAGTAAATTTTTATTTAAATTAAAAATAGAAATAGAATAAACATGTATTGTTTTTCTAAAACAATTTTAATGTGAGGTCATATAATTTTTATCTATGACAGTAAATAATAATTGAAAATCTAAAAATAAATCTTATATCATGGTATTTTATTTATAATTTTTAAACATCAAATAAATAAATTTATTTTTGATATATTGATGATGTATTGATTACGTGATTAATGAATGATTTAAATAAATGAGATTATAAATATTCAAATAAATTTATTTTGAAACTTTTTGGTCCATTAAAAATATTTATGAATGATTATGACTTGTTATTGTTGAATTTAAAACGTTTTTCTAATTTATCATGTTATATATTTTTAAAAAGACATTATATGAATAGTATCGTAATTGACATAAATGATTTATTAAATCAATTAACATTTTATTCAACGATAAAATAATGGTAAAAACTATAAAGATTATGACTTGTTATTTTTGAATTTAAAAGTGTCATTAATGATCCATATTGAGATTATTGTCATTTTATAGTAAATATATGAACCATATAGAAAGAATATTCAACAGGACATGGTAAAAGTTATCGAAGTTATCAATGGGTTAAACAAAAACAATAATGATTAAAAAAGACCCAAAACCTATTTAACTCTTATTGGATGAATTTATTTCGACTTATATTCATCTTATCTTTGAATTTCGTAAGTTTTGGTCTTTTTTAAACCGAAAAAAATTTTATAATAAAATAATACATTCAAACATTCTTAAAGAGCCCCTCCTCCCTCTTAAAAAGGGACACCGCCACTAACCTATTACTCACACCTATCAACCCCCTTGGATCATCCAAACCTCTACCCAAATAATCTCTCAATATCCCTCTCTTCACCCTAGAAGCCTTACCTTAGACAGAAGGCACTATAAGAAAGCCTTTTGGTTCAAACCAAAGGTAGTTACCCGATTTAAAGATAATGACTTCCCTCAAGTTCTATTATATTATTTTACTTATCCACTTCTTATGATCTTATTATTATTTTTTTACAAAACAACAACATTTTCATAAGTATACTATGTTGTTTTTTAATAAGTACTCTAACTAACCTTACACACACCCCCGTCTAATTGGTAAATAACGCACTGTTTCTTTGTACCACGAACTACTGCCTCACGAAACGATGATTCACGATTCTACCCTACCTCATATCATGGTGACCATTATGATGGAACTATAATTATATATGATATATATTATAATTATTTTATATCAATTCTTTTGTATGTCACATTTATATTATACCATTATTCTTTTCATTTTTTATAATTACAATAATATCATTTAAAGAAGTGCAGACTACTGCCCCCTCAAAGTGATATGACTCGTTCATATCTTACATAAAACATATAAATGATGTTGTTAATGAACATATTTAATTAATAAAAAATATGATTTTATATTGGAATAATAATATACCTCTGTATCATTTTGTTTTCATTTCTTTAAAAAGGAAAAAATGAAATGAAAGTAGCGTTCATGCATATGTACGACTTACCATCTCCATGAATGATTCATTTAATTTTCATATATGAAAATGATATGGAATATTTTTAAAAAATATATACTAGATATATTTTATATCTAAATAATTAATATCATTATGGATATAGTGGACTTTTGACCCGATGGACAATTTTTAATTATAACAAGTTAATTTTTTGACGCAAGTTCTGGACATCGACAAAATGTCTGATACAAACTCAACTAATTAACTAATTTTTATAGCAAGGTAATAAGCGATATTAAAGAATGAATAAACATGAAAAGATTCTTAAACAAGTATAAGTTACTTAAATTTATTATTCAGGAATAACAATGAATATTCTAGAAAATTCAGACTTAAGGTAAGAGGTTTTCATCTCACTTTTTATTCCTACGAGTTTCATGCTATATTTTAGACTATTTTATTTTTTTGAGTTTAATGTACTGACCATGATTGAATTCATTGTGTAATATAGTTTAATTTATAGGTATTAAATCTTTATTTTATGATCCTTCTTTCATGTGGTGTATGTTTTATAAGTTACCAAATTGGTAAGGGAACCTTTCACCCCTCTCTTCCAGTCAGAGGCTTCTTTTTTGTTATGTTCTTAAATTTGAATACCCAAATGTCTGGATATATTCTTCTATATATTTATTACTATAAATTTTATGTTCATATGATAAGAGACCCTTTTCTATCTCATCAAGTCATTTTTTGAATTTTTATGTGACTATATTAGGCTAGTGAATTTTTGTAAGGGATCTTCTTAACCCAATATAAATTCTTTAGGATTAACTTACATTGTAGATTATGTTGTACTATGAAATGTTTTAATGAAATATGATTTTTTTACACATAATATCCACATATATTGGGTGTATTTATATTTGTCACACATAATTATGTCATTCATTTATCCTTAATCTAGTTGTACAATCGTTATATGGGACATCATCTCAATCACCATTCATTGAGGCATATTTTTATTTATACATGACATAATTTTATATATTGTATAAACTCCTTTTAATTTTCATTTCATTCAAAGGGAATAATATTCTACGTAGTGTTTTATTAAACGATAAAGGGAATGATTATTTTTAATGTACGCGGTGACAATGACCTTTCCACAGATGTGAGCGTTATTTGATATTTGGCATCTGTAACATGTCTTAATGTTTTTAAAAGGAAAATAAATACCATATAATTTTTTAGCTTATTTTGTCAATGAAAATTGTTTTCTATAATGTCTTTATTGTGACAATATATTGAAATTTTATATTTTTATTTCATTGTTGAAATCTTATCATTCCTTTTTTTTGTGTACAAGTCTTATGATTATATTATGGTTCTTGGGAACTATTTACCAATACAGGTGGTTCTATGTTAAACCTAGGCTGGGTTATCCTGCTATAGATCTCCAATTCATTGAGTAACATGACAGAGCTAAACATTAATGTTTCTAATAAGTGGTTTAGGGAATATAATGTGATGGGTATTCCATGTGTAACTCCCAATATAGCTGTGAAAAAGACAATGTTAGTACATTATAGATGCCAAAAGATACCTTTTTTGGATTTATGATTTCTATGTGTTATTCATGAATCTTATGATTTCATGAGGTATTTTAAAGATATTTTTTATGATTAAAACGTATGATTTCATTGATTTATATGCATTTATGGACTAATGGTTTCTTTACTTATTTTATATTTCTTACTGTGATTTTTAGGCTCAGCCCAATTTTTTAAATGTTTTCCACTCATATTAAAGATGAATAAGGATAACTATGGGATCATCGAAACATCATGATATCTAAAACATGGAAGTATACATGTTACTTTATTTATGATTTTTTATATTATGAAAAAAATAGATACTGAGTAGAGGTGTCTCCATGTAATTTTCAAGTTGTTATGTATAAGTTCGGACATTGTTATTTAATGTTATAAGCCTGAAAAGATCCTTAATATGAATTATTAATAGAATTCAATATTATTTAATGTTTATGTCTAGGGAATTATATATATAAAAATGAATTCCACCATTCATGGAAACGGTAGGATATATAAACACATTAATGTAGTTTTCAATTTTGAAAGGATGAAAATAATATAATTTATATAACAATTTAACAATATTAAAAGAATATTATATGATAAATATTATATATATTCATTAAATCCATCCTTATTAAAATCCATGTAAATCTAAAACAAAAAAATGGATCACATCACTTCACGGAGGTGTGGGTCCACATGTACGCACCATTAACATTATGGTTTGACAACAAATAGGAAGGTAAGAAGGTAGATATTATTTATATATTTTTATAATATTAATTAATTTTTAAATATCATACATATTCATTATTAATATAATTATAATCATCAAATTATAATGTTGATGAAAAAAATTAATTATTACATGGGGACAGTAAGCTGTACGTATGCATGAAAAATGTTCATTATTTTTATTGGATGAAAAAGTGATGAAAAATGGTTTTAACATAATAATAATAAGATATTATTATATTTATTATACTGTATTTATTATTTTATTTTTGTTAAAATATATTTAATATATTTACAATAAGAAATAAATTTTAAAGTGGTAGTGAAGACGAATAAAACTTCTTCAATAGACTTCCCTGAAATTCCATCTTATAGTTTCCTCAAATAGACTTTTAAGACTATCATAAACTAAAATTATTATCTTTTGAATATTATGAAATAGTTTTCCAAGTTCTCTTCAATATAATATTTTCAAGAAGGTGTAATGAAAATATAGAAGAATTTTTGTTTAGTAAATGAGGGAAGGGACACTCTTAGAAGTACTTAATATGTTAAATTAATATAAATTAATTTTCATTGTAAAATGGCACTAGATTGATTTATTTAGAATATTTTTTGAAAATGAATAAAACTAACATATTCCAGTAAAAATTTGGACAAGTTCATATGTTATTTTAACTGTAATATTTTAGTGTAAACCCCATTTTTACCCTTCTGACTATTAGCACAATAATAAATTTTTGAGGGTAAATGTATCATCTCGTTACTGATTTATCCATTATGGAATTAATTGCATGATGGTATTTCTTTTATGGTCTTCATTATTATATTGAAAATAAACTGGGAGGATTATTATAAAGGTAATGTTAGGGATTTTTTGGAATGATAGCTTTAACCAACTTTTTCTACAGCCTGTAAAAGGATTTCAAAATATATAACAAGCTTAGATGATGTTTAAGATTTTGAGGATGAATGTAATTAAATACATCATGCTATGAAATGTTACATGATGTGAAGAGACATTATAGATCATGAGTTAATATAAGGCCTGGTTTTTAATCCAATGTGACGGGTTTTCTAGCATATGTTGGCTTTGGCACTTACACAATGTGTTACCGAGTTACACATAGTGTAATAAACAAATGAATGTTTTAAAAATGGGCATGTGGGTAATTTAATTTCTGTTCTTCCTAAAAATACTCTTGATCTAGTCCTAGGGAAATACGTAGTTGATTTTTGAATACTATTCTCCTTCTTGATTGATCTGTTCGATGTTCAATCTATGTTGCTGTTATGGTGTGTCTCTCCGGATAAGAGACATTTCCAATTCATCATTTCCAATGATCATAATAGTGATGTTTGGGTTCATTATCAGATTCATGTGTCTATGTTTGTGTATCTCCATTTCTTTTTCTAGATCTACTGTGGGATCTCATTTTAGCGTCCATTCAATTGATAGTTATGGTCTAGTGGGAATTCATACATGAGTTTTGTGGGATTCCTCCCATTAGTTGACACCTAATTTTTTAAATTGGATCAATCTTGTGATGAGAATTAGATTATGGGGCCTTTATGTCTTCGGTGGGAATTATTTTTATGTGAATCCGATTGGGAGCATGTGAGACCTAAGTATTAGGGTAGGTGTTTCCATCTCAATCCTATATTTATAAACATGGTTGTTCATTTAGTAAAAATTGATTTATATATAGAATTTACATTCTTTATTTGTTTTTGTTGAAAGAATATTCAAATGAGAAATGGGTTTTCCCTGGTTGATGATAAATAGAATGAGAATTTGTATTTTCAAAGCTTGAAATTGGTTTGTGAAATGGTTTTGAAATGGATTACAAATCATTAAATTGAGTTGTGAAAATGAGAACATGGGTTACCATGTGTACTTAGTTGGAAGGTTTAGCTGAAGGTCATCATTAATTTTTTTGTGATTATCATGATGTTTTCTCATGGTAATTTCCTTTTTTTCCTTTCTCTTTTTTTAGGGGACTAATATTGACCCTTTGGAGGGGGTTACACATGGGTAATTCCACTACTTCCTAGGACTGTGTTCTAGAAACTGAATTGTGCACATGATTTATTATGGTGCGAGTAGTCTTCTTTTCTGAACTATAGTGATCCTTGGTGATGATACATGTGATTCATTTTTGTTTTCATATAATTTCTTTTTCTATTGTTGATATACATGTTTATGGCTGTGAAAAATGACATGGAAAATGTGCTTTGAAATTGATATACCTACATCATTTTAGAAATGTGCTAGAAATGTAAATGAATTCATTGTTTTCATTATAACTATATTTTGAATATCACACCATGTTTTATTTAAAATTAGAACACAAGAATTATTATACATATAGTTATTATGGAACACCTGGGTGGGATCCTATAGATCATGTTAGATCACTACATGTATACTTCTTTGGTGGTGCATAGAACATCATATGTTTTCCATTGTATGGAAAGGAAAGGTGTCATTGTGAGGTAGCCAGGTTTCATGTCAACTAGGTTAGGAATCGGGCAATGAGATGGTGAGAGATTTTCCACACCATCATATAGAGTTTCTTTTTTTGTTTTGGTCCTCTAAAGTTGGATATGGATTTTGGTGTTTTTGATACTTTTATATTTGTTTTGATTCCACTATGTTATTAGGGCGATGGAATATATTTCATAGACATTATATGTCTCTATATTTTCTTTGTTTACATATGTCATGCATTTATATAGGTTGGAAGAAAATCGTCCCTCTAGTTTTGTGATAGATTCCCGAGTGCTTGTTTCCAGCCCTTGGGGATCAGGGAACTCCCTTAAGGTATGTGGAGGATCAGTTCAGGTGCTAGTTATGGGGTCAAACCAGGTTGGATTGTTACAAAATGGAATCAAAGACATGTATTGCCAACGTTTTTTTGTTTTGGGACGTCTGTTAGATTGGAGATAGGTTATTAAAAAATTTATATGAATGTTGAGATATATGCCTAGCCATCACATGCCATGAAGATGCTCATGTTTCCATGGATTGTAGGGATATGTGTCTTTAGTGTTGTTTTTTGTTTTTAATCTCAATTTATACATATTTATTTCTTATTTAAATATATATTTAATATATTTTTTGATCATTCCTTCTCTTTGGGTGAGAAAACGTATGCCTATGAGAAGTCTTCTATGAGTTCCTTAGGGAGGTGTGGCTGATTCGTCCCAAGTGAATCTGCCAGTTCATCAGAATCTTGTCCTGACAATAATACATTTAGTTTTTGTTGTCAATCTAGATATTACATAAGTTCAGAACATAGTGGGTGGGGTATAATTAGGAGCTATATAAGAGATAGATCAATTTTGGAAATGCTTGCATGAGACGACATCATCCTTTAAAATAAATGAATGGACCTCGAGAGGTGGAGGAATGAATGGATAATATGGATTTAATATTAGAATTATTGGAGACACTTATGAATGTAAAGGTAATGTTTGAAACATTTCGTCTCAAGGGTTCCGGTAAGCGATGGTGGGATTCCATGGTCCAGGCAGACAGACACATGGATTTGAGTTTGAAGGGTCTTAGAACACTTTTCCTTAATTATTTTTTCATGAGACCCTAATGTTCGATAAATATCTAGAGTTCTTATCCTTGTTGTAGAGAGATAATTTGGTTTTAGTATAAACTAATTGGTTTTTCATGCTTTTACATTTTGGTCTAGATGTGGTGAAGAATAACCAGTTAAAGGCTAATAAGTATATATAGGGTTTGAAATCGATTATCATATCTCATGTGTTTATTGCAATTATTTCTATATATACTAAGATGGTAGATAGATCTATAATGGAATATATGGATATGGCAGGAAAGGACGGAATTCCCACCACATATATTTCATCCGGTTAAAGATCCAGTGGTGCACAAGGGAAGAAGATGATGTGGAAGGATCATTATTGAAGTTGTAGCGGTCGGTATCAGAAAAAATCATCCTCCGTACCATACACTACATAATATAGGTTTAATCTGGAATGCTATCAGTGTGTAATAGTTTGTGACACAAGGAATTCTTTTCTTATTATCATGAGGCGTGGAAAAGTTTTTGATGCATTAGTCAATTAAAGTGGTTTTATCAAGATATGAATATGGATATAATGACCCATACTTTACATACATTTTTATTACTTAAAAATTGAAGGACACTTATTAAAACATATAAAAAACCATGAAAAGACTTCATAGGTATAGTGTATTTAGAAACTGGGAAACATAAAAAACATGTTCATAAATTATCTACACTATCTTCTTTTTTTATCATATCTAGAGTCCCTTTTGGCATATATTAAATAATACCCTTCTTCTTGACCTAGGGAAAAGAAAACATACAAATGGGTGAGCTCAAATGCTCTGTAAGGGTAAACAAAAGAAAAATCAATCACATCATATTCATAAGAATATAACATTTTGGAAATCTTAACATGAATAAGAGATCATAATTTCATAACATGGGATAAATCATAGTAGTGAAATGTAATCCCAATAATCATAACATGAATCTTTGTGGAATACACCCATAATTATAGAGAATCATTTCTTAGTAGTCAAGACTCATTTCCAAGGCTATCTTACCAGACAAAGTCCATTTTTGAACCGAGTTCACTCCTCGTTTCAGTCCTGTATCACTGAACCGGATTAACCTTCCATTCCATCCATGTATATCTCATGAGATATAAATCTTTACCCAATGAATTGGAGGGAGATATAGGTCCCACCTATCTCATAATGATACCATTCTTATGTGTTCAGAAGATCATAAATCATACGTTATATCATAACCCATGTAATAAAAATGGGATTATTAAACATAATTCCATTATAACATAAATCATATAAGTTAAAAGGACATCAGAAAAATAATTCCATCATAAAATAATCAATTAAATGTAAAAATAGGGTTAGAAATAGAACCCTATATTATCATAGATGGAAAATAATTTTGATAAAATGATTGACCTCCATTCATGAGGAAAATATCATTTCTACTTCATAAAATTTTTTCCTTTCTTAACATGTCATAAAATTTTAGACTAAAAGATGTTGATTAAAAATAAACTTGAAAACGTATAAAGGACGCTTCATGGAAATAATGTATTATAAAATCATAAAAATCCATTCAAGCCGTATAAGTTAAAAAAACATTCTTCTCATACTTTGGCTGGAAAAGTAAAAAAAGTACCTCGTACAAAAAAACGACAAAATATTCCATTCATATATTTTACTATAAACTTACAGAAAAGTAAAATTGGATTTACACAACTGTATGAGGATAGAATTAATATTATATATTGAGGAAACATGGACGTGGATGATAAATATCCCCCATTAATTTCTGAAGTATAAACAATCTCATATAAAAATGAGATTGTGAGATTTTACCTTACCTTAGGTATGATTTGCTTCATACATGTCTGAAACTCATTTATAATTATTTAAATAATGTTATTGACTTATTCCATAATCTTACTCATTTTTATGATATCATATATGGTCATATTATTAGCTTCTTATTAGTAATATTTCATTGCTACTTGTTATTCGGATGTTTATTGCTTTTTGTTCTTAAGCGTGTTCTGTCGAATAAATTCTTATTCTTATTTTTAGGTTATATATACCTCATTTATAGAATTGTATTAGTGTAATATATATCATATTTATTCATTCAATTAATTTATATAATCATTATGCAATGAAGATCATGTAGAATGAGTCGCATCACATCGTGGAGACGGTAGGCCGTACGTATGCACGAGCGATGATATCATTCCAATGATCGTGGAATTGTATTGAAGTGTATGTATACTATTTCAGAATAAATATCACTTTACAATAATCATATATAGTTATTCTTTACACCATTATATCTATCCAAGTAAGGTGGTGGTGGAAAACAGATTACACCACGACGTGGAGACGGTATTCCGTACATACGCACGCGTAGTGATTCCATTTTCCGTAGGATGGACAGAAGGTGAAATAGAGTTTTTTCATATTTATAATAACATATCAGTATATAATTTATACTTATGTTATTACTTCATAATGAAACAACTAAATAAGAATAAGAAGAATATGAAATAAAGTTGAAAGAATCGGTAACAAACATTACCTCTTCTTTGAAGGGCCTTTTTTAACCTCCTCTTAGGGCACTAAATATAGACTTTGAAGAATAACAGGACCTATAGGATGTTTCTAGGGAAGTATAGAAGATAAATTGTCAGGGGTTGGCCTTTCTTGAAGGATCAAAGTGGTGCGAGGTGGAGAGGAAGGAGGTTCCCTTTTATAAGGGAGGAGAGGGGCACCTTATGA
Source organism: Viscum album (assembly GCA_963277665.1). NCBI lineage: Eukaryota > Viridiplantae > Streptophyta > Magnoliopsida > Santalales > Viscaceae > Viscum > Viscum album. Next base: position 1,288,692,244 of record OY728138.1, on the reverse strand, counting down.
AAAACTTAAAATATTAATTTAGAATAGTCATATTTGGTTTTTCGTAGCTTCAAACTAATTTAGTTCAAAGCTAAGGTGGGTATGGGTCTAAATACTCTTAGCCAATATATTTTAGACAAGTTTAGGTTTCTATTTTATCCTTATAATTTAGATTTAACTCTACGTTAAATAATTTTACTTTTACTGTGTCTTCTTGTTCTGTTACACTATATGGTTAATAAACATACTATAACAAGACAAACTAACCACAAGTGGTTCATTGTTAATATATATACCCTTATCTACATCATTTGACTGATCCTTAGATTTTTATAAATAAAATAATAATTAATAATATAATATTTGTTTTAAAAACTATTTTATGTCAATTTTGACACTATTTGGTAATTTATTTTATTGAAAATTATAACAGCGTGATTAGTTAGAAAAAAGTTAATTAAATCAACAATAATATGTCATATTAACCTATAAAATTTGTGTAATTCATGAAAAGTTTAAAATTTCATTTATTTGGGTATTTTTAATATCAATTATGTTAATATTTCCTTAATAAGGTAATTATTGTATCATCATTGTGTCATTAATAAATTAATTTATTTTATGTATAAAAATTATATATAAAATACCATTATGTAGGAAATATTTTTATCTTTCTAATTAATATTTATAGTCTAATTTATCTTATTTATATCCCTGAATTAAAAATATTTTAGTTATGAAACATTGATTTTAACTATTTTAACTCTTCTTTAAATAAAATAATATTAAATGTCCTAATCTAATACAAGTGGACCTAAATGGTAATATATTATCCATATGGTTGTTTTTGGTCGAATTAAACTTATCCAACAGAATTATGGCATGTGTTAGGGTAATAATAATACCATTTTTACCCTTAATTACCGTATTTACTTTTAATCATGTTAAATAAAAGCAAAAAGTTAATATTCAGAAAACATTTTTTTTATCTTATTGAACCACATTTTACTCCTTGATGTTAACCGTGTCTCTCAGATTTTCGAAATTCCACTCACAGAAGCGGTAAAATTATGTTTTATGTAAATTTTTAAACTCTCCTAGGAGGTGGGTAAAAGACGGTGAAAAGTTCAATAAAATTTTTATATATCTAAAATTATTATAAAATAACTCAAATGAATTAATTTGAACTTATATAAGTATTATGTATCAATTTTTACCTAAAATAAATTTACATAAAATAAATAATTATTTAAATAAAAATTCGGGTTTTAAATAGTAACCCACTGTTTTGACTATTCATCAAAAATTGAATGTTTTCAGAAAAATACCAAAAATTAACCCGAGGATAATTTCATTATTCCGAATCCAAAAATGAAGTCCATTTTGAAAGATAAAATTTTTTAAAATTTACAAATTGGGTATTACTATTCGTAACGGCTAGTTTTAAAAATATTTTAATAGCATATCATTGTTTAGTGAAACTCGGTATAGCGTACAACGCAAGCTATCGAGGAAGGTCACGATTGCGTGTAATGAAAGCCGAGATAGTGTCGTGTGTAGTGAAATATTCCTTTGATGATGTATATAACATAAAAACAAAATATTTCTCATAAAAATCTCGGGTGTTACATTCTACCCTCCTTAAAAAGAATTTCGCCCTCAAAATTCATCACTTTGTAACAAACAGATGAGGATACCTCTCCCTCATAATATCCTCAAGCTCCTATGTAGCTTCTTCTAATTGGTGGTTCCTCTATAAAACTTTCACCAAGCGAGTGGTCTTGTTCTATATGACTTTTTCGCTACGATCCATAATCTCTATCGGCTGTTCTTCATAACAAAGATCATGCTCCAGCGGTACAACTTCTGAGTTGAGTACTATTAAAGGATCGGGTATGTACATACTCAGGAGAGATACATGGAACACATCGTGAACTTGAGAGAGATTCGGTGGAAGCACCAATTTGTAAGCTACCTTCCCAACACAATCCAGTATTTTGAAAGGACCAATATACCTACGGCTCAACTTTACCTTCTTTACAAATGTCATTACTCTCTTCTATGGAGATATTTGTAAGAACACATTATCACCCACTTCAATATCTAGGTCTTTTCTTCGGTTATCGACATAACTTTTTTGTCGACTCTGAGCTGCACTTATGTGTTGTTGAATAGATCGTACCTTTTCTGCCATCTCATCAACAAGATCAGTTCCTAATTGCTTTCTTTCCCCAACTTCATCCCAGCATGTTGGAGTCCTGCATTTCATTCCATATAGAGATTCATAAGGAGCCATATGAATATTGGAGTGAAAGAAATTATTATATGAAAATTCCACCAAAGGTAGGTGTTGATCCCAACCACCTTTGAATTCCATAGAGCAAGATATTAAAATATCTTCTAGAGTTTTAATTTTCCTCTCACACTGACCATCTGTCTGAGGATGATAAGCAGTGCTGAAACTCAACTCTGTATCCAGAGTATGCTGAAGACTTCTCCAAAACATTGAGGTAAACCTCATATCTCGATCAGATATAATGTAAATTTGTACTCCATGAAATCTTACAACTTCCTTTACATATATCCTCTCAAGATGATCTAGAGTGAAATCCTCTCTAATAGCATTGAAGTGTGCCTTCTTTGTAAGACGATCAACTATGATCGAGATAGCATTATTACCTTTGGATGTTTTAGGAAGTCTGGTGACAAAGTCCATAGTGATGTTTTCCCATTTCCATTCGGGTATGGGTAATGGTTGTAACATCCCCTTAGACTTCTGTCTCTCAGATTTGACTTGTTGATAAACCAAGCATCGAGAGACATATTCTGCAACAACTCTTTTCATGCCATCACACCAGAAGTAGTATTTCAAGTCCCTATACAGTTAAGTGATTCCAGGATGAATAGAGAATGAAGAACTATGAGCATCATCCAGCAGCTCCTTCTTTAATTCTGTGATGGGAGGAAGACAAACCCGATTCTATAACCTTATTATCCCATCACAATCAAGGTTGAATTATGGAACATTTCTCACCTTCTTTTGAAACTCTACATCTTCTTTTTGTGCCTCTTTAATCTTCACATGTATAGATGGTTGAACATTCATTTGAGAAAGATAAGAGTTTTCCCCATTCATTATAATTCCAAGAACCATCCTTTGTAAATCCATAAATATTGGATCTTTTTTGAACCTCATCTTGGATAAGCTAGCATGGTCTTATGGACTTAAGGTGTTTTCCACCTTGTTTGCTTTCCCAGGGTGGTAATGAATTGAGCAGTCAAAATCCTTAATCAGCTCCAACCATCTTCTTTGACGCATATTCAGATCCTTTTGTGTTAAAATATAATTTAAATGTTTATGATTAGTATAAATATCTCACCTTTCACCATAAAGATAATTCCACCAAATCTTTAATGCAATGATTACCGCAGTTAACTCCAAATCATGAGTTGGGTAATTTTGCTCATGGATTTTCAACTGTCGTGAGGCATAATCTATCACCATATTGTTTTTCATGAGAGCACACCCCAATCCCTTCATGGATGTGTCGTTGTAGATTACAAACCCTTCTCCACTACAAGGCAGTGTGAGCATAGGTTCACTGGATAATATTCTTTTTAATTCCTTTAAATTCACTTCCCATTTATCTGCCCAAAAAAACATAACTCCTTTCCGAGTCAATTTGTATGTGGGTTAGATAATCATGAAAAATATTTTACAAAATGTCAATAATATCTAGCTAAACAAAGAAAATTTCGGATCTTAGTTACTATTGTGGGTCTCGAACATCTTTCGATAACCTCTATTTTTGATGGATCCACAGATATCCCCTGTTTTGAGATTATGTGACCCAAAAATTCAACTTTTTGAAGCCAAAATTCACACGTGGAAAATTTGGCATAATGATTCTCCTTTCACAGGGTCCTCAATACAATTCTCAAGTGATCTTAATGTTCTTTCTTTCTCTTTTAATAGACAACAATATCATCTATAATGACTATGGAAAACTGATAAAGATAGTCTCTAAAGACTCTATTCATTATATCCATGAAGATATTAGGGGAATTAGTAAGACCAAACGGCATCACTATAAATTCATATTGCCCATACCTTGTATGGAAAGCTATCTTTGGTATATCCTCCTTTTTGACCCTTAATTGATGATACCCTGAACACAGAACAATTTTGGAAAAGTATTGACCTCTGTGTAGTTGTTCAAATATGTCATCAATGTGTGGGAGAGGATATTTTTTCTTGATAGTGATATTGTTATGTTCTCAATAATCAATGCAGAGTATCATTGATCCATATTTCTTCTTAACAAACAGAATAGGTTCTCCCAAGGTGATCCACTAGGGTGTATGAATCCCTTATCAATATTCTCTTGGAGTTTCTTCTTTAATTCATGCAACTAAATTTGGGCTATTCTATAAGGTGTCTTTGAAATAGGTAAAGAACCCGGTACGAGTTCTATTGAAAACTCCGCCTCATGATTTGGTGGAAGACCAGGAAATTCCTCTGGAAAGAAATCATCAAACTCCCATAAAATGGGAATATTCTTAATCGTGAGATTCCCTCCAACCATTTGAGATAAATAACCTTCATTTAGTGGAATCAAGACCCATAGGATGGATGAAATTTCCACTGGAAGGTTGTGTTCATCCTTTCATCGCTAGACGATCATAGATTGATATGGAATATGAAATGTGACTTCCCTTATTTGGAAAATTGATATGAGCTCCATATAAATAAAGACAATCCATGCCTAGAATCACAGGAAATTCCACTATAGGGAGGATCACAAGATTTGTAGGAAGCACTTTCCCACAAACTTCAATCAGAAAAGAATTGTAAACATTTGATGCGAATGTTGTGCCATTAGGGGTTGTCACAGCTAACTAAATATCAAACTGATGAGTTAATATGGAGATACACTTAAAAAATTATTCATAAATAAATGAGTGGGTGGATCCAGAATCAAATAAAACATTTTCTACTTTAGAGTGGATGGTAAGTGTACCTTTCACCACTTAATTCTCGTACTCCGCATTACTTATAGAAATTGCATGTGACATTACTTTTTCTTTAGCCTTAAGAGCTTTTTTATGTCGATCATCATCATCAACCCTTGGATTAGGGTATTAATTTTCATAATGACCCATTTACTTGCACTTGTAACATTGATGTGTTGGAGGTTCACTTTGTGTAGCCTTTTCTTTTTCGCATCACTAGACATCATCATCTCATCATTGTGGCATTCAAATGCCCGATGACCATCCTTTCCACATTTTAAACATTTACTTGTCCGTTTAAGACAACTCCCTCCATGTTTCTTTCCACACATTGAGCATATGGGAAAACTCACCTTCTTTTTAGTGTGCTCTTTAGATTTTCCTTTGAACTCCATTTTCCTCTTCTTATCAAATGTATATGACTGGTGGGTAACTCCAATCTCCATGTGAACCATGAGAGAAAATCGAACGATTTCCTCATAGCTATTCAAGTCTCTTATAGATAACGCCCTTCGAAGACTTGTCTTTAAGCCACTAATGAATCGATCAATCTTACTCTTAGGTTGGAGAATAGTCCCAGAAGCATACCTTGCAATTCTTGTAAAATTTGCTTCGTAGGTACCAATAAATTCATCACCCTTTTTCTTTAGTTCATGAAACTCATTCTCCATCTTTGTTTGAAGAATACAATGGAAGTACATATTGAAAAATATGTTCATGAACTCGTCTAATTCCACGGACTCAATTTCATCTCTTGGCCTCGTATTCTTGATAAGATTCCACCATTGATCAGCTTCACCTTCCAAACGATATACTGTTAAGATGACTTTATCATGTTCAGAACATTGAAGAACAGAAAATATCTTTTACGTGGTACCGATCCATTGTTCATCCACTAAAGGATCAGTAGACCCACTGGATGAGGGTGGACGTTTCCTCACGAAGGATTCAACAAAATCTTTCTACTTCCTTTGATCGTTTGGAAGTCATGTATGATTCATATATTCATAATGTTGTGTGAGAATGGCTATATGATTTTTCATTCCAGCTCCCATAACATTTGGTTTCTTAGGGGGACAATCATTGCATTGCCCATCGCATTCCGCATTAACACAGTTCCTTCGGGTTCCATACATTGACTAAAGCCAAGAAGAATAGTGTGAGAAACACTAATTATAATAGGAAAACCACATAATCAAGAATAAAATTTCACACTTAAGGTCTTATCATAGGTTATTCATGGCCATTTCTAAAACAATAATATTGTTTTCTATGCTTAGACTTATCCTTAGGGTTCTTACTAAGGCTTTCACATCCTAGTTTTCAAAGTTTGACTATACATGTCCTCTGATACCAACTATAACAACCCATACTTTATATACATTGTTATTACTTCAAAATTGAAGCACACTTATTACAACATATAACAAACCATGAAAGGACAGAAAATGTATAATGTCTTTAGAAACTGGGATACATAAACAACTGGTTCATAAATCATCTACACTGTCTCCCTTTTATTTATCATATCTAGAGTCCCTTTTGGCATATCTTACTGAATACCCTTCTTCCTGACCTGGGGAAAAGAAAAAATACAAAAGAGTGAGCTCAAATGCTCAGTAAGGGTAAACAAAAGAAATATTAATCACATCATATTCATAAGAACATAACATTTTGGAAATCTTAACCTGCAAAAGAGATCATAATTTCATAACATTGGATAAATCATAGTAGTGAAATGTAATCCCAATAATCATAAAATGAAACATTGTGGCATACACACATAATCCTAGAGAATCATTTCTTAGTTGTCAAGAATCATTTTCATGATTATATTAGCAGACAATGTCCTTTTCTGAACTGATTCCACTCCTCGTTTCAGTCCTGTATCACTGAACTGTATTAACCTGTCGTTCCAGCCATGTCTATCTCATGAGATATAAATCATTACCCAATGCATTGGAGGTAGATATAGGTCCCACCCATCTCATAATTATACCATTTTTATTTGTTCCACAATATCATAAATGATACATCATAGCATAACCCATGTTATAAAAATTGGATTCTTAAACATCATGTCATAATAACATAAATAATATAAGATAAAAGGACTTAAAAAATAATTCCATCATAAAATAATCAATTCAATGTAAAAATAGGGATATAAATAGAATCTTATATTATCTTAGATTGAAAATAATATTGGTAAAATTCTTGAACTCCATTCTTGAGGAAAATATCCTTTCTACTTCACAAACATTTTTCCTTTCTTAACATGTCATAACATTTTAGACTAAAAGCAAATGATTAAAAATAAACATGATAAAATATAAAGGAAGAATCATGGAAATAATGTTCTACAAAATCATAAAAATATATTCAAGCTGTATAAGATAAAAAACATTCTTCTCGTACTTTGGCTGAAAAAGTCAAAAAAGTACCTCGTACAAAAAAACCGACAAAATATTCCTTTCATATCATCTACTAAAAACTCACCAAAGGGTAAAATTGGATTTAAAAAATTGTACGAGGATAGAAATAATATTACATATTGGGGAATGATGGATGTGGATGATAAATATTCCCCAGTAAATTCTTAAGTATAAACAATCTCAGATAAAAATGAGATTGCTAGATTTTCCCTAACCTTAGGTCCGGTTTGCATCGTACATGTCTGAACCTCCTGTATAATTATTTAAATAATGTTATTGACATATTCCATAATCTTAATCATTTTTATGTTATCATATATGGTAATATTTTTATCTTCTTATTAGTAATATTTCATTACTATATGTTATTCGAGTTTTTATTGCTTTTTGTTCTTATGCATGTTCTGTTGAATAAATTATTATTATTATTTTTAGGTTATAAATACCTCATTTCTAGAATGGTATTAGTGTAGTATATATCATATTTATTCATTCAATTCTTTTATATAATCATTATTCAATTAAGATCATGTAGAATGAGTCGCATCACATCATGGAGACGGTAGGCTGTATGAACGCACAAGTGATGATATCATTCCCATGATCGTGGAATTGTATTAAATTGAATGTATACTATTTCAGAATCAATATCACGGTAAAATAATCATATATAGTTATTCTCTACACCATTATAACCATCCATGTATGGTGGTGGTGGAAAACAGATTACACCACGTCGTTGAGACGGTATTCTATACGTACGCTCACGCGGTGATTTCATTTTCCATTGGATGGATAGAAGATGAAATAGGATTGTTTCAAATTTATAATAACATATCATTATATGAGTGATACTGATATTATTACTTCATAATGAAACAACTAATGAAGAATAAGTAGAAGAAAAAATAAATTTGAAAAAAATCGGTAACGGACATTACCTCTTCTTTAAAGCGCCTCTTCTTAACCTCCTTTTAGGTAACTAAATAGTGTATTTGAAGATGAAGTAGACCTATAGGGTGTTTCTAGGTAAGTGGAGAATGAAATTTTCAGGGTTTGTGTGAGCATGAAGGCTCAATGTGGTGTGAGGAGGAGAGGGAGGAGGTGCCCTTTTATAAAGGAGGAGAGTGGCACCTTAGGAAAAACTTATAATTTTATTTTATAATAAAGTCATATTCAGTTTTTAATATATCCAAACTGATTTATTTCGAATCTAAGGTGCGGATGGGTAGAAATAATCTCAACCAATAGATTTTAGACAAATTTATGTTACTCTGTTAACCTTATAATTTAGATTTAACTCTAATTTAAATAATTTATCTTTTACAATGTCTTCTTGTTTTCTTACATATACTGTTAATAAACTTACTATAACAAGCCAAACGAACCCCAAGTGGTTCATTATTAATATATATAATCTTATCTAAGTCATTTGTCCAAACAATATAATTTTAGGAATAAAATAACATTTAATAATATAATATTTGTTTAAAAACTATTTTATGTCAATTTTGACACTATTTGATAATTGAATTTTGTGGAAATCATAACAGCATGATTAGGTCTAAAATGGTTAATTAAATAAACACTAATATGACATATTAATCTATAAAATTATTTTAATTCATGAAAATAACCACATTACATTTATTTGGATATTTATAATATCAATTATGTTAATATTTCATTAATAAGGTAATTACAGAATCGTCATTGTGTCATTAATAAATTACATTATTTGAATTCTAAAAATTATAAATAAAATAAAATTATGTATGAAATATTATTATATTTTTAATGAATATTTATAGTCGAATTTATCTTATTTATAACCCTGTATTAAAAATGATTTAGTTATTAAACATTGATTTTAACTATTTTAACTCTTCATTAAATAATATAATATTAAATGTCCTAATCTAATACAAGTGGACCAAAAGGGTAATATTTTATCCCTAAGTATTTTTTTGGTAGAACTACACATATCCAATAGAATTAATACATGTGTTAGGGTAATAATAATACCATTTTTACTGTTAATTACCCTATTTGATTTTAACCGTGGTAAATAAAAGTAAAACATCACTATTCACCAAAAATTATTTTTATCTTACTGAATCTAAATTTTACTCCTTGATGTTAATCGTGTCTCTCAGATTTTAAAAATTCCACAAACTTAAGCGGTAAAATTATGTTAAATGTATATTTTCAAACTCTCCTAGGAGTTGGGTAAAAGACGGTGAAAAGATCAATATAATTTTCATATATCTAAAATTATTATAAAATGACCCCAATGAATTACTTTGAACTTATATATGTATTATGTATCAATTTTTACCTAAAATAAATTTAAATAAAATAAATAATTATTTAAATAAAAAGTCAGTTTTTAAATAGTAACCCAGTGTTTTCTCTATTCATCAAAAATTGAATGTTTTCAGAAAAATACCAAAAATTCACCCTAGGCTAATTTCGATTTTCTAAATCCCAAAATGAAGTCCTTTCTGAAAGATAAAAATTTATAAAATTTCAAAAAACGGAAATTACTATTCATAACGGCTTGTTTTAATAATATTTTAATAGCATGTCGTTGTTTAGTGAAACTCCGTATTGCGTACAATGCAAGCTATCGAGGAAGGTCGTGATTGAATGTAGAGAAAGCCAAGATTGTGTTGTGTGTAGTGAAATATTCCTTTTATGATGTATATTACATTAAAAAATTATTTCTCATAAAAATCTCGGGTGTTACAATGCATCATTATAGTTAGGGTTTGTTAGATCCAAAGGCTAGTAAGGTGCATTCAGAAGATTTAATGTCTATAGGGCTCTAACCAAAAGCCTCAAGAGTGAAGCACTTTCAAATAGTATATTAGTGTCTCATAGAATTAAAATCATGTTTGAAAATAGTGAGAGGTACTATTCTTAGGGTATATTTAGTAGGAACAACATTATTTGATACTTTTTCCTTCCACACATTTATACCTGCACATTTTCTCTATATTCTTGAAATTCCAGTGAGACTTATGCTCTTTGTAATGTAGTTAATGACACCTCTTAGAAAGAGGAAATATATGGGGTTTTTTCTACATCTTTTTTAATGATATCTAATACATATTTGGTCAAGTATTCTCTCATTCATAATCTTGATATCTTTGAAATCGTCATTGGTATGGATTCTCTTAACACTTTTTAGGTTCAGTTTTATTTTTTATCATCGATGTGTCGTGTTTCTCTTATTTGATGGGACCACTCATGTGTTTCAGGGGGAGTGGGACAAAGATCAGGCTATGCAGGATCTTCTCACCCAAAGCTCAGATGTTTTTGTCTACTATTGAATTTTATCCCAATTTAGTTTCTCATATGTTTGTTCTTCCCATTGTGTTCGAGAGGTTTTTGACCATTTCTGAGATGAATTCCTTGGGTTTCCTTCATAAGGAGTGATAGAGATTACAATTCACTTGATTCTAGGTAAGTAGTTGATATCGATAACTTCTTATAGTATTACACCATAAAATATGAAAGAGCTCAAGATTATGTTTTATTAGTTATTGGAAAAATGTTTCATTCAACAAAGGGTTTATCTTTGGGAATCCCCTGTAATCTATTCCCAACAATATTAGGGTTCACTTCAGTTTTGTACAAACTGTTAAAATTGGAACTAGGTAATAGTTTAGAACATATATCCATTACCCCGTTTTGATGACTTTTTTGATCAGGTAAAGGGGGAAAAGCGGTTTTCAAATATTGTTCTTCAGTAAAGTTATCATCCTCTTGATGATTGGGAGTCTAATATACCAAAGATAGCTTTTGGGAGCATGTATGGAAGTTATGAATATCTTGTAATTCCTTTTGTCTTGAAAAATTCTCCAATAATTCTTATGGCTTTGATGAATCATATATTCCATCAATATATTGACACAATTGTGTTAGTGGTTATGGATGATATTCTAATTTATTAGAAATCCAAGGCTGCGCATGAGTACTATAAGAGTTTGGTACTACAAATTATATGAAATGACCATTTTTTAAGGAATCTTTCAAAATGTAGTTTCTGGATTCAAGAAGTTAAATACTTAGGAAAAATATTTTTTGAACGTGGATTATTATTTTATCATAGGAAGGTAAAGGATGTATGTTTTTGGAATGAACCACATAATGTATTTGAGATACAGAGATTCCTTGGTCATTCTGGATACTATTGATGGTTTTTTAATGATCTCTCTAAATTGGTATCACCTTTAACATCTATTATTAGGAAATTACAAAAATTCACATTAGTTATGATGTGTCAGTATTCTTTCGATGCACTCAACCAACTTCTGACAATAGCTCCTATTTTGATCAATACAGAGCCTAGTATGAAGTACATGATGTTTTGTGATGCTTCTTGTGTTGGTTTAGGAAGTGTTCTTCTGATATATGATCTTGTGGTAGATTAAAAATCTCATCTGTTATAGCTGCATGAGAAGAATTACCCCACTCATGATTTAGATCTTGTTTATGTTATGCTTTCGCATAAATATTGGATGCAATATCTTATTGGTAAGAGGTTCATGGACTTATATTATCATAATATCTTGAGTTATACCTTTTCTCAGAAAGACTTTAACTTCATAAATAGATTATTGGTAGAATGCCATTACATATATGAAATTGATATTACTTACACCCTAGGGAAGGAAAATGTCATTTTAGATGCTCATAGGATGACAGTTCTATCTTAGACTATTCTGAAATCAATGGAAAAGTGGAACCTTATTGATATTTTCGCTTAGTTTAACATGGATGATCAATAATTAGTTTTTTGGTATTGTTATGACCAGTTTTTAGTGATCATCAACTCTTGTGGGGTTTAGTTTGCAATGTCAGTAGCAGGATTATGAGTTTAGTAAAATTTGAGAACAATTTTATGGTGAGGATACCATTTCTGGTTGGAATCTTTCTTTAGTTGGTGTGCACCACTTTGGGAAGTGGGTTGTCATCCTAGAAATTATGAGGAGGATAGTTTTGTGTAATTGTCAGGGCTCTTTATGGGTCATTCATCACGGAACTACAAAAATGTATTATGACATGAAATGAAGATTTTGGGAGCTGTGTTTGAAGTGTGAAATTGTAGATTATATGTCTCGTTGTTACACCAGCCAATAGATAAAAACGAAACAAGAGAAACCCTTTGGTTTGCTTTAGCTTCTTCTTGTGTCGGTCTCGAAATGGGATGAGGTACCCATGGATTTTCTTTTTAGATTACCATGGAGTCCCCGAGGGAGGAATTCTATATCGGTGGTTATTAATCAATTGATGAATTTTTCTCATATCATTCTGATAAAGGATACCACATTGTTTGAATATTTGGGCAATCTGTATGTGCAAGAGATTGTGAGATTATATGGGAGTCCATATATCATTCTTTTGGATAGGGATCCATGGTTTACCTAGAGTTTCTGGAGGAGTATCCAAGAGGTAATGGGAACTCAAGTCATGTGAATCACAGATTACCACCCACAGACAGATTGTTAGATGTTGTATGTAATTCATATCTAAGAGGATATGCAACTTTCTTATGTCATAGATTTCTATCGATCATCGGATATCTATTTAGGACTGGTTTATTTTTTTTATAAAAACATTCATTTGAAGCTGATCATAATGGCACCACATGAGGTATTGTAGGGTTACCCATGTATATCACTTATTTATTGGTTTTAGGGAGGTGAAGTAGAATAATTTGGACCATGGTTGGTTCAAGAGACATCTATAATGATTCCATATGTAAAACGATATCTGGTTACAATCCATATTGGACATATATCGTATACAGATCAGTGACATGGTCCTAGGGAGTTTTCTTTTTGGGACTATGTTTTCTTGAATGTTTCTCTTTTATTGGGTCATCACCGATATGTAAAATAGGTAAATTCAGCATTGAGATATCTCAAACTATATGAGGTCACTAACCGGATCAAATATGTTGCTTATTAGTTAGCATTTATAGTTCATTTGATGAGTATTCGTGACGTTTTACACATATCTCATCTTAGGAAGTACCTTCCTGATCTCACTTATGCTCTTAATTTGGATGAAATTGGGGTGGATCTAGATGTTTTAGTTTGGGAGAAACCAATTGAGGTTTTTGACTCTTAAGTGCACATTTTTCAGGGGAAGTAAATTCTATTGGTCAGAGTACTAATCCAACACAGATCAAATTCCTATGAGACATGAGAAACAAATTCATTGATGGGGGAGTAGTGGCCCTATCATTTTATATGGATTTCATCTTTCAAATGACTTACTAGCGATGGAAAGTAATTATGGTGGGGAGTTTGTAACATCCTGTTATCTATCTATAAGGTATTATTTAATCTATGTCATGGATTTCCCTTTTTCATTTTCTGTATAATACTGATAAAAAGTTAGAAGGATACCTATAATGGTGAAGTCGTAGATTTTTTGGACTCCTAGATTTAACGTAATTTTTTTGTAGGCTACAGGATGATTTCATTCCATGTAAGTAGGTAAAACGATGTATTAGAGCTTTTGGATGCAAGTCTTGAAAGACATCAAGTAGTGAGAGGCTATAGAAAGTGAAGATACCTTGCAATTCACGAGTTATTAAATTTTCATGTTTTTAATCTGATGTGATGGGTTTTATAGCGTATGTGTGACTTTGGCGGTTACACATCGTGTAATCAGGTTACAAGTCATTTAACTCCCTACATACAGTTTTTAAAATGTACGTGCATAATTTTTTTATTTATTCCTCTACACACTCTTTCTCTTTACTATGAGAAATTACCAAGAAATTTATGGACACTCCTCTCCTTCTAGTTTGATCTATATGATGTTGGATCTCAATTTACATTATGGTTCATCTCTCTAGGTAAGGAACATTTGCTCTTCTTCATTTCCAATGATCCGGGTAGTTCTCTTAGGTTCCATTATAGTATCCTTTGGTATAAGATAGTGTTTTTTCATGTATTATTCTAGATCCTTTGTTCGATATCCTTATGGAGGAAATTATTTTACTGGTCTTAGTGTGGTGGGCATTTTTCCTTCACATATGTGGGTTTCCGCTTTTCCATCGACCCCATGTTTTACAAATTAGATCAATCTTATGATGATCATTAGATTCTAGGGCCTCTTTTGTCATCGTTCAACATTCGTTGTTAGTGGATCTCATTGTGGGTGTGTGAGACCCATGTTTTGAGGTAGGTGGTTCCGTCTATGGCCAATAATAATGATCCTTGATTTTCTTGCATTACAAATTGATTTATACATGGAATTAGAATGACTGTTTTATATGAGTTGAAAATAAATTTTAATGAAAAATGTGTTTTCCCTAATTGTTTATAAATTGAATGAAAAGGGGGTATTCTCAAAGAATTGAAATGTGTTAATGAAATGGTTTGAAATGGTTTTCAATGTAATTTTAGAGACCCGATGCTTGACATATATGAACAGTACATTACTTTTACGGAATACTTAATACATAACAAAAATATACACACAACGATCATAATAGTTTAGTTTATTTGGAAACTTGGAATATAAACTTCTAATCATGTTGAAAGATCTTAAAAAACTCCAATAACGATCTTCCACTTTTTGTTTCCATAACTAAAACCTTTCATTATTTCCTGGGGAAAATAAAACATAAAAAGGGTGAGCTCAAATGATCAGTAAGGGAAAACATAAGGAACGTAAAACAATCCATAAACATTTGAATGAAATTACATGAACATGAAATATAAACATTAAAATCTTGAGCAATGACATAAATCATGGAAGTAAGTAATGCATATATCATAAAGGAACATCAATCATGATAAAATAGAATGGGAATAAAACATGTTATTGTGGAAACCATTCAGCACATGTTATGATTTCCATAGTAACCAAGGCATTGCTGCAAAAACCATCTTAGTGGACAAAGTCCCTTTCTGAATCGAGTTCACTCCTCGTTTCAGTCCTGGAACACTGAACCAGATTAACTTACCATTCCAGTAATGTCTATTTCATGATATATAAATCTTTACCCAATACATTGGAGGGAGATATAGGTCCCACCCATCTCATAATGGAATCATTCTTACTTGTTCCACAAAATAAACATACATCATTCAAAATAACCCAACAAATAAAATGGGTTTCATAAACATCATCCCATCATCACATAATCCATATAAAATAAATCTATATCATTTCATAATAAAGAAAGTGAAACCATGTAAATCATAAATACATGATACTTGAATCATACACATATGAAATTATGTCATCATAGATGAAAAATGGTTTTGATAAAACACTTGAAATGAATTCTTCATGAAAATATACTTTCTTCTTCAAAATAATTTTCTTTTCACAAAATGTCATGCAATTTTAAAAGAAAAGTATTTTTTTGAAAATAGTCATGAAATATTTTTGAGTATGCTTCATGAAAATAAGGCTTTATAAAACCGTAAAAAAATCCTTTCATGTTGTATAAGTTAAAAAAACATTCTTCTCGTACTTTTGCCGGAAAAGATAAAAAGTACCTCGTATGGTAAAAAATGATTCCTTACATACCATGTAGTAAAAGTAAAAAATGGTTAGAAAGGACATTAAACATAAATGAAACCATTTTTAGGAAACATGGAAATGGAGGAGAACAATAACCCCAGAAAATATTTACGAATAAACAATCTCGGATAAGAACGAGATTGGAAAAGTTTTCCCTTACCTTAATTCTGATATGCATCGTACGTATCCGAACCACCTGTATAATGATTTAAATAATGTCATTGACTTATTACATAATTATATTCATTGTTATAATATCATATATGGTTCACTTATGACTTTATATTACCCGTTCTTTTGTGAATTTCATGTTAATTAGCGTTTTGTGTAAAATCGTTTCATTTGTCATCCGTGTTTTGACTTGTAGTTATTAATATCATTACTTAGATCATGATTACATAATTACAAGATATAAAAAATTATTTATACATAATATATATTCATAATATACATATATATAATAGATCAATAAATGGAAAGAAATACATCGTTCATGTAGACAGTAGGTCGTACGTACGCATGAACGCTGTTTTCATTTCCTTATTGAGTTGAATGGAATTATGTAGATGACATACATATATATATATACATAAATACAGTATCATTATTATGTAATATATTTCATGATTGCTTATTATATATACTTTATAATCATTCATTAATGGTTAATCATTGATAATGAATCTCATCGCATCGTGGAGACGGTAGTCCGTACGTATGCACGAGTTATGATATCGTTCCCATAATTATTGAATTGAATTGGGGAGGAGATATAATATATAAGAATCAGTATGATGTTATAATAACTATGTATAGTAATTATTTACACCATTATACCTATCCAAGTAAGGTGGTTTTGGAAAAACAGATTACACCACCGTGTGGAGACGGTATTCCGTACGTACGCACGCGTGATGATTTCGTTTTCCGTAGGATAGATAGAAGGTGAAATGGGATTTTTTTCATATATATAATAACATATCAGTATATAAGTGATACTGATGTTATTACTTCATAATGAAACAACTAATGAAGAAGAAGTGGAAGAAGAAATCAAGTTGAAAGAATCAGTAACGAACATTACCTCTTCTTTGAAGGGCCTCTTTGACACCTCCTCTTAGCGAATTAGAATAGGTATTTGAAGAAGAAAAGTTCCAGTAGGATGTTTCTAGGGAAGTGTATAAGAGAATGTTTCAGGTTTTGGCCGAGATTGAAGGCTCAATGTGGTGTGAGGAAGAGAGGGAGGAGGTTCCTTTTTACAAAGGAGGAGAGGGCCACCTTAGGAAAAACAAAAAATATAATTTTATTATAAAGACATATTCTGTTTTTAATAGCTCCAAATTGATTTATTACGAAGATAATGTGGGGATGAGTCGAAATCCTAGCATAAAATAGAATTTAGACAAGTTTAGGTAATTATTTTAACCTTATCATTTAAATTTAACATTAAGTTAAATAATTTAACTTTTACCGTGTCTTGTTGTTTTCTTACACTATAATGTTACGAAACTTACTATAACAATCCCAAAGAACCATAATTTTTTTATTATTTATATATATAACCTTATATAAGTCATTTTTATTAACCATAGTTTTTTAGGAATAAAATAACAATTAATAATATAATATTTGTTTTAAAAACTATTTTATGTCAATTTTGACACTATTTGGTAATAGATTTTTTTGAAAATCATAACAGAATGATGAGTTTAAAAAAAGTTAATTAAATCAATATTAATATGTCATATTCACCTAGAAAATTAGTGTAATTCATAAGAAGTCTCAAATTTCATTTATCTGTGTATTTATAACATCAATTATTTCAATATTTCATTAATAAGATAATTACTGCATCATCATTGTGTTATAAATAAATTAAAATATTTCATGATCAAAAATTATAAATAAAATAAAATTATGTATGAAATCTGTTTATATTTATAATGAATATTTTTAGTCTAATTTATATTATTTATAACCCTATATTAAAAATTATTTACTTATTAAACTTTGATTTTAACAATTTTGACAATTCTTTAAATAAATTAATATTAAATGTCCTAATCTTATCCATGTGAGCCTAAATGGTCATATTTTATTCCTAAGGTTGTTTTTTGTCGAATTACACTTATCCAATAGAATTAAGACATGTGTTAGGGTAATTATAATATCATGTTTACCCTTAATTACCCTATTTACTTTTAACCGTGGTAAAAAACTGAAAAGTTACTATTCACCAAAAAATTATTTTCACCTCATTGAACCACATTTGACTTATTAAAATCAACCATGTCTCTTGTTTTTTTGAAATTCCATTCACAGAAGAGGTAAAATTATGTTTTAGGTAAATTTGCAAATTCTCCTAGGAGGTGGGTAAAAGACGTTGAAAAGTTCAATAAAATTTTTATATATCTAAAATTATTATAAAATAAATCCAATGAATTATTTTGAACTTATATAAGTATTATGTATCAATTTTGACCTAAAATTAAATTATATAAAATAAATAATTATTTAAATAAAAAGTCGGTTTTTAAATAGTAACCCAGTGTTTTCAATATTCATCGAAAATTGAATGTTTTTAGAAAAATACAAAAATTTCACCCTAGGCTAATTTCGATATTACGAATCCAAAAATGAAGTCCATTTTGAAAGATAAAATTTATAAAATTTCAAAAAGAGGGTATTACTATTCCTAACGGCTAGTTCTAATAATATTTTAATAATATATCGTTGTTTAGTAAAACCTGGTATTGCGTACAACACACGCTATCAAGGAAGGTCGCGATTGCGTGTAATGCAAGCCATGTAAGGGTTGCATGTTGTGCAAGACTCCTTTGTTTTTTCATTATAACATAATCCAACCATTTTCCATTTATAAATTGAATATATATATTTATATATATACTCAATGTTGTGTAGAATGACTATTATCAAATGAATTTGAAATTGTGTGTAACACAATCTAAGAATAGTGTTGCGTATACTGCAAGCTAATACGGTGTTCCGTATAGCACAAGATAATCTTGTTGTATCATAAAACACATGACATCAAATAAATTTAAAAGATTACTTATCATAAAATATCAGGTTCGTACATTCTACCCCCTTAAAATGAATTTCGCCCTCAAAATTCGTCGGGGTTATACATGGTTTTCTACAAGATAGTTTCTTTAATTCGAACCCACATCGTAAAATGAAATACATAAACTTAACTTTAAAAACTAAAGTATGAAACGTAATGGTTACCCCAATTAACTCATCACTCGGTTTCCACGTATGAGAATATAACTGAAAATATGGATATGGAAGAGAAATCTAACCATCAAGTTCTGATGGAGAGTGGTAGAGATCATGGCTATGAAAACACCAAAAATCATAAAGACAGAAATTTGTGATGATCTAAAGTAGCATCTGATTCTTCAGATATATGGGCACTAGGACAACATTTTTGGTTTTCAAGATAATTTCTCCATAGTTGAAGAATTTTAATTAGAAGAAATACTTACTTTATTTTGATATAATCTCATCGTTGTCCATGCCTTGAACAATTTCCACTTCATCTCTTAAAGAAATGAAGTTGAATTTGTCACTCATGAAGTGTCAGCAGATCATGTGATAGAATGATGGGTCATTCCATCTATCTTAATCAAAAGGTTTGCAATAGTTATATACATAAGTCCATCTATTGTATATCGTTCCAAAATTGGACTTATACTTCATCTATCAAACAAATTAATAAAAGAAATCTAGTTTATAATAACCAAGGACTTCATGTAGGCCAGTGTTAGGTGATAAAGGTCAGTCACACTTCGGTTGTGGGTTCGATTCCCACATCCTTGTCTGACGCGATGGGATGTCGCATGTCCTGAAGGTTGTTCTTTTTCTAAAACTACATTACTATATCATCCCATCAATAATATCAAAAAATGTTCTATCCTTAAACAATACTAACATATGTCCAACATAATATGTCCCAATATTTAGGCTTATCTAAAATTCTTCGGTCAAAGCTCATAGTATAAAGAAAACAATTACTAGAAATATTAAGTACCAAGAATGTGAATACAAGCATTTATCTCACATATATCATAAGATATATCTTGTTGGTTGCATTCTAAACACATGAATACCTTAGTCATATATTCTCTTGAAACATAAATTACCATTGAACCTTAGTGAAAACATGAATACTTTCAAAAGGTAACTCTTTCCACATACCAAAATCCCAAAAAATTTATATAATCAAACAATAATATCACTTAGTCCTTATATGGGATCATGAATACAATCAAACATTTCATTATCTTCTTATCCCATCATTGTGAACATATCATCTACTTTTCAAGAATATCTTAATAACCCTCCATGGTTACTGATACCATTCAACATATACTTTCAAATACTTTAGGAAAAACAATAGTTTAAAAATCCTTAGATGATTCTTTATTCCATAGTACCATACATTATTCTTTATAATCATACAATCATTCCACTAACTTCTTAAACCATTGACCGAGCTTCAAAAATTCTTTTATCTCACATATCATTTGTAGTCTCTTCATCATCATCAATATAAATACTACCCATACAGCCATGTTGATTCTTTTCATGAGACATTCCCTTTGGGAATTGGTTTGCATAATGCCCGTACATTCCACATTTAAAACATTTAACCATTGTTGATGTCTTAGAAATACCATTATCCTTGTACATGGTGTGAACTAAAACTTTTCCTTTTAAATTACTGGATTTGTGTCCTTCTTTCCCACACCCAAAGCATCATCCAGTTCCTTTGAAACATTTCCCTTGATGACTCTTCTCAGATGACTTACATGAGGGAAATTGATCTTTCATTCCTCTATGATCATAATGAAACTTCATCTTTCTCTTATTATCTGAGTCGTGAATCATACCAAAGTTGATATTATTGATCATATTATGAGATTGAGGATTAGGCATAATAATGATGTTTGGACTTCCAAATCCAATTTCATTTGGTTTCTCATGAATAATTTCATTCCATTGTCCATTATATCATCCATTATCTTGAATCTTCATGTTTCCAGCCATTTTCTAAAACCAAAAAGAATAGTGTGAGAGGCAAAAATCATGCTAGGGAAAACAACATAGTAAAGGGGGATTACCCTCAATATCTAGCATCTTAGGATAAATTCTAAGATCGTTACAGTAGTTTTAGGACTATATCCTATACATATACTTATCCTTAGGGACATCCGTAAACATACCTTACAAATATTTTAATAGATCACACTAACGTTTTCGCATCCTTGTTTCCATAGTTCGACTAAACCTTTCCTCGGATACCAACTGTAGAGACCCTAAGCTTGACGTACATGGACATTACATTACTTTTGAGGAATACATAACACAGAACCAAAACAGATACACAAGGATCATAATAGTTTAGTGTCATTGGAATATTGGAATATAAACTTTTAATCATGGTGAAAGATCTTCAACGACTCCCATAACGATCTTCCCCTTTTTGTTTCCTTACTTAAAACCTTTCTTTATTTCTTGGGGAAAATAAAACATAAAAGGGTGATCTCAAATGCTCAGTAAGGGCAAAAATAGTGAACATAAAACAATCCATAAACATTAGAATGAAAAAACTTGAACATGAAATATAAACATTAAAACCTTGAGAAAATACATAAATCATGGAAGTACGTAAGGAATATATCATTAAGGAACATCAATCATGATAAAATAGCATTGGAATAAGACAAGTTATTGTGGAAACCATTCACCACATGTTATGATATCCATAGTAGCCAAGGCATTGCTGCCAAAACCATCTTAGTGGACAAAGTCCCTTTCTGAATCAATTTCACTCCTCGTTTCAGTCCTGTAACACTGAACCGGATTAACTTACCATTCCAGCCATGTACATCTAATGAGATATAAATCTTTACCCAATTAATTGGAGAGAGATATAGGTCCCACCCATATCATAATGAAATCTTTCTTACATGTGCCACAAAATAAACATACATCATTCATAATAACCCAACGAATAAAATGTGTTTCATAAACATCATCCCATAATCACATAATCCATATAAAAGAATTGGATATCATTTCATAATAAGGAAAGTGAAGCCATGTAAATCATAAAGACATGATACTTGAAACATACACATATGAAATAATGTCATCATAGATGAAAAATGTTGTTGATAAAACACTTGACATGAATTCGTGAGGAAAATATATTTTCTTCTTTAAAATAATTTTCTTTTCACAAAATGTCATGAAATTTTAAAAGAAAATGATTTTGTTGAAAATAGTCATGAAATGTTTAGGAGGAAGCTTCATGAAAATAAGGCTTCATAAAACCATAAAAAAATCCTTTCATGCTGTATAAGTTAAAAAACATTTTTCTCGTACTTTTTCCAGAAATGTCAAAAAGTACCTCGTATGGTAAAAATAGTTTCCTTACATACCACGTAGTAAAAGTAAAAAATGGGTAAAAAAGACTTTAAACATACATGAAACCATTTTTAGGAAACATGCACATGTAGGAGAACAATAACCCTAGTAAATAGTTACGAATAAACAATCTCGGATAAGAATGAGATTGGAAAAGTTACCCCTTACCTTAAGTCCGATATGCATCGTACGTATCCGAACCTCCTATATAATGATTTAAATAATGCCATTGAATAATTACAGAATCATATTCATTGTTATAATATCATATATGGTTCACTTATGACTTTATATTACCCCTTCTTTTGTAAATTCCATGTTAAATAGCGTTTTGGGTAAAATCGTTTCGTTTGTCGTTCGTGTTTTGACTTGTAATTATTCATATGATTAATTAGATCTTGATTACATAATTCCAGAATATAAAACATGATTTATATATAATATATATTCAGAATATATATATATATATATATATAATAGATCAATAAATGGAATGAAATACACCGTTCATGGAGATGTAGGCCGTACGTACGCATGAACGCATTTTTCGTTTCCTTATTGAGTTTAATGGAATTAAGTAGATGACCTAAATATATATATACACATAAATCCATTATAATTATTATGTAATATATTTCATGATTACTTATTATATATAATTTATAATCATTCATGAATGGTTAATCATTGAGAATTAATCTCATCGCGTCCTGGAGACGGTAGTCTGTACGTACGCATGAGTTATGATATCATTCCCATAATTGTTGAATTGAAATGGGGTGGATGATAAAATATATCAGAATCAGTATGATGTTATAATATCTATGTATAGTTATTCTTTAAACCATTATACCCATCCAAGTAAGGTGCTGTTGGAAAAACAGATTACACCACGGCGTGGAGACGGTATTACGTACTTACGCATGTGTGGTGATTTAATTTTCTGTAGGATGGATAGAAGATTAAATGTGGTTGTTTAATACATATAATAACATATCAGTATATTAGTGATACTGATGTTATTACTTCATAATGAAACAACTAAAGAATAAGATGTGGAAGAAGAAATATAGTTGAAAGAATCGCTAACGGACATTACCTCTTCTTTGAAGCGCCTCTTTGAGACCTCCTCTTAGGGCATTAAAATTGGTCTTTGAAGAAGACCAGGACCTCTATGATGTTTCTAGGAATTTTGGAAGAGAATTTGGAAGGGTTTGGCCGAGCTTTAAGGCTCATAGTGGTGTGAGGAAGAGAGGGAGGGGGTTTCCTTTTATAAGGGAGGAGAGGGGCACCTTAGGAAAAACTAAAAATATTATTTTATTATAAAGTCATATTCCATTTTTAATAGCACCAAATTGATTTATTTCGAAGCTAAGGTGGGTATGGGTCGAAATCCTATAATAAAATATAATTTAGCTTTGATTAGGTAATTATTGTAACCTTATCATTTTGATTTAACATTAAGTTAAATAATTTAACTTTTACAGTGGCTTCTTGTTTTCTTACACTATAAGGTTAAGAAACATATTATAACAAGAAAAAAGAACCCCAATCTGTTTATTATTAATATATATAACCTTATCTAAGTCATTTTTTTGAACCTTATATTTTTAGGAATAAATTAACAATTAATAATATAAAATGTGTTTTAAAAACTATTTTATGTCAATTTTGACACTATTTGGTAGTTTATTTTTTTTTTGAATCATAACAGAATGATTAGTTAAACAAAGATAATTTAATAAATAAAAAAAGTAATATTAACCTAGAAAATTATTTATATTCATAAAAAGTCTCAAATTACATTTATTTGGGTATTTATAACATCAATTATTTCAATATTTCATTAATAATATAATTACTGCATCATCATTGTTTCATAAATATATTAAATTATTTTATGTCTAAAAATTATAAATAAAATACCATTATGTAGGAAATCCTTTTATCTTTCTAATAAATATTTATACTCAAATTTATCTTATGTATAACCAAGTATTAAAAATTATTTACTTATTAAACATTGATTTGAACTATTTAAACCCTTCTTTAAATAAATTAATATTAAATGTCCTAATCTAATCTAAGTGGGCCTAAATGGTCATATTTTATTCCTATGGTTGTTTTTGGTCGAATTACACTTATAAAATAGAATAAGGACATCTGTTATGGTAACTATAATATAATTTTTACCCATAATTACCCTATTTAATTTTAATCGTGGTAAAAAAATGTAAAAAGTTACTATTCACCAAAAATTATTTTCATCTCATTGAACCACATTTTAATTACTAACATCAATCGTGTCTTTCGGATTTTTTAAATTTCATTCACATAAGTGGTAAAATTATGTTTTATGTAAATTTTCAAATTCTCCTAGGGGGTGGGTAAAAGACGGTGAAAAGTTTAATACATTTTTTATATATCTAAAATTATTATAAAATGAATCCAATGAATTACATTGAACTTATATGGGTATTATGTATCAATTTTTACCTAAAATAAAATAAAATTAAATAAATAATTATTTAAATAAAAAGTTGGTTTTTAAATAGTAACCCAGTGTTTTCACTATTCATCAAAAATTGGAAGTTTTCAGAAAAATACCAAAATTTCACCCTAGGCTAATTTCGAAATTCCAAATCCAAAAATGAAGTCCATTTTGAATGATAAAATTTATAAAATTTCAAAAAGTTGGTATTAATATTCATAACGGCTAGTTCTAATAATATTTTAATAATATATCGTTGTTTAGTAAAACCCGTATTGCGTACAACACATGCTATCGAGGAAGGTCGCAATTGCGTGTAATGAATGCCAAGTCAGGCTTGCGTGTTGTGCAAGACTCCTTTGTTGTTTCGTTATAATAGAATCCAACCATTTTTCATTTATAAATTGAATATATATATATATATATACATACTCAATGTTGCGTAGAATGACTATTATCAAACGAACTTGAAATTGTGTGTAACACAATCTAATAATAGTGTTGCGTATACTGAAAGATAATATGGTGTTGCGTATAGCACAAGATAATCTTGTTATAGCATAAAACACATGACATCAAATAAATTAAAAATATTACTTATCATAAAATATCGGGTTGTTACAATAATGTATTCAATTATGAAAATGAGCACATCTGTTACCTTGGGATCTTTGTTAGAAGGTTTATCTTGAGGCTATCGGCCATTTTTCATGATTATCAAGTGGGTTTCTCAGGTAAATTTCCTCAGTTACATAAGCTCATTATTCTGGGGGATTTTTGTTGATATTGTTAGGGGGTGGGTTTCTCTGGATGTATTCCTCTGCTTATTATGCCTATGTTCTATTAAATATATTATTGAATAGATTGATTGTGGTACAAGTATTATACTATTCCAACATATAGTTGTCTTTGGTGTTGATACCTATTATTGTATTTTTTTACATGAAATTTTTTTCCACTGATATTTTTGTTTATGACTATGAAAAATGATACAGAAAATTTTATTTGAAATTGATATACACTATTTGGATTTTAACAACAATAAAAAGGAAAATGGTTACGATGTTTTCTATAAACTTATTCTACTTCTTATCATTCCATGTTTTATATAAAATGAAAACACTATAACTATTATACAAAGACTTGTTATGGAACACATGGTTTGGATCGTATTGATCCTGTTAGATCTCACCTTCTGCATATCTTCTGTAGTGCATAGACCTATGTATGTCACCAAATTCAGGGAGAGGTGAAGCACTGAAGTGTGGTAGTGCTGATTTGTGTCAAAGTGGTAGGGTATATGGGGATGAGATTGTGCATGTATTTCTAGAACATCATATGGAGTATCAGTTTTATTTTAGTCCTCTTCTATTGGACTTATCATATGATGTTTTAGATACTTTTACCGATGTTTTGTTTCAGTTATCTTCTTACCATTATGGAATATATTTCATATAATTGTGTTTTCTATTTCGTTTTCATGTTTATATATTCTATGAATGTTTACAGCTTGTAAGAAAGGATTCCCTCTACTTTTTTGTCCGATTCTTGACTATATTTCTTTGGCCCATGGTGATGAGGTAATGCACTAAAGATATGTGGTAGATTGGGTTGGGTTCCAGTTCTGAGGGTAACTCTGGCCAGTTGGTTAGACTATAGAATTTTACTATAAAGGATTAGTGTCTTAGAAATATATAATGAATTGTAATTTACACCACATCCCATTAACACAGATGAAAGATGGAAAATTATGAATTTTAAATAATTTAATAAATATTATTTATTAAAAATATCATTAATGTTATTTTTGGATGAATTAATTAACATGGAATTAAAATTCATCATGGAAGTTATTTAAATTTAATATAAACCATTAACAAATAGGAAATAAGTTATAGTTATCCACATAATTTTTAGAATATAATAAATTTAATAAATTTAATAAATTGTATTACTTATTATATTTTTAATACCATTTATTATATTTATTCATTTAATTGAACAAATATTAGGAGGGTGCTGTGTATAAAATTATGTTAAATATTAAATCACGTTAAATTAAAAAAATTAGCTGAAAAGAAATTAATTTTTCTTTCTAAGATAAATTTATAATCGAACATAACACTATCAATCCTTATTAAAAAAATTAGAGATACCAAAGTCAAAAGAGTGATATTTTTTAATACCTTTCTTCAAATAATATAATGCTCATAATCAATGAATAAGGTTAGAATGTTGACATATTTTTTATACATGGTTGATAACGGCACAAATACACTAATTTGGTATGATAATTTGAATTTATAAAGAAAATTTAAAGCCTTATTTTGATGTTTTAACCATGTTTTACCCCTTTGACACAAAATAAGGTGAAAATTAAATACAAAGGTGAATATTCATAGTGACCAAAATTAAATGAAACTATTTTAAAAATATAAACCTATTTATTAAAAATATGGTTCTATATTATAATATTCAATATCCCTGTGTGGGAGAAATAAATTTTACTATTAATGCATAAAAAACAAATAAAAACATTTTTTACCAAATATTTATTTTTCAGTATAAAAAATAACCTATAGAAAAATATGGAATATTATTTATTTAAATTGTATTTATTTGATTATTATTAATCAAATAGATCATATATCACATAAATAATAATTAAAAATACAAAAATGTTTTTAAATTATTTTATTTAATGAAAAGAAATGCAAGTATTTTAAAATTTCTGTATTTTCTGTGTTTACTAAAAAATAAATAATTTTGGAAAAATATAATAATTTCACATATGTTAAATTTTATATTCTTAATTTTATATGATATGATTTTTATAAAAATAAATTTATAAAATTAGTAGAAATTATTTGTATTTTCCTTGCACAAATGAAATTAATTTTCTTTTGAATAATATACCCTTTTGATGCATCAAATGACATTATAAAAATTTAGTTCTTATTTACTAAAATTAATAAATATATTTGTATTGAGTAGAAAAAATTTATATGTATTTGGTATATCATTGTTTCAAAATCATACCCTCTAATTTAATGGATATGTTATACCGATCACATTTATGTAATGGTATTTTAATAGAATGTATGTATTCATTAAAATCGTGGTGTTTGATGCTAATCATGCTATTGATATTATTATTATTTGACAAAAATTAACCACATATATAAATTACACACTCATAATTTTATCTAAGATATCAGTAGACTAATATTGGAAAATACCTTTATTCAAAATATACATCGTATAGAATTATAATAAATCATCTTTTAAAAAGAGAAATTAGAAGACATAATGGTTAACTGAAATAGAACTTATTCAGGATCTCACATAATTATAACATTGTTGAGATGCTATAATTAAGACAAATATTAGAAAAATAGTGTACAACGACTAATTGAGGGAGATAGATAACATGGTTGTGAGAAATTTGACCACAAAACCATAAAACATTATCTGGAGAAAAGGCCATCAATTTACCGAAAATGATGGTAAAGGTATTAATTGTTTATTTAAATAACTTTTCCATTAATATATGGGAATAAATTGCTTTCAAATATTGATAATATTATAAAATATAGTTAGTTAGATTCATTTAATTTAATAATAACAATTTCATCATTTTTTGTGCTTTGATCTACTAATGTTGATTCACTTACTCCATGAAATGAATAATCAAGGTGAAATGTTCTCACCTAAATCACTAAAATTAACTTTTAATGGGTCATAAGATCCATAAGATAATGATAAATCATTGTTTCTTTCTCTAGTTATCATAAAATCTAAAATGGATATCACAAATTATCCAATATTTACAAATATTCATATGATAACATAATAAAATAATATCTAAAACATCAATAATAGAACCCAATTTTCATCATAATATATTAAATAAATATTTATACTTAGTAATCCTCCAAATTTTTCCTATCCAAATTTAAAACTCAAAAATCTGAAATATATGGCGAGATAATGTTTTTAATTAATGATCAACTATATAATTATTACCTAAACAATAATAAATTTCACATAGTGTCACATAACAAAATTATGAATTCTAGGATCATATATTCTCATTTATCATGGTAATTATTTTCCAATATTATCTAAATCACCAAAAAAACATCAATGAAATAATAATATATTCCTAAATTTATCTCTATCTAATAAATTACATAATTAAAAAATGAAATAAACATCATTAACGATGAACTAAATCACATTGTCATTAAATCACTAACAAATCTCATGGTCACCAATACTATCAAATTTATATTAACAATGTCAATAATCTCTCTATCACAACTAAAATTTTTTATCCCAAATTAGGAATAAATATTATTTTATTATTCCATAAATTGTGTGTTTTCCATAAATATCCCCTTAACACTAAATAAATTTTATAGATTATCAGTATCATTCAACATATTAATGAAAATCCAATAATAAAAACAACTATAGAACTACCCATTTAACTTTCATGATTCATATAACTAGAATACCAGTTATAAAAATTATTCAATAACATAATTCTCTAATCCAAATATATAAACACTTTAATCATTACACTTTCTTCTAAAACCATTAACAAGGCTTCATATTCTTATCCCTTAATATCTTTTTCATGTTATATTTTATTTATATTGTCATCATCATGATCAAAAATGATTTACTCATACAACCATGTTTATTATCATTTTGACATTTTCCCATAATAATATTTATTTTCATAATTCCCATACTTTCCTACTTTAAAAAATTCATCTATTAAGGATTCCTTAGTGAAACAATTATTCTTAACCACCACGTAAACTAATTTTATCATTTTTTTGGAATCATATTCAGTGTGACATTTTCCACACCAAAAAATTCTTATCATTCGTCTATGATATTCCAATAATTTATTATTCAAACATTCTACCCATATTGGAATTCAAATTTTCTATCTTGTATAGTCTTTATGAAACTCCATTTTTATCTTATAATGTGTGTTTAGAATATAATCGAATATGAAGTTGATAATCCTATAATGGGATATTTAATTGAAAAAAATCACAATAGTTGACATTATATATACCATTTAATTTGTCTGTTATGAGTAAAATCATTAAATTGTCCTTAAAATTCATCATTGACATAAATCCCCATGGTTTTGTTAGTTGAGTAAAACCAAAACAGAGAGTGTGAGTAATAATAATCATATTGAGAAATCATGTAATAAT
Organism: Viscum album; assembly: GCA_963277665.1. Lineage (NCBI taxonomy): Eukaryota > Viridiplantae > Streptophyta > Magnoliopsida > Santalales > Viscaceae > Viscum > Viscum album. Next base: position 1,288,662,071 of record OY728138.1, on the reverse strand, counting down.
TAACAATTATTCTTTTTATTTATTAGTAATGTCACCTTAGTTTTAACCTAGGTCATACATGATCATCATGTATTAAAATTCATCATAAAGGATCATACAAAAATTCAGGAATATCCCTTAAAAGTATGAAACCATGATTATAGTAATAGAACACTCGCCATGCACCAGAATGATGGTCGATATAAACTCAACCAACCCATTTTTAGGATATTTACCTTTATTGACTCTATGATGAAATGATTTCCACATGTAGAATCCAAATAGATAATTATTTCTAATAAACTCACTTAATTTATTTCTTACCAAAACATTATAATGTTATCTTATTCTTATCTTTATTCCTAGGGGTTTCACTAAATTTTCTTATTTCTAGTCTATAAATATTTAATTAACCATTTATGTAATACCAAATATTGTCATGTATGAATTTTATACATATATTTTAAATCGTATTAAATAAATAAACTATATATTTTACAAATATACACTTGAGTAATGTAATGGTATCATGTATCTCGAGACTACGTGAAAAATTTTATTGTTTAATAAAATATCATTAAAATTTTCCTTATAGATTCTCCCATGTAGAATTATTCAGAGAAATAACAAACATAAAAAACTTCTTCCTAACAAGGGGAATAGAATCATAATATATTTTGGCCTCAGATTCTCAGTGAGGACGAGTAAGAGATATATCAATGATTCTATAAATATAACATGAACATACGTGTATGAAAACATGAACACAAATTTTTAAAAACATTCCCAAAATATCATAGAAAATAATATTTAGGAATATAAAAATATTTATATATTTATATGACATGAATCATAAAAGAATGAAATAGTATGTTTAGTGAGATTATTAAATTTTCCTAAGACACAATTTTGTGGAAAAATCATAATATTATATCCTTGCGAACATGTATAAGTAGAACAATGTTCAGTAATTATGTAGAGGACATGAAATATGGACATTGAATAAACATATAGGCATGAAACCTGGTCTATGAATTATTACATGGACATGAAATCTAGATCCACCTAAAAACATATGGACATATAAACTAGGTCACTACATAAAATTGTGAATGTAAAAGTAAATTCACTTAAAAAATATATATCTCATTAGTTATCCCACTTCACTCAATATGTTTGAGTACTATATAATTATAGGACCAAAATTCTCATAATCATAATACATTTATATATGTGACACAAGATCATTATTCATTCATCATATGTTAAAAACCATGGAAAAGAAACGGGTTTTATAAACATTGCATGATTTTGACAAAATATGCCCATAGAAAATAAATAGGTTTCATAAACACCTCTTCATAAATTTTTTCTTGAACTGGACCAGGTTAACCCCTAACCGGTCACCCAAGTCAATCCATGGAATAGCCCGATGGGTGATCCCAATCCCCAAATCATGGAACCTAGTACCAGGAAGTATCAGACATAGAAAAGGGAACAATTTCTCCCAATATAAATAAATTATAGAAAGAGAGTAATTATAAATAAGGCCTTCAAAATATATAAATATTCAAATAAGAATCTTGGAAAATATAAATTAAGATAAAAAACTATAGATGTCAAGTTTGAAATACTGTATTTAAAATTAAGATTTTCAGACCTTTTCACTGTAAAATATAATACCATCCATTCCCCGTTTCAATCCTTATCGATGTTTCTTTCCATTCAGGAAACAATATAATCTTCAAGATGAAATTGATGCATATTTTTTAAAATGGAATTGGAGTATAGATATTTTTTACATTAGAAAAATTTTCTTAAACCATTGAAATCCAAAACATCACTTAACAAAAAAAACACACCACACATGAGAACACAAAAATATTCATATAATAATTTAAATGGAAATTAGAATATAAGTGTAACCAAATAACAAGAATAATTATAATTAATGAATTAAACAAAGTTTTAATCACCATGTGTGATCCTAAGATATCGTAAATAATCCAAAACATTCTAATATATGTTTACTCATCCTGAAATTCATAGCTTATTCACTAACATCAAATCACCAAATATCCTAGACCAAACCTCACCTAGTACAGACCGAGGACCCTAATCCCATACTAATAAAACTCAATATATCTCTGTTATCTAGAAAACTATCTATTTAATAACCCAACTAGTAAGAAACACATTCTTATAAAATTCATTAGTTGTGTTTGGTTCTCCATGTAAAAAATATAGTAGAGGGTGAGCCAATCGGTGCTAACTCAGCATATATTTACATACACATAAAAAATATTTTTCACAACATGCATCACCTGATTCACCCAAGGATTAATCTCATTCCCAACACACATAGATAAATATGGAGTACACATTGAGGATATCCCATTTCCAATGCAAGTAGTAGGTCATGAAGATTTCACATCGAGTACATCCCACCCATATAACAATAAACTCGGTAAGTGAATTTTCCAAAGAGAGTTTCTATTCTAAACACTTTTTAATTTTCAAAATATTTCCAAACGTGCCTCAATCAACCACCACGTGTCAAACCACTTTCAAAATCTAAATACACATATATTTTAAACTCAAAACCACTTAGAAAACCCATTCAACAAACCCAAAAAATCTTTTAAAATCATACAAATAATATTACAAAGCTAATACATGATTTTGATATTAAAAATTACACATAAAGGCCAACCATACTATCATGATCCGACCCATGCATCGGCTTGAGCTGCAACTACTCCAAGACCGCCTCCATAGGCCAGGGGGTGGAGACAAGCGCCAAAGAAACAAAAAAACATTAGGTGGAATTTTCATCATTAATTTTATACACACACACACACATAGCCAACTCAATGAAAAAGTGCAGAGGGGTTGGAAAAAAAGATACAAAACAACTATATATATGAATGAAAACATGCATCAACCGCTAAAAATTACAATTACATAATGGTAAATTGAAAGGGAAAGGGGAAAAAACATGCCCAACTAGAAAAGTGCCATAACCTGGTAGTAACTAAAAAGTAAAATAACTGAGAGAGCCCCACTTCAAGGTCCCAAGATATGACCACCATAAATTGTCCAAGAAACTATATCCCTAAGATCATATGATGTCATGATAAACCTATCTGTAATTTACATTTGGCACGACATGTGTTAGAATATTTCATGAAAAGGATGAGTATAGCAATATTCAGTAGGATTCCCTAAAAAGAATAGGTGGAGTAGAAAAAGATACAGAGAAGAGTAAAACAATAAATAGGATAGGGTACTATATTAGAGAGTACATCTCATCCCAACATAATAGTGATGTGTACTCTTCAAAAACCTACTGATCTATAAATTGTAAGAATACTCACTTCTCATCGATTGTTCGATATATATTGCTGGAGAGTAAACTCTTCTAACCACGAGATGCTAGACATTAAAAGAACATGGTATACCCTAAAAATCATCACCTCTCATAGAGGAAGAGTAACAAAAACCCATGGAGTGAGTACTAAAATAAGATATATATATATATATATATAAATGATCAGTAAAATAATCCCTAATGAGAAGGTAAGGGGATATCCATCTCATAGAACAAACTAGGAAGAATAGTCACTAACTATTATAGAAGTAACCACCAATAATACCTAGAATCCCTCACATCCTCCCTAAACGAACAAGTTAAAGGGACTCAATCACCACTACTTGATATTGTCCTCTTAGGGGGGATATGTCTCCGTTGAACAGTTTTAGGTCACGTCACAAGGATATGTCTCTATGAGGAATGTGACCCTCTTACTCATGAGTCCAAAGTTAAATCAAATCATTTATTGTTTCTGATCCTCATATCTTAATGGTGTAAAAATGAACTAAAGGACCCACTAACTAGTGTGCTATAGGGATTCGACTCTAAAGTAATTGATAGATGGCCTACACTCATACCGATGGGGGATTTCACTCTGATAGTCGTAGAGGACCCACAACCAAGTTTGTTAGGGGGATTCCACTCAAATAGTATTCATAGAGGACCCACACCCATACCAATGGGGGATTCCACTCTAATCTTCATAGAGGACCATATCCATGGTTTTTTTGGTGGATTCCACTCTAATACTAGTCATATAGGACCCAAACCCATTTTTATGGGGGATTCTGCTCTAGGTCATAGAGGACCCACATAATAAAAAATTAGGGGATTCCAATCAGATTTAACTGCAGAGGATCCACACCATAGCACGTCTAGATGATTCAACAATAGGTTATTGAGGAACTAATACTGCTATCCCTACTAGATGGTGCCTCTCCAAATGTATCATGGAAATATGTTTCCCAATCCATCTATAGGGTATGTTTTCCACCCCTATGGTGATTCTTCTATATCCAAACCATTGTAGAGCATCACCTCGAATAGACATCACACACAGAATATATCACATCATATATTGAAATCCACTGGTTAGGGTATCATAATGTTCTACTAGAAAACCCACTCAATATAGAATACTGTCATGCCAAAATATGAGTCCAAAAAATGTGGTAAGAGTGATAAAATATTCATAAAGTGGTACACAACATGTGTGCGAAAAAAATCACATATAACCCCACCTCACCATCTGTTCATGTACATACCCATATTATGTTACTAAATTATTATCAAGTACCCATAGGTGTGCCAGTGTACTCCCAGAGTACATGGATCCTCTCGTAAAATAGATGATGATAACATGTTTCTCATTGTTGATCCTATGGGAGAAAACAAAATTTTACCAACATGCCTCTTCAAACAGCCCTAGATAACTGAAAAAACACGACAGTTGCGATCCTTGCTGAAAGACACACATGGTTGACTATTCATTCACCTGAATCAGAATCCTGGTGAAGAAGATGAATCTCTCTACATCATACATGAACGATGCTTCATGGGTCCCACATCTAGATCCCAAAACACATCATATAAATCAAACCATTATGATCCTCAAGAAAAGACACATGTGATCAGATATTCATTCATCCAAAATATAAACCAACTAAAAATGTCTCATTTCACCACTAATGCCCAAACTCGGACTCATGGGGCCCACACATAGATTTTGGTTTAAGCATGCAAAATCGGTCTTGAAAACTATAACAGAGTTTTAGGGTCTTGATTATACTAATAGTGCATCAATCATACATTAGTTTAGGCGATACTTTTAATAAAATAATCACCAAAAAATAATAAATAAATTATTAAAATTATCAAATTTTTAGGGCCACCAACCCACCAAAACAAAACATAAAGTTCTAAAACTAGACAAAAATGGACTATCTCAATGAGTGGGTCATGTAAACATAGAAGATATATCAATTTTATGTCTGGTATGCATGTTAGTGGAATTTGAAGACTGCCCCGACCCAAAGACCTGTTTTTGCTGGACCGACTTGCTACGGCTAGTCAGCTCCACCAGGGCCAACATGCCCACCCGGCCAGCTCCTGACCGCCTTCCAACCTCCACACCTAAAACACCCCATGTGCACTGGCTACCAAACATCATATTCCAAATCAGTAGGGCCACCACCATGGCTATGCCACCCCTGTCGAGTGGTGCGCCACCATCGGCTGTCGCAGACCGAAAGTGGACCACTAGCGGCATCCCAGTGCTCATAAATTCATTCTGAAACAAAATCTGGGATCCCCATGACATCATCTTCACATTCTCTACCTCCACTCCAATATTTTTCACTAGTTCGATGTGAAAAAAAAGTTGGTATATTCTTTTCTCACTGTTATGCCTCCTCTAACACCTAATGATTAAAACCTTCATAGATCTGGAATCCTTGGATCACGAACTTAATAAATCAATTTTTTCTTGATGTTTGGATTTAGTTTCATTGTATAAAAAATTTATTGATTAATAATGAAGAATAATGGATGATGAACACAAGGAATTATCAATCTATAAATCAATCGGATGATGTATTTTTATAGAGTGACCATCGATAAGAATAATCCAAGAAATAAAATCAACCAGAAATAAAAATGAATATTAAATCCTAAATCAAGGAAAAGAAAAATCTGAGATAAATTTCCTATATATATTTTGGATCTGTCATTGTGTTCACTGCACTTTTATCTACAGAGATATGATGTTTCATCGTTATCTATCATGGACTCGATATCCAATCGACATTAGAATGGGAGGACGGTGCTCCACCAGTGCTAATAGTAAATGATCCACAACCTTTCACATTTTCTTAAATGCATATTTATTGAAAAATTATAGTAGTCCTGGAATCTGAACATCCCATGCCCTCTCACCTGATGTCGCTCCTATGGCAAACACCGTTCTATTAAGACAACATCAATTTCATATTTCTAATCTTATTCCACATTCAAATTATATTCCAATTAACATCAATGTTAATATAAAAAAATAATATAATTTAATTAATTATTACATCCTTTGTGGAATTTTCTACATACGGGTTTTTATGAAAAAATGTACGCCTTGCATATCGTAAAGACAATGCTCCAGAATCAACCCTATCCTCATGTTTCTTATTTATCCTTCTGTTTTAGAGATATCCCATTCACCTATTCTTTATAGAATAAAATATACTTTATATTTGCCAAAAATTTATTCCTGGCACACCGGGCCACATAATCTCACATGGTCTCAATGCCAAGATAGGGAAATATATGTAGAAATATTCTAAGTAATACAAGGAAAATTCCAATCTCTAAAACATTACCTCCTTTAGTTTTTTCTTCCTAAAAATGAAAAACAGGGGATACAACTTGAGATAATGAGCTCACACCAGGCACTTCTACCCCTAAGAACACTCTTGTATGTTTTCTTGCTTCCACAACAAGCGATCCAATGGAATTTTCCATACATGGATGGTTTTCTCATTTTGATGAAATGAATAGGACAATGTATGCATCTCATTATCCATATTACGCGAAAACCATCATGCACCCACTATGGTTGAAAATATATGGAAAAGAAGTATGTTGTCCCACCAACCCTCTGTGTGATCATGAATAAAATGATGTACATCAGGGATTTCATGCCTTCCTTTCCGAAAACCAACACAAAAGACCACAGTATAACCTCCAACACCTGGATAGTACAAACGACATTCCCATTGGTCTGGGTGTGAATGGGTGTACTCATCCGTAACTAGATAACGAATGCATCTTACAAGTCTCTTCATTATCTCGATGTAAACTACAAGTCACAATCAAATAAAAATGTCAATGGTACCCCTATGAAGTAAAACAATCTCCCACATATACAACTTCCACAAAAACCCCTTTTATCACTATTCCCTTATAGTAGGGATGTATGCTGACTTTGTGGGTCAGACTATTATCACCCTGATAGTGTCGTTGACCTTCACTGTGTATGGAATCCCTATGATAAAATCTGGGGATATGACATCCCATTTCCACACTAGGATTTCAAGATGCTACAACAAATAACTAAAACTCAGTGCACATCATTCACCTACTAATAGGTGAGGCATCATGTGATGAACTCAGTTATGCCTTATCTCATGTATGACCACCGAAAACTACCACTGAAGAACCCTTTACATCTTTATCACACGGAAATGTAAAGTCAATTGAGATGTGTGGAACTCTTGAAACATTACTAGAACCATAGTTCTCTCATGGAATAGGTTCTATCGATTCCATCCTTCATAATATAAATATGGTGATTTCCATATTGATATCTTGTAATGAAATATTTCACCTTCGATGAATCACAAGATAGACTCTCTTATATGATTTATAAGCGAAGCATCTAACACTATCATATGAAGAAAATATATACCCTCCAACTCCACTATGGCCAGCTACAGAGAAGCTAAATGATCCAAAGCATCCAATACTTGTTGAGCCTAAGACTTCTTACTATGTAAATTAAATACAATATTTCTCTTTTTCAGATGTATAGACTATCTCAAAGATGTAGTACTGCTAGAACTTCAACCAGAGTCTCGACCTTTGGTTCAACTATCTCTAGGATAAGACTTATCTGAGACTCTGGATGTCTACACAATCCACTAGGAATTCTCCCAGAAGGTAGGGTATCAACATTCTCAATGAGGATACTACCACTACTACCACCAGGTAGTTATTCGTGTAGTTCTTTTCATGGGGTCTCCATCAACTCAACCTATACATGATAACTGCAGCATCAAGATTGACATTGAGCTCTCAAGGTACCAATGAATAGGGAAGGTGAGTAAAATCATCCAAATACAAGATGATAGACTTTTAAATCACATATTCTACCCCACGTGTCTTCGCATCCCTGAAAGGATATTAGTTCCCAAACTAGGAATGCTACCACACCCATTATTGGCATCTCAATAAAAAAGCTTTCAAGCAGAAAGACTACACCAGAAATTCTAGGACATGATTCGACACTCCACTGCATATCCCCTGAATGGATGCACAAGTAAGAGGTACTCATCAACCAAGACACGATACTATCCACAATGGGTGGAAATGAATATCCCTTATATTTTCTATCATATCACAAAAACACTTCTCATTTGGGAAAAGACCCCTCTTCATCATGCATTAGATGTTATATTGAACAACACCAACACATGATAAAACCAATTCCCCAACTCATCCTAGTAAAACCTATAGAAACTATAAGTGAGAAAAGAGTAACTCACCATGTGTATAACATGTTCTATTGAAAAATTTAGAAGATACACAAAGTATACATGTTATCATTTCATGAATTGTAGGATTATACACTCCATAACAAGAAGATACCCCCGACCCCGACCTCTATCTCCCTAATCCTGATGTGGGGTGCCCAGTAGTGGTGGAAGGATATCATAGTGTCATCCACTAACCATATTTCTTGTTTCACCTCTGCCAGTACCACCTCCCAAGGGTCCACCCTATCCTTACCTGGGAGGTTCCTCATCACAGTGATGTATCTGTCATGGCGATCCATCTACCATTGGTATGAGAAGCTCAAAATGTCTGTTTGGGTAGTCTCATGCCATGTGAGCTTGACCGTAAAAAAAATAACACAATACCTACCTAGGATTCCCCAGTGCTCTACTATATCCCTAATCATGTGCATGAGATTGAACACGGGGAGGCCTATGACAACAAAGACCTACCAACTGATGTCCACTAGCTGTGGAAAATTTCTCACCTCTAATGTGCCCACTACCCAAACAAGCAAAAAATAATTTCAATGATTGGAATATCGTTTTCACTATTTTCCTCTCCAACAACCTGATGTAGGTGGGTATGGACAAGGGAACTATGTCAAAACAGTTTTCTCGGTGGAGTCCCAACTTAATCTTCTACGCTCTGATTTATCCGTCAAGGATCTTGTCTGGAGAGTAGAGTGTAAGGTATGTTATTGTAGTCATGTACTAATCCATTATCAACCCTACCTACTTACACTCAACAAAACTAATGAATTGAAAGACAAAATAAGAAGGAGGGGTATCACTTCTAAGGAAATAGTTATTGGATGTCTTCCTACATGAGTGTGGGCTCAACGAGTATCTGAGTAACCTGATGCCACCATCACAAAGATTTTATCTGGAAATGAATGGATACCCAATACACCATATGAAATTTATCTGTCTGAAAAAAACTATTGAGGTGGACCACTTACTCTAGGAAAACCTCTACTGCCAAAGGATCTCGCTTACCGCGAAACATCAGTAGTCTCTAACATAGGATCTCGCGGTGTGCACTCAACCATCACAAGTACTCTTCCCTGTCAGCTAGGTCTAACTACTTATCATCTTGTGGATGTGTTGATACATGTCCACCTAGAGAAATAGGGGTCGTATAATGGATACTTTGCATAGGCCTCATCGCTCATGTGATAATCATCATGAACTACATCTGGTATCCATGCTGCCTGGCATTGCAGAGGCATCCATAATCCATGAAAGTGTATCATTTTCAAAAGATAATATATATAAATATATATATATATATATATTACAATGGGTATCTAAATCAATAAGGACAGTTAAAGACTCAATCTTATATGATGCATGTATCAATTTACTTGTAACAAATTTATTTGTCTATCATGTCAATAACCTAGTAATCAGGGTGTTGGTGAATGGATATTTCTTCCACCACACCATAACTTGAATCCCTTTCCTAAGAGCCACAATTGAGAAACATTCACACTATTTTCGTTACCCCAATAAATAGATTTTTATGGAAATGTCTGAAAAATGTTCCAACGGACGAACCACCACTGATACCACTATTTCATGACCCATCCCATGTTAAGGCTCGAGCTGTAACTACCCCTATCCCACCTTCATATGCTAGGGTTAGTGACAATCTCTGAAGGTCACATCAATCTCATATAGGACATTTCCTATGAACTTGTACACACACATGAAGCCAACTCAATGTAAAAGTGAAGAGGGAAAAGAAAAATTGATAAAAATTACTATAAAAAAGAAACCAAATATGCATCAACCTATAAACAGTACAATTACAAAAAAGTAAACTTAAAGGGAAGGGAAAAAATACACACCCATATAGAAAATTGACACCACCTTCTTGTAACTGAAGAGTAAAATCACTAATATAGACCCTCTCATGGGTCCCAATTTATGACCACTATATGTGTCCTATGCGCCGTTTTCTCTAGTCTACTTTGATATCATGGTCAACCTGTCTTTCGTCTATATATAGAACAAAACATGTGGGAAATTCCCACGAAGGATTGATTATAAATATACCCAATAGGATGCCTCAAAATGGATAAGGGGGGGAATAAGTGATAAAATTTTGATGAAAGAAGTATATATGACAAGGTATAATAAAAGTGATTATAGTTCAACCTATCAATTGAGTGAAATAAAATCATCCAAAACACAAGGAGCATGAAAATGTGAGAACATGAACTTCTCGTTGAGTATTTTATACCTATAATAGGAGACTAGACTTGTACAACTGTCAGATTCTAGACATAGAAAGCATATGGCATAAATCACGCATCTTCGCCTATCCAGGAAGGTCAGTAACTGAAACCCATTGAGTGGGTACTGAAAATGGATACATATATACTCTCAGTCAAATAATCCTAGATGATAATGTAAATGGATCTATGTCTCATAGCACAACAAAGGAATATCATTAGCTAATAGATCCATAAATAATCACCTATGATGCCCATCATCCCTCATGTCTACCCAGAACGTGCAAGTCAAAGGGACTCAATCCTCAAACCTTGATACTATTTTATTTGCGGTGTTCTGTTTCTCTCGCATGGTTCTAGAATGCATCATAAGGACACATCTAGGTGAATAAATCTTCGCCCATACCCATGAGTCGAATGTAAAATCAAAGAATTTCTCGTTACTAATTCACACAACTGGATGCTATAAACTCAAATTAGGGGATCCACTCCCTTATGAATCCAGGGGATTCCACTTAGAAGTAACTGATATAGGACCCCAAACCCATGCCAATGTGGTATTTTACTTTTTTCATGCTAGAAGACCCCCCCAGTATGTCATGTTGATTCCACTCTAATACTAGTCATTGAGGACCCACACCCATATCGATGGGTTATTCCACTATGATCATCATAGAAAACCCACTCCCCAATACTTTAGGGTGATTCAACTATAATACTAATCATAGTGGACTCTTTCCCTTTCTAATGGGCGATTCCACTATAGGCCATGAATGGCCCACTCCCTAAACATCAGGAGGATAACACTCAAGAGTAACTATAGAGGATCCCAACATTAAAGCATTAGGGGGATTCTACTCTAGGTCATCAAGGAACTATGATGGTCGTCCCTGCTAGATGGTACTACTCAAAAAGCATCGATAAAGGCTACCGCCCAGCCCAGCAGGAGGGTAATCCCACAACTACTCTAGTGATTCTGATGGATGACAACTGCCATTGGGAATCGCCTAAAATAGATGTGATATTCAGAACATCTTTCATCATATCTAAAATGTTTCTATAGAGGGAACCACCACGTTCTAGGAGGGTAAACACTCAGGATAGTCTACTCACATGAAAAAATATGAGTCCAATAGAAAGAGGTATGAGAGAATGAAGATTCAAAAAGTGGTATACAGAATCTATGGGTCCCACATGATGTGTAACCCCACCTCATAGTCTAGTATTGTACCTAGCCATACTAGTGTACTAAACTAGGATGAATTACCCCTAGGTGTGTCAGTGTACTATTGGAGTACATGAAACATTTAGATAAAAGAGAGACGAGTGCACATTTCTCATTGTTGATCTGAAGGGATAAAATTTAATTTTACTGACATAACATGGAAATTTTGCCTCAGATAACTAAACAAATCTAACCATTGTGATCTTTGTAGAAAATCACATAGGATCTTCTATTCATTCACCGAAATTGGAATAAAAATAAACAATGTGCATCATGTGTCATCATACATGAAGAGTGCTTCATGGGGATCACAGATCGATCTTGAAACATATCATACGGATCAAACCCCTTTGTTCATCCGGGAAAACACCTGGGGATTTCCTATTCAATCATCCCAAATGAATACCTAGTGAGAATGTCTCATTTCATCACAAAAACCTAAAACAGACCCCATGGGGAACACACATCAGTTTTGATTTAAGTGCTTGAAATCAGTCTGGAAACATTCACCTTGATTTTACGGTTGTGACGCCACTGAAAGTGTAACAACCCATACATTATAATTGTATTTGTTTCCTAAATTTGTGTGTTATTTTATTTTATACACAACAAAACTGTATCATTTAATTAATGTAGTGGGTATAATTAAAATTATACCATTGGTTTTGACTATTATATAACTATTGGACAATATGATCATTGGAAATTATAATCACAACATTGTGTTTTTATAAATTTATTTATCTTGGTTACTTAATACAGAAAGAATATTGAATGGCCTCATCCAGTAGACTGAGGCCATATGAATCCCATCTGTTTGTGCTTGGGAAAGAGGTAGCATCACTAGGCATTGCTCTGGACCGATCCCAAACCGAACTACAGCATATGAAGCTTGAACAAAATCGCCTAAGTGTGAAGTTCATGATGATAGAAATCAACACTCGGTCTATGTTGTCTGATCCACCCCCTGATTTTATCATCATAGCACACCTTATACTTAGGTCCTATGCTAGTGTTATAACGGGCTATGTAACAAGGCCTTATCTGCTTTGTGTATTCCTTTTGTATAAATAATTTTTTTTCTTATTATGGTAGTGTTTGTGAATTTCAAATATCTAGATAAATATTGGATGTGTATTATTGATGAAATTAGGAAAAAATGGGTATTTTAAAATAACTTAGTATTCTTTAAATAAATAATAAAGTGAATTTATTTTCAAAAAATGGTCATCTATAGTTGAGATCAGTGTGAAATTTAGAGTCAAATAAGATCAAATTGTTTTTTAGTGAATAGTAACATAAGAATAATAACATACACATAAGAATAGTAAGGAATATTAATGAATATTAAATTGGCCAAAAAATATAATTTTCACCCATAAATGTATAAATACAATTTAAACATCTTAAAAGTGAAAAAACAATCATAGTATAAGTTTTGATATTTTTATATGTCATGAATATTTTATTTACAAATTTATAATTAATATAATAAATTAAAATGGAAATATGTTTTTATAAAATGTAATCATAAATGGTTACTTTATTTTATTACGATTATACGATAATTATATAGGACCATGATTACATTGTTAAGGTGTTACAAAATTAGTTATAGTTCTACAGTTGTACTTTTGGAATAACTAATTATTTTAATTAAAAATTAAATTAAAAATATTTGGAAAATTATTTTCATAAAATTAATTTCATTTTTGAATGAAAATCATCGCTATTAGGGTAGGGTTAATATTTGGGATTTTTCTGAAACAATTGAATTTTTAGTGAATAGTAAAAGTACTGTTTGGAGTTTCTAGAGTTTAATGACATCATTAATGATGTAATAATGATGTAAGTTTTCTGGTCAACATATGAGTAGTGAGATATTCTATGAGTTGTCCCAAGTTTCCATTACCATGGGAAAATACCATGGACAAACCCATGGTTTTTGAAATACCACTGATGAGGTGTCCCTTGGAAATTAATAATTTATTCCCTCACTTCTCCTATATATACCAAGCCATTTCCCTCATTTATTTCATTCCAAAATCCCCCTAACCGAATTAATGGTCTCCTTACCTCCCAAGGAGTCCTCCCAAGGTTCCCTCATGCCTCCCAAGGTCCCGAACATCATGCTTTTGAAGTTTCTCTTCAAGGAAAGAGAACCTTTCACCCTCCTCTTTTAAGTCATAACTTCCTTTAGGTTTTATCTTATAGTTACATTTTATTATCAGGGGTCTTTTTCTACTATATATTTACCTCTATCCATTTCATTTCCAAATTATTATAGACCATTTCCACTCTCATCAATTTATTTTATCATTTTTTATGTGATTTTGTTAGGCTGCAGAATTTTCGTAAAAGAACTCACCCTTTCTATATCCTTTCATGTTTCTTTTTCAAGTGGTGTGTCATTAAAATGTACAACCCAATATCTTATTTACTTTTATTATGTATATATACTTCAAAATGGTTCATTTATGTTTGGGATACCCTTGTCCCATCTCTTTTTATTATTCTCTAAAACCATGATATATAGCCGTTATGCTGTAGAAATTCCGCCTTTGAATTTCTCTCTCTTTCTCTCTTATTTTATATATGTGAATACATATACCTATTTTGTTTATATGGGTGTTCATAAATATACCCAACGAAATATATTTGATTTTGTAATTGACATACATATAACCCTCACTCCCTTTCCATGGTTTATAAATGACATAATGATCTTTTTTTAACCTTTTAAAACGTAACAATTTTGAAGTGAAACCCATTTCTTTTGTTCTCTGTGGGTTACTTATGAAATGTTTTACTATGATATATGTGTCTCACATGTAAATAAATACATATTAAGGGTGTTCCCTGATATCACTCCAATCCATTGGGTAATTAAATTAATCTGACAAGTTTTACGATACCTTGGTGAATAACCTTGGTAATTATTATGACACCTTGAGGATAAACCGTGCTGAAATGTTCATGAATGTATAAATGAAATATTGTAGCGACATATTCATGTTACGATTCAAGTTATTTTTATTATGATATTCCTTTTCTTCAATTTCTAATTCTTTTATGACATTTATCATGTTCTAATTAATATTTCTCAATATCACAAGTCAACTATTTCACTAGTTTTTCATACTAAGCCTTCTGCTCACCCTTTTCTTTGATGTATGTCTCCAAGGTATGAGATATAGTAATTTTACACAGGATTAACCTATGATAAATCCTTAATAGTGGTTTAGAATAATGTTTTATGTTTTTTTATATATTATGTTCTTGATTTCCAAGACACTAGACATTAAAGATTCTCTTCGTTGTAAAATATAATGAAAATCCATGTAATAAAAATATGGGATGCCATTGTTTGAATCAAAGGATAGTTTAGTTATTTATGGAAATTATGCTACGAATAATTTATGAATTATCCTAGAAAAAAATTTAAATATTGAAAAAATTTCTGGTATTTTGGTGAGTATTGAGTAAGTTGTTTGTCAAGAAAATGCATCCATGTCTGAATACGAGCAGTTGGAGGATGCTCTAGCACAGAGGTACCTATGATTGAAAACTATAACAAAGAGTTTCAGGATTGACCTGGGGTATCCTGTTACACAAAAATGGGCCTCACTTCACTCTTGGTCGTGACACTCCTTGGGGATATGTTTGGTTAATCATAATATTTTTCTGTATCATTGTGAAGGATTTATAGAGAAATGTAATTATTTAAAGAAGTTTTATGACCTAAAATCCTTTATTCATGGAATATTCGTAAATGAAATAAGATAATCACTAAGGATTTATTATTTTAGAAATGGTGGGCAATAGAAGGAAACATGCAAATGGTGACTGTAATGAACAATGCACTGACGACCCTCTGATGGAAGCCAGAATGGAATCATTCATGCGAATGATGATCCAACTGACTCAAGTTATGGGAAATAATAAGAATCAAGCTGAGACATCGCTCTCACCACTAATGGAACAACATTATTTTGAGTCCTTAATGCGTCAAAGAACACCATGCATCAGTGGATCAGCCAACCCATTGATTAATGAACAGTGGATCAGCTCTATAGAGAAGATCTTTTCTGTGATCTATTATTCATAGTTAGAGAATGTCACCCTGGATGTCTATTGTTTAGATGGAGAAGAAGATTATTGGTGGTAACTGATTAAAAACATGAGGGAAAGAGTGTAGGTCGAATCTATGGAGTTGGAAGAGTTTAGAGGGATCTTCTTCAGTAAGTATTTCCCTCATTCCATGAGAACATGAATAGATAAGGAGTTTCTCGAGATGAAGAAGAAGGAGAATGAATCTGTGGGAATCTATGATATGAACATTACAAGAATTTCCTATTATAACTCATGATTTTTAATGGATCCTATTGCTATGGATGAATTATTATTTGGTGGACTAAGACCTCATCTACGGAAGAATCTAGCCAATTGAGACTATGACAGATATGGGGAGATCTTACGGAGTGCAATAAAAGTCAAACTAGAGTTCCATGAGATGAAGTGGTCTCATAGATAAAATGAAAAATAGAGATTGATGGAGCCTAGCACAGGGAGGACCTTTTTTCAGGGAAGGGGAGGCAAACAAGTACAATATCCCACGTGTAATAATTGTGGGAAGAAGTATTCGAGGAACTACTTTCTCGAGAGAGGGAAATTATACATGTGTGGAAGAGATGGATATATTGTGAGGATTTGTCGTAGTGAGGTGTAAAATTGACATCCAAACACTAACGACAAGGGTAATATGGTGCATGCCCTACCTGATGTTCTGTTCTTTAAGTGTGGACAACTTGGGCACTTTTCAAATCAGTGTCCAAACATGAGGGCAATGGAGGAGAACCACTTTCATCCTTAGTAAAGGACAAGGGAGCACGTTCATGCTTTTTATATCACGACAAATGAACTTGAAGATCCAAATTATGTTGTAGTAGGTACTCTTGTTGTTCTCTCAAATCAAGAAAGTACTTTGTTTGATTCTGGTTCTAGGCATTCCTTTATATCCTCCATGTTTTCTATGAATTTAGAATCAACCCAAAACTTACTAAAAGTAGAGTTATTAGTCAAGACTCATGGTGGTATTATCCAAGCATCGTCAGTGTTTAGAAACACTAGTATTTACTTTGGTGAGAACAATCTTATCGCAAATCTAGTAGTCATTCCCATGTTGAAATTCGACATTATTCATATCATGTACTGGATCTCAATGTATAATTCTAAGATCAAATGAAGAAGTAAGGAAATAGAAGTAGTCTTGATTCGAAAACATACAGTTATCTTCCATGGAGATATATCTCAACCTGATCTTTGTCTTCAAGAATCTCCTATATCCTTCTTTATAGAATTCATTGGGTAAGAAGAAGGAGTAAATGAGAGTATGAGGATAGAAAATGTCCCCATCGGCTAAACATATATTGACATATTTCCAGAGAAGTTTCATGGACCTCCCCCAAAAACAGATTTATAGTTCTTTATTGAACTCATACTTGGAACTCATCCAATATAAAATACCCCATATAGGATGGAAAACGTGGATCTTGAGGAATTTAAAAAAACTCCATGATCTTTTGGAGAAGGGGTTTATCTGACCGAGTGTGTCTCCTTGGAGAGAAACGGTTCTATTTGTGATGAAGAAGGATGGATCGATGCATCTATGAATTTATTGTAGAGAGATGAACGAGATCGTAGTAAAGAACAAATACCTTCTTCAATGAATTGATGACTTATTTGACCAACTTTGTTGGGATAAATTCTTCTCTAAAATTGATCGTTAATATGGTTATCATCAATTGAGGGTGAAAAAAAGAAGATATTCTAAAAACTACCTTCCGATCAAGATATGGGCATTCTGAGTTTGTTGTTATGCCTTTTGAACTGACTAATGAACCATCTATTTTTATAGATTTGTTGATTTGAGTCATTATGGACTACCATGATAACATTGTGGTAGTTTTTATTAACGATATTATGATATATTCTAAAAGTTGTGAATAGTATGGGGATTATCTAAGGGTTATTTTTCAAACTCTACAGAAGGAGAGGTTTTTTGATATATTAGTAAATTTGAATTCTGGTTCCAATAAGTTGCTTTCTTGGGGAACATTGTTACCAATGAAGGAATCGTAGTTGACCCTGAAAAGACAAAAGTTGTATAGGAATGGCCTCCTCATACAAAAATAACTGATATTCGTAGTTTCCATGGATTAGTGTGTTATTATTGGAGGTTTTTAAAACACTTTTCATAACATTCTAATAAAATAACCAAGTTAACTTGAAATGGGGTCAAGTTCGTCTGGACAAATGAGTGTGAGGAAAGATTCCAAGAGATGAAGAAGGTATTGGTTACTACAAACATGTTAACACTGTCCTTATGTGGAGAAGGATTCATTATTTATAGTTAGGCATATCTGAACGGACTTTGGTGCATCCTCATTAAAAATGACAAGGTCACTGCTTATGCATCTCGACAGTTGAAGAATCCTGAGCAAACTATCCTACGCATGACATAAATCTGGATGCAGTTGTTTTTTCATTGAAGATATGGAGGAACAATATTTATGGTGTGAAATGTGATATATTAACAGACCATCAATGTTTGTAGTATATTTTCACACAAAATTAATTGAAAATGAGACAAAGGAGATGGTTGGAACTTTTTAATGACTATAATTGTTAAATTCATTATCATCCTGGAAGAGCAATCAAAGTCGTTGATGCATTATGTTGGAAAGACCCAGTTGTTCTATCCATTATGAGGATTCAAAGAGATCCTTTAATCAATGAACTAGTAAAACTAGACGTGGGAATTATAAAAGAAGGGACATCACCAACCCTAACCGAAATGATTTCTCAACCGTCATTACTAGAGAAGATCAAGAATGTTCAGAAATAAGATCCTTTCTTATAGAATAATTTTTAGGCTTTAAAGTCTGGGATGTTTTAGGAGTTGAATAATGATCAAGAAAGTGTAATATTTTTTTTTCCAAGACTATGTATTCCATCTATTCCATAAATAAAGAAAGAGATGATGGATGAAGCTCATATCCCTATTTTATATATACATCCTGGAAGCATGAAAATGTATAGGGACTTTCATGATCATTGATGGTGGGATAATATGAAAAGTGAGTTTGCTGAATACATGTCAAAGTGCCTCTCATGTCAGCAAGTGAAGGCGAAGAGACAACTTCTTAAACAGGTATTGCAAACACTACCCATACCAGCATGGATGTGGGACAATATCACTATGGAATTTTTCACTGGTCTCTTGAGAACTTCCAAAGAAAACAATACGATATGGGTTATTTTGGACCATCTCACCAAGACTGCCAATTTTATCTCCATTAATGAAGATTTCTCTCTTGATCAACATTACAATATTTACCTGAAAGATGTGGTAAGGACACATGGAGTTCTAGTATCTATAGTATATGATCATGATTCAAGGTTCATATCAAAATTCTATATAATTATTCAACAATCTATGAGAAATGAATTGAATTTCATTGTGTATTATCAAACCAAACTAATGGACAATCTGAAAGGACTATTGAAACACTCAAGGACATGCTGATAACATTCTCAATGTAATTTAAAGGATGATGGGATCTATATATCATTTTAGTTGAGTTCTCTTACTACAATAGCTTCCACTCAAGCATTGAAATGAAACCCTATAAATCCATATATGGGAAGATATGTAGAACTCCTACTTTTTGGGATGAAGTTAGTGAGACAAAGAATCTTGGGACTGATCTTGTGCATGAGATGACAGAAAAGGTCCATTCCATCTCGAAACACATTAATGTTTCTTAGAGATGGAAAAAGAGGTATGCCGACAATAGTTAAAGGGACTTGAAATTTGATGTTGCTGACTAATATTTCTTCAGATTTCACCTTGGAAGAGAGTCATGATGTTTGAGAAAAAAAGGAATCTTAACCCTAGGTACATTGGACCCTATGATATCATTGATCATGTTGGATCAGTGGCCTATTGTCTTACACTTCTTCCAAACCTATCACATGTTAATGATTACTTCCATGTATCCCCCTTGAGGGATTACATACCTAACCCTTTACATGTACAAAATCTTTAGGTGGTACAACTGGAACAAGACCTCTCATATGAGGAGAAGTCGTTAAGGATCATGGGTCGTAGAGACAAGGTTCTACGCAACAAGACTACCCACATTGTAAGGTGTTGTGGAGGAACCACAAATGTGAAGAAGCCACATGGGAACCAGAGGAGTCTATGAGAAATAAGTACCAACACCTTTTCTCATAATAGGGTACGAGATAAAATTATCGGGATGATATTTCTTAAGGGGGAATGAATATAATGAACTGTACTTTTTAATTATATGTGTTTCCTAAATTTGTGTGTTCTTTTATTTTATACTCAACCAAACTATATCCTTTAATTAATAATGTTGGTATAATTAAAATGTGATTTTTTTTTGCGACTGTTATATGATTTTTGGTCAATATGATAGTTGGAAAATATAATCTTAATTTTGTGTTTTTATAGATATAGTTATCTTGGATAATTAATATAGAAAGAAGATTTAATGGCCTCATCTAGTAGACTCGGTCCATATAAAGCCCATCTATCAGATCTTGGGAAGGATGTAGTATCACTAGGCTTTGCTCTGGGCCAATGTAGCACCCCTTACACTTCATGGTATGTTTCTCTTAAATACATTCCAGTAATAGCCTATATTTCATGAATAACTGAGCCTATATGCAACAAAACATGGTTACTTATAAGAGATTTCAATATCTATCCATTAAACATAAATTTTCTAACTCTACAATTTGAATTTTAAAAATCTAACATACACGGTTGTGTTCAAGATGATATTTAGAGTATTATACAATTAACATAATTTTTATTGAATAGTAACCTACCATTATGAATAGTAAGCTTTCTTTATGAATAGTAACTTACCGTTATCAATAGTAATATTAATTTTATGAATGGAATCCATACCCTTGAGTGTATAAGTGATCTCAGGAACATTAAAAATGAAGATGAATATTTTAAGTGCTTATGTTTTTCAATTAAAAAATGATTTTAATTAAATATATTAATTATCATATTTAGAAAATTATTTTTTAAAAATAGACTTCATTTTGGGATTCTACATGTCCAAAAAAAGTTCAGATGAATATTTTGGATTTTTCTAAAATACATGAATTTTTTATGAATTGTAAAAACTGATAATTCAAAATAAATGATAAATAATAGATTAATAGAGTCATTGATGATCATCTACTGATGTAAGCCCAATAGGTTCGAATTTATATGCATATATTACTTTTTTGGGTCATTGAATACTCACTATTGGTTTTCTTGATAGGAAATAATAAAATAATATTTATAATATTTAAAAAGATCTTCTCCCCTCCACTATATAAACCATCCATCACCCCATCTTCCTCTGAAAGCACTGAAGCTTCAATTTGTGACTTAATTCAGCGAAATACTATTCAAAAGCCCTATTCCCACGTCCAAGAACTTCTGGTCTCACCAAAAGGCAAAACAACAAAGGCCATTAAGAGATTCTAAAGGAGTACTCAAGAGGCGAACCTTCCTTCTCTTTTCTTTCAACTTATTTTATAAAGTTTCATTTTTTTGTTCTCCCTTCTCACCACCCCTCATCCAAATTCCATGATAATTATATTACCTTTAATGTACTGGATTTTCATTGTTCTAATGTAATATCTCATCATATTCTCTCTTTTTCCCTCCTTTTATACAATAAATTCAAACACCGTCCGAGATGTGTAAATTTATCAAACTCAAGGATGACGGGTTTCAATTTGAATAAATATCTTAAATACTGGTAATAAAACCGTTTAATTGGTTTAAAAAGGTCATAATATATGTATTTTATTTTCATTAATGTTCTAGAATCTTTACATGATCATAATATGGAATAATAATTCAAAACAAGTTTATTGGGCACAAAACCGCCAAGCCAAAATCCAATCATTTATTTTAACTCATCGAATGATTCATCCTCATGGTGTATAAACAGAATCATCATAAGATCGTTTATATGTATTTATTGTCACTAATAATGTATATTAACAATTCTATATGTTTAACCATATTTCAAACAAACATCTATTCATGAATACAAGTAAACAGACCATGAAAACCAAAGAAGAAAATGTTACCAAAACAATAATATTCAATCTCTTAATCCAACAAAAAGGACATTAATGAAACTAATAAGGTCATAAAATATCAATTATATATTGATGAGGTTCTAGAATTCTTAATTATTGAAGCTAAATTTCATTCTTCAGGTCGTTAAGAACAATCAAGAACACCATCGAGCATTAGGTAAGGGATCCTCTCTCTTAGTTTTGGTCAAGAATCTCCCCTATGATCCTATTGATATTCATTGCATGGTTTGATTAATTTTTTGTTTATAACTTTTGGTCATACGACTCAATTGATTACAATGTGGTAATGAGCATTGTCTCAATTTTCACTTCATTGTGACATGCTTTTTATTGTGCATCAACTCTTTCTTATGTGGTGTACCTACTGCACATTTGAAATCAAATTTCAATTGAAATTATATTTCATTTAAATTTCCATATTCTCACAACATGGATATGATTATTGTCTAAGCCATATACCACTTTACATATGGTATTTATTTTTAATTTTGTTTTGACTGTAGAGATATTTATGAATATGTATCCTCTATTCTATATGGATAATGTAATGTCATATTGATCATATGCTGAATCTATGTATAAATAATTCCATGGATGTAGAGGTGGGTAGGGAAAACTACAGCCCCATGATGCATCTGGAGGTCTCATGAAACAAATCATTTGGCGAAAAACCCTTCGATTTTGTTTCCAAAAATCAGACGGGTATCTACCCATAGAACTAAACAGTTTTAATGGGATTAAAGTTTCATGTACCAGATACATAACATTTAATTAATAAGAATTCCCTTTATTCATTATCAGTTTTTACTATCCATGAGGTTTTCTCTATCACAAAATATATGGATGCGGTTTCATTTTCATTTTATTAATGGCATGCGTTTATAATTTATTCACCATGGCAGATTGATTATGTCAGATTGATTATTATTCAGTTATTATTGTATTCATGCTTTCTCTATTTTTAACCCTTACTGAGCATTTGAGATCACCCCTTTCATTGTTTTCTCTCAACAGGTGTTGAAGAGGTGATCGTTTATTGAGTTCATTTCGCTTCAGTTTTTAGTTTTCGTTATGTATTGTATTTTTTAACCATTTCCAATGTAATTAGAGTTACATCTATGTATCTAGTATCTTCATGAATACTAAACTAATTGTTCCTTTAGTATATTCATTCCTTTTAACCATGCCAATATAATAGTAATGAAACAGATCTAGCCTATAAGGTTCAGGGTGTTACAGTTGGTATCAGAGAATGTTTAGTAGAAAACATGGAAACTAGATTAGGAAATGTATATTGGGGAACAAATCCCCAAGGTAGTATTTGAGGATAAACATACAAGAACGTTCTAGTATATTGGTAAGGAATAGATAATATGGATCTTTTAAGCAATACGTCCATGTCTGGAAATGATCAGGTAGAGGCGGCTTTGGCATAAATGTATCTAGTGTTAAAACCCATAAACACCAATTTAAGCTAGACTCGAACATGAACTTGTGCATGACAATAGGATTTTCCGCACTCTGGGTTATGACACTCTCTGGGGATATGAAAAGGATAATTCAACGGTTCATTACAATCCATTATGAAAGAGTTGAATGTAAATTTTTTCTTTAGAGAAACCGAGTTTATAATATTATGTATTTATATAATATCAATCTATGTGGAGGGATTTTCTATTTGAGATTCATAAACTAATCCAGTGTATCCCATTATTTGGGAATTGAGTCTAATGGCAGAATAGGAATCAATACTCGTGGTAAAGGTATGGATCAACCTACTGAGAACGTCAACACAGTCAATGCTGGAGCAGATCAAATCATGACTATATTGGGACAACTTACATAGGATGTAACGAATATGCGGCATAAGCCCCCATATTTTAGTGGGACTACTAACCCAGTGGTTGTTGAGCACTGGATCATGTCCCTTTAAAATATATTCATGGAATTAATATGAAATGAAAATTAAAGGGTTGTACGACCAGTATATTGGCTCAAGGCTGACGTTGATCAATGGTGGTCCTTGATTGAGAATACCAAAGAGGAAGAAGAAATAGAAGATATGGAATGTAGAACATTTAATGAAATATTCTTCAAAAATTATTTCCCTCACGAGAAATGAACAGAAATTTAGATGAAATTCCTTAGCTTAATACAAAGGGAAGAAGATATTATTGTAGATTATGAGGCTACTTTCATAAGGATGGCCAGGTATTCCGTAGATTACGTACGTGACTTGGAAAATAAGATTGATCATTTATTTGAAGTTCTTAAGCCATGTCTTCCAATGGCACTAGCTTCTCAATCATTTTCATCATATGATGTTGTTGTATGATGTTCCATCAAAACAGAGAAGGAATTTTCTAGATCAATTCTTTTTAAAGGAAACCAATATATGAAGTGGTACTCTTATAACAAAGGAAAAAACGAAGCACCAAAGAAGAGCAAGGGAACAAATCTATTCATATTATGTGAGAACTGTTGAAAGAATCATCTCATGAAATGATTTAACAGTATGGGAGTCTGCTATAACTATGGAGAAAAATGTCACAGATCTGAGGAATTCAAGGTGAAGAAACAATTCAATGATATTAAATGATACAATTGTAGAGAGATGGGACACTATGGAAATGAGTGTTCTATGCTCCAAGGAAGAATTCCTCAGAAATAGCCAAGAGAATAAGGTAGAGACTCTGCAATTACAACTGCAGAGGTTGAAATTCCTAATGACATGGTGGCAGGTACATTAATTGTTTCCTCGAACTTAGCCAAAAATTTATTTGAATTTGGATTATTATATTCATTTATATCTTCCCAATTTTCCAAGAAAATTTGTTATGTCCAATTTGATTTAATAAAGGAGTTGTTAATCAAAACTCCTATGTGATGTATCATTGCAACAAAGGAAAGATGACTGTTCCCACTCCAACACCAAAACATGCTTTATTTTCTAACCTTATCATTATACCAATGACTGAATTTGATATAATTCAAGGTAGGTATTGGCCAAAAAATGATGATGATAAACTTTATTGTAAGAAAAACAAAGCGTCAATTTTATAAAATGGTGTTGAATCCCTTGTCTTTAGGTCAGAAACATCACCACCTAATTCTTTTCTAGAACTACCCCCAATAGCTCTACTGAATGAAATACATAGAGAGGAAGATAAAGCAATGTCTATGGTCGATGAAATAAATCTTCAAATTGAATATGTTCACAGAGTACAAGATTATGTTAATGTATTTCCAGAGGATTTACCAGGATATCCTCTAGAGAAGGAAGTTGATTTCTCAATTTATTTAATTCATGATGCAAGACCTATATCAAATACTCCCTATAGAATTGTCACTATGGAATAAGTAGAGCTAAAGATACAACTAGAGGATTTTTGTGAAAAGGGATTTATCCAAACAAGTGTTTCTCCATGGGGATCCTCAGTCCCCTTTGTTAATTAAAAAGATGAATCTATGAGGCTTTGTATTGTATAAAGGGAAATATATTCTATTATAATAATGAATAAGTATCCTCTACCCTGGTTTGATTATTTATTGTATAAAATTCATGGAGCTTGATACTTTTTGAAGATTTACCTATGATTCAGATATCATCAGTTGCGTGTGAGGAAGGAATATATTCCTAAGACAACATTTCAGACCAGGTATGGGCATTACGAGTCTACACTGATTCCTTTTGGACTGACAAATAAACCCTCTATTTTCAGGGATTTAATGAATAGAGTTTTCAAGGTATATCTTTATAACTTTATTGTGTTATTCATTGATGATATCCTCGAATACTAAAAAAGATATGAAGACCATGAGAATCACTTGTGGGTTTTTCTGAGAACTCTTAAATGAAATAAATTATATGGTATGTTTAGCAAGTGATAATTCAGGATTCAATTAGTTTCTTTTATAGGAAATATTGTATTTAATGATGGTATCCTAGTTGATGTTGCAAAGACAAAATCAATCCATGAATGGCACACACCAACAAACATAACTGAGGTACGCAGTTATATTGGTTTAGCTGGTTACTATCAGTGTTTTGTTTAGAATTTTTCCGGACTAGCTAACTAACTAACCAATCTCACATGTAAAGGATTTATGTTTGTGTGGACAAAATAATGTACATAATGCTTTGAAGAATTGAAAAAAATATTGGTCAATGCTCTAATTTTGAATCTTGCATCTTGAAGTGGTGGATTTGTAATATACAATGATGTATCAAAGAATGGATTGAGTTTCCTCCTTATATAAAATTATAAAGTTAGTAATTATTCATCAACATAGTTGAAGGCTAATGAGAAAAATTATCCAACTCATGATCTTGAGTTAGCATCCGTAATCTTTTCTCTGAAAATATGGAGGCATTATCTATATAGAGAGATATGTGAGATTTATACAGACTACAATAGTTTGAAATACATTTTAACACAAAAAGAACTCAAGATGAGGAAAAGGAGATGGATTGAGTTAATCAATGATTGCGATTATTAAATACACTACAACTTTGGAAAGGACAATAAGGTGGTAGAATAATTAAGCAGGAAATATCATGGACTTCTCACTCAAATTATGATTGGGAGAGATCCTATATTTTTGGATCTACAAAAGATAGATATTGGAATTATTAAAGAAAGGCAAACATATTTACTCTTTCAAATGATTTGTAAACCATCTTCATTAGAGAAGATAAAAATCTATCAATCTGATGAGAAGAATTTTCATAAGAAAATTAATGTTGTCAAGGATGGGAGAATCGATGACTTCATGTTTGAAGATGGAGCTCTAAAATTTTGGCAAGAGGTTATGTGTTCCATAAGTATCTTAGCTAAAAAGGGATCTACAAGATGATTCTCATAGCTCAAATTTCCCAATACACCTCGGTAGCACCATGATGTACATTTAACTGAAATAATATTTTTTGTGGGATAATATAAAGTGGTAAATTGCTAAATACGTGTCAATATGTCTTGTTTGTTAACATGTGATGGAAGAGAGACATCATCTCAAAGGAGTGATTCAACCTCTACATATTCTTATGTGGATGTGGGATAACATTATGATGTATTTTTTCACCAGACTACCAAGGACACCTAGAAGAAATGATTCAATATGGTTAATTGTTTATCATCTCGCAAAATCAACACATTTTGTTCCTATAAGAGAGGATTTTCCATTTCATCACTTGGAAAGACATTATATTAATGAAGTTTTAAGACTTAATGGTGCACCTATTTTTAATGATTCAAATAAAGATCCCCAGTTTACATAAAAAATATAGAATAGTCTCTAGTAAGATTTGAATATTGAGCATTATATGAGTACTGCTTATCACCCCCAAACTGATGGATAGAAAGAAAGGACTATTCAAACTCTAGAATATATGTTGAGGTTATGCTCTCTCAAATTCCATGGTATATGGGATCAACACTTGCCTTTGGTGGAATTTTCCTACAATAATAGTTTTCACTCTCGTATTCAAATGGCTCTATATAAAGCATTATATGGAAAGAGACGTCGAATTCCAACTTGTTGGGATGAAGTTGTTGAGAGGAAACATATAATCCCAAAACATACTAAAGAGACCACGACAAAGGTGAAAAAAATACATGCCCATATTAACGCACACCAAAGTAGGATGAAGTTTTATTCTGAAAATATGAGAATGGATTTGGAATTACAGGTGGGAGATCATGTCTTTTTGAAATTACCCCCATGGAAGGGTGTCTTATGGTTCTGTAAGAAAGGGAAACTGAGCCCACGGTATATAAGACCATTTGAAATTCTAGAAAGAATCAGAGTAGTATATTACTATTTAGAAATTCCACCAATTATCTCAAATTTCCATGATGTGTTCCATGTGTTATTGTTGAATAAATACATGCCAGACTAAACACATGTACTCACATATGAATAAATTGAACTAGAACCTGATTTTTTATACTATTTAAAGCCTATTGAGATTCTTGACAGAAAAGAGAAGGTATTGAGAAATTTGACAACTAGTCTAGTATTGGTTCTTTGGAGGAACCATAATATGGAAGAAAAATCATGGGAACTAAAGGATATATTGAAAAATAACCAGCCACATTTTTTGGTAGGATTCATACCAAAAAATTTGAGGACGAAATTTCTGAAGGAGGGAATAATATAGCATCCCAAACACTTCACGTTGTGTTTCTCTTAAATACATTCTAGTTATAGCCTATATTTAATGAATCAATAAACCAGTAGGGATAATAACATGGTTATCTATAGTAGATATCCATAACCTATCTATTAAACATAAATTTTCCAACTCTTCTATTTGAATTTCAAAAATCTAACATACACGGTTGTGTTCAAGATGATATTTAGAGTCTGATAGAATTAACTTAATTTTCAGTAAATATTAACCTACCATTATGAAACATAATCTACCCTTATAGATAATAACTTAACCTTATAAATATTAATATGAATTTTATGAATGGTATCCATACCCCTAAGTGTATAAGTGAATTAAGACACCTTAAAAATGAAGATGAATATTTTAAGTGTTTATATTTTTTGATTAAATAATGATTTTAATTAAATATTTAATTAATCATATTTATAAAATTATTATTAAACAATGGACATAATTTTTGGTTTCTACACATTAAAAAATGGTTAGGATTAATTTTTGGTATTTTTCTGAAATACTTGAATTATTAATGAATAGTAAAATCCGATAATTCACAATAAATGCTAAATAATGGATTAATTGAGTCATTGATGATGATCTGCTGATGTAAGCCCAATTGGTTGAAATTCATATGCATATATTACTGTTATTGTTCATGGAATACTCACTATTTGCTGTCTTGAGAGGAAATAATAAATTAGTGATTATAATATTAAGAAAACACCTCTCCCCTCCATTATATAAACCACCCATCACCCCCTCTACCTCCCACACCACTCAAGATTCATTACTTTCCAAAATTATTCCCAATACTATTCCTAAGCCCTATACTCAAGTCAAATACCTTCTGGTATCACCAAATGTCCAAAAAAATACCTTAAGGAGGTTCTTAAGGGGGAGTACTCACGGGGGAACCTTCCTTCTCTTTTCTTTCAATTTCTTTTACAAAGTTCCATTCATTTATTCTCCCTTCTCACCTCCCTAATAAAAAATCCATGATAATTAAATCACCTTAAATTTACTTTATTTTCATTCTTATAATGGAATATTTAATCATAATCTCTCTTTTCCCTCCTTTCAGACAATAAATGCAAACACCGTCCGAAATGTGTAAATTTATCGCATTCAAGGAAGACGGGTTTTCAATTTGCATTACTATCATAAATATTAGTCATTAAGAATTTTAAATTGTTTAAAAATTTCATAATATATGTATTTTATTTTGAATAATGTTCCTTAATCATTACACGTTCATAATATTGAATAATAATACCAGACAAGTTTATTGTGCACAAAACAGCGAAGCAAAAATCCAAGTGTTTATTTTAACTCATCGAATGACTCATCCTGATGGTGTATAAGTAGAATAATTGTATGAAAATTTACATCTATTTAATGTCACTATGAATTTATATTAACAATTCTTAATGTTTAACCATATTTCAAACAAACATCCATTCATGAATACAAGTAAACATATCATGAAAACAAAGAAGAAAATGCTACCAAAACAATAAAATTTAATATCTAAAACCATCCAAAAGTTCATTAATGAACCTAATAAGGTCATATAATATCAATTATATGTTTATGAGGTTATGGACTTATTAATTAATGAATATAAATTTGATTATTCAGTTCGTTAAGAACAATCATAATCACCTTCGAGCAAATGGTATGGGATCCTCTCTCTCACTTTTGTTTAAGAATTTCCCTTATGTTGTTCCCTTTTATTTTAAATTTATAATGGTGGTGTATGTTTTTAAACCTCTCCCACACTTCCCTTATGAGACATAAATAATGGAATACCCCTTTACATCTCATTAATTCCTTGCAATAACTATCGTTTCCATGCCGAAATGTTTGTATGGGGTTTTCTCATCTCACTTTCAATTCTATGGGATTTCTACTGCTCTCCACTTATTCATTATATGTGGTATAGGTGTACTACCATTTGGTATATTTTATCATGTTAATCATGATATTCAGGTCATTCTATGATTCATTTTGTTTTTTTAACTTTTGGTCATACGACTCAATTGATAACAACGTGGTAACGAGCATTGTCTCAATTTTCACTTTGTTGTGACTTGCTTAGTATTGTGCAACTACTATTTCATATATGGTGTAACTAATGCCCATTTGAAATAAATTTTCAATTGAAATAATATTACATTTAAATTTACATATTCTCATAAAATGGATATGATTATTTTATAATACATATACCACTTTACATACGATATTTATTTTGAATGTGGTTTAGACTATACAAATATTGATGAATTTGTATCTTATATTCTATACAGATAATGTAAATTCATATTGTTCTTATGTTGAATCTATGTATAAATAATGATTTGGATTTAGAGGTGGTTAGGTCCCATTACAACCCTTATATGCATCGGTAGGTCTCATGAGACAAATTAGTTGGCGACAAACCCTTCGAGTTTGTTACCAAAAATCAGACGAGTTTCTACCAATATAACTCTACAGTTTTAACTGTATTATGGTTTCATGTGCCAGATAAATGATGTCAAATTAATAAGAATTCTCATTATTCATTATCAGTTTCTATTATCCATAATTTTTTCACTATGAAAAAATCTATTGATGCGGTTTCATTCTATGTTTATTAATTGCGTGAGGTTTTCATTTATTTTCCATGAAATATGAATTATTTAAGATTAATTATGATTCATATATTATTGTATTCATGATTTCGCTATTTTTAACCCTTTATGAGCATTTAAGCTCACCCCATTCATTGTTTTCCATCAACATGTGATGAAGAGGTGATCTTTTATTGAGTTCTTGTGGTTTCTGTTTTTAGTTTTTGTTATGTATTGTATTTTGAAACCTCTTAAAATGTAATTTGAGTTACATCTATGTATCTAGTTTTTTCCAGTCAACTAAACTGATTGTTCCTTCGGGATTTTATTTCCTTGTAACCATTCCAATATCACATGTAATTCACTGAATCCAGCCTAGATTGGTTGGGGGGTTACAACAAATCCCAATCCAAAAATCAACATATGAAGCTTGAATGGAATCGCCAAATTGAGAAGTTCAAGATGATAAAAATCACCAATCCGGCAATGTTATTTGAGAAACTCCAAGATTCTATCACCATAGCACACCTTGCACATAGGACATATGTTGGTGTTATGAGGGGCTATGTGACGAGACCTTAGTGTCTTTGTGTAAACCTTTTATATAAAAAATTATTATTTCTTATAATGGAAGAGTTTGTGAATTTCAAATATCCGAATAAATATATGATGTGTATTATTGATTAATTTAGGAAAAAATGGGCATTTTCAAATATTTTTTCATTCTTTAAAGAATCAATAAAGTTAAATTATTTTCAAAAAATGGTCATCTACAATGGTGATCAGTGAGAAATTTGGAGTTTAGTAAGATCAACTTGAATTTAGTAAATAGTAATGTATGAATAGTAATAGGCCTGTATGAATAGTAATTAATAGAAATGAATAGTTAATTAGACAAAAATATTGAAACTTCACCCATTAATGTATAAATACAATTTAAACATCTTAAAAGTGAAAAAACGGTCTTAGTATAAGTTTTTGTGTTTTTGTATGCAATAAATATTTTATTTACAATTTTATAAAAAATTTAATAATTTAAAATGGTAATATATTTTCATAAAATGTAATAATAAATTTGAACTTTTTTATATTATGGTTATAAGATAATTTTATGGGACCTTTATTACTTTTTAAGGTGCTACAAAATGAGTTATTGTTTTGAAGTTGTATTTTTGGAAAAAATATTGATTTTAATTAAAAATTAAATTTAAATCATTTAAAAAATTATTTCAATGAAATGGAGTTCATTTTTTAATTCAGAGCATTGATATTAGGTTAGGGTAAATTTTTGGGATTTTTCTGAAACCGGTGAATATTTTGTGAATAGTAAAAACACAGTTTTGAGTTTCGGGTGTTTAATGACATCATTAATGATGTAAGATTTTGGGTTTAATTTTGAGTAGTTATATATTATATGAGGTGTCCCAAGTGGCCAATACCATTGGAAAATACCATGGGAAATCCCATGGTTTTGAAAATACCACTAATGAGGTGTCCCTTGAAAATTAATAATTAATTCTCTCACTTTTCATATAAATACCAATCCATTTACCTCAATCATTTCATTCCAAAAAAAATCCCCAATGATGTTCTGGTTTCCTTACCTCTCATAGAGTCCTCCTACGTTTCTCTCACGCCTCCCAAGGTGTCTACCATCAATCTTTCGAAGTTACTGTTCAAGGTAAATGAACCTTTCACCCTCCTCTTTTAAGTCATGAATTCATTTATGTTATGTCTTATAATTCCATTTTCTTATGAGGAGTCCTGTTCTACTATATCTTTAATACTTTTCATATTATTTCAAAATGATTAAAAAAAATTTCAACTCTCATCAATTTATTTTCTTAATTTTTATGTGACGTCGTTAGGCTTTGAATTTTCATAAAAGAAATCGCTCTTTCTCTTTCCTTTCAGGTTTAAATTTCATGTGTTGTTTCCTTCAAATGTCCACACCATGATCTTATTTATTTTTATTATGTACCTCTACAACAAAATGGATAATTTATTTATGGGAGTATCTTGTCCCCTCTCTTTTTATGATTTTCAAAAATTAGGATATATAGTTGTTATGCTGCAGAAATTTGGCCTCAAAATTTCGCTCTCTTTCTCTCTTGTTTAATTTATGTGAATACCCAAACCTATTTTATTTATATGAGTGTTCATAAATATTCCAAAAAATATATATTGTAATATGTAATTGACATATATATAACTGTCACTACCTTTCTATGGGTTATAAATGACATAATGATCTTTTTTCAAACTTTTAAAATGTCACAATTTTGAAATAAAACCCATTTCTTTTGTTCTCTATGTGTTATTTGTGAAACGTTTTATTATTATCTATGCCCATAACATTTAAATAAAGGCATATTAAGGTTGAAGCCTTATAGCACTCCAATTAATTTGTTAAAGAGATTATTCTCTACATATGACAATTTTCACGATACCTTGGTGAATAACCTTGGAAAATTTTATGACACATCGGGGATAAAACTTGGTGATATGTTCATGAATGTCGAAATGAAATGTTGTGGCCACATATTCAAGTTATGATTCAATCTAATTTTATTATGATATTCATATTCATCCATTTCTCATGCCTTTAAAAATTTTATCATGTTCTTATTAATATTTCTCAACATCACATGTCAACTATTTCACTTGTTTTCTTTACAGAGCCTTATGCTCACCCTTTCCTTTGATGTTTGTCCCCAGGATATGAGATGCATTATTATACATAATATAAACCTATGATGAATCCTTATGAGTGGTTTATAAGAATGTATTATGTTTTTTTCATTTATTATTTTTCTGATTTCCAAGACACTATACTTTAAAGATCCTATGTTTGTAAAATGTAATGAAAAGTTATGTTATAAAAAGGAGGGATGCCTAATATAGAGCATTAATCAGACAATGGATGTAGAAGATTCATCAGATACTAAAATCCCCAAATAATAATAATTATATTTTTATTATTATTAATGGAAATTTCGTGACACTTATCCTCAAGACCAAAACATAAAATTATAGAACATAAATAAAATGGTATGTCTCGATGAAAGGGTCACCTACCCACAGACGAATTTTCAATCATACATTCGGTTTTTAATATATGGGTGTTTGAAAAAGGCACTGGCCTGGAGGCCTGTTTTTACTGGACCATCCCACTCTGGATAGTCCGCTCCAACAGGGTCGGCCCACCAACCCCGCATGCTCCTAACAGATGATGCATGCAATGGCCATGGCCACCATGATAGCTACACTACCTCTGTTGGCCACTACAGGCAACAGGTGGCACCTGGTGCTCAGAAATTCATTCTAAGACCTAATATAGGATCCCTAAGAAGTGATATTCACATACTCGGCCTTCGGACAATGATTCGTATCTATTATTATGTGATGAAAATTTGGAGGATCTTCTTATCTCTTCCATTACTCATCTAGCTCCCAAAACATGAAACTATAATAGACCAGAATCCCCGGATCTTGTCCTTCATAGATCCATGCTCCATTGGACGTTTGGACGTCATGTCAATGTATCAAAAAGTTTATGACGAAGACTAATGAAAAAATAATGAAGAACATAAATAAAAAATAGTCAATAAATCAATATGTTGATGGGTTTTGTTAGAGTGTACATCGAAAAGGATAATAAATACAGTATAAGTGACGAGATATCAAAACAAAATATTAAACATAAATTAGGGAAATAATAATATGAGAGATGGATCCTACCTGGATTTATTATCCACTATTGAATTTGCTACACTCTAATCTACTCTAATCCAACTTTTTCTCATGATCTACAATGGATTATACATTGAATCTCCATTGGATGGAGAGTATGGATCTTCACCAGCACTGATAATAAATGAGGCAAACCTTTGCTCATTTCCTGAAATGCCAATTTATTGTAAACAGCCAGTGGTTGCATAATCTGAACCTCCAGAACCCTCTCACTAGAGGTCAGTCCTAGAGTAAATAATGTTCTACAAACTCAATAACAATCTCATAATTCCAATCTATGTCCCCATTCAAATGTAATTCGAATTAAGGTTAGGGATAAAATAAAGTAATTTAATTATTTTATTTACGGTTACGTCCTCTTTGATATTTTATATAGAAAAACCACGTCAAAAAATGTTATGTCCCTCATAGGGTAAACACCATGCTCTAAAATCATATGTGACCTCATATTTCAGATCTGAGCTACCAATTTAGAGATGTTAAATTTCTGTCATGTGTATAGTATAAAATATACTAAATATTTTTTATACAATGTATTTCGGGCACACCAGGCCTCAAAATCGTACGCGGTCTCAATTCCTATCTCTTGAAATATATTTAGAAATATTCCAACGTCTTACAATGAATAAAATATATCTCCCCATGTGCGTTTTTTCAAATACATAGTGTGCACAATATAATATAACAATTCAATTTAATACAAGTCAAGGTATAAATCACCACTTTTCAATCCAAAAAATAATTAAAATGATCACGGAAAACAATTTATATAACAAAGAATGAGAAATAATAAAGAAACAATTTAATTTTAAGTTTTAAAGGAAAGTGGATGGACAAAAAAACCTTAATCTCATGATGCTTCAGGAATGAATATCTGAAATCACATCACGATGTTTCCAAGATCCAATATCTACTAAGTGGAACATGAAAAAAGAAAAAAACCCAACATAAATCATGGGAAATATGAACCCTAGATCTCCATGACCTATGAAAGGGAATATATTAGTAGAAAATTAAATGAAGTGGAAGAGGGAGGGGAGAGGATAGGGTTAGCTTGAGAAATATATCCCCAAACATGAAGAATCACCCTAGGTCTAGCATGTAAGGAGGATTGAAGCCTTGGATAAAGAGGAACTAGCCTCTTTTGGGACACATAAACTGAGAGGAAAAGAAAATGGTCATTGTGGGTTAAAAATACCAAGATTCTTGTATAGGAATTTCAAAAAATTTATGATTTGGGAAAATCACATGGTTTATCTGCAGGGCTTACCAAACTATGCCCCAAACATGTACCCATTACAGAACACACTTGGAAACTTGCACAGTTTGGCCGAATAGTTTGGAAACTATGAACCAACCATACATAATGGTTCTATATCAAGATAGTGAGAAATCTCAAGCTCTCTATACAGTTTGGATGACTATGCATGGGTCATGAACCTTAGACTTGAGGTACTCCAAAGCCACACAGTTACCTGGAGCAAGCCACACATTTTTTATAATTTCTTCTCTAACCACGTACCAAGGTAAAAACAACCTCAAATTGAAAATTTAAACATGTCACTCCAAAGTCTCAAGAGATGAACCCATGTCAAAAACATTAACTAGATCCGAGGTCCAATATAAAAAATCGTGGTGGGATAATTATCCCCACAATAATAATTTTTGATGCCATAAAGCCACAAAATCTTCGAGTTGATCAATAAAATACAAATGATTATTTATCCACATAATCTATCCTCATAGAAAAAATTTATCAACCACTACCAAATGGAATATACAAATATTTTATGAAACAGAAAAACTACAAAAACCAATGATAATTCTAAACATGAGAGGACAGACCAAACTCCCCAAAAAATGAAACCAACAAGGCTCAAACACATCGAAAGATACAATAATGAGACACATGGTTGGTATCCCCACCATTAATAACCAAATAACAGAGACCAATACAGAAAACCATCCATTGGATAACTTGAAGATTTCTATAAAATAACCAAAAAACTCCCACCAATTGAAAAAAATCTACCAGAAGGGGGAATAACTTGAAAAAAGTAACAAAAATTCATGCAATGATCTATAACTTAAACAACAAAGAATACTAAATAGTTCCCATTAGCACAATAAAGGAAAAACATATCCATGGTCCCTCACACCCCTATGATTTCGGACTACGTAAGACCTTCACTATGGTACATATGAATGGGGGCCTTTATGTTTGGATAATCTTCTTTCTCACATCCATAATTCTTTAATATCTAATCACCGAGACAAGAATTTGAACAATACACATGGGAGACACATCCTTTTATAATGAGGAATGATTCATAATATACAATAGATGAATATTATTTCATTAAAATTGGAGTTTTTAGGAGTTCCACGGTATCCCCTTGTATCACAAATGTAAGAGAACACCACCAGCTACAACTAAAACAATATAATGGAAACATTAATCTATAAGGGACTTTAAACTGATCCCAATAAAACTCTACTATTATGAACTGGTTCCGCATCATTTTTTGTTAACACCCCGAAAAATCCATTGCATGTGACCTAGGTTTACACAAGCATGAAAGGTATTTATTATTCATAGACATGATAAATTCTTATAATATAGCTTCCACATTGATGAATAAACACAAATCCACACTAGAAACTAGATGATAAATTATATAGTTGCCTTTTAATCCTATGGGTAACTCTAACAGATTTTTAATACTACCCACATACTTAGATAATTCACCTCACCACTTCATGTAACTGAAGTAGGTAATTCCACCTCAAGCACTCTTCCTAATACAAATTTAGAACAAACTACCTTCTTCGACACGTTAGCAAAAGAGGATAGATTGAACTCCAACACCATTGACTACATATCAAGATTAAGCCAACACTAAAAATACCGAGCCTTCATGGAATATTCTGCAACATACCCCACGTTATATGGATCTTGGTATACAAAGAGATGATAGAACTGCCACACCGACCCACCACCCTAAGATATAAAACACTCTTCAATTCCCTTCATTTCCTTTTCCATCGTCGAGAAATGTTGTGGGATGAATGGATCTTTGACGAAATTCCATGTATGGTCTTTCCAATACTTGTATTCATAGTCCAAATTCCAACCAATCAATTGTGAACATTCAATAATGAATATAGAAAACATAACATTCAGTGAATCAAGAAACAAAATGAGAATAAAATTCCTTTTAATATTCTGCATATCCTCTTACACATTGTGAGGATCCACTTCACAATAAAATAGAGGTGGATTCAAATTCCAAAACACAATAAATAAATCCTTAGGTTGATCAACTAGAGGGCTTTCCAAAAGGGGTTAAACCTATAGCTACACCATTATTTTCCAACAAATTACTATTAGGGAGGACAATAGAAAATAATAACCCCATGAGATACATTAATACAAACTAATCATCCAGGGTTTTAGTCTAAAAACACTAGAAAAAAATCAATTCTAATTCATAAGAAAAGAACCAACATAACCAATAGCTATTTAACATAAAAAAATTTCCACATGAAATAAAATTTTAAATAAAAAATAATTTCTAGATTTTCAAACTCAATAGTGGTATTCCTTAGAGTCTCACTCATATCCACATTATCATTACACCCCATGAATCATCAACTCATTCCACGCTGAGCACTCATCCGTCCACATCATCATCCAACCACTTTCCACACACATCCTTGCATGTGATCACCCAAGGAGATACAAATTGAAGAAACAAAACCTTTCAATTTTACAAATCAAAACATTCCACTAATTTTTTATCAATGTCAAACGAATTCATTTTTAAAAAATTTATATAATTTTTTAAAATACCACCACCCACAAATCAATCTTTTTTAATATTCACATATCAATCTGTTTTACTCCACGTAAAATCCAAACCCATTCCCTTGAAAACATTATTAGTAGATCAACAAACCCATTCCATGATAAAACCATTTGGATATAAACCCATTATTTATCATTCAATTTTTCCCAAAAATACATTCAAAATAATTTTATCATTTCCAAACAAACAATTTCAACAAACAGTTCTTTTTATTATAAAAATTCAATGCTATTAAACAATTTTTTTTTCACCCCAAAGGATCGGTTAACAAAATTCCATTTTCTAAATCCGTCCACAATGTCAATTTTTACAAATTCATTTCCCACATTCTAAATATACATATATTTCCACTAAAATAAAATTGTAACAATTCTAAAACAAGGGTTCTAAGAAAACATGTTTAAATCAAAATAAACTCAATGAAACTCACAAGGGGTACCTAGTGTAGATGGGTAACATGGCCATATGGTTGAAATTCATATTCCTAACACAACATCATCATTTAGAGTATTCTAGGATCATGTCCCTAGCTCCACATGGCTTTCTATTCCGCATGTGCTCAAGGAGATCACTTGACAAAATCCCGTTTTTATATCCCTAACATTGTTCAACCACAAGAACCTAACAAACCAAAACAAAGTCTAATACTCATGGAAAATAAATATTCAGTCCAAAATCTGTTGGTCTGAAACTCCCAGGACCTATACCACAATGTTTCAAAAATACAAATACATCTACATGGACCTCCCCAAATAACATAGGGTGATATGAAATCATGGTCCTCCAAAAACTGATAATCTATGAAAGCATTTTATCATGGACTAGTCTAGGTTAACCTCAAACATGTCACTAAATATGATAAGGCTCGAAGTGCATTCCCAAACCCCATGGGTTGAAAAAAGTCTAAGAAACCAATAAAGATAAAAGGGAACAATTTTTCCAAATATAAATAAATAAAATTAATAAAGTAAAGTTAAACAAAGCCACCCAAATATATAAATATTCATCTGAATATATTTTATAAGAAAACTAAACATGCAAAAATCTATACAAAAAAAATTCAAACTGCACCTATCAACCACACATCTCCATGTGACCCAAAGGTTCAGTCTCTGATTTCAAAACTATCCCTTGGTCACGGCTATATAAAACATGATGAAGCCTACAAAAAATGTTTGAACCCCTAAAAATAGTATGTGTGAGTATTAAAACTCTATAGTTGTTCCTGAACAATTTCTTTCTAATGATCATACAAAAAAATAAATGAAACTTCAACATCATGTTATAATTACAACATATAAAATTAATATTTTAACAAATTTTCACTTTTAAAAAAATATAGTCCATTTCTTTTTTCATTAAAATCCATGTTCTTTTCCATTAAGTAATCCTTAAAATTTTTATGAGTAAAGTGTTTCTTACTTTTTAAAATAGAATGAGAGAGTATATAAAATTTCAACTTTAAAACATTTTTCAAAATCCTTTGAAAGCTAACACATCACTTCCCAAAAAACATAACACATGTGATAACACCACAATATAAATATAAAAAGGGAAATGGAAATAAGGACACAATTGTAACCAACCCACAAGCATCATAATCATAAATTAATGAAACTATGTGTGAATATACATGGGTGAACCTTAAAGATAATGAATAATAAAAAGCATACTAATGCATGTTGACTCATCCTCAAAATAATTCCTTACTTGATGACATAAAATAATTCCATACACAAATCTGCACCTCTCTTGGAAAAATGTGAGGGGTACAATTCTATAATAATAAAACTCAATATATCTCCATGCTATGGGCCACTAGCTACTACATAATCTTACTAGTGTAACAATCGTTCTCAAAAAAATCAATAGTAATGCCAGGTTCTCCCTATAAATAGTATATAATATGGAATTCCAACCATTTCGAACTAAGAATCCAATAACATACACATACATTATAATTTACACAACATGCACCACCCGAGTCACCCAAAGTATCAATCTCTTTCTTTACAAACATAGATCACAAAGGAGACCAGACCAAGGTTCTCTCATTACCCCAATAAATATTTGGTCATGACGATTTCACAGTGAATAAATATAACTAATTTAATATTAAAATCACCATGATAATAATACAAGGATATTTCTCATGGTAAACATGTTTTCCATTTTCATAAATCGTCCAAACGTGCCTCAATCCCCGATCACATGTCAAAAAACATTCAAAATTCCATTGAAAACTTATTTTAAAATCAAACCTACTTAGAAAACCATTCATGAAATTGAAACCATATTTTAAAATGAAAAAAATATATTTAAAAATAGAAACCATGATTTAGATATTACAAATTACCCAGAAAGGACAACCAGGAATTTAATCAAACACTTAGTTTGAACAATATAACAATAAATTTCGTTTAACACAAAACAATTTATAAGTTTCCACTTTTCACAGAAAAATAATTACTATAGAGATAAAACATGAACTATTTTATTCACATAGAAGGATCTAAAAAAATGAATTCGATAAATATTAATTTATAGAGACATGGGAAAAGGTAAAAAATATCAATATCACGATTCTTCAATAATGAAAACAAAAAATCACACCACGAAGGATTATAATCTACAAAAATAAACCCCTAAAAATAAAAACCCCTGATATAAATCAAGATTCATGACAACCTTAGATCCACATGACCTTGGAGGAGATGATATAAAGAGAAAATGAATGAAATAGGCAGTTAAAGATGAGAGGAGAGGGTTACTTTTAAGAATCTACCCCCCAAAAATTGAATAACCACCCTAGTTTTTTCATGTAAGGAGTTGAGTCTTGGAGAAGGATGGAGGA
The DNA here is from genome assembly GCA_963277665.1 of Viscum album. Lineage (NCBI taxonomy): Eukaryota > Viridiplantae > Streptophyta > Magnoliopsida > Santalales > Viscaceae > Viscum > Viscum album. The sequence goes on along the minus strand of OY728138.1, from coordinate 1,288,620,464 downwards.
ACATTATTTAGGAAAATTAAACTAGGGTGAAAGGAAAATGGGCTTTTTTTATTTTAATATACCTTGTGGCAAGTTTAGGAATTTCAAATTTTTTAAGATCTTGGATGCTCGCACGGTTTGGAAGCACAATTAACCAAATTGTTTTCCAAACATATGAAACATACAAGTCAATCTTGGGCACTAGCCTGGTTGGGCCCCACTTTTACGAAACTATGTGCCTACTGTGCGGAATGGGTTTTTCCCAAGATATGGGATTCCCAAATGCTCTCTACACAATTTTGTTGACAGTGCGCAGGTCATTCACCTTTGACTATAAGAACATCAAAGCTACATATTTACATAGAGAAATCCGTATGGTGTTGAAAAAATGTCCTCTAACTGTGTGCCTAGGTAAAAACTCCCTTAAATGCAAAATTTAAACCTGTCACACCCAATAATCAAGATCCAAACTGAAGGATAAAAGATAAACCAGATCTGAGGTTTAAAACAAATCAGGATTTGAAAATAATGATAATCTATACATAGAATGATTATGGAATTTATCATTTTATCATTGTAAGATTAAATCATATGTATCTTAAAAATATAATATCATAGATGAAAAATTCCATTATAACATCACTTGGAACATTTCATTATTAGTATTACTATTTGACATTGAGGTCAATTTTTTTTAATCAATAGATTTTCCTAATATTAACGAAATAATTTTGATTAAAAAATATGGAAACATGTAAATGAATATTTATATCATTGATCAGTCATAATGATGTGAAATTCCATTCATGTTGTTTACATTAGAAAATGAAGCATTTTATATTTTTTGTAAATTTTAAAAAGTAACTATTTCAAAAAATATCAATGATATTAAATTTAATTCAATGAAAAAAAATAAAAAATGAATAAAAATTTATTTAGAAAAACTAGGGAAAATATTAAAAACATTATATAATTTTATTAAAACATGGAAATCAAATACAATGTTTTTTTGACCAAAGAGTTAAATAAATATTCATTTATTAAAATAATTATTTAGGTGTCTTGAGTTAATAATGGGTAAAAAATGAAATTGAAACATTTTATATCTAAAAATAAAACGGGGATAAGGAAAAAATAGAGTTTCATTATTGTTATATCATGAAATTTAATTACTAAAAAATTAATCATAATCAACCCTCATAAATAATGAGATTGTTTTATAAATCCATTACCACTTTGGTATTATTTTATTCATAACCTCATGAAAGTTAAAAAATTCTATTGATATGAATATCCCTATAATTTTCATTATAAGAAAAATAAATGAAATTCATGGGTAGAAGATACACCATAGAAATAAAACAAGATGTTTGTATGGCTTGTGTCTCACAGAAATAAAAGTGAGACAAAAATCTATTAAATCAAGTTTTTCATTCGTAGTATGAAAATTAATTTTCTATATAAAAAATTTAATTTTCTTATAATTCGATACTAGAATAATTTACATACTTATAGTATCATAAATTTACCACTTATAACATTTTAATACCCATTAATTAATAATAATTTATTAAAATCATCGATTTTGAGTGTTAATTAATTCAGCTTTCTTTGTGAATTTTGTCTTGATAGTTATATTAATTGTACATTTATCATGGTTAAATAATATAATGGTGTTAATAAGTATATAAATATCATATATACATATTATATATATATAGATTCATTCATAAATGTTATATATAGAAAAATTAATTACACCCTTCATCGAGATGGTATGCCACATGTATGCATGAATGGTGTATTTCAATTCTGGGTAGATGGAATAAAACAATTGTAAAAACAATTGAAAATTTGATATTTATTTTTATATCTTACATATTCATTAAATACATCATAATTCCAAATGATGTAAAGCATAAATGAAAAATAGATCACATTGCATCGGGTAGGTGGTTGACCAGAATCATGCATGAGCGACGTTGATGATTTCCAATGGATTGGAAGAAAAGTAGTTTTATATGAAATTAAAAGTAATGAAGAATAATTTGTTAATAATTATCATACATATTAATTATTTTCATATTTATAACCATCCATGTTAATGGGTGATGGAGAATGTATTTCAACACTATGTGGATATGGTAAACCACACATACACTGAGTGATGTTTTTTCTTTTCATAGGATGAAAAAGAGAAGGAAAATGGTTGCAATATAATCATAATAAAATGTAAGTATATTTATGATATTTTTAAAAATTATTTTTTGAAGGTCACATATGATTCATAGGATGTAGAAGGATAATAGTTAATGAAAGAGTTCTTAAATATGTTTTCCTATTCTTCGATAGGCATCTTTTAGATCCATTGTCTTGGCCCATTGAACATCTATTTTAAGAAGATAAAAAAACAAAAACATATATAGGAATTATTATAAGACAATAAAGAAGGTTTTTTAACTAGGTTACTCAATAATGTGAACTAAAAATAGATAAGCAGAGTCCTTTTATAAGTGCAGGGATGGGCACTCTTATAATTATTTATAGTATTAAATTAATATAAATAAATATTTCAGGTAAAAATTGTTTGAAATTGATATATTTTAAATTTATTATTATGGTGAATCTAAATCCCTTCATACAATAAAATTTTGATGTGTTTAAGTGATGTTTTGTCAACTATCTATTAGTTTAAATTCATATTAACCCTTTAAAAAATTATAACAGTTTCGATTTTTTATTCCATTTAAGGGTTATGAATGTTACCATAAAAGGATAAGTGACCTCTATATGGGTGATGTTTGATATTTTAATCCATATAAGATTCATCAATACAAATACCAGACATTTCTTATTTTTATATCATTTAATAAAATATTATTTTTAATAAAATATCATTAATGTCATTTTGTAACAATTCATTTAATTTGACCTTAATGTCATCAAGAGAGTTATATAATTTGATTATAAACCTTCTAGACTATCCTGATATTTTATATTTATATAAAAAATTATTGTAAAAAAATAATTAATCCAAATTTTATTACTTTTAATATTTCTAAATTAATCAATTTTTTTATAAATTAAATAAATATTATGAAAACATTGTGTAAATATTTAAGGTAATTATTCAATAATGAAAATTAAAATAAACACATATGATAAATAAAAAATTTACCTTTAAGATAATTATTTTAATCAAACATAACATCTTTTAACCTTATATGAAATATTATTGATATTAAAATAAAGAAAGTAACATTTTTTGTGTCATTATCATAAAATAATCTAAGGATAACAATCGAATAAAATGCCCACAATTGGGAATAATTTTTAGAATTTGATGAGAATGGTCAGAATAAACCCATCCAATAGGATAAATGATTGTTTAATAGAAAATTTGAAGCCTAAATGCAACGTTTTAACTGTATTTTACCTATTTTACCCTTTTTATGTGATAAATATTTATCGGGGATACTATTCATAATAAATAAAAATAAAATGGGCCTTGTTATCAAATTTAATCCCCTTGATTCCTAATATTGTATCCATTTTCCTTAATTTAATCTCATGATGTTGTAAAAACAAATTTTAACATAAATTCATATAACATAATAGAAAAAATGTTTTTAGGAAAAATGTTTTTACGAAAAAAATTAACTTATATCAAATTTATGAATTTTTTATGATTAAAATATAATTAATTATATTATTATAAATAAAATGGATTATATGTATCTTTCATATAAAATAAAAAATATAAGGTATCTTTTAATGTATTTTATTTCATGAAAATAAATGATATTATTTCATAAATATGTATCTTTAATTATTCATTGAAAAAAAATCCTTAAAAATATCATTATTTCTTACTAAGTTAGTCTTGATATTCTTATTTAAAAATTAATTTTTTTTATATAATATAATTTAAATTTTTTTAATAATTTGAATGTGATTTCCACACAAAAATTGAAATAAAATTTATTTTTAAATAAAATACTATTTGAATTAAAAATGGCAATACTGAAAATTGATTTTTTTTAATAATGGATCAATGTTTTTTTATTTATTAGGACGACTATACATGTATTTAAAAGTTATTTTACTCATATTCACACCCATTGATTCAATCTCTATGTTATAATATTTACTTTTAAATAATTATATTTTTATAATATTTCTCAATTATTAAAACATGGTGTTTCTTGTTATGAAATATATCAATATTATTAATTATTTAAAATAATATTTTAATTGTGTTACACAATACCCATTATAATATTTTTTTAAAAAAAGAACATAAATTCATTAAAATTTATTCAAACATCATCGTATTCTGATTCCACTTCATATTATTTTTTATTTGTTATTTTTATGCCATTACTAAATTTAAAATATATATTACCTTTTTTATTTGTGGAATATCCTATTATTATTTCCTCAATTTTAAATATTCTCTTGAGTTTTTTTATGGAAAATTATATATGTATATAAACTCTATGGTAATAATTAATTCATAACCAATTTCATATATAATTTTCTGTAATTATTTTCACCCTAAAAAAATTATTATATATTCCATAAATCTAAACTATCTTGAAAATTTTATTGAATCTAATAAATAACTCATCAATTGATTAATGTTAATCCATCTATATATCGTCAAAATTAGACATGGTTTGATTTTTTCTATGATTCTACTATTTTTATATTTTATATGAATACTATATATATATCCATATAGTGTTCATTATTTTAGAACTTATAACTTTTGTTAATTATTTCATATAGAGTATGTTTGAAAAGAATTATTAACTCTCCCATCAACTTTCATATTCATTTGGAATTTTTATGCATAAACATATCCTTTTTTAGAATGATTTACACCATCCATAGTGTTGATACCATTTATTATTCCTATGAAATAGATGTTATAATAACTAAGAGGAGGAGTGAATCGATGTGATTAAAAAATATTCCTACAAAAAAATCCCATGTTATTAGCATATGTAATCCCTATATATCCCAGAAAATGATATATATGAGAGAGATATAGAGATTACGAACATCACATGAAGAATATATTAATAAAATGGTACTCGACATGATATATCAATCGATGTAGATGTTTTAAAAAACTGGAAACAAATATGATTCCCTTATTATATTCAAAATATATAAAATAGATATCATAATAAATATTATCACATTCTTGATATTATTCATAATTTCATTCATCATAACCTGATTAATGGGAAAAATTGATGGAGAGGCTGGTTTATCAATAAGGGTTGCGTACAACAGAAGCTATCATGAGAAAATAAGGCATAATCAATATAGAATTGTAAATAACTGAAAAATATTCAATTTAATCAATAACATAAGGAAAAATTAATTTATGTAGAATATCAATATATTAATTTCATATATAATAATTACTAAATTATTAAGAAAATTATTAATATCGAATGGAATGATTTCATATATCTTGTAATTGTACCATCAAATCCTTATGAGGTGATGGTTTAAACTAGGGGTAGGCATACAAAAAAAATTAATTTGGTTACCATATTTTCCTCATGAGACCTACTGATGCATCAAGGTGATATATAATTCTAGAACCACTTATAGTTTCATGTACAATGTATTCCTTATATATTTTATATAATTCATAACAATCTAAAATTTAAATATATTTCTTTAATGAGTAAATTATATTTCATATCAATATTTCGTCAGTTAATCAAAAAATAGAGGTAATCACCATATTTAGAAATCATTAAATGTTTTCAGAATAATCATATACATGAAATAAATTACAAGGGAATTTATTTAAACTTTTCTGTCTTATTATCTTGAGAATGTGAATTTTTTAATATAATTTCAATGACCACAAAATTAATATGAGTTAAATGATGACAATTGATTCATAGAAAATATATTTTTTTAATAAAATAATTTTATTTTGAGATGTAATTAAAATTGAATAAAAATATTAAATTAATATTTCATTAAATATTTTTCTTTTTGAAACCAATAATAAATTTTAAATAAATATACGATAATAAAAGCTTATAGAAGTGGAAAAATATTTTAACAACGTATACATTTAAAAAATTCCATTTTTACTTTTCAAAACAAATTATTAAATTATTTTAATAAATAATTATAAATATTCCTTAAACACATTTAATATTTTATGGATCCTTTAAAAAATACATAATAAATATTTTTTGTAAAGAAAAGGAAAATTTTAATGCAATTTTGGGAAATATGGACAGGGAAGAAAATTGTTCCTGATGAAAAAGAAAAATAAGATTGAATATCAATTTAAATATTAATATTGAATGAGTAACTTGAATTGAACCATTAATAATTACGAATGAATATATATTTTTGGTTAAAACCCCAAAATGTTCAATATATACACCACATGATGTAAATAGGTTCATAATACTAAATTTTTCTCAATGGAGTGTAAATTTTGAAAAAAACCCATATGCCACATTTGAATTTCATCATAAGTTATTTTAACATCCTCTATATTAAATTTAGATTTATTATAATCACATAAAAGTACCATATACATATATATAATATCATATATGACCATTAAAAATGATTTATCTCCAATTATTTATTAATTTTTTCTTTTTATCATTGTTTTTTGTGCCAAATATTTGTAATCACATGCATGTTTTTTAGGGATGTTATTATCATTGTATCATGATTAAGGTTCCGTAATATCTAAATGATTAATAATGATATAAATATCATTTTAATCCATAAAATTTATCTTTATTACTATCCATTAGAAGAGGGAATAAAAAAAATACCAACTTGCTTTGAGGATGTGGGAGTCCACACATACACATGAGAGACATTATCATTTCTTCAATGGATTTCGATGTAAAAAGTTATATATGGTGTTATAATTCCAAGAAATTTTTTGTTTCATAAATATCATTTATATATAATATTACCATTATATAACGATATATGTAAGGTTGTGATGAAAAAAATTATATCTCTACGTAGAGATATTAAGCCACACGTATTCATGAGCAATATTTTATCTTTTCATAGGGTGGGAAATAGATTGAATATTATTTTTTCTTAATCATAATAAAATATTATTATATTTATTTTAATATATTTAGTATTTCAAGATGCGTTAAAATATTAAAGAGGAATTAGAATAAAAAAAAATCCTGAAATAGTACGTAAAGACAATTAAATATTCTTCATTTGAGTTCCATAAAATCTCTTCCCAACGGATCATGGATTGATATTTTAGAAAGGATATAACATTAAAAAATTTGATAAATATGTTGAGAAGGTTATTTGGAAGGATTTTTTTTGTGTTATGATAGTCAATATTGTGAAAAGAAAGAGATTAGTGGTGTGTTTTTATATGTGAGTAGATGGGAAATCCGAGAATTTTGATAAAGTATCAAATTAATATAAATTAGATATTATTTCAAAATAGATAAAAATTTATATATTTTTAGGATAATATAATTATTATTCTAAATACACACATCTATTAAATATGGATATGTTTTGGCTAGTTTTTTACTATTATCTATTAGTTATATCCCCTCATTAAACCTTTTGAAAATAAAAGCAATATTAATGTTTTTTACACATTAAGTGTCAATGATTTTCTAGAATTGGAAAAAACATAAATTAAAAATTATTTATTTTTTCAACCATATATCACTTATTAGGTGGAAAATAATGTTTTTATAAATTTTAAATCATGTAATAAAATATTATTTATTATAAAATATTATTAATGTCATTTTAACACTATTTATTTCATTTGAAATTAAATACATAATGAAAAATATGTAATTAAAATATAAAATTTTTGAACATCTCTAATATATGCTATATATCTATAAACTTATATGAGAACAATAATTCATAAAATATTTTAATATTTTAATATTTATATAATCCCTTATTTTAATTTCATATTAGTAATATAAATAATTTTTCGGTGTTTCATATTAATTTATTTTAATTATTCATTCAATAAATATTTAAAAACGAAATATCATGATATAAAACAAAAACATGTTTCTATTAACAATTTATATTCTAACATATTTTTTATTAGTCTATATCTAAAAATATTATAGATATTAATAAGAAGAAACTGAAATTTTAGGTTTATCATTTACTTAATTATGATAATGGTCTAAATAAATGAAATATGGGACAAATTCTCTATATTTTAGAATACTCGATGGAAATAGAAAAACTAAATTCACCCAAGAGAATAAAATCAAATGTAATATAACATTTAATGCCTTATCTAAATTTTTTAACCTATTTTCAGACATTTTATCATTACTAACGTAACAAATATTTATTAGGATTATTATTAAAAATGAATAAAAATTAAAGGGACCTATTTAATAAATTCGGAACACATTATTCCATATATGGAATCCATTTGCCATGATTAAAAATATTTTAGTTTTGTCATTTAATTTTAATATAAAATTATAAAATAATATGATTTAAAAAAGGTTTTTAATGAATTGAAATAAATATATATCAAAATTATAAAAATTTTTGATTAGAATTAAAAAATTCCACAATAAGTAGATAATATTATTCTTTAATAGATAATACAATATAACGGGATGTTTAAATTAATTTATTTACTGAAAATAAATAATAGTATTTGGAAAATCCTTATTTTTCACTATTTACTAAAAAAGCAATTATTTCTAAAAAAATCATAAATTTCACCATTTTCAATGTCTATATGTTTAATTAAAATTTTAATTAATTTATGTTCCATAAATTTATTAAGAAATGATAATTTTTTTATTCACATCTATATTCTATTATTGTTTTAAATGAAGATATTAGTATAATTGAAACATGGGTGTTATATTGTCCCCGCCATTAAAAACATTCAACCTAAATATTTCAACAATATTATATTAGGAATAGATTTAGGTTGTTTTTATCGTAATTTATTATGGTTCCCATGTAACATCTTTTATCTTATGATTTCATCAAATTAAAATTACTAGTCATGTCATCTTAATTATCAATACTTATTCTCTAGTTTCGAGGACTGGGATATTATCTTCATAACTAGATTATTTATAAACCAATAATATTTACTCATACATGAGAAAATGTGTTGTATTTTTAATGAAATTCCATAAAAATATTTGGAAAACATCATGTACATTGTATAGGCTAGGTTAAATTTAAAAATGATAATCTAGAGATCCAATTATTTTTAGAATACCAAAATATTCGATCTACCAGGGGATAACATTTTCTTCATCACCAAACATTATAACAACTTCAGTGTATATAATTTCATGAAAATGTCATTTACCACATGAAATTAAAAATAATTCCTTTATCATAGATATTTTTCCTTCCTTGAGATTCTTTAATATGGGAAAAAATAGACTTTACCTTTGTTGTTGTATCCTCAATAATTTATGGTCCCACAGGATTTCATTCAATAGCTTCATCCCATCATGTTGGATTATGAAATATCATTAATTATTCACAATGTGAGGTTTGAATATTTTAATGGAAGGTAATATTATAGTAAAAATCATTCAAAGATATATATCAGTCCCATCTACCTTTAGATTGAAATGAGAAGGACCACAACATGTATTATAATTCTTGAATACGTCTTTTGAACTTCACAACATATTGATGGTTATAGTAAGTGATCAAATATAAATTAGTATCTAAGTCCTTCTAAATACTTTTCTATATTTTCTATATAAATCATTGATCATAATAAGAAACAATTTAATGAGGAGTTCAATGATGTTTAATAATTCTTTAATATCTAGTATTACAATTATCACTAGTGGTAAATTGTTTCATATAATTAATAATTTTTTAATGTTGGTAAATGAGTGAACAATTACCCTTATTAAAACATTATTTCTTGGATTATTTGGTATTAATACAAAAAATTATAGAGTAATGGACTCCCAGTTCTGTATAGTAATTGGTATATGTTCCATCAAACATATATAATTATTTATGTCATCCTTTTCATGTTGAAAAAACATGTTGATCAAAATAAGAAATCTCCCACCTCATATTTTCACACAAAAATTGTTCCATAATAATTCTAAAGTTAATATTTTTACAGGGTTTGTAGAGAAATTAAAACTATAAGAATCATCATATAATTCCATTTCAATATCAGGTATATACGGAAAAAATATCCTCCATGAAAATTTTAGAAAACTATCATCATATATGAAGTATTCCAATTTTCCATAGCCCTTATACATAATATTATTTTGGAAATTATAATCATTAACATAAGTAATTATAATCTTTTTTATAAATATTTTTTAAAAACCATTTGGAAATAAGGTACCCCTTTCTCAATAATTTTGATATATATTTTACCAAAATCATTGAACATAGGATCCCAGTCAATCCTTATTTTGGTATGGAATCCATTTTCATTCCTGATCAATTTATAAGAAAAACAATTTAAAATCATTATGTACTTGGTTGTTGAGAAATAAAAATCCTTGAGATTTTACATCCTTATTATTTACCTATTATTAACATCATTTAGTGAAAAGTTGTATTTTAATATTCAATAATCTGTTTATATCTCTTATTTCACCATAGAGATAATTTCACCATATATTCAAATAAATGATTATGAAAACCAACTCAATATCTTGAGGTAGATAGAAGTATTCATGATTATTTATTATCCTTAATTAATAATCAACAACATTATACTTCTATATAATAAAACTACCAGATCTAGACATATATGAATAATTATATGTCAAAAATACGTTATTTACCAATGGCAGGTTAAAAATCATAGCATTAACCAATATCCTATTCAATTATACATAATATTCTTCACATTACAATATCAATGTCATTTTTATCCCTTTACATGTCATCTTTGTTATTGTGTTATCAAATGAAGAATTGTTTTGGAAAAATCATATATAATTATGCAACAATCCAATAAAAATATGTACCTCAGTTATGGTCATTAGTATAGGCTATCATTTGAATGCATTTTCCATTACATGATCAAATCATATTCCATAAATGGAGATATAATTTTTAGGAAATATAAATATATGAAGATAATATACACACATTCTAAATTTCCCATACAACACCATTTCTCTATTATTATCAAAAATGAACAACAATTGATTCATATGACCACTATAGAATTTAGAGTACATGATGATATCATTAAAAATACAATAAAAAATATATAAGATATTCTTAGAATACTATTTTCATTATATCCAATAACATATAGGGTAAGTTAGTTATTATAAATGGAATTACTGTAATCATGTCATGTCCATGCCTTATACTAAATATATTATTTTGAATATTTTCTTTATTTATTTGTAATTGTTGATAACTAGAGTAAGGTTGATCCTTGAAAAATATTTACCTCAAAGAGGATAATCAAATAATTAATCAATGATAGGTAGAGGATACTCATTATTTATAGTAATATAATTTATTTAATTATTAAAAATGCATGACCTCATATATCCATTGATCTTATTAATAAAAATAAAAGAGGCTCCCCATGGTGAAATACAAGGGAATATAAATCCCCTGTCACACAAGGCTTGTAATTGTTTTTATCCAAATCTAATTATTCTATGGTGGTCAGTCTATAGGGAGTAGTTGATATATGTATTATATCAAGCATTATTTAAATATGAAACTCAACTTCACATTCTTGCATCTTTCCACGTAATTCCTCAGGAAATAAATCATTGTATTCTTATACAACAAGTACAATGTTAGCTGTAATATTACATTTTTCTTCAATAGATTGAGTGTTCTCCTCTTCACCATGAATTTGATTTACAATACCTATTGTATGTTGACATGTATATTTAATTACCCCTTCTAATGGAAACAAATTCTATATCCTATATACAACTATTAATTTTATTCTCTTGGAAAAAATATTTATAAATTTATTTCCAACACATATCGAATATTATCTCAAAATAATTCAATGGTATTAAAATAAATCATAAAACAGGGGATATTTGTGTTTCATAATAGGAAGAGACTAACATATCTTTCTTTTGGTGAGATTTCCCCTTCGTTTCATGGCTGTGAACCCCCTATTAATGTTATAGGGAAATATATAAAATTTTTTGGAAACATAAAATATATAAATTATTATAAAGACCCAGAATCAAATAAATCATTTTCTAAATATGAGGATATGATTAATGCATCTTCCCCCACGTGATTATGTTCTTCAACCACAGTAATATAGATTATATAAACATGGAATTACCTCCCCATACTCATATTTAGTAGGATACCTTGAAACATAGGGCATTGGTGTATATAACAACCAATTTATCTATAGTAGAGTAACAGGAATCCATTGATTTAATTTTTTCTCCTAAAACCAATATTAATATTACCCTTATATTTTTACATGTATGAAAACAAAATTTCCATCAAGAATTGTCCTATATTCTTCTTTCTACTCACTATTGGAAATGAACATATATCTAAAGTTTTGTAGTAAACCCTGGAAATAGGTCCCCTTATACCCACAGTTTTCAAAAATTGTGGGTATATGTGAAACTTATACCCATGGTTTTCCCAAAACAATGGGGATAGTTCTGGGATAAGAAACCAATACACATGGTTATAAAAAACTATAGAAATAAGTTTTCCATATGTGCATTGAGAATTTTCATCCTATAGGAATGAATTAATTTTGGAAGGATTTCTTTACTCATGGTTCATACCTTTATACCGGAATCTTAAATAACTATATTTAACAATATATATACACATAAGAAATCTTGGGGTAATGGTATGTTGCAGTGTAAGTGATAAAGAGGTTCTGGGATCAAAACTCACAACCTGTTTTTCTTAAATACTGATGATTTAAATTAATACATATAGATAAATGTATATGTATATTATCAAAAGTTATGTAGCTCAATTGGAGAAATGTGGGATATTCAAAGCATAGGTCACGAGGTTGAAACCCATGACCCTTTTTTCTAATATGTATAGTGAGATTAAAATAATTAGATAAATATATATATATATATATATATATCTGTGTGTGTGTGTGTGTGTGTGTGATGCAGCTGGAGTGGTGGGGAACCATGGTTTAGTTGGCCAGGACACACATTCAAAATGTGTTGCCCTTATTTTATAAACATTTATTCCCACAGTTTTAATACCATTATAATAAGGTTATGAAAGGGTGGAAAGTGTGTATAAGGTTTCACCATAGTAGAAAAATGTTATAGCCATGATTTAGTTAACCCTGGGTATAGTCTATAGATCTATATCGATGCCTAAAAATCCCATGGTTTCCAAAACTATGGGTATAGTCTATACGCACAGTTTTGGAGGCTATACCCATGGTTTTGAACTGTGGGTATAACACATTTATTCAGTACTGACCATTTTCATATAAATAAATTTGAATCATTACCTTCTATTTATTTAGCACATTAACATTTTCTTTATTCTCATTAAAAATCATAATCACTAAATTTCTATTGAGATATAGGATGTTGAAAATTAATTTTCCATACTAATAAAACATGAGTCTATATCAGGAAATATTGAAAAATTTTAAAAACCAGTGCCTTTAATATAATAGGTTTAATCATATAAAAGAAATATCTAGTCTTTATCTTCAAGTTATGTGTGTATATCGAATCATGTGTGGGTAATATTATAATGTTATTCTTATATTTAACTATAAATTACTTCAATTTATTATTTTATGTGATGAACAACCTTACTATTTTAGCACATTGTTCTTGAAGGAATTATTTCTAAAAAAATATCACTTCAAAAGTTCTATATTCCATGCACTCTATTTCACTTTTCTCAATAGTGGTCATGATAAATGAGCACTATTGATTTGTATCTTTTCTTCAGCCATATTTAGACAGAACACCATTTATTAATTTCAATACAAACCAAACCTTAGAATATTTTTTTAAAATATTTAATCTATTTCTCAAAAACAATATATTAGAAGGTTCACTAAAATATGGAGGCTTTCATTGCATGGAGTGATCCAACATAGGCAAATCACATTATGGGAAAATAATTTTGTCTATTTATGAAAGGATATTTTTAATAATCTATATCATCAACCCATTTATAAATATGATTTTTTAGTTATGATTTTAGGAATATTGGTTTAATCCGTAGGGAAAGACCATTACTATCTGGGGGTATTTATACCCTTTCTCCTATTATGATCCATCACTAAAACATATCAAACAATGAGTTATCTCATAATCATAAATAATATTGATACATAAAATAAATTTATGATAATTTTAATAGTTATAAGATACTTTAGTAGATTATCATAATTATAATATTAGATATGTTTATTTAAAATCTAGATCCCATGGTTTCAATTATGATTCCTCTGTTACCAACTGTAACACCCCGAATCAAGTATCCCAGAGAAATTGATTATTTTATTTCATTGGTAAAATATATACTGGGTAAAACAATATAGGATCGATCTATTTATCCAATTTAAAGAAACATAAAAATACATGATTCCTATATTACATTAAAAATAAATACAATGCAAATATTAAATATCATAATAAATGTTTTGATATTATTCATAAAATATAAATTTATAACATAGAGAACATAAAAAAAATAAATAGTGACCTCGTATAATCTATGAAATTTATTCATAGTGGATGTTATCATGAGTAAATAATGAATAATATATATGTAAAGGTAAATAACTAAAAACACATAAAATTTACTAATTACAAGATCACCAAATGCACTTATGGATAATATCAATGTAGTAATATCATGGAAAGTTATAACTAAATTCTCATGGAAATTGTTAATATTATACATCATGATCTCAAACATCATGATATCTCTACTATCAAATCATTTTCTTAAGATAGATTAATTTATGGGTTGGTGTACACAGAAAAATCCATTTTAATTTTCCCAATTGATTTTTTTCATGAGAACTATCGATGCATCGAGGTTATATATAATTATTGAATCCACCCATCACTATATGTCTAATGAATTCATCTTAAATTGAATTTCATTCATAATAATATAACTTATCATCAAATATTTTTATTGAGTAATGAATATAGAATATCAATATTTCCCCAATTAATTAAATAATATTCAAAGTAAAACACCATGTGTATAAATATTATATAGGTTAGGAAAAAATAATATACACCATTCAAATAATTTGGATATTTATGATATATGTAATTTTCAATTATTTAATAGAAGTGAATGATTCCTGAGAATGTTAATGGCCAAAAAGTTAGTACTACATAGGAAATGGCCATCAATTCATTGGAAATATAGGTTTTATAGTAAAATAATGTTCATTGTGGAAATAAATAAATCAGATGAAAAATATTAAAATAAGATTTCAATATTGATGTGTATTTTTAGAACCATAATTTCTTTTTGATAAAGCTAATTTTGTAAAATATTTATACAGATGATAATATATATTACCGCCATACAAATTAAAAAAATTACATATGACTTTTTTAAAGTAAAGATCGAAACAACCCATTCTGAAAACATTATCTAGAATCCATTAAAATATTTTAATTTTTCATGGATAATGTATCATTTCATTAATATATCAATTTAATAAATAAAATTTATTTTGAAAAATATTTTAAAAAATTATTGATGTAGAAGAAAAATGTTCCCGATCATAAAGAGAAATAAGACCATCTTTTCTATTAAATATTACACTTGAATGTGTATCTTAAATTGAATCATTAATCATACTGAATATATATATATATTAATTTTATATTCAATAAAGTGTTATTATATAAATTATATATTATAAATAGCTCTATAATACCTAATATGCCTTATTAGAGTGTAAATTGAGATGCAACCCCTTACATCTCATTTGACCTACCTAATAAGTTATTTTAATGACTTGTATGATAAATTTATATTTTTTATAGTCACATGATATAACCATATGAATATCTATAATATCTTATATTATCTATTTATAACATCTTAGCAACCATGTATTAATAATTTATTATTATTATTAGTTTTTTGAGTGTTAAATACTTTATTTCACATTCTAGTTTTATCCCATATTTAATTTTCATTGCACATTGATTATTGTTCAATAATATATAAAATATAAATCACGATATAAATCAATAATTACTACCATCCATGTAATGAGGTAATGATTAACATCTCACATCACTTCATGGTAGTGGTAGTCCACACATATGCATGAACAACATTATTAATTTCCAAAACTTTGAAAAATATATATATTATATTATAATTCTAAAATCATATCAATTTAATAAATAAAAAATATATTTTTTACATCCATATTTTTAACTATATTTCTTATGTGGTGATGAAAACAAATTACATTGCTATGTGGATATGGTACACCTTATGTTTTCACAATCAATTTTTTTTCTTTTTACATTGTAAAAAAGATATTGAATATAGTTTTCTCATTATAATAATAACATATTAGTATATTTATGATAACTAATTTGTACTTTTTTATGGGTGCAACACATTAATAATAAATAGAAAAAGAAATAAACTTGAAATATTTGGTAACGTTATTTACCACTTATTTGGTAGAGTACCTTTAAGTATCTTCTTAAGAGACCTAAGGATAGACTATTAGAAGGGAAAAACATAAAAACATGGATAATGATGTTTAGAATGTAATTGTTTTGGGGTTGGTATATCAAATTTACTCAATGTGGTGTGATGGATAGAGATATGGGGTGTACCTTTACTAGTGAAGGGATGGTTGTTCTTGGAATTTTTTGATGTATAAAATAAATAAATATTATTTTTATCTAGATGCCATCAAATAAAAATAGTTAGAAAATAATATAAATATGTGATTAAATAATCAAATAAAATAGTTTTTTAATGTTTTACTTATGTGTTCACACTTACATTTTAGTTTTTACACATTTATAAATCTTTTCACAATTTAAAAAATAATAATGTTTTCTTGTATTTAAAGGTCAATAATGATACCATGAAAGGAAAAACGACACATAAATGGACTTGAGTTGATTTTTTAAAAAATATCCAATTCATTTTTCTAAAGATATTTTATTTATTATTTTCATTCATTTAATAAATTATTATTTATTATAATATATCATCAATATCATTATTGGCACTATTTTATTGACATTAATTATATCAAGACAATGAGTGAATTCAAATCTACTTCTTCCACACATAAATAAAATTTTATATGTGTATATTAAATTAGTAAAACCCCATAATTAATCTATTTTATATAAATATAAATGTATTAATATTTTTGAAATCAATTAGTTTAATTTCGGATTAATTGAATAAATATTATGTCTGTATTGCATTAGAATTTATGACAATTATTCAGTTAGTGAGGAATTAAAATAAATTACTCTGTTAAAAATTTAATTCATATTTCAGGTTAACTTTTATAACTGATAAAATGTTTTATTTATCACTATTAGTGAATAATTTAGATATTAAAAGAAGAAAAACTGTTATTTTCATCTTTATTTTTTTACATAAATTTTATGAACATAAAAATAAAATAAATATGGTACAAAGTTGCCTAATTTTTGAATAATGGATATTCATGGATGGATTAAATTCAACTAATAAGATAAATTAATGTGTTTTATAAAATATACATCCTTAAGACAATTTTTTAAAACTATTTTTCCTGTTTTAAGCATTCTGAGGTAACAAATATTTATTCTGTTTATTATTCATAATGAATAAGAATATTAAGAAAATATTTTTAAATTTTAGAATTTATAATTAAATATATGGAATTATTTTGTAATTATTAAATCAATATACGAGTTCTAAATTAATTATAATATAAATGTAAAAAAATATGAAAAATATAGAAACAATGTGTGTTATGAATAAAAAATTAAATATATCAAAATAATGAAAATGATTGGCTCAATGTAAATAATTCTAAATAAAAGGGAATAGATGTTACATTAAAAAATGAAAATATAATGGGGCTTCTAAATTAATTATATTAATGAAAAGAAATTATGTTATTTTAAAAATTTATAAATTTCACTATTCACTATAAAATAAATTACATCATAATAATCAATAAATCTTACCCTATGTTATTTTTGATATACTGATTTCAAAAGTCAATATATTTAAGAAAATTAAATTTTGAAAAATTGAATTTTTTTAATATAATGTTTATTGTAAATTTTTTAGAAAATAAAATCTTATAATAATTAATGCTCGGGTGTTATAATCCATAATTTTTACAGGTATGAAATATCAAATAATTGGAAGAAAATTTAAATTTGAGTTCCAATAATAAAAATGAATCTTATTTAATCATACATATTTTTGTCCAATTATGGATCATGTTTATATCTTCTTCATATCCTTAATTCAAAACCAAAAATATGTTGAGAATGATCCCATTGATGAATTCCTTGCTTTTTCAATATGTTCTCACTAATATTCTAGAAAAGAATACATTTATAAAATACAATCCCAACTATTTTTTTTGGTTAATAAACAATGAAATTGTTTTTGAAAGTCAATTCTATATCTATAAAATATATTCATAATCTTGATATACATTGAATTTTAATGGTGGATTTATTCTTTAAAAAATTTTCCCTTGACTAAAAACATGACATAGTTCAATTTTAATTCACCTAGAGTCATCCTTGATCTCTCAACCACGATGATTCTTACATTTTATGATGTATTAGTGACCTAAACCATAAACCAGTCACATAGAGATAGGATTATAAGGATTTAAATAAATATAAACTTATAAATAATTACAAAACATTGTTGTTTTCACTCTATATAATAAAAAGGTTACATATCCACAATTTTTTCACATCCCTATGGTAAAACAAAAAATCTACACATTAATATTTATGAACTAAAGCATTAATCTTAGGAATTTTCATTAGAAAACATGAAATTTGAGAAATGTCCACAACATTTAATAATACCTATTATTGGACATGAATCTATATAATATGTTCAAACAATAATCAATGTATTGGTCATTTATATTATCTTATAAACAAGTTTTTTGAGAAAAAAACCACAATGTGTATTTATTGCAAAACTATGTAGGTTTTACTTCATAGGAGTTTCATTATTTCGTATAGAATCATCAAGTATTATAAGTCTTTAACAAAATAATGACCATGTTGGTAATAAATTCATATCCCTAGGCCTTCACTCTCGAGTCTTATGATAATAACACTTTCTATAAACACAAGGATTTATACAAGTGAGATGAACCAAGAATAACATATACTTTTTTCCTCATTTTCATATATAAAAATTACATCTATGAAGAGTATTGTATACCCAATAGTTGAAGTATTAGTGCCTTTTAGGACTAGCTGCATAGGTAACATATATTTATTAGCACATTTGAATATTTATCCTAATTGAGAAAAAAGAATACTCTCTTTTATACATATAATAAGATATATATATATATATATAATAATATCCGTAGGAATGATAACATATTATTAGTATGAGATTAATTATCATTATTGAAAAAAACATCACAAACTTGTGATTAAAGGATAGATAATAAACATGCAATAAAACCTGATCAGTGGAAAAATGTCTTGTTAAAAAGAACATTGAACTTTAAGACTTTATCAAATATCATTATAACAAAACATGAAATTTAAAATAAATAGAAAAGTTCCCAAGCATATTAGTGTTATATATACATGGAAACATTTAAAAAGTAAATTATATCATATGTTCTAATAGCAATAAATATGTTAAATTTTTTAAAAAATTATATGATAATTATAATTCAAGGATCACATCTAAGATAATGTAACATAGAGTTCAATGATAACTTCTCGTATAACGTACATGGTTTATCATGTTTTAAAAAAACCTCAAATATTCATTGGAGGGTTATATAATTAATGACATAATAAAAAAATAAAAATTTGTATAATCATATGTGTTAAAATGAGTAAAATTAACAATAGATAAAGAATAATAATGATAAAACCCATGAAAAGGAAGTGTGGTTCGTAATCAATTTTCAAGGAATAAATGAATTTTATATCTTCAGAATTACAAATAGAATAAGGAATAAAATTACTTTTGGTGTTTATATTGGGAAAATAAATATAGGCCTTGAACATTTAGTTTCAATATGGAAAACTTCATAAGCAATATTAAAAAACAAGAATGAAAATGGACAACTTTGTTGATTCTTTATAAAATGTGTAATGGTTATTTGAATGAGGTAATGAGATTAATATTTTCCTATACACCATAGTTTAACTAGTCGGGTTTCAAATAAAATTAATGTTGTTTAAAAAATATACTCATGTTTTAAAAACATTCTATGGATGAGGTACATAAAATGAAATAATAAATTGGGATGTTCCCTTATATCGTGTTTAATTAAAATAGAGAACCATAAAGGGAACCTAAAGAATGTTTTATGAAACAAAAATAAATGTTAAATTAAACTATATATATTAAATAAGAATATATATATAATATGGATGAAATACATGTGAAGAATATAGTGTAAATGTGAGAGAAATAAATAGAATACGTAATCTGATATCAATTTTGGTTGTTCAAAATATCTAGTTCTAATTTTTAAAAATAAATATGTTGAAATCGACATTAATAAAAAGATAATTGATATTTATTTTAAAAATTGGAAGAGATAAAAATAATTATTTAATAAGTTTAATCACAATTTGGTTCTCAAATAGAAAATGATTAAATTTTCAAGAAGAAAAAATATTGACATGGAAGAGAAAAATATATACAAAATGATGAGTATTATTCCTAAAACTGTAATAAATTATTGGATAAAATAAAAAAACAATGAATTTATTATTTTACATAAATAAATAACCTAAAAGGTTCATTTACCATGTATAATATTATAATGATAGAAAAAGGTAATTTAGAAAAGTATTTACAAGAAATATACATCAAGACCAAAATAGAAATAATTTTTTAAACAAAACAACTAACGACTATTCTATCATCCTAATTAATGATCCAAGAAGGTATAAAAGGATATACATTTTTAAATTAATAAAATTTAATGTAAATAGTGGTAAAAAAATACAATGGAAATGTTATTATCTAGAAGGGAACAATTGGTGATTTCAAATCACATTTCAATTAATGAATGTAGAGATGCGAAACCATTTATTAGGTCCCGATTCACTCTAAGAATGATTTTAAAATCAAGAATATTGGAATTCAAATTATTAAAAACATTATCTAGGTTAAATTTTAATATATATTGAATCTTATAAAATATATTTATTATTATTTGTTATTTATTTGTTAAAAAGATTCTTCTTATGCTGCTTACATGAGGTGGTTCGATAAAATTCTATGAAACATAGTTGGTTTATTAAATGTTATCATTTTTTAATGTAGCTATATATACATAATAATTGGAATGGTTTCTATATTTTTTTATTATATTTAATAATAATTAAATAATTTCAAGGGTTTCCTAAAATTAGACTAAAATTAAGAATGGTTCATTGTTATGTTCATTTAAGGCGATTAAATTTCAAATTATTTTTATTCTTAATATCACTTATAAATTTTTTAATATTATAATTAAATAATATTAATATTTTCATAAATATACTATTTATAAATAAAATATAATTTTAATTTCATCCAAGTTAGGTAGTGATGGAAAACTAAAACACACTCTTCATGGAGTCGGTAGTCCAAACGTACGTATAGCGATGACTGCATTTCTTGAATGCCTTTGGAGGAGTATGGAAAATGGTTTTTATACTAGTAAAATAAAATCCCATCATATTATCAATAATTATGTTATAATAATTTCTTGGAAGTCAAATATTTTAAGTGGGAGGTGACGGAAATAAATAATAATGTTTTGCTGAGAACAATTCATCTCCCAATGGATGTTCTCCATTATGCAACATGTTAAAGATCAATTTCCATTGTCTTTTGGAAGGAATATAGTTTTTATGTCATGGTGAGAGTTTTGATTATATACTAGGGAATATGTTTTCATGATATAATTCTTTGGTATGGGTGGAAAAATGTTTGGTATGTGATATTTTTTTGTAAGTGATGAAAATATATTTTTTGTAATTACTCAATAAAATTAAATATTATAATGAAAATACTCAAAGTTTAATGGATCCAAAATCTAAAATTACATATTATGTTGTAATTTGTGGTCACTAATACATCTAAAATTCACTTGGTCCCACTATTTATCAATTTTTGGTCTTTTACCATATGGTTTTTCTTTAAGTTTTTTGTTTTTTACCTTGTTAACTCGTTTTTTGCGAAAGTCATTAAATTATTATGAATATTATGCAATGATATCTATTATTAAATTTTGATATTATAAAAATAAATATTGAATCTATTTGATATAAATAAATTTCATAAAATTTTAAGGCTAAATTTTTAAATTAAAACTATAATATATTGAAAAACAATTTTTTTTGAAGAACAATGTATTTACCATTATGTTTTCTTAAACTTATATAACATTAATTACATACTAATGGAGTGATAATAAATTTTATTATATTTTTATACATTATAACATATTCACTATATTAAATAAGAGAAATAAATATATTATATATTTCTTTCATAAATTTGTAGAAATTATATCTTACAACATTATCATGGTCATTAAGATTAGTCATAGTAATAATATATTATTTCCTATGAATGAAATTAAAATAATATATTAATGTAAAAATGTTGATCTAAATTATGAAAAATATTTTTTATTGTTATTTTTAACATTTTAGGAGTAGTAATTTTTAATAATATAAGATAAAAATATATTTTGGAGTGAAATAATAATTAATTTTAAAAAATGCTTAACATAGGATTTATATAATCAACATAGTAGTTTTTAATCATATATTTTACATTATAAATATATATTTTCTATTAGTTTTTAAATTCATTTATTTCATTATTTTATTATGTTAACTTCATAAATGTGAGGAAATTATAGAAATTTCTTTTTTTAACTCTCTACCAAATAATAAATTTTCCAAAAAAAACCTCAAATTTTATCATTTACTAACATTGTTATTATAAGTACAAAAATTGATTTTAATTTATTCCAAATAAATTTATAAATTTTTATGACATAAAATATAATGAAAATTAGTTCAATCAAAAAATAACATTTAATAGTTTTTAACTCTTCATTAGTCTTATTTTATAAAAATTTCTACTTAGATTAAGTTTATTATATTATTTTAAAAATACATACTTTTTATAAAATATATTTATTTATATCACTGGAAGAAAATATATTTTCTTAAAACTAAATTTTTATGAGTAAAATGATCTGATAAAAATTATCAATGCATTACAAAATTATCTTTATTTTTCATTAAAAGTTTTACAGCCTAATGTGTATAATAAAAATAATAAATAACATATTTTATTTACAATCATATGTTTATATCGACCTAAAATTTATTTACATATTTATTAATGATGTCTAAGTATGAATATATTATTAGTTATGTTGTAATATAAATTTTGGGTATTTATTATTATAGAATGGATCTTTTAGAGATTCATCCCTCTTTGATCCTATTTCCCAATTAATTTTACATACAAAATATTTGTTAGATTTTGGATTGGGATTGGTGTTGGTAAAATTCTAGTTAATCAACCTCCTTTCCATTATTAGAAAAATAAGCTCCGTTAAGGAGACTTCAACTACCCAATGCCATTTCATTACTTTCTCTACAATTATTCAATAATAGGGTTAATTTCTTTTGTACCGTAAAATTTAATTTCTTTTATATAGTGGTCAAATTTAGTTATTTTGCGTTCATATATCATGGTTTAAGTTTAGTTTTTATTTCCATTTGAATCATGTTATTCCACACAATAGCTTTTAACGGAAAAATATATAGTAAAAAATTTGGTCATTGTAGTCTCCCCCTTAAATGAATTACATATTCATAATTTTTATAATCACTTATGTAAGAAAAAATATTTGAAGTATCTAAATTTTATACCTTAATTTGGATATGATATCTATATAGATAAAAACATTATAAACACAGAATCATATATATATCCTATGAATTGGATTAAACCTAAATTTAATATTTTCTCAAACCATTTGAACCAAGAGTCAACCATTATTCCGTATCAAGATCTCTATTATATAATTTCAATATAAAGGGTGATTATAATAATATATTATTAATACACTGTTATAGATTGATAGGGAATGTGAGGAACTTATTCTAAATATTTTTTCTTCTAAATGGATAGGACCAATCCAATTTTAAAATCTCATTAAATGTACATAAATTCAGAATAGTACGATTTTAAAAATGAAAATTCATATAAAATTAAAATTGGGATATACTAATCCTTCATGTTGAATTTCTTATTATTAATTCAACATATTCTCATTGAAGTGATTATTCTTATGTTATTAAACTAATTGGGTGAAAATAAGTTCTTTGATCAAAATAAAAAATCAACACTTATAGTTCTTGTGTATATGAAAAGTGTACGTTGGTCCATTAAATTTTAAAAACTCACTTTTTATATTATTATTAAATTTTATTTTCATTATTCCCTTTCCCATGGAATTCTGTGATCCATATCATCATTCCTTGTCTATATATTATGATATTTATTTAGGTAATGTTAAAGTTTTAGATATTTAATATATTCAATTGTTAGGGGTACCCCATGACATAATATTTTATCTTTCACCATTCCTATTAAAATATTAATCTCCCTTGGAAATTAATTTCATTATTCCATCATTTTTTCGACATAAAATATAATTCAGTTTTTTGGGACATATTCCTATGTGTTTTGTCCACCATTTTTTGACATGTATTAAATTTAGTACTTCTTCCTTCATCATCTTGAACAACTTGAAATTAATGAGACTCTGTCATTTTCTTCCTTGGTGTCTTTGATAATTCAAATATTTTTATATTTTTTATCTTATTTTTTGATAGTTGGTATGATATAATGATAATAATTTTCAATAAATTTCTTATCCTTCTATGTTTCATTATTAAAAAATCACCATATTTTCTGTGTCTCCCATTAATAACATGATTCCTATAGGTTAAAATTATTACCAAATCCAAATGGTTTAAACATTCGGGATAAAAAATAATAATATAATTATATCAATTTAATTAAAAGAAAATTTTCCACCAAAAACTATCTCACTATTACACACCATAAGGTTCATCTATAGTTGTTTTAGTCCAAAATTATCCAATGTTCAATATATATTTAATTATGTTGGTGTATCTCATTTTGGAAAAAATTATTTTAAATAATGATTTATTTAAATTTTATTATATGAATAATGTGGCTGAATAACCCATATCTCTTTGGAGTGTCTCGTTAGTGTGCATTATTACGCCAACTCATTAGGTACTAAGTCATCATTGAGATAAAAATCAACGCGCCATTATCAAGTATATTATCTCTAGGTACATATGTTTTATAGGTGGATCCACATTCAATTATCTATACAAGTATGCAATTTCTAGGAAAAAATATATACACAAAACCACCCAAAAATATAATTATTTTATCTTACACATAGAATGATCCCTTATACATATCAATAAGTTTTTCAATAAAATTTTCTAAAAAAATTAAAAATATCTAAAATAATACTTCTAAATAGATGAAGTAATATTAAACAATAACTAAATATAGATATGATACCAAATATAAATTCCCAAACTAACATTCCCATGTTCGATTCAAAAAATACATTTTTAAACAGTTACATTAATATATTTGGAGATGGCCCAAAATAAATAAACATAAATTTAATATTATTTATATAGAATAAAGAATTTATTTCTGACCAGTATCAAAATCCTATGAATGATATATATAATTTATTACAGGAATAAATAAATGATAAAATTATTTTAGAGTACTTGTAAACATTACACTTTAATTGATCCAAATTCGACTCCCTTCTAGAATTCTCATAAGTTGTACTCGTCATTTTTACATGGGGAATGTATTCCTATGAAATGGGTGTTCTAAATAATGTAAATTATAACTATTCATCTTGACATTAGGGTTTAGATAATAAAAATGTGTTAAAATATGATCATAGAAAAAATATCATTTTAAAAATATAATAGAATAACAAAATTTTCCCATGTGATACAATAGTTGAACATGATATTTCCAAATACCAAACATGTACCATGGAATAGGAGTGTGAGATAAGAATAGAAATATAGAAAAATTATATGATATAATTAGTTCATAAAATCATAAATATTAGGAATAAACAATAAAAATAAGATCTTAAGCTTAAGTCAAGTCTCACTACTAAGAAAAAATAAGAATGTGTGACAGGATAGCGAAAGGTGAACCATATGTGTTATCTCATACAATAAAAAACATTACCCAGTTAATTTAATTTATATATAATTTTCATCCCACCTATCATAACATTATATTTACATTAATATGTGGTCCACATGAGGAAAATTTACCATATATAAAACACAATAATGATAAAATCGTTGAGAAAAGGTGGGTTTCATAATCATTTCCTAGGGCATAACAATAGTTTTTACCCTATGGATTCCCAATAAAAGAAGGGTTAAAATTATTTCGGGTTTTCATATTTGAATCTGGAACATAGATCTAGAATATTTATTTCCATCATAGAAAATGTAGTGAGAGAGATTCGACAAGTGAGAATAAAAATGATCCATTTACCTAATGCATTGTAAAATTAGTAAATTATCATTTAAGGAATGAATGAGATTATTAATTTTTATTATACCACTATTTATAGAGTGGGTTTTTATACAATTAAGGGGTTTTTAAAATCTATTCCTATTTAGAAATAATTTTTTAGAGGTGTTACATGACATGAAATAATAATTTGGGAAGATCAATTAAATTGGGTTTGTCTAAAAGAGGTAATTGTGAAGGGAAATTAAAACATTTACTATCCCTAACAGATAAAGGAAATGAAAAACATGTATATATATAAGGAACATATATTAATATATATAAATATATATACAATATTGATGAAATAAAATAGAATAAATAGTGGAAAATTGATGAAAATAAAGATTATGTGTAATCAAATATTAACAAGTGTGGTTCAACATATCATTTTTTAAGATTTTATATAACATTGTTGAAACCCAATCTATTAAATGTATAATAAATTTATTTATTTTAAAAATGGTAAGGAAAAATATTTTGATCATAAAAGCTAAATAATATTTTGGTTCTAATATAGAAATGGATAATACTAGAGGGAATAGAATATATTGACATAGAAGAGAAAAATAGACTAGATAAGATTGGTATTGACCCAAAAAATATCATAATTATTATGATGAAATTAACAAAAGCAAAGTTTTTTTACAAATATTTCATTACCCCAAAGGAAAATAGGAATTATCATTTAGTATATAAGAATGTTAGATAAATATACATATTAAATGTTGGTCCATAATGTTATTTCATGACTACATTAAATAAAAATATGAGTCAACAAACCATTTCTGATATCGTTTTCTATTGAATAATAAAAAATTAAATTAGAAAATTATATGGATATTTATGTAAAATATGATTAATGAAAATTATTTTGAAATTACATGTAAGGGAAAAATAAAATTATATTTATTTAAAAAATTCATTATAACTATTTTCTTTTATATTGAAACTTATTATAACGTTTTATCTATTTATTAAAACTAATTCTATTATATCGGTCATTTGAGAAGGTTTAGAGAATTTTTGTTGAAACATACACTATATATTGACTATGGTAAAATTGGATTTAATATATGAAAATATTATTTAATGATGTATCATTTTCTATTTGTAATTATTATTTTATTAAACAAATTATACCTTTTCAAATGTCTTCTAGAAAATGGATCAAATTAAGAAAGGTTCCTTGTTATGTAAATTTAAGGTGGTTAAATTTTCAACGATAATTTGATAACACTTATAGAATGTAAAATATTATAAATATTATATTTCAATTGTTTCATATAAGTCATTATTTTAAATTAAATATATTTTGATTTGTAGCCTTATTATGTGGTGATTAAAAGATAGAACACACCATTCAAGTAGGCGGTAGTCCACATGTACTCATGAAGATGGATTTATTTTTTAAATGGTTCTTTATGATGTGAGAAAATTTATATACCATTAGTATAATAATATTTCATTATATTTTAAACACTTATAATATAAAAATTACAGATAAGAAATAATTTTAGTGAATATAAGTAGAAATTAACTAAGAGTGTCATGTTCATAACATTCCAATAAACACCCTCAATTTTCATAAATAAACATTAAATTTGTTTTTCAGAATACTTAATATATTACACAAACAAAATCCCAAATACCATATTTTTCTAGATCCTTTAGAAACATTGAAACATAAAAACTAGTATATAAATGAGCTACATTATCTCCCGTGAGGTTATTCTTAACGATTACCATACTTAGAAACATCAAACCAAATACATATATTCATAAATAGGGTGACTGGAATCATAAAAAGAGGTTACCACAGATGTTCAATATGGTAAAATAGGGGATATTTGAATGAATAATCATGAGAATAATGTTATTATAATATGATCATGAAAATAGAAGATCATACCCTACATACCAAATATAACAAACAAGGTCAGGTCATAAATATTGTTAGTTTATAGGATATGAATCATATGAAAATAAAGAACACTATCGATGAAATTATAACATATGAATAAAATGTGGAATTGTGTGTGACAAATAATAAAATAATAAATATTTTCATAGTAGTCAACAAACAACATCTATGCACATATTTTTAGTATGGGTTCAAATACCATACTATCAGGGTAGTCAAGGTTCACTCTCATAACCATCTTAGTGGAGAAACTCCTTTATGATTATATCATGAGATATAAATACATTCCCAATGCATTGGAGGGAGATAAATCTCCCACTAATCCAATAATAAAATCATTCATACGTCTTCCAAAATACCATAAATCATTTATCATATCATAACCGTGGAATTAAATGGGTTTCATAATCATTATGAAATCATAAAATTACCGATGAAAAAGAAATGGGTTTTATGAATACTATTCAATCATAAACATAAAAATTCATATAATGAAAAAAAATGAATCAGTGAATTAGATCCCAAGTAAAACATAAGAAACAAAAAAAAGGTTATCTTAGAAGGAGTATATTTTTTAGAGAACACTTAAAAAATTTCTATGGGAAATAAACTTTTTAATTTGAAAACAATTTAATTTATAGAAATTCCATGATATTTAAAAAGAAAAAATATTATTTGAAAGTAACCTTTTATTCTTAAAAGGTAAGATTCAAGAGAATAAGGCATCATGAAAGCATAAAATTATATTAATTCTATATATGTTAACAAAACTTTTATCATATTTTTCTTGACATTACTAAAAAAGTGACCTATACCAACAGTTAATAACCATACGTATAGCCCACAAAATTGGGGGATGTAGCCTATACCCATGATTTTGGGAACCATTGGTAATCAAGGAATTGTGATAGCTCTATGATCTATACCCAAGGTTTGGAAAACCATGGGTATAAGTTCTTTCCACTGTGTCATGTTTATACCTACAGTTTTAGAATCACTGATTTAAATATCACCAAATGGAATATACCCAGAATTATAGAACTATGTGGACAAAATAAAAAAATAAAAAAATAATAATAATCTTGAACACACCCAACAGAAATCATTCTTGTGAAATGAATCTCAAATATCCACGGCCGGAACAACTAAGCCTCCACACTATTATTTATATGTATGTATATCCTCATATATTTATTAATATAATTATTCGGGAATTTAAAAAAATAATCTGGTTACTGTCGATCCCTTTACCTATTACCATAGAATCCAAAGTCAAACCAACCGAGATATGTCAATTTTTAAAAATATATATATATATTTTCTTAGTTAAATTAATTTCAACCGCCTGTTTTGTAAAAAATCGGAAGTCAGTTTTGAACCCAAGGCGTTTCACAACCAGTAAAGTCATATTCCAATATTCCCAACACATTTAACATTACACATAAATATATATTAATAGAGGAATATATATATATATATATATATCCTCGAAAAAATAAAATGTAATGGTTGTGGTTCAATGATGTGTATTTTTTCTACGGTTGAAGTGCCTTACCAGTCCAACAATTGCATTTAGGATTATATATACATATATTATCTTATATAAATTTTTCATCTCCAAAATTAAAAGCCCGTATAACCATGGTATACAATGAAAT
This sequence comes from Viscum album, assembly GCA_963277665.1. Lineage (NCBI taxonomy): Eukaryota > Viridiplantae > Streptophyta > Magnoliopsida > Santalales > Viscaceae > Viscum > Viscum album. The sequence continues at coordinate 1,288,590,005 of OY728138.1, read as the reverse complement.
ATGGGTATAGTTTGAATATACACACATGGTTTTAATAAATCGTGGGTATATGGGTATATACCGAATGCTATACCCATGGTTGTTGAAAACCATGGGTATAACTACAACATATACCGACAATAAAATTTAAATTGTGGGTATAGGGTTATATACTGAAGGCTATACCCTCGATTCATAAACACCGTGGGTATAGATGCCACTTATACCCATAGTTCAATGTAAACTGTGATTATAGGTTTTCTCACGGCATTCTCGTGCAATATATTTCTTCCCACAGTTACGTAAGTACCTTATACCAACTTTTTCGCAAGATCATTGGGTATAGGATATAAAATGTCACTAATTCTAATAGTACATGAATTATCTGGGTATAGGTGAGTCTATACCCACGGTTGTTGGGGAAACTACGGTTATATACCCATTTTACAGTAGTTGGAAAGTTAAAAAGTATTTATTTATAAAAATGAACAAATAATACATTAAAAACGTTTAATAGAAATTCATATATAGGTCAAAATGATTTATGAAAATTAAGTCATGCCTCGACCCTACCTGGGCTCGATCCGCCACTACCCCAAGCCCGCCTCTATAGGCCAGAGGCTAGCGACAAACACCGAAGGCACAACAACTCTGGGTGGCCTTTGCCTAAGTACCTATACACACACATGAAACACTCTCAATGAAAAACTGCAGAGTAAAAAACGAAAACAAAGGGAAACGACAATAAATAAACCACAATGTGCATCATCCTCTAAAAGTACAAAGTAAAAGATGAAGGTAACTGAAAAAGAAAAGGGTCAGAACATGCGCCCAACCAGAAAAGTGCCACAACACAGAAACATGTAAACAAAAAGGAAAACAGCTGGAAGGCTCCCCCACCTGGAACATGACTCCGACCACCACACACGGTCCACGCTCCTAAACTCCTAAGCTCCACTGAAGTCACGACTAACCTATCTATCATCTTCAAGGGCACACCAAGTGCAGGAAAAGCCCAAGAATTGGTGAGTATAAAAATACTCAGTAGGATACCTCGAAGGCTCGAGGGAGTAACAAAGGAGGTACCGAAGGGTGAGCAGTAGATCGAACAGTGGAAAGTAGAGTACAACCAAAAGTGTAGTATAGAGTGCATTTAAGAGTCATGCTCAACCCAATAAGAGAAATGGGGTAGACTCATCAAACACAAGGAGCTTGGAACGGTGAGAAGATGAACTTCCCGTCGAGTCTTCACTACCTATAGCATGAGTGTATACTCGTCCAACCACGAGAATCTAGACACGGAATGAACGTGGCACACCCCATGCATCTTCGCCTCTCCTGGAAGGAGAGTAACCAAACCCAAGAAGAGGGTACTGGAACCAGTTATATACATATACATATGATCAACAAGAATCCCGAACAATGCCGTAAGGGGATCTCAATCCCGTAGCTCAGCCCAAGAAATGTGAGTAGGAAACAGTCCCAGAAGTAAACCCCATCGATGCCTAGCATCCCGCACATCTACCCCAAACTACAAGTCAAGGGGCTCAAACCACCGCACCTCGACACTATCCGCTTTAGGCGGTACTGACTCGCCCGCACGGTTTTAGGTCGCGTCACAAGGACGCATATCAGTGGGGGAAAAGCTCCTTGTACATGAGAGTTCTGAGGGAACATCAAACCACAACTCGTCATTTCCCCGCAGTTGAGAGGTCTCCTCAAAGTCGACATGAGACCCCCTGCCCAGCCCTGCTGGAGGGTCACTGGAAGTCGACGGGTTTCCACTGGAGGGAGACCCGGAAAGAGTCAATGGGTGTCACACTACCTAGTCTCGTATCATAGTAATCCACTGGAGGGAGACCCGGCTGATGTCGGCGATGAGACCACTACCCAGCCCAGCTGAAGGTAACCCGTCATCGGGGACCACTGGCCATCCATGTTGTTGGTAAGCCTGACATCGGGGACCACTGCCCATCCAAACTAGAGGTAAGCCCGACATCGGGGACCACTGCCCATGCCCAATGGAGGTAAGCCCAGCAACGAGGACCACTGCCCATCCCAGCTGGAGGTAAACCCGTAACTGCTCTGTCCATACCTGCTAGATGGTACTGCTAGGTGAACACTGTTGTACTAGCCATCCCTATTGGATGGTAACCCACTGGTGAGCCCTGCTTGAAACAACCTCAGCCCTGCTGGAAGCATCATCAGCCCTGCTGGAAACAACCTCAGCCCTGCTAGAAACAACCTCAGCCCTACTGGAAACAACCTAAGTCCTGCTGGAAACAACCAAAGCCCTGCTGGAGACATCATCCTGGGTAGAGGATCGGTGCCCATGTAAATTGTTGGTCACACCAAAACCACAAGAACTCTACCAGGGAACACAGAGTGACGTGAGAATCTCCCCAGGCCTCTCAAGGCGATCATGATCCAATCCACTAAGTCACTGTCGAAGCGGACTGAGACAACTCATCCCAGAAAGTGGGAAGACACCCACATTGTGCGAGCACACATATTCGTAAATAGTTCCGTTGTCCGGTGAAAGGGGCACGGTACTGAAACCCCTCACAGCTGAAGAAACAATGGAACCAAACCCTCTCTATTGGCCAAACGAGAACGGACCCAGGAAAAACTGAACCCTGCCGCTCAATAAATGAGAATAAGACCAGGGGAGAACTCATCCCTACTGGTCAACAAACAAGAACAGAAGAACCCTCTATGTCACGAGAGGTCAAAAGTACATAAAGAAAAGCACGACACGAACATGGGGCCCACACGACTAGTGGCCCCATGTCAACCCCGACCAATGCACAAACATTCTCAGGTATCAACAACCACATGTTCCTCCATGCGTTCCCGAATACTCCCAGAGTGTACCACGTTCCAACCAAAAGGTTATCGTGCACACGCCACCCGATTTCAACGCGAAGGCGTAACGTAACAACTCCAACCAGCCACCTCAATGGTTGAGGCATAACCAACCACATCTTTTCAAGAATTTACATCAATCACACCGGATGCAGGCGATCACACCCCAAGGGTCTGCTACAAACACGGTAGAAGGACCTCCCCAGGGCTCCTTCACATTTCCCCATTTAATAATATCACACAAGAGCCTCTGTACACCTGAACCGATTACACCGTTGTCATCCTTGCAAAAATAAATACATGAGATCGACTACTTACTCTCCTCAAAAGGATATCCAATGGAAAAGTCACCAACACCGCCTCATGCTCGAGCATCGTCTCTTGATCCTGAGCCTTGGCCCCGAAAACAGTCGGGTGAATCGCACCATTGTGATCCCCTTGGGAAAACATATCAATAAGACTGCTCACTTGAGCGCAACAGATATCCAGAGAAAAAGATGCATTTCGGTGCAACGCACATGAGCGGTGCTACATGGGACCCACATCCCTATAATGAAACACAACGAACGCATCGTACTGTTGCGATCCTCTCGAAAAAGCACACAAGGTGGAATATTCACTTGTCCAAAACGGTCGCCCAGTGATAGAGATGGAAAAATCACTGTCAACACCCAAACGACGCTCGTGGGGCCCACACCATTGTGCCGAATTAGAGCAGGCGGTTTGCTATATTGCAATGCCCTCGGAAAAACACCAAAAAACAACTGCTCGCACGCCCCGAATGAACATCTGATGAAAATGTCGTGAAACGCTGCACGCAGCTCAAAAGACGGGCCGTGGGGACCGCACCTCAACTTTGGACTCAATGCATGAAACAACCATTGAAGACTCCGCCTCGTTGCCAGGGTACCAATGCCACTTACGGCGCTTAAATCGGACGTCGGACGCGTCCACGCCGTCCCAAACAAGATCCCCTTAAAAAACGTCAAACCACTTATGGACGCGTCGTGCCTTCGAGGCCGCTTGTTTAGGGAATTAAAAATTTCCAAAAACATCTCAAAACATTCCCCTCGACACGAGGTCCGTGCTTTAGCTGACGGAACGCAAAACGAACGCTTGTAGTTGATGATACGGGCGTCCAAAGTTGGAGGGGAAAACCCCTTCACCCGGACCGACTCGGTCCACCCGGTCCGCCCAGCCGCGGGTCCGGTCCACTCTGCCGCGGCCCGCTGCCACCGACCCGCTGACATGGCCGATCCTTTCCACGCTGAGACCCGCATGTGGCGGGTCTCTGTCTAGCAGCAGGGTCGCATAGCACGGCCCGGGTCTCCGCTCCGCCGCGGAGCGCCTCCGCCTGGCGCCGCTCGCCGTCCGCGAACCCCGGCCGACACCGAAGACCCCCGGCCACCTCCTCGCCCGCGTGCCGCGCCTCGCGGGTGCCCCCCTAGCACTTGGTCCCATCGGCCGACACCCGCCCAAAGCGTCTCAACCGAGCCGCACCGCAGCCTCCGCCGAGCCGGGCCGCCCCAAAACTACCGGAAACCCCCTTCAAGACCTGATCTTCGATGATCGATTGCGGTTCTCTCGTAACTCGGATTTTGTATCCGTAAAATTTGACGGAAAGCTCAAAATACTAACTACTAGGGGATGTCCTTTGCTCGAAATTAAATCAGCATTTAGACAACACAAACATTGGGTGAAATTGTGCCGGAAAAAAACAAACAAGATCCTACATGCGAGGGTGTTGCCAGGTGCATCAGGGAGAGTCTGCCGCCACACCGCTGACTTTCCGGAGATGTGGAGGAGAGGAGGAGAGGTTCAGAGGGCTGACTTGAGGGGGTTTTCACCAGCGGAGAATAAGGGAGGAAGGGAGAGGGGTTTGGTTTTATTAGGAAAATGATTAATTAAAAACCTTAATTAGTTAAAACTCCCAATTTAACCTAAATCCGAAATGCTCGACAAGGTCAAGGTTAAGCCTCCCCTAGGGTAAAAACCACCTTTCGATCACATCATTGGTCTCCGAATTTGATTCCATGAATCCGTTTGAATGTAATAAAACTAAATGCCCAATGCCGCCAAATTACAAAAAACACCCCTAGGGCTATTTTTCACAAACAGCCCGCGCCCGTGAATCTTACACCCCTCCTAGGGTAAACAGCACGTTCCGAACTCATCGATGTCCTCGATTTTTCAATCTGATCCACCATTTAAGAGATAATTGAGTTTAACCATTAAACGCATAAATTAATTATTTATCTTATCCGTTTAACGTTCCAGTAGCGAGCGAGGGGTCCAAACCTCCCACGCCGACATGTTTTATGTCGTTCTAAGGGTAAACACCCCATTCTGGACCCATCCGTATACTCAGATCTCTGATCCAAAACACCGTTTAGGATTTATCTCATTTATTTGTCATTCCCAGTGTGGATGCACTAAAAACTTAATTTCGACCACAGCGGGGCTCAGAATCGTACGCCGTCTGAAGGCACTGCTCTGGAATAATATTAAGAACATTTCTATGTCCTTAGAAACAAAAAATGGGTACTTAAAAATTATCAAACACTATTAAAAATATTACGAAAATTAAATTTTCAAAACATAGATATGGAGGGTAAATATATCCTAGTAAATAATTATGTCTAAACTGTCTTGGAAAATAATGAGATAGTGAAATTAACCATTTCCTTTAGTATGTTTTCCTTTATAAGAGAGGGCAATTGGACATTAATTAACTCTAAAAATATTAAATTAAGGTAAAATTATATTCAATTTATAATATATACATAGTTGTTTATTTATAAGATAATATAATAATGGGATGAAATACTCTCAACTATTAATTTTTAGACATGTTTAGGTAACAATATTAAACTTATCATTTAGTTTTAACCATTAGTTATTTCCATTAACTTTTACCTTGACAACATAGATTTTTACAATTTTGGGTGTAATATATATATATTATAACATTCTAAATGAACCCCAATTGGATAATTGGTGAATTTTTTTGAAATATACTAATTATTTGTATTATATATAGTTTTATTTTAATTTTATATAATTTTAAAAAATATTATTTATTTTAATGTTTAATTTATGTTATTTTTGACAATATTCATTATTTTTTATAAATAGTCATATAAACATGATAAATTTGAAAGAAACATTCTAATATATCAATAATATGTCAATGTTTTCTATAAAATTCTTGAATGTAATTAATTATATCACATTATATTTATTTTATTATTTTTAATATCAATTATTTGACATTACTTTAACTAAATAATTACCGCATCACCATTATGAAAGCCTTATGTTAAAGTAGTTCTTCTAAAAAAACTAAAACATGATGATGATGATTATTTTTAGCTTTAACATTACTACATATAGTAAAATTTATCTTCTATATAACCCTATATTATATATTATTTTCAAATTAAACATATGAGTTTGAAATTTCTAATATATTTTTGAATAAAATATAATTAATGACATATTGTTATCAAATTGGTTTAAAATGTCATTATTATTTCCTAAGGTTGATTTTGGTTGATACACACTCATCCTAAGAAATTTGGACAAGTGTTAGGGTATTTTTATAATATAATAATATTATTTTTACCTTCAATTATCTAATTTACCATTAACTATGGTAGATCAAAATTTACTAAAGTTACTATTCATAATATACCAAAAAATAAACTTATCATATTAGAATAGAAATATCAAAAAATAAAATAATATATTTTATTTAAATTTTTTAAAATTCTATTCACAGAACCATGAAAATTAATTTTATTACTTCTACAACAAATTTGGTGCGAATGTAGGTAAAAGGAACATTAAAAACAAAATAAGTTTTTTTTATTATAATTTCAATATAAAAATGATAAAAATGAAAAAAATAGGTTAATATATATATATATAATTGGTCTATTTTTTATTTAATAGTCTATTTAAAGATTAATAATTAATTAACAGAAAATATAGTTTTTATATGTAATGCAATATTTCTCACTATTCATAAAAAATGAATCATCTCAAAAAAATACTAAAAATTTACACAAAGTAAAATTTTAAATTTAAAATTCAAAAAAGATGATTACTTTATCAAATTAAATCTCTAATAGTTTTTAAAATTAATTTTATTGTTTTTCATATAAGGACATGAAAAATAGTACATTTAATAAAAATAATATTTTCGAAAAAATTTTAAGAATTTTCTAAATAAATGTGTTTTTCATTATGAAAATGATTTCTTTATGTAAAAACATTATAAAAAACATTATAAATGTATTTATTAATAATCATATTACTATTTTTAATGGATAGGTTATAACAATATTTTTTGAATAATTATAACAATAAACTGATGTTTCATTAAAAGGTGATTTTGTGTGTAACATACACCAAGTCGGTGTTTCATGTAGTGCAAGCCAATATGATTCTATATAAAAAGAATTTTTTATTTAGTGAAATAAAACACATCAATGAATATTAATTTATATGAAAAAATATCACTAAAACACATGATGTTACATTCTACCCCCTAAAAATGAATTTCACCCTTGAAATTATCCATTCTAATAAAAACAAATAAGGATACTTATTCCCCATAATATCATAAAGTTACCATGTAGCATCCATTAATGGGTAATTTATCCACAAAACATTGACCATGTCATTGGTCTTTTTTAGTGACCATTCTCTGTATGATCCATAATTTCAACGGTTTGTTCTTCTTAAGAGACACTGTTCTCCAATGGTATATCCACTATGTTCAGTACATGTGAAGGGAATGATTTGTAATTCCTTTGGATATGTACATAGAACAAATCATGGACTTGAGAGAGATTTAAAGGAAGTTACAAGTGACAGGGTACTGTCCGGATACAATCATGAATTTCCAAGGGACTAATATAAATTGTGATTAGTTATCTTTTATTCTCAAATCTAAAAACCATACGGTATAGATAAATCCATAGAAACACCTTCTCACCAACATCACATTCTAGATCATGTCATCGGTTATTAGGATAATATTTCTACAAAATGTTTTATCCCATGATATGTTTTTGAATGGTTATAACATTCTCAACTATCTTTTCAGTGAGAATAGCTCCCAACAGCATTATTTCTCTAACATTATCCCAACACATGAGAGATCATTATTTATTCCCACATAGGCCTTTATAAGGATCCATCTGAATGATGGAGTGACATATTTTTTTGTAAGAAAACTAAACTAGTGGAAGGATTTGATACCAACAACCTTTGAAATATAGAGAATAAGATCTCAAGATATCATCAAGGTTTTTTATTGCTATTTAAAACTAACTATTGGTCTATAGATGATAAGTAGTGCTAAAACGTAATTTTTTTTAAGAGATTTCATAAGACATTGCTAGAATTTTTAGTTAATCCTCAAGACCTAATCAGAAACAATAGAATGTCGTGTTCCATGAAACAATACCAATTCCTTAATGTATATCACAGAAAGTTTATCTATATTGAAGTCTTATTTGATAGAAATGATATGTTCTAACTTAGTGAGGTGATCAAATACCACCCATTTAGCATTAAACCCTATAAATGTTTTGGGGAGTCAAATGAAAAATTTGATTATGATGTTCTCACATTTGGATTCTAGAAATTGTTATGTATGCAATATCTAGATAGATTTTTACCTTTTAGCCTCATCTTACTAGCATACCACGAATCAAAATAAAAACACTACATTAACCCTCTTTATTCAATCCCATCAGAAGTATTATTTCAATTCTCTATACAGATTCCTACTTACAGGATAAATAGATAATGATTATCTATGAGAATCCTCTAATAGAACCCTCTTAAATTCTAGTGTGGAAGGAATATATGCATGGTTCCTCAATCTTAACATTCCAACTTGACTAATAATAAACTCAAAAACACTTTAGATGTTCTTTTACATCTCCACATATTCTATTTTCACCTCATTAATGTTATCAATTATTAAAGGCTGAACATCCAGTGGAGCAAGATAATGTTTCCCCATTCCTTCAATATTTCTAGGTCAATCCATTGAAAATCCATAAATATTTGATCATTGGTGATCCTTATCGTGTAAATTTTTGATTGATCCATTTGACTCAAAACAACAGCCACATTGTTTTCTATCCTTGGGTGGTAATTTATTAAGCTATCATATCAGATCATACCATATTATTTGGTGCATGTTTTAATCGTTCTATGAGAATAAAAATTCCGTACTTTTCTTATCGGTATATCACACTCTTCACCATATAGATAATTCCTCCATATGATTAGTTCAAAAATTCTTATAGTTAACTCTGAATCGTGAGTGGGGTAATTTTTTCATTAATATTAAAATGCCATGATGTATAAGGGATAAATTTGTTATTATTCATAAGACGACACATCAATTATTTCTAGGATGAATCATTGTAGATTACAAACCACTCCCTATTAAAGGGCAATGTAATCATAGATGAATAGATTAAAATTCTAATCAGTTCCTTGAAAGTTTTTTCACATTAATCTATCACAAGGAAATTAGCACACTAATGTGTAATATTAGTTAGAGGATTAGATAGTCATGATTAATTCTCCACAAACCACTCACAATATCCATCTGAAATAAGAAATATATGAATATTAGCCATTGTGGTTAGTCTTGGACATCTTTCAGTAGCCTCTATATTTGATGGATATACTGTTTACCTTTGAGATTATATTAAACGAAGATGAATCCTTTATCATCCAAAATTAAGACATTATAATTTTTAAATATATTTCCTCTTTCCTTAGGTTCTTATGTGTGATTATCATGGGGAATACATGATCTTACTTTATCTCTGAATCGATAAGAATATCATCTATAAAGACTTCCACATACTGATTGAGGTACAATATAATGACTATTTATCAAAACCTATAAAGATTAAATGTCGATTAATAAGACTAAAAGGCATCAAAAATATACCCAGACTGTACAAACCATGTATAAAATTTTGTTTTGGGTATATCCCCATTATTCAGCATTAATTGATGATATCCAAAATGATGGTCACTCTTGGAAAAGTATTGAGATCCATTCAGTTGACCCAAAAATTAATCAATACAGGGATGTGATTACTTTTTCTTGATTGTGATCTTGTTTGACTACCTATAATTAATATATAGTCACATAAATCCATATTTCCTCATCCAAATAAGAACTATTGCACCCCAAAGTGACACACTTGGATGAATAAATCCCTTTTCAATTTTTTTTGAGTTTTCGTCTTCAATTACTATAACTCAAGTGGGTCTATTATATATGGAGGCTTCAATGTTAATGTAGAACTATGAATGAGAAATGTAGAGAACTCAACTACACATTTTTGTGGAAGAATATGAAAATCTTCTGGATATTCAAACACAAATTCACAAACAAAAGGCATATCATTGATTTCATTTTTCTCTATAATCATTTGAGATAAAAAACCCCTTCTAAATAAAAATAAATTCCCCAAAACTATATTTAATATCCATTGGATGTCCATAATTATTATCCCATTCACAGATTCTCATATAGTGGTTTGAAACATCAAATGTAACCTCCCTTATATGATAATTGATATGGTAATTATATAGATAATGTCAATCCATGTTGAATGAAATCGAATTCAACTAGAATATGAATAACATGATTTATAGTAAACGCATTCCCAAAACATTAACAGGTTATGAATCATATAATTCAGATAGAAACATCTTACCAATCGAATTTTTCAATGTTAATTCCACATATAATCATTTGGTTGGAATTTTAAAAAACATAGATAATTGTTTCGATATGAAATTTTGGTTAGATATAAAATCAAATTATATGTTAATAGTTCTAGATTAGATTGTATGTGCACCTTCCACAAAATCATTATTGAGTACCTCATTAGAAACAGTTATCATATGATATTTCCCCTTTTCCCTCGGTATAAGTGGTTTTTAATGTCGGTAATCATAATAAACCTTTATGTTTGGGAATTGTTTATATCATTTTTTATTCTCCTCACAAATGCTTCACTGAAGCTTGGGAGGTGCATTTTGTAATGATTTATCTCTATATTTAGACCTTATCTGACACTTTCCCATCACATTATTTATCAAAATTACAATGACCTTCATGTCCTCACATAAAATAATTATTAAAACCCTTAATAAAATTTCAACCATAATTTTTCCCACACATAGAGCATAATGAAAATCCATTCATTTTCACTTCATTTTTTTTATTTTCCATTAAACACTATACTATTCTTCTTTCCAAAAACATGTGATTCTTATGTGACTCCAACATCCATTTCAACCATGATTTCATAGTAAAAAATCTATTCATAGCTTCTAAAGACCCTTTTTGGAAATTCCCTTCTGAGAGTTTGCTTTAATCCATTGAATAACTTATCGACTAAAATTTTGGGTACGATAATAAATTCAAAATCATAACTTGAAAGTCTCTTCAAATTAGCCTCATAGGTACCAATAGATTCATAACCGCTTTTCTTATAATCTATGAAATCATTCTTTATCCTTGTATGATGAATCCATGCAATGTACATATTGAAAAATAGTATCTTTAACTAATCCCAATCCATGGATTCAATTTAATCTTATTTCTTCGTATTATAAATTTGAGTCCCCCAATTTTCTATATTTATTTATAACTGATAAAAACTAGAATCAGTTTCTTATTCTCTACACACTAAAGAATATAGAATATCGTTCCTCTAGTACTGATCCATTTTTTTAAACAACTGGTTCAGATGACCCATTAAAAGAAGGTGTATTTTTTCTCATGAAATACTCAATAGAATGTAGTTCCATTTTTTTCAAATTTCAATATCCACCATGATTCATAACATGGGAAATCCATGTGAATATAACAATATGATTTTGTATTCCACCTCCCACAGATTTCAATTTCTAAGGAATACAATCATTAACATTTTTTCATAATCACTATTAATGTGGTTCCTTTATGTTCCTACCATGAACTAAAACCATAAGCATATATTACAAGACAATTATTATAATGAGGAACCGCATAATCCTGAAAATAAACTTATTTGATGTCTAAATCATGATGACATCCATAATATATTACACCTTAGGATCTCCATAGTTTATTACTAGCCAAATTTTATTTAAATTATTCATAATGGTTTATAAAGAGTTTTTGAATTCCCAAAGCATATCCCCTGAGAGTGTCAAACCAACTGTGCAGTAAGGCCCATTTTCATGTATCATTTTTCAATCAAGTAATGTATGAAACACCATTTCAGAGTTCTTACCCCTATGTATATTTTTCCTAAATCCGCATCCACTTTTAGTATCTAGAAAAGTATGAATTTCTAGGTAACCAATCTGTCTATCTTTTTCAAAAAATTCTTAGACATTTTCCTATATATTTCTTAATACATATATTAGTCCTTATACATTTATTAGGGTTCTCACTAAGTTTTTCTCATCCTTGTTTCCAAAAGATAACTATTATTTTTATCTGATACCAAAAATAGAGACCATCACTTTTCATACGTTGACATTATATTGATTTTTTGGAATATTTAATTAATTTCACAAGAATTGCCTAAAGACCATATTCGTGTAGTGCCTTTAGAATCATGGAAACATAAACACTTGTACATAAGTGATCTAAATTATCTCCCAATAGGTTACTTTTTAATATAACCATTCTTAAAAATATCAAATATAATACATATAAAATAAAAAATGTGATGGGAAATAGAAATCGTATGAGATTAGATGCTCAGTAATGGTATATAATATATATATGAAAAAATAATCATGATAATAAGGGTATAAGAACATGATAATGAAAATAGAATATCATACCATGTATATCAAAGATCATAAATTTTATCATGGTGTAAATATTTGTAGTTCTTAGGACATGAATGAGATGGAAATAAAGAATATGATCTATTAAAGTAAAAAACAAGAATAAAAATTAAAACTTTTAAAGACTCAAAAGTATTTAATAATGATTTCCATAGTAGTAATGGCATATCTACTAATGCCAAATTGGTAGTACGGGTGAACATTCCATACCATCTTGGAAGTCATTGTTCACTCACATGACCTTCTTAGTGGAAAAAATTCCTTTATATCTATCTCAGGCGATATAAATATTTACCCAATGCAATGGAGGGTGATATAGGCCTCATGTATCTCAAAACGAAATCACACACACACTCACACACACAGACATATATATTTATCCTCTACAAGAATAAAAGTCATTTATTATATCAAAATTCATGGAATGAAATGGGTTACATAAACATCATGATATCATAAAAAAACCCGTGGAAAATAAATGAATTTCATGAATAAAATTAAATCATAAACCAAAAAAATCATTGAAATAATAATAATATAATCATTGATACATATCATTATTAACACATAATTAACATAAAAAATATTTTCTCAGGTGTAATATAATTTTAGGGAACTCTTGGAAATAATTCTAGAGGAAATTACCCTTTACTATTTGAAATCAATTTCTATGAATGAAATTCTATACAATTATAAAATAAAACAATTTTTATTGATATATCCTTGAAATTTTGTAAGGGAATCTTAAATATAATATGGTTTCATGAATTTTCAAAAAACAATTCGACATCTTATCCATGAAGAAAACATTCACCTCATAATTTTATTAGATTAATAAAAATGTACATTTTTAGGAAACTAACAAAATATTCCTTTCAGACTATTTAATAAAAATTTATACATGAGTAAAAATTAATTTAAAAAATGGTAGAAGAGTATTAAAAATAATATGGAAAATAATTTTATGTAATATAGACCTGGATGATAAATGTATCTGAGTAAATTATTATGTAAAACAATCTCAAAAAATAATGCGATTATGAAATTAAAACTTACCTTAGGTATGATTTCTATTACAAATATCTGAAACTAAGGTATAATGGATTAAATATTGTTATTAACTTATTACAAAACCCTATTCATATGTATCACATATTATCATATTATCACTCCTTTGTTAATATTATTTCATTATTACTCTTCTTTCATGTGTTTATTACATCCATTTTTTATATATGATTTGTCATATAATTCATAGTTTATGCAGATAGGATATATATTTTTTATTTACAAAATAATATTAAGGTAATAGATAACATATTTATGAATTATATGTATTTATATAATCATTATTTATTGGTGATTAGGGATATTGAATCACATCACATCATGGATACGGTAGGCCATACATACGCACAAGAGACGATTTAATTCCCATAATTTGGAAATGGTATGGGAGTGGATGGTAAATATTTTTTTCCTATAATCAATATATAATTATAATCATATTATATATTCATTATTTACATCATTATAACCATCCATGTTCTGTGGTGGTAAAAAAACCCCACAACGTGGAGATGATAGGTCTTATGTACGTACGCGTTGTGATTTTGTGTTTCACAAGATAAATAAAAAGTTGAATATGGTTGTTCTATTTTCATAATAAAATATAAGATTATATATGATATATACATTATTAATTTACAATGTAATAATCATATGATGTGAATGTATAATAAGAAATACTATTTAGATAGTCTGTAAAAATGATTTCCTCTACTTCACCATACACCCACTAGATATTCTCTTAGGTAAACAAGAGTTGTTATTTTCATAATACTAGAACCTCCAATAAATATCCAAGAATATTGGTATGATAAATTCTCAGGTATTAATTGAGATATAATGTTCAAGGTACTATTTGAAAGTGATGGACATGGTACCCTTTTATAAGTAAGGGGAGAGGTACTTTAGAGAACTCTCGAAATATTAAATTAATATAAATAGGTTTTTTTAATATTCATCCAAAGTTTGTTATGTATAAGATAAGGTTGGTAGGGTATAAATAATCTCATACCATGATTTTTAGGTTTTTTTAGGTCAAAATTTTAACCTTATCTATTAGCTTAAATACTTAGTAACACATTTTAACTTTTACCATTACAACTTGGATTTTTACTTTTTTTGGAATTATGTAGTTAATATAAAATTCCAAAAGACACCTAGATATATAATTGATGAAATTTTTAAACTAAATTTAACTATTTGGATGAATTTAATTTATTTTTATTTTTATATCATTTAAAACAATACTATTTTTAAAGTATCATTTATGTCAATATTCATATTATTCATTATTTATCTTAAAAAATCATAGTAAAACGACAACATAAAAAATTATAATATCTAAATAATATGTAAATTATATCTATATATTTTTTGATTACAATAATTATGTTACAATAAATTCAGTTAAATATTTTTAGAATCATTTATTTTATATTTCCTTTAATTAAATAGTTTAGGTATCATCATTGTGAAAGGGTTAAATTAAATTATTTATTCTCTAAAAATTAAAAATAAATTATCATTTTGAATAAAAACATATTCTATTTAAAACTAGTATTTATAATAAAGTTTATCATCTTCAGAAACTGATATTTAATAATATTTACTTATTAAACAATTGAGTATAGAATTTTTAACTTACCTTTAAATAAAAAGTAATAAATATCATCTTCTAACTCAAGTGTCTTGAAAAGGATTTAAATTTGGACTATGTTTTGTTTTACTATATTACACATTATCTATTGAAATTAGGAAAATTGTTAGGGTAATTTCTTATTATAGTAATATTATTTTAACCTTTAATGACATGGTTTTCCATTAATTGTGGTAAATATAAATTTACTAAATTTACTATTCACAATATCAAAAAAATTTGTTAATCGTATTAGAATATAAATATCATATTTATTTAAAATCATATGTCTTTTTTTTCAAAAATATATTCAAATAAGAGATTAAATTATATTTTATGCTAATGTAGCAGATGTGGTAAGAAGGTGTGTAAAATGAACTTCAAAAAAATAAAAACTATTTATTTATAATCTTAATATAAAAATGATTATAATGAACTAAATTGGATTAATATATATATAATTTTTCTATTGTGTGTATACAAATATATTCAAATTCATATAATTATATAATCCAAATGCGGTTTTTAACTATGGTGTAGTATTTTTCAATATTCATCAAAAAATAAAACATCCCTAAAGAATAAAAAAAACTCTATTTGACTTAATTTATAATTTCCAAATTCAAAAATGGTGTTCATATTATCAAATTATTTCCCTCATTGTGTCTAAAATTAATATTATATTTTTTAAAGAGGGACTTGAAAAACACTTCATTTGAGAAAATATAATTTTTTTTACATTATAATCCATACAAAAAATATTATGTTTCTCAATATCAAAATATTTTATTTATATAAAACCATTATAAATTATGTTTGAAAAGTAGAAATTACTATTCATTTTCCTATGTTTGAAGTCTAGGTTATAACCATGAAATTTAAATAATTTTAAAAACAAAATGATATTTTATTGAAACTTCATGTTGCATGTAACAAATGACATATTGGTATCGTATGTAGAAAATGACAAGTAGGTACACTGTGAAAGTAATTTTTGATTTACTGAAATGCAATAAATCAATGAAAATTTATTTATTTAAAAAAAGTTATCAAAAACTGACGGTGTTACAATTACCTCCCATTTTGGATGTTTCCCCATGGGTATAACCTTAGGTCTCCATAACTCATTATTTCAGAAATAATAAGGATTATAGGATACGAGGATTGTATTTAAGTTCAAATTGGTTAAATTTATGGTTTATATTAATCTTTGGAATGGGGTGATAATATTTTTGAACGTGATTACCCTTAATTAGTGAGTGAAATTTAATTTTCATAATTACTTATTAGATTAAAATAATTTAGTGAATGGGGTGATAATATTTTTGAACGTGATTACCCTAGAGTTTTGGCCTTAGGTTTTTAACATTTAAAATTTCGGTTTTTACCTAAGAATTTAAATTTTTAAAAAAATATATGACAACACCTCTTACAAATTTATTATTTTAACCTCAATTTACAGTTCAATTAGAACAAATAAATTTATAAATATTTGTAATTTACACTATTATAAAAAAAATCTAATCCAAAAATTTAGAACCATTGGTATAGCCCTCCAAAACATTGTTATAGCCTATACCAATATTTAGATAGAATGTTTGGTTTTTTTATATTAGGATGGACCTATATCAAATGTTTGGATGAACTACTCGTATAGGCAGTCTAAAAAAATTTCTCTCAAACAACTATTATAGGCAATATCATTAGAACTACACATTAGAAATTTTTTAGTAAACAATTGGTTAATGTTTCTTCCAAAATAATTTTTTGAGAATTAAACCCATGACCTCTCTATTAACACTGAAAAATTTAATAAATAACCTATTAAAAATTTTGTTTTATAATTATATAAATATATTCTATAACAAAATAAATTTTAATTTTTAATAATTTAATTTTATTATATATAAATATAATTTTTTTCATATAAAAATGGTGTTACAAACTTTTTTCAACATGTTAATGTAATATTCAAGCCACATAATCACGGCATTGTAAAACATTTTGTGTTGGTACAAAAATGAGCCTTATAGATGTATTTCTCTAAAAAAATTGTTATAGGTCATTTAAATTATTATAACTTATACCAATGGTTCCAAAAATTCATTCGGATAGGTTTTATCAATAACGATGGTTTTTTAAAATCATTGGTATGTGCTTATGTAATTTGAAGAACCAATACTAATGGTTCACTAAAACCATTTGTACAGGTCCCATAAATTATTGCGACCCATGCCAACAGTTTTAGAAAACTATGGGTTAATCTCTAACTGGGTACCAATACTGATAGTTCTCCAAAACTATTGGTATTGATGTATCTTATACCAATTGTATGTTAAAAACTATGGTATAAAAAAACTATACCAATAGATTTCCTAACCATTGTTATAGTTATGTTGTTATATAAATTTTTTGTATATGTGTTAATTTTTAAATTAAAACATATAATATATAAAAATGAATTTTCTTTAGAAAATGTAAGTTTTAATAAATAAGTGTTTTTATTATTTTATAACCATAATTTCTAATTTAATTAGTGATGATATATATTTATAATTTTAATCATATTATTAGGGTAATTATTTAAAATCTACCATTTTATTTTATTAGATATCACAAACAAATATCTAAAAATAACATT
This sequence comes from Viscum album, assembly GCA_963277665.1. Lineage (NCBI taxonomy): Eukaryota > Viridiplantae > Streptophyta > Magnoliopsida > Santalales > Viscaceae > Viscum > Viscum album. The sequence continues at coordinate 1,288,571,913 of OY728138.1, read as the reverse complement.
ATCACCATTATCATGGTCATTAACATCTATATTATCAATCACACTTTTATGCCCAAAAATTAAATTTAAATTATACCAAAATATGAAAATTTTGACCTAAAATATGAAATCCATTTTTGTTCTATTTAATTTCAACAACTGATGAAAAATCACTTTTAATATAAGCGAATAATTAGAGTTATTAGAGTAACATATTAATAATGTTTTTAAAATGTTGAACATGGGTTTTTGTATATTGAACAATGTATTATTAGAATATTTTTTTATTTATAAATATATATTTTTATATAAAAAACTATTCAAATTTTTTCATTATTTTATCAAGATTATGTCATACAATTTATCATTTAAAAAAATCGATATCTCTTCACTAATCACCCAAAACCAATATATCCTAAAAATCAAAATATACCATGATATTATGTTTTTTACCTATTATTAAATTAATTCAATTTTGTCAAATTAAAATTTTAAAATTTTAAATATATAAATATAAAATGATTAATTTTTTCATATGAAAAGAACATTTTTAAAAATTTAACTTTTAGTATTTTTTCCCGGTTAAATTCTAATTGTTTTTGAATTAAAATAATAATAATAATTAAAACATATATTAAATATAATATATTTATTTTCATAAAGGGTATTAAACTAATATTTTAGAAAAATAAATTTTATATATTAAATGATCTCATTAATTTTATCCACACATTAGTAAATAAACATTATTTTTCTTCAAAATTGAAAATGTAAAATTTAAAAAATAATTTTGATAAATAACATATTATATTAATTATTACAAATATATATTAATCTAATTTATAATTACCTACCCCCTCAAAATATCTATATAATTCCTAAACATAATGTATGTTCTAGCGTCAATCATGGGTGGTGTTTCTTCATGAATAGTTCCCTTGTCAATTTTCAAAAGATTGAAATTCCCCCACAGAAAATTTATCTCATATAATAATTATTGTATTTTGTCCTTCGAATAGTCAATGGGAAACCCTAGTGAATCTATTTTATTTCAAATATCCATAAAAAGAGCTCTATAATGGAGATTTATGCTAACTAATGTTATTTATTTCATTTTTTTATTCACAGGTATCATAATGTGGTTACTTCCCTTTATACCCGCTAAGTGAATCACTATATTATAAAGGTCAAATATAATAATTTTACATTAAATTTTCATGATATAATTTTATTTTGACGTTGAATGTGAAAAAAATTATCAACACATTAGGATTTAAGAAAATATATATAATAAAATATTGGGTATTTATAATAAATACACTTTGAAATAACCATTAAATCTCACGAATGATTATTTTAAGAGACTATTTTTATAAATATCCCAATTATAAAATTTTTTAAACACATGTTTCTATATTAAGGAATTTTTTTGATAGTAATTCAACACTCAATATAATTATTTGTATTGTATTGGTCATGTATCCATTGAGTTCTTATCTTCTCCCCATGTTTCATTTAACATTATAATGTATCTTTCTTCCCCCATTATATTTTTTTGTAACATGATATGTTAATCAAGAAAAAACTACCAATAAATAATTATGTCTCCACCTACAATTAAACTACCCCTAATTATTTTATCCTCATTCATTAAATCCCAATGTGATAAGGGATACTCTCTATCTAAAATAAGATATACCAATGTATTCTAAATATTTGTCACAAAATTCAATAGAATAAAATATAAAATATAAAAACATAAAATTACAATGAATTTTAGAGATAATTCAATCACAAAAACTCTATTAAATGATTAAATGAATCATTTATTAAAATATTTTTCAAGATATCCAATATATTCCACTTCCTAGAAACATACTCTTTGTTATGTTCACAATGTTCCACGTTTTCCATAGTGACGTGATATTTGATATCAAAAGATGTTTTCATATAATACTATTATAGATTATTGAATAACATATAACACCTAGAATATCACACATAATCATCAATTGATATTTTATACCCACATTCATGTACTAATGTAGTGACTTCATCCAAATAAATAAATTTATTTCTTTAGATTACAAAACTTACAAAAAGTATATTGTATTTAATGTAACATAATTATATTTTACAGTGATTCATGTAAAAACCCCTAAAATATTTTAGAATACACCTATAAATGTATTTTTTTATACTCTAAAATAATGATAAAAATTCGAGTTACAAAATTAAAAATTATGAAATGACATGTCTTTTTCATACCTAGAAAATGTGCGAGAGTATGTTATAATTCCAGATATTCTTCCCTTTGACTGGATCTGAATCCATCAAGTGGATTTGGAATAGATAAAAATTTGTAACAATATAAACATGTCTAGTCTCAATACTATCAATTTTTATATTCACCAATCATCTCTATAACCTCAATTTAAAAAATATCCTTTAGTTATTTATCAATGAAAACATTAGTCCCAATAAAAATAAAAGATGAAACAACCATTAAATTTATTATTATAAATAATTTGAGTAGCTTAAACTATTATTTTTTGGGAAATTAATTTTAATTTAATTTTTTTTAATTTTAATCCCCACGAAATATATCATCTCAATATTCCCCAATGTTTCAACGGGGATTATTAATTTTTTAGGTAAAATATTTATTATTTTTCATATCATTATTTAGAAAAAAGATATCATATTTATAAAAAATAAATTTTATTGAGTTTATGTTTTCCAATTTGACTTATATATTTCTATATAACATTACTTTCTCACATTAATTTATCTTCATTATGATGTCCAACATCTAATACAAAGATCAATGTAATTTTATGAATCTATTAGGAATTATCTTTTATTTACAAACATAATAAATATCACCATCATAAATAAATCCCATATGTTTTTTAAATGTAAAACCCCTCTCCAATGATTCAATTCTAGAATAATAATAAGAAATTAGGTTAAAATATCAATTTAATTCAATTGATTGAATAATAATAAGAAAAAAAATTAATTTACCTATGACTTGAACATAGTGAAAAAATATTAACAAATTCAATTCCCATAAAATGAAAGTATTTTTGGAAAACTATATAATTTGGTTTATAGCATACATTTCCCTTATTATTGGGATTATTTTATGAAAACAATTTATCAATCAAATTTTTTATTTAGTATATTACAGTAACACCAATGTGTTATTATTATCAATAGGATTTTTTTTAACATATAAAAAATCCAATAAATGTGTTTAAAATCCAATTTAGCAATTTCTAGTTCAGCCTATGACACTAATCTAATAATATTTAAGCAAATAATTTTATTTGAATTTGATAATACTTACTACTATAAAAAATAAATATATGTTTAGGGTCCATATATTTTAGAGGTCTTTAGAATGTGGTTGAACATTTTTCTATGCCATCATCATCACCTCAAACATATGAATCTTGTTGGACAGTTTAAAAATAAATTTTTATAATTTTTTGCAACCCATGTAAAACATCTCCCATTATGTGATATTAATCTACCTTATAACTAATCAAAAATTATGTCCATGTTATATAATTATCCTAGTGAAACTAATATCATAGTTTTTAATGATCTTGTTATTGTTTTTATAGTATTAGTGTCTTATTATTTTCGGTGTATATGTAAAAAATCTATTTGTTGAATCATTCAACTAATTTTCACAAGTATATTTATTTTTTGATAATTAAATACGAATATAAAAATAATATAAACATCATAAATGTTATATTATTATTAGAATACTTTTTATATGGTATGTTGGCCAAATTAAGCCAATAAAAAACTAATTTAGTGTATAAACAGCTATTGTGGTATCTTCTTTGTAAAATAATTATCTGGTTAAATAGTGGAATAATATAATGCTATCAATTTTAACTATGATATAGTTCATAAATTAAACATTATTATTTTATTATTTTTATATAGATTATTAAATTAAACTTATATCCATTTTTTCATTATAAAACATAATGAAATTCATTTTTTACTATTAAATTTTTTTTGATAGAAGACTTATTATAACATAACTCATATTATTTTTTATAGATCTTTAAAAAAATTAAAACATATAAATTCACTCTGATTTTATTAATTTGATATAAATATAATTCAAAGTTATAAAATTATTAAAGAAAAAATTAAATATTTGTCCTAATCTTTTAATTTCAAACTCGTCATACCACATATATCTGAATGAATTATTTGAACAAATATCCTATGTTGGGTTGAATTATTTTAGCATCCTCACTATTTTTCCTTAGTGAAAAAAATTAAAGGTATTAAGTTTAATTATTTAATCATTGGAATATTTCTAATAATTACTTATGGGATAGATTTATCCATGTTATTGTGGTACAAATAATAATTCATTATATTCAAAAGACGGGTTTCATTTTCATAATCATTTAGAATCTATCAACTTCAATATTGATCAGAAATTTATTTAATTTTTTCAATTTACACTATCTATGATTGTTACATCCTTCAACATATAAATAAATAATGATTTTTTTAAAATACCTAATGATACCACACCACAACCCATTTAAATAAGAAAAGTTGTTCATATTGAACTTCTTCATGTATTTGTTTCCCTTAAATCCCTTTTACATTTAATGAATTATCAGTTAAAAATTTGATATAATAATTATAATATTTTGACCATATTTATTTAGATATTAATTACTAATCGTGTGTATTTATAGAACATAATCTCAGATCCAATGATTATTTTCTTTTTAAATATTTTTAAAGAATAACATCTAAATTAAAATTATCTTGATCACACTTTTTAAAGTTATATTTTAGGAGAATTTTTTGTCTAATCTACTACAATTATAATATAATACACTTTTTGATGAAATAAATTTGTAAATTATCCTTAGGATATGTTGTTTTAAAATTTTCATACTTATATTGATTTTCTCTTTATATTAGGTTTTTGTCTTAGATTTATTTATATATTTGTTTGTCTCTCAAATAACAGATGCACTATGATTGAGGGAAATGTATATTTCCCTAATAATATTTGTCCTTAATGACATACATGTAATAAACACAACCTAGATATCTAAAAAGTACCAGTACTAGGTTTCAAGAACACCTCTAGCAAGACTTCTGATCAATAGATGTGGCATAAATACCGAGGGATGAATAATGATGATGACAAATATTTGTTTTATATATGTGAAAATAAATTAAATCCTAAAATAATTTTATTGAAAATTGGACATAAAATTTTTATTCCCTTGATTACAATACTCTTAAGTGTATACCTATCCTTTAGTGAAACTTTTTATAGCTATAAATTAGTTTATAGCTAAGAAACAATATTAACCTCCATGCTTGACATAAACCCAAAATGAACTATTTTGTATAATATGAATCCCATGTGTGAGATATCCCAGGCATAACAACAATGTATAACCCAATCATCCTTCTCTAAACTATTCAACAAATCTCATAAAAGTTCTATTCCATCCCCCTAATCCATGTCCTACAAGTATTTTTACTCTTGTGGTATTCCATTCATTGAGCATATAAAACAAGGTCAAAAAGAATACCAAATAGATATTTATAGTGATTGGGTAAATTATACCGATTATGAATTCACTATATAATAGCTATAACATTTCATAAAACAAGGTACATGCACTTTTCCTATAATAAAATAAGTAATGGAAAATCAAAAAAATATTATTTTATAATGTGAGATATGAAATAATTATTCTAATATATTGTAAAATCTATATCCCATGTTATAGACATGCCTCTAATGGACATAATAATTTATTTATTTAGCCCATATTGTAAACAGTAATGAATTACTTATATAATAGTGAAAAATAGAATATATTTATAATAAATCCAAGGAATAATCATGTAATAAGGAAGTTGTTGTAATTATCTACCATGGTATGGGAACACCATAGTCAGAAAAAGAAATCATTAAATTATATAAAAATTTGGATGGGAACCCTAGATACCATACCAAAAATAAATTTTCATATCCTAATAAAATATACATAATTAATAATTTATATATGAATTACATGTGTACATGGATATATGAATTACACACACCCATCAAGTTCTTTATCACCACTAACCTGTAAAAAGTTGCCTAGTAATATCCATAATAAATTAAATATTTTTAATAATTAATCCATTGTTATTTCTATCCTAGGGAATTCATATCATAATTCTTGAGAAACAATATAAAAACATGAATATAATAGTTCATCACAAATAACCCATTATCATATAATAATAAGGCATAAAAACTATTCATAATGATAAAAAAATTAAATACCAAACAAATACGTTTAAATACATTATTAATATAAATATCCATGACCCCGCCCTCTAATAGTACCCCTCATTAAGCAAACAATGAAAGAATGAAAATAATGAATTCTATATCCTTCCCTCAGTAGGACACATGTTGATTAATAATATAAATGGTATATCAAAAAACACAATGTTTGAATAAGTCTATATAAATTTAAGGAGTAAATGATATAATGATAAAAAATAAACAAAAAAAATACATTAGATAATTAATATAATAAATTACAATACATGTGATATAATATAAGAAATAAATACAACAAAAAATAGAAAATTAAAAGTAAAATAAGATATTCATTTATAGTGACCTAATTTTTACAATAGACCACCAACAATTCTCTGAGATAATACCAAAAAATTATATCACCACCCTAGTCAAACTTGTAAGACATTGAGATTTTGAATTTCATTATTTTCCATTATAATCTAATGTGTTCAATGAATTATTTCATTGAAAACACCAAACTAAACTAATTATATGCATATTAGATGATTATTCATAAGAGTTTTTTAATAATAATAAAACATTTATTAAATAAAAAATGTTTAATCAAGTAGAAAATCATGAAAAATGTTATTAAAAAACATAATGTTTTAAATGGGAATTTTTTTAAATTATTAATTATGTTTATAAATTTTATTCTCATTTATAATTTATATTTATAAATTATAGAATTATAATTTTTGAAAATGTAATAATTTTTTCATTTATAAATTAAAAATATCTTGCAATGATTTTTTTAGGATATTTCTAAAATATTTAGTTCTTATGTGAATAGTAAAAAATACTATTTTTATAATACTATAATATTAAAAAAAATTACATTGAATAATTATTACCTATAAAAATATAATGAATTTGTTAAAAAATATGTTTAATGTTTAAAATGATTTATTTTAAAATACTGTGTTTTATTTATAAAAGACATGTATAATGTTTTGGAAGCTAAAGAAATACATTACACTAAAAATTATTTTTACTGTCTAGTATTTATAATTAGTTTTTATCACTTATATAAAATCATTAAATAAAAGTATGTAATATTTTATATCAGCATTTCTATAATATTAAATAAGTTTAATTTCATTTTTACTAAAATAATTAGGATTATTGAGATAAAAGTTAATGACTGCGATAATGGGGAAAGAGTTACTTTCAATGAATTGTTTTATCAATGTTGTGTAATTTTTATTTAAAAACATAATTTGTATAATTTTATATAATGAATATATTATATTTTACAAATTTAAAAAAATTATTATCACTTATTTTATTTTTGACAAATTTTACAAAATATTAACAACACTTAATGGCCCAAAAACATTTTTTTACAAAATAGTGTTTATATATATTACATTAAGAAATTTAAAAATTAATATTTTAATATTTAGAAATTTAATTAGGTTATATTGATATTAAATATAGTTCCATGAAATAACAATTTGGAAATAAGTGTTACTTTATAATTTCAAAAAAATATAGATTACTTAAGAAAATACATGTCACTATTGTAAAATCCAAAAACCATAAAGATAAAATACTAATTTAAAAGAATAAAACTTTTTTAAAAATAATTGATTCAAATAATTGTTGGGCGTTTAATATATTTTACACATCAGACACTCAATTGTATTCCATTATTTAGTCATTGAATGTTGAATAGTGGCATGTTATCATTGAAAAAAAAATTGATATTTACAAAACATCTATTTTAATAACTTATGAAAGGGGATCACATTCACCACATTTACAAACCCATTAAAAAATTCACAATTTCTAGAAATCTCCAATTGTATCTCATAATACATATCTCTATTTCCTGTAATACATTTTTCTGTCCCATTTACCAAGCTAAAGATCCTTAAGGTGTTACCTAAAGATGAAATCCAAATGGAGAGGTAATGCTTCAACCGATCTCTCTTATTTACTTTCTTATTCTACACTATAAAACTATTATATCCATGAATATATGATATAATATCCATTATCTATATTCTAAATTTTTATATTCAAATTTAATTTTTCTTTTCAACCTTCCTCTCAAACAATTAAAATAATGAAGAAAACTTCTTATGTCTGTATGGACTAACACTCCATGAATGGTGTGTTTTATTTGTCGCAACCAACATACATGGATCAAAAAAATTATTTATTTAATGATAAAATATAATAACTATAACATTATTTATATTATTAAATTATAATTATTTTATTTTTTATCACCTCAATTTATATGAAAAATTATAGTGGCATCTTTGTTGGTCTTGACTACCTCCTTCGTGAAAATAAATATGTCATTTTATCATTAACTACTAACATTTATGGAATTTAATGTTTATTTAATGTGTAGAAATTATATTAATGATGCTATTAATATTTTATTAAGGTATTATTAGACATTAATTAAGTGAAATTGATAATAAATTCTTGTACAATACTTAACTATATTAAATTAAGATATAGTATATTCTTTTTAAATGTGTGTTTATATTGTAAAACTATTTAACAATTTATATTTTGTGATGATAGAGTTATAAAATACAAAATAATCTCAAACTATGGTTGTTCTAAAAAAAATTCTTACATTTTCGATAATGGTTAGTATCTCAAGGAATATTAATAGAAATTTACCGAACCACCTCATGAAACTGATGAAAAAAAACTATTTAGTAAATGAATAAAAAATGATAATAAATAAACCATATAAAATGGAATATATATTAATAAAATTATTATGTAGTTTTAAATAAATTTAATTTTTAGGACATTATTCTCACTCTTATGATGTATCGGGACCTAGGATAAGGGTTTCTGTAGGTCAACTTTTCTTCTTTGGGGAATGATTGATATTCAGTACATATTCTTTTTTTGTGATTTAAATATTTCATTTGGATATATTTTAATATTATTTTATTTATGTGTATATAATTTAAAAACTATATCATGTTCTACATTAATGGGTTTTTAATTAAAAAAACATTAATGTTATAAGTGGTTTATTGACTCGATTTTAATTCCATTTGGGCCGTGAGTGATATTTCATTAATATTTTTTATATGATACCTTATTCAGTTATTTGTCTATTATACATAGTATGTACAAGTTTTTCTATTGGGATAATTACCACTTTATAAAAACTTCTCTAACAAGTTATTTTTTTTAAAGTGAAAAAATTGTTATGATTATGTCTTTTTTTTCTAATGTAATTTTCTTCTCCATGTCCATATTTTCCATTTTTGACAATATTATCCCATTCTATTTGGGAACAAAAATATTTTTATTCTAATTTTTCTTCATATTTATCATTAAGACTTTTCAAAATAAAATTTTATTAAATATTTTATCATTTTGGGTTTTCGGTTTTGACAATTGTAATTTAAAATATAAAATGTGATCTTCTAAACCACCATCAATAATTTTGGGACATATATTCTCATTATTTTTCTTAATTTTACTATATATTATTTTCATTTATTTACTTCATATTATATATATATATATGTTCATTTATATGATAATAAATGTTTTATGCCCCCTTTACAATTCCATCTTTTATGTAAACCAAATATAAGGAACATCCAATTGTCTTATTTCATGTAATGTACCAAGTCAAAAAAATGATTAATCCTGAATTTAGATTGAAAAAAATATTTATTTTATGGAAATAAATCCTAGTTCAATTCCGGTTTAAATAGAAATAATAATCCTTTTCCTTATTTTGAATATCCATTATGAATTTCATAAATCGTCACCTAAGTAGATAATTTTATAATTTCATTTCAAATACTTCTTTAGATGTTTTATAAATTGGAACTATATGTTCAATTATTTTATTTTTTATACAATTATAAATGATGTTTTTTAAAATTTTATTCTATTATGAATCATTATGATATATAATTTAGTTATACTTTGAGATGATATTGTGAAGTCACTTTATTCTCTAGGGTTGTATCATGCTTTGCAATTTTTTATGGTTTCTTTTCATATTTTTTTCATGAATATAAATATGAATGTATATGATATGAATATGAATGGTTCTCCTCAATATTTCACCAATGTATTGGGTAAATCATTACATTTCATGACATAATATGAAATGAAATGGGGAGTGATCCAAATCCACTACTAGATATATTTAAGAATGTTTAGGGGAATTTGAATTAAACCCAAACATCAAGTGACTTTGATCACCAATAAAAAGGGAAAATCTATCTAACTTTTATTGTTATATGATACCTCTGGGTATAGTTTTAAATATTTGGAATTTTTTTTATTTTAAAAAAACATTATTTATATTAAAAGGATTTATTTGTTAAATACATTAAATGTAAATGTTTATATTTGAAAAATTGATTACATGATATATAAATTATCAAATGATAATGATTTAAGACAATGTTTTATATTCAAAATATCACTAATGAATAATTTAAATAAATCATATATCTCTTCAGTTAGGTTTATAATTATTTTTATGAAAATTCATTTGGATTATAAAATAATCATGCAATTTATTAATAAAAAATGTTTTCTTAAATTTAATTTATTCTATTATGATGAAAATTATTTCATTGAGTATGAAGTATTTAATAATAATTTTCCTCAGCCATTTAAATTCTATTACTGATAAAAAAATTCCCTCCCAACATATTCAAAAAATGTTTCTTATAATGGACTATAATGTTAATTAGTTACTCTTAATTAATATTATCTTGAGAATATAAGTACTAACATTCAATTAGTTTATAATTAAAAATAAAACAAATCACCCATTTAGAATTAGTATGAGGTTTTTGTTAATAGAATTCATAATTATCTAAATATATTGAACAAGAATATCCTTATGATGTTAGTGGATCATTATTTGAAATTGAGGTTATAATTTTATATATATATATATATATATTGTTATGAAACAGCCTGGAAACCCTGATACCCTCATACCAAATCCAACTCTCACATGGCATTAAGGGTGTTCCAAATCCCCACCGGATGGTGACCAGAACTGGGAATCATAAATGAAAAACATATGTCCAACAATATAGAAGAAGAAAAATAAACAAGTATGATTAACACACCCAAAGGAGACTGTACCAAAAACCAAACACAAATATTAAATCCCAAAAAATTACATCATCAATGTACAAAAATACTAAAAAATTATACTTAAAAACCTATAGGAAATATCTCTCCATGGCCCAAAAGATCATTAACATCCAAATCCTTTAGAAGGAACTTTCACTTCTTTTAGACCATGCAGAATGAAATATACAAATGACCAGATTTGAAGCATTGGTATGAGAGAAAAATCCCAGTAGGGTTTTATGGAGAGTTCCATAAATATATTCCTAAATAATAATCCAAATCATGAATTCTATTTTAATAAAATCGGACATATAAATACATTTTTATATTTAATGTAAAAAAATTAATTTGGTAATGATGGAAAAAATTTCAAACATGGATGAAATATTTTTTTAAATAAATCATCTCATATTAAAAAAATTAAATAAATAATATAATATTCAAAATTAATGGAATATATATATATAAAAATAATTATAATAATAACCATTTTTATATCCCATGTGGTATGAATTTTTATAGTTATAGGACCCTCACACATCTTTTATCAGTTTTTAGGGAAATATGTTTACATACATCCCTTAAGATTAGGCCGAATAGTACTCATCAACATCCGAAAAGGGATATGTAAATTATAACTATTTGTTCGTTATATTTTTCATCATCAATTCATTACCATGGAATGATCATCCGAGCATGATTATCCCAAAATAACACATAAACTACCCAGGCCCACATGTTCTCAATTAGTCAATCAATATTGGGAAAATCATCTCGATTCAAATAAAATCATCACTTACAATTAAATTGAACAATTTTTAGGTCAATATGAAAATTAAATTTAAAAAACAAGACATGTATTTTTTATAATTTTATTCCTTTTTAATAAGAAATAAATCAACGATTTTTATTAATTCAATTGAAGACATTTTATCAAATAATTTCTTAAATAAAATCCGAAAATCCATCAATTTAAAAATAACCCCCAAATTCAAATTCCATTGTAATGGGAGGGTTTTTTCCAAAATAAATTCCAATTAAAAAATTCCAAATTATTCTATTTTTAAAATTTTTCATAAAACAATTGAATGATATTTCAAAAATCTATAAAATCAAGGTTTTATTATTCAAGAAAATCCCAAATATAACCACATAAAATTAATAACTAGATCAAAAATAAATACCCACATTGGTTTTTGACTACAAATAAACATATATATGGAGATCAATAATCCAAAATTATAATAAATATTCAATTGAAGAGAGTTTAGATCCATCAACATCACCATGATCTAACAATTTTTAAAAAATAGTGAAATATAGAGTGGGATATAACACATGAGAATAGATTAATTTACAAGGGAGGGAACATATGAGATCTTCCACACTTCAATGCACCATTTAATGGGTTTTGAGGTGATAAATCTGGTTTTTACGAGCCTCCATGATCTAGTAAATCTACATTGGTTGAGTTAGGGTTTAGGGGGGGTCTTAAACATAGGTTATGGAAATTTATCATAAATCTGTGGAATAATGATTTACCATATGCATAGTTAGCTAGGAAAGGCCTAATAGTGAGACTAAACATACACCCTAATGGTTAAACCCCTTGGACTCACTATCTATGGTGCATAGTTTAGATAATATTTAATCAATTCAACAACTATAAAAACCCCCAACACCCATAGTTATGTGGTTACACAGTTATAATAAACATACACCGTAATCATGAACCCTAATGGTTCATAGTTAGCCAGTAATAAAATTTTTCCAACCATACGCCAACTATGATAGCCCCCACTTCCCACGGTTTCATGGTTTTCATTGGAAGGGTATACAGTTTCAAAAACCCACTCCCCAACCGTACACAACAAATAAACTTCATAAAAAAATTCAAATTTCTCCCAAATACCCCTAAACATTATCCAACCAAAATGGGAATCAACCATGGGTTAGGTAATACATAAAAACCATTAATTGGATGTTAAATCCTCCATAACCTAAAATTTTCTACCCCTAAAAATAAAAACAGGATGTTTCCACATCAAAGGGATGATTCCACTACTCTCTCATCAGCACCTTACAATCCGATGTCTCATGTGAATTGAAACTATTCCTTCATAAAACATAGAAAAAAGTTCTCATCCATTATGAAGTAATTTTATCATAGAATTAACAATCCTGATAAGATTCTCATCCACAGATAAATCAGGCTCAACATCGAGTACCTCCAAACTCAAGAAATAAGATGAGTTAGAATGATAATTTTATAGGTGAGATATATGGAAATTTTTCTATATAAATTTCTACTATAGAGGATGTTATAAATGTTAAGACACTTTCCCCACCTTCGAAACAACCTTAAATGGTCACAAAAATGAGGATCATTGTTCACATGCCTCCCAATCCATCGATCACCCAATGGAGGTGAAACTTTTCAGAACACTTAATAGCCAATGAAAAACTCCAAATACCAATGATGATGACCAAAATATGATTTATATTGAATCTTTTAAATCAAAAATTTCAAATGAATCATCTAAATCATTGTCTCTATATCTTGTATCAAAATCTATTCAACCAAGGAGCATTCACTGGTCTCCAACCAAAGAAGGGTAGATTCACAAGGATGACTATAAGAGGCCTTATAAGTAGACATAAAAATTATGACCCAGTAAGTATTATTTTAATTAAAATCAACCAGTCCAAAATGGAGACCCCATGCTCCACTAAAATAAAGGAAACTGGCAAGAAACATGTCCTTAAGAATCTGTATAGCCCTCTTTTTCTAGAAATATTTCTATGGATGTTATTGTGTACTCCAAAAAAACCTATGATACCGGTTCCTCCTTATAATATATCTAAATGATATAAATAAAATAGGCATCCCTATTAGAATCTGTAATAGATGGAACTCTGTGAGATGTAATGATCCCTTTAACATAGATATTTTTTAGCTTCTAAACATTGGTTGTATCATGAATTGGAATAAAGTGAGAACATTTGGTCATCCTATTGATCATGACCCATATCACATTATTATTTCAAGTGGTATGAGTTAGACCACAGAAAAATTAAATTGAGATCATCCCAAATACATTTCATCCCTGAAAGTTTCTAAATCATACCCTATGGTCTCTGGTTCTCATCCTTGACCAGTTGGAAAGTATAAGAAGAAGTGAAAAAATCTGCATAGCATCATATCATACCTAGATACCAGTATTAATGATGCATTTTATAAAACATTTTGGTGTTTCCTAGGTTTATAACCCCATGAAAATTCTAGAAATCTAAAATCCTATATTTTCATTAAAAACAGCATAGAAAATGGATTTAAAAAACGTTGAACACCATATGTGGAGAACGCCGATTCAAAAACTGTCTCCCTCTCATTAAGAGATTATCTGGTGCTATAGAAGTCATCATCAAGAGGATATTACTAAATAATAATCTAGAATATATATTAGTTTTACTGAAAAATATCCAAGACAACCTCTTCCTCTATTTCCCGAACAACGATATGCTTTTCTGAAAATAAAGATATATCAAGGTCCACTTTTCTGATTATTATTTCATAGCATGGGATTGAATTTTCCTGCTCAAAGCATCTACAATTAGAGTTACTTTCCCTGGGTTATATTAAATGTCAAAATTAAAAGACTATAATCACTCTACAAAATGCATCTAGTGAATATTCAAATCATTTTGAGAGAAGATATAACTGATGTTCTTATGGTTCTATACATGAAAAAAAATTATTCAAAATGGTACTGTTGCTGACTCTTAATAGAGTGAGTTGCAAATAAAAGTTATATGTAGTGGGTTATAAAATTATTCTCATGTAGCCTAACATATAATGATCCATTAGATACAACATGATCACTCTATATAAGAATAAAACCAAAACCAAAACATGATGCATTGTAAAATACCATATAGCCGTGTATGGTGTCTAGAAGTGTCAACAGTGGTACCAAAGAAAAAGACATTATGAGTTATCAGAATAAATCTGAAATTTATCATTCGATGAATAAAACACTATTATAAGTGTGGGAAGTCATTAAAGAATCCATCATTGACAAATAATTTATAAAGAGTAGATAATACATAGTTAAACATAAGAATCTCTGAATCTCAAAAACATATAATGGTTGCTCCCATGTCATAATAGATTGAACCTTCTCATGATGAACTGAGATACCATTTTATGACACCATGTCCCCAAATAACATCACTTCCAGAATCTATAAATTGAAATTTTATATATTGGAATCATTTCAGAAAATTATAAAAACATATATGACTACATTCAAATGAAGAACATGGTTCTCCTCAATTATAGATGAAACTACGATATCATGTACAAAGACTGCTAAAAACATATCAACATACTCATGTATGATATTTTTTTGTCAAATCCATTAACACCATAAGATCATTTTTATACCAAATGGAATAACTTGATACTCATAATGATCATACCTTCCCTAGAAGGTGTTTTTGTGAATGTAAAATTCTTATATTATCAAATTGGGATAACCATGTCCATTATAATTCTTCTATAGGCACTTAACCCATTTCAACAGGTCCAATAGATCACCAATCCATGCCAAGGTGTACTTGTGAATTACAATAATTTGGCTTATTTCTTAGTATTATTAACATAAGAAAAGTGTTCCATCATCATTCATAGAAAACCAAATTGCAGCAGACCAAAGTGACACACTCATCCATATAATATTTTTTTCAAAAAGATCATTTAACTAAGTCTCTAGATCTTTTATTTCACATGGTTCCCTGAGAATAAGAATAAAATACAACATTTGAGTACCATTAACTAATTTAATTAAAAACTCTACCTCCATTACTAATGGAAAACTCGTTATGTCAGAATAAAATTTGACTAGAAACATAATGAAAATTGTAAGGATGTTATCCCTTAATTATTACTTCCCCTAAAAAAATCAAACACTAATATTACTTTCCCCAACTCTAGATAAGATGTTTTGGAACTTCTAAAACTCAAGCCTCAATATCCTTAAAGATATGGAACACCTCATTGGGTGCCTAAATTACACTCATCAAATATAATAGTCATTTACTTCCATATTTACAATGATAAAATTCATGTAGAAATGGAAATCAACCTTAACACTATCATGAACCAGAAAATCCCAACAATGATTTATTTATGATAAATATAAATTATAAACTGGAAAACTGGTATCCTACTCACCCTTTGTTCCGAGGGGTGTAGTAATATCAATCACATAAGATAAAATCTCTATAGGAAGATTTATAAGATTCAATCTTTGAGTTGTTATAAATGTATTTAATGAACCATTATCAAAGAATTTATTTATTAGGGATGATTCTATTTTTATGGTTCCTCTCAGTGACGTTGGGCCCATATCTGCTTCCTCTGGAGACTCTCCCACTTCATGAATGGCCATCATGCTAAATGTATTTGGCAGGAACCCCTATCTTAATGAAGCATCAAAGTACACTACAATAATTTTTTTTCAATGAGCCTATTACATTGAATGGGGTAGAAAAGTTATAACAAAACTTATGAAACTTCCATAAACATCCACATGAGCTTCATATCTTAGGTTCCTTAGGGTGAAACTGTACTGAATGCCATGATTTTTCACACTAAAAGAAATTCATAGGGCCTCTAATAGGCTTTTTTGGAGTTCTGGAATAATTATGTAGTCAATATACACCATAAGACTTATCATGTTTTCCTATTCCTTTAAATAAACTCTTGAAAATGTCATTGAGTAAAAAAAGAACTCCTATCAGCCTATATATATATATATATGACATATCAAGTTGGACTATAAATGCCCTATCTAGCACATTAGAATATGAAACAAGATTCAGTATGAAAACCATAGAATGATTATCAGATAAAATTACAATCTTGAACTGCCAATTCTTCTCTTTCACATGTGATATTGTCTTATTTGAATAATACAGAATCTTGGAAAATTGGTTCGCATATTCTAGCATTGTTCTCTCATACTACACTAGTTTTTAAAACCCTATAGCCTTATCCAGCAACAATGAATTTGGATTGTACTATTCAGTGAAAATAAAATTAAAACTTTTCCATTACAATCTTTAATACTTCATAGCTATTAGGATAAATTCCAACCATCATTCGCTACATCCCTTTATCTTGAAGGTGGTATATTTCCCATAATCAAATCAATAATCTACATGAACTCAAAAAATATTATCCTCATAAACCAATCCTATGCCTCTTGTGGATTATTTGGGACTTGGAATTATAGTGTATAATGGTGAAGAAACTATTGAACATTGTTTCAAGGTTAATCCCTATAAGGTTCCACAGATGGAGCTTGAATGGGATCATGTTTTGGTACCTGCCCAAATATTAGATGATGCCAACGATAATCACAATCTAATTCTTTTCTACAGTAGAATTTTATTTTTATTGTTCATTGGTAGCTTCCCCTTAGATCCTGTTCAAATGTATCTTCATGGGTATTATTCTACACAAAATTATCATATATCATTGAAGAAATGAGAATATTACTCATATTAACAACTCAATGAAGTTAAGAATGGAAAATTAATACAATTATATAGGATATCAACATTTTTCTTTTATAATATCTAAATCTAAACTACTGAAAACAATTGAAATATATCTAATTATTCATTAAGAAACATTTTCAAAACAACCAATGTTGACATAAGGGTTGTTAGAATGAGAGGTGGCCCCATACTCACTCATAACTAGCTTATATGTCTTGAAATTAACTTTCAACTACAATGTGAAATCATGGAATTATCCTCAACCTTAACTTTTGATACCAAATTTTCAAAAACAATCCCAGATACCCTATAACCCAGATACCCTATTCATCAGTAATATAGATGAGATTTAATTCCAAATCTCCATGGGTTAGAGAATATCTATTGGAATCTTACAGGATAAAAAAGGGACCAATTTTTACATAAATAAACATATTACTGAGATAAACACTACAAAAGGAGAAAGTACCAAAAACCATAAAGGTATATCAAATCCCAATATAGTACATCATCAATGTACTCAAAAATGGGTAAGATAACTCAACATCTCAAAGGAAAAATCACATCATGTCCGAAAAGACAATGAACATCCATATCCTCCAAGAGGTTATTCCCTGTACTTGGACCTAAAAAGAAAAAAACTATAAATTCCCTAAGGAAATTTATTGGTGTGAGATAAAAATACCAGTAGGGTCTCACCGTGTGTTCCATATTAATATTCCATAACAATAAAAAAAATAATGATTTGATGTTTAATAAAGCAAGAAATAAAAATACATTACTATTTTTTAAATAAAACCTGATTTCATATCATAATGATGAAATTCATTCCAACCATTGATAAAATAATAATTTTTTATAAAATTGTTCATATTAGTCAAATGGAATGAATAAAATATTTTCATAATAAATATAAAATATATTAAAACAATCACAATAAGAAACATGGTGAATTTCCCAATAATATGATATTTTTTAGTTATTGGATCCTCACACACCTCATATAAATCATAATGAAAATATGTGTACACACATCCCTCGGGATCAGGAAAAATTAAACTAACAAACATCGCATTTGGGATAAGATATATCTAACTATATTTTTGATAGTGTTTTTTCATATATATGTTGTTGTATAATGATCACGCAAGCATGCTTATCATACATAATCCACAATATACCCAAGATCACCATTTATCAATCAAAAAATAAATATATAATGGGAAATGAATCTAATTTGATCTAAAATCATAATTTATAATTGATTTTCCAAAAATTTTATTTCAACACTACATATTACACTCAAAACTAAAACATGTATTTTTCATCATTTCATTCCTTTATAATAAATTAATAATCATAGGTTTTTATCAATTCAATGTAATCAATTTTCTAATGTCAATTTTCAAATAAAATAATTTATTTCATCAGTTTCAATATATTCCCCAAATTCCAATTCCATTAGAATTGGGGGTTTCCCCAATATCCAAACCAATTCAAATCAAAATCCAAAGTTATTCTCGTTTAGGATTTCATAAAATAAAATTATGCTATTTCAATATTAATGAAAATAAATGCTTACACATTTGTAAAATCTTAAACTTATCCACCTACCTATAATCAAGGAATCCTAAATCAACAGCCACAACAATTTCTAAAAATGAATAAGGATGGTGAAAGAGATATAGAAACCAACCCTAGAACCAAGATTTAATTAAACTTAGTTTATATCCATAGACAATGTGATGATTTAACACCTCCAATATAGGGAATAAAAAGTGATATTGATAGAACACACAATAAGATATTAACTTACCGGTGATGGATCAAGTGAGATCTTCCACACATAGATCCTCCTAGTAATGGGAATGGAGAAGCTAAAATTGGTTCATGAGATTATCCAAGACCTAGTAAATATACTTTGATCAAGATATGGTAAATCGGGGGTGAAAAATTGGTTTCTGAAACTATTTATAAATTTTCAAAAAACAATTGACGTGTGAACGGTCAGCTAAGTAGGGTCACAAACCCAACATGGACTAACAATATAAGTAACAAGATAAGTACACGATGGATGGAATGGTTTTAAAACTATGACCCAAATGTGAAAAGACCCACTACCTTGGGTTTCATGATTTTCATTTGGATCTCCCACTATATTAGAACGTTTTTTGACAATCATGTGCCCTATAATCATTGATCACCACCAAGTTCTACCAAATATCCCCTAAAATGATTCAACTAAAAAAATAAAACAGGGGTCATGGAATACCTAAATATTAGTAATAAAATGTGTCATTTAAATTTGATTCACTTCATTTAATATTAATAGGTTTAAAAATAAATACCAATTAATGTAATGTTTTTTTCGATTCTGGATTGTGATTTGTGGGTCAAATGCATTATAGTTGGTATAAGAGAAAGGATTAGTTATTTTTTATGATTAGTTTAGTTTTTATTTGGGTATTGTTATTAGATAAAATTAATTAAAACTCTAGAGGTTTTTCTATGTATAGGTTGATATCATGAAATTTGGAATGTTTTTAGTATGTTTTTTTTCATGAAATTTCATATCCGTGAGGACACTAGACAATGGATGTGGCTGCAGAAAATATTATCCTAGAGGAAATCACCCTAAAAAGATATTTTAGTATTAACTAAATCTTCAACATGTGTAGACTGATTGGGAGTATGATTTCACACATGGATAGACAAACTTGGGGGAAATTATATGGTCAATACAATTCCCTTTATGAGACATTATGAATTATTTATATTAATAAAGAAATTGGTTAATGAGTATGATATATCCTAAACTAATGAAACATATATTGAAATAATTTTGATTTTGGCCAATCCAAAAGCTATTGTGATGGTTTTAAAGTGTAATTATTTTGAGGTTGAGTTTTTATAAGATCATTTACAATAATTCTCTTTTTATGTTATTTATTCATCACTCATGTAACCCCATTTTTTTAGTGATGTTTTTAACATGATAGAACAATTTTAATAAATAATGTCTATGAAAATGAAGATATTTTCTAAATAAGAATCCATATGGGCTACAATATTGGATAAAAAATATTTTTATTATACGAAACCATATATCATGAACTGTGATTATCAAGGTCAAAAAGTTGAATTTCTTGAAACATGAATGAATAACTTTAATGGAGTCATGTAGTTGTTTTAGTGATGAATATGATGATTTAAAATAAGATATGATCTCTATCAGGTCAACAATTTTGGATGTCACAGCTAGTGGAATGTTTCAATGGATTTAAAGGATGTTTGATCAATGGTAAAGGATAGAATTGGGAAGTAGGTTTCGGAGGAATAATAAAATGTTTAGTTAGCATTATGGGGAAAAATTTTCTTTATAATTATACATTAAGAATCTAATGTTTTATATGTAATTAATTTTGGTGTTGTAAAAACTAGTTCACTAATATAGTGAATTAAGATGAAAATTGATACCAACATCCTTTTAGACCATTGGAACAAAGAAAAAGAATAATAAAATGATCATTTTGAAGTGATAGTGATAATTAAACATTGTTTTTTTATTCACTCTGGATTTTTGGATCTCTTATTCAATGGATTTTTTCTAAAACTATTAGCCAAATAATTATACATAATAATAATCAGTGGAATCATTATTTTCTATAATGTATATGAATCACCTTAATGGATAGTGGGATAATGATTTATGAAAGTCTTGTTATCCATCTTTTATATTAATTATATGTTTATTTCTAAATGTATTAGAGGTCTTCACATTGAATACCTATTAATCAATAAAATAGGGGAATACAATTTTTTATTTCTAAATCTCTTAAAGTCATTTATTAGTACAAGGATTACCATTATATATTTTGTAAATACAATTCCAGAATTAGAGTAATGATATATAATTATTATAGATGTTTTTGTAATATTGATTTGTGAAAAAATTAGGGATGAAATTTTCTAATTGAAATATATATGTTGTTAAGGTAAATATATCTCTAATAATTATATATTGAGTCATTCAAATATTTTATACACCCATATAAATGTTAATTATTATGTGAAAATAAAAATTATGAGGATTTAATTTAATAAGTTGGGGGATAATGTATCCCCCTGAGATTTTAAATATATTTTAACATTTGAACCACATGTGTTCAATTGATTTTTTAATATTTCACTCAAAAATAAAACGAGCCATAAAATATTAGAGAAATTTTATTATGAAATTATAAGAATAATAAATTGAAAAGTAAATAAATTTGTTATCCAATTATAAATACTTACAAAATAGGATTTGAAAAAAAATAATTCTAAAAATAGTTTTCCTTATATAATATATTATGATTTAAAATATAACGTTATTAATGTAATAATTTTAATTTTATAAAATTAATTGCATTTTTTAAATTCTATATTTTTTAATTATCTTTATATGATTCTTTTATGTTAATAAAATAATTGAAATTTTAGTTAATAGTAAACATCAATATTTTTTACTAATACTATAATGTTTATATAATTATCTTGTGTAATTATTTCTTAAAAACTTATAAAAACATTAATTACATTAAAAATTTACTAATGGATTTAAATAATTCAATTGAAAATTCTATTTTGAATTTATACAACTCATGTTTATCATTTTTTGAAAATAAGAAGTACTTTACTCAGAAAAATTATTTCCCTTCGATTATATTCAAAATTATTTTTAATCACTTATATAACATAAATTTAATAAAAAAATTCATATTTAATCTCAATATATTAATATTATGTAATGGGATCAATTTGATTATTTGGCACAAATTTATGATTACTGAGATTAATGTTAACGGCCTAAATAATGAGGAAATACTTATTTTCAATGAATTATATTATTAATGTTGTATCATTTTTATCTAGTAAATTAAATATATATATTTTATATAATTTAATTAAAATGATTTTTACATATGTATGAAAAAAATTATTTCCCTTCTTATTTGAAATTGATTCTATATATGTTTATGAACACTTAATGTTTATAAAAACTCTTAAAAACATTTTTTCTCTATATTGACTGAATTAATTTAAAATATAATTTTCTCTTATTTAAAAACTAAATTATATTATATTTAGAAAATATTTAGGTTTATAAAAATAAACCTTTTTATGAAGGGTTTCATTATTTTTTTAATAATAATATATATTATATGCAAAAACAAGTTACAATAGTAAAAACCAAAAACAAAAAAGATTAAAACCTAAAGGATTAAATCTATAAACATTATTAAAACCTAAAAAAAATTAATTATGAAGGGGTTATATAGAATAACTCATTATAAAATAAATTAATCTATATTTGTGATCCATTTAACCTCTATTAGTTTTATTATATAAATAAAACATTTATTGGTATTTAAAAAAGTTCATTTTTTGTTTATAGTGGGGTATTACTTTCATCGAATTTCTATGAAATTTTAAAATATTTCATTCAACCAAAATTCTTCAAAAGTATCTCCATAACCCTCTCCCCATATCCTTGAGTCATTGGTTTTATTAAAATATATATCTAAGTATCGTTAATCAATTACCCAGTAGAGAACATCCTAAGGGAGAAGTAATGCTCTCAATCGATATCACTTAGTTCCATTACTCTTTAACCATATAAAATATTATATATATATGAATGAATAATAAAATCAATATTATCGACAATATGGATGTTTTTATACTGATGGAATATCACTTTTATAATATACCCCAACCCACATGACAAGATCCAGTATAAAAACACAACGATTTCAAATATGATATTGATACCGATGGAGGTGACCCAATTTTCACTATCCAATTAATAAAACATAGAAATAAAAATAATACATCACATATATTCCTAAGGACTTTTTCAGGTGTGTGTTTTATAGAATTATGAAAAACGCTTAACATAATAGATTCGTAATGAATAGTTTCATAAAGATGGAAAGCATCTACCACAATACCTATATTTTTATATTCTACATTAGGTCATCATCATCATCTATTTGAATCCACTCTAGAAATAATTCATTCAACTTTAATATATATAATCTGTGGAAAATATAAAATAATAAGGGTTATCTCAAATTCTCTGTATGGGTAAATTTAAGAATTAGTAATTGAATATTCTATGGGTGTATAAGAAGAGAATAACTTTATGATGAATAATAAAAGTTCATTTTTATAACAAAATAATATTCATACCATTAAACACCTTGATAATCAAGTATTAAATCATGTAATAAGCCTTTGACAATGGAAAGAGTCATTACAGTCTATAATAATGTGCCATGTGATTCCAATATTGATTGTGAGAATCATTATAAACTCATATAAAGCGTAGATAAAACTAATTAGTGTCTTTAAAATACATATTCAAATAACTTTTTACAAATGGAATAACTAATATGGTCGACCTAAATAACCGGAGTACCAAAGGCATTAGAGGGATATAATGGAACCACATGTTCTTGGATTATCATGTAACGACCCATCCTTAGTTAATTTTGTAACCATCCTTTGATGGTTTATAATGAGACCACCATCATTATAAACAATGTAAAAAACACTATCATGAATAAAAAAACTATAGTAATCATTTCATCATAAAATAATTGAAACAATCATTAATAATTTAATAACGCGATTAATCCATGGGAACATATGTTCCACAACAATCCAATTGAATCTTTATTGACCTATGTAAAAGAACCAAGATTAATAAAATATTTTTTAAACATGATTAAGCTATATAAAGTAAATTTATTATATATATATTTCTTTGAAACATTATTATCCCATTGAAAATAAATGGTTTACCTAAAAATGTCTTTAAAACACATTTAACAAATATAAAATAAAATTGTTCCATATTATTATTTTGAAATAAATATAATCAGCTAAGTGAAAGAATTAGGATTGTATAATTACAAAATATATTCATTGGAGAATAACTACTGATAATCTTTTTGATGTTGATTAACTAAAATACCATTTAAATATCATTAAAAACTTTTGTTTAGGAAAATATATATTTCATTTTAAAAATAAAATTTCAAAATATAAATTCACAAAATATTTCAAAAAAAATTATTGAAGAAAAAGATAAATATACATTTTGGTTAAAATAAAATAATGGTCATGATGGGATGGAAATCCATTCATGTTATAATTTTTAAAAACACACATTTTTTTGAGAACATTTAATAAAAGTATCCAAAACTAACTCATATTAAAAACATTTAGAAATTTCCATTAAATTTTTCTAAAAATAAGGTCAAAACGTGTAAAATAGCTTTTATAAATAATTTTTATTTATATACGACATTTTATTAAAACATTATATAAAATATGGATATGGACAACAACGATACCTAAAATAAAAGAAAAAACAAGATCAATATCACTTATAGAGGAATTTCTAGATGATTATCTAATCAATAAAGAAGTGAATGGAAATAAAAAAATATTAAAAACATTCATAGTCAATAGAAAATAATGATATGTAATTCAATAAAATGATATAATATGATTTACTCAAAATAACCTTCAACATAAACAATCTTGAAAAAAATTAGATTTTAACAAAATACATTTTCCACTTTGGTTACTCTAAAGTTGTAATCCCCATTTATGAATAAATTCAAATGGGAAATTATATATAATTAAAATAAGTATATTCATGATATAAAAATAAAATAGGTAGTAGATACACATTATAAATGAACATAGCTAAATAAAAAAATATTTCCTAAAGAATAGAATTTGAGATGACCAACTCTTACAATGATAGTAACGTTAATGTGAGCGTTAATCAATGAATAAATTATGTGTATAAAATTTAAATCCACCTATGATAATTATTAATAAAAATTAAGATAATAAAAATACATTAAAAACATAACCCTATAATATTAATGATAATGAATAGATAATATAACCTAAAAAAAGAAATTGAGTTTTGAAATCCTTTACCACTTAGTAACTATCAATTCAAATTCCCAGGGATGAAATAATTCAAATTAGAAAACTAAAATACCATGAATATGTTAACCAAATTAATAACCAATATATAGGAATATTATTTTTTTCAATAAAATAAGATCTTTTGAATTCCTTAAAAATAACAATAATCAAAAAATATCAAAAATAAATGAAATTGCAACATAAAGTCATTGCGTTTTTGGTATCTCATCAATTATAGACCCCATGAAAATATAACTTCAAATTAATAACTAAATATCATGAATAGAAATATATTTAGGATATAAAATATAAAATTGTTTGTATATGACTCTCATAAAGTTATATAGTAGTATAACATAACAAATGTCCCAAAGAAGACAAGTTGATATGAGAACCCCTTACATTGATCATAATTTTGATATCATATTTCATCAATTAATTAATTATTTTTTTCAAATTTAAATTGAAATAAATGAATTTGAAATAAATCATAAAATAATTTTAATTATTTAAATACATAATCTTAAAATATCAAATACAATAACAAATTAATATTACCCAATGTAAATAAATTAATTTTTGTAATCATTTACCATGTGGTAACAACAAATTTAAATCCCATTGGATGAAATAATTCAAATTAAAACATAAAATAACATGATATAAGAACTATTTCTGATATAAATTTTAAAAGTTTCATAAAATACAACACATGGTGTAAATAAGTTGTGAATATGACATATATCTGACAGAAATAATAGTACGATGATAAAACACTTCCTCGAGTCAAAACATTCCATGAATGTTCTTTAAGTCTAATATAAGATTCTTATATAAATTATTATGTTTCTTATGAAACAATGTATAGTATTAAATCATTATACAAAAATAATTTATATTATTTCTTTTTAATGTAATATGTAAATATGTAATCAGTAAGTCCAGTTCAGTTGTTTTGAGAATATTCTGTTCATTATTATAGAACGACATCAGTGTTTTGACCATGGTCAAAGTGATATTTATTGAAAAATATAATGAATAACAATAAATAAATAATTATCATATTGATTAATAATTTTTACTTTTGAATCCAATAATTAAAAATAATCTATGTTACGATCATTGAGATGATAAGCTATACAGACCCATGAGTAACATTTCAATTTTTCAATAATCATTAAGAATAGAAGGTATAAAGTGTTTTATAAGTATAAAATTATAATAATATCATATTTATAATTTTATTCAAAAAAATACAATTATATATATCATTCTTGTGAGGTAATTATTAAAAATAATCAAATCACTTCAGGGAGGCGATAGTCCACACGTACAAGAATGACATTATTGTTTTTCAATGTGAGTAATAAAATTATATATTATCTATTAAAAAGTATAAATATGTTATTAATATCATTATGATTTATTTTAAATCACATATATTCATTAACATTATAATTATTACCTTATATATAAAGGATTAATGTAAAATGAATCACATCACTTTGCGAGGTGGTAGTCCACTATACACTTGAACGATGTTAATATATCCTTGCAGAATGGAAATTAAAAAGTTTTATAAGATATCATAACTCCATAAGTATAAATATATTAAATATATCACATATATATATAATTTAAAAACACAATATCTACATTATGTTATATGCTATGATGAAAAATGAATGACATAGGTTTGCTAGCTGGTTGACCACTATACACAAGAATGATGATTTCATATCCCATTTGATGGAAGAGGAAAATAATTTTTGTAGATAAAGTAATATAATAAAATTATATAATTTTTTATATAATTTTTTATCATAATATCAATATTTATCAAATATTTTATGATGGGGAAGTTGAAATAAAACAAAAATTCCTAGTTGGGTATTTTTAATCTTCTTAGGACACCTTTTTTGGATTATACATAGATTATTAGAAAAAGGGTTAATTGAAAAAAATGATTCTACATTGTGGGAATAGAATTTGGAATTATATTTTTAATTTTATTTAACGAACCGATTTTTTTATAGAGTAAATATTATACAAGCGGTTGTAGCCTTTTATAATCCAGTTGAGTGGCACACTTGTAATTTCTGAAAAGAAAAAAGTGAAACCCCATTTTTACTTTCTAAGAGACTAAAAAATGATTATTATTGATAATTATACACAATATGTCATAGAAGTTTCTATAAAATAATTTTTTATACTATTTTTTGGTCATTTTACCATTTTTAATGTTTATCTTATTATTAAACCCATTTTCACCATAACCGAAGAAATTTATTTTTACTGTTTTCATTATTCATTATGGTAAAAAAAAATTGAAAATGTTGGAAATTATTTATTATTTTGAAAAAAAATATGGAATCCATTTTAAAAATATAAATTCAAATTAGTAGAAAAATAGTATGTAAATTTAAACCTGGAGACACGATGAAAATGTGGGTCTCCAAGAAGTGTATTTTACAAGGAAAAGATGATTTTATATTAAATATATAACTAATTATAATTATTAAATGTATATTGATTAATATTTGTTTAAAAATATTATATAAATTTCTTTAAAATTATCCCTCATTATGGGATTTTTAATTAACTAAAAATAATAAACATTATGAACTATAAACCACTTTTCCGAGAAACCCCAATTCAATCCCAAAGACAAACTCATACTAAAATAAATAAAATGTTTATTAATAATAAATTAGGTTGATTAAATATTAAAACTAATAACTATATTACTATATGTCATATTAAAACAATAAATTTTAATATAAATTTTTAAATTTATTGCAAATAAATAACATTTTAAATAAAATAAGTATTTTTCACTATTCATTGAAAATAAATATACTCCCAAAAATAATATAATTTCATCCAAATTATATTTTGATATGATGATTTAAAAAATGAATATAATTTTTTAAAATAAAATTTATACATTTTCTAAAAAATAATTATAAATTTTTTTATTGAAAATCATTAGGAATAATTTTTTATGAAAACAAAATTTTGAAGAATCAAATGACAATACAAAAAATTGATATTTTTTTAACAAATTGAGACATGAATTTGTCACCAAATTCATTCCCATTGAACATTATTAAAATATTAATGATTGACAGTAGAAATATAATTTGTAATTCGTTAAAACCATCAATGGGTCGAGGGAAATACAATTTGAGGGTTACATAATCCATCTTAAAGTGAACATTACAAAAAACTTGTCTGCTAAACCAAGATAATTTCAGAATAGTAAATCATAATTGTGGTTGAGGAGAACATGAAACATCTTTCCAATCATTAAATTTATCAATAAAATTTAGTTGGATGTTTAATTTTGTCTTTATTCGGTGCATTGAGCGTGAGGATCTCTTAATTATCCAAAAATATAACTTATTACTAAAATTATGAATCATCTAGTTACCAGAATCAGGCAGTCCCACAATATAAAAAAATCATAAAAAATTATAACTACGGATGATTCACATTTCTCACTCATTAATAGATTCCACACCAAAAAAATGATCTATAAATACAAAAAACACCTGTGATAACAAGTGTCTAATTCAAATCTCCATCCCATAATCTATGATGAAAACACAAAAAGTCTTCAATATAATCAAAACATCAAAGGATTAAAATCCATTCATAGGGTGACATCAAAACATCAAAAAACATCTGTTAATGAGAGTGTAAAAATAGAGATGTAACACCCAACTTGAGAATACTACAGTAGCTCAAGAATTGGAAGAAACTAGCTGTTAATGAAAATATATCTAAATATTTTAGAGTCATAAGAATTTTAAAACTATTAATACTGGTACATCCATACAAATAAACAACCAGTAGATCCCGAAACCTCCCTTAAAAAAACATTACCAATGGATGTAATTATATTAAATGTTGGGATTTCCTTTAAAATCACACTAAATTTTTGAAATCATTCTATTTATAACATGAAGAAATAAAATTTAACACTAAATTCACCATCATTTTATTTTTTTTAAACAACCTCATATTTTTCCTCTATCTAGGACATCAATTCCTTCCCCAAACCCTTCTTGACTATGTATGCATCATTAAAAAAGGGTTCATCATCTTCCTTAAAAACATATACTTCTAGAAAAAAATTCAATATAAGGAGTGCAATAAGGTTTATCCTTGATCAGATGTGGGGTGTTATATATATTTTGATTCCATGCAACATAAAAGTATGTATTAAAAATTCTCCATTCTATTTTAGATGAATCTCTACATTTCTTGGTCTTCTTAGGATTAAGAGTAATAAAAACATCTGATTCATTAATAGGTTTATTAAATTTCCTAGAACTATATTTTAAATAATCATCCTCAATATTACAATCTTTGTTACCGATGTCATTTAAAGACTCATTAGAATCAGATTGAACAGTTTCATCCACCTTTTGTACTACTTCGTGAGGTTCATGGAGCTCCTCCTAATCTCCCAACTAAGTGACAGAGCAATTTTTTCCATCTATGGCATTGTGAATAACCTGATAAAAATGATAAATCATTTTCTTATAATTAATGACTAATATATTTCTCAGGATGGTCTTTTTTTATAGTTAATTCCTTTTCCTTCTCAACCTTCTCTATCGCATCTTTATACCCTCTTATAGAATTATAAAACCCCAAAGGTCCAACATAAACTGTGAGACGATCATTAAACCTTTTCAGTTCATGATTTTCAATTTCCTTTTACATCCATGTTAATTTATTAATAATATCATATGTTTCCTTACTGGAACGTTCATTAGAGACATGACCAATATTAAGGAAAATAATATAATAATCAGTGAGGTTTTTATATACCACTTCTTGAGAAAACAAATATGATTACAATTCTGAATCTAAATATGGGATGGTAGATCTTGAGAAACATAAATCTCAGTTCATAGTCTATAAAATTAATTTCTAGGGATATTCTCCATCCAAAAATATTGATTTAAGGGATTTATAATAATTTTGGAGATTTGAAATATGTTAGCTTGTTTGAAAATGTAGCAGTAGCCTAGGGAAATAGTTCCGTATAAGGATAATGGGTTATTCATTGTTGGGATCAAAATAAAGTTTCAATTCAATAAATCTCGTAATAATAATCCAAAAGGACCTTGAGAACCTCACCATAATCATATAATACTAATAATCACAAGAAAGGTGGAAACAAAACATTGGAATAATTAAATAAACCAATTTGAAAGCCCAAAAATATACTTAAGATAATTTTATAAGAACAATAATATTGGAATGTGTTTTATGAATTTCCCCATTAGCACAAATCCTAAATCTGAAGGTTGAATATTTACCTCATTTATTGAGAAACATATCACTGGTTTACCTCGGTGAAAGATATGTTTCTGCTCTATACATGGATTATAATCTGCAGTTTCTTTCATGCTCATCACTATGGTCTCGATGGCTCTTCTATAAACTACATCGATGAAGGATCGATGAAATGAGATATGGTATCATGTTGGATCTCCTGGGGTTAGGTTTTTCAGAAAATTCACACCTCTCATAAATTCAAAAACAATATTCACAAGGTAATTGAAAATAATTATTAAGAAGGAGATCATGAGTGCTTCAGTAATAGATCTCAGAAGAGTTTATATTGATCGTTGGTGAATCCCTTGGTTTGAGATTCAAAGGCATTGTATTCATAATAATGATGACACTAGTGGGGGAAATACCTTATAATTAATTAAATAATTACTAATAATTTATATTAATTAGGATATATATATTTATTTATTAAATAATATATTTAATAATATTCATACCCACTAATTTAACATCTAGGTTGTAATAAATATATATTTTATCGGTTGTTTTAGATTAGGGTTTTTGTTGAATACTAAATTGAACATAGTTTTTTATAAATAATTTTGGTGTAACAAATTAAATCTATCCATATAAAACCATTCAAAAATGAATATTTTTCATGCATTTATGTGTTATTACACCTCCATGAATGATATGTTTTATGATTCATAACCACCTTAAATGGATTGTTTAAAAAAATAATGCTAAAATATAATAACTACAAGATGATTCAGATTATAAATAGAAAATTATTTTATTCTTTCTTCTCCATCTCATTATTTGGAAAATGAATGTGTTATATGTGTAGGTGAAAAATTAATGCATAATGAAATGAATGATTTCATTTTCTTGTTATAACCTCAGATATAAAACAGTAAACAATTATTTATTATATTCAGATGTCATTTATGATACTACTAATATTATAGAAATGAAATATTTAAAATTCTATAGGAAATATTGACAATAAATAGTCAGATTATAAATTACCACCTTAAATGAACATATCGAATCACTCAATTAATTTTATGGAATTTTGGTAAAATATAAGAAATAATATAATTTTGTGTTAATAGAATAATAAAAGACATATGACTCCAAAAGTATTGATATTATAATGTGATTTTACAATAATTTTCTCTATAGAAAATAAACTAAGGATGTTTCAGAGAAATTAATTAAACCTCATCAAGTAAATGACATAAGAGAATACTATTTAATAATATAATGTAACATGATAATAAATATGCCAATGAAAATGAAATATAATTGAAAAAAAATATAATAATGTTTTCAATAAATGTACTATATTTTTTATTGATTGCATGAGCATGTGTAAAATAAATCACAACTCAAGGTAAGGATTTTTTTCATCTCAATTTTGTATCATTGAGATGTGATATTTATTCACCACTTATTCTACTTTTATGAGTAAATTTTTTCAATTATATATTTTTTATCAATATTTTTTTAAATTATAATATATTTAAAATTATATATCATGATCTGGCTTTATGGGTTTTAAATTCAAAATAAATCAAAAATCTAGTTACATTGTTGACTAAATTTTATTTTCATTTAGGCCTTGATATATATTTCTTGATTATTCTTAACTGTGTTCCACTATTCTACCACTTTTATATTCTAATTTATAACTCATCTTTTTTATATTTTTGTAATTACTTATTTAAAAAACTTCTTGTTTGGATGGTTTGTATCTAAAATTTTGACATTATTTGTTTTAATACTCAACATTTCTAATGGATATTCCTTATCTATTTCAATATTTTCTGTTAATATCAATGGTATCCCAATATATATGGGAATGAAATATGTTCTATCACATTTTATTCTTATTCTATACCTTATTAAATTTCAAAAAAAGTTCTATTAACATTTTGAACATAGTGGGTTTTGATAATGCTGTTTAAAAATATAAAAATGGATCTCACGAACTACACTCGTTACTTTTCTGTTATATGTTACATTTATTTTTATGTATTTTTATATATAATAAACATTTATTTATTAGATATTCTATTTATCATTTACCCTCATATATAACTACTATACTATACTGTTTTTTAAACACATTTTTTAATGCTTCATTTGCAATTACTTCTTTCAAGTAAGCCTTACCTAATGAAACTTTGCGATGGTTTATTTCCATTAATAAACCACCTCCATCTAACGTTAATCCAAAAATAATATCTGTAAAAAATATTATTTTTTAAATGTAAAACCCTCATGGTTTAATTCTATTTAAAGTAAAAATAATAAGCACTTTCTTTATTTTAATAATCCTTTTCACATTTCATAAAGCATCACCTAAGTGGTTTTTTGTTCATTCCATTCTAATACCTCTTGAAAAATTTTCAACATTAGAACTCTATGTTTAATAAATTATTTGTCTCGTTAAATTATAAATGTACAAAATGATTTGAATCCATATTTTCGTGGGAATCAAAATTATATATTCCTATTAGTTATTATTTGAGATGATTTTATGAAATTCACCTTATATTCATGGGATTTATCATTCTTATGATTTATATATGGTTTATTATACACTTATTTAACAAATATTCATGTACAAGTAATGATAATGATGGGTGATACCTAATAGTTCTCTAATGAATTTAGGTAAAGTCTCACTTCTCATGATATAATATAAAACATAATGGGGAGTAGAATCAATTCACCATGGGCCTCCATCAACTATAATTAAAGGAATAGGGAATAAACCCAATTATCTATGAGTTTTTATGCACTATGTTTTTATGAAATTATTATTAATTCATTCCACTCTAGTACCCTTTAAAAAATGTTAACCTTGGAAGAGATCCTTGATTTGTGCTCACAATCTCATGATTTATATTGTTTTCCCATCTTTATAATTTGATGACCTTATGATATAATTTCATTAAATGATATTTCTGTTCTTACCTCATACTCAAATACATTGTACATGTTTATACAATGATATTACATGTCATATTATTGTGGCATCAAGAAAACTCGTATTTTTCACTATTATTATTCATTATAAATTTCTCACATATCTATATTTTCTCATATGCATTTGATATCACCCTTAATTAAATGATTTACCGTACTAAGAATTTGTCCTTTTCCATTTCTTATTTCACCATTCTACATGTTTACAATATGGTTATAACTTATGAGACATCAATAAGGTATATTAGTATAAATCAATTATGGAGAAATACACACAAGTAACCTAAAATAAATCATTTATGTAACTGATCATCTAAGACGCTAATGCTTTCATTATTTTAATTGTGTTAATATCAAAATATATAATATGTATCACATATAAATAATGATTAATAAATTAATTTTTTACTTTTTTTCGTATACTTGTATCCTGAAAAATATTTTATAAATATGTAGTGTCACCATAACTTGTACATTTATTAGTATACTCCCTAAAAACACTCCAAAAAAGTTAAAGGATAATACTAAATCCTCATGAATATTTAATGGATCCATCTCATCAATAATATAGGTAATATAGTTTCCATATCCAAACCATAGATCAACTAAAATATAATGCATATATTCTAACCATTCTATATCAGGTGAATATATATATAAATATATAACACTTTCAATTATCCATATATTTTTCCTTCCCCAGCCCCAACCGCTATATCCTATGCTCATACCACATATAATGTCATTAGGAACTCCATTCAATCCTATAACAACCATTGTGTTATCATGTGTATCTTGATATCTCATAATCATGATATATAATTAGTGACCATTTGTGTGGTTACAAGACACTATAACATACGTTAGTATATTATATCTCATGATATCAATACCCATGGATATTCTTTCTTGAGAAGAAAAAAACACCGTGTCCCGAAAAATATATGTTTTATAACCAAAATTATTGTAGCCCATGTATAAATGTATTGTAAATAATAATCCACCACAAGCCTTATAAAAATTAATCCTATACCACAATCCATTATAGTAATGGGTAAAACTACACATCTATGTTAATATAAAGATAATAGTAGAGGGAGAGGTCATTCATCAATTCTCTCAACATCCAAGATGTTAAAGAAAACAAACCCACCCAAAACATATGGGTGTTAATTTCCCTACCGAAATATGTGGGTATAATATGAAATAAGAAAATATAAATAACATCACACAAAACCACACAAATGGAAACTATAAATACTTAGAAACATATGTAATTATTATTACAGAGGACCCAGACTTCCACTACTATGTACTTGATCACAAATAAGAACAAAATAATATAAATTCTTTGAATTAATTATCTAAAAATCAATTATTATTTTACATAATCCTTTTTCCAAGATTAACATTATAATCCTATGAGAAAAGTGCCGAATAGACTATTAATTTCTCTCACGAACCGTCCCCTGGGGCCCGTAGTGTGACTACCCCAAGCCCACATCCTAAATTTTAGGGGTTGGCGACTAGCGCCGAAGGCATAAACCTGTATGTGGGAGTCATTCTCTTGGATACATGTACCCACACAAAAACCCAACCAAGTACCAACTCACAAAAATAAAATATATTGTATACCACTGAGGGGAAACTGAGAATGGTCACAGTTGGAAGTAAGTGGTCCAGAATACAAACCCCAAAAGAATGTACTAAAATCAGTAAAATACAAGAGTGCTCTAATGGCCAACGACAAAAAACCACACAAAATCGTAGGAGTAGTGTGGCTACTAGAATCTGAGGGAGTACATCATGTTTTTCAGATCTCATTGTGGCCGCCTGGTCCAACATCACCAGGTCTGTTGTCGAAGCGTCGATTGTTTGCACGGGACATGGCACACCCATGGGCAAGGCCTGTGTATGGGGTGAGTAATCGTAAACTCAGTAGGGATTCTCATAACAACAAGGAATGACCACATTGTAATCTGGAATTATAACACAACGAAAAAGTACACAACACAAGTCAACTCACACTAGGTATCACTTTAGGTCAAGGAATGAAGGATCATCAATCATATCGTCGAAATTCTCGGCAACGGGAGAACTCCTCCTCTAACGAGCATCGTGGTCCCGTCAGGTCACATAGTGCCACTTCATTCTAACCATGGACTAATGGGGAAATCATCCATGATGGTACCATGGGAATGTTGGGTCACATAATGTTTCTTACCACTATGGGCCCACTGGGTCACATAGAGCTGCATCCCACTAACCTTGGACTGATGTGGTACATATCCTCGATGCGTACCGTGGGCATGCCTGGTCACACAGAGCCACTTCCCAACATGGGCATGCTGGTTCACACAAATCCACTTCCCACCTAGGCTGGACTGAGGAACACATCCATGATGGTTATCATGGGCATTCTAGGTGACATAGAGTTGCTTCCTACTGGGCCAGTCGTCGAGTCGTAAGGAGTTCATGGTCAACAGTCTTCAGGTCTCAGTCAGCCGTAGGGTTATGTATATAGTCTGCTTGGGGGAATCGCTCCTGAAACCACTCACCACATCTTGGTATCCATGTATGTCACCAAAAAAATAATTCAAAATATGGGTGTTTTAGTGACGAGGGACCGCTGGGTCACATAGAGCTGCATTCCACTAACCTTGGACTGATGTGGTACTTATCCTCGATGCGTACCGTGGGAATGCCTGGTCACACAGAGCCACTTCCCAACATGGGCATGCTGGGTCACACAAATCCACTTCCCACCTAGGCTGGACTGAGGTACACATCCCTGTTGGTTATCGTGGGCATTCTAGGTGACACGGAGTTGCTTCCTACTGGGCCAGTCGTCGAGTCGTAAGGAGTTCATGGTCAACAGTCTTCAGGTCTCAGTCAGCCGTAGGGTTATGTATATAGTCTGCTTGGGGGAATCACTCCTAAAACCACTCACCACATCTTGGTATCCATGTCTGTCACCAAAAAAATAATTCAAAATATGGGTGTTTTAGTGACGAGGGCCCTGTTGGATTCGTGTTTGATCCAACCTAGCTATACCCCAACATACTTAGAAACTCATGTGGAGTAACCCATAAGTATCTCCTTTTCCTAAGGATAACGACGCCATATATGATTCATCAAACGGACATCTGGTTTATAAGTTAGGGCATGATTAACCCAACACGGCATCATGTGGTGTGATGGGTCCCTTCGTGCCACAACCGACAGGGTTGCGGCTTCACCATCGGGTGTGCCG
Source organism: Viscum album (assembly GCA_963277665.1). Taxonomy (NCBI): domain Eukaryota; kingdom Viridiplantae; phylum Streptophyta; class Magnoliopsida; order Santalales; family Viscaceae; genus Viscum; species Viscum album. Next base: position 1,288,534,330 of record OY728138.1, on the reverse strand, counting down.
CTGGTACACACCCCATTCTTAGGCCTTCAATTGAACTCACGGCCCCTGCCTCCGCCGCCACTACTATTGGTCGGAGCCTTACTGCCACATGGCCACACCACCGGGGTCGCGCACCACCCTCATTATGCCACAACCCTTGGCAATGGTCGGATCTTCCACCGATCAATTGACCACCACCGCCACCTACCACCATTGTGTCGTCGTGCGCCTACGGCGGTGGAATGATGTTCGCAAGGCCACCAGTCATGAATCGGTGGCCCGTTTCCCGTGTCGTCTATGCCTATGTCTCCATAGAATCATGTTATCCCCTATGGTAGGAAACGATATAGATTTAATTCTACATAAAATTGGGCAATCACAATCAGGGAACAAGAATAGGGGCTCGGTTCTTGTTCGTGTCAGCCTACACCCTCTACGTTAGAGATATATCTGAGGGTTTCAAGGATAAGTTGTTCAACTAGATTTATTACCATAATTTTAATCCTGATATCAAATGACAAACACACCCACTAACATAAAAATTGAATAGTTAATCAACTTGTTCTTGAGTTGATCTGTTCTTATCATTTTGGAATAGAATTACGGGGAAAACAAATTAATCAACACCACCCATAGCTTGTAAAACTGATGAAGATAGTTCACTCTTTAGAAAGTATATATATTCTTCATTCATACAATAGGCTTCCAACAATACCAATCGTATGTCGTTCATTGGATCAGGGTTTTGATGTCGGTCTTCACCGCTCTATGGAACCGTCTTTATCCTCCAAAGGCTTGGAGTCTTGGCACTCCTTCAGCACATTGTTTCTTGGTAAAGCTATGTCATTACCTTCCCCATGAACCCTATAAATAGGAGAGGGGAGGGTAATTAATGATATTGGGAACTAATGGGAGCTCAATAATTAAGAATCTTCTTATTTTCTCAAACGTTACTCTTACTCATATTGGAGGGCCAAGCCATTCAATGGTTTGACACATCTCTTGTCCAACCTTTGCTTGTCTATTAGAGGATAAGATAGAAAAAAAATATAATAATAAAGCTATTTTATTTTATTTCTTTTAAAAAGTAAAAAACGTTTACTTTTCTCTAAACCTACTCCAGTCAATGCAAAGACTCCCTTAAGAGAATCTTAAAGTTGCCGATTCAACGGTGCCCTCATATTTTTAATCCTAACATAGGTTCAAAAGTTATAAAACACTGCTTGCAAATTTATTGATCGTATCATAAAAAAGGTCACAAATTAATTCCGGGCACATTGGGCCTCAGAATCATGCACTGTCAATTTTTGAAAACTTCTAAAAATTCTATATAATAAAAAAAATTACATGGAAAATAAAGGGTCTTTACATTCTCCTCACATTAGGGATTTTATACCCGAAAGCCACAACATACACTACGAAAACTAATGATGGTAATGAGCACAAATCTAATCCTCTCACTCCCATTTGCTCTCGTAGAGGTACTCATGATTCCAACAAATGTGCAACAGAGGTATTGATCATCCACGAAGGCCTCACTTCTGTCGATCTAAAATCTCCACTGAAACCTCTATAAATGTCACCCCATCATCGAAGTCTAGAACGCCTTGGTATATGATGTGAGTTAGGTCGTGCACGTACCTCCTCAGCTGGGATATGTGAATGACGTCACGCACCCTCTCCAATTGTGGTGGTAGTGCCAAGCAATAAGCCACCTCACCCATCTTTCAATGTATCAGCAATGATCTGAAAAACCTATATGATATCTTGTCACCATGGCCAATCTCTGTAGCCCCCATCGAGGGGAGACTCACAATAATATGTGGTCCCCCTCCTGGAACACCTAGGGTCTTCATCTCCTATCCATATATGAATGTTTCCTGATCTTTGCAGTCTTTATCTGCTCCTGGATAATCTGCACCTTCTCTGTGGTATCCCATACCAACTCTGGACTCATATGTGCTGACTCCCCTGGGTCTGTCCAGCATAGAGGTAATCTGCAAGGTTGACTGCACCAGCCCTCAAATGGTTCCATACCAATGGTGTAGTGATAACTATTGTTTAATGTGTACTCCACCAAGGGAAAGTGATCCTCCCAACTTCATCTAAAATCTAGGACGCAAGCTGGATGAATGTACTCTTGTGTCTGAATGGTCCACTCCATCTGACCAACCATCTATGGATGAAAGGTGGTTCTCAAATGTAGTTGAGTCCCTGGCGCCTCCTATAATTCATTCCCCAGCTGAGAAGTAAAACATGTGTCACGGTCAGAGACGATCATCGATGGAACCCCATGGACTTGCACAATATCATGTACGTAAAAGCGCCCCAAGCCCTCTACTAATCCCTGCTCTCTGATAGTTAGGATGTAGACTGACTTTTTGAGCTGGTCAATGATCAAACAAATGTATTCATATCTCCTTGAAGTACGTGGAAGCCCTATCATAATCATTGTGGATCTTCCATCCCACTTCCACTCTAGCACCTCTATTGGTCTAATCTATGCCTACTAGAACCTGGTGCTCGACCTTCACTTTCTAACAAGTGATGCATCGAGAAACAAACTTTTCCACTGATTTCAGCATTCATGTCCACCAGTGCGGATATTGGAGGTCCTGGATCATTTTTCCTCACCAGGATGTATCGTCAGAGGGGACACATGGAAATCCCACAACACATCCTCATGTAGCGCCACTGGTACCATGGTGTGTCCTCTGAAGAGGATGACGTGATCCCCACCTTCAAAAAATCTATCATGCACATCTCCTGAGGATATATGGGCACATTGGGACTCATAGTCAACATCCCAAAGCTTCCCCTCTGTGACTCGCTGAAGGAGTGGGGGAGCGACTATCAATGACTGGAGGTGACATGCTATATCTATATCCATGAAGGATATCTACATTAGGGATAGCTTCTATGTCGCCTCACTCAATAATTATAAGACACACCTCTTGCTGAGTATATATGCTACCACATTCCCCTTCCCAGGAGTATAGACTATCTCAAAGTCATAGACTTGGTGGAAGTCTAGCCATTGCCACCATCTTAGGATTAGGTCCTTCCTAGGGAAGATATACCTAAGACTATTGTGATCAAAGTAGACTATAAAACATTCACCCATTAGGTAATGTTGCTAAAACATCAAGTTAAAGACCATTGATGCTCATTATAGGTCATGGGTACCGTAGTTTTGTTCATGTTGTATCAGATTTTCCAATCCATAAGTGATCATTACTCGCTCATGCATTAGGAAACACCCAATTCTGGAACCTGATGCATCATAGTAGACTACGTACCCGACACCCCCATCTGGTACAGTCATGATGGGAGCCCTCGTTAGTCTCTGCCATAGCTCCAGAAAAATATATTGAAATCTATTTGTCCACATGAAGGGATATCCATTATTCATCAATGCTGACAGGGGTGCCGCAACACAATGGAAGTTGGGTAAGAATCTCGGGTAGTATCCGGCCAACCCCGAAATCTCCACACCTTGGTCATGCTCCTCGGTGGCTCCCAAGCAAGAATAACCTCTATCAACAATAGATCCACTAAAACTATAGCCATTGAGATAATGTTCATGATAATGTGGGACTCTCATATCAATAATTGGATCTTTGAGATCTTACCATAAACTCGGTGCTCTAGGTGTGTATCTAGAACTAACTGCAGATGATAGGAATTTGCCTCCTCTGTCACAGAGTATATCAGAATATAATCGATGAAAACTACCATAGTGAAATCGGGGTATGTCAAGAAGATAATCTTCATGAGTCCCATGAAAATAATAGGGGTGCTATCCACGCTTAATGGGTTGACCAAGAACTCATAGAGGCCATACTGACATCTGAGGGTCATCTTCTACACATCCTCATCTTGTACTCTGAGATGATGATAACCTATTCTATGGTCTATCCTAGAAAACCAACTAGTTCACATTAGCTTATGGAAAATATCATCAATCCTCCGATGTGGATACTTTTTCTTCATGATCACATGGTTCCGGAACCGATAGTCCACATCGAGTCTCAATCTATTGTCTTCCTTCTTGGTGAACAAAATCGGGGCTGCCCACAATGAAACTCTTGGCCTTATGAATCCATTCCCCTAAAAGTCCCCCAAATCTAACTATAAATACCAAAGCTCCATGGGAGCCATCCAATATGCTGGTGTAGATATCGGTGCCATCACTGGGTACAATTCAATGTAAAATTCTACCTCCCTACATGGATGTAGTCTCAGAACATAATCTGGAAAAACATCGGTATACTTGTCCACCACTACATGATAGCTCATACTCACAACATCAGCTACCCCAAAGGTAAGGCTAGCCAACTAATGTGTGATTGGCTAAAACCTCCTCTGGGTATGTCCTTCCTTTGCTGAAAAGGTTCCCCTCTCAATGATGAATGAATACCTGATCTCATCTGTGTGTACACAGCACACTTTTCACCTAATAAAATCAATCTGAGCATAGACTATGGATAACCAGTCCATACCCAAAATGATTTTGTAGGGCATTGATGCTGATACTATAAGATCTCAACTGAAGCTCTCACCTCCTAGAGTAATCTCACAAATGCATGCAATAGTGTATAATCGCCGAATCCGCTACTGTAGATGTCTCTAGTCGGAAGGATCGAGCCAATGACTCCACCGGAATATCTGAGATTCGAATGAGGGTAATCAAAAAAATAGTGACTGGAACCTATGTCTATAAGTACTGCATCTAAGGTAGAGTATAAATAGATCATACCTCTAATCATCTCTAGAGCGGTGTGGTCATATTACTTAGCTACCTGGAGATGAGCTCGCCCCTGTCCTCCTACTCCCAATGGTCGGGGTGGACCTTCTGGAGGTGGTGGTAGTAGAAACTCGAATCGCCGCACACCTCCTATTACATGACCATCTCCTATTCAATGTCTTCATGCTTCATATAGACCTCCCCGATCAAATCTCTGCCTCTGACTCGGTTGTCCCACGACCGTCTTCTGATCATAGGTACGAAAGTCTGGGCAGTCGTGATCTATGTGGCCCTGCCTGCTACATGAGTTGCATTGTCTGGCTCCCTGCTGACTCCCACTGGACTAGGAGCCTCATACTGCTGACCCGTAGTCATGGGGTCTCCCACTGAAAGACCTGGCCCGCAATGACCCGCCATCCTTCTTCCTACTACCTACTGAAGACTCTACTACATGGGGTCTACTGGAGGCCAAATCTATCGGCGCCTCCTCTGTTAGGAAGTTCTCTGAATGTAGGGCCCCCTCCAGCACCCCAGCCTGAGCAGGGATGGTGTGGGTCATCACTGAATCCCTAATCTCCCTCATTAGCAATTTATCAATGGATCATCCCCAGATGAAGGGGTCTTAAACTATATCTGTGTAGTATGGGGAATGCTCTGTGAACCTTGACAAGTACTTGACCACTGTCATGCTGCTTTGCTGAATGTGAAGCAACTCCTAAATGCGCACAATGCGTAACAACGTAGGGGGAAACCATCCTGAAAAATCCTCTCAAAGTAAACCCAAGGGAGGGTGGCCTCATCGTGAGCCTGGATGGTCATACTCTACCATCTCCCAACTGACCCCTGCAGAAAACTCACCACAATGATCATCATCTAGTCAGGCGGTGTCATTACAAGGAAGATGTCCTGAGTCACGACCTCAAGTCAGTCCTCATCGACTCAAGGATCTGTATTTCCCTTGAACGTGGGTTTTCTATGCCTTTGAAACTCATTTAGGTTTTTGAGTCAACAAAAATCCTCTACCTGAACCTCCGGGATTATGGTATGACCATTAGGTGGTGGTTGCGCTAGGGAACTACCCGGTGAGGCCATCTAAAATATTGGCAGCAGGACAGACGCCTCGTCACTCGGTGGGTTGTCCTCACACATCTGGATTCTGACTAGTCATGCTTTTGGAGGCATCCTGAGATAAATAATGACGTTCCATATTTAGAACATTATACCTGGTGAGCTAACATTTATTCGAAATCACAAAACAAACAAGAAACAAGTATTATCATGCATTGAGCTGAAAAACAGGACTCAAGGATTCAATGTATGGATATGTTGGCTGCTGCACCAACCCTGGACTCCCTGAACCTGGAGTTCAGACTCACAACACATAACACTGTTTATTTAAAACAAAAATTTAGACACTTTATCTCTAAGGTAGAAACAACCACCTCTGATACCACTTTGTCACGACCCATCCCTTGGGGCCCTTCTCGTGACTACCCCAAGCCCACCTCCCGAAGGAAAGGGGATGGTGACTATCGTCAAAGGTGTAAACGTGCAAGTGGTAGGCTTTCACCTGGATACATGTACGCACATGAAAACCCAACCATTAACCAAATCACAATAAAATAGATAGTATAAATGTTAGAGGAAACTGAGTATGGTCATCAGTGAATGTACATGGGCCAGAATACAAACCCCAAAATAAAGTACTGAAAGTAATAAAGTACAAGAGTTCTATAATGGCCATCCGTAGAAAACCCCACCTGATAGTTTGAGTAGAGTAGCTACTGGATGCCAAGGGAGCATGTCTCATCTGTCAGATCTCACTATGTTCCACCTAGTGAAATGCAACCATGTCCATCATCAATGCGTCGATCATCTACACGGGACATGGAACACAGGTGGGCAAGGCCCGTGCATGGGGTGAGTAATATTAAACTTGGTAGGGACCCAAAAAAACAAAAAGGAATGAACAGATAGAAATATGGAAGTATAGAACAATGGAAAACTACACAACATGAGTCTGCTCACACCAGGTATCAGTTTAGTCATGGATAAAAAGGATCATCAATAATATCGTCGAAATATTCGGCTACAGGAGAAATCCTCCTCTGACAATCATTGTCGGCCTGCCGGGTCACCTAGAGTTACATCCCACTAACCTTGGACTCTTTTTGTACTCATCACTAATGGTACCATTGGCATGTCAGTTCACACAGATCTGCTTCCCACTGTGGGCCTTCTAGGGCACACAGATCCGCATCCCACTATCCATGGACTCCTGTGGTACTCAACCCTAATGGGTACGGTGGCATGTTAGGTCACACAGAGCCACTTCCCACCATGGGACTGCTGGGTCACATAGAGCCGCTTCCCACCTTGGACGAACTATGGTACTCATCCCTGATGGGTACCATGGGCATGCTGTGTCACATAGAGCTACTTCCCACTGGGCCAGTCGTCGAGTTATAAGGAGTCCAAGGTCAACAATCGTCAGGTATCAGTCAGTCATAGGGTTTTATACATTGTATTCTTGGGGTAGCCACTCCTCAAACCAATAACCACATATTGGTATCCATATAATTCACCAAAACATATTCCAAAATATTCGTCTCCTCAAGAGAGTCTAAATGCTGTAAATGGATCATTAATTAGATTCATAGTTTGTAAGATACATGAATTTTAGTGTCGAGGGACCAATTGCCATCGTGTTTGATCGAACATGGTCATACCTCAACATTATTCAAAACATAGGTGGAGTATCTCAAATAGAATGACACATCCTAAGGATACTGACATCATAGATGGTTAGTCAAGTGGAAGTTCGGTTTAGAAGCTAGGGCATGTTTTGGTTAGGTTGTAGGTACTGGGTTTGGGTCTGGTCTACCTCGGTCAGACCGGTCCGACCCGGTTCATAATGGGTTGTCTCGGATCAATCTGGGTCATCCCTGGGCACACTTGGGTCCATCCTAACTGGGTTGCAGGTCATCCCACTGGGTAGTGGGTCTGTCCGCTGGGCCTTCCCAGTGGTCCAACCCACCTGGTGGCCCAGGCCACCAGAAACAACTGTAATAGGTGCAGAGCCACATCAGTTGGTCAACCCATGGGGGTTTGACACAACACGTTACCACACAGATCCATGGTTCCCTCCGTGCCACAGAAGATAGGATGCGACTTCACCGCTGGACGTGCTGCCAGCGCACGCCCCGTCCTACATCCCCTAGTCGAACCGGTAGCCCCTGCCTCTGCCACAACTGATGATGGCGATGAACCTGCTACCTATTTGGCGCGCCACTGGAGGATAGCCCCACCCCTATTTCACTGTCGCCATGGGCGGTGGTTGGATAATCTGTCGGGCACACGGCTGACGCCACCGTGTGCCACCTCTATGTTGTCAAACACCCTCTCAAAGACACTTTCTTATCCTGCGGCCCCATGGGATTGCATTCTCAATAAGGGTATGCCTTTATCCAGCTTGAAATCTACTTAAAATTGGGTGATCACAAGCAACACACGAGCAGAGGGGCCCATGCCTTGTTCCTGTCGGCCCGCACCATCTGCGTTAGAGATAAATCTGGATGTTTTTGGGAAAAGATGTTCAACCAAATTTCATGCCTTAATTTCAATCCAGATCCAAACAAAAAAATACACCCTCCAGCATAAAAATTGGATAATGGATCAACTTGTTCATGAGTTGATCTATTCATATAATTTATGAAAAAAATTGCAAGGAAAACAAAATAATCATCACGGAACCTACCTATTATACTAGATGGTGATAGTCCATGCATTACTAAGTCTTGATGTTCTTCGTTCCTGCAATAGGAATCCAACTATGTTGTTCCTACATCATTCTTCGATTCGTTGTTTCAATGTCACTATTCACCGCTTGACGGAACCATCTGTTTCCTCCAAGGACTTGGTGTTTTGGAACTCCTTCAGCACTTCGACGCTTAGTGAAGCTGTGTCGATACCTTCTCCCAAGTTCCATATAAATAGGAGAGTGGAGGGTAAGTAACTATGTTGGGATTTAATGGGAGCACATTAATTAAGAAGCTTTCTAATTTTCCCATCGTTGTGATTACTTATATTGGAGGGTCAATCCATTCAATGTCTTCACACATCACCGGTCCCACCTCTACTTTTCCATTGGAGGATAAGTTAGAAACAAAAGAAAATAATAATGTTATTTTATTTTATTTCATTTAAAAAGTCCAAAGCTTATTTTTTTCTCCAGCCCTAATGTGGTCAAAGAAATGCCTCCCTTAAGCAAATACTCTCATTGTGGATTCAATGGTGTTGTCATATTTTTAATCTGAGCACCAGTTCAAATGTTAGAAAACAATGCTCTTGCTTTTTCTGAACATAATTTCTAAAAGTTCAAAAATTATTTCTTGGCACACCTGTCCCCAAAATCATGCATTGTCAATTTTCTTAGACTAGTCATATTTCCATATAATTTTAAAAAAATTCATTGAAAATATGGGTCTTTACAATTTCATTCATATGTTCTCATGTATTTAATCATCATTTCTAAAGTCCATCAATTAACCTCATTCCATATTTTATGTCAGATAAATTAATTTCAAATTTTACTTAATTTTAGTTTCATCACATGATCATTTAGGATCTATTAATATTAATTAAAGTCAATACTTTTATTTAAAATTATTAATAGATTCAAAACCACCATTTTCTATCATTATTTGAATTTATTTACATTGAAAAAATGTTACATGTTAAATAGGGATAAATACCAAAATTCAAGATAAAACCATTACCCTTATTCAATAATTGGTAATGTTAGTAATGTAGTTTTTAATACTTTAATATTGTAACTAAATTCCATCTCTACCCTTACGTGATATTTGAAAACTAGATATTTCCATTAAAAAATCGACAAAATATTAAGATTACTTTTGTGTAACATCACAAATAATTAATCTACCCCAAGGAAGAACATATAATGTCTATGTTAAATTTACACGGGCATTGAAAATAAAAGGATAATTTACACAACTATGAAATTAACATTAAATACATATAATATAAACCATTTTAAATTTGAAACACCATAATATAAAATGATGTTACCTACCTTTGATAGTGGGTTTACATAATTTTAAATAATAAAATATAATAACCTAAATTTTTATAATTAAATAAATAAATTAGTAAGGTAAAATGGGTCTGTTCATGATCCCAATGACACTAATCCTTAAGAAAAATAAAGAATTGTGTTTTAAAAATCTCGGTTGATATATAAAATTACAATTAGGGAATTATAATACAAAATAATTAAAAACCAACACCTCTATAAATAAATAAGGTTATACACAAACACCTCAAGAGATACCTCTCAAGAATCACATAAACAAATTAATCAAACCCACCAAATATGAGAAAAAATAACATAAAAAATAATGTCATCAAATAAAGAATATAAAAAATCACATACATAAATAAATGGTTTTTGAAATAATCATGTGAAAAAGAAAAATAAATAATTTGATTAACCAATGGTATTGATCAGGCCTCTATGGCTCTAACTCCCATGTTCTTACTTGTAATATAAAATGATTCAATTGGAGGCATAAAAATATAATAACCAATCGACAAAACTCTTTCTCTCAATGGTCACAAATTCCAATTTGTTTTTCCTTGAATGTTACATCATCTTAAATATCCAACTCAACCCAATTATTGATGTGTAAAATTTCAAGTAATGTACATTTGAGTATTAAATATGTTGGTGAATTCATGAATTCATATCATATATGGGGGAAGTTCTAACCAATACGACATATCTCTATTCACTCTAGCACCACAGAAGGCCTAGAAACCTAGGATATAGCTTATTAACAAAAATAAATGTTTTATAACCATTATTATGATGCACCTTAAATAAAATTTATTCTTTAACATCGATCTATATGGGAATCCTTATTTAATCATCATCAGAATTCTAACAATCACACATTACCTTCATTTACATGTGAATTATATATACCTTCTATGTTATACACTGATATAACTATTCTCCATGAAAATATAACACTTTGACCATTGTATATAACACTATGTGTCTTAATGATCATAATTACAACACATCAAAATGTTTCATTCCAATCGTGGAGTGATGACCATTATTATATGATTACTCCACTAATGGTAGTGCTGGAACCATGAAGCACTAAAATTCAAAAAATCAGGCATGAAGCATGTGTTCATGATTATAGATAATTTTATCTGTCTTACCATATATATATTTATATATTAATGTTAGTGTTATAGAATTACTAATATCAAAATAATTTTGGAGGGAATTCCAAACCTGGAGGTAAAACTAGGATAACCATCCAAGATAACCGTGTTTGGAACTCCATGGAGTCCAACTATCACCCACTGATACTATAATGACATTGAAACTAACATCCTAGAGTAGGTGGTTATGTTATTACAATTCAATAAAATAAAAGTATTCACATCACGAAGGAACAAACAATTTATTAGTCTTAAAAAAGTAAATACATTTGTTAAATTCTCTTTAAAATTGAAATCATCAAATTCAAAAAGTGATGCCTTTGCAAATTTTTTATTTCCCCTTATAATATCTATGTATATGAATCATAAAAAAAATTAGTATCCTATGAAAAATATAAAATAAGAATGGGGTAATATCATATTATTAGTAAGGAAATTTGTACAATAATATTTATGAATAAATAAATAATAATAATTGTGGAACTAAAATAAATGAAACTAATTCCATTTAATTAATAATATGACAATAATATAGGAGTAAATAATGGTCAAATAATTCCATACAAGAGGTCACATGTGCATGATAATTTTACCTGTTTATTATAACTAATGAAATAATTAGAATACCTTCAATGCATGATATCATCATGAAAGAAGTCATAATTCCTCAAATCATAACAATATCGTTAATTCCTTTCCCAAAAATTATTCACAAATGGTTATGGCCTCAACCAAAAAAAGGCTTGTTTATCTCACAAGATCTATCAATGCATCATGGAGCTATAACACGCCCCAACCATTTCATTCTATTTCCATTCTATTCCTCGTATAAATGTGGTGAGAAACAATCTATAAAAAATCATATCTAAAAGCTAACATATGAAGTGTTAATAATTAACCCAATCAATAAACATAATCATAAACCATATAGATTAATATAGATAATGGAAATAAAATTATATATATTTATTCAAAATGGTCATAACCCCTAAAAATAATGAATATTTATGATATCAATAAAATGTATCTTATATCGATCATAAGTAATATAAAGGGTTGATATCATTGATTAATTAAAATACCATAATAATTATATTAAATAAATTTTTGTGGAAAATATATTTTTCACATTGAAAATATTTTTAAAAATAAATGTATAATTTTTTTCCAAAATATTATTTCAAATATCATTTGAAAAAAATAATTAGAATCATTAAAACATCGATTGTTCATGATAGAGTTAAATTACATATTTAATGTCCAGGTTGAAGCAATGATTCATTATAAATTTTTAGTAAATTCTAAATATTAATTGATATTAAATGACCTAAATATTACTTATAAAAGCCTTTTTGAAAAAAAATTGTGTCAAAATGCCTTCAATAAATCGTCTGGATAAAATTAACTAAAATTATTTTTTTAATAAAACATGAATTCAGAAGAAAAATAGTTTTTGACCAAAGAGAGAAATAATGTAAAATTTTCATTAAGAAATCACCATAATTTTATGTTGAAAATAGAGGAAATGGTAATAACACTTTAGAAGACCATGAAATAATCATAAGAGAATTATGATAATGAGTTATTGAGTGATATATCATAACATTTCAACATAAAAAAATTATCTTTAATAATCCGAATAAAAAAGGAGATTTTAAAATAAACAATTACCACTTTTGTACCATTTGAATAGTAATCCCCATGAAATATATAGAATCAAAGGGAATATTAAATACCATAAATATAAAGATAATCATGACATAAAATATAAAATTTTTGTTGTATAAACCATATAGAAGAATTAATTAGTGAATAAGACATATGTCTCATGGAAGAAAAAGGTAGGCGACAAACCTTTACCTCATGTTTGATTTCATTCATACATGTTCATACATCATGTATAATAAAAATATATTTATCATAATTATATTAAAGAAAAATAATCACACATTTCAATCAATATATTGTATACTTATAGACATTTATAAATTTTTCTTAAAATTCATTGTTAAAATCACTCTTTCTGGTGATAATTACATCATTTTTCTTGTATGTTTTGATTTGATATTTTCAGTCCTATTAGTTTTATATTAAAAAATCATATAAGAAAAATTAAAAGAGGTTATAAATAGAACATATATTAATAATATGTTTATTTAAATTAATCAATAAAATCTAGATACAGAAAATGGATTACACCATTCAGAGAGACCATTTTTGTATATACTCCTGAATGTTGTTTTGAGAATTTCTCTACAAATGGAATAAAGGGAAAGTAAATATTAATTAAGAATTTAATAATAATTATTTTTTCTTATATATGATTTATATTAATCAAATTATTCATTATTACCATCCACTTAAAAATAAAATACAAAAATGTAACATCTATATATGGAGATGGTAGTCCACACGTACACATAAACAATATTATTTTTCCAAAAAGAATTTTATGCTAAGAATTTAGATGTCATTTTATTTCTCAATAAGTAATATAATTTAATAATTATAATTTAAATATTTAAATTCCTAAATTATATCTATTCATGACCAGTGGTGATGGAAAAATAATTACATATGTTCCGGTGACAGTAATCCATCGTACACATGATTTATTATTTCATTTCCAGTTTGATGGAATATAAAATGGACCCCGTTCATTACATTAAAAAATAACAACTGATTATATATGTGATATTTATTTTATTATATTATCTTATAACAATGTGATTTTATGGAGGTGTAATATGAAAAATATCAAATATGAGGGTATAATAATTTTACCTCTACTTCACAGATCCGTTTAAGGTTAATACATAAAGAATTAATAGGTGGGATTAATAATATAAATAAACCCTATAAGATGTGGGTGGATAATTAATGTATATAATTGGGTATTGTTTCGGAAAAACTAAAGGGTTTTTGATGGGATAATATGGGAGGATAATGGGTGGAATTTTATAAGTTGGGTATAGGATAACCATGAATTGTTTGAAAAGAATGAATTATACCCATGTTTTTATTATTCCAAAAGCATAAAAAATTATCCATTATCAATAATATAGTTTATAATATGAAAAATCTCCTTTAAAGTTTGGTTTGGAAACTTTTTAATTCATTTTAACCCACATATTCTTTGTTTAAACCCATACTAAACCTTTTTTTTACTTTAACTAATGTAATTAATTTTTATATTTTTCACTATTCACTATGGTGAAAATCTATGCGGAGCTTATTAGATAAAATATATTTTTTTATTAAAAACATGGAATAAATTTTTCTAAAAGTAAATTGACATTATTGGAAGGATATAATTTAATATTAAACATAGAGATTTATAAATAACAGGCTTTCGAAAGGAAAACATTAAAAACATTCAAATGATTTCCTTGTATAATTTAATATAACATTGACTTAAATGACCTAAATTAGTTAAATTTCAATATTATTGAAATAATAATACATTATTTCCAATCAAAAAATTTTTATCTTTTAACTAATTTAAAAATAAAATATGTTTTTAATAAAAAATAGTAATTTTCACTATTCATCAAAAATTTAATATTTTTTAAAAATATAAAAAATTCAACCAAGGATAATTTTGACATGTATATTGAAAAAATATAAATTAATTTTCCAAATAAATTTCTAAATTTGTTATAAATTATTTTTAAACGATGTTCGCAAAGCACTCTTGTCAATATTTTTTGAAAAATACAGTTTTTCTGAATTCATTTCTTTTTCATTCAAATGGTTCTTATATTATTTAAAGAAATATAACCATTGAATATATTTTATATTTGTGTAAACCATAAAAGTTTCATTATTTAGTTGGCCCAATTCATACTGATCAAGTTAACATAAATGTTATAAGCGTTATGCTTGAATTATAATATTTGAATAGCGTTTCTCGTTTCATTGAAATCTATTATCATGTGAAATAAAAGCAATTAAAGAGATTAAATTTATTTTAATGAAAATATATTATAATTTATTAGGGAGTAAAATTACCTTATATATTTAGGTTTTTTTATATACACAATGAACTATGATATTATTATTTTAAAATCTCTGGGACAAACATTCTACCCCCTTAAAAGATCATCCCCACAATTTCATCCTGATCTTAGAAATTAAGGGTATGCCATTTTGAAATAATATTTTTTTATTGGAAAACCATTTTGATAAAAGAGTTAATAATGAATCTACATAACAAGATATAAATTTATGTACACAGTTTATCAAGAACAACACAAATATTAGCGTCCAAGTATTTGAACAATAGTGGGAAGAGAAGATATAGACATGGATGAAAGGAATAAATAATTATAGAGATAATTGATAAAAATAAATTGAATGATAAATGAATAGTTAAGGACGTAAAAAAAATGATCATTTGAAAGGCTATTAAATTCATTATATATGGAGGTAATGTGATATATTTCTTATTTCAGGATCCTTTTCCTAATGTTGAATAGTTATTTTATTATCTAATAATGTAATGCAATATACTAACATGATATCATTCTATTAAAAAAATTAAAAATTTCATAATTTTTTTTTTGTTTCATTCAATTTTATCATCATCTCTTAATACATGAAATAAAAATCATTAGATTAATTTTTTTTTCTTGATGTAGTAAAATTGAATTTTAACGGATTGTAAAATCAAAAAAAAGTGACAAGTGTTTCAATATATCTATTAATATTTATCAAAACATATAGAATTGGATAAAGTTGTCGAATATAATACATTAATATTTAAGAAAAAATAATAACACCACTTGATCTATATTAGTATCTATATGTCAAATCATATAAGTAAAAAAATTTCATATTAACTAGTACATAACATACTCTACTAGTAGGCACAAATCCTTTCTCACTCTCTATTTGTAAGTTTAATCCCCACAAGCATTCCGATGTGATTTTTTGTAACTCGGAATATGTGATGTCATATTTCATAATTATTATTAATACAATTCTTCTAATGTTCCAAATTTATAATAACCCATTATTACATCGACATTATATGTAACAAAATCAATAATGGTTACGAGTTTAGGCATAAAAAGAACTTTATCATTATTATCTCAACACAAAGCACATATTAAGTGTTTTCACACATCAATAATGTGTTTTCAATGAATTTATACTTTCCACTAGTCACTTTTCTTGGTTTTCAATACAATTCATCAATTTATCTCAAATCCATAATTAACAACTAATGTATTATAATAATTATACATTTTATAATTCAGGTAAATGAAATATCATTGATATTGTGTTCCTATAAAATATTTATAAAATCCAAAAACAATATTATTAATCATTCCACATAATGTATCGTAATATCATTATCGTGAGAATGACCCCTTATCTTCTTTTTTAGGAATATAAAATTGACACTTAGTTCAATCATTTACATAGTTCCCAATCTCATTATAGAATAACCATTTCATATTAGAATATATTTTATATCACTTTCAATCATGAAGATAGTGGCCTTTATCGCCATACTTGTTGAAAACTCTTATTCCATTAATGAAAGTACCAAGATATTTATTTCCACACTTATAATATGAGGCAAAATCATATTTAACCTGTTCTATTTATCTATAAGTTTTTCTAACATCCTCTCATTATCTTTTATCCCATCAAATCCACAAAACATGGAGAATAATTTATCTATCTTTATAACATATGATATTATTTCCTCAAATGCAGAGAATGTTTGGGAGACTAGTACCCTTTGAAGAATTAGATTACACCCATTAAATACAGTGTCAATATTTCTATTTAGATTGCATACGAATTCCATAGCATGTCGTACTAAACATGTAAATTTTGATTTATACATTGTAACATTACCGTCTTCTATTTTACAAAGATTTATAAATTTTAACTCCATATCCGCTCATTTCTCTTGAGGTAAATACATTTTTAATAAGTGTACCTTAAAATACATACATTCAATGTTTTTTCTTCTTCATCCTTTGTGTTTTGAATAAATAACCACTATTAATACCCATATCCTGATAGATGATAAACTGAAAAAACAACATTCCACCTTTAATTATTTCAAAAAGTGATATATATATATATAATCTCTATGTAACTTATCCATTTATCTAAAAAAAATATATTTGTAGTCTGATTAAATAATTAATGTTTCTTTGGAATAAGCAGTTTAACATTGTTATTCATTGTGTTTGATCATCATGGTTCTCCATACATGAAAAATAATTTCTCATAAGCTATGTCGGAATCCCCAATATGGTTATAATTCATTGAGTTTTAGATGCAGGTACAACTCCAAATTCATTATCTTACCCATGATGTAAATCCCAACATGATAAACATGAATTGATATGGTTTTCATTCTTAAATCTTAATTCCATTATTATATAATTCATGTTATAGATCTGATCAAAACATTATGAAATATAATGTATAATTCTAAAACTATTTAAAAAACTAAAATAAATTGTTTTTTTACATGGATGATCTCTTAATCATAAACATGGTATCATTGGGAATATTTTAAAATCGTAAAAATGTTATCAAATCATTCATAATGGCTTATAAATAAAATTTCAATTATCCCAAGAATATCCACTAGGAGTGTCAAAAAAGGATTGCAGTAAGGGACAATATAATTTACAATTTAAAAATAACTCAATCATTGAATTCATTTTTCATATATATTACCCATAGGTACTTATGTTCCAGAACCATGTCCACTTCTAGTATATTTATATTGATGTATTTCAAGGAAAACCAAGATATAATACCTTCCTTAACAAAAATTTATGATGTTCTTTTGTACTTATCCTCAATGTATTTCATAGGGTTATTTTCCCTAATATTTATTTTCCATAATGTAGGTATCAATGTTTCTACAAAAATTTCACTAATACCAACTATAAAGACCATAACCCTATTATCTGACAAACAATGGTTACATTATTATATTGGAGTAAAATACATTAAAACAGATCCTAATAGACCAAATATTTTATTATTCTTGGTAAACTAGATACATACTTTACATTCACTTTAATGTAGAAAATATAAATACCGAAAGTGCTTTCTTTGAGAATTCCATATTTCCCCTTTGCATATCCATTATAATAAATTAGAAAACAAATAATAGAATCTTTGGGAATATAAAACCTATGAAAGGGGTGAGATTATATTCTTAGTAAGTGTATTTATAAATTTTGAGCTATAATAAATAATTTATAATCAATATATAATGTTAAACAACTAAAAAAATTATCATTAATCATTAACATAAAAATAATATTATAGTTAAGAATTATTATCAAATAATTCAATATATGTAATCACATGAGTTTTAAGCCATTCTTTGGATACTCTTATTAATAAAATAAAAAAATGTATATAAATGAATAAGCTCAATATGATGGAAGTCAGAATGTCAGACATTATAACCATACAATAAATTCCTCTTGATAAGACAGGTTACATAAATTTGTATGTTCTTAATCAAGAACCCAATCTTGTTTGTATCATGGGACCCCTCGATGAATTGAGGGGATAGAGTAGGCCCCACCCATGACATACAAAGTCCAATTTATTCCACACTTGATAGGTGTAAAAAATAATCAAAATAATCGTTTTTATTTAATATAACACATATAAAATGTTTTCAATTTCCCCAATAAATAATCATAATAATAAACCACTCATAGTAATATGATTAATGGTTAAAAAATTGTCCAAAATAAGTGAAAATGATAATAAAATAGAAAAATAAAGTATACATATGATATCAATGAAACATATTCTCATTGAATCATATGTATAATAAACAGTTTATTTCATTGATGGATAAAATTACCATAAACATTAAATAAAATAATGTTGATGAAAATATAAATTTCACCTCGAAAATATTTATATGACAAAAAAATCACAAAATATTTGAAAACAATATTATTTTATAATAAAAATTTAAACATAAAAAAGAAATTTTAAAATATTTCGTGTTAATGATCGTACTAAATATCATTCATGTTGTACACATTAAAACACAGATCCCTTTTACAGTTTTGGTAAAAGCCAAATGTGTGTTGTCTGGAAAATGGAATATAAATTCATTTCAATTTTTTTTAAAAATTATAAACATGTGTAAAAAATTGTTTAACAAATAGTATCTATAATTTTAAATGTCTTTCAATTTTTTATTTTTGAAAGCATGTTTTTTTAATAAAAATGGATTTTCAACCGAAAAGATAAACAATGGTGGATTTTCTTAAAAAAAGTCATAATCATGTGAAGTAATACATTTATTAAATGTTACTATTACATGAATAGATCCTGAGTAAATATAGCATAATAAAAATCATCATTTTCCTTAGTGATAGATCATAATATTTCTTCATCATAAGTTTAATCATAAACAATCCTAATAAAATATGCTATTATAAAATAAACCATTACCAGTTTGGTAAATTTTGAATCATAACCACAATGAAATGAATTTACGAAAAATGAAACATATAATTACTATAATTTAAATGGATTAATCATAATACATATCAGATGGTATATATATACACTTCAAAAAATAACTAACTTATGAATATGGTATACATATCTTGGAAATAAAAGTGAGATTAGGAAACCTTACCTAAGGTACAATTTCTATTATATATGACCTTATGTCCTGAATATTAAAAATATATTCATTTTAAATATATTAATGAACCATAATAATATATTTTATACCATATATGATTTTATTATAGTCTATTATGACCCATTTACTTTAAATTCGTTGTTAAAATCAATATTACTGGTTATAATTTTTTCATTTTTCATGTATGTTTTGGTTTTGAAATTTTGAACTTTTAATTTGATCATTATTAAATAATACGATTAATTGAATAAATTATAAAAATAAAATATATATTAAATTTTTACGTACTGAGAGTAACATATAAAAGATATAGATAGAAAACAGATTACAACATTCATGGTGAAGGTTGGTCGTATATACACATGAACACTATTTCCATTTTTCGGAAAAAATAAAATGAATGGAAAATAAATATTAATGAAACTATATAGAATAACAATTATTTCATATATAGAAATTAAATTGTTAAAATACATCCTTATTACCAAAAATTTAAATATAAATTGAAAGAAATTATATATCACTATGTGGAGGTGGTTGTCCACACAAACGCACGAGCAACATTATTATTTTCCAATGGATTGATGGTATAAAGTTTTATGTGATTTTATATTTATATAAGTTTTATATTTTAATGAATATAATATAACTATTTTAAATCCACCATTATATACATCCTTTAAGGGTGTTGACGGAAAACAAATTAAATTGATTCACGAGCTGGTAGTCATTCATACACACGATCGACAGTTTTGATTCCCATTTGATGGAAGTAAAAGTTGATATGGGTCATGAAATTAGCATAATAAAATCTCAGTACATATTAGATAATGTTTTTATATTACTATAGTTTAATAATATTTTAAATAGGTCTAAAAGTAAATAAATCAAATATGTGTGTTTAATAATTTTACCTCTTCTTTAGATAGTCTCTTTAGGTATATACATACACTGTAATTAGTTGTCCCTGATAATAAAAATGAGGCCTATATGATATTGTTAAGGTTTTAAGGAAGATATTTTGTCATGTATCATCCAAAATAATGAATTTTGGAATTACGAACATGGGAGGGGAGGGGTGGCCTTTTATATGTTTAGGAGTGGATGCATAGGGAAATTTTGAAAAGAATGAATTCCATCCAAGTTATTATCTTTTCAAAAGACTCCATAATGGTTCATTATAAAACCCTAGATTTTATAGTCTCAAAATATGTTGTTTAAATTGGGGTTTAACAATTTTTGGATCATTTTAAACCTTTATCTTGTTAGTTGATCTAATTGTAAACTCATTTTTACATAAAATGTTGTAATTAATTATTAAAAATTTCAATATCAATTTTGATGAAAAATTTATTTGTTCATATTAGATAATATAAATTATTCTTATTCCATATATGAATTAAATTTTTTAAAATTCAATTCAATGAATTACTAGAATCAAAATAAAAATTAAACCCCCAAATGTGTCAAAAAAAATAGTTTTTAAGAAGAAATATTTCAAAAGTTTTAAATGTTTTTATGAAACAATTAAATATGAATTTTATTCTTGTGAACTAAATAAGATAAGTTTATATAATTAATTTTTTTTAATTACATAAAATTCGAAATATTATTTAAAAT
Organism: Viscum album; assembly: GCA_963277665.1. NCBI lineage: Eukaryota > Viridiplantae > Streptophyta > Magnoliopsida > Santalales > Viscaceae > Viscum > Viscum album. The sequence goes on along the minus strand of OY728138.1, from coordinate 1,288,513,055 downwards.
TTTGAATAATTTAAAAAAGTTGTGTTTAAAAAAATAGTATTTTGGATGTTCATAAAAAAAATTAATATTTTTAGAACATTCTAAAAATTTCACCAAAGAATTACATTGACACATGGATTTAAAATATTAATTTTATTCTTTCAACTAAATTTTCTAAAATTATATTAAATTAATATTAAATTCTCTATTCCAAGTGTGAATATTCCATCTTTGATAAAAATAGTGTTTTTTATAAATCATTCTTTTTGTTTTAAATGGTTATTATATTATTTCTAATAAATATATAACCATTGAATTTATTTCATACATGTGTAAACCATATAATTTTCATTGTTTAGTTATTTCTATTAAATCCTACCAAATTAATAGCATAGTTATATTGGCCATGTTTAAATAATAATATTCAAATAGAGTATCAAGTTTTTTTAAACCTGGTGTTTCAATCATTGCAAGATATCAAATTGATTGATATTATTTTAATGTAAATATATAATAAATTATATGGGAGATATATTCTAATATAATACAGTTTTTTTTCAAATATATTAATTAATATGATGTTCCTCTTTTAATATCATAAGATGTTGTGGATACATCCTTGAAAATACCCCCATGGAGCTTAAATCCTTGATATACAAGATGTTATCTGAAATTTTAAGATGATACATGATCACCAATATATCATCATAAACAACCTATTATTTTGATGAAATAGTGATAAAGTCTTAAAATTTCCTCCCACTTCCACTTGGGAATATCATGTACCTAAATAGAATGTCGAGAAACATGATTCTTAACATTCAACTCTTGGATGTTCAAATATTGCACGACAAAATATGAAATAGAATTCATAAAAAAATACCAAAAAATTTAATCTATTAGAGTAAGATAATAATTATTACACAAATATATAATATTAATGGAGAAATATGTAACTAATTAAGAATCACTTCATGTGTCATTTATGTAATGAAATTCTTCCCCAATAACAACACATAATGTAATTCTTCCTCTTACCATCCCCTAAGTGAATCACAAGAGAGAACACTATCACACTGAAATTTTTTCTCATGAACCCCTTGTTGGGATTCCTAAACATGAATAAATATAGGTAATATAGTATCATTTGAAAATTAGAATCACTCCATCATCTTCTCCTATATCATGATGCGTCAATTATAACTCATCCATCACTATAAAAGAGTCTCTCATGAACATCACCACCTTGTGACTTACAACTCATGTATTTAAATAAAACATTCAAATTTCCATTATTAAAGTAAATATAAATGTTTCTAACCAGAAAAAATATTATCCACCATTGATAATACAACTGATATTTATGTTTAGAGAATACATAATTTAGACTCTTATGATCTGTAAGGACCAAAAAGTTCATAACAATGTGGTAGTTATACAAAGCCTTCAAATGTAAAACCCTCATATAATGTTGATGATAATGGATTCAATAGTTAAATTTATTATTTTATAACTAATAATACATATAAGATATAATTTCCCTATTCAGTATTAACATGTAACCCAACACAAAATGATGATAATCATAGTAAGCCAAAAATCAACACCCCCTCTAGTTGAAAAAGTAATAGAGCACTAAAAAACATCTCCCTGAAAAAATATAAGTCATACATGAACTGGTCAATTTAAATGAACACTTAATCCTCTCTAGTTAAATCTGTCATAAAAATTACAATCCTTGAGATGTTTGGTATGTTCCTAGTGTGTTATTTAGTTATAATGGGGAAATTATATACCCCTATAACATTTTACAAAAATATAAATGAAATAAACACCTAAAAATTCAATTGATATATAGCTAAATAATGTAAATATATGAAATTCCCAATGAACAATGCCATATGTGAACATAAATCACACTTAAAAACATCTACGATAGCTAATGAAAATGATAAACTAATAACACAACTTAAAAATGATTATCATGATCCTCCTCCTTTATAGATAATATAAAGATTTAATGGACAATGTTTACCATGAAATGACTAGAATCGTAATAAATGCTTCATTCACCACTCCCATGAACATGAATTGAGAATTACTAAACCCAAGAAACCTCACAAAGTACTCATAATTCTTATAATGATTTACTAAGGTAGTCATCAAGTTATTATTATGCATTACCAATATCTGATGATATCCAGATCACAATTTGATCATTACAAACCATATATCTCCCTTAAAATATACAACCCCAAAATGATGAAAAATAGAAATAAAATATTAATATAAGAATAATCATTACATAATAATGAAATCTACACCAAAATATTTTTGGTTTAGTTTATATGAAAACAAGTAAACATTTATTGTAGGATTATAGGTGAACTACATCATCTCCAACATAGTTCAGAATAACTAAGCCCTTATTAATATAACGATACATAAAAACATTATTCATATCCAAGGGAAAGAAAACATAATAATTAGTGATATCAAATTATCACTAATGGTAAGATAGGGAGATATCAATGATCACATAATAATAACATGATAAAAAACATGATAACACGAGCTTGGTGTTTGAAAAAAATAACCTTTATTCCAAAAAGCATAATTATGGTTCATTGAACCAAAAATAGATGCTCATAATTCATGAATCATAGAGGAATCAAGAAACATGGGCCATGAGATCACAACATGGAAATAAAATATGTATTTATAGCATATAAATAAGCATTGAATATCATTTCTGATAATGTCAAGTATAATTGACAAGGTTATCATAGAGGAATGGGTTCACTTCCTAAACCACCATATTTTTCAGGTTCACTCCTAAAAATATCATAGTGTTGAATGTCACATACTGAACAGTGTTCACTCTCCATTGTAATCTTATTTATCTCATTAGATATTAAACTTTAAGAACCACTTTGTGGGGAGATATAGGTCCCACCCATCACATAATGAAAATCATACATATGTACATCATACGATTATACACAATAGACCATATAATAACCCATGAAAAATGGTTTTCATAAGCATTTCACTATGGATAACCCCATATAAAATAAACAGGTTTCATAAACATTTAATCCTTTCATCATAACGTATCCCGTGGAAAAGGAATCTGTTTCATCAAAATTTCATTATTTAATCATTAATTAACTTGAAAAAAACAAATAGGGTTCAAAAAAATATTTTCAATATATATATAAACTATCTAGATAAATATTATGTATGGTATCATTTCATAATACAAAACTTAAATCTTAAATAACATAAAATTATGTACTATTATATGTAAAATGTTATGGGAAGATCACTTGAATCATTTATTGAGAAAAATATATTTTAGACTTTGAATACACTTACCCAAAATCGAAAAGATTCATAAGTAATAAATAAAACAGTTAAATTCAAATTATTATTTTAAAATAGTAATTTTATCATTAAATCATTGATTATTCATGAAATTGGAAAATATGTATCTTGTCGTATGCATTAACACGAGGATTCCATTGACATTTTTGTTAAAAATTCAAAAGTGGCACATTTAGAAAATGATTAGAAGATGAATTTTAATCCTTTTTTATAAAACTAATACATTGGTAAAAATTAATTTAGGTAATAATAAAATAATATTAAAAAAAATTGGAAATGGTTTTAGAAAACATGAATATGAAAAAAAAATTCGATCGAAGAGTTAAATAAAGTGGATTTTCCGTAAAACATATTTTTGGACTCTTGAGTAAAGAAAATAAGTAAAATGAAATAATTAATGTATATTATACTAAAATAACCATTATATAATAAAAAAATGATGTTAATTAGTGACTGATCAAATGATTTCATCATCCAAAACTTAATCATAAACAATCCCAATAAAAAAAGAGTGTAACATAAAACCTTTTCCACAATGGAAACATTTAAATAATAATCCCCATGAAAGAAAAAAACATATATGGGAATGTATATACCCATAATTTTCATGATAAGTTTAATAAATCAAATTTATGGTCAGTATATATACCCCAAGAATAAAATAGGGGTTTGTATGGCATGTGTCCCATGGGCACAATAATGAGAGAAAAATACCTTACTCGCTTTGGTAACTTTTTAATTTTAGTAACCATGATATAATTACATAAAATGATATTCTTAATATCATTAAAATTAATAGAATAATTATATAAAATATTAAAGGGTTAGTATATAAACCACACAAAGTAATGAGTATTTAATATTACATATGTCTCTTAGAAATAAAGAAAATACTAGAAATCCCCTACCTCAAGTCTCGACTATCTTCATACACATTTGAAATTAATATAAATTAAATATTTTTTGATATTAAATATATTATAGAACCATTATAATTTATACTATTCCATATATTATTTACTTACAACCATTTATAAGTTGTTTATTAATATTTTCGTTGTTAAAACCATATTTCAGGTAATAACTACTTTGTTTTCCATGTATGTTTTAGTTTGGTAATTTTTTCTTTTTACTATTATCACGGATACATAACACCCATAATGTTGAACATTATATATATTTTAAATATATTGATTATATGTTTATTTTGAGTAATTTAAAATATTAATTGATATAAATTTATGTACACTCTTTATGGAGATAGATGGTCATATATACACATGAATGATATTTTCATTTTTAAGGGAATGAATAAAATAATGGTTAACATTGTTAAAACTCATAAGAATCATTTTTATATCATATGTATCATATATATTAATTAAATCTATAATTATTAAAATATATTTCCAAATAAAATCAATAACACATCACATTGCTTCTTAGAGTCAGTAGTCCACACATACAGATGAGTGAAGCTATAATTTCCTAATAGATTATAATGTAAGAAGGTTTAGGTGATAATATAATGAAAGAAGTATAATAATTCAGATAGTATCATGAATATATTTTTTAAATCCATAATTATATCCATCCTTGAGTGGTTGTTATGGAATTCAAATTACATCATTTCATAACATGCTAGTCTGCTGTACAGAAGATCAAATGTTTTGTGTCCTATTTGATAAAAGATTTGATGGATATAAATAATGACATTAAGATAATAAAATCCTTGTATATCATATATACTTATTATATTATATTATCATAGTTGAATAATATTTTAATAATAAAAAATGCATACTTAAGAACTATACCTCTTTTTTTCAGAGCCTCTTATGGTTTATACCAAAATCCATTATAGGAGGGAATAATAATACAAATAAGGAACCATTGATGTGGGGAGTATTGTAATGAATATATTTTTTTTTAGTAATTCTACAAACCAAAACTATTAGGATGTCTAAAGATGAGAGGATATGTTTTCTCTTCAATAATTGGGGGAGAGGACACAATTTACTGAAAGTCATTTTTTTCCAATTTTAAAACCCGATTATGTGTTGCCGGTACCCATAAAACAGAAACCAGTTACCTCAAATCACACAGTTTAAAATTTCAAAATAAAAAAAACCGCCATAATTTCCTCGATCCGCGAGCCTGACACCTCGAGCCACTAGCCTACACCATGTCTAATACGCCATGATCTTCAAACAAATCCACTCCACCATATTTCCGGAAAGCTTCACTAGCATCCATTGTCACCTTCAACATCAACGCTGGAAAGATCCCACTGTTTACATCAAAAATAATGATCCACAAAAAACTTATCCCGCACCACAGAAAATAAAAAAAAACCAAAAATTCAAACGTAACTGATGCGCAACATGAACCAAATCATCCAGAAAACAAGTTAACAGCAATGATTCACAAACATCGCAAAACCAACCAGAAAGAAACCAAGAGAATTTAAAAAGCTTCCAACCCACTAGAAATTGCCTCATAAAACCCTCAAACCACTCAACCACCATTGGCCAAGAGATGACCATCAAACATTGAGAAAATCACCACAGGACCAACGAGCTGCCGAGAACAAAACTTGGAGCGCTCCGAAGAGTATGTCGACGACAAGGAGAAACGTTGAAACCCGGTCTTACACCCACTGATATGAATAAGCAACCACATAATCCCATAGCACAAATCCACAGCATGAGAGGAATCCACAGAACCACCGTAGAGAGCACAAAGTGATCTGAAGAAAACCCACCACCAGAGGGAGGTGCTAGTGAGAAAAACCCTAGCGCAACCTTCTCAGCAAGCACTCACCCAAAGACATCAGAGAGGTAACCTTCAAACCATTATGAAAATCACATTTAAAAAATAATTTAATACATCCCCTCCTCGAACCTGACCATATCTGTCATCAGACTGCAAAGGGACACTGACGCGTTGACACCAGTTGCGCAGCGCCATCTCCCAGCCGCTGAGGCGAACCAGATAAAGAAGACTCGGGATAAGGCGGTTAGAGAGGTAAGGAACGCGAAGACGGGGGTAAACCCGAGTTGCCTTAGAAGGGGAAAGTGACCCCGCTCAGAGGCGTTTTTTTGTGAACCGTGTTCGAGGACACAATTGGAATATTTGGAAAGAAAAGGTTATACCAACATTTAACACAAGACACATACATTCAAAATAGACCATTTTAAAACCATATGTGATATATTATATAAATATCTATGTAATATAGGTATTCGAAAAGTTTTTAGGTTATTTTAAGTGATATCTCGTTAGTTTACCTCCTTGGTAATTTCATTTTAACATTCACCGTAATAATTAAATTTTTTAAATTTTACTAATCATTATGAAAAAAATAGTTTGTGATTATTAATTAATATTAATTATTATTGTTTAAAAAAATAAATTTTTTTAAAAATTTTCAATTAATATACTTGGTTGAATTTAATTTATAAATAAAATTGTAAAAGCCATGAAAAAAGTTGTTTTCCAAAGGGACACTTGTCATATGTATAAAATGTTTTAATATAAAATTTGAATATTAAAATTATAATAATAAAATAAATTGGATTAATTTAAACATAATTGAACTAAATTTACATTTTTAACTACCATGAAATAAAATGGTTCTTTTAAATTATTTGAAAAAAAAAAGGCATGTTTTAATAAAATTCATTATTTTTCACTATTCCTTAAAAATTTAAAATATTCAGAAATCTCATAAACATTAACCCTAAGAATATTTTGAAATTTGGATCCAAAAATGATGTTAATAATTTTAAAAAATCATTATAATGGCAAAACAATTAATTTTATTATTACTTCACATAACACTACAAATTATTTTTTTCAAAAAAATGTATTTTTGAAGAATATGAAGAGTTTATCATAAATTAAGTACATATTTGTTAATATAATTATTTTATATATAACCATAAAATCATAAAATCATAAAAAATTTCCTATTTATACTACCATGTTTCATGAATATGATTTAATGATCATTTTTAAAAAATATTAATATTAAATTGGGGTTCATTAAAACACGGTGTTGTATATAACGTAAGCTATTGAAGAAGTTATATTTGTATAGAAAAATATTAATCTTATAATTTATTTGTTTTTTTCTTCAACTAATAAAATATACCATCAATATATGGGATGTGATAACTATTATTCACTGTCACTTGATTCGTATGATAATAATTGACACACAACCACATACAACCATCTGACTTCTTTGTAAACAAAATTAGGGTTGTTAAAGGATACACACTAGTATAGATGAATCTATAATGTAGGCATTCATAAATTATAATCCACAAATCTTACTACTTTTAAGTGGAAATTATCTACAAACACATTGATACAAGAGAAGAAACTGGGTAAAGCTATATCTCAAACACGAACTCTCATTGAGGGGGAATCATCAAAATATCATCATGGGAAATGGGAGGCTAATATTAAAAACCATTGTAAATATCACTAGATGATCCTACAATGAACTCGCAGTCATCCTACAAATAAATGAAGATATGGAATTGACACCTCCCAACCCATTTGGTAGTCTTTTTTTTCAATATATGTGAACTAGTCTCTATAAATGTTGTAAAATATGATTCACCCATTAAATAAATACATGATATCTCATATATAAAACATCAAATCCATGCCGATGATGATATTTTTTAGTTTTATCAACAAATATAGGAATTTTCATTATGATTGGTTCTTTCCTTTTAGTGACACCATGTATCTGTACACATCAAACATTTTTTCTCAAACTATAACTGGTGTAGTCAATGTCAATGGAACTGGAAGCCCTTCCACCTTAACTACCAAAGCATAGACTTGAACGGGTGATAAAATAAAGGGAATGGATCCTAAATCAAAATTGATATAAATCTAAATTCAAAATAGACTAATAGTACCTCATACAAAGTGATTCTTATCTAGTACTGGTAATGTGAAATCATAAATATTTGCATGACCTTCTACATGAACTCTTTGGATATGATGGATAAAATCACTAGGAAAACTCTATTCCTATTCAATATAAGAATGAGGCATGTACCTGGGTTTTCTTATACTTCTCCCATCACCATTATATTGATAATAATCCATGATTTCCTACTACTATTGTTTCCATGGAAAATATTTTTTTAAAGGATATTCCTAAAAAAGTGCCACTGACTATATATTGACTGCTAAGGAAGGATGTACAATAACATTTCTAATTACCATGACCTCTAGAAGATAATAATTCATTTCAGTATCTTCAATTAGGTTTTTAATAATTTATATCTCCTATGAAATGAGTTGGCAGAGTCCAAGACCTACTCCTTACTAACTGATACATCTTCTCACCAGAAAAATGAGGACTTTACGACACAACTCTACACAATATAAAATCATGGAGACTCACATATTATAATGATATGGTTATAATAAGCCTCCTATTAATGGTCTCTAACATTTCCATTAACTCATAATATTAATTCAACATAAATAGGGAGAATGTTCCCTATATATCAATAAGAAAATCCTCAGTGAAATTCCTTGTAATATCCTCCTAATATAGTTGTTGGTCTGAATCATTATGTAAGGTTTTTTTATAGTGGGGATCGAACTATTGAAAACTAAAAATCTCCTATCATGGGGTAATTATCATCTTCAAAAATGATACATTTGAATTTTAATATAGAAACTAGGTTTAAAATTGATCCCTAAATTCATCTCAATAAATAGTCAACTCCATGAAATATATATGGAAAAAAATATATTATCGATGGTATGATCCATATTAATAAAAACCTACTAAATAATACTTATTCTTTTGGATAATCAGTTGAACAAATTTATATATCAAAATAATCTAGATAATAATCTATCTCTATATCTAAAATAGTTCCCTCATACTTTTATAGACGCTTGAAATGTAACTCTTCAACTGTCCTCTTCTATGTGTCATCGTTATTTATAATCACTCTATAATGATCTGTAGGAAATCATGTTGAATGTGTTCTATGTGAAATTGATAGGGACACCAACCTTGTACTATATCTTCAATAGAATAAAAATTTAATAACTCCTAATCCAAGGATAAAAGAACATTTTATGGTTACATAATTTTTAATCATATCGTATATTCTAATTGAATACCCAATTCAATCATAGGCATAGAAGATCATGAATCATGGTACCTTAATAGGTTTGTAAAATTAAATAATTATTACTTTTATTTATATATTTAGTAAAATTAATATTCCTCGTTTTAGATTATAGGTGGCCATAAAATCTCATTCCCTAGATAGTATATATTTTTTATCACACAACCAAAGCCATGTAGATAGTGATTACCTATGAACCCATGCATACTCACAATTGAATAACTACAATTTCTATCTTATATCTCATCTATTATCTCTGATTTAATTATTTAATTGAATCATCCCATGAAATTTATCCATATTGGGCATATAATAAATGAAAAGGGATAATGACCCCCAATGATTACCTATAGTAGGCCACAAGTATGTGACTAGCACTAATGGAATATCAATCACACACATGGCATGCATTCATGTCTATAATGTTTATGGATTAAAATATTAGGTGATAAAAAATCAATAACACACACTATTCATAAATAAAAAAACAAATCACAATAAAATTTATTTCATATATTAACAGAATACAATTAAATGAAAAAGTAAACTGAAAGTATGAATATTAAATCCTCAATTGTGTCCTCGAGTTTACAAAATCACTTTAACTACTCATTAAAATAGTACCAATATAGTTTATCCATAATGTACTCTTTTAGATATAAAAATACTTCATATATATGGTGCGTATAACATTTATACATAATAATATCAACCTTCAATCCTCTTATGAAAAATTTTAAATAAGTATATTAAATCCCACCGAATACATTAATAAAACTAACACATCACTTAAAAATTAATACTAGTTTCCATATCCCTTACATGGGTCACTCATTAATCAATATATAAAAATAAAACATTCAATATTAGAAAAATATATGTAACACCCAAGGATTTCATAGTACGTTATCTCTTGAATGTAATTCAGTAGCGTGTGCTACATGCAACACCAAGTTCGAGCACACCACGACTTGCCAAACTAGCCGTTAAAAAAAGGTTATGAATAATATTGACTGAATTTTTCATTTTACATACACCATATAATTTTAACATCTATATTATGTGTTTCTTAGACAAAATATAAGAGAAATTTCAATTTTTCAAATAAAAGAAGTATTTTTCAGAAAATTCAATTTTACAGCCTTTTAATGGACAACCAATTTTAAATCCAATATTTGAAACTATTATAAATTAAATATAATAAAAATATATATTTTTTAATTCGGTACATAAAAATTTATTTTGGTAACATTTTTGGTATATTTTTAATAACATTAATATTTTGATGAATAATAAAGAAATGATAAATTTAATTGAAATCAACTTTTTTAATCAAAATAATTTAAATTGTTATATTATTCATTTGAATGGTTTTAAACTGAAATTATATTATATTTTTTTCATTTAATATAATTTTGGTCATTGTAATTAATTTCACATTTAAATTGGACAAAACACTTGTCAATCATTTGATGGTTTTTACTTCTTAAAACCCTGTTTTCTGGTTTTGACAATGGGAATTACTGTTAAATTAGTTAATAAAAATCATATGTTTTGAATTTGGTAAAATTGAAATCATTTTTGAATTTGTAATATCAAAAATTTATTTTGGTGAGTTTTTGGTATTTTTTTGAAAACATTCAATTTTTTATAATTAGTGAAAAACAGATCGTTGTAGATAAAAACCAAAATTTTCATATAAATAATTATATATAATTAAAAATTTATCATAAAGTTAAAATAGATTCAAAATAAATATATTAGTCTAATTTAATTCATTGGAGTCATTTTATAACCATATAATAAAATTTTATTGATATTTTTAATGTCTTTTTACCCACCTTCTAGGCTGATTTTCATTTTTCAATAAAATGAAATTTTACTGCTTCTGTGAATTTAATTTCAAAAATCCTATATACACAGTTGGAATTATTAAGTAATATATGGTTCAACAGGGTGAAAATATTTTTTGGTGAATACTAACTTTTGAATTCCATTTACCATGGTTAAAAGTAAATAAGGGAATTGAAGGAATAATAATATTAAAATTACCCCAACACATGTCCTAATTATATTGGATAAGTGTATTTCGACCAAAATGATACTTATGAAAAAAATAATATCCTTTTTGTTGATTTGGGTTAGATTAGGACATTTATTATATTTTATTTAAAGAAGAGTTAAAAGTGTTAAATTCAAAGAATAATAAGTAATCCATTTTTAATATAGGCATTCACATAAAATAAATTCGACTATAAATATTAATTGTAAATCTAAAAAGATTTCCTACATCATGGAATTATATTTATATTTTTAGACATTAAATAATTAAATTTATTTTTGACACAATTATTATGCAGTAATTACCTTCTTAATGAAATATTAAAATAATTGTAATATAAATATTAAAACAAATGTAAATTGAAACTTTTGAATCCATCCACTAATTTTCTAAGAGAATATTCCATTTTATAGATGATTTAATTTATTTTTATATAGTTCATTAAGTTGTTATGAATTTATGAAAACTCAAATACTAAATAGTGTCCAAATTTACATAAATGATTTTTTAATATAAATACTATTTAATTAAATAATATAACAATAATAAAAATCTATATATATGCCAAATGACTTAGATAAGGTTATATATGTCATTAATGACCCATTATAGATTCTCTTGGCATTTTATTGTATGCTTATTAACCATGTTTTATAATAATACAAGAATACATTGTAAAAGTTTAACTAAATAACTAATGGTTAAATATAAATGATAAGGTTAATATGGTGACATAAAATTGTCTAAAACATATTTATTGAAAGGATTAAAATCCATACCAACCTTATCCACTATATAAATCCATTTTATGAAATTATAAATTGAAAATGATTTTATAATAAATTAATATTATAATATTTTCTTAAAGTGACCCTCACAACTCTTATAAAAGTGTACTTCCCCTTTTCTTAACTTCACACCTCCAAAGAAATTTGATTTGGCCAAACCATAATGAAATATCATCCCAACATGACAAAATTCAAACTAGTGGCCATACATTGATCAGAAAGGCAACCTAAAGAGTCCTTTTGATCAAATACAAAGGATGCAACTGAAGAAGAGTTAATTATTTCATCACCTCTTCTAAAGATCATTTCTTCTTCCACTTCCTATTTCATTATTTATTTCTATATTAAAATAACAAATCCAGTACCTTCTAGATACTGAGATGTTATTATAAATATTGTAAAACCATATTCATTATTTATACATCCTATGAATGACAATGTCACCATAAGTGTGTTTGTACGGCTTACTATCTTCACATCATTGTGTAGTTTTTTATTGAACAATACATTATATGGATTGGTATAATAATGAGTATAATTAGTTTAAATAATAATTATTACATTGTAATTACTTTTTATATATAACATACCATCCAATTAAACACCGTTTTTTCATCTATAGAATGATATTGTCGCTCGTGTGTACATATGGATAACCATCTCCACGACGTGATAAGAGTCGTCTTCAATGATCAACATTCAAGAAATGTTATAAATATATATATATATATTAAGTATTATATATATGAAATAATATTTTTATTGGAAATATATATATTTATGTAAATAAATATATATCATTTTCTTACTTAAATACTATATGATAAGAAAACAAAAACAATGTTCATTCGTACGTACGGAAAACCGTCTCTATGAATGGTGTTTCCATTTCAAAAATCGATCTATTATAAATATTTATATTCTAAATATATATGATATATAAATCATGTCTTATATTCTGGATGTATTTAAATCCTGATATAAGTTATACGATCAGTAATAACAAGTTAAAACATGTACGATAAAGAAAGTGATTATTACCAAAAATGTCACTTTAACAAAGATATTGTTGTTAAATGGGAAGTATAAAGTCATAAATGAATAATATATGATATAATAAATATTAATATCATTCTAGTATAATTTAATAACATACTATGGTAATTATACAGGAGGCTAAATGTAATCTCAACTAATGGAAAGTACAAGTTAAGGGTTAATTTATCCATTTCATTATTATCTTAGATTGTTTATATGTAATTATGTTCTGGGAAATATTTATCATCCATGTCCATGTTTCACAAAATCATTTTCAAAAGGATTATTATAAGGTTTTATGTAAGGTAATCTTTAACTATATCATAATTTTATATGTTTTAAAGATTCATTTTTCTAAATCTTTTTATTTAATGTCCATGTTTTCAAAATAATTTTAAATATTTATTTATATATACATGATTGTTTAAAAATGTTAATTATTTTCAGAAGTTTAAATGTGATATGGGACACTTTGATTAAAAATTAACTTTTAAATGAATCCTTTTATAAAGGTGTAACTTTTATATGATTTTATAAAAAGGGAAACTTTACTCAAAGAGTTTTACTAATCATTATCAACTATATCAACATCCTTTACTGGATATTATTCTTGATTGTGGTTAATTTATTATGATACAATCTTCCATATTTCATTGAAGGTTATGTGATATGTTTGACTGTTGATGTGATATTTTTATACCATTCATGGTTTATAGTTAAAGTATCAACATTTAATATGCAGGTTTTAATATGAATGTTTATGTTATGTTTCAACCATTTAATACGTGGACTGAATTGGACTTAGTAAGTGATGGGTGGAGCCCGTTACTGCCCCTAGATGCATCAGTAGGTATCATGAGTCAAATTAGTATCCTGGCATAAGGCCTTGAATTTTTTTATTCTTTTCATGAGGCCTTGACTACGTGGTTATGATGTCTGACAATATGCATTCTATCATTATTTATTACATGTGATTGTTGGAATTGTAGAATATAAATGTTCATGTTTACATGGTGAAGTTTGATATATTTTTTCTATATTATTTTAAATTTTATGTTTAAAAGAAGGTTGTTTTTATTGTAAATATTTCCTTAAATGATTATATATTCTACTAAATTATATACCATTATTGAGCATCTGAGATCACCCCTTTCTTTAGTTATTTTCCCAGGATTTCAAGAAGAGTGTTAAATTGATATACAGGGATAATCTAGGAGAATAATGGCGTTCTCAAAAGATTGTTTTTGTTTTTTTATGTTTGAATGTGTAATTTAACATTCATGTATATAATTTACTTTCCAAGACTGTTAAATTTATCAGTCCTTTTAGACTTTATTCCTTTTAATAATGATAATGTATTAAAATAATGCACTGGATTAATGCTTCTAGGGTTAGGGAATTATAGATGGTATGAGAAAATGTTTAGAAACAACCATGGAAACATATTTAGATAAAATCTTATTAGATATAATTACCCTAATATAAACTATTAGGATTAGTATATAAGAACATCATAGAATATTGGTAATTCATATATTTTGAGAATTTTACAAGAAATACAACCCTTTCATGATATGAGCAGGTGGAAGCAGCTCTAAAAAAATGTATCTAGGGGTGATTCCAAAAACAACACTTTGTGCTAGAATCGAATAAGAACGGGTGCATGGCAACATTCCTTACTGCACTCTCGGTTATAAAACTCCTAAGGGATATGCTTAAAATAATTCAAACTTTCGTTAAAACCCATTATGAAGGATTTATTAGTAAATATGTCTGTAAAGAAGCCGTTTTTATGATAATGAGACTAGATGTGTGAAAAAAATTAATTAATGTTGAGAATTTTTCATATTTTTTGTATTATAAATTATGATATGATCTAACAAAGTCTATTTATTCATTTTGAAATGGAACCCAATAGAAGTAATGAGAACTCCAACAATAGGCATGATTTAAAGTGTATGAAGGATCATATATTTCTTTTTCATAATTCAACATTTATAAGGGAAATAGTTTCCCACATACTCTCATGATATGAAAAAAATTATTATGTGTTAATAAGATATGTAAATAATTCACTAAGTTGTATGGATTTTAATGGTAGCTAGAGTAGAAGAAGATGGTCAGGAGAAAGATGGATAACAGGAAGAAGAGAATGACGGATTTTCCCATATGTGACAACTCTGGAAAATATCTCTCAAGGAAGTGATTTAAAGGACTGAGTGTTTGTTATAATTGTGGAGAAAATGGTAATCAAGAAAAATAATTCACACGGAACAAAGAAAAGACTAATATTCATTGTTTCTACTATATTGAATTCAGGATAATCACAAATAAATGTCCATTGATTCAAGGAAATATAGCTCAGAAGAATCAAAGGGTTAAAGGTCAAACAAAAGATTTTACTATGGATGGTATAGAATAATTAATGTATTCATGTTTATGGATTGAATAATTATGTAATTAGAGTGTTGTATAAATGATGTACAAGTTATATTAATTATGGAAATAAATAATGATTGTAAATTAATACTATTTCATTAAGGATTTGAGATTGTGTGGTACCAAAAAAAGTGACTCAATAGCAGGTTAAAAATTTTCAAAAATATATGATTGAGAGAAAGATAAACCTTAAAATATTCTTGAGGATGAGGTAATGATTTTTCAATAAGATATAATTGAATTGGATAAAATATATTGGGTATTATTGACATCCTTAGAACTGATTAATGGTTTTTTTATTCCATCATTGTTGGAGTATTCAAAATTTTTGGATTTAAGGAGTATATCTAGTATTATATATGGAACAAGGGAGCACAAGTGTATTCAATAAGGTTTTATGGTAATTCATGTTGATACCATGATTTAAGATAAAACATGATGAAGGTATTAACATGTTATTAAGTGAAAAAATAGATCATAATTATGTTTACCTTCCTTATAAAGTTTGGACTATGAGTTTGGATACATGTATTTTGGATAACTCTAAAGGTTGGAATGAATTAATTCATACTTTTGATACTATTATTTGAGTTTAAAACAGTTCTTAATATTATTTTTCGGGTTTTATAAAATGAACAACCGAGAGGTCAGGCGATAACGCATCTCATCTGGAAAGGCGGTGAAACTTGAACCTGCAACCGAAGGGCGATAAGGGTATATAACCTACCCCTGGTCTATGTGAGAACCTGTTTTTGATAATATATTTTTTTTTGAATGGTATGACAGATTAATTATAAATTCATTTTTTTGAACCATATACTATTAGTATAAATAGAATATTTTTGAGTTCTAAGATGAGTTTGTGGTTTAAATTAGTTAAAGGATGGGAATATATTTGTCATGTCTTCTTTTAATCTTTTTATATAGAGAATTTAATTATTAAACTTTAGAGAAATGATCTTAAAACAAAAAATATGTTATCCAAAAAAATTATGTCTTTTTTGAGATGATCATCATATATTTATATCTTTGAGGCCCAAAATTTTCCATTCACTTGTTAGGGATTGATGAACACAAGCACTCCCTATCAGTATTAATATTTTTACTCTAATTATGTGTCTCTAATTTCCAGCAATGCTCTTCTATTCAAGATCATAATTTATTGGTGACTTTTTAATTTCCTTTTCCCTCTTATGAAGACAAAATATTAATAACCTAATTTATGATATGGGTTTTCCACAAAGGTATTTTCTATTTTTTACCATTTATTCTTGAAGAAGAATTTAAAATTACGAGGACACAATTTATTGAATGAGGAGAGAATGTAACATCCCAGGTAAATAAAAAATATATCATTTTTATATTTATTAAAAAAATTAATTAAATAATACTTTTACCTCAAAGGGGATTCTATGTTCGATGGAATACATGATACACAAAAATAGGTTTCACTGAAAACTTACTTTTCACACAACATTGAGTTATACTGATACATAT
Organism: Viscum album; assembly: GCA_963277665.1. NCBI lineage: Eukaryota > Viridiplantae > Streptophyta > Magnoliopsida > Santalales > Viscaceae > Viscum > Viscum album. Next base: position 1,288,495,686 of record OY728138.1, on the reverse strand, counting down.
TAATATAATATTATTATTTTAAATGGTAGTTAACACATAGCCATTGTATTTGAGTGAATGAAAAAAACCATATTATGATAAAATATGTTTCTGAAATGTTTTTACATTTATTAAATAAAATTTAAGGGCTTAAAAAAATAATAAATCTGAATTTATACATACATACTCTAATATTCATTTAATGGTTGATTTACTGCCTTATGTTATAGAACCCCCTTTAAATATAGTTTTTTTCAAATATTTATATTCTATTTGACAAAATAAAATTTTATTTTAGAATTAGGACATCAAAATTTACTTTTGGTAAATGTGTGGTATTTTTCTGATAAAATTAATTCTTTATGAATAGTGAAAATACTGTATTTTAATTCAAAACTGAGTTTTAAATAGATTTTATTTATAAGGATAAATTATCTTAATAATTGGTTTTAATGTGTAATAATATTATTTTTTTCACTATTTAATCCAATTTTGGTCATTTTATGTAATTTCACATTAAAATTTGACAAAAATAAGTGTCAATATTTTCATAGTTATTTTTTTAACCCGCTTTTTTCTTTGGCTGGAGGAATTAATTTTAAATTAATTTTTGAAACTTATATGTTAGGAATTTGGAAAAATGGATTCCATATTTGGAATCATAAGTTTCATATTGTGTAAATATGTAAATTATGTTTTTAGACATTATGAATATTTACTTCCGTAAATATTTTATTTACCATGGTTAAAAGGTAAATCTGGTAAAAAGGGCAAATAATAATATTATAATAATTTTAAATTACCATAAAATGTGTCCTAATCCTATTGGTTGATACATTTCTAACCCTGGTCATCCGTTGGTTGATTTTGGGACCCCATGTAACCACTTGGGAGTGATAATGACACATTATATTAATTAATTTAAAGTAAAGACAAAATTGACATAAACATATATATTTTAGTAAATAAATTTTTACATGGGGTTATATAAGTTATCTCTTGGAATATAAATATTAATTTTAAATATCAAATTTTTTACTAAATCGTGATGTTTTTTTATAATTTTTAGACATCAAATAAATAAAAATATTTATGACAAAATAATGATGAAGTTTTATCTCATTAATGAATTATTTAAATAAATAAGATTATAAAGATTAAAACAATATACAAAACCAGTCCAATATTTATTAGATGATTTTATTTCAAACGTGATTAATATTATATTCAACATCAATGAGTTTTGGACCATTATAAACAAAAAATAATTATATAATAAAATAATATTTTAAAGCTTTTTTAAAGAGCCTCTCCTCCCCCTTATAAAAGGCCCTCACTTCTAACCCATTCCACACACTTTTCAATCCCCTTGGCTCATACAAAATCTACCCAATTAAGCTTCGCAAATCCATATCCTTCCTCTGGAAGCCTTCCCCTAAGAAAAAAAGCAAATCAATTAAACCTTTTGGTACAAACCAATGGGAGATACCTGATTTAAAGGTAACTTCTTCTCTTATGTTGTCTTATTTTATTTTACTTGTAAAACTCCAGAACCTCTTTTTATTCCATTATATTACCACAAAAATAGTATACTCAATATAATATGTTGTTTTTATGAGATATATTCTAACTAAACGTTACACTCACCTCCATCAATGTTCAAAGAACATATTGTTTCTGTGGACGACAAACAAACGCCACACGAAATGATGATTGTTTAAGTTTCTCCTACCACCTATTATGGTGGCCATTAATGTGGAAATATATTTATATATGATATTTTATTTAATTTTTTTTTCTTCTGATATACATGTTTGTAGAACACCTTTATGATTCTTTATAGTGTATAAATATGATAATTTCATTTGAGGAATTGTGAACTACCTCCCCCTCAAAGTGATATTACTCATTCATTATATAAATGGAAAATATAATGGATAGAGTTAGTGAAATTATATATGATATTATAATATAATTATAATATACTTATTTATAATTGTTTTTTCATTCCATTAAATTCAAAATATAAATGAAAGTAGTGTCCATGTGTACGTACGACTTACCATCTCCATGAATGGTGCATTTCATTTCTTATCTCCAAATGTTATGTATTATTATAAAATCATTTATATATTGAATATATATGATATATATGATATCTAAATCATGAATATAATTTTGGAAATAATGTAATTTCGACAACATAAACAATTTATAATTATAAAAAGTTCATTTTTAACTCATGTTCTGAACATCGACAAAATGTCTGATATAAACTCAAATTATTATCTAATTGTTATAAAAAAGTAATAATTGTTATAAAGGGAATAATAAAAATGAAAAATAATCTTATGAAAGTATTAATTAACTTTATTTTATTACTTATGAGATTAAATAATGATCAAGTCAAGTCAGACACATTGTAAGGGGTTTCTTATCTCACTTTTAATATCGTGAGATTTCTATTGTTCGACACTTATTTATTGAATGTGGTGTATTGTGTACTGCCATTTGTGATATATTATCATGATTCTATATATATATTAATGGTATTCTATGATTCATTTAGTATTTATTTACTTTTGTTCATACGACTCAATTGATTACAACGTGATAAAGGGTTTTCATCCCACTTTTTTATTCCCGTGAATTTCATGCTATATTTTTTATTATTTCATTTTGTGTGGTGTATATACTTCCCATGATTGTTTTCATTTTGTAATAAACTTCAATTAAGGTGTATTTACATATTCATCATATGATCCTTCTTTCATGTGGTGTATTGTTTTTAATTTATCAAATCGGTGAGGGAATCTTTCACTCTCATCTTTTTAAAAGACTTAATTTATGTTATGTCTTTTAATTTACACATCTTTATGTCAGGATATGTTATTATATATCCTTATTGTTGTAAATTTTGTGTCCATGTGATGATATAAACTTTTTTATCACATCAACTAATTTTTCTAGTTTTAATGTGATGTCTTTAGGCTCTCGAATTTCTATAAAAGAACTTCTTAACCCAATTTAAATTCTATGGGTTAAACTTATACTTCATGATTATGGTGTGCTATGAATATTTGGTAATGTAATGTGTTTGTTTTACACTTAATTTCAACTTATATTTGGTTTATTCTTATTTTTTACAAAAAATTATGTCATGGTTGTATCCTTAATCTTAGGATATAGTTTTATAAGGGATTACGTCTCAATTTACATTCCATTGAGACTTCATTGTTGTTATCCACAAATTCACTCTTATATGGAATATATTATGTCATTTGGAATATTATATCATGGATCTATTTATTACAATGATATTATAATGTTTTGATTAAATTTAATTCCACAATTTTTTGTATTCAAGAATCTCTCATTTTGTTAAAAATCATTATTTAAAATATCAGTTAAAATATTTTAATGATTTATTATTCTAAATATTTATCATTAATGTCCATGTTTTAAAAATGGTTTTTAGGATTTATTTATATGGAAATTAATGTTTTCAAATTATTATTCATTTAAAATTTCTAAAATGGTTTGGGACACTTTGATTCAAATCTCTTTATTAAATGATTTAAATGAGTTTGAAAGTGGTTTGAAAACGTATTGTTTATTTCAATATCATTAACTAATATATTATCATTGGAATTTGTAAATGTTATATTTCCTTTATTATTCTATTATATGTTATGATTATGTTAGAGTTATTGGGAATAATTTACATATATGGGTAGTTTTGTGATAAACCAAGGGCAGGTGTGCCCGAGATAGCTCTCCAATGCATTTGGCAACATGATTAAGGTAAATGTTAATGTTTATCCTAAGAGATTTAAGGAATATTCTATGATAGGTATTCCAACATAACTCCCTATATAGTTATGATAGCTACAATGTAAGTAGGTTTTTTATGCCATATGATAACTTTGTGATTTATGATTTTTATGTGTTATTCATAAATATTATGATTTTATGAGGTATGATATGATTGTAAAATATTGTTTCATTGAATTGTATTTATTGATGGGTTAATGTTTCCTTTCCTTATATTATAACCCTTAATGGAATTTTTATGCTCATACCAAGTTTTTTAAATGTATTATATAGGACTTCAAGATGAATAGGATCAAGGATGAGATTAATGAAAAGTCAGGTTATCTAAAACAATGAAATAGACATGTTTCTTTTTGAGAGTTTTTATTTTATGAAGAAAATGGATACTGAGTAGTAGTGTCTACATGTAATTTTCATGTTGATATGTATTAGTTATGTACTAATTCTCTAAAACTCTAATCCTGAAAAGATCATCAATGTAAATTATTCATTAAATTCAAGATTATGTAATGTTTTAAGGCTGGGTCCTTATAGTTGGTATTAGAGGCCAGTTTAGATAACTTTAGATGTTAGGGTGCTATTTAAGAATAAGTTACATAATCATAATGTTTATCATATTATTAGGAGACATATTTATTTTAGAAAAATTGAATGTGTTTAATATAACATGAATAATTCTATCTTAGTTTTTTTTCAAAAGGTTGGGGTCGATGCCTCAATTTATTATTGAAAGCAAAGACCACATTACTATGGGTAGAGGGAGACCCATTACATAGCCCGAAGGCCCAAGGCCAAGTGGCCTAAATACAAGTCTTGAAAGCTTATGTTTTGGCCCAAAGGACACCTCAATGAACAGTTATTCTACAGTACCTGCGCTGCTACAGTACTTGCAACAGTACCCGCTGCCACTATAGTACCCTGCAATAGTGCCTCCGCCACTACAGTGTCACTGCTGCAATAGTTTTGCAGCTGCTACAGTATCCTGCTACAATACCCTACTACAGTTCCTGTCGTCACTACCGTAGCCCTGCTATAGTACCCTCCTCATAAGATATTATATGGTGATTTTACTAATATAATCACACTGAACAATTTAGTTTTAGTAAATGGTTGGTTCTAGCAGGGACCAATGTAAAAGTGGATATGAAGAAAAGTGTGATGATTTTCTAAATGAGAAACTGATTGAAATGGGTGCTTCAATGAGTACTCATGTGGTTATTCTCAACCAACTATCTGGAGTCATGATTGACCACATAAACCATGGTGATTTTTATAAGGAATCATATATGTGGGAAACAAATCCCTACAGAAGTTCACATAACAATCACAATGGCCAGTATGTTCAAAAACCTATGTGTCAAGGATGTGGAAAGAAACACTTAGTAAAATGCTTCAAAGGGACGAGATGATGCTATTGATGTGGGAATAAAGATCACAAAAAAGAACCTTCCAAGGAAAAAGTAAGCATTTAGTTGAATCTAGGAAAGGGAAAAAAGTTCTTCATGAGGGGTTAATTGAATATTTTAAATGTGGTATGCATTGTCATTATAAAAATAGATATCCTACAAAAAAGATTCAGGAATGGGATCACCATGATTGTACAAATATATGTTTTCCATTACGAAATTCCATTGCAATTGAGGTAGAATAAATTGACAATGACCAATAAAAGTTATAGATTATTTCTTATCATATGTTTGGATATTATTAAATCATAGGATATGATTACTAATTTTGTTTGTAGGAAATATGTATTTAATAATAAGTTTGTAAGTAATGATTAATAGATCATGAAGAATAGTTAATTAGTAAGAATTCAACACATAAGGGATTCAAGAGTTATGGTATATTTTAAGAAGATGAAATGATTAAAATTATTACAGCTCTTCTAAGGATGGGATTACATTGGAAGACATTTTATAGTATGTGTCAACCTAAATTTTGATATATAAAAATGTTATTCAAGTGATAGTTATCTTTTCTTTTGATGAGTAATGGTGGAATTTTATTTTGGATAAATCTATGTTTTTATTATGGACATATGCTGATTTGGGTTATTTATGGAAATGATTAACCTATCATAGAGAAAATGGGATTTGGTTAATTATGCTTCAGTATTATAATTTAAGAGTATTCGATTTTATTTGGAGATAAATGTTAAGATTTACGGTGGAAGACTATGTGATTAAATCATTCTGAGTTTAAGGTTACAATCATACTTTTGGATACTTTGAATAATTTTAAGGATATTTGTTTATTGAGTGGTATTTTATGAGCTTTGGGTATTGTTTGAAGAATTATGTGGTTTAAGAGTAGTATTTCTTTTTATAAATTACTATGATTTTTGGGGATTATCTGGTCTTGTGATAAATGTTTTGGTTTTGGTTGATGCCTAATGATAGGGGAAATATGTAGTTCATATTTTATGGACAATCAGATAATATAAAAGTTGATTCTAGCACTTTTCATCTGACCATGTCAGTTTGAATACTCATCATTTGGAGAAAATATTAGTTTGTCGTAGAAATTTAGTAAAGGATTAAAGTCAACATGACAAGTAAGTATGTTTCCTTATGTATTTAGTTATGCTCATAAATAAATTCCTCAACATTATAAAAAGTAACTTGAAACAAAATCGCTATCCATTAACAATTCTTACTATGGAATCAAAGACTATTTAACCCATCACAAGTTTGTGACTTTCATGTGGTTAAATTTATCCAAATAGGATTTTAAACCACTCTCCATCAAAAATTGTTGGGTTGTTTCTCTTACATATCCATGTTTTCTTACATAGAATCCTAGTATGAGCTATCTTGGGTTTCATTTTTATTTTCATTTCATTATTTTAAAGTGATATTTTGATTGACTCATTTTCTGTTGTGGAACTTTCAATGATGTTTCCAATACCAATTTTAAAATTGTGAGAACGCAATTCCGAAATGGGGGGAAGGATGTAACATCCTCGTTAAATAAAGAATATAAATTTTTAATGTTTTTTAAAATTTGTGAATTAAATAGTAATTTTACATTAAAGGGTATTCTATGTTCAATGAAATAACGAATACGAGAAAATGGCTTTCATTGAAAAGATTCGTTGTAGACAACGTTGAGTTATACTGAAAAATATTAATATAATATTATTATTTTAAATGGTTGTTAATGCATAGCTATTGTATTGGAGAGAATGAACAAAAATTACTATATCATGATTAAATATGTTTTTAAAATGTTTTTAAATTTATCAAATAAATTTCATAGGTTTAAAAAACGGAAATAAACTGATTTTAGGCATAAATACTCAAATATTCATTAAAAGGTCATTTTAAAACCTTTTGAGGGAAAACCCTCGTTAAATCTAGTTTTCATCAATTTTATTTGATTTTTTTTACAAAATAAAATTCTTCTTTTGAATTGAGACATCAACATATAATTTTTGTGAACCGTGTTCGAGGACACAATTGGAATATTTGGAAAGAAAAGGTTATACAAACATTTAACACAAGACACATACATTCAAAATAGACCATTTTAAAACCATATGTGATATATTATATAAATATCTATGTAATATAGGTATTCGAAAAGTTTTTAGGTTATTTTAAGCGATATCTCGTTAGTTTACCTCCTTGGTAATTTCATTTTAACCTTCACCGTAATAATTAAATTTTTTAAATTTTACTAATCATTATGAAAAAAATAGTTTGTGATTATTAATTAATATTAATTATTATTGTTTAAAAAAATCAATTTTTTTAAAAAATTTCAATTAATATACTTGGTTGAATTTAATTTATAAATAAAATTGTAAAATCCATGAAAAAAGTTGTTTTCCAATAGGACACTTGTCATATGTATAAAATGTTTTAATATAAAATTTGAATATTAAAATTATAATAATAAAATAAATTGGATTAATTTTAACATAATTGAACTAAATTTACATTTTTAACTACCATGAAATAAAATGGTTCTTTTAAATTATTTGAAATAAAAAGGCATGTTTTAATAAAATTCATTATTTTTCACTATTCCTTAAAAATTTAAAATATTCAGAAATCTCATAAACATTAACCCAAAGAATATTTTGAAATTTGGATCCAAAAATGATGTTAATAATTTTAAAAAATCATTATAATGGCAAAACAATTAATTTTATTATTACTTCACATAACACTACAAATTATTTTTTTCAAAAAAATGTATTTTTGAAGAATATGAAGAGTTTATCATAAATTAAGTACATATTTGTTAATATAATTATTGTATATATAACCATAAAATTATAAAATCATAAAAAATTTCCTATTTATACTACCATGTTTCATGAATATGATTTAATGATCATTTTTAAAAAATATTAATATTAAATTGGGGTTCATTAAAACATGGTGTTGTATATAACGTAAGTTATTGAAGAAGTTATATTTGTATAGAAAAATATTAATCTTATAATTTATTTGTTTTTTTCTTCAACTAATAAAATATACCATCAATATATGGGATGTGATAACTATTATTCACTGTCACTTGATTCGTATGATAATAATTGACACACAACCACATACAACCATCTGACTTCTTTGTAAAGAAAATTAGGGTTGTTAAAGGATACACACTAGTATAGATGAATCTATAATGTAGGCATTCATAAATTATAATCCACAAATCGTACTACTTTTAAGTGGAAATTATCTACAAACACATTGATACAAGAGAAGAAACTGGGTAAAGCTATATCCCAAACACGAACTCTCATTGAGGGGGAATCATCAAAATATCATCATGGGAAATGGGAGGCTAATATTAAAAACCATTGTAAATATCACTAGATGATCCTACAATGAACTGGCAATCATCCTACAAATAAATGAAGATATGGAATTGACACCTCCCAACCCATTTGGTAGTCTTTTTTTCAATATATGTGAACTAGTCTCTATAAATGTTGTAAAATATGATTCACCCATTAAATAAATACATGATATCTCATATATAAAACATCAAATCCATGGCGATGATGATATTTTTTAGTTTTATCAACAAATATAGGAATTTTCATTATGATTGGTTCTTTCCTTTTAGTGACACCATGTATCTGTACACATCAAACATTTTTTCTCAAACTATAACTGGTGTAGTCAATGTCAATGGAACTGGAAGCCCTTCCACCTTAACTACCAAAGCATAGACTTGAACGGGTGATAAAATAAAGGGAATGGATCCTAAATCAAAATTGATATAAATCTAAATTCAAAATAGACTAATAGTACCTCATACAAAGTGATTCTTATCTAGTACTGGTAATGTGAAATCATAAATATTTGCATGACCTTCTACATGAACTCTTTGGATATGATGGATAAAATCGCTAGGAAAACTCTATTCCTATTCAATATAAGAATGAGGCATGTACCTGGGTTTTCTTATACTTCCCCCATCACCATTATATTGATAATAATCCATGATTTCCTACTACTATTGTTTCCATGGAAAATATTTTTTTAAAGGATATTCCTAAAAAAGTGCCACTGACTATATATTGACTGCTAAGGAAGGATGTACAATAACATTTCTAATTACCATGACCTCTAGAAGATAATAATTCATTTCAGTATCTTCAATTAGGTTTTTAATAATTTATATCTCCTATGAAATGAGTTGGCAGAGTCCAAGACATACTCCTTACTAACTGATACATCTTCTCACCAGAAAAATGAGGACTTTACGACACAACTCTACACAATATAAAATCATGGAGACTCACATATTATAATGATATGGTTATAATAAGCCTCCTATTAATGGTCTCTAACATTTCCATTAACTCATAATATTAATTCAACATAAATAGGGAGAATGTTCCCTATATATCAATAAGATAATCCTCAGTGAAATTCCTTGTAATATCCTCCTAATATAGTTGTTGGTCTGAATCATTATGTAAGGTTTTTTTATAGTGGGGATCGAACTATTGAAAACTAAAAATCTCCTATCATGGGGTAATTATCATCTTCAAAAATGATACATTTGAATTTTAATATAGAAACTAGGTTTAAAATTGATCCCTAAATTCATCCCAATAAATAGTCAGCTCCATGAAATATATATGGAAAAAAATATATTATCGACGGTATGATCCATATGAATAAAAACCTACTAAATAATACTTATTCTTTTGGATAATCAATTGAACAAATTTATATATCAAAATAATCTAGATAATAATCTATCTCTATATCTAAAATAGTTCCCTCATACTTTTATAGACGCTTGAAATGTAACTCTTCAACTGTCCTCTTCTATGTGTCATCGTTATTTATAATCACTCTATAATGATCTGTAGGAAATCATGTTGAATGTGTTCTATGTGAAATTGATAGGGACACCAACCTTGTACTATATCTTCAATAGAATAAAAATTTAATAACTCCTAATCCTAGGATAAAAGAACATTTTATGGTTACATAATTTTTAATCATATCGTATATTCTATTTGAATACCCAATTCAATCATAGGCATAGAAGATCATGAATCATGGTACCTTAATAGGTTTGTAAAATTAAATAATTATTACTTTTATTTATATATTTAGTAAAATTAATATTCCTCGTTTTAGATTATAGGTGGCCATAAAATCTCATTCCCTAGATAGTATATATTTTTTATCACACAACCAAAGCCATGTAGATAGTGATTACCTATGAACCCATGCATACTCACAATTGAATAACTACAATTTCTATCTTATATCTCATCTATTATCTCTGATTTAATTATTTAATTGAATCGTCCCATGAAATTTATCCATATTGGGCATATAATAAATGAAAAGGGATAATGACCCCCAATGATTACCTATAGTAGGCCACAAGTATGTGACTAGCACTAATGGAATATCAATCACACACATGGCATGCATTCATGTATATAATGTTTATGGATTAAAATATTAGGTGATAAAAAATCAATAACACACACTATTCATAAATAAAAAAACAAATCACAATAAAATTTATTTCATATATTAACAGAATACAATTAAATGAAAAAGTAAACTGAAAGTATGAATATTAAATCCTCAATTGTGTCATCGAGTTTACAAAATCACTTTAACTACTCATTAAAATAGTACCAATATAGTTTATCCATAATGTACTCTTTTAGATATAAAAATACTTCATATATATGGTGCGTATAACATTTATACATAATAATATCAACCTTCAATCCTCTTATGAAAAATTTTAAATAAGTATATTAAATCCCACCGAATACATTAATAAAACTAACACATCACTTAAAAATTAATACTAGTTTCCATATCCCTTACATGGGTCACTCATTAATCAATATATAAAAATAAAACATTCAATATTAGAAAAATATAGGTAACACCCAAGGATTTCATAGTACGTTATCTCTTGAATGTAATTCAGTAGCGTGTGCTACATGCAACACCAAGTTCGAGCACACCACGACTTGCCAAACTAGCCGTTAAAAAAAGGTTATGAATAATATTGACTGAATTTTTCATTTTACATACACCATATAATTTTAACATCTATATTATGTGTTTCTTAGACAAAATATAAGAGAAATTTCAATTTTTCAAATAAAAGAAGTATTTTTCAGAAAATTCAATTTTACAGCCTTTTAATGGACAACCAATTTTAAATCCAATATTTGAAACTATTATAAATTAAATATAATAAAAATATATATTTTTTAATTCGGTACATAAAAATTTATTTTGGTAACACTTTTGGTATATTTTTAATAACATTAATATTTTGATGAATAATAAAGAAATGTTAATTTTAATTGAAATCAACTTTTTTAATCAAAATAATTTAAATTGTTATATTATTCATTTGAATGGTTTTAAACTGAAATTATATTATATTTTTTTCATTTAATATAATTTTGGTCATTGTAATTAATTTCACATTTAAATTGGACAAAACACTTGTCAATCATTTGATTGTTTTTACTTCTTAAAACCCTGTTTTCTTTTTTTGACAATGGGAATTACTGTTAAATTAGTTAATAAAAATCATATGTTTTGAATTGGTAAAATTGAAATCATTTTTGAATTTGTAATATCAAAAATTTATTTTGGTGAGTTTTTGGTATTTTTTTGAAAACATTCAATTTTTTATAATTAGTGAAAAACAGATCGTTGTAGATAAAAACCAAAATTTTCATATAAATAATTATATATAATTAAAAATTTATCATAAAGTTAAAATAGATTCAAAATAAATATATTAGTCTAATTTAATTCATTGGAGTCATTTTATAACCATATAATAAAATTTTATTGATATTTTTAATGTCTTTTTACCCACCTTCTAGGCTGATTTGCATTTTTCAATAAAATGAAATTTTACTGCTTCTGTGAATTTAATTTCAAAAATCCTATATACACAGTTGGAATTATTAAGTAATATATGGTTCAACAGGGTGAAAATATTTTTTGGTGAATACTAACTTTTGAATTCCATTTACCATGGTTAAAAGTAAATAAGGGAATTGAAGGAATAATAATATTAAAATTACCCCAACACATGTCCTAATTATATTGGATAAGTGTATTTCGACCAAAATGATACTTATGAAAAAAATAATATCCTTTTTGTTGATTTGGGTTAGATTAGGACATTTATTATATTTTATTTAAAGAAGAGTTAAAAGTGTTAAATTCAAAGAATAATAAGTAATCCATTTTTAATATAGGCATTCACATAAAATAAATTCGACTATAAATATTAATTGTAAATCTAAAAAGATTTCCTACATCATGGAATTATATTTATATTTTTAGACATTAAATAATTAAATTTATTTTTGACACAATTATTATGCAGTAATTACCTTCTTAATGAAATATTAAAATAATTGTAATATAAATATTAAAACAAATGTAAATTGAAACTTTTGAATCCATCCACTAATTTTCTAAGAGAATATTCCATTTTATAGATGATTTAATTTATTTTTATATAGTTCATTAAGTTGTTATGAATTTATGAAAACTCAAATACTAAATAGTGTCCAAATTTACATAAATGATTTTTTAATATAAATACTATTTAATTAAATAATATAACAATAATAAAAATCTATATATATGCCAAATGACTTAGATAAGGTTATATATGTCATTAATGACCCACTATAGATTCTCTTGGCATTTTATTGTATGCTTATTAACCATGTTTTATAATAATACAAGAATACATTGTAAAAGTTTAACTAAATAACTAATGGTTAAATATAAATGATAAGGTTAATATGGTGACATAAAATTGTCTAAAACATATTTATTGAAAGGATTAAAATCCATACCAACCTTATCCACTATATAAATCCATTTTATGAAATTATAAATTGAAAATGATTTTATAATAAATTAATATTATAATATTTTCTTAAAGTGACCCTCACAACTCTTATAAAAGTGTACTTCCCCTTTTCTTAACTTCACACCTCCAAAGAAATTTGATTTGTCCAAACCATAATGAAATATCATCCCAACATGACAAAATTCAAACTAGTGGCCATACATTGATCAGAAAGGCAACCTAAAGAGTCCTTTTGATCAAATACAAAGGATGCAACTGAAGAAGAGTTAATTATTTCATCACCTCTTCTAAAGATCATTTCTTCTTCCACTTCCTATTTCATTATTTATTTCTATATTAAAATAACAAATCCAGTACCTTCTAGATACTGAGATGTTATTATAAATATTGTAAAACCATATTCATTATTTATACATCCTATGAATGACAATGTCACCATAAGTGTGTTTGTACGGCTTACTATCTTCACATCATTGTGTAGTTTTTTATTGAACAATACATTATATGGATTGGTATAATAATGAGTATAATTAGTTTAAATAATAATTATTACATTGTAATTACTTTTTATATATAACATACCATCCAATTAAACATCGTTTTTCATCTATAGAATGATATTGTCGCTCGTGTGTACATACGGATAACCATCTCCACGACGTGATAAGAGTCGTCTTCAATGATCAACATTCAAGAAATGTTATAAATATATATATATATATATTAAGTATTATATATATGAAATAATATTTTTATTGGAAATTTATATATTTATGTAAATAAATATATGTCATTTTCTTACTTAAATACTATATGATAAGAAAACAAAAACAACGTTCATTCGTACGTACGGAAAACCGTCTCTATGAATGGTGTTTCCATTTCAAAAATCGATCTATTATAAATATTTATATTCTAAATATATATGATATATAAATCATGTCTTATATTCTGGATGTATTTAAATCCTGATATAAGTTATACGATCAGTAATAACAAGTTAAAACATGTACGATAAAGAAAGTGATTATTACCAAAAATGTCACTTTAACAAAGAAATTGTTGTTAAATGGGAAGTATAAAGTCATAAATGAATAATATATGATATAATAAATATTAATATCATTCTAGTATAATTTAATAACATACTATGGTAATTATACAGGAGGCTAAATGTAATCTCAACTAATGGAAAGTACATGTTAAGGGTTAATTTATCCATTTCATTATTATCTTAGATTGTTTATATGTAATTATGTTCTGGGAAATATTTATCATCCATGTCCATGTTTCACAAAATCATTTTCAAAAGGATTATTATAAGGTTTTATGTAAGGTAATCTTTAACTATATCATAATTTTATATGTTTTAAAGATTCATTTTTCTAAATCTTTTTATTTAATGTCCATGTTTTCAAAATAATTTTAAATATTTATTTATATATACATGATTGTTTAAAAATGTTAATTATTTTCAGAAGTTTAAATGTGATATGGGACACTTTGATTAAAAATTAACTTTTAAATGAATCCTTTTATAAAGGTGTAACTTTTATATGATTTTATAAAAAGGGAAACTTTACTCAAAGAGTTTTACTAATCATTATCAACTATATCAACATCCTTTACTGGATATTATTCTTGATTGTGGTTAATTTATTATGATACAATCTTCCATATTTCATTGAAGGTTATGTGATATGTTTGACTGTTGATGTGATATTTTTATACCATTCATGGTTTATAGTTAAAGTATTAACATTTAATATGCAGGTTTTAATATGAATGTTTATGTTATGTTTCAACCATTTCATACGTGGACTGAATTGGACTTAGTAAGTGATGGGTGGAGCCCGTTACTGCCCCTAGATGCATCAGTAGGTATCATGAGTCAAATTAGTATCCTGGCATAAGGCCTTGAATTTTTTTATTCTTTTCATGAGGCCTTGACTACGTGGTTATGATGTCTGACAATATGCATTCTATCATTATTTATTACATGTGATTGTTGGAATTGTAGAATCTAAATGTTCATGTTTACATGGTGAAGTTTGATATATTTTTTCTATATTATTTTAAATTTTATGTTTAAAAGAAGGTTGTTTTTATTGTAAATATTTCCTTAAATGATTATATATTCTACTAAATTATATACCATTATTGAGCATCTGAGATCTGCCCTTTCTTCAGTTATTTTCCCAGGATTTCAAGAAGAGTGTTATAATTGATATACAGGGATAATCTAGGAGAATAATGGCATTCTCAA
Organism: Viscum album; assembly: GCA_963277665.1. NCBI lineage: Eukaryota > Viridiplantae > Streptophyta > Magnoliopsida > Santalales > Viscaceae > Viscum > Viscum album. The sequence goes on along the minus strand of OY728138.1, from coordinate 1,288,480,238 downwards.
AAGATTGTTTTTGTTTTTTTATGTTTGAATGTGTAATTTAACATTCATGTATATAATTTACTTTCCAAGACTGTTAAATTTATCAGTCCTTTTAGACTTTATTCCTTTTAATAATGATAATGTATTAAAATAATGCACTGGATTAATGCTTCTAGGGTTAGGGCATTATAGATGGTATGAGAAAATGTTTAGAAAAAACCATGGAAACATATTTAGATAAAATCTTATTAGATATAATTACCCTATTATAAACTATTAGGATTAGTATATAAGAACATCATAGAATATTGGTAATTCATATATTTTGAGAATTTTACAAGAAATACAACCCTTTCATGATATGAGCAGGTGGAAGCAGCTCTAAAAAAATGTATCTAGGGGTGAATCCAAAAACAACACTTTGTGCTAGAATCGAATAAGAACGGGTGCATGGCAACATTCCTTACTGCACTCTCGGTTATAAAACTCCTAAGGGATATGCTTAAAATAATTCAAACTTTCGTTAAAACCCATTATGAAGGATTTATTAGTAAATATGTCTGTAAAGAAGCCGTTTTTATGATAATGAGACTAGATGTGTGAAAAAAATTAATTAATGTTGAGAATTTTTCATATTTTTTGTATTATAAATTATGATATGATCTAACAAAGTCTATTTATTCATTTTGAAATGGAACCCAATAGAAGTAATGAGAACTCCAACAATAGGCATGATTTAAAGTGTATGAAGGATCATATATTTCTTTTTCATAATTCAACATTTATAAGGGAAATAGTTTCCCACATACTCTCATGATATGAAAAAAATTATTATGTGTTAATAAGATATGTAAATAATTCACTAAGTTGTATGGATTTTAATGGTAGCTAGAGTAGAAGAAGATGTTCAGGAGAAAGATGGATAATGGGAAGAAGAGAATGACGGATTTTCCCATATGTGACAACTCTGGAAAATATCTCTCAAGGAAGTGATTTAAAGGACTGAGTGTTTGTTATAATTGTGGAGAAAATGGTAATCAAGAAAAATAATTGACACGGAACAAAGAAAAGACTAATATTCATTGTTTCTACTATATTGAATTCAGGATAATCACAAATAAATGTCCATTGATTCAAGGAAATATAGCTCAGAAGAATCAAAGGGTTAAAGGTCAAACAAAAGATTTTACTATGGATGGTATAGAATAATTAATGTATTCATGTTTATGGATTGAATAATTATGTAATTAGAGTGTTGTATAAATGATGTACAAGTTATATTAATTATGGAAATAAATAATGATTGTAAATTAATACTATTTCATTAAGGATTTGAGATTGTGTGGTACCAAAAAAAGTGACTCAATAGCAGGTTAAAAATTTTCAAAAATATATGATTGAGAGAAAGATAAACCTTAAAATATTCTTGAGGATGAGGTAATGATTTTTCAATAAGATATAATTGAATTGGATAAAATATATTGGGTATTATTGACATCCTTAGAACCGATTAATGGTTTTTTTATTCCATCATTGTTGGAGTATTCAAAATTTTTGGATTTAAGGAGTATATCTAGTATTATATATGGAACAAGGGAGCACAAGTGTATTCAATAAGGTTTTATGGTAATTCATGTTGATACCATGATTTAAGATAAAACATGATGAAGGTATTAACATGTTATTAAGTGAAAAAATAGATCATAATTATGTTTACCTTCCTTATAAAGTTTGGACTGTGAGTTTGGATACATGTATTTTGGATAACTCTAAAGGTTGGAATGAATTAATTCATACTTTTGATACTATTATTTGAGTTTAAAACAGTTCTTAATATTATTTTTCGGGTTTTATAAAATGAACAACCGAGAGGTCAGGCGATAACCCATCTCATCTGGAAAGGCGGTGAAACTTGAACCTGCAACCGAAGGGCGATAAGGGTATATAACCTACCCCTGGTCTATGTGAGAACCTGTTTTTGATAATATATTTTTTTTGAATGGTATGACAGATTAATTATAAATTCATTTTTTTGAACCATATACTATTAGTATAAATAGAATATTTTTGAGTTCTAAGATGAGTTTGTGGTTTAAATTAGTTAAAGGATGGGAATATATTTGTCAAGTCTTATTTTAATCTTTTTATATAGAGAATTTAATTATTAAACTTTAGAGAAATGATCTTAAAACAAAAAATATGTTATCCAAAAAAATTATGTCTTTTTTGAGATGATCATCATATATTTATATCTTTGAGGCCCAAAATTTTCCATTCACTTGTTAGGGATTGATGAACACAAGCACTCCCTATCAGTATTAATATTTTTACTCTAATTATGTGTCTCTAATTTCCAGCAATGCTCTTCTATTCAAGATCATAATTTATTGGTGACTTTTTAATTTCCTTTTCCCTCTTATGAAGACAAAATATTATTAACCTAATTTATGATATGGGTTTTCCACAAAGGTATTTTCTATTTTTTACCATTTATTCTTGAAGAAGAATTTAAAATTACGGGGACACAATTTATTGAATGAGGAGAGAATGTAACATCCCAAGTAAATAAAAAATATATCATTTTTATATTTATTAAAAAAAATTAATTAAATAATACTTTTACCTCAAAGGGGATTCTATGTTCGATGGAATACATGATACACAAAAATAGGTTTCACTGAAAACTTACTTTTCACACAACATTGAGTTATACTGATACATATTAATATAATATTATTATTTTAAATGGTAGTTAACACATAGCCATTGTATTTGAGTGAATGAAAAAAACCATATTATGATAAAATATGTTTCTGAAATGTTTTTACATTTATTAAATAAAATTTAAGGGCTTAAAAAAATAATAAATCTGAATTTATACATACATACTCTAATATTTATTTAATGGTTGATTTACTGCCTTATGTTATAGAACCCCCTTTAAATATAGTTTTTTTCAAATATTTATATTCTATTTGACAAAATAAAATTTTATTTTAGAATTAGGACATCAAAATTTACTTTTGGTAAATGTGTGGTATTTTTCTGATAAAATTAATTCTTTATGAATAGTGAAAATACTGTATTTTAATTCAAAACTGAGTTTTAAATAGATTTTATTTATAAGGATAAATTATCTTAATAATTGGTTTTAATGTGTAATAATATTATTTTTTTCACTATTTAATCCAATTTTGGTCATTTTATGTAATTTCACATTAAAATTTGACATAAATAAGTGTCAATATTTTCATAGTTATTTTTTTTAACCCGCTTTTTTCTTTGGCTGGAGGAATTAATTTTAAATTAATTTTTGAAACTTATATGTTAGGAATTTGGAAAAATGGATTCCATATTTGGAATCATAAGTTTCATATTGTGTAAATATGTAAATTATGTTTTTAGACATTATGAATATTTACTTCCGTAAATATTTTATTTACCATGGTTAAAAGGTAAATCTGGTAAAAAGGGAAAATAATAATATTATAATAATATTAAATTACCATAAAATGTGTCCTAATCCTATTGGTTGATACATTTCTAACCCTGGTCATCCGTTGGTTGATTTTGGGACCCCATGTAACCACTTGGGAGTGATAATGACACATTATATTAATTAATTTAAAGTAAAGACAAAATTGACATAAACATATATATTTTAGTAAATAAATTTTTACATGGGGTTATATAAGTTATCTCTTGGAATATAAATATTAATTTTAAATATCAAATTTTTTACTAAATCGTGATGTTTTTTTATAATATTTAGACATCAAATAAATAAAAATATTTATGACAAAATAATGATGAAGTTTTATCTCATTAATGAATTATTTAAATAAATAAGATTATAAAGATTAAAACAATATACAAAACCAGTCCAATATTTATTAGATGATTTTATTTCAAACGTGATTAATATTATATTCAACATCAATGAGTTTTGGACCGTTATAAACAAAAAATAATTATATAATAAAATAATATTTTAAAGCTTTTTTAAAGAGCCTCTCCTCCCCCTTATAAAAGGCCCTCACTTCTAACCCATTCCACACACTTTTAAATCCCCTTGGCTCATACAAAATCTACCCAATTAAGCATCGCAAATCCATATCCTTCCTCTGGAAGCCTTCCCCTAAGAAAAAAAGCAAATCAATTAAACCTTTTGGTACAAACCAATGGGAGATACCTGATTTAAAGGTAACTTCTTCTCTTATGTTGTCTTATTTTATTTTACTTGTAAAACTCCAGAACCTCTTTTTATTCCATTATATTATCACAAAAATAGTATACTCAATATAATATGTTGTTTTTATGAGATATATTCTAACTAAACGTTACACTCACCTCCATCAATGTTCAAAGAACATATTGTTTCTGTGGACGACAAACAAACGCCACACGAAATGATGATTGTTTAAGTTTCTCCTACCACCTATTATGGTGGCCATTAATGTGGAAATATATTTATATATGATATTTTATTTAATTTTTTTTCTTCTGATATACATGTTTGTAGAACACCTTTATGATTCTTTATAGTGTATAAATATGATAATTTCATTTGAGGAATTGTGAACTACCTCCCCCTCAAAGTGATATTACTCGTTCATTATATAAATGGAAAATATAATGGATAGAGTTAGTGAAATTATATATGATATTATAATATAATTATAATATACTTATTTATAATTGTTTTTTCATTCCATTAAATTCAAATTTTAAATGAAAGTAGTGTCCATGTGTACGTACGACTTACCATCTCCATGAATGGTGCATTTCATTTCTTATCTCCAAATGTTATGTATTATTATAAAATCATTTATATATTGAATATATATGATATATATGATATCTAAATCATGAATATAATTTTGGAAATAATGTAATTTCGACAACATAAACAATTTATAATTATAAAAAGTTCATTTTTAACTCATGTTCTGAACATCGACAAAATGTCTGATATAAACTCAAATAATTATCTAATTGTTATAAAAAAGTAATAATTGTTATAAAGGGAATAATAAAAATGAAAAATAATCTTATGAAAGTATTAATTAACTTTATTTTATTACTTATGAGATTAAATAATGATCAAGTCAAGTCAGACACATTGTAAGGGGTTTCTTATATCACTTTTAATATCGCGAGATTTCTATTGTTCGACACTTATTTATTGAATGTGGTGTATTGTGTACTGCCATTTGTGATATATTATCATGATTCTATATATATATTAATGGTATTCTATGATTCATTTAGTATTTATTTACTTTTGTTCATACGACTCAATTGATTACAACGTGATAAAGGGTTTTCATCCCACTTTTTTATTCCCGTGAATTTCATGCTATATTTTTTATTATTTCATTTTGTGTGGTGTATATACTTCCCATGATTGTTTTCATTTTGTAATAAACTTCAATTAAGGGGTATTTACATATTCATCATATGATCCTTCTTTCATGTGGTGTATTGTTTTTTATTTATCAAATCGGTGAGGGAATCTTTCACTCTCATCTTTTTAAAAGACTTAATTTATGTTATGTCTTTTAATTTACACTTCTTTATGTCAGGATATGTTATTATATATCCTTATTGTTGTAAATTTTGTGTCCATGTGATGATATAAACTTTTTTATCACATCAACTTATTTTTCTAGTTTTAATGTGATGTCTTTAGGCTCTCGAATTTCTATAAAAGAACTTCTTAACCCAATTTAAATTCTATGGGTTAAACTTATACTTCATGATTATGGTGTGCTATGAATATTTGGTAATGTAATCTGTTTGTTTTACACTTAATTTCAACTTATATTGGGTTTATTCTTATTTTTTACAAAAAATTATGTCATGGTTGTATCCTTAATCTTAGGATATAGTTTTATAAGGGATTACGTCTCAATTTACATTCCATTGAGACTTCATTGTTGTTATCCACAAATTCACTCTTATATGGAATATATTATGTCATTTGGAATATTATATCATGGATCTATTTATTACAATGATATTATAATGTTTTGATTAAATTTAATTCCACAATTTTTTGTATTCAAGAATCTCTCATTTTGTTAAAAAATCATTATTTAAAATATCAGTTAAAATATTTTAATGATTTATTATTCTAAATATTTATCATTAATGTCCATGTTTTAAAAATGGTTTTTAGGATTTATTTATATGGAAATTAATGTTTTCAAATTATTATTCATTTAAAATTTCTAAAATGGTTTGGGACACTTTGATTCAAATCTCTTTATTAAATGATTTAAATGAGTTTGAAAGTGGTTTGAAAACGTATTGTTTATTTCAATATCATTAACTAATATATTGTCATTGGAATTTGTAAATGTTATATTTCCTTTATTATTCTATTATATGTTATGATTATGTTAGAGTTATTGGGAATAATTTACATATATGGGTAGTTTTGTGATAAACCAAGGGCATGTGTGCCCGAGATAGCTCTCCAATGCATTTGGCAACATGATTAAGGTAAATGTTAATGTTTATCCTAAGAGATTTAAGGAATATTCTATGATAGGTATTCCAACATAACTCCCTATATAGTTATGATAGCTACAATGTAAGTAGGTTTTTTATGCCACATGATAACTTTGTGATTTATGATTTTTATGTGTTATTCATAAATATTATGATTTCATGAGGTATGATATGATTGTAAAATAGTGTTTCATTGAATTGTATTTATTGATGGGTTAATGTTTCCTTTCCTTATATTATAACCCTTAATGGAATTTTTATGCTCATACCAAGTTTTTTAAATGTATTATATAGGACTTCAAGATGAATAGGATCAAGGATGGGATTAATGAAAAGTCAGGTTATCTAAAACAATGAAATAGACATGTTTCTTTTTGAGAGTTTTTATTTTATGAAGAAAATTGATACTGATTAGTAGTGTCTACATGTAATTTTCATGTTGATATGTATTAGTTATGTACTAATTCTCTAAAACTCTAATCCTGAAAAGATCATCAATGTAAATTATTCATTAAATTCAAGATTATGTAATGTTTTAAGGCTGGGTCCTTATAGTTGGTATTAGAGGCCAGTTTAGATAACTTTAGATGTTAGGGTGCTATTTAAGAATAAGTTACATAATCATAATGTTTATCATATTATTAGGAGACATAGTTATTTTAGATAAATTGAATGTGTTTAATATAACATGAATAATTCTATCTTAGTTTTTTTTCAAAAGGTTGGGGTCGATGCCTCAATTTATTATTGAAAGCAAAGACCACATTACTATGGGTAGAGGGAGACCCATTACATAGCCCGAAGGCCCAAGGCCAAGTGGCCTAAATACAAGGCTTGAAAGCTTATTTTTTGGCCCAAAGGACACCTCGATGAACAGTTATTCTACAGTACTCGCGCTGCTACAGTACTTGCAATAGTACCCGCTGCCACTATAGTACCCTGCAATAGTGCCTCCGCCACTACAGTGTCACTGCTGCAATAGTTTTGCAGCTGCTACAGTATCCTGCTACAATACCCTACTACAGTTCCTGCCGTCACTACCGTAGCCCTGCTATAGTACCCTCCTCATAAGATATTATATGGTGATTTTACTAATATAATCACACTGAACAATTTAGTTTTAGTAAATGGTTGGTTCTAGCAGGGACCAATGTAAAAGTGGATATGAAAAAAAGTGTGATGATTTTCTAAATGAGAAACTGATTGAAATGGGAGCTTCAATGAGTACTCATGTGGTTATTCTCAACCAACTATCTGGAGTCATGATTGACCACATAAACCATGGTGATTTTTATAAGGAATCATATATGTGGGAAACAAATCCCTACGGAAGTTCACATAATAATCACAATGGCCAGTATGTTCAAAAACCTATGTGTCAAGGATGTGGAAAGAAACACTTAGTAAAATGCTTCAAATGGACGAGATGATGCTATTGATGTGGGAATAAAGATCACAAAAAAGAACCTTCCAAGGAAAAAGTAAGCATTTAGTTGAATCTAGGAAAGGGAAAAAAGTTCTTCATGAGGGGTTAATTGAATATTTTAAATGTTGTATGCATTGTCATTATAAAAATATATATCCTACAAAAAAGATTCGGGAATGGGATCACCATGATTGTACAAATATATGTTTTCCATTACGAAATTCCATTGCAATTGAGGTAGAATAAATTGACCATGACCAATAAAAGTTATGGATTATTTCTTATCATATGTTTGGATATTATTAAATCATAGGATATGATTACTAATTTTGTTTGTAGGAAATATGTATTTAATAATAAGTTTGTAAGTAATGATTAATAGATCATGAAGAATAGTTAATTAGTAAGAATTCAACACATAAGGGATTCAAGAGTTATGGTATATTTTAAGAAGATGAAATGATTAAAATTATTACAGCTCTTCTAAGGATGGGATTACATTGGAAGACATTTTATAGTATGTGTCAACCTAAATTTTGATATATAAAAATGTTATTCAAGTGATAGTTATCTTTTCTTTTGATGAGTAATGGTGGAATTTTATTTTGGATAAATCTATGTTTTTATTATGGACATATGCTGATTTGGGTTATTTATGGAAATGATTAACCTATCATAGAGAAAATGGGATTTGGTTAATTATGCTTCAGTATTATAATTTAAGAGTATTCGATTTTATTTGGAGATAAATGTTAAGATTTACGGTGGAAGACTATGTGATTAAATCATTCTGAGTTTAAGGTTACAATCATACTTTTGGATACTTTGAATAATTTTAAGGACATTTGTTTATTGAGAGGTATTTTATGAGCTTTGGGTATTGTTTGAAGAATTATGTGGTTTAAGAGTAGTATTTCTTTTTATAAATTACTATGATTTTTGGGGATTATCTGGTCTTGTGATAAATGTTTTGGTTTTGGTTGATGCCTAATGATAGGGGAAATATGTAGTTCATATTTTATGGACAATCAGATAATATAAAAGTTGATTCTAGCACTTTTCATCTGACCATGTCAGTTTGAATACTCATCATTTGGAGAAAATATTAGTTTGTCGTAGAAATTTAGTAAAGGATTAAAGTCAACATGACAAGTATGTATGTTTCCTTGTGTATTTAGTTATGCTCATAAATAAATTCCTCAACATTATAAAAAGTAACTTGAAACAAAATCGCTATCCATTAACAATTCTTACTATGGAATCAAAGACTATTTAACCCATCACAAGTTTGTGACTTTCATGTGGTTAAATTTATCCAAATAGGATTTTAAACCACTCTCCATCAAAAGTTGTTGGGTTGTTTCTCTTACATATCCATGTTTTCTTACATAGAATCCTAGTATGAGCTATCTTGGGTTTCATTTTTATTTTCATTTCATTATTTTAAAGTGATATTTTGATTGACTCATTTTCTGTTGTGGAACTTTCAATGATGTTTCCAATACCAATTTTAAAATTGTGAGAACGCAATTCCGAAATGGGGGGAAGGATGTAACATCCTCGTTAAATAAAGAATATAAATTATTAATGTTTTTTAAAATTTGTGAATTAAATAGTAATTTTACATTAAAGGGTATTCTATGTTCAATGAAATAACGAATACGAGAAAATGGCTTTCATTGAAAAGATTCGATGTAGACAACGTTGAGTTATACTGAAAAATATTAATATAATATTATTATTTTAAATGGTTGTTAACGCATAGCTATTGTATTGGAGAGAACGAACAAAAATTACTATATCATGATTAAATATGTTTTTAAAATGTTTTTAAATTTATCAAATAAATTTCATAGGTTTAAAAAACGGAAATAAACTGATTTTAGGCATAAATACTCAAATATTCATTAAAAGGTCATTTTAAAACCTTTTGAGGGAAAACCCTCGTTAAATCTAGTTTTCATCAATTTTATTTGATTTTTTTTACAAAATAAAATTCTTCTTTTGAATTGAGACATCAACATATAATTTTGGTAAATTTTCTGTATTTTTATGATAAAATACAATTTTAATTAATAGTAAAAAATGCTGCATTTTAATTCAAAACTGCATTTTAATCTAATTTATTTATAAGGATAGAGTATCTTTTTAATTGGTTTTAATGTTTAATTATATTATCATTTGACTATTTAATCCAATTTAGGTCATTTTATGTAATATCACATTGATATTGGACATAAATATGTGTCAATCTTTTGATAGTTATTATTTCTTACAAACACGCTTTTTGTTTTGACATCGGGAATAAATTTTAAATTAATTTTTTCCACTTATCTATTTTTAATATGGAAAAATTGATTACATATTTGGAATCATGAGGTAAATTATTTTTAAATAGGTAACTTTTATTTTTAGACATTAAGAATATTTATTTCACTAAAAATAATATTTACCATGGTCAAAGGGTAATTTTGGTAAATATGGGTGAAGAATTAATATTATTATATTATTAAATAACACTAAAAAGTCTTTTAATCATATTTTTTGATATAGTTCAGACCATGGTAAACCATGGGTTGATTTTGGGAGCCCATGAAACAACTATAGAGTGATAATAACACATTATATTAATTAATTTAAAATAAAGATAAAAATGACATAATAATATATATTTTAGTAAATCAATTTTTACATGGGGTTATATAAGGTATCCTTTCGACTATAAATATTAATTTTAAATCTAAAAAAAAATTCTACATCATTATATTTTATTTATAATTTTTAGACATTATATAAATAAAAATATTTATGGCACAATAATGATGTAGTGTTTACCTCCTTAATGAATGATTTAAATAAATAATACTATAATGATAAAAATAATATCCAAAACCTATCCTATTATTATTGTATGATTATATTTATAACATTAGTCCACTTAAATTCTACTTTAATTTTTTTTGTACTTTTAGAAACTGAAAATCATTATAAAATATAATAATATTTTCAAGATTTCCTAAAGAGCCCCTCCTCCCCCTTATAAAATCCCTCACATCTAACCAATTTCACGCACTTCTCAATAACCTTGGATAATCCACCCTCTCCCAAATTAATCTCCCCAAATTCATATCCCCCTATTAAAGGCCTTATTCTATACAGAATACAATTCGATTAAACATTTTGGTTCAATCCAAAGGGCGATACCTGATTTTAAGGTAATGTATTCTCTTGAGTTCTAGTGTTTTGTTTTACTTTTCCAACCCCCTAAACTTCTTATATTACTTTATTTATTTAAATAAACAGTATCTTAATTATTATAGGTTTTTTTAAGAGAATTACTCTAAAATAACTTACACACCCCTCCACTTAATGGGTAAAGAACATATTGTTTCTTTGGACGACAAACTAATACCTCACAAAATGATAACAGTTCTATATTCTCTAACCACCTCTTATGGTGGACATTAAGATGGAGATATATTTATATGTGATATATGTTTTGTTTATATTGTTTCTATGCTTATATATTATCAATTTCTACAATACCTCTATGGTTTTCCATTGTTGGTAGATACTATTGTTTTCTTTGAGGAAGTGTAGACTACCATCCACTAAAAGTTACATGAATCGTTCATTCCATATGTGGAAAATATAAAGGATAGAGATAATGAAATTATATATGATATTAAACATGAATTAAAATATACATTTGTATTATTATATTGTCATTCAATTAAATAATAAATAGAAATGAAATTAGTGTTCATGCGTACGTACGACTTACAGTCTCTATTAATGGTGCATTTCATTTCCTTTCTTCAAATATTATGTATAATTAAAAATACATATATATATATATATAATCGATATATATGATATATATTATATCTAAATCATGAATATAATTCTGGACATAATGTAATTTTGACAACATAGATAATTTATAATTATAACAAGTTCATTTTTAACAGTAATTCCAAATATTAAAAAATCATCTGATATGAACTCAAATAATAAAATAATTGTTATAGCAAGGTAATAATTGAAATAAAAGGATTAATAACCATGAAAAGGGTTCTTAAAAAATTATAAATTAACTTTATTTTATTATTCAAGAGATTAAATAATGATTCAGTCATGTCGGACACGAGGTAATGGGTTTTTTATATCACATTTAATTCCGTGAGATTTCTATTTTTTCAACTTATTTATTTCATGTGGGGTATTGTATACTCATATATGATATATATTATCATGATTATCTTTATAGTAATGTTATTATACGATTCATTTCAGGTTTATTAGATTGTTTTTACAGGACTCGATTTATTACAACATTGTATGGCATTTTTATCTCACTTTTTTATTCACGTGAGATTCCTGCTATATTTTTCACTATCTCAATTTTATGGTGTATATACTACCCATTATTGTACTAATTGTGTAATATAAATCAATTTTTGGGTATTTAAATATTCATTGTATAATCCTTCTTTAATGTAGTGTATGTTACATATGATACGAAATCGGTGAGGGGATCTTTCACCCCCCCCCCCTCTTTTTAAAAGACATCATTTATGTTATGTATTTTAATTTCCACTTTATTATGTCGGCATATGTTATTCTATATCCTTATTGGTGTCAAATTTGTTTCAATGGGATGATAGAACTTTTTTTTCTCATCAACTCGTTTTCTTAATTTTAACGTTACACTGTTAGGCTGTCGAATTTCTATAAGAGAACTACATAACCTAATTTAATTTCTTTGGTTTAAACTTATAATTATTTATTATGTCGTGCTATGAATATGTCTTAATTTACTCTGACTACTTTACACATAATATACACTTATATTGGTTGTATTTTTATTCTTCACCCACAATTATGTCATTGATATATCTTTAATCTAAGGATAGAGTTTTTATAATGGATTTCACCTCAATTTTAATTCCATTGAGGCTTCATTGTAGTTATGCACCAATTCGCTTTTATATGGTGTATATACTATCCTTTGGAATAATATATCATAAATCCATTTATTCATATGAAATTATAATGTTCTGATTACATGTTATTACTCAATTATTTTTATTCCAGCATCTCTCATTTTGATAAAAACTCATTAATTAAAATATCAGTTAAAATGTTTTAATGATTTATTCATCTAAATATTTCTCTTTAATGTACATGTCTTCAAAATGGGTTTTTATGATTTATTTATATGGAAATTCTGGTTTTCAAATGATGATTTATTGATAAGTTTCTATGTGGTATGGGGAACTTTGATTCAAAAATATATTTATTAAATGTTTTAAATGGTTTGATAAAGCATTGTTTATTTCAATATCTTGATTTGATATATTTGAGATTGGAATGAGGAAATGTTATATTTTCTTTATTCTTGTGTTATGTCTTATGAATATGTTATGGTTATTGGGAATTGTTTTTTATACATTTGGTTCAGTGATAATCCAATGGAGGTGATCCCGACATAGCTCTTTAATGCATTGGGTAACGTGGTAGAGGTAGAAGTAAATGTTTCTCCTAAGAGATTTAGGGAATAAAGTGTGATTGGTATTCCAACGTAACTCCCTATGTAGCTGTGATAGCTAGAATGTAATATGTTTTTTATGCCACATGTTAGCTTAATGATTTATGATTTCTTTATGTTATTCATAAATCTTATGATTTCATGAGGTATGTTATTATTGAAATTTATTGTCTCATTGATTTGTATTTATTGATGTTTTAATGTTTCCTTTTTTATTTTATAACCCTTAATGAGATATTTATACTCATCCTAAGTTATTGAAATTTTTTACATAGGACATTTAGATGAATATGGTCAAGGATGGGATCAAGGAAAATTCATGCTGTCTAAAACATAGAACTAGAAATATTTATTTTTAAGAGTTTATTTTATTACAAAAATGGATACTGAGTAGTAGCGGCTACATGTAATTTTCAAGGTGATATGAAAGAGTTATGGAATAATTATATAAAAAACTACACCTGAAAGGAACCACAATGTGAATTATTCTTTTAATTCAAGATAATGTAATTTTTTAATGCTAAGTCCTTATAAAGAATATAACACCCCAGGATTTTGTAGTACGTTATCTCTTTAAAACAATTCAATAGCATGTGCTACACGGAACACTGAGTTCGAGCGCACCATAACTTACCAAACTAGTCGTTCAAAAAGAGTTTATGAATATTAATAACTTCATTTTGATGTATATATACCTCATATAATTTTAACATCAATATTATGTGTTTCTTGGGTCTAATATATGAACAAATTCTATTTTTTAGATAAAACTTGTATTTTTTAAAAAATTCTATTTTACAGCCTTTTAATGGAAAACCATTTTGAAATCCAATATTTGAAACTTTTATATATTAAATTTATTATAAATAAAATTATTCTTTAGAATTGGGACATAAAAATTTACTTTGGATAAATATTTGGTACTTTTCTGATAACTTTCATATTTTGATAAATAATAAAAAATATATAATTTTAATTGAAAAGAAATTTTATAATAGAAATAATTTAAATTGATAAATTATTTATTGGAGTGGATTTAAATTATAATTAGATTATATTTTTATCATTTAATATAATTTAGGTCATTGTAAGATATTTCTCATTTAAATTGGACACAAACACATGTCAATATTTTGATTGTTTTTACTTCTTAAAAACCCTCTTTCTAGTTTTGACAGAGGGAATTAAATTTAAATTAATTATTCCAAAATCTATGTTTTGAAATTGGTAAAATTGAAATCAATTTTTAATTTTTAATATCAAAATTGTCTTTCTTGGATTTTTTTTTTTTTTTGAAAAACATTCAATTTTTGATGAATAGTGAAAAACACTCCGTTTTAGACTAAAACTGACATCTTCATTTAAATAATTATTTTTAATTAAGATTTATTCATAAATTAAAAATATATACATAATAAATATGATATTACAATGTAATTCATTGGATTCATTTTATAATTATATTAGACATAAAATATTATTTAACTTTTTTACCGTCTTTTTACCCACCTTCTAGGCACATTTGCAAATTTGAATAAAATATAATTTTACCGCTTCTATGAATTGAATTTCAAAAATATGAGTGGAATTGTTGACAAGAGTATGTAATATGTGGTTCAATAAGATGGATTTAATTTTTGGTGAATATGAACTTTTGAATTATATTTACCACGGTTAAAAGTAAATAAGGTAATTTGAGTTAAAAAATTATTAAAATTACCTCAACGCATGTCCTAATTATATTGGATAAGTTTATTTCGACCAAATTAAATCTTAGAATATAAATATGATCCTTTTGATCGATTTTGGTTAGATTAGAACATTTATTATACATTATTTAATGAAGATTTGAAAGTGTTAAATTCGATGTTTAATAAGTAAACCATTTTTAATAAAGGGTTACAGATAATATAATTTAAACAATAAATATTCATTATAAATATAAAAAAATTCCTACATCATGGATTTTTATTTATAATTTTATGACATTAAATAATTAAATTTATTTATGACACGATGATGATGTAGGAATTACCTTCTAAATGAAATATTAAAATACTTGATATTATAAACATTAAAATAAATGAAAATTGAAACATATAAAGCCATCCACTAATTTTATAGGTTAATATGAAATTTTATTTATTTTTATGTTTATTTATTGTAGACACCAAATATTTTGGTAATTAAAAAATTTCAATTACTAAATAGTGTCAAAATTGACATAAATGAGTTTTTAATACAAAAACTATTTTGTTAAAAACTATAAAAATAATAGAAATATATAGTTGTAACAAATGTCATATATAATTTTATATATTTCATTAATGAAATACTTGATATTCTATTTTCATTTTATAATTTATTTATTAATCAAGTATTATAATAATACAAGAAGACAAGGTAAAAGTTAATCTATTTAACTAATTGTTAAATCTAAATGATAAGGTAAAAATGGTGACCTAATCATGCTTAAAAACTTTAGGATGAGAGTATTTAGATCTATACCAACCTTATACTATTAATAGTTCCATTTTGATACATTATAAACCAAAAATTATTTTATAATAAAATAATCATTCAAGCTTTTCCTAAAGTGACCCTCACCTCTCTTATAAAAGGGTGTTTCACCTTATCTTATCGTTACACCTCAAAAGCAATTTATATTAACCAAAACCTACTAAAATAACCTTCCAACTAAACTCAATTCAACCTAGAGGCCTTACTTTGATCAAAAATCCAACTTAAGTATCCCTTTTGATCCAATCTGAAGGAACCAACCGAAGAAGAGGTAATTATTTCATCACGTCTTTCAAATTTCTTTTCTTCTTCCACATCCTCTTTAATATTTGTTTTCACACTAATATAATACCTCCAGTACCTTATAAATATTGTGATGTTATTATAAATATTTTATAACTATATTCATTATTCTATCCATCCTATTAATGACAAAGTTTCCATACGTGCATACGTACGGATTACCGTCTTCACATTGTGTTGTAGTATGTTATTCAACACTAAATTATTTGTATGGGTATAATAATTATTATCATTTATTTGAATAATGAATATAAAATGGAAATTATTCTGTATATATAATATACAATTAAATTTACCAATGATTTACCATCTATAGAATGATATTATCGCTCGTGTCTATGTACGATTTACAACCTCCATGATGCGATGAGATTCATCTTCTACGATCACCATTCAAGAATTATTATAAATATATATATATATTGATTAACTATGATATATCTAAAATAATATTTATACGGGAATAATTTATATTTATTTAGATAAATATATTTTTTTACATACTTCCATACAATAAGATAAGAAAACAGAAACAATGATCATGCGTACGTACATACTACTATCTACCTGAAAAGTGTTTCCATTTAATAAATAAATCTATTATAAATATTTATATAATGAATATATTTGATATTTATATCATGTTTTATTTTCTAGATGTATTTAAATAATTATCTAAGTCATACGATCAAGAATAAAGAATTAAAACACCTATGATAAAGAAAGAAATTATTACACGAAATATTACTTTAACAACAAAATTATTATTAAATGGGTAGTATGAAGTCATAAATGAATCATATATGATATCATAAATATTAATATGGTTCTAGTCTAATGTAATAACATGCTATGGTCATCATACAAGAGTCTAAAGCTCCCTCGACTAAAAAAAGTACAAGGTTAGGGTTAATTTCTCAATCTCATTATTATCTGAGAATGTTTATACATAAGTATGTAGTGGAATATATTTATCATCCATATCCATGTTTCATAAATTATTTTTTCAAACGAAATAATATAATGTTTTATTTAACGTACTCTTTAACTCTTTCATAATTTTAAATGTTTTAATGATTCATTTATCTATATCTATTTAATTAATATCCATGTTTTCAAAATGATTTTAAGGATTTATTTATATGGACATGATTGTTTTATAATTTTATTTACGTTTTGTAGTTTCAAAGTGGTATGAGAAACTTTGATTCAAAAATCAATTTTAAATTAGCTTTTTTTATAAATGTGTGAATTTTAAAATATTTCAAAAAAGCGATACTTCTCTCAACGAGTTTTACTAATCATTTTCAACTATGTCAACATCCTTTACTATATATTATTCTTGATTGATGTTTATTTATTATGAAATAGTCTTCCATATTGTATTGAATGTTTTTTGATATAGTTGAATGTGGTAGTGTTATTTTTATATCATTCATGGTTTATGATAAATGTATTAACATTTTATATGCTAGTTTTAATACTAATGTTTAAGTTATGTTTCATCCTTTTCACATGAGGAATGCATTGGAATTAGTAAGTGAAAGGAGGATCTTCCAATAACTTCTCAATGCATTAGTAAGCCTCATGAGACAAACTAGTGTCTTGGTACAATGCCTTGGGAGAATATTTTTAGTCTTGGCATGAGGCCTTGACTATGTGTTTATGTTGTCCGGCATTATGCATTCCCTCATTAGTTATTACATGTGATTTTTTCACTAGTGGAATATCTATGTTCATGTTTACATGGAAATGTTTAATTTATTTTTTTAATATTATGTAAATGATTATGTTTAAAGGATTTTGTTTTTATTACACATATTGACTTAAATTTATATAGCTTCTTCTAAATTATATACCCTTAATAACTATCTGATATCACCACATTGTTATGTTGTTTTTTCATAGGCCTTCTAAGAAGTATATTATGATTGATATGTCAGGTTATGATATGGGAATAATGGCGTTCTCAAATGATTTTTTTTTGTTTTATGTTTGAATGTGTCATGTAATGTTCATGCATGTAATATTTCTTCCACATCTGCTAAAATGAGCAGTCCTTCAAGACTTGATTCCCAGTACTTGGACCAATGTATTAAAATAATTTACTACCTCTCGGCTTCTAGGGTTAGGTCATTACAATATATATATATATTTATATTCAAGGTACCGCACATCCACTTATCCATAAGTTTTTCCCTCTCACACCCAATCACTAAGTACAATGTTCATCCATCCTATCATTCATCATACCTACCATGAAATTTTTCACATCCATTAATCCTTCCTAAATAGCATGAACTCTCATCAAAATCATATCCAATTAGTAATCGTGTGCGTTCCCAGTAGACATACATCCATTATACATGGATTTTTCCTGAAACCATTATATATCATTCATGTAAACCAATGTGAAACCACCACATGTATATCTATATAAAATTATTTATTATAACTTATGTAATTACATCACATATAGAAATTTATAGTAAACCATAATCCATCACTACACTAATAGAAATACACCCTGTACTGTATTTCGTTATACTATAGTATATTCTTTCTCATCTATATCTAATGGGAGTGTGAGATAGAATGAGAATTCAAGCATCTATTGAATTTTTATTTAGAATTAGTGAATAAAACACCCCTACAAAATTTGGGTGTCGATTTCCCAAATGAAGTAGGTAGTGCAGTGTATGAAATCAAAAAATAGAAATAATATAATGTGAAACCACCCACGGGAAACAAACTAGCCTCAAACACCTATAATATTATAATAAAATGGGACCCCCAACTACCAATACTAATGACTATGTCTAAAATACACTCACAAGAAATTAAAGTCCTTATTAATTAATTCATTAGACATTAAAAAATATTTTCCAAAAATATTTTAACAATATTAACACTTCAATCATTGAATCCAAGTTCAAATAAATTTATTATTTATTATATATATTCTTAATTATGTAATAATATATTATGATCACCATGAACCTACCCCAATAATTTTTTGGGTCATCTATGAATTCATAATAATTCAGGTACACTAATACATAGAAAAATAGAAAAATAAAAGTTTCACTCAATGTTTATAAAATAAAAAAAATATATAGTTATAATATTATTTTATAAATAACATACTTACATCAATAAAAAATTAACTACGATTATGAAACAATGAGGAATCCCCACCCTAATCTATTCCAGACTACACTAGTGTCCCCGACCATTTTGAATAATATAAATCTATCCCATTATCACTATAAAAAATAACACAGTTTTTATTACAGGTTTCGAAGAGTATCCTATTAAGTATATATTTTATGATCACCGTATTTATATATACAATATTTTCAATTCACTATGATATGGATAGTAATCTAGATATGCTGTACTAACTCAAGGGGTGTACAAGAGACCCAGAAACATCAATGATAATTATCATTATTTGAATTTGGTACTTACATTATTTTTTCCCATTTTACTTATACTCAACTTATGTATAAAATAACATGTATTTATATTTATTATTTTATTTATTCACGGTGTTGGTTGATGGATTTCATCTTATAATTTTTCTAAACCAATTAAACATTAAAAATTGTAATACCTCCTATAAGTGTGATTGATATAACCCTAGTGTTATTCTCCATAATATGGATTACTAGAGGCAGGCTTTGTGAGAAATTTTCTCTTATTTTATTTTTGAAACAGGAGGGGTACCCTTAAGGTGTGGGATATGTGATATAATATAAAACAATCTACCAATTTAGAATGATGAAATTTCTTAATTAAATGGATCAATATTTTTTTTGTTCTTTTTTACTATACATTGTATAACTATTTCTTCATACTCTTCTATAATATTATATTTTTTAAGTTCCACTATCCAAATCATTTTTATATTTGATTCATAATATTATAAGTGATGGTGGTCACCACCAATTAATGATTAAAATTACCAAACATATATAAACCTAAGTTTTAAATATTCTATCATTGAGTATATGAAATAAAAAGATGAAAACCAAGTCTTTAGCATAGATTCACCATTACCTAGAAACCTCAACACCATAAATGAAGAATCCACCAATAGAATATTTTTTTTATAAAAATTATAAAAGTATGTATAGGGATTTGTGTTTATTCAATGTGAAGTAATAGAAACAATATATTTTAAAGAAAACCTTAGATTATCTTTATGAAAATCCATGCGCTATAAAAACCTAGAAACCTTATAAAATAAATATTGATTTTATATTAACTTGTTTTGGAGGATAAGTTGTACATAGTACCTATGAATGGATTATATCTAAGAATAGATGGATAATAAAAAACATACAATAATTATGTTAAAATTTTGTAGTTTAATATTTAAATTTTACTTGATCTAAAAAAATTAACGATTTTAACATTCTACCCTCTAAATTTTCATTGGGTACCTAGTGTTAAAAATATAATCCTCTATGAAAACACTAGGTCCACTAGGTACCAATAATCCCCCCATAGGTTATTTTGAGCAGTTTAAACAACAACACCCAACATCATTTACTTCTATGTTTTTCAAAAAATATTCCACCATTCTTTATGTAAATCCATTACTGTATTAACAATTAGAAAAATATAATATTAAAAGAAAATACTCACCATAAATATGGGGTTATTGAGAACACCGCACCACTAGGATACAGTTAATTAAAAATATTTCACTAGCCTCGTAATGATATAATCTCACCAATTCAGATTTAAATTAATCAGCATACTCATGTGTTTTATCATGTTGTATTTGATCATTTCATCAAATTTGAAACATGGAAATTAACTTACATAATAATAACTTTTCACATGGATCGATGATGAATATATATAATGCAGCATAAAAGAACCAAATTCTTCTTGATCAATATCATTAAACCAAAGTACATGTTTATGATAATATGTCTATTTCATTAGTTATAAAATAAAAATTGAATTATAAAAAGTATTGAAATAAATTCAGGAAAACATAAATTTAATTCCATGAATTCCCTCTTCCATTTCAAATGACCTAATAAAATTTATAATAAAAATTATTTTCCCCCCTACATCGATGACTTAATCAATATGATTATTCAAGGAAAACATTATCTTTGAACAGAAATATAATGAGGAATATTATATAATAGAAATACACTATTTGATGGATCTAAGCGGTGGTCAAATACTAAAATTGTAGATTTACAGTCTCTATGTTCTCATGAATGATATTATGTCCATGTATGAATGATTTACTAATTTTCATCAAATTCATAGGAGTAGAACAAGTACAACCATAGAGTTCATTGAATATTTCCATTTCAATTGATGTCTTCGAATTTTTATTGTTGGAAAAAATTATAATTATGTGTGATATTTTTAAAAGCTACCATATTTAATGATATAAGAGTGAAATATATCTTCATAAATAATAATATTTTACTTGGAATCCCCATTGTTCTGAGGATTGTATGATGCACTCAATTTTTCCCGCATATCAAGTTCCTTGTGAAGCCGAGAAAAAACTGATATATGATCCCTATGTCAGTATTATGGATAATTATTATAGGAATACAATAAATAATATAGATTTCATCAAAATATAATTTTCCCAATTCACCCCTTGATAATGATTTTTGGATAGGTGGAAAATGATATATGTTTTTCACGTGATCAAAAATAAAATATACTATATGATGACAATTAAAATATTAGGGAAATATTTCCCTCATGTCCAAAATTATTTCAGTCAATTTTTATACAGTTGAACAGAGTGGTTATAAGATATCAGTAGGTTATTTTTTCTCCACTTGTTATTATTAACAATTAGAACATCTATAAAAACCCACAAAAATATTTTATTTCATATTAGGATACCCTCCCTATTGACAAATATCATAATAAATTATAATGAATCTATTGTGAAAATATAATTTAGATTTTTAATGTTTACTAATCACCCCCTTCAATGTATTAGATACTAACTTACAAAAATGAATATGATGTAATGAATGAAAATTCGTTGACCAAAATTAAATGATATACCCATCATTATGTGTTCCTTAAATGATGATATAACCATTTATTGAGAATTTGGAGTCCATGAATCAATCAATAATAGTGGAAATAAAATAAATATAAAATAATTATAACTCATTATAATCATTCAAAAACAATTATTGTTTTTTAAATATAATATAATACATTCAATATTATCTATTTTCTTCTTTCATTTTCATAGGTGTTTTATTTTCTAATATGACAATAAATAAAATTATTTCAACTCATTGGTGTATACAAGAGTATAAAGTTGAAGTATATTTCATCCTTTACCAACCATCATTATCTCAATTTCAAAACACAATATTAAATGACATTGTTGGGAATTTTGCAATCAGTATATAAGTCTAGTCATTCATTGAGAGGGAGGGGGTCCTTGATAACTTTTATTAATTTTCAATATTGGTTAACTCAAGGTAATGAGTGACATATTTCTTCTCATGAAAATGAATTTTTCTAGATCTATAATCCATTACCTTACTGTAAATTATATGATAAAAACAATTTTACCAACAAATTATCACACAGATCCTTAATTTCCATATTTAGATGGAGAAATATCAATATATGAACTATGGTTAACCTAAATTAATTCTTAAAAAAAATTATTATATATTTTACCATATAAACATGACTCAATTATTTATTAAAAATTTCATAAGAGAAAATATCCTTAATCAATCCTCTATGGAAGGGTTTTAATATTATACACACCCCATAAATCGTTGAATTTAAAATACCTTATTAAGAGTCTTCTATGAAGTAATATCCTCCTCTTACTTGAGATCTACTAAGCATTAAAAATTATTGATTACATGACAAGGAAATTTAACATCATTTATCTCTAAAGAACATTTTGATATATTATAATTGAACTAATTTTCTTTTATTATCTCTAAAAAAATAAAAAAATATTTTTCATTAATGTCATAGAATATGGTATAATCCATATTTTTATCTATGATAAGTACCGTGAAAAAATAAAAAAACATGAAGTAAATATTTTAATAGATTTATTAACCTTTTTTAAGAATTTCATTAAGTAAATAATTTGAAAAAATACTCATGATTTTGAAATCAGCACAAAAAGTTATCTTGGGAATATTATCCATTCTGACTCAATGTTTGTTACACAAAGTGTTACTATCTATATTTGAAATTCACTATGGGATATTGAACTGATAAAATAAATAATCATATCTAGGGAAAGGATATTGGTTCTAGATAATATTTTTTTCAACCGTAATTTTTCTATAGATAAACATAGAATATTATCTATTTTCATAGTGAATATGAATAATGGTTCCCTCATAAATGTGTTCGTTTAAAAATATAAATTCACCCCATGTTACTTTAGTTGCATTATTAACACCCTTAAAACTGTCAGATCCATTCAATATGGTGGAATATATAATAGTTATTTTATAAGAAAAATGTTATATATAAATCCACATATCTCTTTGATGGTATCTATGAAATACCATGATGAAAAAAAATAGAAACAAACATTACCACTAGAGGTTGTAACATAGAATTTTTATTCACTCCATCTATGTGAATCATGCTAGTTATCTTGATAATACAATCGACACCTATTATTGATCCAAACAGACATGGACAAACTATAATTCTAACTCCATATTGAAAATATAGTTTAAACCATAAGATTAGTTAATGATACATGCCATTTATCTCAATCAACATTTTATTAGATCAAGGTTAAATAATAAATTCCACAAAAAATACAAACAACTCATATCATGAATATAGAAATTCTATATTTTCATATATGATCTAACAATGATGACATTATTCAATCTTATCAAAAACCATTTGACCCTCTTTCTGAAAATATTTTTTATACTCATAAACATTGATTATGAAACGTAATTTAAATTTTGGTGGGATACCTGGGAATTAAATATAAAATAATAATATTCATCTATAATAGATAATAAATTGTTATTTTTATATTATAATGGAATAGTTCCTTACATTGTTGAGGTTCCCTCCCCATGATAGATCTCTAATTACATAGTTTCATACATCTTTAATATTTCATTAGACTATCCATATGAAGTAATGAACAATAACATAGAATGAAAATGTGGATATTAACCATGTTCACTATATCTACCACATCATCCAGATCTACCAGAATGTGGTCGACTTTTGTTAGTTGAATAATGCTATGTTTCATAGGATTTTTGGAATTATAGATGTAACATTAGAAAATATTTCAATAGGAAAGCCTATAAATATGTATAAATAAGAAAAACACAAGGAAGTTCTCCACTTCATATAGACAATTAAGAGCTATATGATTTAATTTCTGACATATTTTTATAAAATTAGTTTTCATCCTAATCTAGGAGTGGACGGAGCTCTTTGGTTATATCCACCCTAATTAGTATCTTATAAATGTTCCATCCATTAACTATAAAAACCATATCCATAAATATTCCTTGAAATATACTTTGAAACATCCACAAATCATTCAAACTTGTCTCTTCTAATACATATTTTCAGAAAATATTATAAAATTTCAATAGGTTAAACATTATCCCCTATATCTGAAATTGTTCTTAAAGACCCATTTCAAATTTTTTGATTTGTCATCCTTTTATCCACTTAGTTAAATAGAAAAAACACTAAAATCATTTAATCTAGTAGTATATTCATTTTTAGAATCAATCTTTTTTTATGCTTTGTGAATTCGTGAGATTTTTCACAATGAAGTATATGTGGTTAGAACTCCTTGTAAAACATGTTCTAGTAACACTTCCAACAAAGAACATGATCTTTTCTATCTCCATTCCCACATCCAACCACCTATGATATAATCCATCTAATATAATTGTGGATAATAAAAATTGAAGCCTCTTCAGATTCTATATAAGGTATAATATATAATGGGTGTGACCCACCTGAACCTGTACTTCTATAGTTGAATCATAACACATTAATGTGGGGGTGTTGAAACTAGTAATTCATTATCATAGATATATTCACGAGTTCATTATACTATACCACCTATCCTATATCGACCCAAACCATTATAAATAAAATTCCCATTTCATTTTTTAAAATGTATCATTATATATATGGTAATAGAAAAAACATGCACTTAATTTTTTTAACCCATTGGATTTAAAATACTATTATGCATCATCACCATTAATAATATATCAATTGACTAGTGATCACATGATTATAAGATATATTGGATTTTATGAAATACAATTTTAACAGAAAGAGGATGTGATGACCCCAACCAGTATGATCGTAGCCTATAAACCCCATTTATCAAAGCGTCCAAGGGAGATAGAATTTCTAGGATTTTCCATTAACCAAGCCTGAGATGATATCCAAAATCATAAGAATGAGTGAAAACGTTTATGGGAGAAGATTGATCTCATCGAGATCATAACCAAAACCATGTTTTTTAAGACTGTCCAATGGAAGTACCACTATCTCACACATTACCATTAGTGTGTTTCCATGTGTATTAAAGGGATATGTAATAATACCCAAAAAAACATCAGTATGTATATTAATTTTTTATAATAATGAATATATTCCCATCCTATTATATCTTATTTTTAAATCATTTGTATTTTCATTTTGTAAAACACATCCATCCTTAAAATAGCCTGAAGGCCTTTAATTTTTTATTATAAATGATAAAGCCCCATTTTAAGGGATGAAGGTTGTGGAAACTTGAGAAATACATCATTGACAAATGACAACACACATGAATGATTGATAGAGTAAAACCATAGAGACATCATAATAAAACTCATCCCATTATTTGAACATTATGTAGTACTCCAACATTTCAAAGTTGTTCAGAAAGTAAGTGTCATGTTTCAAAGAACAAGCCTAATACAATGGATAACGACATACACTCTCAAATAACCAAATCCATAAAACCATGAAAAGATAAAGATCAATCTCTGGAACCACCTATGGATTCTGTTGCATGCAGTCAGGTCCGGTATCACAAACTCTCCACCTTCGAAAAATGAACCATCCAAACACACAACAACCACCATCCCAACAAACACTTAAGAAATCACACAATATGCAATCCAACATCGTTAGAATTCCAACAAATTCAACAATACTGAATCATAACCATCAAGGAGCCACATTCTTCCATCCAACTCATGGAAATCCAAAACTGAATAAACAAGTTGCTTCCATAAATATCGATTTCAGTAATGATAAAAGGAATGTTGAAGCCGAAGATCTAGAAATCACTACAAATCCAAAAATAAGAAGAAACTATCGCATAGGATGAACTAATTCATCACAAACCATATGTTACCATAGAAAAATAAAAACAAGATACTATCACCAGAAGTCCAGAAGGAGTCTCTCTGCCAAGATCCCATCACCACCATCCTGATCGGACTTGAATACCATAGAAAACCACTAGTCGCACCCACCAGAGGCATAATAGAGACCTTAGGCTTTTGTAGGAACCTCATACACGGACCATCACCACACCACCGTGGAAATTCCTATCCAGTACGAAAGGAATAGGGTGGGAGAGGCAAGCAATGGTTAAAAAGGGGGGAGGCATTTGAGTCCTGAAGCTACCGGAAGAAAGGAAACCACTAGATCACACCGAGAATATGGATGGTCACCATGATAACCAGAGCAGAAGTTGGTGGTGATGAGGAGAAAGCCCGTGGCACACTGTGCCCCTTACGGGGTCATCCTGATGACCATTATAAAACTATAAAAACCAAATAATATTGTTGGTTAATATATAAATTCAACTACGTAATCGATTTTCATGAATTAATGGATCTTTGAGAAATATAATATCTTAATATAATATTATTAGTAAATATATTTTATAACATATAAATTATCGTTTAAATATTATGAATTCAAATTTAATTTTTATAAGGGTTCAAAAAATTTATTATCAAAAAAGTAGTTATTTTCTATAAATTAATGTTTTTTAATTTAAAATTAAAAATTAAAATATTTATGGAAATTTGAAGATAAAATAAATATTATTTTTTAAATTTATATGTCAAAATTATCCAGTGGTGATTTTTTCATAATTTTTTGAGAAAATCGAATTTCCAGGTACAAATTTAATACAATATAGAAATACTTTGTGTTTTAGAATATCATAATGAAACAAACATGATTTAATAAGTAATATATATAATATCATCAAACAAATATAGGTTTTACATTTAATATAATATGATTGTATGTTTATTTTATTTATTATTAAATTCTATTATAAATCATCCAAGTCTTATAATATATTTTAATAATTTAAAATCATTTCTAGAAGAGTGTGACTCACCTCCACATCACTAAGGTTAATATTTTAATAATTTCAGCCCTTGGACATAGGAAATAATAAAAATCAATCCCCATTTTTATAATACATAGGAAAAATCTATTGTTTGGTTTGTGGTTTGGGATATTTTATTATGTAGAATCCAAATCAAAAATAATAACGAAATCTCCCTATTTTACTATATAAACCGACCCAATATCGCATTTATATTCATTAAAACTATTTGGATAACATAAATACTCTTAAATACATTTAATTGAGTCTTATAAATTCACCCTAATGATTTCATGAATCCCCTCTTATTCCTTTGGATTCACACACTAAAGAAGGGGACCTTCTACTCCTCCTTTCAATTCGAAATCATTTGAAATTGGTCCTCATAATTTCAATTTGTCCTATTTTAATTCATTTAAAATTATTAACATACTATAAAATTTATGTCTTATCAATGATATATCATTTATAGTCTCTTATATTTAAAATTACCTAATCTGTTACTATACTAAAATTCAATATAGGATCAGCTACTCTCATATATTATTAAGCAATCCTTTTATGTTATGTATTTTATATTTAATTTTTTTTGGATATGATATTAAATATTACACTTTCATTAATTTTTCATTAATTATTATAGCTTATTTTCACTCTCTTTAATCCTCCAATGATCTTTTATGTACACCTATTACCTTGATGAAATTATATAAGTTTTCTTTTCATTATTTGTGTTACCTCATTACCATTTTCCTTATATTTCCAAATTTTTATTTTTGTGATATAATTTTACATGTCCCTATTACATCCAATTTTATTTCCAAATCATGGGACACCCATTTACCAATCATCGACAATGTTTTTGATTTTGAAGTAACATTTCTATGGTGTCGAAATTTCACCATGATTTTCCATGCCAAAACCATTGTTTAATGAAGACCATATCAATTGTTATATCAAGGGTATTCACCTTTATGTACATATACTTATTTAATAGGTACTTAGATGTATTTATTCCACATTACATGATCATGGAATAAATTGTGATGATGAATGAATCTATATTATAGGATCTATTTGGCACACATAATCATGTGAATGAAATGATTATAATGAGTGTGCCGAGTTTGAATTATGATGGACTGGGTAATCATTAGTGTAATGAAATGTCATGTTGATATAGGGGTGTACTATATTATTTTTATGGTACATCTTACACAAATAAGTCTTGGTAGTTTATCCATGACCTATGTTCATGATTTAGTGATTTATATTTTTTCCATATTTTTCATGTTATGATTATCATGCTATAGAATTTCATATTATTCATGATGATTTTATTCCTCAATGATATACATATTTTATATCATGTATAACTAAATACAGTTTTATTCACATAGTAGGATTTATAGCTCACCCCTTTCTTATGTATGTCGCAAGTTTATCCCTTGTATTTTTGAAATCAATGGAGTATTTTAAGAATGTTAAAGATGTTTTCAATAAAGGTTTTATATTCATTATTTTATGTTGTTATGTAATGTACCTTATAACCAAATAAACAATAATTATAAATCATGTGGGTTGTCTTACATGATGTATAATGTAATAAATAATATATTAATATATAATAAAGTGTATGGTCATTATATTTAGAATTAGAGGAAAAGTTTTTTTATTTTTGGTATTAAGATAATAGAACTAAAGATAAAGCCTAAGAGATAATACTAGGTATAAGAAAAAATCCATAAATTTTATAAATTATATAGTTAGTTTTTTATCATAAAAATACATCATTGTCTGGATACTACAAGTGGGTGTGGTTCTGGAACAAATATACGTGAGAGTAAAAACATCGATAATGTGTTCTGGGCCTGAATCAAGGTAACATGGTACACCAAAAAGAGCCTCACTATGCATTTGGTTTTACAATCCAAGGTGATATTATTTTTTAAATTCATAAATTAATTTTGACCCACTATTAAGGTAACAAAATATTCTAATAAGAATATATATTAAGAAATAGATCATGGATAATATAGATTGAATACTAGAAAATAAAAATTAATGTAGATAAAGTTAATTTATATGTTACCATTTTAATGTTACCAGATCCCCCTTTATGTAAAAAAATTTATAAAATAGGAATCATTAATTTACTTTTATTCTAAAAATGGATGGAAATGTGAGAAATTGTTTAAAAAAACTATACAACGACCAACGTGATGACTTCCCTAACGAGATACCCAAACTGGTGGGAGAAGGAATTGAAAAAGTTGTAATGATACTGCCTAATATGAATCAGGTTATGAATATAAACATGGATTAGGTGGAGCTCCCCCCCCCAGAGAGTCCAATTTCCAATCAATAGCTTCGTGTGATGAAGGCCTCTAACATTCAATTGATTATCTAATACCTTTATGGAAGAACAACAGATCAACTCCATTGATATTATCTGTAACATCCTTCAATTTTTAGATAAATAGAATATTATAATGGTAGTTTATCATATGGATATAGATGTTGATCAGGGGTGGAAATTGATTAAGAATATTATTCTTGAGGAAGATATCGATGTGATAGAGTGGAAGGTATTCTGGAATTGTTTTGATAAATATTTTTCACACACTCTCAGACATAAAATTGAAGGAGATTATGTTTCCCAACATAAAAGAGACAATGAATCTATTAGAGAGTATGAAGAAAACGAAAAATGACTTTCATGATATGCCTCTAGATTTTTTTATACCCTTAGATTCAATGTTGGCCACCACTAGGGTTGGATAAAACCTATTATAGGATTATCCCTAGCAATTCATGACTTTGATATGTATAAGGAAATTTTCTTATGTGTCATAAAAGTCAAAGTGGATATTAGATAATCCTAAGGGTATTTTCGGGTTGATATGAGTAATTTTGAGTTTAATTATAATGTTCAAATGGGGAAAAATAATGGTTCTACAAAATTTCAGACTCCCACATGTTAGTGGCGAGGAAAGAAGCACCCTAAAAATTGTGTAAGGGGGGAGAAGAAATGATTTAGGTGCACAAAATATGGATTCCTATATAATAATTTATATTAAGAGAAACCCATTAATGTGATGTAGGAACATAATTCTCTAGTTAACAATCAATCAATTATTCATTTATATAACTCCAAGTGAGTAGGTAATAATGAAAACCAATGACATTTGCCTAGGTTATTTGGGGGAAACCGACAACCTCTATGTATACAAGGGAAATAATTTTCCATCAACACCACCGATGTGAATCCTGAAAACAATGTGGTGACATGTAAGTTAGTTACTAATTGAATAACAATGAACACAATTTTTTATTTTGGTTCTTCAAATTTGATCATATCATGAATATTTAGTAGAACTATTCAAACACCAACCTAAAGATTGGAAATGGATGAGAAAGTTAAAATGGAAAATAGGAAAATTATTTCATCCCAATTATATTACTCCTCCCATGTCACATTGTTTGGGATAAAATTTTTAAAAAACATTTTCATTATAACCTTTGAAGAAATTTTCAAAATTTTGGGCAGGGATTTCATTTCCCTATATAGAGACAGCCTAAATTTCCATAGGATGAAAATCACCCTCTATATAGATATTCATCTCCCAATTTTTTACAAGTGAATGAATAATGATTAATCTTCATAGCACCATTATATCAAGAATTTAATTATTGCCCACCTAGAAGACTATCTAATTATATTTATTGATTGTAAGAAAATTATCATCCTAAAACAGATGCCTATTATTAGGGAATATGAAGATCTGTTTCCTGGTGAATTATCATGTCTTATTCCTAGTCAAGATGTGAAATTTTCAATCGATCTTATACCTAGGTTATTCCCAAAATCCAAGACTCTTTATATGATAGATACTGTAGAACATGATGAGATTAAAAAAAACTATAGAATATTCTATAAAAACGGTTTATAATCTCAACTACATCATCATGGGTTGCACTGGTACTCTTTATCATGTTGAAGGATGATTCAATGCATCTTTTCATTTATTATCATGAGTTCAAAAAGATCATAATGAAGAAAAAGTTTTATATACCCTGGATTGATGAATTTGGTGATTATCTAACTATAGAAAAATGTATCTCCATGATAGAAAATTAGTTAGTATACAATCAATCATGTGTGAAAAAGGTAGATATCCCCAAGAATGATTTTTGAATAAGGTATGGTCACTATGAGTTCATATTAATTCAATTTAAATACACAAATGATATAAAAATCTTCATGGACTTCATGAATAGTGTCACTAGAGATTACCTTAATTGATTTTTGGAAGTATTTATATATGGTAATTTAATATACTCCAAAACCAAGGAGGAGAACGAGGTGTACCTATGCACATTTCTAAAGACCTTGCGAGCGGAGAATATTTATAAAAGGTAAATAATGTTTGTGTTTTGGTTGATGAAATTCTCAAGGTTGGAGAATATCATCACAATAATTGTAATATCTACGGATCTATAAAATAAAAAATTCTATTAAATCATTGTCGAGACCGACATATATGATGGATATTCGTAGTTTCCTTGGGTCATCTAGACATTATCAATAATATTTGAGAAATGTCTCATGATTGTCAAACCTTATAACCAAGATACGTAAAAAGGGGTGATTTTTTCTATGAATTATGAATGTAAACAAAGATTCAATGTGTTGAAAAGTAGGATTATTACTCCACATGTTCTCACACTACCCAAAAGTGCAGATGATTTTGTATTATTCAATGCTTCTCTAAACAAGATATTGAGATGTGTTTTGATGGAAAATAACAAATTCAATGATTATGCATAATGGCAGTTTAATGTTCATGAATAGAACTCTTCAAATAATGATATAGAGTTGGTCATAGCCATCATATCATTATAAATATGGCACAATTATCTATTTTTGGAGTAGTGTGATATATTTAATGATAACAAAAGTTTAAAATATATGTTCAAAAATAAATAGATGAATACGAAACAAGAAAGATGGTCATATTTTATTAAAGACTATAAATGATTATTTCACTACTATTTCTTAAAGAGAATAATGTCTTGGATACTATAAGTAGAAATGATCCATTAATTTTATAATTTATTATCTTTGAGAAGGATTCAATATTTTTATAAATAATGTGGATAGGAATGGGAATCATAAATGAAGGAACATATTTAATACATTCAAAAATTATTTCTCAACCATCTCTTCTTGTGAGGTTAGAGGATGCTCAAAGAATATGATGTGTGAATTTGGAATAAAGTTGAAACTATATGAAAATTATATAATTTATGTTCAATGTTAAGGAAGAAGGTATTGTGATATTTGGTTCAATACTATGTGTTCCATCTAATCCTATGCCAACGAAGTATCTATTGGATGATTTACATAGTTTACCTTTCTCCATTCACCTAGGAAAAAAAGATATATCTATATCTATAAATGTATTATTAGTGGGACTACACAACGAAATATATCTCTAAATATACATCAATTCACATATTATGTCATCATGTGAAGGATAAAATGAATAAGTATAATGGGATGATGAAACCATTTCTTATTAAAACATGGAAATATGGAAACATCCTAATAGAAATTTTCACCGACCTTCTCATGAAATCCAAAGGAAACAATAATATCGTGGTTGCTGTAGATAAAATAAAAAACAATACTAAATTATTTATGATTCAAGAGGATTTTTAACTATATCAACATGAAGAGACATGGATCATAGAAGTGGTGAAGATTAATTGAGTTCCATTATCAATTATTTCTA
This sequence comes from Viscum album, assembly GCA_963277665.1. Classification (NCBI taxonomy): domain Eukaryota; kingdom Viridiplantae; phylum Streptophyta; class Magnoliopsida; order Santalales; family Viscaceae; genus Viscum; species Viscum album. The sequence continues at coordinate 1,288,446,738 of OY728138.1, read as the reverse complement.
GTCTAGAACCTTGATTCACCTCTAGGATTTTTAAAGGATTCTATAATCCTACAATCACTAATCTGATCATCAGAAAGTCTTACCGCCCTTAATCAAATGGATAATTTGGTTGGACTATCAAAAAACATGGGTACATGTTGACGGCATTCTCAGTAAATATCAAATGAGGATGACAGAAATAGCATCCTCTGCTCGAGTTCTTTTTGTAACAAAAATTTCCACTAGAGCATATAAATGGATCCCTATTAAGATCTTTATGGGAAGAGGTTCATAATGTAGACATGTTGAGATGAATTTGGGGAATTAAATGTTATATGTTCTTAAATGGTCAAAGAAATGGTTGAGAAGGTTAAGACTATTAATAAGCACATCAAGGCTACTCAGAGTTGGAAAAAAATCTATGTTGATAATCATTGATTAGAAATAGAGTATTATGTGGGATACATGTTATTCCTCCACATATCTCCCTGGAAAAATGTGATGATATTTGGGAATAATGGAAATTTTAGTCCAACGAACATCATCTATTTTGAGATCGTTGATGGTATTAGAGCCGCATCATATCTACTATAACTCAGAATAAATATTTTTTCATATAAATGATGTATTAAATGTATCCCTCACAATAAATTAAATAATATATCCCTCTCTTAATCTCAATCCATATATGGAACCATTGGAGAATTACATCTCTTGTGAGGAGCATCGAGTGAAGATCTTATATCATATAGAAAACCTTCTACAATGTAAAACAAATACCCTAGTCAAAGTGTTGTCGAGAAACCACATGTTTGAAAAACAAATGCGGGAACTAGAGGAGGTAATGAAACAATGTTATGCTCATCTATTTTAGTATGAGAAAATAAAATATTGAATGATAAATTTCCAAAGTGTGGGAGAATGTATGGACCTAAACTATTATAAATAAAAATCCCCTTGAATTTTTATTATAATTATTATTATATAATATTTTTATTGAAAACATATACACTATTTTTTTATGATCCCCAGATTTAAAATACCATTATTCATCAGTATCATTGATAATATAGTATTTTAATAGTGATCACATGATTACTATAAATAGAGAGTTTTCAAAAATACAATGGTCATGGAAAAGTGAAGTGATGGACTCAACCAGTAGGATCGTACCCAATAGAGCCCATTTATTTGATGTTCTAATGGAGATAGAATGTATTTGTTTTCCCTTAACCAATCCCATTGTAAGATCTAACAACTAAAGCTTTAGAGAAATAGTTAATGGGAGAATTTCAAGATTATCGAGGTCATGGAACAAACCATTTTCGCTGAACAACACCATGAATGTTCCATCATCACACACCTTATCCATATAGAGTTTTCTAGTTTACTAAATGGATATTCGACAAGACTATATAAGTATGAGTATTTATATTATTTTTTTTAGAATAATTAATATATTTCTATCTGATTATTTATACTTCCAAAATAATTTTTATTTTGATTCAACAGAAAATATATATTTTGTTAATATTAAAATTATAAAAAAGAATATATTTTGAAGAAATAATGGAAAATTGAAATAAATATTAATTTAAAAAACAATTATTATTAAAAAACGTTTATTAATAAGATATGATCATATAATTTTTATAAAGTCAAATTTAATTTTTATAAGGGTTCAAAAACAATTGTTGTCTAAAAACACTTTATTTTTATTTAAATTTGGTTTTTATTTTAGTGAAATTTAAAATTATTATAAAATAATATATATAAAAAGAATATTATTTATGGAACACGATGTTAAAATTATCCAATTAGTTAATTTTTCATAATTTTTTTAGGTATTTGATTTTTTATTAAAAATGTTAAATACGAAATAAACTTATTTTCTATTTTATAACATAGCAATAACCCAAAAGTGATATAATATGTAATATAAATGGGATACAATTCCATATATATGTTTTAAATTTAAAATTTTTTCATTTAAGTTTATTTAATTTATTTTGTAATTCCATTATGAATACTCCAGGATTTATAAAATATTTGTTTATTTAAGAAACATTTATTTAAGAGTGTGACTCACGTCAAAATCGCCAAGGGTATTATATTATTAATTTTTAAAATTTTCATTATAAAATGATAAAAACCACATCCCACTGTAAGAAAAAATAGGGAAACCCATGGTATTGTTTGTGGTTTTACATATCTTTTAATATAGAATCCAAATCAAAATAATAATGAAATATTCTTATTTTCCTTTATAAACCCAAAAATATCGCATTTATATTCACTAAAGATAATTTGATCACGTAAATACTATTAATCCCACTCGATATAGTACTCCCAAGGTGTCATAAATCTTTTAAGGAGCCCTTTCCTAACCTTTGGATTCAGACACCCAACTAAGGAACCATTCCTCTCCTCCCTTCAATTCAAGAACATTCTTCAAAATTAGTCTTATTAATTTAAAATTTTTATATTTAAATTCATTTATAATATTTTATATAATTTAGAATATATTTTATATTAATTATATATCATTTATACTCTTTCATTTTGAACCTTACCTATGTTTTTAATATACAAAAATTGCAATCGGAATCTTCCACTACACTCTTTTGTCAGGAAATCTGTTTATGTTATGTCTTTTAATTTTCATTTTCGTATGATTTATAATGATGTAACATATTATTATTAATATTGATTTTATTTATAAATTATTATAGATTCCTTTCACTCTTATTAATCACCCATTATCCTTTATGCACAGTTGTTACCATGCCAAAATTTTGTAAGTAATCTTTTCTCTATTCACGTTTCTTCATTACCTTAAGCCCAATATTTCCAAACCTATAATGTTTGGATATTTCTTTACATATTCATATTACTACCCATTTTATTTCCAAATAATGATATTCCCCTTTCTCTCTCATTAACAATATTTTTTAATTTTTATGTAATGTCGTTACACTGCTAAAATTTCCCGCAATTGTCCATGCCAAAAAAATTATGTAGTGAATACCATAACCATTATTATATCATGGGTATTCAAATTTATGAATATATACTTATTTATTAGGTACATATATTTATTTATTCCATATTAAATGATAATTTATTAAATGATGATGATGAATGAAACCATGACATGTGATTTATGTGGCACACTTAAGCATATGAATGGAATGATTATGATGGGTGATCCCAGATAGTGCTCCAATACATTGGGTAATGCTTAGTATCATGATACATCATGTTAGGATATGGTTGTCATTGATTCATTTATGCGAAATTGTGCACCATGATATCTTGGTAGTTTATCCTTGACCTAGGTCCATGGTTTACTGTTTTATATTGTTTCCACATTTCCCATGTTATGATTATCATGATATATCATGATATATTATTCACATTCCTTATATTCCTAATTTATATGCCTATTTTGTAAAATGTACCACTTATTCCATATTTATTCCATTATTTGTATTTAAAAATCCCACTTTTCTTACGTATGTCCCCAAGTTATCCCATGTAATTTTTTGTTAGATGGAGTATTTTTATCATGTTAAAGATGTTTTGAAAAAATATGTTGCATTCCATATTTTATGTTGTTATGTAATGTACCAAATTCCTAATTACTCCAGGATTCATGATCATTCAAATGGTATTAAGTGTAGTATTAATTAATTAATCATATATTAATGAGTCAAAAAGAGAAGGATTGTTACATACCCACTATCTTATAGTAATTGGGATAATCTCTATAAAACCTGATGATCAATGATATATCTTATGGGAATAGAATATTCATTGAGTCCTTACTATAGAGATGTTAGAGGATGATATAAATGAATCTTTTATAATTAAGTCGACATCTGATTAGAATATATTAAAAGAGAAATGTAATATTAATTTTAGACAACATAAAAATATTTATGTAAATACCCCATACCCTCTCTCATTAACTATTTTTCATCATGAAATTACATGTTTTGCAAAAAACAAAAAAATAAATAAGGAAAAATTTAGTAATAAAGATAATACATTTAACTAATAATAAGGAAAATATCATATGAAATTGATTTAATTAAAAAATTTACAATATCATATTCAATACTAATAAATAAATAAATAAATAAAATTTATTTATTTTTATTTATTAGTTAATAAAAATCTTATTTTGATTAATAAATTTGATACTAATAATCCATACAATATTTCAACCCAACCTATATGTATCTAATTAAAAAAACCTACTCATGATGATTGAGACATGAATAACTAACACTTACTTAAGAAGAAAATAAAATAATTCCTATGACAGTATTGTTAAATAAATCTTCCACCATAATTATACTAGGAATACTTATTTACCTCTTACATCATAAGTCTTGCCTATATTATCTCATAACTACTGCCATATCCCTTAGCCACAAGTGAATATGATACCATTTTTTATATCTCTGACATGGAACCTGAATGGTACTTAACCCAAGTAATTAAAAACATTTAGGTGAAACTACTGATCACTAGATACTAGTATTAATACAAAAGGATGAATAATATTAATTTGAGATATGGTTTTTCTTTTTTCAAACGAAATTTTATCAATAATGAATTATACAAAATTATTAGATGACCACTTTAGATATAATACATCTATGTTATATAAAAAATTCCAGAAAAATGGGTCTATATCCACTATGGTCATCGGTTCAACATATACCTTAATTTATTTACAAAAAAGAATATAAGAAATCCCTCCATGAATCAATGGTCAAAAAAACCCTTTAAATATTATTGAATAATTGAAACTATATGAAATAATCATATTTTTTTGTATGAACCAAAAAAGCCCATGTTTTATAAAAGTGTAATCCTTTGTTTGAGATATCATAGGAGGATCCTATTAGTATAACTCTATTATACATGTTGTAACCATAAAATATTATTAAAATTAAATCACAACTCCATGATCTATATCCCTTGAGATTCATACTCTTGATATTTTCAATTTCGAATATCATTTAAATCATTGTATATATACATAAAAGTGGTGTAAATTTTTAGTTTTGCATCATTTTAGTCCTCTATTAAATTTCATTATATCTTTGTTTTGTTCTAATAAAAATATATTAATGTCATGAATCAATGTAGGACACATATATGGTGCGATTATAGGATACCCAGTTGGTCGTGGCCACACAACCCCTGAAACATGTTTTCTAATTAGCTGCATCTAGAATTAGCATAAATAAAATAGTTTAGGGAAATCATAGATATTCCAATATTATATAATTTTATGGTTCAAAAAAACATACAAATATACATAATAAGTTAGATCCTAGGTGCTAAACAAAGAAAAAAAGACTCAATAGTACCTATCATTACACCTGAAAAATAACCATAAAGAATAATATATATTCTACTATGTAAAATTATATATCATTATTGTAAAGATATAGACTTTAATAACCCAATGTCAATGTCTACATTATTTTAATGGAGCTAGATACATGTGATCATATACCAAATAACTGATTAGTTTATTATTAATGGTAAACTAAACATATAAATGATTCACATATTACATTTAAGAAAACAATTTTTTTCACAAATCTCAGTATTACATATATCATATACTTTCATATCATTTTGACTACAATTTCTGCATTCCTGGTAAATGATACAAAATAAGGGTCATCATAAATGCTCAATAAATGATAAGTACAACAAAAACTATTGTGAATCAAAAATAGTAACCAAAACAGAACGATAAATAACTAAAAATAAATCCCATTTAATAAATACCTTAATATCATGACTAAATCTGGCATAATAAATATGGTAAGTTAAATAACTAAAAAAATCTCATTTAATTTATAAATTGATAATTAAATGTATCGTGTTATAATATTATTACATAAATATCATGGAAATTAATATCTAAATTCATTATAAAGGGAATGCATAATTATTTGATGTTATGATATTAGGCATCAATATAAATGATATTTCACGGTCTTTATAACACATTTAAATATTTACGGGTAGGTATATAGACAAAAATATTAACTAGGACTATCCAACTAATTCATCCCATGATAATAAAAATAAAAAATTGGTTATCTATAACTGGGTCCCACATGGGTCTACATTTCAAATTAATTTCTCATATATTTTACTGTAGATTTAATACATGTAAAATATGCCTTGTCAATTAATTTACATATCATGTAAGGAATATCGATTAACATTAACTCCCCCATTCAATCATATAACTTTCAATGTAAAATATTATACATATAAATGATATAATGTTTGGGTAATAAGTATATCCATGATAATTAATATAGATATTTAGGGGAAATTTAATGTCCAACAATAAAAAGAAAGTGAATATTTAAAGGGAGTGTTAATGATTAAAAAAATTGATGAAAGATCATGTCTCTAATATCACTTTTAAAAGTGATCATAAACCACCCAATGAAATAATAAAGATGGTATCGGTACAATATATCTATATTAGATAAGAAGTTCAAAAAATGATCGTTGTTGATTATTATTATAAATATCGCAAAATTATTTTAAAATAATTTTTAAGGAAAATATTCTATTAATAATTTAAAAAAATTAAAAAAATTCAAAAAAAATTCAAAATAATATCATTTGAAAATAATATTGAAAACGTGTAAAATTATATTGAAAATACTTATTGTCTATAGTTATGAGAAGTTTTGTATATGTCATACACTGTAAAATGAAGATTCTCTTTTAATTTTTGATTAAATCTAAATAAAACATTTGGGACAAATTACATCATTATTATTTTTTAAATTTTTTTGGAAAACTAAAAAATGGATAAAAATTCATTTAATAATTTTAAAAATATTTCTGAAAAAAATGGTTTTCGAAGAAAACGTTTTTGAAATAAAGAGCGAAGTAAAGTAATATTTTCTTAAAAAATTTCATCTATAATTTTATATTCCAAAGTGTTGAAAATGGTAATATTATTTTCAAATTTTACAAATAATCCATGTATAATAAAATTGAAGGTGTTTATTTGACAATAATCAAATAACTTATCTAATGAAAATTCATTTATAATCTTGATTAAAATGAGATTGAAACATATATCTTTTACCTCATTGGATTATTTTGAATCATAAACCCTATAAAATAAATGAAATAAAATTTGTCATTAAATAACATGAATAAATATATATATATATATTAATAATATAATATATCAATTGCATAGTTTATACCCCTCATAAAATAAAATAGGTTCTTAACCTAACATATATCCTAATGAAAAAAATTTGGGAGGAGAAGACCTTAAAGGAATCATAATGTTCATGATAAATAATCAATAAATAAATATTTTCAATAAAATTAAAAACCAAATAAAAAATCTTAAATTGAATAAAATATTTTAAAAATTTATTACACACATAATATAATAATATCAATGACAATAAAATATTAATATAACTCAACAAAAAGTTATTGAGTTATGAAATTCATTACCACATGGTCTTTTTTTAATTTAAATTACATTTGGGTTAAATAATTCAAATTGAAACATAAATCACTATGAATTATTAATTAATCTTGATACTAAAAGTCAATTTTAAATTATATACACAATATAATATAAATTACATGTATAATATTTTAGTATGTCTCAATGTAGGGAAATTGTGGTAAATTCCCTTACGTCACTCTTCTTTTTAGTTGAACACAATTTTACCTCATATATAGTGGTTTTGAAAAATATATTAACTTATAAATGAACAATATTAAAATTAATAATATCATATATGATCATTTAATAAGAACTTATTACATGTTCAAAAATATATTTGATTATTACTATTGTTTCAGGTATTAACTACTTTGTTTTTTCAATCCTATTTTAACATGAGAGTTATAATTCACTAACATATTATATAGTCACCTAATATCAAGAATTAAATTAATTTTATAAATAAAATTTTATTTAATAATATATTTCTTTAGAAATATTTAGGAAATTCTAATAAGTATAGTTGATTGCATCACTTTTTTGATACGGTAGGTCAAACATGCGCACAAGTGATGTTATCATTTCATTAAAAAAATGAAAATGGTAGACAAAAAGGTTATATATTAATTTTATTGAATCATTATCATGTAATATATATCACATATAATTATATATATATATAATTATTAAATTACCTATATCGTATAATTTAAAAATGGATTACATCACATCGTGGGTCGGTAGTACTCCAAACACATGAGCAATGTTATCAAAATTTGAACATATTGGAAAGTAAGTAGATATATGTTATATTATAACTATACATGTATAATAAGAAAATTTAATAGTACATATTTACATTAATTCAATAATTAGATACAATCTTTTTTTTGTGGATGGAAAATGAGTTACATCGGTTGGAAGGGCTATAGTCTGTAACACACATCGATGAATACATTTCTTATTAGAGGGAGGTGGATATGTGTAAATATTATTACATCATCATAAGATTATTTAAATATATGTTATATAGTCATTTAATTACATTTTATGTGTTAATATATAATTTAATTTGGAAAAATTATAATGAAAACACCAGAGCGTCGTAAATAAAATTACATTTTCTTAGTGAAACCTGGTTTGGAACTCCACTTAAGGACCCTAAGGTTGGTATTTGTGGAAGAAAATATGCTACTAAATTTTTAAAATGGAATTGGGGAGATATATTGGAATTTTTATTATTGAAAATGATATTTGTAGGTGTGAATAATCGAAGGAATGAGGTGTCCTTTTATAAGTGTGGAAGATAATCCAAATGCAATTTTTAATAAAAATATATTTTACCCATGTTTTTGACATGAAAAAATGATAAAAAATTATATTATACAAATTTGTGGTGAAAAGGTCTAAATATTTCCATACAATGTGATTTTGTCTAGTTTCATGTCATTTTTAACCCTTATCTATTTATTTAACCCTCGGTAAACTCATTTTCACCACAACAACAATAATTAATTATTACTATTTTTACTATTTATAATGGTTAACATGTATTTTAAATTATTATATAATATTAATAATTATGATTAAAAATATCTAATATACTTTTCTAAATTTAATTCACATATTTGAGATCATTAAATTTAAAATTAAAACTATAGATGCGATAAAAAAGTTGGGCTTCAATGTAAAAACATTAAGAAATATTAAATGGCTTTTGTATCAAAAATGGATATAAATTTTCTTCCAATGAAATATTTTGGAATAAAAAATATATAATTGTTCACATGTTATTTTTTAACATATATTAAAATGAAATGGTTATATAATATGATTTTAAAATAAGATGTGGTTCTTTAATAAAAAATCATATTTATTATTTTCTAGCAAAGAATGAATCTTTTCAAAAAAATAACAATAATTCAACAACAGATTATTTTGATTTTATAATATCATGAATGATGATAATACATTAAAATAAATTGTATAAAATTTCTAAAAATTAATGTTATCATATATTCACAAAAAAAATGATGAATATTTTTTATTTGAAAAATTTAAATTTTCAGGAAATATTTTTTTATTTCAACTGATTCTTATTTTATTTTTATGAATTTGATATAAATTTAATTTATTTTATACATGTGTAAAAAATAATTTTCATAATTTATTTATTACTATAAATATCCACCAATTTAACAGCTTGGTTATAATGATGTTCTGTTTTATAATTACTTTAAACTCGATGTTGCATCAGTGAGAAGCTATCATAGAGATTAAATTTAATGAATTGTATTCAAGAGTTTTAATATATTTGTTTCATTTAGTATACATAACTGAATAATATTATCTTATTTTATAATTTATTTTTTTTACATTATCCCTACCATAAATAAATCACTTCCTCATAATTTGATTATGCATACATAAATCAAGGGTTTGATATTGTAAAATTCTATTATTGAAAACTGACATCCTTAAAAAGGTTAATAAAACATCATCATGAGATGTGATAAATAGAAATATGAATTTCATATATAATAATACATTACATGGTTTCCAATTATGATAAAATAGGTGGGATGTGAAGATATTTACATGGAAGACAAGTGTAAATAATTATAGAGAGTATATAAATCATTGATCACAAGAAAGTAATGGATCAATGAAAATGTAACGTCATAAAACCCAAAAATCATTGATGGTTTAAAATGCCATTTGATTTATAATACATTAATTCAATAATATTAAATAGTTTTCTCAGGATAATTTACCATGTTTTGATGAATTATTTTACTATCTTAGAATATATAGAAATATACTAAATAAATTTCTATTTTAGAAGCACAATTTATTCCTTTCTTTTTTCTTAAGTCAATTTTTAGTTCATATCTTAATCAATGAAATTAATATAGAAAAATTAATTTTTCATTCTTAATGAACTAATATTCACTTTTAATAGATCATAATATCTATACAAGAGTTACATTTTTTTATCTTTCTATATCTATTTTCTAAAACCAAAATAGTTAGAATAAGTTATCCAATATAATTAATTAATATCAAATCATCAACAGTAACACCACTGTTTCAACATTAATATTTATCTCTTAAAAAAAATTTGCATAAAACTAAACTATTAACTAGAATATCACATATGTTAGTGAATGTAACAGTACCCTTGTTTAAAATTATTTATGGTTTTAAGCATCACGGCCTTATCAGATGCGAGGGGTTTTCACCTAACATACATGTTATCATTTTTCTAAGACTATATTAATATTATTATAATAATTTTAAAAAAAATCATAACCCATATTTAAATCATCAACAAGTTAAAACATAACCTAATGGTCACTAATACCATTAAATTCATTCCCAAAAAATATTATGGAGTCTCACCTTAATTTTTTTCACTAAAACATCTACTAAACCAATGGGTTTTATTTCTATAAATGTTTCCCAAAATATCATTAATCATGGAATAATCCCATAACATAAAATATAAATTTTATTTTTTAATAATTTTAACTTATGATCAATCATAAGCTACCAAATCTATTATGGTATCTATTTCACCTATATTAAAGGAGTTGAATATTCTACAAAAATTCGAAAAATCCTTATATGGATCTTTATTATTTTAATCAAAATACCATTGGTAAAAATACATACACTATGTAATTATGTAAATCCACTTCCTACATTAAAAATTTTATTTAAACATATGTATTTCCATGGTCTAAGAGATATAATTTAATTGAGTGCATTGAATCAGGTAATGCCCATGTATTTATGACAACAAACTATAAATGGTTCCCTAGGTTGAAATTTATTTCCTTCCATCATACTCATAATATTTCCTCAGAAATACATTGTTTTATGTCTATTTCTTCCAAAAATAAAACATTTTCTTGTTCCATTGAGCCACATTCCTAGGTGTCGCTTTACAAATTTCTATCATGAAGTAAATCGATCCTTATTTCCACCATGGTCTCAAACACTCTAGCACTTAGGGAATGCCATTATTTTTATATATAGGGATTCTTATATTTGGTTAAGGTATAAGTTGTTAGAAATATTTTTAGATGACATGTTAGGAATAATCAATACACCATTAATTTCAGTCATAATCTCATTTGGTTTCTCACAACCAATATGGTTTCCTTCAAATTTAATTCCCACACAATTCATATGATTTTCAATCATTGACTAAAACCCAAACTCATAGTGTGATAAACAATAATCATAATGGGAAGACTATATATCATTTATATATATTTTTAATCACAGAATATTCTTTTCAATATAACACTCCTCAGTTCTAACCTAGTTTTGTCACTTTTAACATCTATTCAGACCCATTATTATGGTTTCTAATGAAAATGTGAATTAGCCAAATCATATCAATCGGGAGATTCAAAATAGGTGTGTAGTAAACAATTTTTTCATGTACAAGGTAACCCTTGAGTCCAAAATGATTCTTATTTCTAGATCTATCACCCCTATGTATATATGGGGTAGAACAAAGTCAACTTATAATATCGGGACCATGATGTATTACTATGAAAAGTGACAAAATATCATTCTTTCTAGAATATTAGGATATTTTTCTATATTTGTCCATAATTTTTATCATGGGATTATATTCCATAAACTATGATTTTCTTAAGTTAGATCCAAATTTGTTTACAGGAAACCCTCAAATATCTACTGTATAATCCCTAAATCTAGTGAACCAAGGATAATATACACATTATTACATTTTCACTCGATACAAGTGATCACATACCAAAGGACTTAATAGTTTAGTAGTATTTCTAATATAGATACATAGATTACTCCCACAATACATTTGAAAAAAATTCAAAATAATTGTATTAAGAATATAACTATTTCTTCTAGCATATCCTTTCAAATCATAATTACGAGAGTTAAATGATTCATAGGAAGGAAAACAAAAAATGTGACCTAACTACTTAGTAAGGATTACGTATAAATGATTATATCATGAATCAATAAGAAAAATCAACAAGGAATGGTAAATAGATATAAAAACTTCTCATTTAACAAATAACCCTAATATAATGATTATATTAGGCATAATAAATTTAGGGAAAACAATTAATGAAAACACAATCCATTCAATAAATAAATTTATAATGAAATTCATCTATAGATAATATCATGGTAAAAATCACATGGATAATAATATATAAATTCTTAATGAAGGAAATTAATAATTATTAAATTTAATTATATTAGGGAATATGATTCCTATACTACCAAAACCCTAGACACTATGGTTTAATTATGATTTTTACATATACACCATAAACCTAATAAACTAAGGCTAGGAAACAGATTCATCTCATGATACAACTGATGCGTTGTAGGGATATATATAACATGTCCCCCCATATCTAAATATCTAATTCACCCCTCATATATAAAACAATTTATTTATTTCCAGTACAATTTTCCTTATCTACAAATTTATGTATTGTGTATGGAATATTCATTAAATATAATTTCCTCAGTTAATCATATATATTTCAAAGTATAATAGCATATATATAAAAGATATATATTTTAAGTAATAAGTATATCCTTGATATATAATATGGATTTATATGGGAAATATAATTTTTAATGATAAAATAGAATTGAATATTTTAAAAAAATGTAAATGAAAACCAAAATAATCAAGAAATAGATTGATAATAAATTACATATTAAATTTTATCAAATACCATCTAGAGTAATAATAAGGATGATATCAATACAACTTTTCCCATGTTGATAATAATAATAAAAAAAGGTTTAATGTAATTGATGGATATATATATCATAAAATTATATTCAAATTATTTTAGAGTAAAATATCATTTCAATTTATAAGATGACATTTTAAATCTAAAATTTCAAAAAACATTATTTAAATACATATATTTTAAAATAATTTTGAAAATATGGAAAATATTCTTTTATGAAATGATTATTCATGATGAAGGGACATTTTTTACATTTCATACTCCTTAAAACAAAGATTCCTTTTAAATTTTTTATAAAATTCAAAAATGCCATATTTACATAATTACACAATGATTCCATTAAAAATATTGTAAAATGTACAGCATGGGTAAAAATATAGTTAATAATTCATTTTTAAAATGTCAAAAAAAATTAAAACATTTTTATAAAATATGGTTTTTGATGAAAAAGTATTTTGGTCCGAATAGCTAAATAATGTATGATTTCCTAGAAAACATTTAATAAATAATTTTAATTACCAAATCTTGAAAAATACTACAAGTACATGAAACATTATTGAATAAGTATAGAGAATAAAATGAATTAAATTAAATAAAAAATTATCCATTAATATCCTTCAATTTAAATTTGTGCACAATCCATATTAAAATTAGATTGAAAAATAAATCTCTTTCCACAATGGTGTCATTTGAATCACAAACCCCATGAATGAAATTACATCAAATGAATCAGTAAATACCATTAAAATATAGATATGAATTATATAACATATCAAAGGGATAGTAGTTACACTTCAAAAAATATGATAAATGTATAACATGACATATGTCCCACGAAAGACAATTTGAGAAAAGAAACACTTATAATGATTGAATTTCCAAGTGTGAATCATCCAATGAATTAATTATGTGTACAAAATTTAAATCCATAAAAATAAAATATAATATATTTAAAATTCATTAAATAAATAATCTAAAAATATAAAATACAGTAAAGATGTCATATAACATAATGAAAAGAAATTGAGTTATGAAATTTCTTAACAATTAGTAATTTTTAGTCAAAATACATTTGGATTAGATAATTCAACAAGGAACATAAAATACTATGAATTAATAAGAAATAATGATATTACATTTCAAATTCTCAGTATATTAACAATATAACAAAATATGTGCATAAGGTCATAATATGCCTTAATTAAGGGAAATTAAGATAAAGTCTGTTATCTCACTCTTCATTTTATTGGAAAATTAATAAACCTCATGTTTATTCCTTTTAAACATGTTATTAACTAATAACAGAAACATATGAATATTTATAACATCATATATGATTCTTTTATAGAATATAATCATCTATTTTTCAATAATTTTTTATTTTCACTATCGTTTCGGGCGTTAACTATCATGTTTTATCATGCATGTCTTAACGTGAAATATTATATTCATGAGAATATTATATTTTTACATCATCTATATAATTATTTTAATGTTATAAATATTATTTTTATCGATTATGTACAATTTGAGAATCATTATTGAAATTTAAACATGGATAATGGATCATATTGCATTGTGGAGATTATTTGTCGTACGTAAACACAATCATTATTATAATCTATTTAAAGGGTGAAAGGGTAATTAAATAGGTGATATATTAGTTTTTTAAAAAATAAATTTTATTTCATATATATCACATATATTCATCAGTTTTTCCCGCATTCCCTTCTATGTGGATCGTATGTGAAAAAAGAATCATATCACTTTGTGAGCTGGTAGTTCGTCATATAAACAAGAAACGTTATCATAATTTAAATGACATAAAAAGAAAAAAATAAAGGTGTATTATATTTAAATAAGTTTAAAATTTTGATAAATAATATATATATATATATATTACACCATTATATACAATCATGATATCTGTTGATGAAAAATAAGTTACATCAATTCATGAGGTGGTAGTCCACCACAAACACAATCTATGATTTCATTTACCATTTTGTAGAGGGGGATATCAGTAAATATTATTAAATAAAAAATAACATATAAGCGTATGGGAGATAATTTTTATATTTTAATTCGTGTTTTTTACATAATTAGACACTAAAAAAGAAGTTATAAAACAAAATACTATCATTAAGCAAATTTCATTCTCCTAGGAAAATCTCATTTGGGTCTCCTCTTACAGGCGCATATGTTGTTTTATTAGAATATAAAAATCTATTTCATGTTGATTAAAAATTTGGGGAAATTCATATTTTTTTAGATAAATGGATTAACTATGAGAATTAGTGAAGGGATGGAGTGACATTTTATATTTTGGGGAGAGGACAGAATTCAATTTTTTTTAGAGAATAAAGTGTACCCACATATTTTACAAACCAAAAGGCTCCAAAATTAAAAATTATCAATCATTAGAGGCTATATGGCCAAAATATTTCCATATAATTGGTGTTCAATTTGTTTTATCTCATATTTAACCCCTATATTTTTTTATCCCTTATAAACTCATTTTTACTATAGCAATTGTAATTATTTATTAGTAAAATCTCTATTTTTTATGAAAATTAAATTAAATCGATTTTATAATAGAATAGATTATTTTATTATTCCAAATAACTAATTAATTTTAAAAAATTAAATTCAAAAAATTTCTATAATTTGGTTTAAAATCAAAATCATATAATCGATGAAACGAATGTTTTCCAAAGTAAAAACATTCAAAATATCAACATGTATTTATATCCAAATTCAATAAAAAACTAATTCAAATGACCAAATTTTGATGAATATATTAATAATTTAACTAAATTTAATTCTAAACATAATTATAATAAAATGGGTTTTGTATATTCATTAAAATAAAATGATGTATTTTAATAAAAAAAATTATTCTTTTCTCTTCATTGAAGAATGAAACATTTCAAAAATAATAATAATCCCAGAATAATTTTCATATGATTATACAAAAAACTAATTAAAATTTTTAATACAAACATTCCAAATGTGTGAAAATATAATTTTAACGCATGTGGTCAAAAAATGATGAAGTCATTTTCAATGAAAAATAATTTTTTTCAAAAACAATTTATTTTTTATTTAAATTAATTATTATTTTATTTATAATAAATAAATATAAATTGAATTTATGATATATATATTTACCATATTATGTTTATAATTTATTTATTACTATTCACACATTGAAAATTAATGTCTAGTTTGTCATGTATTCTATTTTTTTGTTTCATTTGTCTTGGGGTTTCATGTTTCACAAGTTATCAAAGGTTTTAAAATAAAATAAATATGTTTCATGTGTTTTAAATATCTTTGTTTCATTTTTTATCTTATATCAAACACAATTTTACCACATTTAAATTTCAGGGTGTTCCTTATAAAAATTACAATACCGAATTGATTTATAAGGAAATAGTTGTAATCCATTATTAAAGGTTGCTAAATCTAGATAAAATCAATAAATCCTTATCTCACATAAAACTTTTGGGGTCTGTGATGACCCACACCATCACCCCATCGAATAATATGAATAAAATGTATATAATATATAATTTTATGCTAGAAAACCCATAACGATATGTAGTGGACTACAATTCCTGATCATCTTTTTATCGTCGTGGACTTATAATAAAGTATTAAGAAATGTACACAGTTCAATTCATATTTTCCTATATTATCCTTTACATATATCAAACCTATGTAGTTCACATCAACCTGAAAAAACATAGAGTGGGAATGAATATCACAATTAAAGATAAATAAACTATTATATCATACTATTTTGATATAGTTTTAAAGTAGGAAAAAATAAATTAATCATGGAAAAAAATGAAAAAAAAAATTAATATAAAAACTCAAATAATTTATCAATTTAGTTAAAATAATTTATTTTATTATTTAAAGCATACTTTTTAGAGTCACTTTTTATTTTACCAATATCATTAAATCCATATTTATTGTAATAATAAGAGTGTGAGGATGGGGTCATCAACAAAACATATACTACACTTAATTACAAATATTAGAATACATAAAGTATACCTCCCATTTAAGATTATATTTTCCAAAAAAATTAAACCATTATATAAATCTTAATACAAAGTAATATAAAACAACCTAACCAAAACCAAGTTTCTACCCTAGTTTCACCATATTCTAACCAATGGAGTTTTTTTCATTTCACAAAAACATTAAAGATAACATTATGATTTTATTTTCCTCCATTGAAAAAAATATAAATAGTTTATCGGAGAGCCTACCATAACCTACACAAAATTTATTCACTATTACAGCTTTCCATTCAATGTGAACATGTATTTGAGATGTATTTATTTAGATAATATGATATGAGGTAAATGATATGAAATAATGGACTATGGGGGATTATGAAAATAAAATAACACAAAACCATTCAATTGGGGTTTAATTTTAATGCACTAAGTAAAAATTCCAATTAAATAGAGGTTTTAAAAAAGTTGCCATTTATACTTCTTTCATTTAAATAGTTCAAATAATATAATCTTCTACTATAAAAACAACAATAACCCTTGGTATTCATTACACTTCAATTGAGTATTAGGGTCTACTACCTAACAAATACTAAATATATTTTACTTACCTGTATTTCCATTGATCATTTATCCTTATTAATTTAAAAAAAATTAGAGAATTAACAAACATAAGGAATAAAAAAAATTAAATAAAATTTCAACCTCAATTATGGGGGTGATTATAATACACACCATGAATATAACTTCTTTCTTCATGTATAAATTTATTCACGGATAAAAAAAATCTATTATTTAAAATCAATTTGTTTATTTTATTCTTTTGGAATCTATGATATTTTTATTTAATTAACTAATTATTATTATTTCCATCAATTATTATATCTTTTCAATAAGTTTTATATTTAACTTGTTTTTCTTCTACAGTTTTTTTTTATTTTTAACATAACCACTAGATATAAAAATGGGTATATTACATTTATTTAATGACAATAAAAATTTATTTCTCATATTGTTCCTACATATATTGATCTCACTGCAAAAATGTGTATCCAAAATGAGTTTTCTTTAATTCTAGGGACTATCTACTTATTTTTTGAGGAATTAATGATTTTATCAAATTATTTCCAAAATTAACCTACCCCCATATTATTCTTATTCAATTAAAACTAAAATATCTTCTATGAATTATCATATTAATGCATCTTCCCCATGATAGATTTAACCCCACAATTTTTTCTAACAAATTTTATAGGGTGATATATTAAAAATATTATTTCAATCAATACTATCACCAAAATATCACAAATTTTACACTTAAATATAGATTCCCTTTTAGTATCATTTTTGAAATTGGAATTTTCATGATATTTATTCTATTTCTCTGTCTACATTTTATTATTAATATTATATTTAAAATAGGCCTTATGCTCTATTAATAATTCTAAATCCATTTTCCCCTTTTCCTCAATATAATTTACTATATCCTTCATTATTAGAATATTATTTCATGTTATTATATAAATCCAGGAAATCAATAAAACATTCATCCTTCGACTCACTTTCGATTGGCATGAAATAATTAGTAAAATAAATCCCATATTAATAGTTTTTAGTGAGATAAATGTGAAAATTGTGGTTTGATATCACAAGAGTATATCACCTTTAAAATTAATGATTTCATGATAAATATAACATAATATTGAACAAAACATGACAATACATTAATATTTTATTCACCCTATCATCCTCAGATCACCATGTCCCAGCAAATTCACAACCACTAATGGTAAACCTATATATGTATTGGAGAGGATAATTTTTTTTGAATATACTCTATTTATAATCCAAATTCTTATTTTCATTGTCATATATTTTGTATATGTAACATCCAACTTAATTTACTCAAGTATCTTTATTTATTATATGTTTTAATTTATTTCTATCTCTTTCTCCATTATAATCTGATTAAAAAATATTTATTATTATTACCTATCCTCTAATTATAATATTTTTTATTGTCATGACTTCAAATTAATTTAGTTAATCACTATTAAATTAATGCTAACAATTCCTAAAATTAAAAATACATTAATTGTTTACAATTAATTTCAAAATCATTATGTTAAACAAATATGTTCCAATTAATTTCACATGTCTCATTAATATTAAAAATAATATCTGGCTCATACTAAAATTAGATCACATAAATTTCAATTTCATAGGTGGAATGTTCCACCAAAAAATAAATTCCATAAATTTCATATAATTATATAATAAATATACCTAACATTATCAATTTTTTTCTAATATAATTAAATTTTAAAACATGACTAAAGATTAAACTCAAAAAATTTATAAAAATAAAAAATAGAAATAAATATTATATATTTCAATATAATTAAATTAAAAAATTCATTTATCAATGAAATAAACAGACTTTGAGGTATATAACACATCAATAAATTATAACCAACTCACATGTTCATTTTTCTATGAATATAAATTAACTAGATAAATGTAGACATAATATTTTATTCACATATAAATATGAATACCATGATTTCTCTCCATCAATAGATAATATCATAACATTTCATATCCCATGGTGTTACTATATAAATCACTAGTCATTCTCAAATGGGGGCCTATATTTAGTACTCTTAATGTGAGAGTAAAAATATTTTCATAATTAATGTAAACTAATTACATGATCAACAACATTACCAACAACCCATTGTTAATCTATACTCATGGATAGTATTATAAAGGTATAAATGTGTTAAGGGTATGTTTTTATATATCTTTTCAATATCAGGTATCATTGAGTATTATTAAACATAAACCACTATTATACCATATAAATTGTGTATAACACTCCTTGTAGTATAATTGTTAAGTCAACCCTTATCCAAAATTAATTTCTTCCAAAAGAGATAACTATTTAACTCTTTATAATATCATCCCACACTAATATTTACATGTCATAAAAAACCTATAAATATCTATGAAAACTATCAAATAGGGATAAATCAATTTTATTATTTTAGAGTTTAATTATAATTTGACATCATGTAATATGTGTGTCCAAAATGACGGAATGATAAATTAGTCATTTTTTTAAAAAAAGATTCATTTTTTATATTATTAATCTTCATATGAATATACATGCAAACGCATATATAAGATATAATCTAATTTTTTTTAATTTTTTATACAACCAAGCAAACATTTTATTTTATTTATGTTCGGTTTTTCTAAAATATATTAATAATAATGTAATTGATAACATATCTTAATATAAACATGTAATAAATCATCACACAAATCCAATTTATATGGATAACATCATTAAAGAAACATTAATTATAAAAACAATTCTCATTATTAGACACATAAACATGATTTATTACGTGAAAACACATAGAAGACATCTAAAATAATCAAGAGGTCTTGTGTCTTCTAAAATTAGGAACATTACATAACAAGTTAAAACTTGAAATAAAACATCTTTATTACAAACATCTTCGACACGACCAAATCATTCCTGTGTACATAACACTGCATGGAATAATATAACGACATACATAAAAAGGGGTGATCTATAAACCGTAGTAGTGGAGTAAAATATAATTGAAATATGAAATAAAATACATGTTAGTAAATTTTCATACCAATGGATCATAATGGAAACAAAAACATAAAGGCATTATATGTCATGATTATCATAACATGAAAATGTGGTAACAACATACAAACAGATATTAGCCTAATCCAAGGATCATAGAAAATGGATAATCATAAATAAAGCCTCATAGAAAATTAATTATCATTAGTAGACACTCATTTCACATAGAGTATCATGATAATAAACATTGCACAATTCATTGTAGCATTATCATGGAACATCCTTTATAAACATTTTAATCTAATGCTAATGTGTTCAACATAGATCATATAACATGGATTAATTCATCATTATCAATTATTCCATGATAATGGACTGTTTAAAACATAAAATATATTCTAAAATCAATAAGTAGATATTCATAAAGTTGAATACCTATGATAGTGAAATGGTGATGTTATTTAATATATGATGATTTTGGCATTGAAAAACACAGTGTAATTTCAATAGCCTAAGGGCGTGACATAAAAATTAAAAAAAAATGTTTGATGACAGAGACAAGGGTTTAGAATAATATATAAATGAAATGTAAATTGTGGGGTTCATATAAATACATGTTCAATAATAAGGTATTTGGAAATAGAAGGCATAGAATAATAGAGAAAACTAATGAAGGAGGAGAAATGGAATAACTCTTAAGAAATTTCAGCATTGTTAGGGAAGTACATGGGAAGGATTAATGAGGGAGAAAGAGGAATCCCATTATACAAACCAAATATGGTCATTTTGTAGGAGGTGATAAAGCATTATCCATCATTTTTAATTTAAACTAAAATGGTGTAACAATATAAATAATCATGGATAAAAATGGGAATTGTAGGAATCTGAGGATCCCTTACATGAGTGTGTGACTTAAAAATCATGAAGAGGAGATTCATGAGAGCTTAGGGCCCCTTGGGAGGATTATAGAGAGGTTATTGATGTGTATCAATGTGCTCCATGGTTTCTGGGTCAAGAGAAGTGGGATCTTACGTCGATTTATATAGTAAATGAGCTGAATTCTTTAATATTTCACTAACTTAGGTTTTAGAATCTATATAATTATATAAGGCAAACTACATATATTCTCACGATTTCTGGAAAAAATTTCTAATTATGAGTGAAAGAATTATTTTATAATCTCATTGGCCCAATATATTAAAATATTTCCCTTGATTATGTGGAGGTGAGTCACACTCTCATGGAAATGAATTTAAAATCGTAAAATATATTATACATTTTGGAGGATTCACTAAGGCTATATAAAACAAATAAAACAATATAAAATCACAATATTTTATTGGAAAAACATTAATTGGGATGATAATACCCATTATAGTATTTATTACCTCATTTTGTCGTAATTATGATTTCATAAAACACATATTTAATTTATACATTATTTAACTTTTACGCAAAAAACATACTCTCTCAAATTTTTTTCAAGATTCACTATTTAATAATTTCAACATCGTAATGTCAAATATATAATTAGTTTTATCAATATAATTTTCTAAATATAACAATTTTCACTTTTAAAATTAAAGTCGGAATTTGTTGAAAATTAATGAGTTTTGACAACAAATGTTTCCAATCATCAATTGAAATTACATATGACATCATGAAAATTTATATACTATTTCATTATTCATAACATTTATTTGATTATAATAATTATTAAAATCGCAATTATTTCAAAAATTATTTAATTCCATAAGATAATATTTATAAAAATACATTTTATTTTTTATCATATAAAAAATAAAACTCATATCAAACTGGTTACCGAATAATTTATAGACAAGGAAATATTATAGTCATCATTTATATTTTTTTTTATATATTATTAAAAAACCATAGTTTGATATCGTGTATATATTTCTCAAAAGTACAATATTTTTTCAAAAAAGATAAATTATCAAATTCGTCACTTTTTAAGAAAGACTATTTTCATAATGGAAATGAGGGTATAAGACTTATATTTATAAAAATATATTATACAATAAGTAAAAAATAACTTATTACATAAGCCCTTATAACAGCCATGTAATACCTAAGGGTATGGTGTGCGATAGTGAGAGACTATTGGGGTGCCTCAGTTAACATTTCCTTGGTGGTAATCTCTATTAACATAAACTTCTTCCGTAGGTTATTCTGTTTTAGATTAACATGTTGAAGCTCTGATTGGGATTCAATAGGAGATAATCCCAAGGATTATACCTATTTTCTGAGCCCCCACAATTGGGATTCATATAGCCAGAGTATACTGGATGAGGTTATCCTCTCTTTTGTCTGTGTTGAAAGTATTCATTTTTAAAAACCATATTTTTATATTAGTTATGTGATCACTACTCGGTGATTATATTTTCAATTGTAATGATACATAATATTAATTTAAACCCAATAATAATAAAAGGAATAGAAAAAGTGCATGTGTTTCCTAAAAGACATTAAAAGAAATGGATTTTTATCCATAAAAGATCAGGTCATCAAAAAAATCCCCCATTTAATAAATTTCCCCCTTGAAATTTTCTATTTTCCACACTAAATCAGATGAGGGTAACTATGCCTCATTACTTCCTCTATTTTCCATGTTTATTCATCATAAATTTGGTTTATCCACAACCCCTTGATGAGGTACATCTCCTTATTTCATAAAACATTTTCTCTATGATCTAATATCTCCATCGGCTTCTCTTTTTTGGAGATTTCACTCTCTAATCGTACCACATATAGATTGAGTACATGTGATGGGTCAGCTAGGTACATACTCAAGTGTGATTCATAGAATAAATCATGTACTAGAGACAAGTTTATTGGGAATTCTAGTTGATATGACATTGCTCCAATGGAATCAAGGATTCCAAAAGGGCCGATGTACTTGGACAATGCTTTCCATTATTCAAAAATATCATAACTCTCATCCCTAGTGATATCCAAAGGAATACCATTTCTCTAATATCAATCTCTAGGTCTCATAGATGATTGTTAGAATTTCTCTTTTGTCATCTTTGAGCAGATTTAATATGCTACTAGATGGTATTAGCCTTCTCCACCATTTCATCAGCCATTTTTTGACCTAGATTTTTTCTCTCCCCAACTTCATATCAACATGACATTGTTCTACATCTCTTCACATAAAGGGCTTCATAATGAAACATTTGGTTACTTGGGTAGAAACTATTGTTTTAAGATAACTTAAATAGAGTAAGATATTGATCACATCATCCTTTGAAGTATTTTGTGTGTGATATCAACATATTTTCTTGTGTTTTGATGTTCTTCTCAGATTGGCCATCATTTTGAGGATGATAAGTCGTACTGATGTTCAGCTCAACATTCATAGAATGATAGTGACTCTTCCAGAACGTAGCATTAAATCGTAGATATCAATCAGATTCAATCGATAGGGGTACTCCATGAAGCTTTACCACTTCTCTGATTTATATCATTGTTAGTTAATGCAATGATAAATCGTCTATAATTTCAATTAAGTGTGCAGTCATTATATGAAGATCCACAAAAAATCATATAGAATTGTTTCCATTGGATGTCTTCAAATGTCCATTGATAATATCAATGGTGATGTTCTCTCGTTTCCATTTTAGTATGGGTAATGGTTGCATCATCCCCTTATACGTTTTTTCTATCATCCATCACATGCTGACATACTAGGATCACTAATGTATACTCAGCGATATTCGTCTCCATGTTATCCCACCAAAAAATATCTCTTAGATCTTAATTCATCTTTATGTTTCTTAGATGAATGAAAAAATTAAAACTTTGTGCATCATCCAAAATTCCATTCATTAACTATGGATTTTATGGAAAATATAGTCATGACCCAAATCTCAAAATTCCTTCTTCATTAACATTGACCTATGAAGTTTTTTTCTGATTATTTCCACTTTCTTTTGAATTCCCACATCATCGTTTTTAGCATCCTTTATTCCTTCCAAAAGATACGGTTGAGAAATAATTTTTGAATTGATTTATAATGTTCACTTATGATTCCCACGTCCTTTTTCATAAAATATATGAATATTGGACCCTTCCTATTCTTATCAATGATATAATATCTTGGTCCACTATACATATAGAATCTGACACCTTGTTCAGTTTCCTAGGGTGGTAATGGATTGAGCAGTCATAGTCATTGATTAGCTCTAACAATCATTGTTGGCTCATATTCAATTCTTTATCTATAAATATATACAATAGGGTTTTGTAATCTATATATATTTCACACATTTTCCCAAAGAGGTAATGTCACCAAATTTTCAAAGTGAAAATCACTACAAAAAGCTCCAAATCATGTGTTAGATAGTTCTACTCATGAAATTTCTATTGCCTTGAAGAATAGTTAATGAATTTTTCATTTTTCTTCAACACATAACCTATGAACTTCTTGGAAGCGTCACAATATACAATGAATAGTTATCCACATGTGGTTGGTGTTAGAACAACAACAGTAATAAGCTTCTTTTTCAACTCTATGAATCTCTCTTTGCATACATAATTCCAATAAAATAAGACACCCTTCCAAGTTCACTTGGTAAGGGGGTTTGAGAATCATGATAAATTTCTCACAAATCAGCGATATTATCTAGATAACCCAAGACAGTTATGGATATTTATCACAGATTTTGGCATCAACCATCCCACATTTGCATTTTTCTTTGAGGGATTTATTGATATCCTATTTATTGCGATGATATTACACCAGAATGAGAATTCCATCAACAATAAATAATTTTTTTTGTACTTTTCATAGATATTTTCCTTTCATAAGGTCTATAGCATAGTTTATAGATCCTCCCGATGATACTCTTTGATTTTGAAGTTTATTTGAATATCACCTATAATGACTTCAATAATTCAGTAATGTTAATCTCCAAAGACTAAATTCATCAAGTATATGGAGAATTTTGGAGAATTAGTGAGTTCTGAAGGAATTACTATGAGTTCATAGTACTCGTACATTGTATGAAAAGAAGTCTTGCAGATACCCTCCCTCTTTACCCTTATGTCGTAATATCTGTACCACAGATCCAACCTGGAAAGGAATTGCGATCCCTGTAGCTGATGGAAAAGTCATCAATTTCTAAAAATTGATACTTTTTCATTATCGTGATTATGTTGAGATAATTATAATCAATGAAATTGTGTATTTTCCAATCCTTCTTCTTATCAATGAGGACTAGTGCACCCCATGGTGAAGCACTTGGGTGTATAATCCCTTAATCTAGATTCTAATGAGGTAGTTTCTTTATCTCCTCAAAATCTACAATAGTTAGATTATATATGGTCTTGGATATTGGAAATTCCCTAGGTATAAGATCAATCTAGAATTCAACAACTCTTCTTGGATTAAGATAATAAAATTCCTTAGGAAACACATCAGTAAATTCCCTCATAAATGGCTTGTCTCCAGGGATAGTTATTTCTTTAGAATCAACCATCTAAAAAAGATATAAATTCTAATAGGGCAATAATATCAATGCTTGAGATGATGGTTCTAAAGAATATTCACTCTCTTCATTTCACTTGTTCAGAATATGGGGTCAATTTTCTATATAGAGAGTGACATCCCTCTCCCAGAAATTTATGTTATCTATATATAGGGAAAGCCGATCAATGATAAGAATTGTATCAAATTACATGAGAGGGAGTATGATGTTGTTCCCTAGGAAGTTAAATCCTCCAATTATTATAGGGAATGAGTTATTTTCATTGGATGAAATAATGTCCCCATTTTTCATTCCTACTTACATCTCTACTTCCATGATTTGTGGTGGAGTTTGGAATGTTCTACTAATCTTTTGGAATTTAATATAATGTGTAGAACTATGGGAGATAACCATACCTTTCAATTTTTATTCTAGTTCTACTCTATACAGTTTAGATATAGGGATGGTTATCTCAAATTATTAATAGATAAATGGGAATCTTTTGGCATTAAAGGGAATGCTTATAAATTATATTTGTTTCCTTACCTTTTTATGTTCTAGGCTTAAATATAAGATACCCATGATCTATTTACCACCTTCTAATATCAGGGGAATTTTTTTATTCCCTAATAATGGTTTATAGTAAAATTATGAATTTACCAATAAATATAAAATGGGATAATCAAAACAAGAGTTCAGTAAGGATCATTTTCATTCAATGGTTCCTGTTTGAGTCTAGATCAAAGTGGTGATTTCAGGTTTTAACTCTAGATACTTCTTTTCTAGAGCCACCACTACTTGTTTGTATCCAGACAAAGATGTATTTTATTGATAAAACACTTACTATATACTCAGAAAAACCATGGGATTAATTTCTTTTACATATTCTTATCCCTAATTCTATCACTATATATTTATCACCCTAATCTCAAAAATTACTAAACATATGATTTGATACCAACTATAACAGCCCTTCTGTTTATTACACACACAAACATGATATATTACATTAACACTAACTTAATACCTCTCTGAGGATTGAGAGGTCTAGTGTTTTTGGAAGTTATTAACATTACATAAATACTTAAAACATGACATACTGCATATTTTTTAAAAACATCTTTGGCATGGCCAACTCATTCATTCGTACATAACACTGCATGGGATAAACTAAGGACATTCATAAGAAAGGGGTGAGTTATAATACCAAGTAAGGAACTAAAAAAGACATGAGATTAATAATAGAATACATGTTAGGAAATAGGAATATTAATAGAGCATAATAGAACATGAACATGGAGGTATTAGATTACATGATTATCATAACATGGAAATGTGGGAACAACATTCAACATGATTTTAGTATGATCCAAGGATCATTATACATTTATTTTCCTAATTAAAAATTAATATAACATGAATAATCTTGAGTAAAACCTCATTTTACAAGTAATATGATGATACTAAACTTTACCTAATGAATTGTAGAACAATAAAGGTGAAACCTTCATAAACATTTCAAAGTCATGATTAAGTGTGCCACATAGATCATATAACATGTATTCATTAAACATAAACATTAATTCTATGATTATGGAATATGAAATACATACATGATATTATATAATCAATATGATTTTTATCATAAATATGAATACCATTGATAGAGAAATGGTCATGTTATTCACTACATTATGATTTTTTTCATGGAAAATCACAGTTCAATTTTAGTAGCCTAACTGCGCGACATAAAAATTCAGAAAAATGATTGATGAGAGGGAAAGGGTTATCTCATAATATATAAATAAAATTGAAATTAATTGGGTCATATAAATACTTTCCCCAACATAATGTATTTTGAAAAAGAAGGCATCACATAATAGATAAACGTGAAGATAAAGGAGAAGTGGAATAACTCTTACCAAATTTTGGCATCGTAACGAGTGTACAAGGGTTAGATTAATTAGAGATAAATAAGCATACCATCACAAAAACATAATTAGGGAAGTGTGGGGGAGGATATAAAATATACCCTTTCATTTGTAATTGAAAATAAAAGGGTATAACAATATAACAAAACTTGGATAAAAATGAGAATGAAAGGACTGTTAGGATCCCATACATGAGTCTGTGACTTATAAAGATTTTATAGTGGCTTCTCTAGAGATTGGGAACCTTAGTAGTATTCTAGATACGGTAGGTCAGAGAAGAGATGTTCTAAAATGATTTTTAGTGAAAATAAGTGTTAGAGTGAGTGGATTTATATTGTAAATGAGATGGTAATTCTTTAATATTTCACAAACATAGGTTATTTGAATCATTATAATTATATATTCAAAACTACAAAACATTTAATTGTTCCTTACCATGTTTTTTTGAAAATAGGATTTTAGAACACTATTTTATAATTCCAATGGTGAACATATTAAAATATTTCCCTTGATTATGTGGAGGAGATCCACATGCTCAGGGAAATTAAATTAAAACCATTAAATATATAATACATTTTAAGGGATTCAATAAAGCCTTATAAAATAATTAAAACAAATATGAAATTTCATATTTTATTGTGAAAACATATATTTGTCTTCTAATATCCATTATTTTATTTATTACATCATTTGGGGTCATTATGATGCCATTAAACACATATTTTATTTATACGGTTTTTAATTTTTACCCAAAAATTTGATTTTCATATGAAATTAAAAAATATTCACAGTTAGAAAATTTCAACATCCGGATTAAAAATATATTATTTAATTTATCTAAATAATATCCTAAATATGTGAATTTTCAATTTTAAAATGAAAACCAACATTTATTAAAAAAATCATGGGCCTTCGACCAGAACAATTTTAATTCATTAATATAAATTATATTTAACTTCATAAAAAATTATATACTCATTTATAATTCATAAAATTAATTTGATATTAATATTTTATTAAAATATTATTTATTTCATAAATTTATAAATACATTAAAATAAATTCATTAATAAAAAATTTTCTGTTTTTTCGTATAAAAATATAACTCTTATCAATCTGATTTCCAAATCATTTATAGATAAAGAAATAATATAATAATAATTCTTAAGAAATTTTTTTCTGTAATTTTTAATGAAAACCAAATTTTAATATAATGTACATATTTTTCAAATGTACTATTTTTACTCGAAAAGATAATTTATCAAATTCATTACTTTTTATGAAAAACTATTTTTATAAAGGAATTGATTGAAGAAGACTTTTTTTTATAAAAAGGGATTACACAATAAGTAACTAATACCTTATTACATAACCCCTTATAACTCCCACACAAGACCAAATGGTACATTGTGTGATGGAGATAGACTCTTGGGCTGACTTAGATAACATCGCCCGAGTGGTAATATATATTAACATGAACATCTCTTATAGGTGATTTTGTTCAAGAATAACATGTTGAAGCTCATATTGGGCTTAGTCAAGACTGAATCCCATTTACACTACCTATTTTGTGAGCTTCAAAAAATTATCATTGTAGGACCCAAGTCTACAGGATAAGGCAATCCTTTCCTTTGTCTGTGTCGAAGAGATTCTTTTAAAAAAACATTTATTCATATCAGTCATCTAATCACTATTAGAAAACTATATTATGAACTATAACGATACATAACAGTCATTCAAACCAAATAATAAAAAAAGAATAAAAAAGTTCATGTGTATTCTATAAGACATTAAAATAAATGGAAATTTATTCATAAATGATATGTTCGTTACATTTATACAATAGTCAGGATATTTATAATCATAATTATATTTTTATACACATTGAACATAATATTAAAATCTCTATACCAATAACATACACTACTAATATGTTAGTAACAATTTATGATTTAGATACTTAGAAGTATTTTTACAAGTTATATTATCATCATCTTAGAAACATTATATTAAAAAAAATTCTTTATGTTAATTTTGAATCAAATTTAAATGTACCATATTTAGATTAAAAAAAGACATTACCAAAATATCATAAAAACTTTTATCTAAATTAACATTACAAAATATTTATATAGTTATACTCATTAATTTATTAAACTATTATCTTCTCAAAGTAAGCATATATTCTCTATATATTATTTTCTACTATATAAACTTTTTGTGTTAGAAAATAAAACTTTTTTTCATTAAGGGAATATTTAATAGAAACCATTTATAAAAATATCATATATATAATTTTAAATTTTTATGTATATATTTTTGAAAATAAAATACTTACTCCTTAATATACACCACCAATCAATGGTAAGAATTTATTACCTTGTATTATGTTAATTAAATTTTATAGAAAATATTTATCATAGTCAAAATACATCTTATACATTTTATTAAACAATATTATATAATTAATATAATCAAAAATAATTTTTATCAAAAATATTATAACATTTTTATTCAAAAACATCTTATTTACCATCCATCTATTTTTATAATAGGGGTATCAAATAAAAAACAATATAATCCTTGAAGTGACACATCCATCACATTAATGTCGTAACACTTTTAATTATAAATTATAGCAAAACCATAATATCAATCCATAAATGATTCATTATTTTTAAAAACCTATAAATTTTAAATATGTTTTAAATATATAATCGACAACATATATATTTAAAAATAAGATAATTAATTTCCTTTACATTAATATCTAACATGAAATCTCTATAAAATTTCTTTCATCCCTACCAATATACATATAATTTTTATATATAATTTCTTGGTTTTCTCTAATTAAAATACTTCATTACCTTCATTATGCCCAATTTAAGTTGTAATTACCCAAAAAGAATACTTGACACTATAATATTATTTTTTTCCACTTAAAAATTTACCCATAAATACTTTCATTTCAATATTATAACATATACATCTTATCTAATACTCATTTACACTCAATATATTTAGGATACCTATTAAACATTTATGAAAATCATTCACATTATAATTTACAATAAATTATAAAAACATTCCATAAATGATTGAATAGTGAAGTTCATTTCCAGATGAAGCACTAATAGACACATGATACCCTAATACTTATTGATATACGTAATAATTTTGTTAACATGAGAACATATCTAGGTTTCATTTTTCATTTTTCATTTAATTAATTTTTTAGACATCATATCTCATATGCCAAGATAGTTATTGAAAATTCCTTATTTGGATATGTATCATCTTGAAAACATCCATGTTCATTTTTTTATTTATATAATAGTTTCTATGGACACTAGAATTTGAATATATATATCATGGGAATCCTTCAAATTCTTCTTGATATAATTCCATTGTAGTTACTAAATAAAATCATCATTCGACTATTCATAAAGACATTTCTTTAATACATAAAACATTTTTAACTTTCCTAAAACATATTATTTCTATTACATGCTTATCTAGGTATTCTAACTCAATAACCAATATAGTATGCTTAAATTCCTAATGGGTATTACCAATCACCATTAGGTGATAACATTTTCAAACTTATATATTTTATAACATTTGGAAAAAATTACCTCAACATAATTAGTAGAAATTGAATTATAATTTAAATTTAAAATTTGGAATAAACACACAAGAATTTGGATTTACACGTTATTTGAAAAATAAAAATTTAATCTAAAAAACAATATAAGTATATTTATAAAATATAATATAATCTCAGATAATATTATACTAAAATATCAATAGTCAAACAACACATATAATCAATAAACATATAAAAATATATAAAATTTAAAATATAATTATAAGATAAAAAGGATAAAAGATATTGTTTGAGTCCATTTAAAATAAAAATCCCTAATGATATCTAATTATATCTAAATAAATAAATGATATTTCATATTTTTGTGATTATGTCACCTATCACATATCACCACCACCATAGCCCCATTAGAAAATCATTTATCCATCACCAATAAAGAAGTATTCCTTCCTTTTAACCATATCATGGATAAGAATTTATTTATACAAACAAGAATATATATATTGAGAGTAATTAAAAATATATAAATATACCTCTAACAGTTCTATTATATTATTTTAATAAACAAATCCAAATATTCTAGTTTGAAATTAATGAAGAAAATAACTCTATGTTTTATAAAATAGTGTTTCTGACATAAAAGAATAGTTGTAATCACATTTAACAATATCTACATGAATAAAAGATGTTGATATGTTATAAATATGGATTGAAAATAAACCCACCACCAAACACATATCAATGAAGGAAAACACATTTTGTATTATTCTTCTATGTTTTAAGGGATAACTAATGTATTGGATAAAAATATTAAAATCATTCTGATATCATTGATGTTAACTAAAATTATGAATGAAATTATTAAATACTGATTTAGATCACCTGATAGTTTGAGTGAAATATTAACTACTGTCCAATGTAAATATATTATATCTAAAACTAATCTTTCAAGTCAAAGTGAAATTTTTGGTAGTGAGAACTATTACTATAATATTCCAATTAGACACACATATCCTCTATGAGAAATTCAAAAACATAGAATACAATAGATAAAATAATAATAAAATAACTAATGTATCTCAAAAAAGACACTCTTTAATATATAATTCTATGGTAAATATAAAATCAACATATTGATAATTGGGGAATATTATCATGGAATAATAAAACCATAATTTCTTGAATTTAAAAATCTCTCTCATATAAAAAATGGGTTGAATAAATTAATCATTAATAAAAAAGAGATTAATTATGAAAATATATATATTAATAATGAAGGGATAATTTGTTACATGTTTCATTAATGAATAATACAATGATAACTTAGAATCATGAATTTGATATTATAATGGGTTAGTTTGAGTTTGTGTTGGGAATAATTAAAATGGATAGAAATAATAATAATAAATATAGAATACAAAATGATTCATTTAGATAGGAACTTATGTTTTATGTTGTTTCTCAGAACTACCTAACTATTGAAATTAGCAATTATTATTATGAATTAGGAAATGTATTATCCCACTATTGTAATATTTAGA
The DNA here is from genome assembly GCA_963277665.1 of Viscum album. Lineage (NCBI taxonomy): Eukaryota > Viridiplantae > Streptophyta > Magnoliopsida > Santalales > Viscaceae > Viscum > Viscum album. The sequence continues at coordinate 1,288,413,218 of OY728138.1, read as the reverse complement.
ATATAATGACAATGTGAATTTAATGGATAGGTAAAATAATAATATATAAAACATTACTGTAATATGTCACCAAAAAATCACCATGATTCTACTAAATTATAATTAACTAATGAGGAGTACCCATTGTTAAATTTAGGTCAATAAATAATGTACCTAGAGTAAAATGAGATGTGAAATTTTTATAAACAGAGGTAAAAAATAAAATTATCTTCTTTTTTTTATAATTAATTACTCAACTAATTAATATCTTGAACTATGTCTGAGAATATTAATTTCTCATTAATTATATTTCCCCAAAATATTCCCTTGATAAGGTCTCTAGTGTCATGGAATGTTAACAAGATTTTATGAAAAATTGTAATTTTTTTAAATTTATAACATATCCTTCAAAAAACACATTGAAATAAATAATACCTAAATTAAATTTACACAAATAATGTTTTGGGATTCATGATTTTTACCACTATTAAACGTTTAAAAAAATGAATTTAATGATGCAGGTAATTAGATTAATTTAGTGCCACAACACCCTTATCCTGGATTCCCATTCACAATTTTCATAACTATATTTATAATGATACCAAATAACTTTAATAATAGAAATAGAGTCACCAAAAAACATATTCTTAAAATATTGAATCTTAAATTTTTTTCTCTATAAAAGTAACATATTATTCCAAAACAAGATATATCAAATAAATAAAAGGGTGGGAACCAAGATAATACTTCTTCATATAGAATACATGTAATATGATATGAATAAAATGAAATTGTGGAGTTAAATCTATATAATATACCATTTCTATGAATTTTTAATGAATTAAAATATATTTAAAAATATATGAATAAAATTACATTTTCCCCAAATCTATTACACCCTAATGATGGAGGGAACTTGAGAAACACATGATTATCTACTATAATGGTCATTGAAAGTTTATATTTGTATGATCATTAGTTAATTTGATCTATCACCAAATATTTTGGTGTTAAACAGGTTTTTTAGATATTAATTTTCACAATGATGGACCCCAGTAATACATATTCACCCACATTATCCCATCATAAAGGTGATAAGAATGAATGAAATTAATATCAATAAATGAAACATCATGATCAAATATGGATTACTCTGATCATATGAAAACCCAAAATGTTATTTTTTATTTTCTTATGATCCAATAATATTAATTAAAAATCATGAATCACATATTTTATAATCTAGATGCATCACTCTATCAAATAATAGTGCTACGATGGTATTTTTAGGAAAAATATAAATTGAGGGAATATATCTGCTGGAATATTTTTTAAATGGGGAGAAGGAAACTAAGGATCTTGGGTTAATATTATGAAATATGTCCCTAATTTATGTTTTATAATATATATATTTGTGTGTGTGTGTTTTCCATGATCATCAAAATCAAAATACTATTTTATGGGTAGTAAATAAACAATTGTTTTAAATTTTATAATATTCATCAAAAAGACATTCCTCCCATGTGGATATTTTTGGAAGTCTAATAAATATGTATATTAATAACTTATCCCATATATGTAGTAATAACTATGGGTTATGGAAAACTAGTGAGATTTAAAATCTTAGGCTTTAGGTATTGAAAAATGAAAAAATATTGTAATAATGTAGTAATTTCATACATAATTTTTGGTTTAGTGATACTAAACTAGATAAATTTTTTTGTTAATTCAAAAAAATGGTATATAATGTTGTATGTTGAACAATAAATAAAATATTGAATAATGGTAATATAGATTCCCCTATTATATAATACCTATGGAATCAATCATTATATATAATAGATATAAAATATGTAATATTGCATTTATATTTTTGGAAATATCTTTTAAATTGTTTCCTTTAATAATTAATCATTAGAATGAATTATATATTACTAGAGTCATGTATCATTATTTTTTAAAGTGTTAAAATGATTTTATCACCAATGTTAGACATCACATTAATTTATAACAACTTTAATGAGTTAGAAACTAATACTCAACTCCAACAATTTAATTAAGGGGTCTTATATATTGGATGGAATCCACCTGATTATTGTAACTTGATACCTTCTATCATAAGTTGGTGTTGTCTCTTTAACCTTGTTCAATATTAATATTTTTGGATAAGGTTCTATAACACCATTGGTGTCCAAGGGTCACTACAACAAAAGTCGGTCCTAGCGGCGGTTTTTTTCCTGTTTAGCGGCGGTTTAAACCGCCGCTATATTGTGTGGCGGCGGTTTACAAAAACCGCCTCTAAGTTTGGCGTCGGTAATCTATTAGCGGCGGTTTTTTCGATTCCGCAGCAGTTTTAGAAATGTGTCGTAGATCCGTCATTTAGCGGCGGTTTCTCTTCATTTAGCAGTGGTTATATGGGTATCTGACATTTTTTATTCGCGACGGTTTTAACCGCCGCTAAATTCAGGCGTTTGATGCGCCTATTCTGCGGCGGTGAAAACCGCCGCTAAATATCAACATAATATATTTAGCGGTGGTTAAAACCGCTGCTAAATGCTGCCCAGTTCATCATTTAGCGGCGGTTTTAACCGCCGCTAAATGCTCACAAGTATGGCATTAGCGGCGGTTAAAACCGCCGCTAAATGTTGAACTGGAAAAAAAATGTTGGATCTGCTCCACCACTGCCCTAAATTTTCCAAAACCACAGCCACATCTCACCCATCAGCCCCACATAGTATCACATCCACACATCATCATCCCATAATCATGTACATGCATCACAACACATCAAGGATCATTTTATAGATTTATCAACGGGTATTTTATCACATGATACTTTATTTTAGGAGTGTTGTAACACAATCCATAATCATAGAGTATCCATTTCATTAGAAAAATATAAGTGGTTGGTTAATTTCCCTTTTAGGGTGATATCACAACAATAACAATAGACACAACAGTCACAACACATATCATCCAGTGAAAGAAAATCCCCCAATGACCATAATTTTAACCAAGGTATCAATACCATACAATCCATCATATCATAATAATATCAAAGCTGTAAAAACATGTGAATCATTCCTATTTTCCCCCTTCAGTTTCAATTAGCCAATTATTTATCTTTGATTAATCCAGCACAACTAGAACCCATAGATGAACAAGAGTAACCCCCCATGCATGATACACAATAAAGAGAAATAACTGATTCCCTACCTTAAAGAATATTTTTCAACTCGCAGCACACCATAGGGTGAAGAAGAAATGACCATAAACCACAAATGCATGAAAAACCCACAAATAAACCTACACTGTGCCAAAAAAATCATCAAAATGTAAACCAACTCAGACCCTAGACCAAAAAGGAATCATTTTATTGAATCCCCAAGAGAATAATAAGAGGAAACTAACCAAGAAGAAGGAAGGTATTACCACCAATTTCCAACAAACATCCACCGAATCTAATGACATCAACCATGCCTAAACTAAAAAAAATTGGTATTCCTGGACCCATTGGAGTGGTGTAAAAATTTTAAGGCCATGACAGAGCCTTTTATCATTAACCTTTCATGCCTTAGCCATTTATGGTCATGGGATTGGTCTTTTAGTGTGATACATATTGGATATGGATCCAATAGGGGTATGAATACGGGTTACATATATGGTATTCTCATTGGATGTGGTATCATCACATGCATATTGCACTAAGAATCTTTTTGTCAACACATGAGGAATCCAGAACACAATAAATAAAATGCATAGAAGGAAACATGAGAAATCAAGAAAATTTTAGGACATGGAAATGTTTGGTGGAAACTATGTGCCATAAATGACACATATACAAACCAACTGTTATCATACTTGTTCAACACATCAACAATACTACTACTCATCATCTGATGCTGCATCGTCACCCTCTCCACCTTCATCTCCACCACCTGCTGCCACCTGTAAGAACATTATATTGAAAACTAAATATTGTTGCATATTTATAATAAAAATTAAAACCAATAAAAGTTTGCAAGCTAAATGATTTTGATTTTTTTGTGATTTACCTGCTCACCACTACCCGATGCACTACCACCGGGGGAATATCTGCTCATATGCTGACGTATTTCAAGCAACTCTTTCTCCAAAGCAGATATCTGATCCCCCTGCTGGTGAACTGTGTTTTGTAGAGAAGACATCTCTCTCTGAGCATCTTCAGGTATGAAATGACTATAACCAGGAGTAGATGCGGCTGAAATCCCTAATGGCATGCGAATGACCTCATATGGTACGGGTCCCAAACCCATCCCGCGCACTCTACCAGGATGCTCCTTCCCAAGGACTTGACCAACCGGGTCATCCTGGGAGACTGAGTAGGATTGCCCAGGATTGGAATCCCATATTTCTTTAATTTTTACCTATAAATCAAATATCAATATATATTAACACAGTAAAAACTGATATTAAGTTATTATAATAAATAATTGACTTCATACCCAAACTTCTCTGGCAGGTTCATTAACAAAACTTCCATCTGTTTTTTTATGAACATCCAGCTACAGTTCTGTTCGGGATGCTTCATGCCCTAAACACTGTGACTGCATTAAACAAAGATAAATCATCAATAAAATATGTTAAATAGATAATATTATCTTATAAATATTTAAACTAATTAAAAGATTACCAATGACATTCGGCTTCTTGAAAAGCTTTTTGAACCCGCAGTGTGCGGGATTACCTGCTTCGCCCGGTTTGAAGCATTCTTTCTTGAGAGATCTTGAAATAAATAAAATTCAATTTAACAGTATTGTATTCAATGTCTATCTCCTCTTCATGTACATGTATAAATGTAAAGTGAGGATAATATAATAATATATATTTCAATACCATCTGCTTCTCATCACGATGTCTATCGACAAAAACCTTCCACTGTTCTTTCAGTACCCCACTGGGTATCATCTCATACATCTGCTACACGGTCAACGAAGAATCGTTGACATCACACCACAACCTCCATTTGAAATATTTCCATTTTTTTTCCAAGATTTTTCAATTTCCACTTCCGTGCTATCACATCAGCAATTGTATAGTGGAAGAACATCTGTATACAGAAATTCATTTTGAATATATTAGTAAAATGACATTCAATTAAACCATAACTTAATAAAATTACCTTTATCTAAGAATCATAAACTTCATTTTTTCAGTTTGGAGGAATATGCCTCCAATCAACATACGAAATAGGCAGGGAAACGGGCTCCGCTGCCAGCTGACCTATAATCTGACCAAGTAAACCTGCGGCGTCATCCGTCGGGACCCCATAAGAATCAAATGGAACCACTATCTTCTTGCCATGCATGTTCCAAGCATCAGAACTTTTTATGTCTTTTTCCACGGTTTCATTGTCTTTATCTGCAATGAGCAAACAATTACTATAAACAAAATGCAATAAATTTATTTAATTAAAATTTGTACCTATGACTGCGACCCTCCAGAATGTCCGTGATGAACTGGAGGGGGCGTGTCGCTGCCCCACTACTGAAGCTTCTGTAGGGGGAGGCGATGACGCATCCTCTAATGAGGCATCCACTGATGGTGTCAGAGATGGTGCAGGGGGAGATGATGCCGTGGGGACAGACGGATCGTCATCTGTCACAGAAGAAGAAGGAATAGTGTACCACTTCTTCCTCGGCATTCCTTTCATTTAATCAATTAAAATTAAGTTCAGAATATATATTTCAAAAAATTTATGCAGAAAAAAAATTAAAAATGATATTAGATGCCCAGTATTAACAAAGAAAATATATATAACAATGATAATGAATGACTACAGAAATGAAACAAGTAGTTGCTGAATGAATAAATAATTGTACATACAATCATTTTCCCCTTTAATCATATCGGTTTCCTGCTCCATTGCTTCATCCACTTCATTCATCCTTGCTAGACCAATATTTTCAATATCATGATGGACAAATAATTCTGCTTCCTTTTGTTGATGAAATTCAATTGCAGAGGTCAAATCTTCCACTTCATCACCCATATCATACAAATCTCTTTGTATTACGTGAGTAACTACACTCCACCCTTGATCCACAACATCATTCACATAATATACCATTTTTGCCTGCGATGCTATGATATATGTATCATGTAGTTCATGATCACCAACATCCATCAAGCGAGAGAAGTTTACAGAAGTAAATTGCAAGGAATCTCTTTTAACACCTCTGATAAAATCGACCCATTTTCATTTGAATAAAACAACAGAAAAATGCCCGTGGTAGTTTAATTCAATAATATCATGAAGCTTTCAATAGTATTCCACTTCAGCAAATGTAAAAATACCACTATTCTGTGTTTTCAAACCCACTTCTCGATCGACTGTACGAAATCTAAAACCATTCACATTATAAGCGTTAAACTTTCTAACTTGTTTTATAGGACCTCTAGCAAGAAACGTCAAATATTCTGAAAAGTCAGCTCGAGTATCAGTATTCATGATCTGAAAAAAAAAATATAATTTAATAGATTTGAAAATTGTATGTGTCAAAGTAATATTCGTATTTATTGCAATATTTATAAACTTACACGTCGTGCAAACCATTCTACCAGCTCTTTATTCACAGCTTTCGTTATATCTTTTTCATTTCTTGTTCGGATTCTCATTCGTCTCTTTGTTTGTATCCTAAACTCTTCAATAAATGGATCTGCAATTTCACTATTCAGCAGCACATATCAATGTGCCTGTAATAATTCCAATTCTGTTAGTGTCGCGTATGAGGTCCTCCCAACTGATCGGCCAATAGCAGGAAATATTTTTGATTTCTGATGCATTTGAGATTGAGTTGATGTGTCATCAACACGTCCAACTCGAGTAAATCTTGTCTCAATATCATCCAAATATCTGGAACAAAAGGAGAGACACTCCTCGGCCAAATAGCCTTCAACAATAGAGCCTTCTGGTTGAGCTTTATTTCTCACGTATGCTTTAAAATGCCCAAGATATCTGTGAAAAAAAAATAATAATATTATACAATTATTTAAATGCCAAAAAATGTTTACTTAACTAGAAACATATAAATAGAATACCTCTCAATTGGATACATCCATCGATAATGAACGGGGCCTCCTAATTTAGCTTCGTCAACCAAATGCACAGTTAAATGCATCATGACAATAAAAAACGATGGAGGGAAGATCATCTCCATTGCAAAAGGGTCAATACAAACCTCTCTTGTAGGTTGTCAAGCTGAAATAGATGTAGATATTTCTCACATAACTATCTGAAAAATGTGCAGAAATGGAGTACAACAGCAGTAACTTTTTCAGGTAATAATGTACGCAATGCCAATGGTAGTAACTGTTGTAACAAAACATGTGAATCGTGACTTTTCAATCCATATAACTTACGATTCTTCAAGTCAACACACCTCGAGATGTTACTCGAATACCCATCAGATACCTTCACATTCATTAAAATTTGAAGGAATGTATCTTTATCCCTATTTTTCAATGAAAAAATGGCCGGAGCATACTTTTCATTCTCATCTGGCCAGAGATCACATTTTATGTTCATTACTTGTAAGTCTTTGCGAGCATTGAGATGGTCCTTCGACTTTCAATGCTCATTAAGTAATGTGAAAATAAAATTATCACATACATTCTTCTCTATATGCATCACATCAAGATTGGGGCACAAAGAATTAAATTCCCTATACGGATGTTTGAGGAATATACTTTTTTTCTTCCATTGTTGCGTTCTGATTTCACTTGACGATGCACTTCGCACTCGTTTTCCACTATCATTCAAATGATGAACCTTCCCAAATTCTGTTTTAACATTTTCAAGCTGTGTCAATATTTCAGAACCGGTTAACAACTTTGGAGGTGGTCTACGATCAATGAAACCATTAAATTTTGATTTGTTCAGCCAAAATCTATGAGATGCATCAAGAAATCTTCGATGGCACAAGAAGCACCATTTCTACTGTGAGGTAGCCGTTTGGGCTCGAAATCAAAGTTACAAATGGGACAAGACAAACTCGTATAAGTGTTCCAACTAGATAAATTCCCAAGCCCAGGGAAGTCACTAATGGTCCACATTAAAGCAGCATGCATTTTAAACATTGTTTTAGAAGAAACATCAAATGTCTCAACACCGTTGCTCCATAACTCCTGCAATTCTTCAACCAAAGGCTACAGGTATACATCAATATCATTTCTAGGCATTTTTTTCCAGGAATAATCATCGAAATGATAAAAGATGTTTGTTGCATACACATCCACGGAGGCATATTATAAGGGATCAAAACAACTGGCCAAATGCTATAACTCGTACTAAAAGTCCCAAATGGGTTGAATCCATCGGCAGCCAATCCCAATCGAACATTCCTAGGATCAGCTGAGAAATCTGGATGTAATGAATCAAATGTCTTCCACGATTGGAAATCTCTTGGATGTCTCATTATCCCATCATTGTTATTATCTACAGCATGCCACTTCATGTGTTAGACGGTTTTTGATGACATGAATAATCTTTGCAATCGAGGCTTCAAAGGAAAGTAACGCAAAACTTTTGCAGGTGTGTTCCTTTTCTTCTTCTCTGTGAAATTATGTTCATCCATACTTCCAACATCACCCTCTGACTGTCATCTAGAAGAAGAACATTTCTTACAATTCTGTCTACTTGAATCCTCTCCCCAGTAAAGCATACAATCACTGGGACACGCATGTATTTTTGTATAATTCAGACCAAGCTTGTTAACAACTTTTTTCATATCATAAAATGATTCTGGGATTTTTGCTTCAGGAAATGCATCACGAATCAATTCCAACAACATGGACATTGCCTTATTTGTAATTCCACATAGACATTTATTATGGTACAACTTCAGTAGAAATGAAAGCTTTGAATATTTCAAACAGCCACTATACAACTCTTGATTTCCATCGTCAACTAAATCATGAAATGAATTTTCCTCACTAAAGTTTTCCCTTACATTTGGCTCCACAGAATCAAGAGGATCCAATTATATGTTACAATCTTGATCTGCTTGTGTTACAGTCTCAGAAACATCACTTGTCACGTTGCAATTTGTAGCACCCTCTTCTGGTTGTTCTGATATGTTTTGATGCTCATAGTGGTGTCTTGCAGTGCCGAATGCATCATTTATGAGGTTTTTCATTTCATTTTCCATTGTCGAAGAACTTGGGACCTCATTCTGTGGATTAACATCAGTCCTCAATCTTTCTGTATTGTTTGATTCTCCATGCCAAATCCAACACAAATATTCCTCAGGGAATTGCTTCAGTATTAAATTTTCATAAACTTCATCTCTCTTCAACCATGTTCTAAATTTACATTTAGGACATGGACATCTTATTCTCCCTTCAACGGATCGATTAGAAATTGAAAAATCTAAAAACCCATTCAAACCCTTAACATATTGAGGTGTGTTCCTCGGTAATGTGATCCAGCTTTTATCCATGTATATCACAATGTGCCTACACAAAATATACGATAGTGTAAGATTACAGAAACATAATATAATAAAGATGAACCATTGACCATAAAGTATGCATAATATAATAAAGATGATTCATTGACTACATTTACCATTTCAGACCAACTGAACAAGTCTGGTCCATATGAGACAGCGTCAACACCTCATTGAGGAGCAATAAGAATATCGAGATACACACTTATCATAACACCATCGATCACACATTTATGTTGCCTCAAACAACACCCCATTGATGTGTGATCGAAACTGATCATAATGCATTTTAAATCAAGTTAACTACATTCACTGAAACCATTTTCACAATGGGTAATGTTTGTTTTATTGTTCTAGAGAAATCTAAATGGCCACATTTATGTTTTGGGGTTCATCTTGTGATGGAAGCATGAGACATGGTGTTTGAATTTCTTGAATAAATTAGTGATAATGACCCTCCTAAGGTGGAGAGAATTATGTTAGTCATGGAAATGTGGAGAAAACCGTAGAGTGGATGTGGAGGAATCAAGGTTCCAAATAGAAAACTATAAGGGACATGTTTGGGGGTTCTTAGGGAAGGCCAGGTGGAACTTGGATATGGTGTGTGTAGGTGATGGAGGTATACCTTAAGTGAGAAGGCTTCGTGTTTGGGTAGAGGGGCGACATGCCAATAGGGGAAGTTGGGAACCAACGGAGTGAGTTAGAAGGAATGGAAAGACATAGTTGGATAGAAAGGGAATGGATGTGGTGGGCTGCGAGGCACCTCAAGTTAATGTTGAAATGATAATTTTATCCTAGTAATGTGAATGAGTTTTTAAGAAGAACCAAGTAGTCCTTGGTTGAGATATGGATGGTGAAAGTGTGACAAATCTGGGTAGTTTTGGAAGAAATAATGAATGCTAGAATTGGGTGGAGTTTTCATGGATGTTGTGAGTTGGAAAACATGTTAGGGAAGTTTTGAAGGTTGAGTTCAGGTTCTGTTGACCTCTTTTATGATGAGTGAAGTTCTCAAAACTAGAAAATTGTGGTGACGAAGTAAGTAATATGGTGTTGAGAACCATGGAAGGAAAGTAATCGATTAATGGTGTGGCTAGAGTTTCAAGTTGGATGGTCTCAGGTAGGAACCATATTAGTGTATTAGTTTTGGTGATGGGTGTTGGATCAGGTTTTGGATGGTTGAATACCTTGAGATGAAGGTTATGCTTGGGTTGTGCTTTGGATGTTTGAAATGGAGTGATGCTGTTGGGCCTTGAGTTCTGGATTGATGTAGGTCAGATAATGTGGTTGGAATCTATGTATCACTTCAGCGACAATGAGTTTGTGTCACCATTATAATTTTGGTAACTAGGTGAGGTGGTGCTAAGAATTTTGGGCCATGAGTTGTGGAGAGGATTGGAAAAAAGGTGTTCTGATTGGCTCTCCACAGGGTAGTGTAGTGCATTATCGATATCCTCTTGTGCGGTGGTATAGTAACATTACCTAAACCTTTAATTTTCATTTGATGTTGATAATAAATAGTTGAGGTGGATGCGTCCTCAAAGATAATTGGGTTTTAATTGTGGTTCATGGTTGGGGAAAATGTTTTCAGGTAGGACCTTTTCCTTAGTCCGAGTGTTGTTATAACATGGTTGAGTTCAAGGAGTATATTAGAAGATGGAAGTTTATAGGTGGGTCCATGGAACTAAAATTGGCCTTAGGGGTGCTGTGATGCTTGGGAAGTTTGGATATGTGATGATATGTTATAAGGTGGGGAGGTTTTAAGATCCCAACCCTTATCCATGTGATATGATGAAAAAAATTACACCATGTAACCATAAATATCACACACCCTACTAACATGGATACACATTACTTCTATGAGGAACCTTTCTGTTACATACATTATATAAAAAAGGATTTGAAAACACCCAATGGTCAGTGTATGATGTGAGAAAATGAATATTATAAATATTACACCATGTTTTTTATAAGGAGACATTAGAAAAATAAAACAATTATTCTTATTAAGGGAAAATAAAATAATAATATATATATATATTAAAAAAATGGTAATTCACCCTTTTAGAATATATTAAAAAGAATAATAAAATTGATACATCATATTCCATTTAAAATAAATGTGATTAAACCATTTCATAATGTATTTATAAATAACCTCTTTGAAAAGGAAAACAATAGAAAATACTCTTATGGTATATTAGGTCTAAGTTATCTAAGATCCTTTTAAATCTATGGTCAAATGACTATTTACATACATATCCCTAAAATATGTTCCCTTAAATGAGGTAATCACCCTGACAAGTGAATCCACTATGGAAACAATATTTAGTTATATTTTTAGTGTAAATCATTGATAGGTATCCACAATTCATCCTAGAATTATTTTCTTATTATATCCCTTACTAAGTACCACATGATCCCATCTATCGTAGCCCATATTGAAAGGATTTCATTTATTAATTTTCCCACACATAAAGGATTTCAATTTCACAAATGACCCATACATGTAGGATTTAAATTAAAAATTCAAACTATTTGGAGGGAATATCACACATCAATAATCAAACTACTTAATTTCAAATAAAACATGATTCAAAATCCATTTTCAAAATCAATTCCAAATTAATAAATCATTTAATCAAATAATTCAAAAAACAAACCATTATAAGAATCATAAATCAATCTATTAATCAACTTATATAATCCAAAAAAATGATATAGCGAGTATGGATTATAAAATAAAAGATATCTTTAAAGCCTACTACCTAAAACACATATTATTTTTAAAAATGAATGAAATAAATACCAATATGATCAAAAACTAAAATAAATCCATTAACCAAGAGACACATATAATGAATCTAAGATTCATTTAGAAAAAAATCATCAAGATGGATGTGATAATAGATAAAACTCACTTTGGGGCCGAGGTCGAAGTGAGAAAGGTCGTCGGGAGAAGGGGGTCGCGGGTTTCCGGTCGTAGGCACCGCCGAAGGAGGTCGCGGGGTCGCCAGAGGAGGTCGCGGGGTCGCCGGAGGAGGTCGCGGGATCGCCGGGGGGTCGCGGGGGGTTGCGGGCGAGGGTTGCAGCACGCGGGGTCGGGGGAAACGGGGGTCGGGGTAGGGAAGGGTCGGGGTTTTTTTAAAAAAAAACAAAGGTTTAGAGGCGGTTTATTAAAAACTGCCACAACACATATTTCGGAAAACTTTTAGCGGCGGTTTTGTGAACCGCCGCTAAACACTGTTTATTTTGTAGTGGGTCCTCTTATTACAGATGAGAATACTAGTGTTTGATGTGAAACCAGTGGTGATTTGAATTATTTTGTTTTTATTATCAATATTAGTCAAGCGTACACCATCAAAGATCAGATTATGGAGTTTATATTGAAAATTTTATGTTTTTCTATATAAGATTGTCGTATTACATGTTGGTTCGATTGAAGATAAATCAAGAGTTATATGGGTTTCTTCCAATTTTTTGATTATTTGATGTTTTTCTAAAATCCATCATTAGTATAAAAATGACATTTATCCAAAAAATAACCTTGTTTAATTATTAATTTTTTAAGAACCTGTTTATCACAAATTACATACCATAATATCCCAGCATACAATTTACTGTGCATGAATGTCATCCTATTTTTCACTTGGATTTACAATTTAAAATTTCATATTCATGGTTTTTCAAAGTAATAGATTGTGACTATGTTACAAAATAAAGTAGGATATAGAAAAATTAATTGGTTTTTTTGGGTCAATGGATATAATATATGTGACATTGTAGGCTATTATAGCAATCAAAATGAAAAATTGATCACTATTTCATAAATATGATATAGTGTATATCACCAAATAGAATCATTACTTAATGGTATTCCAATATGCATTTTCCTTTATATATGGGTAACCAAACTCATAAGAGTCATTTAATTTGAAGGATAATTACACTTACATTTCGGAAAACTCTTACCTATATGTATTTCTCTTTTATTACAATTTCATATGTAATTCTCATTACCTCGTACTTAAGGATAATTCCCATTAACAAAAATTTGAAATGTAAGGGTTCTAACAGTCTATAATCATTAATTATAATGGATAGTCCCCCAATTATCAATCTTAAAATATGGTATATAAAAAAGATAAAATATTAATATTTCTTCAAGTATTTCTCAATGTTATATAATTTTTTTATAAAACATAACTATTAAATAAGAGTAAATAGGATAATTTCATACCTAAATATATATATAATTATTTTAATTAAATCTCATATATATAGGTAAAAATTGTGTTTATTTTTTTGATTATTAAATTTAAATAATCATGTTTAATTGTTTTATGAATCTTTTTTATTATTTATTTTTTCTTTTATGAGTTAACTTTATTTTTTAAAATTTTCATTTCCAGGTATTATATGTTATGTATAAAAATATATAATTTAGTTTTCAAATACTTTAAACATAGTTTAAAATTAAAATTATTATCTTGAATTTATTTGTTGATTATTGTTTATACTTATTAGGTATTTGAGTTAGGATGAATTTCATTCTATCATGAGTCAATTATGAATTGGTATAGGGATTTTGGGTTAGACTTGTAAGAAATGAACTAAAACGGTAACCAACATACCATGGTGGTTCATTTTATATCAGTTTCTTCTGCCATGTAGGTTTAGTATGAATGTGATGCATTCATTAAAACATGTCCATCTCATATATATTTCTATTAGTTAGGAACCATTGTGTTGGTTTGTTTGTTATTGGAATACCTTATTCATTAAAGTGAAAAATTAAAGATCACTCAAAACATTTGATACATTTTGTTTTTTAATATAGATTATGATCTTCATTAATATATGAGAATCAATGAATTACATTCAATAGGATCTAATATTATACTATTTTGTGTTGTTGACTATGTGGTTGATATTGTAAAAAAAATTCCATCCAACCAAGGATATCGTCCATCCCTAAATATTGCTCATCACTTAGTGAAGGTTCTAGAAGCCCTTTATGAATTTTGCAATCCTCACAAATAATTCAACGTTGAATGTGTTATTGTATCCCAATTTATGTATGGAGGTATGTTTCTAAAACTCCTTATGATCATCATCATGAATACATTTTAAAAAATATTAAGTGAATATGCTAAAATTAATATATTTTAGGCACAATATTTTTATCCCATATTATTTTAATTCCCTTACACGGTTGATTCCATAGAGATACATTATCCTTGTTTTGGGTTCACATCAACTACTAAGGGTCATATAATGATCCCAAAAACCCTATCTATGGTATTAAATCATGTTTCATTAATACTTAAACAAGTATGATTCAATTTTTTTAAAATCATTAATGTCACTATAGTGTAGGAGTTCTCGTAGTGCATCTATAGTGACCTTGAAATCCCCATGTAACTGACACCATGGAAGGCTTTTGACTATGGTTCCTCCTCATGGAATTTTTATAGAAACCAAGGCCAATTATAAGACATAATAAAATAGTGAAAACTATCATGGTTCATCATATAGTTTTACTAGCACCAACGGTGGAACTGTGATATGGGTTCCCATGGTGTACCACATTTTAAATTTCATAATAGTTCTAACAAAAATAGTTTTAATATGAACACCACATCATTTTAGATGTGATAAGAAAACATAAATATTTTCAAAAAATAATTCCTTCCATTTTGATTTATATAGTATTAAAAATATTTATAAATCCTTATAAATTGTATTTTGGGTTATTTTTATTTATAAAAGGCTTATAAATTATTTCATTTTAAATTTATTGTAAATAATTTAAATATTTGGAAATATATAAAATATTACTAAATATTCACAATTAAAATTTATCAATATATTTTTTAAAATATATATAATATATTATGATCTAAATATAAAATGGTTATTTCAAATATGTATGAAAGAACTTTTAATGGGTTATAAATTGTAAGGCTAAAACAAAAAAGAGATATTATTTATAATTGTGAATTTTTCATAATTAAATTATTTTAAAAGGTTTAAATTAAAATGTAATCCTTATTGAAATATTTTATTTGGAGCATATATGAATGGTTTTGATGATTAATATGATTAGTGGTTGAAATAATATCTAAAATTCAATATAATTATAATAATAAAGGTTTTATAATTTTTAAATATATGTTTTGTGTATTCTTGTTTTATCAAATTTTTAAAATGTTTATAATTAGCTGGTTTTTATGTATTGTTCCTAAATATCAAATGGTTAGGAAAATTATTAAACTATTTATTCATATTTTAAATTCCATTTATATATATATGTTTATTAAATAGTTTGTTAAAAATTAAAATTTTTTATTTTATCGTTTAACTATTAAACTACTTCTAGGATAGAGAATTTCAAGTTAATCTAGTTTTGATAATAAAAAATGAATTTTCATTTACCTTCACTCAAGTTTTAAATTATTTTTAGGAGCTTGAATGTAGTGTTTGTGAATAGTTTGTTCATATCGGGTGTTACTGTTGTTATAAATTGAATTATCTCTTGAGTAATGAATCACCAATTAGATGTGGTTCAAGTGAGTAAAACAACTGGTCATGAGGCATATGCCTTGTTATAAATGTTAATTTGGTTGTACATATATCACTATAGTCATATTCATATGTAGATTTCAAATCTCATATTAATCTATGACTTTTTATGAAGAGTTAAATTTCCCTATAAAATAAATGCATTTGGATATGTTAAAATATATTAGGATCTAATTTAGGTGAGTTACATAAAATTGTGGATTCTATTTAGGGATAGACATTAATAGGGTCTGAACACATTAATTTTTTTTTGGGAATAAATATTCAGAAACAAATATTTTAGAAGAATTCATTAACATGGAGAAATAAATCAAGAGAACATAATGATTAAAAATAGGTAATAGATATTAATTTAATATGAAGATAAGTTATACTAAATGTGGTGAGATATTATAATTGAAACGCCCAAAAATTATATGAGTTTGATTACATCCAATGAAACAAGCTTCAAGGCCTCAATCATTCAACTAGATATTATCGTGCTCAGTATGAGGGAGCCTAAATTGCCTTGTATAAGGAATGATGGTAATTAGACATTATGGATTGGTTTATGGATAGGTCTATCTCATCATGAGTATCCCTTTATTGTTATTTGTTTTCTTATTCGTGTTGTTAATATTATGTTACACTAGTATGGAAAC
The DNA here is from genome assembly GCA_963277665.1 of Viscum album. Classification (NCBI taxonomy): domain Eukaryota; kingdom Viridiplantae; phylum Streptophyta; class Magnoliopsida; order Santalales; family Viscaceae; genus Viscum; species Viscum album. Next base: position 1,288,396,528 of record OY728138.1, on the reverse strand, counting down.
CCAACAAAATTAATAAACCAAAGGAATAGAGTTCGATGAATCAAAATAATGCATTTGGATAAGTGGTCATCTATTCAAATATCCAAAAAACATAAATATTACGACTAGGATGGTTCCATATATAAATTATCAATGATTTTGATATGATAACTTGTGTAATACATGATGAAATTTGGATCCTGGATCACTAAATGGATATGATATTGGGGGTAGCCATTTTTATTGGGAGAACATTCATTTAAAGTCTATAAGAAAAATATATAATATATGATTCTCAATCACTTATATGTATTTTTTAGGGATAAAGGTATTAATAATAATCCTTGTTTTTTATCACTAACATTTAATAATTATATAAAGGGTAAATATTTTTATCTATGATTGAGAATTGATCTCATGGAGAAACAATCAGATTACCTGAATGCGAATGTTATTGAGATCAATTCCACTAACTAGGACTCATGAAGATTGTATACCAAGTGTGTGTCAAATTTTTTTTATAAAAACCCATACTTTAACAGAAGAGGTAATTTATTTTGGGTAAATTAAATCATCATGTTAGTATTGGATAAATAGTTACGACATTAGAGGTTAGTATAAATGATTTTATTTTACAATGTGTATTGATTGTTTAATTGAAAAACTAGTGTTATGTTCCCACCATAAATTTAAATTTCATTTTTTTTATTTGGATTAGAAAATTTGGTATTGTAATTTATTATTTGAAAATAGTTCATCTATATGTTATGATGAAATGGTTTATAGTATATCTAGTGTAATGATGTATCTCCCTAAAAATATGGATTAAAAGAATACTAAGCATAACGGATTTTTTAACATTCAACATTGATCATTAAGAAAACATCTATATACAATAAAAATATATTATTTAAATGTACCTATTATTACCTATATGTTAAATTATAAGGTATGAAAAATAATAACCAAATTAAGGGAAATATTGGAAATGTTATCAAATAGTGAAAATGTTTTCTTTAATTCATAAAAATACATATTCAATTTTCTGTAATTTTATTTACTAATTTAGAAATATGTTTTATTCCTAAATTTTATTTATTTTATTATCTTTAAATGTAAAATTATAATTAATTATAAGAATTATTTTTTAAATAATAGTAAATAGTTATAATTCTCAAGTCATTTTGTCAATATTATCTTATAGTGCATTTTTAGGATTTTTATAAAAATATATATTTCATAGTGAATACCGAAAAATAATTTTTTCTTGAAATATTCATTTCTGATCATGTAAAATAAAAAATATTCTTTGATTTTTATTATATCATTAAATATTTTTCTTTAATTTTTAATAATCTGATTAATTACATAGCAATAAACATTATAGTTTCTTTCTATTACGTTAATATATTGTCTTAAAAAAATATTTTTCTAAAAATATTTTATACACACAATGAGTTGTTATCATTAAAAATTAAATTAATATATATTGATTATTATATTTAATTAAATTTATATATTATATATTCATAATATATTTTTACATTATTTGTATTCTTTTCAAAAGGAATGTAATCAATGTAAATTTTGTTTTAAAATTACAAATTCATTTGTTAAAACAATTTTTCGTCATAGTTTTGCATGCTTATTGGATATATAATTCTATGAATTAAGAAATCTAGTATATTAAAATAGATTCAATATTTGGAGCAAACATAATTAATGTAATTTCACAGGTAAAATTTAAATTTTATTCATATAGAATAATAAAAATTCTAATTTTTAAAAAAATTGTTGCTATTAAAAAAGTTTTATCAGGGGTTAAATGAAAAGATACGACTAATATTTCAACTAAAACAAGACTATTTTTTTATATAAGGTATTTAAATCCTATATTTTCCTAAATTATAATATTGTATCCAATTTATTATTAATCTAACCTTATATAGTTGGATTATTTTAGGGAATTCCATGTGTTACCTTCCCATCAGTTATAAAAGGAACCTCTCCTCCTCCCTTATTAACACCATTTGAGTCATCTAGAAAGAATATACATACTCTAAATTATTAATAGATTACTTAAATTCATCCAATATATACATTTTTTCTTTCTAAAACCAATATTTCTAGTATTCTATTTTACATCAAATAAGGTCTCATAAATAATATGTATTGATCTTAACAAAGTTATATTAATTTTATTTTTACAACTCATTATATAAAATTATTTTGTCTAAAATAATGTTAAAAAGGATTTTAAATATACTTATATGTTATTATTATTATGTAACAACCATTTATCCCATATTCTCCATCATATGGGATAGATAAGTATCACACATTTGTATGTTCGGACTTTCACATCCATATTGAGATATGATTATTTTTACAATATTATCATTCATGGGTGGTTATAATTATATATTCAATGTATATATTCTATGTTTATAACATAATTATTGTTATATAATTATACTATCATATTTAATTTCATAATATTTGATTTATCGGTAATCATTAACATTGCATGTGTGTATGTGTGGACTACAACCTCCACGGAGCGGCATGATTTGTTTACCATTTATAATATAATTAGATGTAAATAAAGATAGATTTAATGAAATTATATGTTATTTATTATAAATTAATTATATTTTAAAATTTAATTATAATTTCCTTTTATTTTGTTTCATCAATTGTGATGTGGAAACATCACTTGTGTTTATAAACTAGTCAATGACTCTAAAATTGTTGTAATTCATTTTTCATCACCACATAATATTAAAGGATAAAAAATGAATATAATGAATATATTTTATATTTATATTATACTTACATAATTATAAACATTCTATATATTGAGTAACCATGATCGAAGTGCATGATGCATAACTATCAAAGAGAAATATAGAAAAATAATTTAGTTAACACACAAAATAATGACTATAATATATAATTGTTTATAAAAAGGTATTAATTGATAAAATATTATAATATATGAGATTATATGTATTAATATTGTAATATTATTAAATTATAATAAATATACCAGAGTCTGTAGAGATTATGAATCATGTATAATATAATGTATGGGTTTTATCATAATTTATCCTCAAACATCAATGTTTTAATTTAAATAAACAATCTATTATTTATATGGTGCATTTAATTCATAGATTTTTTTAATTCTCCACAATATTATATATGGTATTTAAATAAAAATATGAATTTCAAGATTCCAATAACTTTTATTTAATAAATTACTAAATTCTTCGTGGTTATTCATATCAATTTTTTATTGATTCATATTTAACGATATAAACATATCTATGTTTTCAATACTTATATAATGATAATATTAGATGTCATATAATATATAATTATTATGTAATGGTATTTAAATTACATCTAATGGGGTTCTATTCCTGTGTTACTAATGTGGTAATGGTTAAACATCTCACGTTTTCTTCTTTTGGAAATATGTTATTATTAGGCATATATTTTTTTTATGAGGCGTACCTAGTTCCCATTTAATATATTTTTTCAAAAATATTCTAATTGTAATGTCTCAGATTTTCCTTTTATTATTTTTAAATATTATATGGAATTATTTCGAGACCGGGCGCGAAGACGGCACATCATTCTGAGGTCCAATGAGCCCGGAATGGTGGTTTGAACTTTGTTAAGTCTTGTGAGTCGGCGCTTGTGCACGGTAGTGGAAGTTTCCAAACAGATGCCTGGATTAAAAATCTGAGTGCACCGTTGCATCCGGGATGATGACTGTTCCTAAGAACGACTCTAACCTCAACCGGCGCAAGTTGGCTGCAAAATTTAATTTGGGACGTTTTAAAAAGGAATGCTCTTTGGAGGGAATAAAATAAATTAATAATTTATTTTATTATTTTAAAACGTTTCCTTTTTTAGCACGACCTAATCCTCCCCTATAAATGCATCCTTGTGGAAAATTCGCAGGGTTAGCCTCATAACCCTGCGAGTTGAGAAAAAGGGAAATAGATTTCTCTTGGAGCACGGGCAGAGGAGGACGCGTTGGCGAACAACGACGAATCAAATTCAAGAATCGCTATGCCAACAAAATTGAAGGATCTCGATGACAATGGCAGCGCATCGCCTTCGTCAATGATCAGTCCTTTCGAAAGGTAGGGGTTGTTGTTTTGATTTTTCTTTTCCCTGTATTTTAATTTAAACGACGAACGCGGATCAACCACGAACAAGTTGATCCGCGGATTCGTACGTTCTTACGGGATGGTTTTCTTTAGGATGATTTTGGGGAATTAATTCATGAATTATATTCATGTTGATCTCTTCTCTATTTAAACCTATTAACTGAAGCGGATCAATGCCGTGATGAACGACGGCAGAGGTTCGTTCCTCAATTTTTTATTTGGATCTCTTCCTCCTTTTTTCCCACGCGTTATTCGCGTTCTTCACGGGGCGAAGAACAACAGATCATTGTGCATCTATTCTATGGCGCAAGGATCCCAAAACGAAGGTTTTACATTGAAATGTTATTGTGGAGGTGTGGAGGAAATGGTGGATGACAAATCAGACCAGATCGGAAAGGGCGTTCTTCAAGTGTTCTTCGCGCGGAAAGATCAATCATGTTTTCGGAGCCGATCAGAGGCCCAAAAATGTCGGAAACTGCTTCGTGGTGTCAGGGTGACCAAAAACTGAAGTTTTTGGGGTGATCGGACGGCTGGATCAATGTTCAGAGCACCAAGGGAGGCGTGACGGTGGAGGTCCGCATTTCTGGAAATTTCCAGAATACACGGCGTGTACTTCCGAAGAACACGTTGTGTAGTTCTGATGGAAGCGGCTAGGGTTTTGGGGTCAGAGAAGGATCAAACGGCGTGTGACCCCAATAACACGGCATGTTGGACCTTTCCAGAAACTCGTCATGTAATTTGGGAGGTACACAGACACGGGATGTTCTACACGGCTTCAGGCGACCCGGCGTGTACAGATCGGCAGAGGCGGCTACGCGGAGCTCAGCGTGTATCTCAAGGACACACGGACACGGGATGGAGTACACGACCGTGTACTCCCTCAACCGGCTAGGTGAGGTCACCAGCACAGGTCACCCCGTGTGCAGATTTCACGGGTTGGAGTACACTTGTTGGTGACCGTGTACGGGCACATGGCCAGAGTACATGGAGTCAGCCCCAGTGACCCAGACACGGCGTGTCCTCCGTACTACACACCGTGTATATATATTTCTACATCACCAGCCTCATGACACAAGCCGTTGTACACGGGTAGTACCCAGGGTCGGACAAGACGGCTTGTATCATTTCAACATGCCCTATAAATTTTAGAGAACTTCTTGGTCCTTTTTTTCACTGTGCCTTGAACAACTTTCGTTTGGGATAGTGCCCCTACTTCTTTTCCCCTGAAGGTGAGGCATCATTCCCTCACGCCAGATTATGATCCCTTCAATAGGAATTTTCTGTGATGGAGTCAGGCAGCCATCCAAGAGGCCCGGATCGATATCCTTTATCCTTTCCAGACCCTAGGTAGAGTCAGGAATCGGCGTGGTGAAATTTACCGGGAATTGATCCTCTACCTAGCAGGTGAATTCCGGATGAGTCGCAGTATCTACCATGGCCCTGTCAGTGATTTTCATCTATGAATTGAGATCTTTCCCACTCAGAAGTGTGTCTCCCGTAATGAGTGCTTATATCTATCGTAAACCTTCCACTCAGGAGTGTGTCTCCCATAATGATTGTAGCTATATCTCATGACGGTTCCCGATGAACATCACTTCTCGGACGGACGTCATCAGAACTGTAAGACTCGTGGAGTGTGTTCTCCCAAAACGAGCGCATCATGGAATCATCAAACGGAATACTTTGCGAGGGTATGCGGTTGCGTGACTTGTCTCCAGCCCACGGGTCTTGGTTTTGAGTATATCTGGTTTTTTTATATGTTCTGTAAACATATATTATACATAGCTGACTGTACCTTTAATTTATTTACTGCATTGTGGTTTTCGGTGTCCTCTACTGAGTATTGTTATACTCACCCATGCACGGGCTTTGCCCACACATCTGGTGTCCTGTATAGACGAGAAGCCTTTTGACAGAGTCCAGGGTGGACCAGGACAAGACCGATCTTTCTGAGTTTCCTATAGGCCGAGGCGTTCCTACGTCTACAAGCAGTAGTCCCAGTACCTTTGTGCTTACAGGTTGGACATTGCAGTTTTTCAGAATCTTTTTTTTGGGCTTTTATTCTGGACCAGTTTAAATTTACAATACTATACCTTTTGTCGTGCTCTATTGGTTGGGATTAGTTGTATTCATGCATTTTTGTTCCTTATCATTTTACATTTCAGAATTTGTGGGCTTGGAGATGATGTGTGTGTGTACAGGTACATAGGCAATGCCTCCCATGTTAGTGACATGCCTACTCGGTGATAGTCACCAGCCCCTGGCCTATTGGAGGTGGGCTTGGGGAGTCACAGTGCAGGCCCCACCGGGACGGGTCGAGACAGAGTGGTATCAGAGGGGGTCAATTCTACCTTAGGAACAAGAGTCTGTGAGTTTGGTTGGGGAAACAATGTTGAGTGTTTCAGGTTCGGCTTTTAGTCCAGAGACTCCAGTGTTGGTGCAGCGGCCAACGTATCCATACACCAGGACTCTGATAACCTTTTTTTCAACCCGGTTCATGAATACACTTGTTGTAGGGAAATAAAAGGTACATACATCATATATTAATGGTTTGTGTCTTCCATATCCTTGGTGTCACCTATCCAAGTATACACATTGACCTTGACACATCGTGTTTCTTTATAGGATGCCTCCGCGACACGTACCCGCTAGGATTCAGCAGCACGATCATGAGGAAGACCCCCTCAGTGACGAGGCTTCGATATAGGGACCAGTACCCTAGGAGTTTCCACCAGGTGGTGCACCTGCTATACCACCATTGGTGGAGCATCCAGTGGTACCTACAGTACTGACTTGCAAGGATCACATGCTTAGCGTGCTCCATGAGTTTCAGAGACAGAGGCCCCTCAGGTTCAGAGTCTAGCCCGACCCTCAGGCAGCTGAGGACTGGCTTGAGGCGGTGACCAGTGTTTTCCAACTAGTGAGGACACCAGAATACCATATGGTGATCCTAGGATCAAGCCTTATTCAAGGTTCGGCCGGATGATGGTGGAGTCTGACCATGCAGACTTATGACCAGGAGACTCTTTCGTGGACAGATTTTGAACGACTCTTCAGGGAGGAGTTCTCTCCGGTTACGCTGAGAGCTGTGCGCATCCAGGAGCTTCTTCAGATCCATCAGGGCAGTATGATGGTGGATGACTATTCATCTAGGTTCACTAACCTCTCCAGGTACTCGATGGATATAGTCAGGGATCAGTATTTCTAGGCTCGGACCATTGAGCGAGGTCTTCGGAGAGACATCCGAGATACTGTCGTGCCTCTATGCATATCAACCTATGCTGGAGTGCTCGAGCGGGCCTTGGTGATCGAGAGCTTCTTGGCAGAGCAGAGACAGCCGTCGGCAGTCAGCAGCAGGCAGACAGGTGTGGAGACACCAAAAGTAGGGAGCCGACGTCAAACGCAGGGACCTGGATGTGGGAGACATCATAGGAGGACCCACGACAGGGGATCGAATGTTCATGGCTCTTAGGCTGGATCCAGTCATCCTAGGGAAAAGCGATGCTACAAATGAGATGGTAGGGGGAATCTCGCTAGAGATTGCCCGACATGTCGGGCTGCTGATAGGGAAGTGGTGGATAGACCACCGAGACAGAGGCAGAGAATGGAGCAGGCAGATCCGCCAGGCGGCGGACGTGGAAGGGGAGCTGGGAGAGCTGCTGGTGGTGGTAGACACTTCTACTTACTTCCACCACCACCACCAGGAGGCCCGCACTAGGCTCAGGGAGTTGGGGGATATCGATGGGGACAGCTGCATGCGGTCGAGTCATATAACCCAGGGGCTCCATGGATGATTCGTGGGGCGATATGTGTCTTTTCTACCTTAGCTGTCGTACTCATAGACACAGGTTCTATTCATTCTCGTATATCCACATGTCTTGTACAATACCTCGAGATTGCGGTAGAACCATTGACTCCATCCTTACGCTTGGAGACACCTATGGGAGGAGACTCGATGATCATGCACCTTTGTAGAGTGTGTGATCTTACCCTTGGAGGTGAGAGTTTTGGTTGGACCCTCTTGGTGGTAGCGTCGAGGCCTTGAGACGTCATTCTCGGTATGGATTGGTTATCTTCGTTCCATGCCCAGATTGACTATTTTAGGGGAAGAGTGTGGTGTGTCCGCCGTGACGGAACAAGGTTTTCCTTTGTCGGAGAAAAGGAAACCCAGGCAGCACAAAGTGGGCTCATGCATAGGAGGGGGCAGCCAATCACTCATGAGTTTTCTAGCCTTACCCTCGGAGCAGGAGATGTTGTGAGCTCTCAGTTCCCAGCAGTGGTGGTGGAGTATGGGGACTTCTTTCTCGAAGATGTTCCAGGGTTACCTCCCCGCCGGGAAATTGACTTCTGCATCGACTTACACCCTGGGATGACACCAATTTCCTCGTCGTCTTATCAGATGGCTCCCGTAGAGCTTCGCAAGATGAGGGTGCAGTTGGAGGATTTGCAGAGCAAGGGTTTCGTGAGACCGAGCGTTTCACCCTGGGCGGCCCCAGTCTTGTCTGCCAAGAAGGCAGATTAGAGTCTGAGGTTGTGTGTGGATGAACGGCACCTGAACCAGGTGACGGTGAAGAATAAGTATCCACTTCCGAAAATTGATGAACTTTTTGATCAGCTAAGAGTGGCTTAGTGGTTCTCAAAGGTTGATCATCGATCAGGCTATCACCAGCTATGAGTGTGGGATGAGGATATACCGAAGATGGCTTTCAAGAGTCTCTACTGTCACTATGAGTTCCTGGTGATGCCCTTTGGCGTGACGAATTCCCCCACAGTGTTCATGGGGTTGATGAACCGGATCTTCCAGCCGTACTTGGACCAGTTCGTAGTGGTCTTCATCGATGGCATCCTTGTGTACTCGGGGTATGAGGAGGAGCACGTGAGACACCTGCAGATGGTTTTGGACGTACTCTGAGAGCACCAGCTTTATGGAATGCTCTCTAAGTTTTAGTTTTGGATTCCGGAGGTCCACATTCTGGAACATGCAATCTTAGAAGATGGAGTAGCTGTGGACCCGACCAAGGTGGAGGATGTGTTAGCATGGGAGCCACCTCAGAGCGTGACAGAGGTGCGAAGCTTACTTGGGTTGGCAGGATATTACCGGAGATTCATCCCTGATTTCTCCTAGATATCACCCCCGATGACGACCTTGACTAGGAAGGGGAAACCCTTCGTGTGGAAAGAAAAGTGCCAGGAGGATTTTGAGTTTCTAAGACAGAGGTTAACAAGCGCCCCAGTCTTGAGATTGCCGAAGGAGGGTGTCGAGTACATAGTTCTCTACGACGCGTCAGGGACCGCGCTCGGCTCTGTCCTGATGCAGCGACATGCGGTGATTGATTATGGTTCTCTCCATCTTAGGTCACATGAGAAGAACTAAGCGACCCATGATCTCGAGTTGGTAGCGGTAGTCTTTGTAATGAAGATGTGGCGACACTACCTTCTGGTTGAGCGGTTCATTGTCTACTCTGACCACAAGAGCCTCAAGTACATCTTCTCATAGAAGGATCAGAATCTGGGGCAGAGGCATTATCTAGAGTTCCTCCAGGACTATGATTTCGAGATCATATATACTCCTGCGAAGGGGAACAAGGTGGCGGACGCTCTAAACAGAAGGTCGAGCTCACATCTGTTGAGTTAGGCAACACAATAATTAGCCGCATTGTAGTTATCCTTCATGGATGGTGAGGTCACAACTTACGTACAGTCGATGGTTGTCACCCCTACACTCTTATAGCGAGTTAGGGAGGCATAGCTTGGGGATGTTGACTGTGTGGCTTTACGTGCTCAGTTAACCACAGGACATGCTCATGATGGATTTTCACAAGGTGGGGAGCACATACTTCTTTTCAGTGGATGCACTGTTGTACCAGTGGCGTTCCGGGAGGAGGTCCCGAGGGAGTTTCATACATCCCATTTGGCGGTAAACCCTGGAGTGGCAAAGATGTACCAGGATCTCTGATGACATTTCTGGTGGTTAGGCATGAAGAAGGCAGTAGCAGAGTTCGTTTCTTGATGCCTCAAATGCCAGTAGGTGAAGGCTATGCACCAGGTTCCAGCAGGGTTAGCTCACCCATTAGACGTTCCAGAGTGGAAGTGGGATGGAATATCGATGGAATTCGTGATAGTCATACCACAGACATCCAAGGGGCACGATTCCATATGGGTGATCTTTGACCGGCTCACCGAGTCGGCCCACTTTTTAGCTATCAGGGAGCATAGTTTCGCAGAGAGCGTGGGATGACTCTACGTACAGGAGATAGTTCAGCATCATGGAGTCCCCTTGACTATAGTCTTAGACCGAGATGCCTGCTTCACATCCCGGTTGTGGAACGGATTACATGAAGTTTTTTTGACTTAGCTACGCTTGAGAACATCCTTTCATCCCCAGACCGATGGTCAGACGGATAGGACCATTCAGGTTATATAGGATATGTTGCGGGCCTATATTTTGGACTTTGGTCATAGCTGGGAGGACCACCTACCACAGGTGGTGTTTGCGTACAAGAACAGCTACCACTCCACCATTGGTATGGCATCGTTTGTGACCTTTTATGGGAGACCTTGCCGGTCACCGCTTTGCTGGACTGACCCCGGAGATTCAGCACTCATGGGTCCATAGTTAGTGCGAGCTACCACAAAGAAGGTGCAGATCATCTGGGAGAGTATGAAGACTCCACAGAGCCGGCAGAAGTCTTATGCTGACAGACGACAGAGGCCTCTGGAGGTCGAGGAGGGATACCAAGTTTTTCTTCGGGTCTCACCTAGACGTGTGTTGCAGATATTTGGCAGAGGTGGAATGCTATCTCTGAGGTTCATCAGACCTTTCCAGATCCTGGGAAGAGTTGGCGAGGTGGCATACGGCCTGGCTCTACAGCCATAGTTACATCAGGTACATTATTTCTTCCACGTGTCGCAGATGAGGAGGTGCGTTCATGACCCATAGCACGCCATCAACTGGGTCGAGCTGGACATCGAGGATGGAGTGTCCTTTGCTGAGTACCTGGTGGAGATAGAGGATCGGCAGGAGAGGATCCTTCGTGGGCAATGGATTCCCTTAGTGTGCATCCGGTGGCAGCAGGGGAATCTTTAGGAGAGAACATGGGAGTGGGAGGCCCATATCCATGCCCAGTACCCCCATCTTTTTTAGAAGCCTTTGTTTTGGATTTTCGGGGACATAAAGCCCGAAGGTGGGGAGAATTTTATGTCTCGGATTTTCCATTTATTATTTTTAAATATTATATGGAATTATTTCGAGACCGGGTGCAAAGACGGCACATCATTCCGAGGTCAAGTGAGCCTGGAATGGTGGTTTGAACTTTTTTAAGTCTAGTGAGTCGGAACATGTGAGCGGTTGTGGCAGTTTCCAAAGGGATGCCCGGATAAAAATCTGAGCGCACAGTTGTGTCCGAGAAGATGACTTTTCCTAAGAATGACTCTAACCTCTACCAGCGCAGGTCGGCTGCAAAATTTAATTTGGGACGTTTTAAAAAAGCAAAGCTCTTTGGAGGGAATAAAATAAATTAATAATTTATTTTATTATTTTAAAACATTTCCTTTTTTAGCACGACCTAATCCTCCCCTATAAATGCATCGTTATAGAAAATTAGCAGGGTTAGCCTCATAACCCTGTGAGTTGAGAAAAAGAGAGATAGATTAATCTTGGAGCTCGGGCGGAGGAGGAGGCGTTAGTGAACGACGACAAATCGAAGTCGAGAATTGCTAAGACAACAATGTTGAATGATCTCGACGACAGCGGCAGCACGACACCTTCGTCAATGATCGGTCTTTTTGAAAGGTAGGGGTTGTTGTTTTTATTTTTCTTTTTTCTGTATTTGAATTTAAACGACGAACGCAGATAAACCACGAACAAGTTGATCAGAAAATTCGTACGTTCTTGCAGGAGGGTTTTCTTTGGGATGATTTTGGGGAATTAATCCATGCTTTATATTCATGTTTATCTCTGATCCATTTAAACCTATTAATGGGAGTGGATAAACTCCATGACGAATGACGGCGGAGGTTCTTTCCTCAAATTTTTTATTTGGATCTCTTCCTTTGTTTTCCACACTCGTTCTTCACGTTCTTCACGGGGCGACGAACAACGGATCGTTGCGCATCTATTCTGCGATGCAACGATCCCAAACCAAATGTTTGACATCTCAAAGTTCTTGAGGAGGTGCAGCGGCGATGGAAGATGACAAATTGGACCATATCAGAAAGGGAGTTCTTCGAGCGTTATTCGAGCGGGAAGATCAATCATGTTTTCGGAGCCGATCGGATGCCCGAAAATGTTGGAAACAACTTCGTGGTGTCGGGGCGACCAAAACCTGAAGGTTTCGCGGTGATCGGACGGTTGGATCAATGATCGAAGCACCACGAGAGGTGCATCTGCAGAGTTCTGTGTTTCTAGAAATTTCCAGAATACAAGGCGTGTACATCCGAAGAACACACCGTGTAGTTCTAATGGTGGCGGCTAGGGTTTCGGGGTCAGAGAAGGATCACACGGCATGTGACCTCGGTCACACAGCATTTTGGACCTTTCCCGAAACTCGGCGTGTACTTCGGGTGGTACACGGACACAGGATTCTCTACACGGCTTCAGGCGGCACGACATGTACAGCTCGGCAGAGGTGGCTACGTGGAGCTCAATGTGTATTTTGGGGATACATGGACACGGGATGGAGTACATGACTGTGTACTCCCTCAACCGTCCAGGCGAGGTCAGCAGCGCAGGTCACCCAGTGTGAAGATTACACGGGTTGGAGTACTCGGGTTGGTGACTGTGTACGGGCACATGGCCAGAGTACACGGAGCCAGCCCCAGTGGCCCAAAAACGGCCTGTACTCCATACTACACACCGTGTATAAAGTTTTCTACATGACCAGCCTCACGACACGGTTCGTTGTACACGGGCAGTACCCGGGGTCGGACAACACGGCGTCTATCATTTCTACACGCCATGTACTTTTTGGAGAATGACATGGTCCTTTTGTTCATCGTGCCTTGAACATCTTTCGTTTGGGTTAGTGACCCTTCTTATTTTCCCCTGAAGGTCAGGCATCATTCCCTCATGCAAGTTTATGATCCCTTCAGTAGGACTTTTCTGTGATAGAGTCAGGCATCCATCTGAGAGGCTCGGATTGAGATCCTCTATCCATTCCAGACCCTAGGTAGAGTCAGGCATCAGCTTGACCAACTTTTCCAGGCGTTGATCCGCTATCTAGCAGGGGAATTTCGGATGAGTCGCGGTATCCACCATGGACCTGGCAGTGATCCTCATCTTTGTATCGAGATCTTTCCCACTCAGGAGTGTGTCTCCCATAATGAGTGCTTCTATCAATCATATCCCTTCCACTCAATAGTGTGTATCTTGTAATGAGTGTAGCTATATCTCGTGATGGTTCCCAACGAACATCACTTCTCAGGCGGACGTCATCAGAACTATAAGACTCATGGAGTGTGTTCTCTCGGAACGAGTGCACCCATAATCTTCAAACGGAATCCGTTGCGGGGGTATGCAGTTGTGTGGCTTGTCTCTATACCACGGGTCTGGGTTTTGAGTACATCAGGATTGATGTATATATTTTTGAAACATATATTATGAATAGCTGACTGTACCTTTACGTTGTGTACTTTTTTGTGGTTTTGGGGGTCCTCTACTGAGTATTGTTATACTCACCCCTGCACGGGCTTTGCCCGCACGTCTGGTGTCTTTTGCAGACGAGCAACCTTTTGACAGAGTACAGGGTGGACCAGGATAGGACTGAGCTTTCTGAGTTTCCTACAGGCCGAGGCGTTCCTATGGCTATGAGCAGCAGCCCCAGTACCTTTGTGCTAACAAATTGTACATTTCAGTTTTTCAGACTCTTGTTTTTTAGTGAGCTTGTATTCTGGCCCAGTTTACTTTTACAGTACTTTACCTTTCGTCGTGCTCTGTTGGTTGGGATTAGTTTTATTCATGCATTTTTGTTCCTTAGTGTTTAACATTTCAGCATTTGTGGGCTTGGAGATGGTGTGTGTGTGTACAGGTACTTAGGCAATGCCTCCCATGTTAGTGACATGCCTACTCGGTGCTAGTCACCATCCCCTGCCCTATTGGAGGTGGGCTTGGGGATTCACAGCGTGGGCCCCATTGGGATGGGTCGTGACACTAATTTACATTTTCTAAAAAATTTAATTTGATTTTAATCCACTCATGGGAATCAAAAATCTAATGTTTTCAATGTAGTAATGGTTGTATGTTATAATATCATTTTCACTAGAATTTTATATGACTAATATTTGATAATGAGATTATATGATATGTCAATAAAAATATTATTTATTATCTTATCCATAATTTATTTCTTTATATTACATGCTTTCCTTTAATTGTTCACTTTATATGTACTCAAAACCAAGAAATAACGTATTTAAGGAAGGATGAAATTTTATTTTCTCTTTGATCAGTAATATTTTATTTTATGTCAATATTAACCTTAAAATGGTTTAAATTTTTTTAGTATTATCTAAAGACGGATTATATTAATTTATACCCTTGTTCAACTTTATATAAAAAAAATTAATGACTATTCTTATTGTTTCCCCAATGAATTAATTTGGTATTTTTAATTATATTTTGAAAGGAATGTTTATTTTTATATACAGAGAATAAAGGGAATTTATTGCTATCATTTATGATATTTTCATTGAGTATTCCTTAATAAGTATCAAATATTATTTATTAAAAAAATTTATCCTTAATATTTTTGATATTTTATAATTTGAAATAAATGTTTTCAAAATTCAATGTGTATTTTCATAAGGAAATGTTATTGACATTTTTTAAAGATTATTTTATCTATAAAAACATCGATTATTGTTTCTTAT
The DNA here is from genome assembly GCA_963277665.1 of Viscum album. Taxonomy (NCBI): domain Eukaryota; kingdom Viridiplantae; phylum Streptophyta; class Magnoliopsida; order Santalales; family Viscaceae; genus Viscum; species Viscum album. The sequence continues at coordinate 1,288,381,499 of OY728138.1, read as the reverse complement.
CATTTAATTAGGATATAGTATAATGTTACCATATTTATTACTTCTCTAAATGATTAATGATCATGATGATTACATATTTATGAATCATATTTTCTTTTTTCATTGGCTTATCTATTATGTATTGATAATTGTTTTCTTGGTCTTTTGGAACACATATTAATGTATTGTGATTATATAAACGGTGGTTATGTTATAAAAATGATGGGTGGTAAAATTATACACCAATTATGTTTGGTTGTTTTATAAAACAGGGGTGAGTGGGTCCATTGTCGCCCTTCAATGAATTGGGTAATGAAGATAGAGTTGATAAACTCATAAGAAATAAAATAGTAAATGAAATCTATAGTGATCCAACGGTTAACCTGATGTATGTTATGTTTAATTGAATTTTAGAAATGACTTGGTATGAATTTCCATTATTGGAATTTTTCCACAAAGATAGTCTTGGGAGTAAACCTTGACAAAGGATGTGATTTTATATTATTATTTAAATATATAAAAGATATGACTAATGTGTATGATATGTTCTCATGTATCATGATAGATAATTGATAATTCCACAGTATTATATTTTATTTATTTTGTTTGGAAATCCTTATTCCATGATTCATATTTAATGATCATTAAATGATTGGGTATGATTATTATAAATTTTAATCATGTTCTCATACCCTTATGTTTATCTTATGACCACTTATATTCATTTATTAGTATCTCTCATATTTATTATTACTGAGAATATGAGATCACCTTACACATATTTCTATTCCTTATATTATGAAGAAATATCATGATTAGGGTACGTCTAATAAGGATACTTGTTGAGAAGAAATAAATGGGAGATTACCTAGATCTATTAATGTTCTAACATTTTATATATCTATTTTTAAAAAGAAACTAAACCATTATGGTTATATTGTTGAGTGTATTGATATATAATTAATATTAGACAAATAATATATAGGAATTATGTGTTTAATTTTTGGGATAACTATATTTGGAATCTGAGAAAGGATTAGTTACCTCTAAAAACAATGATGTCAACCCTGTAATGAGAACCCTAAGTATATTCCTATGTATTATAGAATATCCTATGTAATGATAAAAATATCAGTTTTTCTATTCAATAATATTCATCCATGTCTAGAAACTTTCAAGTAAATATTGATGGGGAATGGATGCACCTAGGGTTAATAACTACGAATGGGGATATTGTTTTATTAACTCGATCATCACTCGATCATGATGAGTGGACCAAAGTCATTACAAATTCCTATACACTCATTTTGGATATTCCTAGCTTAATTAACATTTTCTATTTGAGAAATTATTAAGTATTTTAATCGATATTTACTATATATGGCCTATTTAATCCTATGGTGTCATATATTGAAAAGAAGGTGTCAATATTTTGACACCCCTAAAGCATTTTCATGATTATATGATTTATCAATATTAATATTGTTTCTCATTCAATTATTTATGGTTTTAGTAAATTGATGGAGGAAAATGGAATCATGTGAATGCTAAATATTATTGAAAATTGTATTATTTTCTTAAAACAAAAATAAATTAAATAGGATGTGGAATGTAAAATGTTGGGATTATACCTAACTAATTATCATAATATATAATTATAAACCTTAATGTTGATGAATTTTTGAAAGCTCAAAAAATAGAAAAATAGAGGTTTAATGGAGATCATAGACTAAATAATATTCACTTTCCCACTTGTCTAAAATGTCGGTAGAATCATCCTAAAATAAGGATCAAAGGATTCATAAGATCTTTTATTTTTGTATTATAATAATATATAAAAAATATTTTCTACAAAAAAATGAATATTTCAACTAAGGGAAATAATGTAAATCTGAAGGTTCCCTTTAAAGATCAATGACATGTGTATGGGGAACTAAGGAATTATCTAAGAAAACTAACTAATATATTGGTTAACACCTAGACCAATGAAGGATATATTTTATTCCAACACTGTAAGTGGTATTAATTAAGTATTTATCTATTTTTTTCATAATTAGATTATATAGGTTGTATTTTCATGGTATTCTAGTTATTTTAATCATGAAAAATCTAATAAATTTTTCACATTGGTTTTTATTTAATGATTTTAAAGAATATGATGAATAGTAATTATAACATAAGAATATGATTTAATGATGTAGTGAATGTTTTTGAAAACACATGATTTGGTGATAAATGGACCTTAATATATGAATAATGTTATTATAATATTGTTTAGTGGGGAGAAAGATATGATAGATATTGACAAAGTGAATTTGATTGTATTGGTTTCCATGAAATTGATTAGTGATCTGATGGAAAAGTTAATTATGTTATATTTGATTAGGCAATATAATTTTTGGATTTATGGAATATATGTTTTTAGTAATTGAATTTATGTAAGTAATATGTAAAATATAAATTTTCTTAGGTATATGTGTAATCATTTAAGGTTTATGGTGATTCAGACTATTTTGGGAGAGGATTAGAATGTTCCTAGGGAATATATGATTCAAATATTCAAATGTTTTTATGTGAAATTGAGAGCCACATTGTGTTATTTGGGGATTAATGTTAATTTGATTTTGGAAATTTAGTGACCTTTTTATTATTATTTGGTTTTTGAATTTATTTAGTCATATTTACGATCAATCTGAAGTAAAAATATTTATGGGCTGGTTTAACATGAACAATGTGTGTTATTTTTATATATTAAGTTATTAATGTATTATTTCATCATAATATGTTTTATCCATATTCGATAATATGTGATAACTATCTCGGTAAATATATAGAGATATAAGTAATTAAATTTCATTATTTTCATGACCAGAGGAGCTGTTAAAAGATGATTTTAGTGCGTTATGCATGAAAATTACATCATATTAATTTCTTTGAGTAATAGATTAGATAGAATTGTAAATTTTGAAAATTCTAACCAAAGGATGAAATTAAGGTAATGAAATTGAAAAAATAAAGTTTCTATAGTTTTTCAAATTCAATGGTAAAATAATTCCTCAATACAATTTCAAAGTATCTTGAAAATTAAAATTTTTTCCTCTTATACTCATTTCTAAACAATTGATAATCGATTCACCCCTCATTGATTTTTGGGTTTTTATCATTAAATATCTTGTTACTATGTTCTATATCACTCATTATTATTTATTAGAAATTATATATCTCACCCTTGTATATAATTTAGATTCCTATTAATTTTATCCTTAATTTGGAAACATAATATGTGTTATTTAAGGTAACCGTTATGTTTCTCATATACCATTTCCCATGAGGTGTTTTGATAGCATTGTATGATGTTGGATCTCAACAACGGTATTTTTGAATATAAGGCATTCAATTACCATGGTAAAAATTGAATACCATAAATTAATTTTGTGTGTGATGGGGATAATATGCATCCCAGAAAATTTATTTTATATTAATAATAATCTCGATATCACTTTTTTGACGCAGCACTCATCCTTAAGTGAAATACGTTATATAATCAAAATAATACGATTTAAATGTTATATTTGATACATACTTGTTAAAGTAGAACATAGGAATATGGGTAACCAAATTATTTTATAATAATTATTATAATTTGAAATATTATGAAATTATTTAATAATGTATGATAAATAAGTGATCAATTTTTAGTTAAGACGTTATATGTTTTAAAAAAATGTTTTCATCAAAAAAACATTTATCACATATTTTTCTCGTAAAAATTAAAATAAATTTATATAATTATTAGAAATTTTATTTTATTCCATTAATATAAATTTTTCAATTTTAAATTTAATATTATGATGGGTTTAATTTTTTTTTATTCTAAAAACACTTACCTTTCGTTGAATACTGAAAAAAATAAAAATCATTTTATAAAAAATGAAATTTATTTTAAAGTAAATTTCACATTATTTAATGAATTTTACATGAAATTAAAATATATTAAATTTAATTTAGAAAATTATAATATATTATTTAATAATAATTATTATAATTTTTTTGGTGTAAGTTAATGTTTTGACTTGAATCATATTTTTCTAAAAATTATTTTCAAGCGCACAATGATTTTTTATATTAAAAAAATCAATTAATACCATTTCATTTATGGATTAATGAAATTTATATATTATATATTAAATGATATATTTGAAAATTCATCTTATGTTTTTTACATGGAAGATAATGGCAGTGAAATGTGTTTTATGATTAAAAATGCATTTTTCAAAAATGGATTTTCATTATTTTATGCACACTTATTTAAAATTAAATTAGAACTTTAACAAAAATGTAATCTAATCAAATGGATTAAATATTTTTAATTATAATAATAAATATAATTTAATAGTTTCAAATTTATTTTTTTTATTGTATAGAAAATAAGGTAAATTTTGTTTCTATGGTCAAAGATAAAACAGGTTTACCATGTTGTTAACCGAAGAGATATGGGTAGGAATATCATCAAAAAATTTATAATATTAATTTTTTGAATATATTATGACCTTATATTATACTAAACATAAATATATTTCTATTTTGACCCATGATTCCATGAAACTAACCTTATATAATTGATATATTTAATGAAATTGCAAGTGTGGTCCTCCCCTTTCTTATTTAAGAGAACCACTCCCCCACCCTTTTACACACAATTTTATAATTATATATATACAAATAAATACTACAAAACCTTACTATATTCCTTAAATTAATCATAAATACTATGATCGCACCTAATACCAATCCTTCAAGGCTTAAGTTGTAATCAAAAGGATCTCTCTCAATAAAGATGTATAAATCATAACCAAGATATTAAAATTTTATTTCATCATTAACATTATATAAACATGTTGTATCAATTAAAAAATATTAATAAATTATCATAAATAAAATTAAATTTTATTCTTATTATCTCATAACTATTTAAACATATTATCCATCATATATTGAATAAAGGTATCGGTCATGCATACATGTGGACTACCACCTCGACATAATGATATGATTTATTCCCCATCACTATCATTAATGGGTGGTTAAAATTTTCATATTAATGTTTATATATAATAATAATAACATAATTATTATATTTTAACTATAACACATTATTTTCCTTCTTCCAATATGGTTCATTGGAAAATGATAATGTTACTCATGCGAACTAGTCGAATGCTACCATTATAAGGACATGTGGTTTTTTTTAAAATTATTTTTTCTTAAATGGTAAAAATGATTGATCTATATAAAATATATGATATTTATGATATAATAATTATTCTATTAATTTTATTTTTCATTTACCATTATTTTATTCCATCCATTGAAAAGTGGAAACATCCCTCGTGTGTATGTACAGATTACAGTCTCCACAAAGAGATACAAATAATTTTTCAACACCACATAATATAAATTTTTATAAATATTTGTATACTAAATATATAATATATTTATATCATTATTAAAATTATGTAGATGGAGGAATCGTCATAAATATTCATGGTCCATAAGAGCTGAACTAAAACATACATGAAAAACGAAGCAGTTAACACCCAAAATAACAACATTAATAGATAATAGTTAATAAATAGGTGTTGAAATGAAATAATTTAATCACCAAATATATCATATAAAATAATAATATTATTTAATATAATTATTATAATTATAAATTTTTTAAATTGGTGGTTAAATGCTTCCAAATCACGTCAGACACAAGGTAAGTATTCCTCTCAATTTCTCTTCGTTGAGGCATGTTTTAATGATATGCGCCAATTTCATTTTTATATTGGGTAATAACATCCAAAATTAGTAATTTGGAATATCAAATAATTTAATTATATCTATTATATAAAAATTATATTTTCACAATCGTGATGACTTTCATTTAAAAAATTACTAAATATATAGGGGTTCTTCATCTCAATTTAATTTCATTGTTACATATTTGATGTTATGCACCAATATATGTCTAATTGGAATATATACTAATAAATTGACTATATATATATCATTATTAAGTCATAATTAATGTTATTTAAAGTTAAAATTTAAATTATTTCATTCCAGTGGTTTATTCTTATATTACAAAGTGTTAAGGGTTTAACATATTAATTTTATTTATTTAAGATACATGTTATGTGTATAAACTTATCTTCAACTGTGAGTTGTATATACTAAAAATTTTATATTTTTTACCATTAATATCTTTATGATCATGGTTTTAAATGTATTATTTTATATTATTCCATTCGTGGGAATTGTGAATCCTATGTTGTGAAAGCAGTAAGGGTTTTAAGTTAAATTCTAATTTTTACTAGCATTCTTTATAATTCATTTCAAAATTATATGATCTACCAATACAAAATCATATTTATTTTGTTATATTATATTTATTTATATATATTTAATTTTTTAATTTCAATATCCTCATACTATTTACAAAAATAAAAAAAGAATATTTTTTAGGAAAATTAACTATGTTTTTTATCTTCAACTGTGAATATTTTCTTCCTTGTCCCAATTTTCATTAAAATAATTTAAATTAATTATTATGGTCACATAATATTTTTTAAATTAATTTTTATACATTATTTAATTTATATAAAAATGTTTTAATGAAATAAACTAGTGGTTTTATAAATGATTTACTTTTTTATTTTTATAGAAAATGATACAGGAATATTTTTTATATAAACTGAATGAATTAATTTTCCCACCCCTATATCTTCGCTTTTTTTGAATATTACATAAAAATTATTTGGAGTTAGTTTAATATAATTTCTTCCCAAAATATAATGGAAATTTTAGATTTTATGTAAGTTATCTCAAAATAAAAGTGTATTTTCAAAATGAAATGTTTCGTTAATTTTTAATGTTACTTTCTTATATAACAATATCCTATGAAGTTTGGTATGATTTAATGGGGATATGATCCAATGTTACCATCTATATTATTTATTATGATGATTTATGCTCATAATGATGAAAAATATTTAAAACTAGTTTTCTATTTAATAGGTTAAGATTTTATGTAATTGTATATGTTTTCATGATCTTGTAGAATATATAAAAATGGATTATGAAAATGTTCTAGTTTATTAAATTATAAACTAAAGATAGATTGTTACTTTATAAACCAAGTATGATTGGTTATGTTATAAACAATGTGTGGGTGGATTTGATTTAGTCCTATAATGGTTTAGGTAAAAATAAATGATTTAAAAAACACGTAATAGATGCTGGAGCGTGTAAAATATGATGATAAGATATAGTTAACTAAAGAGAAGTTACACCTAAGACATTGTTTCAAATTACTGGATACTCATTTCAATTATGTAACTTTGGATACAATAATAGTGTTGGGAGTCAATGATGAAAATGTATGTGATTTGTTTGCTTATGTGAATTCCAAATACAAATTTATTATGTGTATGATATGTTCTCATCAATTATACTTTATTATTGATGATTCAAAACTCTAATTTATTATGAATTTTGATTGAAAATACCATATTGCATGATTCATGATTAAATATACATCACAACGTATGTATTATTTTTAAAAAAATTTACAATGTTTACACACCCTTATGATTATATTATGGTCACTTATTATCTTTTATTGATATATCTAATATTTACCCTTACTAAGAATATGATCTCATGATTTATTACATATCCTTCCCACAGGTCATAAAGAATTTTTTTAAGTGACTATTCCTAAAAAGGGTCTAGTTGTGAAGAACTAAGTAGGATATGATTTAGATCCTTTTATTTACCTATAATTTATATATCCATGTTTTATATGACACAAATTTATATGGTTCTGGAATGGTTCATATTGATATTTAATTAATATTATTAAAATTTAATGTATTAATTATGTGCTTAATTTTTGGGGTCTCAATAAATAAATATATAATATATTTTTTAGATGGATTATCATATTTTTCAAATTTCTAAAAAGAAGGCTAGGGTAGATTTGATTCCAACATACCTTTTTAAATATCAAATTGGATATATAAATGGAAAATGAATTTAAAGAAACCATATAGATATATTGTTGGACTCATTTGATATTGAATCATTTGTCATTTGAGAATCATGTTTATTGTAAAAAATGATAAATTATCCTTTTAAGAAAAATGTTATTGTTTCAGTGGGGTATTAGATATCATATATAGTGTTCTATATAGACCTGTGATCACATAAAAAAAGTTGTATTAGGTACATTGTTACTTTTATTGGTGTATTTAGGTGGCAGGGATATGTGTTAATGATTAAAAAACAATAAAAATTTTGAAAAGTCAATCTAGGTTCAAAACAAATTATAGAATCATATAGGAAAGAGTATTATGATTCATCGATCATAACACAATGGGGAATACTTTATCAAAGAATTTACGGATCCTTTGATATAATGTGAAATTATTTTACAACTATCTAGTCATAGAACAACACAATATAATGATGTGTCTACGCATAATAATCACACTTCATTGGACTTGGATTTATCACTAATGAGTCTATGTCAACTTCTAATCCAATTTTTTTATTTTCATTTTCTCTATATTCTATTTCAATTTTACTAAACTATATTCCATCAAATGTATTCCCATAGAATAAATATAAGATATTTTATAGAAAATCATTATGTTTTCTATATTGGAATACATGTGGATGGGAAAAAGTCCTAATATTATTTTATTATGTTAATATTTACTCTAAATATTGTATTTCAATATTTATTTGTCATCCTTAAGTAACATCCACATCATAATTTTGTTTTCAAGATGAAAAATATGTGTTTATGGACTAATGATGTGTTTTTCTTGATAATGGTATCTTTTCATGTGTTGAAATTTTTAATTCAAATTATATTTTTCTATCCCTGAAAACTCATTATTATTATTATTATATATATCACATTGATATCATAATCACTTTCATTAACTATAATTTATGCATGTACAAGTATATAATAATTCTAGATCGTGTTGAAGTGTAAAAAGAGATAACTATGGTTTTCAAGTTGTAATGGTCAATTAATGGACTCAATGATGATTTTTAAAGTTGGTAAATCTAGTTTTATGATCGAATAAATGTGATTGTTTTCATGAAAAATATGCATGATTCATTTTTATATAATAGGGATAATGGGTGAATTATATTATTTCTAATGTTTTATGCAGATGACATAGTTATTATTAGAAACAATATCCTAACACTTCATTCAGTGAATTCTTTTTCAGTTTAATGTTTATCAATTAAATACATGGGTATAACTATAATCATAGTCATTATAAATATTTATATCGATAGATCTAATATGTTTCTTGTACAATTCTAGAACACGTGTTCTTCTATAGTACTAAATTGGATTATCATAGCAAACTCCAAGAAGTTTTATTTAACCATGTTACATTAAATGAATCTTAATAAGATTCATGTTCCTTAAAAAGAGTTATAAAGTATGGATATTATTCCCAATTCATATTCTGTGGGATTTATAATGTATGAAATTCTATATTTTTTATAATTTTTTACAATTTCTGTAGGAATTCATAGGTTAATTTTTATTAAAATAGTGCATGAAATGGGGAAGGGGGGTCGCGACACCCCGCCCCCCTCATGGAAATTTCCCCAAATTAGTGACATGGAAAAGGTTGTGGGGTTTCATTCTTTCTCCTAAAGATAATCCAAAATTAAACTGTGGGTCCCCCATTCACCTAACATAAAAGGGAAAGGAACCCCTGCCTTTTTTTCATTAACAACCTATAAAATTTCAACCCCTTTTCCTCACATTCATTTTCACTCATCTCTCTATATTATACATCTTCTCTCTTTAAAAAATAATTCTTCATGTTTTGTGGATCCATTGGTCTAAAAAGATCCTAGTTTTCTCCAAAACAATACTTCTATGTATTCTTTTTTCAAAATAATGTTATTTATTCATTTAATTTAATTATTTTTTTATATATAAATATTCCATTTTTTAATTAAATTAGTTAGTTAAAAATATATAATTTATTTTATAGATTATTTTTATATATATTGTTTGAAATAATAGTATTTATTTGTAATGATTACGTATAGATTAACTAATGAATAACTTTTGATTAAGCATTCTAAAATTTTGTTATCATAATGATTATGTGGTTATCTATGAAATCAATTCGATTTTTATATAGAAACAAGTGGATGTAGCTTCGGCATAGATGTACCTGGTAGTAACAACTCTAACAATGTGCCCCTCACATGACTCGTGGTAACCTAGTACATGACAATATGCCTTGTTGCACTCCTCGTTTGACACTCCTGAGAGATATGCATTAGATTATTAATATTTTCATTGTAAATTACTAAAATAACTAGAAATATAACACAATAAACCAATATATTTATCTATAATAAAATGAAAATTATGATTATAAAAAATTAAATTGACAAAGAAAAAGGCATTAGAGAATGATAGTTATTATAAATAATTGTTTTTTTTGGATTTAAATAAGTTATTTATTAAGTATTTTAATTAGTTTTATATAGTTTATAAATAATAGTTACAGCTATTAATGATTAAGAATAAAATAATTAATGAATAAAATAAGATTAAAAAATTAATACATATAATGTTTGTCTAATAATAATTAACTAATGAATATCATATGATTAATGATTGAGTAAGGAATTATTATTGAATTATTAACTATTGAATAACATAGAAATGACTTACTAGTGATTAAATAATGATTTACTAATTAAAAATTTTAATATGAAACATGTGTATCATAGTTTAGTATATAACAACGTTGATATAAAATTTTAGTATCATAATGATTATATGTTCAACCCTCATTTTTAATAGTATTAATAGTCTGTTTGGGAAACCTAGGTAAATACGAAGAGAAAAAATACCAAATCACTTTATATATCATTGATAAAATTACAATTATGGTCATATAAAGAAAAATATAGAATAATAAACTCATAAAATAACACATGAATTCTTTACAACATACCAGAAATATGTTGAAATATTTTAATAGAATATGGTTTGAAAAGGATGAGCCTTACTCCAAACACGAGGTAAAATTCAACTTCTTTTTAATTGGTAGCTTAATAAAATATTCTAATGGTATATATTAAATATTTGATTTATTAAAGTTTTTGTCCTTCAAAAGAAATCTAAGATAACAACTAAGATAACATATATGATATCTCATTGGAAAGCCAAATAAAATGGAAAACTCATAAGTCATGTACATACCATTAGATGATGTTATTAACTTGCCAATTCAAAATAACCTGGATTTTTCCTCACATCTAAATTCAAGATCATCTCATCCAAACCATTTTATACTAAAAATTTTCAAAATATTTCTTATATGTTGTAAATAAATCATGTGTTATTTAATGTGTTTTCTTCTCTATTTAAATTTATATGTTCATAATTATTATTTTATTAATGATAAATAAAGTGATTTGATGTTTTCTCCTCTTTTTAACTCAATTTACAAAAAAAACATAACTTATATTCTAATAAACTATAATGTAACCAAACATAACAATCATATTGTATGGTATGAAAATATATTCTAAAATTTTAGTATAATAAATATTATGTGGCCAACCGACATTACAAATATATGTTACACTATCATAATCATTATCAAAAAACATTTTTTACATAAGGATTCATGTTTTCCTATGTGTGATTATTCTAGGATGTCATTGAAAATAAGAAAAGAGCTTCTTGTATTACATAACTGACTATGGTGGTTAGTAAAACTAATTATGTAACCCTAAGTAACCTTCATGATAAAATTGTTGGTTCCTTAAATCTAGGACCTGATCAGAAAATATAGTCTTTGAGGTATAGAAATTTTCAATTCTCTGCTACACTGTGGAATATAGATTGTCTATTGGATGCTGATGTGTGGCTGTTCCTAGTAATAGATCTATTTTCTTAGTGGTTATATGGTACTATGATAGAGATATATTTGAATTTTTTTACTGTACATCAAAAACATCAAATTGTAAGGAGATGTTTAAAAGAGTGTTTGAAGAAGTCACACCCTAATAAATTATGTTTTTTCAATATGATCTAAATGAGGACAAATAATATGACCTCCTAGATATACATTTATGTCCATATTTGAAAGAGTATTTATTTTTAATAATTGAACAGATAGTGATAATATTGGTAATGAGGAGGGAGAATTGGATTTTGGGAAGAAAGTTTCTAGAAATCCATTAGTTGTACAGTAGCCTCGACCCACAATAAATCATCCACCACTTATCATATCTTGGATAGAAGAAATGACACATGATCTTTAATTAAACTACAATATTATCACAATCATACTGATATTCCCTTATTTTTACTGGATAGGTTTAGTGAGATAGACAGAACCTTATTTGTTGGAAGACATTTTCCAAGTAATGATGAATTAAAAAGCATGGTAAATATATTTCACATTGAGAGGCACTATAGATATATATTAAAAGAATCATGACATAAAAAATAACTCATAATTTTTTGAAATGTATGGGGATGATTGTAGATTCCCCTATGGAGTGATTATAGGCATTTCATTTGCAGGATGGAGAATCTTGAAGATTGAGGCAGCTTGTACATGCATTTATCCAAACCTGGCATAAGATCATACCACATTGAATGATGGATTTTTGTTATCCATTATTATCAATATGATTATGTCATGTCGAGGTGTTCCTATATCCCATTTATAATAGAAGAAAAAAACATTCATTTGTAAGATTTATTACAATAAGGGATGGATGGAGAAACAGAAGGCAATTGTGAAGTTCTGTAGTGATAGGGATGACTCGTATTAGGTGGTTCTTAAATTTATATACATATTGAAACACAACAATAATGTTTTCTTCCGTATTCATATAAGAGAACATGTTTCCTAAGATAACCGAATTGATCTATCTCTTGTTCAATTTCATTAGTTGTTCTAGGAATTCATCCCCTACATCTCTGTTTTTTATTTGAGAAAACCATTCATACAGACTAATTGATAGTCTCCATATAGAAAATATAATGTTGTGTTTTTTATTATGGAAACCAATGATGGAAATTGATAACCATTTCCTTTTTCCATTTTCAATGAGGAGAAGGAAAACTAAAAATCAAAGAGTTTTTTTGGAATGTATGAGAAACAATTTGACACACATTCAGGGTTTTTTTATATCTAATCGGTATGGAGGAATAAATGATGTATTAAATGAGAACCCTGATACATGGAGACCTCTACATGTACATTATCTGTATTACATCAGACACATTGATAGTGATGTGTGAAAAACATTCCCAAATGAATCTTTAAGAAGGAAATCATGGGGATTTGTATGCATTTTATTTGATATTTTTGACTATTTTAATGTAAAGATAAAATCAAATTATACGAAATATGATTAATTTTGTGTATAATATTATCTGGATCAATGTATGTTTGAAGAAAATTTAAAACAATTTCGCAATGATAATCATGAAGTGTGTGACTATATGATGCAAATTTCTGATGAAAAATGGCCACAGGCATATGAATGGGGGAAGTCGTGCAGACACATGACCAAAAACATTTTGTAGTTCATCATTGTTGTCTTCATGGTTCTGTTAACAATAACTATAATTTCCCTAGTTCTAGAGACATTTTATCATTGCGTGAAGTAATTTATTGATTGAAAACACTATCCATAGACATGACCTAGTAGGAGATAAGGCATGGAAGGAACATACAATGATAGATTGAAAATAAAATTGAATAAGATTCTGGTTATCATGTTTTCCTTCTCTAATATTATGACTCTCAATTTTTAGTTCTAGAGCATTCATAACCCATCACAAATAGCATCTATGAAAAAATGGTGGTATTTCGGAATGCGAGGCAATGCTAATGTGAAAACTTCTTGGTTTTAAAGTTTCAATAAGCACACCCAATCATAGCATGTACCTCTGTTAGTATATCATGGGAAGAAAATGTTGAAATAGTGTACCAGTTGGGCACCATTTCTAATTGTTATGCCGCACCATGGACAAATATTGGGGAGTTTTGATATTTCCCAATTACCGATGACCGGCCGATAGTGATACCTGAAATTAGCAGGTTGCGTTAACGAGGCAGACCGAAGGCCAGTATTATTCAGAAAGTGATAGGATGGCCTCATGAACATGTCCAATGTTTGAGAAGCACCATATGCCATCAAAAAGGTTATAATTGGAAAAAATTCCCTAACCATTATGGTTTGAGTTCACACACTCAACCATAATGATGTATTGTCTCTTTTTTGAACTTCTAATATTTTTAATTATATGGTGTTAATATAATATCCTTCAATTTTTATAATTTTCAGATTTTTTATGGATTTTAAATATTCAAAAGTTAGTTACATACCTTTAGAGGATGTCATTAAACCACCACTTCACAATGTGATGTATTTTACCTAACTTCTGAATTCATGATCATATAATGTGAACCATGTTATGTGACTTATATTCTAATAAATATTTACATAGTAAACAACAATATCTTATTTTACCATATAAAAATAAATTATAAAATTTTAGTATAACAATGTTTATATGGTCAACCACCATTGTCAATATTGGTAACACTATTCTAATCTTGATTTGAAAACATTATTTCTGTAGAGAGTCATGTTTTATTATCTGTAATGCTATTGGGGTTTTATTCAAACTGAGCAAGGAGCTTCTTATAGTACACAACCAACAAGAGGGGTTAATAGAACTGATTTTGTAACCCTAAGTGTACTTTGAGAAATAATTCATGGAAATTGATCTACGAAGAAATAGGAATGGTTAAAACGATGATGTTGATGACGTAAACTCATCCCATAACCAATAGGAATAATAATGCGAAGAAAGTTAAGAATGATATGAAAGTGAAGAAATCATAGAAAGTGAAAAAAGTTAGGTGGGGGAGAAATTAATGCATAATCAATCATTCTATGACTAAAACATAAAGACAAAATGTGAGAAAATAATCACAAAACATAACATCATGTGGGAAGTTATAAATAAATTACAAAGCACACAATTTTATAATAAACATTTAGATAATAAAGGCCACATATATATAAATAACCATATCGTAAAATGCAACCTATTCTTGGTAAATATATATTGCAAAAACACTTTAGAAATATTCTTTGAGGAACAAGAAGAAATAACCTTTTCTTTTGGTAAAAAATCACTTCATAAAAGAATTTGAATAAACAAGACATGTCTTAAATTCTACATGTAATAAAATTCTACTAACCAAAACGTTATATTTTTTTTACACTTACGACTCATTTCATTTTTTTCAAATAGATAGATGATACTATACTACAAACTGAGTAGGTTAGGTTTTTTTTACAGGTTTTGCAATAGGTTAGTGGGGTTCGACATATCAGGGTGTGTCGAGCACACTATTTTCATCACACATGGCCTCCATTTTCCATTATACCATACATGATCCATGATGGATTCTAGGGTATTACACGATTTTATTTCACATTTATTGACTATAACTTATTTACTTTCGTCATGTAAAAGTGGAGAATAGAGACACATGGATTCCACGTAGCTAAGGGATAGATGAAAATGTCATGACACGTCCTCGGGGCCCGTGCCGTGACTACCCCAAGCCCGCCTTCCATAGGCCAGGGACTGGCGACTAGCACCAAAGGCGTAAATCCCGATAACTGGGAAGGCATTGCCTTTATAAAAGTAACAAAACACCACATAGTACAAGCAGAAGTAAAACACTAAGTACAAAAGAAGTGCTGAAAAGTAAATGGGCCAGAATACAAACCCAAAAGAAAGTACAACTACAAATGAACAAAGTACAACAGAAAAAGACAACAGTTGGAGGGACGGAAGCGGCTCCTGGGTCGTCCTCCTCGGATCTACCTGAAGGGTAGGTACAGATGACGCAGCTCCTGGATCATCCACCACGAATCCTACCTGAAGGGTGGGTACAGATAGCCTCCACAGTGCTCTCGTCCGTCAACCTCCTCCGAGTGTCGTCTCGCCGTGAAGTCCACCTCCGGACACCGACTTGTCGTGTAGTCCACCTCCGGGTACCATCCAGTCCTCGAACACTCGGCCTCCGTCAGAACTGCCTGTCGTCTACAACCAACACAACGAGGTGCGGGCATAGACCGTGCAGGGGTGAGTATAACGATACTCAGTAGGGACCCTGAGACCCTCAAGTTCTCACTAAATCCAACAAGGATAACCACAAAGAAGATCTCAACAGATAACCTCTACTTAGGTATATGCCCATAAATATACCTAAGTTATCAAGTAACCCATCTCAATCATGAGGAAACACATGGATCATGAGATCAATGGATAACCACTACCCAGTTATATGCCCATACATATACCTATGTTATCAAATAACCCATCTCAGTAATGAGGAAACACAAAGGTCAAAAGTCTCAGCTCAAACCAGGATTTTCATTATTGAAACTGTAACTACTGAAGAGCTCCATCTCTAGAGTGTACAGTGGTCCTGTCACGACTCCGAGATACAGCTCACTAACCTAAGACTGCTGAGGTAATCCTCCTGTCGAGTACCGCGGGCCAGCCACCCAAACACAGTAGTGCTTCCCGCCGAGGTATGTCACCCAAACACAGTAGTGCACACCCCCTAGTAGCCTGTAGAGGTACTCTCCGGATGAGTACCGCGGGTCTGCACTATCACACAGGTAGTGCTCCGTCCGCCATGGGTCTGCACCCAAACAAAGTAGTGCTCCGTCCACTGGGCTAGTCGACTCACTCCAAGTCGAGTCGGTCAAGCAGTCGTCAGGTCTCAGTCGGCTACACGGTCTCCGTACTCCGCACGCTCATCTCTGGGAGGGTCCGCTCCACGAGCTGCAAGTCGATACTCCAAGTAACTCAAGGTCTCACGAAGAAGTATCTCAAAGGACCACCTCGTCACAGGGGTCTCAACGCAACAGACGACGCGTCGATCGGACGCCCGGTCTGTGAGTTATTAGCCTTTTCGTCCTAGGGGCCCGGTTGATTTCGTGAGCGAACCAAACCCAGCCGTATATCAATTGTACCCCGATCTCTCATAGGGTATACTCATAGGGACCGTTTCTCAACGTGATCGTCAACGCCGCTGACGGTTCGTCAAACGGACGTCCTGTCTGAAAGTTATCAGCTTTTCCGTTCCAGGGGCTCGGTTGGATTTCGGGTGAGATCCAACCCGGCCACTACCAACTGTATCCAAAACTCGGGCGAAGGATGCCAAAAGTTCTGTATCGTCAACAGGAACTCAACGCAACTGACGGCGCGTCAATCGGACGTCCGGCCTGACAGTTATTGGCTTTTTCGCCCCAGGGGCCCGGTTGGTTTTTAAGGCAAAACCAACCCGAACGTACTCCACCTGCGCCCAAACCTATGGCAGAGTGAGCCAAAAGATCCGTCTCACTAAGAGGAAACTAACAAAGCTGACGGCACGTCAATCGGACGTCCGTAGCTCAAGATATGAGCGTTTCCGCTCCGAGGGCCCGGTTGGTTTCGTGTACGAACCAACCCTGCCGAACCCAAAGTATTCTGAAACCTTGAGTGTGATAAAACGAAACGACCGTCTCGCTCCAAGGATTCTGTTTCCACTAACGGCGAGTCGTTCGGAGGCCCGTAGCTCAAGTTACGGGCGTTTGAACGAAAGTCGTCCGAAGATGGGGGGGTCCGGGCCCGGGGCGACTCGGCCCGAACCGGGTCGGGTCCGACCCGGTTGCCCGGCCCGGCCCGGCCAGGGCCGGTCCGGCTCGGCTCGGCCGAGCGGCCGACGCAGGGGAAAGCAGCTGCCCCGCGTGACACCCCCGCGGCACCCGCGGGGTGTCGGCCAGACAGCCGGACGCGCCGCGTGACAACCCCGCGGCACCCGCGGGGTGTCGCGCTGGACACCCGCGGCACCCGCGGCACCCATGGGGTGCCGCGTGACAACCCCGCGGCACCCGCGGGGTGTCGCACTGGACACCCGCGGGTCGCCGCCGGCGCCGTCGCGCCGGCGACCCGCGCTGCCACCGGCTTCCGCGGGCCGCCGGAGTCGCTCCGGTGGCCCGTTTTCCTTCCCGTCTGCGCCGTTGTTCCTCCCGGGTTCTGTTCTTTAATGCGGGATCATCAAACATCTGTTGCGGCACGTTCCGTCATTGCCCGTCAAATCCGCACAACAACGACGAACGACGGAGGGTTGTCGGGCCATGTTCGTTTGGCATGCACCCTCCGCGTTAGATATAAACAACGGGAGAAATTAAAGTTCAACACATGAACGCATATCCGAAACAATTATTAATGAAATAAAATTGTTTCATAAAAACGGGTTCCTTATTTGAACGGAAACAACAATTTTAATAATTTTAAAATTGTTCACAAATCCAGTTCTTTAACTTTTTAAAGAAACAATTACGGGAATATAAAAATAAAAGGGGGGTAATTCCCAAAATAAATCCCAACATCGCCGTCACTGTCAGATGTGAGGTCGTCCCGGAATTGACCGTCGCGGAAGGAGGTGATCGTCACACCGCGGAAGGGCGTCGCGTCGACGATCTCCGAGGACCAAGAACATACGGATTTAATTAATAATAATTAAATCCATGTTGTTGTTGAAATCCAAAAAGAATATAAAAGAAGCGCAACCCGCTACCTTGGTTGTTGTCGATCGAAGGCTGTCGCGGGGTTGGATCGTCGCGGAAGAAGCGTCGCGAAGGGAGATCCGTTGGCGTTGCGGTACAAGGCTTCGCATCGTCGATCTCCGCAGGTTTGGAGTTTTTCGCGTTCTTCGTGTTCTTCTCATTCTTCGGGTTCTTCACCGAAGAAGAACGCTTTCCTCCAAATCCTCTCCATGCCACAAGTTTCAACCCAAAATAAAATAAGCTTAAGTCTTATTTTATTTACACAACTAAACATTTGAATTTCAAAAGATAAGAAATGAACCATTAATTCGTAGAATTAATTCAACGAAAGAAACAACTCATTTAATTCACGAAATAAACCACCCAATTAAATGGTCTGTTAAGATTTTAAGAAACGCGTCAGTTGACTTTCATAAAGACGGGTTTTCGCGGGTGCGTTTCTTAGCGGAAAGAAACGGCGGGGCTCGTGCGGGCCCCACCTCAAAAATATCCTACCAAGGGGGTAGGATATTTATAGATATCATACTATCCGGTTAAACTCAGTTCAAGTCGCCTTTAAGTGGCTTCAAGTGGCTTCCAAGTGGCTTAAGTGAAATAAAATAAAGTTGTCACAAAATTCTTTTATTTCATAACTTTAAGTCTGAAAATTAAAAATCACACCCGAGCAAACGCAACTCCGGAAGAGGCGTTTCTAAGCGAATACTGGTGCTGCGATTTCATCGGAGCACTAAGAATTTGATTCCGGGCACCGGTTCAAAAGTTAGAAAAACCCGCACGTTCGTTCACTGAACGTACCCGAGCCAAACTTCAGAAAATGATTCCGGGCACACCGGGCCTCCGAATCAGGTGCTGTCAGAAGCTACGCTCTTGTAAAATTCCAAAGAAAATAAAGAAAAAAATTTCCATGAAATTTACGGGTCTTTACATTACTCCCACCATAGGGCTTTACGTCCCCGTAAAGCTCCAACACAAACTTAGGGAAACAAGGGCGATACTGAGCACGCGTCTAAGCCTTCCACTCCCAAGTGCTCTCCTGGAGGTCCCCGAGCTGCCAAAGAAAGTGCACAAGAGGAATCCACCGTCCTCCTAGGATCCGCTCCTTTCGATCCTCAATCCCCACAGGAAACTCCGTAAAAGTCGCCTCATCACCAAAGACCAGCTCCCCATGGTCAAAGATTTGTGTCGGGTTGTGCACGTATCTCCTCCGCTGAGATACATGGAAACGTCGTGCACCTAGTGCAACTGAGGTGGATGGACCAAGTGTTAAACCATCCCGCCTACCCAGCTGAGGACCTAGAAAGGTCCGTTGAACCTCGGAGATAACTTGCCGCCTTGGCCACATCTCCGTAACCCTCGTCGAGGTGAGACCCGTATAAGGACGTGATCGTCATCCTCGTACTCCAGAGGTCTCCAATTCTTGCTAGAACTGAAACTCAAAACGACTGCTGCCACGAGAGATTCCAACCAGAAATCTTGCCTCGAGGGTCTGACCACACCGTCGACGTAAGTGTGATTATCGAGTCTCCTCCCAAGGTATCTCCAGACGTGAGGGTCAAATCCACGTCTTACCGGAAACTCTAGGCCTGGAACAAGATTTGTGGAAGCGAGGAATGATTCATATCGACGTCTGTTACTACAGAAGCTAGTAGTGGACATAGACTGTCCCTTGAATCATTTCTAGAGCCATTGGGTCACACTCCTTGACCGCATGCAACCGCACTCTTCCTCCGCCCTCCAGCTCCCTGAGCCTGGCGGGAATAACTAAGGCGGGTGGTTGTAGCATGTTAAGATGTACACCACCTCATGCTTCTCTCCTAGCTTTGCCTCCACGTCTGCCGCTTCGCAGACTCGTCTCTATTTAAAGTTACCTCTTCTTGAAACATTTATCACGCCCGAGTCTCTAAGACTAGCACTGGTTCCTTGTTTCTTACTTCACTGTGCAGTCTTCATCCGCTCCTGGATGAACTGCACCTCCTTTAGCCTCACAAGAGCTGCTATGATTTCTTCTTTGCCGATAAGAGAACTCTGGTCTCATCCCCTGGATGAACCACATTCGTTGCCTAATATAGTCGATCCCAACATGAATGATGCATTCATGCCATGGATGACGTCGTAAGGCCTCGACGTAACTACTAATAGATCCAACTGACACTCTCACCTCCAAGGGTCGAGTCACACTGTCGGCATCAGTGTGAGGTCACTGGGTCTCCTCCAGTAGGAATTTCGAAAGTGAGGGTCAAGTCAACAGTCTTAACAAGGACCACTTAGTAACATCACAAAAGAGGACACGAAAGAAAACATCACAAGATAAGTGTCTTTATTTTATTGCAGCTCATGGTACAAAGACACAAAAACAACATCATCATTGAATTAGAAGTACAAGAGACGTATCCACTAGTTCTGCTCCTGTCCACCTGCTCCAGGAGCTCTACTGCCTTGTCCACTGCTCTACTATTGCTCAAGCATTCGTCGCTGCCTCTGCCTCGGTGGCTCCTCAAAAGCCTATGGATCAATTGTACGAGGAGTCGGACAGTCACGTACCAGGTGCCCCTTTCCACCGCACGAGTAAAACAGTCTGCTTCTGGCACGCCTGGCTCTAACCCCACCCCGGGTGCCCCGCACCACCGGTCCTAAAACCCGAGATCGCCCAACTACGGGTCTGGTCCTCCTGGACCTCTGCATCATCTGTCTACTACCCACAGATGACTCGGCTTCTGATCGAAAAACACGCGGCAAAGGCAGCATCTCCTGAACACGCTCGGGGTGTAGAGCTACTCGCACAAACTCCACCCTGAAGAAGGTCTCGAAGTATTCCCATGTGAAAGCCATCCCATCGCAAAACTGGAACAAGTTGCTCCACCACCTGCCTGCGGCTGCCTGAAGAAGGCTGGCAGCAAAGGTCACCATGAAGTCTGATGGCGTCCCCACTAGCCTGAAGACTCCCACCACAGCCTCCAGCCAATCCTCAGCCGCCTGCGGGTCCGTCTCTCCCCCGAACATGGGTGGCCTCTGGCGCTGGAACTCATGTAGTGCGCTCAAGTAGCGGGCATCGCCTACTGCTGGGGCTGGTGGCATCGGTGGCCCAACGTATGGTAGTACTGCTGGCACCTCCGCTGGTGCCTCAACTACAAAAGGGCCCTTTACCGAAGCCTCGTCACTTGACAGGATGTCAGCACACACATCCCTCTGGGCTCTAGCTGGTCGTCCGAGAAAAGGCATCCTGAAAGAAACAACGTAACACGGTCAAACGATTATACCTAGTGAGCTGACCTGGTTTGAGCTGCTTTAAGGGGAAACCTTTGAAAACACACACTCAAACAGTGTTTTCATGGACAAAGTCGAAAATCAGTTACCAGGGTCCTGGTGTATGGATACGTCGGCCGCCCGCACCAACACTGGACCCCCTGAACTGAAAACCACACTCGGTACCCTTAACACTATTGCTTCACAGAAAGAAAGATCAGAGTCTGCGGTAGAACCGACCACCTCTGATACCAATTTGTCATGACCGGTCCTCGGGGCCCGTGCCGTGACTACCCCAAGCCCGCCTTCCATAGGCCAGGGGCGGGCGACTAGCACCAAAGGCGTAAATCCCGATAACTGGGAAGGCATTGCCATTATAAAAGTAACAAAACACCACAGAGTACAAGCGGAAGTAAAACACTAAGTACAAAAGAAGTGCTGAAAAGTAAATGGGCCAGAATACAAACCCAAAAGAAAGTACAACTACAAATGAACAAAGTACAACAGAAAAAGACAACAGCTGGAGGGACGGAAGCGGCTCCTGGGTCGTCCTCCTCGGATCTACCTGAATGGTAGGTACATATGACGCAGCTCCTAGATCGTCCACCACGAATCCTACCTGAAGGGTAGGTACAGATAGCCTCCACAGTGCTCTCGTCCGTCAACCTCCTCCGAGTGTCGTCTCGCCGTGAAGTCCACCTCCGGACACCGACTTGTCGTGTAGTCCACCTCCGGGTACCGTCCAGTCCTCGAACACTCGGCCTCCGTCAGCACTGCCTGTCGTCTGCAACCAACACAACGAGGTGCGGGCATAGCCCGTGCAGGGGTGAGTATAACGATACTCAGTAGGGACCCAGAGACCCTCAAGGTCTCAATAAATCCAACAAGGATAATCACAAAGAAGATCTCAACAGATAACCTCTACTTAGGTATATGCCCATACATATACCTAAGTTATCAAGTAACCCATCTCAATCATGAGGAAACACAAGGATAATGAGATCAACGGATAACCACTACCCAGGTATATGCCCATACATATACCTAAGTTATCAAGTAACCCATCTCAATCATGAGGAAACACCAAGGTCAAAAGTCTCAGCTCAAACCAGGATTTTCATTATCGAAACCGTAACTAATGAAGAGCTCCGTCTCTAGAGTGTACAGTGGTCCTGTCACGACTCCGAGGTACTGCTCACTAACCTAAGACTGTTGAGGTACTCCTCCTATCGAGTATCGCAGGCCAGCCACCCAAACACAGTAGCGCTTCCCGCCGAGGTATGTCTCCCAAACACAGTAGTGCACACCCCCTAGTAGCCTGCAGAGGTACTCTCCGGACGAGTACCGCGGGTCTGCACTATCACACAGGTAGTGCTCCATCCACCATGGGTCTGCACCCAAAAAAAGTAGTGCTCCGTCCACTGGGCTAGTCGACTCACTCCAAGTCGAGTCGGTCAAGCAGTCGTCAGGTCTCAGTCGGCTACACGGTCTCCGTACTCCGCACGCTCGTCTCTGGGAGGGTCCGCTCCACGAGCTGCAAGTCGATACTCCAAGTAACTCAATGTCCCACGAAGAAGTATCTCAAAGGACCACCTCGTCACAGGGGTCTCAACGCAACAGACGGTGTGTCGATCGGACGCCCGGTCTGTGAGTAATTAGCCTTTTCGTCCCAGGGGCCCGGTTGGTTTCGTGAGCGAACCAAACCCAGCCGTATCTCAACTGTACCTCGATCTCTCATAGGGTATACTCATAGGGACCGTTTCTCTATGTGATCGTCAACGCCGCTGACGGTTCGTCAAAAGGACGTCCTGTCTGAAAGTTATCAGCTTTTCCGTTCCAGGGGCCCGGTTGGATTTCGGGTGCGATCCAATCCGGCCACTACCAACTGTATCCAAAACTCGGGCGAAGGATGCCAAAAGTTCCGTATCGTCAAAAGGAACTCAACGCAACTGACGGCGCGTCAATCGGACGCCCGGTCTGAGAGTTATTGGCTTTTTCGTCCCAGGGGCTCGGTTGGTTTTTAAGGCAAAACCAACCCGACCGTACTCCACCTGCGCCCAAACCTCAGGCAGAGGGAGCCAAAAGATTCTTTTCACTAAGAGGAAACTAACAAAGCTGACGGCACGTCAATCGGACGTCCGTAGCTCAAGATATGAGCGTTTCCGCTCCGAGGGCCCGGTTGGTTTCGTGTACGAACCAACCCTGCCGAACCCAAAGTATTCCGAAACCTTGAGTGCGATAAACCGAATCGATCGTCTCGCTCCAAGGATTGCGTTGCCACTGACGGAGAGTCGTTTGGAGGCCCGTAGCTCAAGTTACGGACGTTTGAACGAAAGTCGTCCGAAGACGGGGGGGTCCGGGCCTGGGGCGACCCGGCCCGACCCCCCCTGGTTGGCCCGAACCGGGTTGGGTCCGACCCGGTTGGCCGGGCCCGGCCCGGCCAGGGCCGGTCCGGCTCGGCTCGGCCGAGCTGCCGAGCGGCCGACGCGGGGGAAAGCCGTCGCCCCGCGTGACACCCCCGCGGCACCCGCGGGGTGTCGGCCAAACAGCCGGACGCGCCACGTGACAACCCCGCGGCACCTGCGGGGTGTTGCCCTGGACACTCGTGGGGTGCCGCGTGACAACCCCGCGGCACCCGCGCGGTGTCGCCCTGGACACCCGCGGGGTGTCGCCCTGGACACCCGCGGGGTGCCGCGGGACAACCCCGCGACACCCGCGGCACCCGCGGGGTGCCGCGCTGGACACCCGCGGGGTGCCGTGCTGGACACCCGTGGGGTGCCGCGCTGGACACCCGCGGGGTGCCGCCGCCTCGGGCCGCCGGCGCCGCCGCGCCGGCGCCCCGCCCCGCCATCGGCTTCCGCGGGCCGCCGGAGTCGCTCCGGTGGCCCGTTTTCCTTCCCGTCTGCGCCGTTGTTCCTCCCGAGTTCTGTTCATTACTGCGGGATCATCAAACATCCGTTGCGGCACGTTCCGTCGTTGCCCGTCAAATCCGCACAAGAACGACGAACGACGGAGGGTTGTCGGGCCGTGTTTGTTTGGCCCTCACCCTCCGCGTTAGATATAAACAACGGGAGAAATTAAAGTTCAACACATGAACGCATATCCGAAACAATTTTTAATGAAATAAAATTGTTTCATAAAAACAGGTTCCTTATTTGAACGGAAAAAACAATTTTAATAATTTTAAAATTGTTCACAAATCAAGTTCTTTAACTTTTTAAAGAAACAATTACGGGAATATAAAAAGAAAAGGGGGGTAATTCCCAAAATAAATCCCTACCTCGCTGTCGCTGTCGGATGCGAGGTCGTCGCGGAATTGACCGTCGCGGAAGGAGGTGATCTCACACCGCGGAAGGGCGTCGCGTCGACGATCTCCGAGGACCAAGAACATACGGATTTAATTAATAATAATTAAATCCATGTTGTTGTTGAAATCCAAAAAGAAAATAAAAAAAGCGCAACCCCCTACCTTGGTTGTTGTCGATCGAAGGCTGTCGCGGGGTTGGATCGTCCCAGAAGAAGCGTCGCGAAGGGAGATCCGTTGGCGTCGTGGTACAAGGATTCGCGTCGTCGATCTCTACAGGTTTGGCGTTCTTCGCGTTCTTCGCGTTCTTCGCCGAAGAAGAACGCTTTCCTCCAAATCCTCTCCACGCCACAAGTTTCAACCCAAAATAAAATAATCTTAAGTCTTATTTTATTTACACAACTAAACATTTGAATTTCAAAAGATATAAAACGAACCATTAATTCGTAGAATTAATTCAACAAAAGAAACAGCTCATTTAATTCACGAAATAAACCGCCCAATTAAATGGTCTGTTAAGATTTTAAGAAACGCGTCAGTTGACTTTCATAAAGACGGGTTTTCGCGGGTGCGTTTCTTAGCGGAAAGAAACGGTGGGGCTCATGCTGGCCCCACCTCACAAATATCCTACCAAGGGGGTAGGATATTTCGGGATAGCATACTATCCGGTTCAACTCAGTTCAATCTGCCTTTAAGTGGCTTCAAGTGGCTTCCAAGTGGCTTAAGTGAAATAAAATAAAGTTGTCGCAAAATTATTTTATTTCTTAACTTTAAGCCTGAAAATTAAAAACCACACCCGAGCAAACGCAATTCCGGAAGAGGCGTTTCTAAGTGAATACAGGCGCTGCGATTTCATCGGAGCCCTCAGAATTTGATTCCGGGCACCAGTTCAAAAGTTTGAAAAACCCGCACGTTCATTCACTGAACGTACCCGAGCCAAACTTCAGAAAATGATTCCGGGCACACCGGGCCTCGGAATCAGGTTCCGTCAGAAGCTGCGCTCTTGTAAAATTCCAAAGAAAATTAAGAAAAAAATTTCCTTGAAATTTACGGGTCTTTACATTTAAAAAAATTTCCTTGAAATTTACGGGTCTTTACAGAAACTATGGGGGGTTACATTGTATGTAAACTAGGTACATGCCTTTTAACCCTATCCATATGTGTGTTCTCTAGAAGTAAATATAAATTTTGTAATTAAATAGGTCTTGTAATGACACCCACATGGCATGCATTTATTATATCAAATCAATAATGGGAGGTTTACCATAGGTACATGGAATATAATTTTTAGTTACATGCCCTATAACCTTGTCACATTTTCAGCGTCCTCTACACCTTTTGATGCGATAATCATGTTTTCAATATTTTCCTAACATATTCATTCTCATATTATGCTGAATGATCATGTTATCTCAACATTTG
Organism: Viscum album; assembly: GCA_963277665.1. Classification (NCBI taxonomy): domain Eukaryota; kingdom Viridiplantae; phylum Streptophyta; class Magnoliopsida; order Santalales; family Viscaceae; genus Viscum; species Viscum album. The sequence continues at coordinate 1,288,354,825 of OY728138.1, read as the reverse complement.
GATTAAAAATGGATATTTGAAATAAAAAAAATTACATACGTAAATGGATCACCAAATGATTAATAAATATAAATGAAAATGTGACCACTATGATACCACTTGAAGGATATGAGGAACATCCAAAGAGTTCAATCCCATGCCAAACAATATTTGTCATCAATTTATTTAGAAAAATACAATGAATTAGAAAATTGAAACCATATAATCTCTATAGAGAGAATATTTTCTCATAATAATTATAATTAATTTTAACAATAATTAAATTGATATGATATTTATTTATTCCAAAATGATTTATTTTTTTATGTTATTGTGGTTCCATCATTGAAGTTTTCTAGTGGTATCCACAGGTGATCCAAAAATCTCAAAACATTAATTTTTGAGCTATGAGTGATATAGTGAAAGAACCAAAAATCATCTTTCATTCTATATTTATCTCAAAATGAATTATATTTGGATTGAATAATTATTTCTCTTTTATATTAATCTAGATTGAGATTAGCAGTACATTATCTCATTACTGAGTGTGTCTAGGGGATTTTCACTCTTTAAATTTGATAGAATTATCTTGGACAATCCATTCTGTTCATAATTCTCAATCTATTGTTAAATGATATAATATGGGTTATATACATAGTTGTAATAATTTTTTAACTGAATACTGAACCATAAATAATTTATTATCAAATATAAATCAAATGTAAAATAATTATAAAAATGTTATTAGTATATTCTGTGACAAGATCTACCTCATATATATCAAAAAATTATTTATTAAATAAAAAAAATTAATATTTTTAAATGATATTAAATAAAACGTGACATTTCCATGAGGCCCTAGACTAATTATGTCAATCCTCAATGGCATTTATTAAACCCTTAATATCGAATATATCATTGAATCAATAAATATATCTATATTTTCATTCAATAATTAATTAAATAATATATTTACTAATTAGTGAACATATATTTATAGAGTATTCAATATTCATATATTATAACTTAAATTACATGTGATTCAATTTATGTGATCAATATTACATTATAATTATTAAACCAAAAGTCTATAATAATTGTTGTTCTGCATATTAAATTCAAAAATAGAATATAACTATGATTATAGATATACTTATCATGTGACCCTCTAGGTATTTTTATCAATATAATTATGTGGGCTTTACTAATGACTCAGATTATCACCTAGAAATACATTTTGGTACCCATAGGAATATACATAAATATTTCAATGAAAAAAATTCCCATATTAACAATTACTCTATAATATAATATGACTGTCCTTAAATCTCATCAATCAGTTTTTAAAATTGTTTTATAAACCTATATACATGATATTTATTCATTATAAAACGTAAAATTAAACATTAGATAAACCACCATCCCCATGTAATTGAATATACAATTCTATTTCAATCCAAGGGTCATTGATATTATATTATATAACTCATAATGGAAAAATTCTTTATTGAATTATTCAATTAATGTCATATCACATATATTGAACCTGAAAACTCCTACCTCTTCATAAGCATATGTCATCACTATTTTCTTGAGTACATTAATTAATATGATTTTTGAAAGACACTAATAAAAATATCACATATAATGAAAAATAATCACCTATATAGACTAGAATATCTAGTGAACCATATAACATGTGGAATTTTAATTGGCATGTTTATTATCATATCCAACTCTCTTGGAGAACACCAAGAGGAGAAATATATGATAAGAGGCCTCAATTTCTCAAGAATATCTTATTTGAATTTCCAAAATAATTTTCCTCATTTTAGATAGATTTCATCCCATACATTTAGATTTGTTTTATTATAGTGGTTTTACACTTCTTGAATCTCATTATTGTGGGGAAATTCTCTTAAACATATGATACAACATATAAGGCTAGTAAATTACTAAATTAATTTTTCATAGTTGAAAATCATCATGTGATAATATATTTATTAATATTAAGGTATTTGAATATTCAGGTAATTCAATGTAAAAATCCTGTTGTTTGGGGGTACAAACAATAAAAGTTATGGCATATAAAAATTTATATATTTCTTTCTATGATAGAGAATAGTACCCAAAATGAAAAATTATGAGTATATGATTGTACATATTTTAAATATAAAATTATCTCACTCAAAATCATGGGTATTATATTCTTATTATACATCACAAATTAGATTCAGAGAACACAATCTCGGAGAATCATGGGAACTAAAAAATGATTCTTTTTGAAAATGGAGAAAGAGTTTCTACAATGGATGTTGACACTTATGTTCTATGTCAAATTAGTAAACTAGTTATTGAATTAAATATTTTTTATTTTATTCATTGAATAACAAACAATTTGATTTTGGTATCCTGTTTGAAAAAATATGCTTTTTATTCATTATTATGAACAAAAGTAGATTTATTTATATGAATGAAATTATTTATGGAATCAATAAAATGTTATAAAATTTATAAATTATAGATATAAATAATCCTACCTATACCATTCATAATAAGAAGTTAATGTTTGACTGTAATCCCAACTACCTTTAGAATTATCCCCTAGGACATATAAATTTAGATATTCAATTAATGTCTCTATAGACATGGATTGTTTATTTCATTTGATTATGAATCTTATGATAATTGTGAATGTTTTTTATTATTAATGATGATGAAACCCCCTTTTTATATAATTGATAAAAATGATTTTATACTTTTTGATATATATATATATATATATATATACAGTGATATATGCGGATCAATGAGTACACACATCAGTGGTGGGTCCAGATACATTATAACATTTAATTATGACTTTATTTGATATAGTTATGTTCATCTACTGAGACATATGTATGAAAATTTTTAAAAGTTCAATGATTTGAAGAAGAATGTATAGAATCAATTAGGAATTTTATTTAGATTTTATGATCCATTAGGGTGATGAATATATTGTCTATGAATTAAAAGAAAGTTTAAAAATTATGTAGTTGATCCACAAATAACTCCTCTTACATAACTATAATGGAATTATGTGTCCGAGAGGAGGAATTTTATCCTGTTAGACATAGTATAATCAATGATGAGTCCCTTTTACCTTCATATTTGATTATGTAGATTTTCTTTGGGGACTATTATATTACTATTTAATCATGTTCCATCTGAAGTGGTTTTAAAAATAACATATAATATATCAAATTGGAATAATCCAAATTTTTATTTTATAACAATTTTAGGTTTTGAAATATACTTAGAAACTTTCAAGTCAGAAAAACTAAGCCTTAAATTCCAAAAATTATTCTGAATCATTTTTATTTTATTATTTTCAAAAAAGGATACTTTTAGAGAAAATTTGGAAACACACATGTCAGATTACACAAAACAGATTAAAACATTAAAATGGTACCATAAAAAATTAAAAAACTAAATCTACCACTGTGGAAACCAAATCCAGTAAATCATGAAACCTTCATAAAACATGCCGATGGTACCATAACCACGACATAGAAGTAATTATCACACTATCTCCATCCCATAGAAACATAATTCCATTGCCTCCTGAGTCTCCACCTCACCGATAAAAACAAACCACTAGAATACATCCCACCACTACAATATTTGCTCCATCGTTAAAAACTTTTCATCGCATCATTTCATTATTAACCATAGATTTTTTTCTACACCCCTCGTCACAAAACCAAATAATGTGAGAACTAGATTCAAAAAAAATGTATAAATATGAATCAAAATATTAACTATAGAAGGACACCACATGTTGCACTGCCTGGGAACTCTTATCTCTCCTTTGATATGTCCTAAATCTCCCTTGGTATTTGATGCACCAGATTGACCTAGAGGGGATCAAGGGGCCATGAATAAAATTAATGGAGGATTAGAAGATAGGTGGAAAGGGCGAACACAACCCAATATATAGTTATAGAGAGAGATAATCCCTATAATGGAATAAAGGTATAATATTTCAGATAAATAAATTTATAATATTTTAAAAAATGCCATAAATGTGTTTTTAAGGGTAAAATGGTATTTTTATTAAAAATTATCATAACAATAATGTGTTTATTGGGAGTAATTTTAAAATAATATATTTTTAAAACTAAAAAATATGACATCTTCCATAGTTGGATTTTAAGACAATAGCACAATGATCTATGGTAGAAGAACTGACATGGGTAATTGAAGGACACTAAAGTCCTTGTAGGATTCATCATTACCGATAGCTACATTGATTTCATGTGAAAATTATGATGAAGTAATATTCATAGGTGACTAACCTACTACCAGATGTGTGTCCATTTACCTTTTATAAATCTATCATATTGTTATATGACATGGATTCTGAAATAGTTTTAGTATACATCAAAAATTATTATAACTTAGAAGATTCACTAGAAGGGGTTAAGTAAATATTATTTAAGTGGGTTTATTGTAAGAAAAATTATATGGATGGTTGAGTGTCTACCTATAGATCATGTAAGGTGGAAAAGGGAATGAAAAAAATCAGAGTATTAGTTATGAGGAGAAATTTTGACAACTTTAGCTGATAAATTTAAAATGATTTTTCTTTCTATAGATTTTCAATTCCATTTTGAGATACATAAAATTGATGTTGTGACCACTTTCTATAAGGGGAATTTATTTGGGGATTTTTATATAAAACATATTTATGGTTTTGATTTTCTAAATGATTCTTCTAGGGTTTTTTTAATGGTCAAGATATTGATTGAAAAAATCCTCTCAACATTAGAATTCCTTTTTTATGATACAATCAATGGGAATTATTTCACAATAACATCGATTCTTCTTGTTTATAAAAGATGATTAGTGGGAGCATGGTGGTGTTTCTTAAATTTAATTTACATAACATACTTTTTATCTAGAATTATGTCCCAATATTAAACTATATAACAATATGGTTGTGAAGAATATTTGTACTGAAAGTCATGGGTGGATCAGCCTATAAATAGGTCAATAAGATTTATTGACATGAATCTAGTAGGTGGATAGGACTGAGTTAGGAAACATATATGGATAAAGTGATAATTATTTTTATTATTGGGAACTATTATAATGGTATTTTTTAGTTTTTCATGGCATGAATCTTAAGAATTTTAAAAAATGTTATAGAGTGTTAGAAAGGCTGAGTAAAATTGTAATTATGTCCACCATAAGATCTATCATGTACCAATTGTTGCGTACTAGACCAAATGACATATATTATTTTATTATAATATGTAGATACAGATATAAAAGTGTTGAGAGACAATTAATTAATTTTAATAACATCATTATTTACACAATATATTCTAAATATGTGTTAATGGTCTTCAATAGAGATAATGAGCTCATTTTAGGGGTTTAAATTGATGCATGATTCCAATTTGAAAAATATGAAATGATTTCTACAAATAGTTTCATTTCATCTTAAAAATGGAGTGATTAGTTGAAACATATCAATAATCTACAATGATTAGACTCAAAAATATATGTAGAGTACATCATTGCAACATATTATATGATTCAATGTATTTAGAGAAAGATGTTAATTTGTAAACATGCGGTGGTTCCGTATAGGTATAGAGAAATAGATATTAAATGTTGAAACAATAGAGCTATTTCATTTTCCATGGAATAACAATCATACCAAAGTACTAAACACATCCTTCAAAAATATCATCTTAATCGATAGATCATTGAGAGGGGGGATGTAAATCCCAATTTAGAGGCTCTAGAAGTGAATGTGGTAGATCTATTGGCAAAAAACATATCATAGGGGAAGTGAGAGGGTCATTTTTTGTCTCTATGTGTATGATACATGAAATATTTTATGGTAATGTTTTAAAATTGATTATGAATTTATAATAAATATATCTGATTGTTACTCATTATGGTGTGTTAGAACATTTTTTATGTGAACAATGATCTAATATTATCTCCAGAGTGAATATATATTTTTCCCTAATAGATGATAATAAAAAGTTATTTTGTATTTTGAGATACATTAAATTTGTTTGATTGGAATCATGTAACATATACAATTTGTTTTATTAAATATAATAAAAATTAACTCATGAGATAATAAGTGGATACTTATTATTTGGATAGACCAAGAAAAGTGTTTCAGAGGGAATATCATATGTGCATCGATTTATTTATTGGTTTATATCTATTATATATCCAAATTAAATTTGGTTTGTGAGATACCTAACTAGATAACCTTCATCCATTGATATATTTCCTACACAAGGCATGAGGCCTATCTAGTGAGTGGGTAGTTGGGTATATAGATAATTACTTTATTTATTGGAATTCAACCATGCTAGGATTTTTCCACTCATATTAAATGAAATGGAATTTCTGCACTTGATTGAATTAGACTAAGGAAGTTAATTTCCATTATTATTTGTCTCACATGTGATAGGATCAACTAATTAAGTGATGGAAATTTGATTTTATAATCTACTATATGAATGAAATGTCATGTATTCATCAACCATATAAGTCTATTTTTGGATTATAATTAATGTATGTGTTGTGTTACACTAGACTGAAATTTTCTATTTCCAGTATTCACATGATGTTTTGGAAAAGTTATTATATATATATAATGTATATGATAAATCTTGTGGGGAACATATTCTTATGGGGGTGAGAATGCTCGACCAAGATTACAACAAAACCAAATGTATATAATGTAGCACTAATTCTTTTATTAGGGACTCTATTTAATATAATATATGAAAATAGGATTTTATATTTTTTTCAATGAAAAAATTTCCCAAATGGTCTCATAGGTAGGATGTAGGATAAGGAAAAATTTTCTGAAAAAATTTTTATTATAAAATGAATAATGTTTGATCAAATATTAACAAAATCTCATTTAATGTATATGTTTCCGACACTTTCTCCAGGGCACGCGCATCCGTCCATCCGCAGAGGAGGACGCATGGTGCTTTTTGCCCCGCATTCCCGTTTTCCAAAGGCGGGCGGTATTCGCTCCTTATTCAGGGACGTCTGCTCCTTGATCGAAACGGGATGATGGGATGTCGGTTCTTCCTTCTTTGGATTCCTCCTCAGAACTCATCACCTAGTCCGGGTCTCCCTCATAGATTTAATATGTAGTTTGTGAAACTATTCCCAGTTCCATGTTTCCATTGACGCCGGTTAATTACACTGCTTCTGTCAGGACATTCCAAAGGGTCCGGTTAGGGAAGCAACCTTCAGTCGGGGGAGTAGTCACGTTGAGGCATCAGTAGCATGTCTTGATGCTGGGGAACCTGGAATGCCTGTCTATTATCCCTGTTCACAGGGCTTCTCGAGGGCGTGGAAGCCCGAGGCATCCCACATCGAGCGCGGAGAATTATATGTCATAGAAACATATCTGAGGTTTTCCTCAGCTTCCCGTGTTTAACACAGGGTACGCCGTGAGTTTAACGTCCAGCGGAGACGGATCAACCCAACCGGAGCATTAGCTAGGATAGATCGGATTGAGGGATTCCCATTGATGGGATGCCGATACCGGGGCCAGCCCATGGGCGGCTGCGAAGAGGAGCGTACCAACATGGTCTCCCCGAGATATGATGGTCTGGGTGAGAATCGGGATGGGTGATAGGTGGATGAATGGAGTGGAGGGGGAGTGAAATGGGACCATTGCAGGGGCGATGATGAAGTTGGGATTGAGCCTTGGAGAGGCTTCCTACGTATCCCCGTGGTAGGGAATCAAAGTCTGCGTAGTTTGGGATGGTGCCGGTAAACCGACGTGAAGGTGGACCTTGGACCAATGAATGTCATCAGAGAACCAACGTGAAGGTGGACCTTGGTCCGATGGGCATCGTCAACGTACCAACATGAAGGTGGACCTTGGTCCGATGAGAGATGGGCTTGAACCTCTGGAAGGCTTCCTACATACCATTCCTTGACATGGATCAAAAACCTCGTAGTTCAAATGGTTTCATCGGTGTGCCGACATGATAGTAGACCCAGGGATCCACTAGTGGTGGGCTTGAACCTTGGGAAGGTTTCCTACGTACCATGCCATGACATAGACCAAAGTTCTCGTAGTTCAAAGGATTGATGGAACACCGTTTAACGTCATGCGTGACGGTAGTGAACGCTGACATTAATAAACGACTGGCGGTGGGTGTCGGCAGACCAACGTAAATGAGGGACCATGGTCTGATGATTGATGGGCTTGAACCTCGAGGATGCTTTCTACGTACCATGCCTTGACACGGATCAAAGTCCTCATAGTTTGCGTTAGTCACAATGGATTGTCGTCGGACTAGGATGCAGTTTAAAGTCACGCTGGACGAAGGTAGAACTCGACGTGAATGATGATGGGTGGGCTTGAACCTCAGGAAGGCTTCCTTCGTAACATGCCTTGACATGGATCAAAGACCTCGCAGTTCATATGGGGCTTTGTCGGCGAACCGACGTGAAGGTGGACCTTGGTCCAATGAGTGGTGGGCTTCAGCCTCTGGAAGGCTTCCTACGTACCATGCCTTGACATGGTTCAAAGACCTCGTAGTTCATGTGGGAATGGCTGTGCAGTTTAATGTCATGTGGGATGAGGGGGGCATACAGTTTAACGTCATGCTGGATGAGGGCATGCAGTTTAACGTCATGCGGGACGGGGCACGCAGTTTAACATCATGCTTGACGAGGGCGAAACTCGACGTGAATGAACGACCGAGCAATGTGGCTTGAACCCCATGGAGGCTTCCTACGTACCATTCCCTGACATGGATCAAAGTCCTCGTAGTTCACTATGGGTGGGGGTCAGGGTCGGTGCTCACTCTAAGCCCACGTGAGTCATGCTCGGTGTGAGAAACAAGAGGTCGCAAGGACCTGACGATCACGTCGCGAAGGATGCGTCCGTGAGAAGCGAAGAGGGGCTTACGCATTAGGCGGCCCATGGTGCTGGGACTTACTCTAGGATGGAGGCCCAGAGTGCGACAAAGCGCAGCGAAAGAGGGATTTGGGACCAATGATGGGAGGTGCCTCGTTCCTTATCACGCCCTCCACTGACCTTGGTAGTGGGGAAGTACGGAGATGTAGAGGTGCAGCCATCCGTTGGGGAACCAGGGTCACCCTTCTCTTAGGAACATACACCACTCCAATAAGGAGGATATCATCCCTTGTGGATGGGTGATTCCATTCCTGTGGAGACGAGTGGTGTAAAGAATGTTCGAGCTGGGGGGACCCTTCGTGAGAGGCACGAGGTCGGGTCACAGTTTAACGTCATGTGTTGAGGACGTGGTGCTTGGAAGTTTAACGTCCTGCAGCTCGGACGAGGTGGGTTCACTCCGCACCCCTAGGACATACATAACTGGTACCCTCTGGTCCTTGGGGAAGGGAAGGTACCAGTAAGGCCGTGGTCAAGGGGGGTTGTGGAACGAACCATTAAGGGGTCCACGTTAGCGTGGCTATGTGAAGAAGCAATAGTCGTTAGCGTGCCTATGTGAAGAAGCATTAGGCAAAGCAACACTACGAGTGGTATTGTCCATGGGACTTTGAAATCACATCGTGCAAACCTGGAGGGTCGTACGGGAGGAGGAATTGCTATGCAAAGGAGTGTGCTTCGCGAAGTGGAGTGCCTTGGCCTTAGCATGGGGCATAGGTGTGAGTGCAAGGTGCTTCGCGAAGTGGAACAATGTTCGCAGAGCACTGCTTCGCGAAGAAGAGGTGCCTCGCGAAGCAGGGTCCTCCAAAGCAGTGTGCTTCGCGATGTGGAGCGATCCTGCCTTAGCATAGAGATCACTAGTACAGTTTGGGTGTTTCGGGAAGCATAAATGCTCCGCGGCTGCCGGGTTCCCTTTGGAATCCCCTTCCTTCGCGAATTCCCTTGAGCTTCGCGAAGGGCACCCCTCTCGGAAGAGGGGCTCAAAAAGAGACAAAGCAAAGGCGTCTCACGAAGTGGAAGTACCTCGCGGAGCCCATGATTCCCGGGGCAAAGAGTGCTTCACGATTCGAGAGAGGAGAAGCCGAAAGGTCAGATTTTCCACCCTCAGGACTCAGGGGGAGTCCAGTATTTATAGGGAAGGGGCGCTGCGAAGCAGAACTAGTGTGCCGCCTCGGGTGCTTCGCGGCGCGCTCGCGAACGTCAAATGCCTTCACCGAGACTTACCGCCTCTAGAAATTCGTGGCGGGCTCGCGAACGTCAAATGCGTTCACCGAGACTTACCACCACTGGAGCTTCGCGAGGCCGCGATGTTCGGGGCGCTTCGCGTCGGTGCTTCGTGTCGGTGCTTCTCGTCGGTGCTTCACATCGGTGCTTCGTGAGGCAGCGCGCCAGCCGTCTTTTTCGTTCCTTCCTTTCGGGCCATATTTTGGCGCCAACAAATGCCCCCCTCAGACTTGGAGCCGTGGAGGGAGAAGGTTCGATGTCTGAGGGAAAATCACCAAAATTGTCGGCGGTTCGCGATGCGGCTTCGCGAAGGGTGGCCCGCGGTGTTGCTAGGGGCCGTGGATCCGGACGCGCCGCAATGCTCCGCGCGGGTGAGGCGCGCCACGCTGCTCCGGGGTTGCCGCATATAAATAAGGTTTTAATTCTTTTGTCTTCACGTGACATTCTTGTCTTTTTGTGCGCTCGACTTCGTGAAGCTCCGCGTACTCCGTGATAGCCCTCCGCGAATCGAGCTTCGCGACGAACCGCGGGTCTCCGACTCTGCGTCCGCGCCAAGCGAACTTCTGCTTGTCGGACTGGGCTAGACTTCGCGGCTTGGTCTCGCGACCGACCTTTGCGATCAGGCTTCACAATCTAGCTTCGCGATCCATCTTCGCGATCCATTATGAAAAAATTCTTTTCTGAGGGTCGGAATCGAAATGGCCCATCAAGAGACTGTATTGGGGGAGCTTGCAGATGCTGCCCGTCGGGATGAGATGGCCAACCGTCTGGGCCTTAGGGAGATGGTCCGAAGCCATTCGGACCATGATTCTTTGACAGATCTGCTATCGTAGGGTCAAAAGGATTATCTGCCGTGCAAGAAGCTTCCATTGTACGACTTCGGGTTGAGGGATGACGTCTTCATCCCTGAGGTGAGTAGGGACGAACCAGCCTGCTGGTTCAGGAGCACACCATGCCAGCACCAATGGTTCAGGGAGGTCGATGGTCATGCACAGGAGAACATAACACCCATCACCACTGACTGTCTCTACAACCATGTGAACGATATTGATGGGAGGCCACTACAACCGGAGATTTCCCCTCCACTCTACCGTACCATGCTGAAGGCGGCTTTGCAGGATTAGAAGAAGGGATGGTCCGAGGAGTGGGACCTGCGCCAGGGTGGAAACTTCACTGATGACTGGGCCTGGGCCTACTGAGTAGGCTCCTCATGCGAGGAGTTTGGGGCCGAGCTGAGGAGAGTGGGGTTGTATGAGGAGGCATGGGCCTCCCAATTCCACATTTACCAACCACAACAACTGATGCCGGAATTACTGAGCAGATGGTTGTCTAGGACCAATACCATTCACCTGCATCATGGGGAGGTGGGCATCAGCCTGTGGGATGTCCACCAGATTTCTGGGGTTCCGATCTTGGGGGCCATGTATGATGAGTTCCTCCCCATCATTAGCGCATGGGAGGATACATAGCAAATGCCGTGACTGGCGTTAGTGCTGATGGCACTCGTCCATGGACAGGACAAGGAGGCAGTGAGGGATGTCCACTTTAGGAGATGGTTCAAATGCTTCCTGAATTTCCCAAAGAATCGAGAGTTTTCCCGGAGGCCTCGAACTTGTCCGAGGGTGGCCCAACGGGGCAAGGGGCACTCGTATTGGAGGGTCTTGGAGGACAGCCAATGGAAGACTTCGGGTTTCAGTGTCAGCACTGAACAACAGCCGATAGTCAGGCTGGCGGCGTTCATCGCGACTCTCATCTGTGGTTGGATCCTACCTGTGAGGGATACAAGCATGGGGGTGCGGCCCAGCTCGTTTATTATGGCGTCCATGTTGTCCATGGGGCAGCAGATAAATCTGGGGATTCCAATGCTCGCCAAACTGTACAGAATGCTATGGAACATTAGCGAGGGCAAGAAGCCACCAAGGATATGAGGGCCCTTCCACCTCCTGTATGGGTGGATCACAGTGCACATCAGAGGGATTTATTAGTATCCAAACCCCATTTCACCGTCGGGATCGAAATTTCGCCCCTCTATCCTGAACGCGGTCGGGAGCTTCCCATTAAAACTAGCCATTCTGATGGTGCTGAATCGGGTGTGGAGGGCGGATGAGTTTTATTTACACCCCTTCCCCCTTGCCGACAGGGATACTTACTGATGACGGGTGGGGAACGGAAGAACATCGGGCTTACCTCCTGGCCTTTCGAGGTGGAGTTTTGGTGGCACGGATAGATCGTGAGCCGCTCTACAAACCGTACACCCCGCATCGGTTTGCGAGGCAGTTACGGTGCCTCCAGCGGCTGAACCCACAGGTCTACTGGGAGGTGCGTCACGAGGAGCACCCGTGTGTGATGAGGTAGTTGTGGCTCATGTTCACAAGGGAATATGGGAAGATGCAGACTGCATTGCCTCCATCCACCACTGATTTCATATTGGTGAGGGAGTATGCCATATGTTGGGAGGCTGCTTACCCAGGGGAGATGCTGAAGCAACCAACTAGCTAGGTCGGTGACAGTGGGACTCCCCTATCCTGAGGTCAGGGTCAGAGGGCATCTAGGGCCGCTCGCGGTAGCGGGGCTACCATGGCTGCGAGACCCGCACCGGCCGAGGGTATGGCAGCAGTGGTGGATCCGTTGATTCCGGAAGAGCAGGGTCATCCGGAGGGGCAGCCACCGAGGGGATTTTGTAGGATATCCACTCAGGCTCTGGGGAAGCGGCTGCGTCATATCGACATGGAAGAGGATGCTGTCTTCCTGGAAGCCTGGGACATTTTGGATGTCAACCGGCTATTACCCAGCCCACCCGAGATACGAGCCCACGTGAATCGACTCGGGATAGAATTACCGGCCATAGGCCCAGTTCGGGCTGGATTCATGGCATCTCCGGTGGAGGCAGAAAAATACCTGGACCAGCTGAAGGATTACGTCCACTCCAGTGGTGTCCCTCGCCCAATGACAGATCGGGTGAGGGTACTGTAGAATCAGATGGTCCCCCCACAGTTATCGGCTGCCGATCTGAGGGAGCGCTTCCCCATGACGGAAGAATCAGAGGACTCCTCTTGGGAGGATGAGGCTAGAGGAGGGAGCCCGTTGGAGGAGGGTGAGGTTGGAGATCAGGGCTCAGATTCCGATGATTTCACGGAGGCTCTCGAGGTAGCATTCCTAACTACATTCCTTATGATCTGTTCTTGGGTCACTATGGACTTCTCACCGATGATTGAGCCATGCAGGAGGAACTTGTTCACAGGCCTCGTTCTCGCTCCTTGGAGGGTGATGATGCGGGACCTTCAGAACCTGCGCCTATGGCTGCGTCCAGTTCCGCATCTGGTGGGACCAAAGCACCCGAGGTGGCTCCTCCGGAATCTCCAGACCTTCCAACAGTATACGGAGGGCCTCGTCTCGAGGTCTCGTCAGTACCAGCTCAAGAGCAGCGTCAGGAGGTCGACCTCCGTATGTCTCCTCTACCGTTCTCCTTGTTGTCACATGTAGACCATGCCAACTAACATTTATGTCCCTCTCTGTCGTACAGTTCTTCGACTGGCGTGGGATGCTGCGGCAAGACTGGTCGGGATGTCTGGTGGCGTCCCCCCTAGGGGCATGCCGGTGATGGTGGCGATAGTCCCCCCATCTCCTCAAGCTGCGACACACATAATCACTGGAAGAACCACTAGCAGGGCCGTACCCGAAGTCATTGAGGTGGACTCTGAAGAAGAGGATCAACTGGTCGGTCCCAGTCTTGTCACGCCTACTTCGCCACCAGGTGCCGTACTGGATTTAACACCAGATGTTTATCCTTCCGAAGATTTCCTGAGGGTGTATCCCTCGTACGAGCCTGCCAATCACGCAGACTGGGATGAAACGGCCTCCAACGAGGAAGACATCAGCATAGTCCGCCTCCGGTCATGGATGTTGATCGCGCGCTTCATCAAGGACACCCCCTAAGCGCAATGGCTGGCCGAAATGGATAGACTCCACTCGCGATTACGCGAACTGTGCGCTGGGGGAGTAGATGCCCAATGTCCTCACGCACTCATCTGAGATCTTATGGCTGAGAAGATCCGGGGGCATGATCGTGGGCTCAGCGTGGGCCGGCAGCGGTGGAAGGCGACCAACATCAAGAATCTCCAGGAGGCTGAAGGCAAGGTTCAACAGATACAGACCCAGGCAGATGAGCGTTCAGCCTTTCTCAATGCACAATCTGAGTTGGTCTCACGGTTGAAGGCCCATCTGGCAGAGGCAGAAGAGCATATGAGGTAGACCTCTGGAAATATGGTTGCCGTTCAAGATGGCATAGAGAGGGCCAAAGCCAGGACTAACGAACTGTGCCCCGTCGCTACTGAGGAGGAGCGGGAGCTAAGTCAGTGGCAACAATCCTTGGACGCCACAAGCCAACGAGTGGGGGAGCTGCAACGCTCTTTTGACAGGGTCAACCCGTCCATGGGTGGGGGGGGTCGACCCTCGTGTATTGTAACAAACCAAAAACCTTTTATCGGTACTTTCGTGCTTCAATTTTCCTTTATTTGTTTTGAATGCCGTAGCGCGCCTGATTTCCTCTGTTTGAATCACCTTGTTACATCCCTACAATGTTTGCGCCACATTCAGCGACAATTCCCCAAGCCCACGTGGGTCGAGCCTGATGTGAGAAACAGGAGATAGTTTCCTTCTCATCCCACCTAACATAGTAGTGGGGACCATGCTCCGGGCTTCCGGGATTCAGATTACAAGTCCAGATTCCTGAAATATGGGAGAGGCTTGATTAGAGAAGGAACTTTCAGGATATCTGAATTACCATTTCTTTAGCATGCTCTTATGCAAGAACGGTGCAACGCCAGGGGCGCTAAAATCGGTCCAAATAGATGAAAATGGGAAGTGTGAATCACGATACCCAAGATTTGGAACACTGTGGGGATGGCGTGACAATAAGGGACAACTGTTAACCTTGGAGGAGTAGCGGTATCCTTACTATGTTAGCCTGAAATGGGGACAACAAATGAGGGTCGATCGTTGACCATGTTCGAAACATGGGACCATGTCACAAATGTTGTCGATCAATCCTTCGGGACGTTGGCCCAGGACAGTTGGCGGACCATAGGTCAAACATCTATACTATTAGGGGGTCCTTCCAAACATTACCAGTCTTCCGGAACGTTGGCCCAGGACGGTAGGTGAGCCAATGCAGCATGGGACCGGGACATTAGGGGGTCCCTTCAGACATGAAAGTGGATGAGGGTCCGAATAAGGGGCACGAAAAGCGTGGAATGTGGAGAGATGGTTTGTCCGAACAGAATCCAGCACTTAGGTAGTTACACCACCGTGGTGGGAGTACACCATATGGGCGCATTGGTTTGATCAAGGATCATTCCTTCTTTCAGACAGGGCCTCTCTGGCGAGGGGATCTATCACTTCCCAATGGGATCTTGGGGCATCCTGAACTTGTTCATGGTAGAACCGCAGTTTAGTGTCGTGCGTTGAGGACACATGAACTCATGTAGTTTAACTTCATACGATGGGACGCGGAATAAAAGGGAAGATCCCAGGGAACGTGTGGTGCGGTAGATATGAAACCAGCATGAATGGGGACTTGGAGTCCAAATCACACCACGTACTCCTGGAGGAAACTCTTCTGGTTGAGGGACCAAGATTGAGGATTAAGCTGGGCCCGAAGGAGAGTGGTCGGGCATTCCTACGTACACCATGAGGATGGGAATCAAGCCATATGTAGTTCTGGAAGCGCAGTTTAACGTCATGCAGGACGAGGAGCAGCCCGACTGTGTTGGTACTCATCCTTCCAAAACTACTAATCCCACGTGAGTCGTGATCGGTGTGGGAAACAAGCAGTAGTGGTGGGAATTTCCCGACACAAAAAGGGGAAGGATATGGCAAAGGGATGCTCGGTGAATACCGGCCCAATGACACTAACACGATCATTTAGCACACCTAAATGTTTGAAGAGAAAGAGCCATGTATGATAGAATTCCACCTGAACATGAGGAAGTGGAAACGTGTGAATCATGGCACTTGAGATTCAGATCACGATGATGGCGGCGTGACGATGGAGGATAACTGCTGACCGTGTTTGCAACATAGCATCCTGTCGCGTTATCCTAGAATGGGGACAAAAAAATGTGGGTTGACCGTTGACCATGTTCGAAACACGGGACCATGTCACAAATGTTGTCAAATATCCGTAGGGACATTGGCTCGAAACGATTGGAGGACCCTTAGGTCCATCATTCATGGAGAGCCCTTAACCCTAGTATCCATGTCGTCCAAGGGTCCTTTTGGATGTGGAAGAGAGTGAGGATCCAAATAGCGAGCTCATGAAGCTTGGTCATGGGACGAGGGGAATGTCCCTGTGAAAATCCCACACTTTGGGCTCTTTGTTAAAACACATCTGAATACGGCAACGAGACATATTAGATAGAGGGAGAAGATTCCTTTCCCATAGGGAGATCTTTGTTTAGGGTCGTAGAATTCAGACCATGGATGAGAGGAGACATACGAGGCACATGGTGGAGTAACTCAAACACCTGACGTGAATGGGAATAGGGGGTGTGTGCGGTGTGATGAACAACCTGACGTGAATGAGGACGTAATCCCATATCACATCGCACGACCCCATTGGGAGAGGTTTTTTGGTCAAGGGACTGAAAGAAAAGGTTAGGCGGGGCCCAGGGGGAAGTGTTCGAGCGCTCCTACGTATCTCATAAGAATGAGAATCAAGCCTCATGTATTTCTTGATGGTCCTTAGACCATAAATGGGTAAAAGGAGCAGGGGATGCATGGCATCAAGACCCGACGTGAAGGAGGACCTAAGTCCTACTTACTATGCATTCTCTGGGGAAATGATCGAGTCGAGGGACCGAACACACAGGTTAGGCTGGGCCCAGGGGGAAGTTCCCGGGCACTCTTACGTACCTCATAAGGATGAGAATCAAGCCATACGTAGTTCTGAAGGGTGGCACGGTAAGGTACCAGTGCCAGGGGAAAAGGGGAGTGCGGTTGTGGCCCTTGCACTAAAAGAAGCGAAATTTGATAAATCTTTTTTGTTCATTAAGGTGAATGGTTTTTTTTGGTGAAGCGATAGGCCTAGAATAGTAGGTCGTGATGTCGCCACAAGGATCAAGCCGTGATGGGAATTGACAAATGGCATGGCACATGACCAATACCCAACGTGATGTCCTCTACAACGAGGTCACCACAATGCAGTGCCGTTTTTCGTCGGGCGGCCAGGACAATAATGTCACAGTTTAGGGTCGTATGATAGGACCTTGCATGCATTTTATCGTCATACATCGCAGACATAGCAGAGATGATGCTAGGCGGGAAAAGTGTGCAGTGTAATAAAACACAATTGACAGAGACATGATCCCACATTAAATTGTACGCTAATCGGAGATGGATACCATAGGCCAAGGGGCCTATATAGAGGTAAGAGGTGAAACAGGGAGAGAGACTGGTTCCCTAAATGGGATGTACCCGAAGACAGGGCGTCTGGGCGGTCCTACATATCCCATTAAGATGGGAATCAAGCCACACGTAGTTATGAAGGGTGCCTTTAAATGTCATGCTGGACAAGGAATATGAGGGCTAAATCTCAGAACGAGGGTGTGCATGGTGCAGCCATTGCAAACCATACGTGAATGATGACATAATCTTGCACTACGCCACGTGGTCCCGTAGTCGGGGTCCTGAAGGCAGGACCAGAGAGGTGAATTTTCTGAACTCAAGCTGAACCCAAAGACAAGGGGTCTGGGCATGCCGACGTATCCTATCAAGATAGGAATCGAGCTGAACGTAGTTCCATATGAGAATCTTAGTTTATGGTCTTAGAGCTCGGACCGTGAATGGTGACAACTTCCTGAGTAAGCACAGATGTCAACCCGATTCCTAAGCCCACGTGAGTTAAACTCGGTGTGGGAAACAAGGGGGGTATCCTCATTGCAATACTTGGGGCGAGTCAAACGGAAGTTGGTAGAGAGCCCCAATGGACACCTTTGACATGGCTTGTTCCCCCAACGCGCGGATGTGCATGGAGAAAAAGTACCAAAAGTTCCAAGACTCAACATGGGCACGGTGATGTGATGAAGGGTGTGAATTGTGCACCCGACATTTTGGGCATAATGGGTTGGCATGGCAATAGAGGAAAATTGTTATCCATGGTGGAGACGCAGGGTCCATATCGCGTTAACCTGAGGTGGGAACAACAAACGAGCATCGACCACTGACCATATTCACAACGCGTGATTTTATCGATTTGTTGTCCAAAACCCCCAGGGGCGTTGTCCCGTAACGGTAGGAGAGCCCTTGGGCGTAGTATCCAGGCCGTTCTTGGGGGTCCCTCCAGGTGTGAAAGATGAAGAAATTCCCTGATGCAGGGATACACAAAGCTGGGAAAGCGGGTGCGGACGTGTCCGAGTAAAGCTTGGCATTCCAGGTAATAAACCAGAGTACTCTTAGGCACATCGGTGAACTATCGAAAAGGGATTGGTGAAACAGCTCAGGAGGGAGAGGTACATGGCGTGGTCATTATGAGATCGACATGAATGAGAATATAACCTCACGCCACACCATACACTCCTATAAGGGAGGACCTGGGTCGTGGCCTAGAAAGGCCAAGGGGCTTGATGGTTAGGCATTGGTCAGGGAGGCCTGACCTTCGAGCAGTTTAACGTCTTGCAATGAGGACGAGGGTCGGGGACCCGAGAAGGCCAAGGGGTATGAGTCTGGTCCTCGTAAGAGGAGGCGTACGACATGGTACATGATCCCGACGTGAATGAGAAACTAACCTCACGCCACACCATACACTCCTATAAGGGAGGACCTGGGCCGTGGCCTGGAAAGGCCAAGGGGCCTGATGGTTAGGCATTGCTCAGGAAGGCCTGACCTAATTGCAGTTTAACATCTTGCAATGAGGACGAGGGTCGGGGACCCGAGAAGGCCAAGGGGCCTGAGGTTGGGCCTCGTAAGAGGAGGCGTACGACATGGTACATGATCCTGACGTGAATGAGAAAATAACCTCACGCCACACCATACACTCCTATAAGGGAGGACCTGGGTCGTGGCTCGGAAAGGCCAAGGGGCTAATGGTTAGGCATTAGTCAAGAAGGCCTGAACTGCTTGCAGTTTAACGTCTTGCAATGAGGACGAGGGTCGGGGCCCCGAGAAGGCCAAGGGGCCTGAGGCTGGGCCTCGTAAGAGGAGGTGTACGACATGGTACATGATCCCGACGTGAATGAGGATGTAGTCCCGCACCACACCGTACACCCTAGGTAAGAGGGGACCTGGGTCGGTGGGGCCGAGAAGGCCAAGGGGCCTAAGGTCAGGAATCAGTTAAGAAGGCCTGACGGGCTTGCAGTTTAACATCTTACATGAGGACGGGGGTCGGGGACCCGAGAAGGCCAAGGGGCCTAAGGCTGGGCCTCGTAAGGGGAGGCGTACGACAGGGTACATGATCCCTACGTGAATGAGGACGTAGTCCCACACCACACCGTACACCCCTATGGGGAATCAGGGTCGTGGGCCCGATTGCTAGCACCACCCGGGGGAAAGTTTGTCACTTCGGGATGGGGCAAAACAAATCACTGCACTCGATGTCTGGGACAACTCGGGGTGGACCCGAAGATCCATGACACTGTTGACCATGTTCAAAACACAGCGTTCCTATGGTGACCCGATATGGGAGCAACAAATGAGCATCGACCGCTGACCAAATTCACAACGCGGGACTTGTATCGGCTTGTTGCTTGAAAACCCTTAGGGGCGCTGGCCCGTATCGATAGGAGAGCCCTTGGGAGTAGTATCCAGGCCATTCTTGGGGGTCCCTCCGGGTGTGAAAAATGAAGGAATCCCAGTCATAGAGTGGGTGAAGCATAGATGTATCCATCCATGAAAGAGGCAAACATCTCCAGGGGGGATGTGCAGCCGAGTCGAGGCTTGCTCGATGTGAGATGGGGAAAAAGTGTGCACCCTTCCATGTCTTGACTCGAGGGGCAGATTTTGGCTCTTGGGCTGGGCCAACGGACGAAATCCCCGGGCGTTCCTATGTATCTCATTAGGATGATAATCAAGCCATACGTAGTTCTTGAAGGCTATGCAGTTTAGTGTCATGCAGTGAGGACGTGGGAGGATAGAAGAACGGGAGTGGCTACATGGTGCGACCCTTACAATCCTTGTGTGAGCGGGGTTGCATGAGCGGGGCCAAGAAAGCCTACTCCCTGCTACACAATGATCCTCCAAGGAATCTATTCCCAGGGGGGATAGTGGAAGAGAAAATCTTGGGGCTGGGCTCAAGACGAGGTGTCTGAGCATTCCTACGTATCCCATGAAGACTGGAATCAAGACACACGTACTTCTTGAAATGCAGTTTAACGTCATGCGGGATGAGGAGCATCTCATTTCGGGATATGTATGGTACGGTGAGTAATCCGACGTGAATGAGGACATAATCCCATACCATACCGTACAATCCTGCAAGACGGTAAGTCGGGGAAATCCAGCTTGCGGTTTAACGTCTTGCGGGGAAGACGGGGGGGCCAGGGGCCCGAGGAGGCCAAGGGGCCTGAGGCTAAGCCTCAGCCAAGAAGGCCTGACCGGCTTGCAGTTTAACGTCTTTCTGTAAGGACGGGGGGAGATCGTAGTTTAAAGTCATAGAGCTCGGACTATTTTGTAGTTTATTTTCTTGCAGGACGAAGATGCAGTTTAAAGTCGTGCAGGACCTTAACGTGCCGTTTAAGGTCTTGTGGGACCATTTTGCAGTTTAGGGTCGTGCAGGACTTTACAGTTTAGAGTCGTGTTGGACCATAATGTGCAGTTTAAGGTCATGCGGGACCGTTTCACAGTTTATCATCTTGCAGGACGAAGATGCAGTTTAAGGTCGTGCGGGACCATCTTGCAGTTTAGGGTCGTGCATGACCCTTTTTCCCTAGGAAAAGTATCGCTTGAGGAACATGGCATTGGTAGGAGGGGTTATACACTCTCCATCCATGGTCACCAAGGAGTATGCTCCATTGGGGTAAACCTTATGGATGATATAAGGCCCTTCCCATTTGGGTTCTAATTTGGGTGGTTTCCTACCGAGAATCATCGGCCATCGAAGGGCCAGTACTAGGTCTCCTTGTAGTAAAGAATGGAGATGAACCTTCTTGTTGAAGGCCCTCAGTATCTTATCCTGATGTCTTTCCAGATTGTGCAGGGCACGAATCCGGTTCTCGTCCAGTGCTTCTAATTCGGCTAGACGGATCTCAGCTACCTCATCTGATGTCTGGTGATCATAAACTGCAGCGCGTAACAATGGAAGCTGGATATCAATGAGTAGGAAGACCTTAGCTCCATACACCAGGGAATATGGGGTAACCTGGGTAGTGTTGCGAGTCGTCATCTGGTGATCCCAGAGGGTGTTGGGGAGCTTGTCCGGCTCACTTTTCTTGTTCTGACCAACCATCTTCTGTAGAATGTTAGAAAGGGTTTTGTTGAACGCCTCAATCTGTCCATTATTCTGCGCGTAGTAGCGGGAGGTATGGTTCAACCAGATTTCGTAATTTGCGTACAACTTCTTTATTTCAGCAGCTCGGAAGTTGGTGCCGTTATCGGTGAGGATGGCGTGAGGGACCCCAAACCGGTGGATAATGTTGGAGGTCACAAATTCAACGATGGAACGGGCCATGACCTCTTTGAGTGGAACTGCCTCTTCCCACTTGGAGAAGAAATATGTAGCAGTCAGGATGAACCTATACTGGCAGGCTGTTGTCGGTGGATACAGTCCCACTACAACATTCCTCCATACTGCGAATGGCCAAGAGTACTTGGTGGGGTGGAGGGGTTTCGGCGGCCGATGCAGGAAGTTGGCGTGAACATGGCACGCGTGGAATCTCTTGGAATACCCAATACAATCGTGGATCATAGAGGGCCAAAAGTACCCTAACCTCCGGATTTGATGGTATAGCTTCGGCCCAGCTTGATGGGCGCCACAGGAACCGGCGTGAACCTCTTGCATAACTTGAGGTATCTCTATTCCTTGGATGCAACGGTGGAGGACACCATCGAAACTCCTCTTATAATGGATCTTTTCAATACCGGGACCGCTCTGGAGGGTAAATTGTAGCGCGCGGTCTTGAATTCGCTCGCGCTCGGCCCGGTTGTCCGGGAGGCGACCATTTTGGAGGTACTCGACAAAAGGTGCCCTCTAGTCGGGAGTGGCTTCAACCATTGCGTCTGACGAACCCGGGACCCCTGACGTGGAGGGTCCGGCAGTGAGATGACTTACCTGCAGGCCATCATTGTCCTCTTGGGTGACGGGGGAAATAACTCTCTGGTGTGCCACATGTATGATCAAATCATCTTGCATGGGTTCTGCGAGCGATGCGGCTAATCCAGCCAAGGCGTCTGCTTGACCGTTCTGTGATCGTGGGACATGGGTAACCTCTGGTCGAGAAGATAACTGGGCCATTAGGCAGAGGGTGTACTCCAGAAATGGTACAAGCTTCGGATTCCTGACGACGTAGTCACCATTAACCTATTTGATTACCAGCTCGGAATCTCCCTTCACATGTATATGGGGCACATGGATCTGAAGGGACAACTCGAGGCCCGTGATGAGAGCCTGGTACTCTGCCTTGTTGTTCATATAGCCTTCTGACAACAGGAACAAGTATGGCAGGATGGCATGCGCCGGGGTAATGAAGACAATACCCAAGCCCACTCTGTTGAGCTTTGGATCATTGATCCTCCTACCGGTGGGGATCCAGGAGGCGCCATCGAAATGCATTTTCCAACATGGGACAGCATGATCGACTGAGAGGATCGTCTCATCAGGAAATTCCAAGACCAAGGATTGATCCGCGGAGGCTGGATGGGCACCTAAAAAGTCTTCCAACGCCTGTCCTTAATGGCCTTCTTAGGTACGATCCTGATATCAAACTTCTGGAGAGTCACTGCCCACCGTGCTAGTCAGCCAGTCAGCATGGGGCGGTTTAGGATGTACTTCAGTGGGTCTACCTGGGAGACCAATTGCACCTCATGGTGCTGCAGGTAATGTCGCAACTTCTGCACTGTGAAGACGAGTGCAAGGTAGCTCTTTTCGATAGGGGAGTATCTGACCTCCGTATCGAGAAGCATGCGACTGAGATAGTAGAGACTGTTCTCAGTACCCTCGTTATTCTTCTAGGCGAGCAGTGCACCAAGGTATCTTTCCAGGGCAGTCACGTAAAGGACCAGTGGCTTTCCGGAGATGGGCGGCATCATGACCGGAGGGTGGAGTAGATACTACTTGATTTCCTCGAAGGCGGTCCGACACTCCTCATCCCATTCGTAGGCGGAACCCTTCCCCATGAGCCGGGAAAAGGGCTTACACTTGCCGGCCAGATTTGCGATGAATCGGCGTATATAGGTTATGTGGCCTTGAAGTCCTCGAAGTTCCTGAATGTTGCTCAGGGGAGGCATTTGGCTGATGGCCTTGATCTTCTCCGGGTCGATCATGATACCTCGGTATCTGACAACAATGCCTAGAAACTTCCGGGAGGTGACCCCGAAGGCACACTTCAGCGGGTTCATCTTCAGGTGACGGGAACGGAGGAAACCAAACACTTTCTCGAGGTCTTTGAGATGGTCATGGCGCTGACATGATTTGACTACGAGGTCATCCACGTAGTATTCCACCAATGTCCCGAGGATCAGTTTGAATATGCGATGCATGGCCCTTTGAAAAGTGGCACCTGCATTTTTCAAACCGAATGGCATAACCTGGTAGCAAAAGGTAACTTGGGGAGCCCTAAAGGTAGTGGACTCCTCGTCTTCAGGGGCCATCCAGATCTGGTTGTACCCGGAATACCCATCCATAAAATAGAGGGCTTGGAACCCGACCGTGGCGTCAATCAATATCTCTGTCACCGGGAGTGGGAAGTCATTCTTTGGGTAGTGGTGATTAAGATCACGGAAGTCGATGAAGACTCTGATCTGCCCATTCTTCTTCCTGACTGGAACAATGTTGGAAAGCCACTTGGGGTACTGGACTTCCTTAACGAAGTTGGCTTTGATTAGCTTGTCAACTTCAGCCTCAACCATAGCACCATGAGAAGGGTGCATCTTCCTGGGAGGCTGCTTAAACCCACGATGTTTTTCTGGGAGGCCCAGCCGGTGAACGACTACCTGGGGATCTAGTCCTGCCATCTCGTTGTAACTCCAAGCAAACACATCACGGTGCTGTTTGAGGAAGTCTACGTACTGCTGCTGCTCCTCGGGGGACATGGCTGCACTGATCAATGTGGGTTTTCGGATATGCCTCGCTACCAAGGTTCACCTGTACCAGTTCATCAACTGTGGTAGAGGCACCTTCTTCAAAGGAGGGGGGAGCATCCTCCCGGTCTTCCTCCCCACCCATGGGGGGATTTCCCGCGACAGAAGATACTTTTGGGCTATCAAAATCCAAGGGGCGGATGGTGCCGACTTGGGTAGCAGCGGTCATCACATCGGGAGACTCACTTGCCATTGAGACCATAGCAATGAAGGCAGTCGACCCTATCCCATCTGGACTTCGGCCTAAGGGGCCACGTTTGATAATATCAAAGCAGTGGTGACGTGTCGGCCTGAGTCGGTGGATTACAGCCCGGCGGAAGAGACATGTATGGTTCACCGTCGTTGTCATAAGATTGACGTCCTGGTACCGTACAGGGGTAGGAGGTTCCGGGATGACCTGAGCCTGGTTGATGTAGGAGTACGAGGTGATTTTCCGCCATCGCTTGGACACGAGAACATGACTTCCTTGCGTACCTGAAACAACAAAACATTGCCCCATGTCGGGGGTCGTGGCCTCCAACCGGTGGATCGGGAGGATGTAGGCGTCATCCATGCTTTCCCAGGGATCACTTGTGACTGGGGCGGGTTCATCCTCACTTACTAGGATTTCCTTATCCTTACTTTTGTAATAACCTGCATCTAGATAGAGGGCCTCACAAGAAGCGAAAGGGGACGCGTCTCTTTAGAGCACACCTACTCGACCATTGAGCGAGTATTTGAGGAACTGGTGATACGACGAAGGGACCGCTACTTTCAGATGGAGCCATGGCCTACCAATCAATGTGTTGTAGGTGGTGTCCTGAGAGACGACCATGAACTCGGTGCGGACAATTAAGCCACCGAACTGAGTCTTCAGGTGGATCTTGCCGACTGGGGTTTGCTCGGTCCTGTCCTACCTCTGGATTCTGAGGCCAAAGGGAGTTAAATAACCTTCAGACAGACCCATCATTCGCAACGACTGAGTCAGAATTAGATTGACTCTGGAACCCGTGTCAACGAGGCAGCGGCAGACTTCCACACCATTGAAGAGGCCGGTGATGTACAGCGGTCGAATGTGCCCCTGTATAGGAGGGTCCTCATCTTCACCGGAGAACGAGATAACCGCCTGACATTCGGCATTTTCAATCTTCTCGGTATGGAAGGCTTCTGTAGCTGCTACCTCCGTCTCAAACTGGAGGGGGCTCCTTAGGGCCTCAACAAGTGCCTCGCGCATTTCGGATGACAGGCGAAGGGCCTAGAGGATAGAAAGCCTTTCTAGAATGCCGGCAAGGTGCTTCAGGATATCATAATTTTGTGCCAAACGCGAACCTCTTCTTACAGGAGGTCGTTTGGCATTTGGATGCATAGCGGGTCCTGCTGGTTGAACCGGCGATCGGCTAGTACTGGGTACATCCTGCTGCCTACTAGTTGAAGCCTGGAGAGTGGTCGTCGGACTAGGATTGGGCAGCATATGATGTCCTGTAGCTAGGCAAGACTGACTGTTATATGAACGAGGTATCTCTCCCTTATCTAGTAGCACGAACGACGGTGGAGGTAGAGCCGAGGGTTTAGATGGGGTTGTGCGTGCTGAGCTCTATGCTGAGCCTGCTGCCTGGTCTCAGTAGCATGCACGACTTCACTAAAAGTGCCTGCTGATGTACCTCGATGACCGGCGCGGTTGCGATTCCGCTGACATTGACGTCGGCTGGAAACATTGGGGAGGTTCGCCTGGCGCTCCCCATCGTCGGGAGTCATATAGAGCTTTACCAGCTCCACGGTGTTAACCGAAGCGTACCCCTGGCTATCGCTCGAGGAGTCATCCATAGCTGGGAAGATTCTGGGAGGAATCCCCATTTCAGGGGGCATAAAGTCACCAAGAGTGCGGGATGACGACAACAACGACGGTGTGCGTTGCTTCTTCTTGTGTCGCCGCTGCTTGCCCTTTTGGGAAGAGGTCGACTGTGAAGACGATGCGGAGGCACCGGCTACTTCTTCTGAAGGTTCTAACTGCTTCAGGCGTGCCCAGATGATACCCTGGGCACAGAAGATGATTTTTCGAGCCATCCAGTCGTCGTATTTCCATGATCCGCGGCTGGGGACCTGCTGCCACTCGCCTTCACTGTCGATGCCGATCTATGATCTTGCAAAGACACCCACCACTTGTGCTGGTGCCGAGCCCATCATGAATTTTTTGTTGTTGACCTGGTCTTGAAGCCAGTATTTAAACACATAGAATTGCTTGAGGGTGTGCCTAATAATCTGATGATAAGGGCAGTTGTTGGGGTGATCGGTGAGATTCGCCTCTGCCGGCCTTCTGTCCTCGGGAAGACGCACAATCCCTTGCTCTAGAGCACTTTAGAAGTATCCAGGGACCTGATTTTCATTGAACGAATAATTCTGGTGCCTTCTTTCCGAATAGGGGGCCCTGGGGGCCTGGCCCTGACGAGGGGACGGAGGGGCCTGCCGAGGAGGCGGCGCCTGATTGTCTCGCCTAGGTGGCGGTGGCGCATTGCGCGGGGGAACCTATCGGTTCTGAGGCGGTCGCTACTGGGAATGAACTTGTGCTTGAGGTGGAGGAACTATGCGGGGTTGCAGGGATGATGCCACTGACAGTAACTCTAGCTGCCTCGGGGCTTCTATTTGGGCCATCGCGGCGGGTTCAGCCCGGGCGGTCCTCCTGGACGGGATCATAGGGGGAAAAAACGTGCCTGACTAGCCTGTTGCAGGGCTTCCTCAAGGAGCTGAGCCTTATCTAAGAAATCTATGAACCCTCCAGGGTAGTTCTGGGTAATTAGGGAGGGTACCATCTCTGTCTTGACGTTCCCCACACACATCGTTAGTAATTGATCCTATGTCAATGGCATATCGAGGGAATACGTAAGTCCCTTCCACCGGGCGATGAAATATGCGACTCGCTCATCAAGACTTTGCTTTCACTTGAAGAGGTCCTTAATGCTGGTCTTCCACGTGGTGGAGCTGAACTGGTATAAGAACTGTCGGTGAAGATCCTCCCAACCGGTCACCTATCCGATTGAGAGCTGGCTGTACCAGATGAATGCCGGACCTTCCAATGTCTATTCGAAACATCGGTGCTTGGCGGCTTCTTGCTGAGCCGGGGTCCCCATCATGGGACCACACCTGGAAGAAAAATGAGCCAAGTGATTCGGCAGGTCCCCTGTCCCGTTGAAAGGCGAGAAAGTGGGGTTCCCGAAACCCGGAGGTGCGGTCATATCATCCACCCACACGGGATAAGGCTTGCCATTCGGTGGGACCGCCACCTGTCGTGTTTCCAATGCTTCGAGGCGGGCTGTGAGTGCCGCAATAAGATCATCCGGGTGGGGGTCCCTGTCTTGATGGGGGTCCCTAACCACAAGTGCATTGCCAGGTTCTTCAAAACGATAGACGACTTCGGCCGCTCATGGATCAACTGGCGGAACGACCTGCGGGGCGACTGGGGGAACCCGGTCTGGGTTCTTCAGATTTCCCCGTTGCTCGGGGGGGTTTGGCGAGACGTATCGCGCCCTATTGCCATACGTTTCGGATTCTTCCCTGTCTGTGGCAGTAGCATGATCATGGTTGCCCAGAGGCACTCACTGGGGGGAAATTGTTCCTGCCCCTGCTGCCCCGGCCTGGGATCACCCTAGTCGGGTCGCCGCTCTACGGCGCGCTCATCCAAGAGTTCGTCAACCAGCCTCTTCTGCTCAGCAAGTTGCTGGCGTAACGTGGCCTTCTCGGGATCTTCGTCCATTTTCTGCACAGAGGCAGATGGGTCGGAGTTCATGACAGTTCCAACGTGCTCCTTACCCTTGCCGGTGTTTCGACCGAGTCCCATCGACTCGGTGGGTACGAGGAGGCCTAGCAGGTTCCTCTACTGATGGGTAACTCTCCCAGATGGGTCCAGCAGTGGCGGTACGCCCTCGGGGGGTAAGTCTCCATCAAGTAATTCAAGATCATCTTCCTTGTACACTACGTCAGCAATGTGGACCGCGACCCCTCTCGAGGTCATGTCCTCGATGTTGCATAGTGAATCGGGCTGTCGTCGGATAGCGTCGAAGAGGAGAGCGGAATAGTGTCCCCAACCACGGACTTTCACATGGGGGTAGCTTCCCTGATGATTCTACGGAGTTCATTAAAACTATGAACACATTTCCATTGAAGGGAGCTCTGACGGCCTGGCAACTCAAGGTGCTGGGCCACAAGGAGTGCGGCCGCATCAATCAGGCGGCACTGCTCGCCGATTTCTTCGAAGTGCTCTTGACTTCTAGGGTACACCACCCATTCGTAACGAAGGCGGAATTGTGTCTCCCATAGGTTTCAACAAAATCCCTCCACTTCATCAGGGGTAAGAGACATTAGTACGTGAAAATTCAGCGCCACCGCCGGCTAGAATTTCTCCGGGAAGTAATCCGCTGCGAGAATAATCCAGAAGCTCCTGGGCCCAGACTCAGGGTCTGGTCCTATGTTGCCCCACTCGTCAACCGGGGGTGGCTGAGGGACCGGTAGCGGTGCTGAGGCGGACCTCTGAGATAGTAAGCTCGGCGGTGGAAAATACAGTGAATGAGCTGGCTGGCCGCCGAATTCTGGGCCATCCTCCGAAGAGTAAGGTGACCTGGCCACGATGTCACGATACAATGGGATGATAGCCACAGCTTCTAGAACAGGAGTCGCGGCTACCGGCGACAGGTTGTGTCGTCGCTCTACCGCCGTTGGCCCCCAAAATAACTCTCTGTGATCTCTGGTAGAGGAATAGGGTGCTTCTGGTGACGATGTCGATGATTGCGCGGTCCAGACCTGCGGAATTACCAAGATTTCTTCCTCCTGGATGTACCTGCAGAGATAGATGCGAATCTGGTGGACCTCGTATTCCGGGAGAATGAGGCTAACATGCCTAGTTCCTGCCCCAGTCCTTGATACGGAGGAGCGGGGAGAAGGTTCCATCGCTGAGTCGCATTCCGCTTCATAGTCGGAGAAGCGAGCAAGTTTGATCTCCACCCGGGCCTTCCCAGGATTCTTCTTGTGGCGGTGACGACCCGCTCTCCTACCCCGGGGTTGCTCTTTGGGACAGGGTTGATCCCTATGAGGAAGTCTCGGGGTGTCGCTGGCATTGTGGCTGAGAGGGACCCCACTCGAGATAGCCATGGTGTGAGGGGAACCAGGGAAAATTTCTAAGGGTACATGGGGAGGACCTCCATGAATAGAACCCATGTGGGCGGAGCGAGGCTGACCTTCACTCCTCAAGTTGTCGGGGGGAGGAGGACCTTCGCCAGTTGCGGAGAGGACGTAGGGAGGACCCCCACGTTGGAGAAGGACCGAATGGACGGTTCCTTCAGATCGGCGATCGGGGGTAGGAGGATGGACTCCATACCCTGTATAGTGGGCGCGGGAAAGGTTTCCGCGCTGAGCGTCACTACCGCGGGGCAGGTCATCCTTCGGGATGGGGGTAGCATGAGGCATACCTCCACGACGAGCTTCAGAGCGGGGAAGGCCCACGCTCTATGGAATAGTGGTACGGGGAGGGCCTCCGTATGGGGTGACATCATCGCGGGTAGTTCGCGGCGATCACGACTCATTCCTGCCACCCGGAGAGTCAACCCAGCCTGGCCGTGGGGCGGTTGGGGTATCGATCCTGGTTGGGCAAAGGAGTGCCCCTGCTCAGCGTATGCAGGGGCCCCATGATGCACATCGGCGGTGGCTCGGGCCACTGTAGCTGTTGACGTTGACGCACCTGGGCGAGCATCCTCAGCCCGGGCCCGGCACTGTCGTCGGGTCAGGCGAGCTGGTGCAGGTGGTGCAGGGATGTAGCCTGTCTGCTCTTCCTATGGAGTCGGATGGTGGTGCTGACGCGGCCGGGCGGAAGCTCTTTCCTGGAGCCCTTGGGTCAGGACCCCGGGCGGGTTGAGCCGGACGGCGCTCGCCTCATCAGCATAAGGCGAGGATTCGTCAAGGTGTTCCGAGGACAGGCTCCCGAAATAGGTGAACGTTGGGGTGGGAAGTAGGGGCTCCCTGCTCGGCCTGTTAGGGTGGCGTTAACGGCGGGGCCTAGATGCCTCCAGGTCCAGGCGAGCCATATCCTGAGTTGGGATGACCCCTTCCTCCTCGTACCTGCGCACGAGGTTGTTGATCACCCTTCACTGGATGACCTCTGATGGGGAAAGGGGACTTGGGTGCCCCGTATTCCGCGATGTGACGGCCGTCGTGGTGGTAGCGGCACCATGTGGGGTGGTTGTGCCGGTGTTTCCCCTACCCCTGCGTAGGCGAGTGGGCGGTGATCGCGTATATGTAACAACAACCTGGTTCCTGAGAAACGAAGGGATCAACTCATCAGCACTGAGAGGAAAAGGATTGACAGCCAGTGCCCCAGCATCCTTCCATTCTCCACGTCTCTAAGAAGGATCCACGCCAACATGCTGCAGAACGGAGTGCCCCACGTTCTATTGCCCTGACTTCCGGTGAGTTTCACGGCAGGCCCGCTATTTGCTTGGCGGGACCAGGCGCCGAATATCTGGATCCGGTGACACGTCAGTCTACTGGTGTCTCAAATGCAACTAATCTCCATATTGAGGAGAAGAAATTCACGTCGTGTTCATCATTTCTTTTTCCGACGCTTTCGCCGGGGCGCGCGCATCCGTCCGTCCGGGGAGGAGGACGTGCGACTCTTGTTGCCCCACATTCCCTCTTTCCAATGGTGGGCGGCATTCGCACCTTATTCATGGACGTCTGCTCCTTGATCGAAATGGGATGATGGGATGTCAGTTCTTCCTTCTGTGGATTCCTCCTCAGAACTCATCACCTAGTCTGGGTCTCCCTCATAGATTTAATACGTAGTTCGTGAAACTCTTCACAGTGCCATGTTTCCATGGACGCCAGTTAATTACACTGCTTCTGTCGGGACATTCCAAAGGGTCTGGTCAGGGCAGCAACCTTCAGTCGGGGGAGTAGTCACGTTGAGGCATCAGTAGCGTGTCTTGATGCTGGGGAACTTGGCATGTTTGACTATTATCCCTGGTCACAGGGCTTCTCGAGGGCGTCGAAGCCTGAGGCATCCCACATCGAGCGCGGGGAATTATATGTCATAGAAAGATATCTGAGGTTTTCCTCAGCTTCCCGTGTTTGACATAGGGTTCGCCGCGAGTTTAACGTCCAGCGGAGATGGATCAACCCAACCGGAGCATTAGCTAGGATAGATCGAATTGAGGGATTCTCCTTGAAGGGGTCCCGATACTGGGGCCAGCCCATGGGCGGCTGTGAAGAGGAGCATACCGACATGGTCTCACCGAGATATGACGGTCCAGGAGAGAATCGGGATGGGTGATAGGTGCATGAATGGAGTGGAGGGGGAGTGAAATGGGACCATCGCAGGGGCGATAGTGAAGTTGGGCTTGAGCCTTGGAGAGGCTACCTACGTATCCCCGTGGCAGGGAATCAAAATCCGCATAGTTCAGGAAGGTGCCGGTAAACCGATGTGAAGGTGGACGTTGGCCTGATGAATGTCTTCAGCGAACCAACGTGATGGTGGACCTTGGTCTGATGGGAATCGTCAGCATACCGACGTGAAGGTGGACCTTGGTCCGATGAGAGATGGCCTTGAACCTCTGGAAGGCTTCCTACGTACCATGCCTTGACATGGATGAAAGACCTCGTAGTTCAAAGGGTTTCATCGGTGAGCCGACTTGAAAGTAGACCCGGGGATCCACTAGTGGTGGGCATGAACCTTGGGATGGTTTCCTACATACCATGCCTTGACTTGGATCAAAGTCCTCATAGTTCAAGGGATTGATGGAACACAGTTTAACGTCATGTGAGACGGTAGTGAACCCTGACGTGAATAAACGACGGGCGGTGGGTGTCGGTAGACCAACATAAATGAGGGACCTTGGTCCGATGATTGATGGGCTTGAACCTCGTGGAGGCTTCCTACGTACCATGCCTTGACAAGGATCAAAGTCCTCATAGATCGGGTTAGTCACAACGGCTTGTCGTCGGACTAGGATGCAGTTTAAAGTCATGATGGACGAAGGTAGAACTCGACATGAATGATGATGGGTGGGCTTGAACCTCAGGAAGGCTTCCTATGTACTATGCCTTGACATGGATCAAAGACCTCACAGTTCATATGGGGCTTTGTCGGCGAACCGACGTGAAGGTGAACCTTGGTCCAATGAGTGGTGGGCTTGAACCTCTGGAAGGCTTCCTACGTACCATGCCTTGACATGGATCAACGACCTTGTAGTTCAGGTGGGAATGGGTGTGCAGTTTAATGTCATGCGGGATGAGTGGGGGGCATACATTTCAACGTCATGCTGGACGAGGGCATGCAGTTTAACGTCATGCGGGAAGGGGCCCACAGTTTAACATCATGCTGGACGAGGGCGAAACTCGGCGTGAATGAACGACCGAGAAATGTGGCTTGAACCTCATGGAGGATTCCTACGTACCATGCCTTGACATTGATCAAATTCCTCGTAGTTCTCTATGGGTGGGGGTCAGGGTCGGTGCTCACTCTAAGACCACGTGAGTCATGATCGGTGTGAGAAAAAAGAGGTTGCAAGGACCTGATGATCGCGTCGCGAAGGATGCGTCCTTGAGAAGCGAAGAGGGGCTTACGCGTTAGGCGGCCCATGGTGCTAGGACTTACTCCATGATGGAGGCCCAGAGTGCGACAAAGCGCAGCGAAAGATGGATTTGGGACCAATGATGGGAGGTGCCTCGTTCCTTATCATGCCCTCCACTGACCTTGGTAGTGGGGAAGTACGGAGATGCAGAGGTGAAGCCATCCGTTGGGGAACCAGGGTCGCCCTTCTCTTATGAACATACGCCACTCCAATAAGGAGGATATCATCCCTTGTGGATGGGTTAATTCCATTCCTGTGGAGACGAGTGGTGTAAAGAATGTTCGAGCTGGGGGGACCCTTCGTGATAGGCATGAGGTCGGGTCACAGTTTAACGTCATGTGTTGAGGACGTGGTGCTTTGTAGTTTAACGTCCTACAGCTCGGACGAGGTGGGTTCACTCTGCACCCCTATGACTTACATAACCGGTACCCTCTGGTCCTTGGGAAAGGGAAGGTACCAGTAAGGCCGTGGTCAAGGGGGGTTGTGGAACGAACCATCAAGGGGTCCACGTTAGCATGACTATGTGAAGAAGTAATAGCTGTTAGCGTGCCTATGCGAAGAAGCATTAGGCGAAGCAACGCTAAAAGTGGTATTGCCCATGGGACTTTGAAATCACATCGTGCAAACCTGGAGGGTCGCATGGGAGGAGGAATTGCTAAGAAAAGGAGTGTGCTTCGTGAAGTGGAGTGCCTTGGCCTTATCATGGGGAATATGTGTGAGTGGAAGGTGCTTCGTGAAGTGGAACACTGTTCACGGAGCACTGCCTCGTGAAGAAGAGGTGCCTCGCGAAGCAGGGTCCTGAGAAGCAGTGTGCTTCACGATGAGGAGCGACCCTGCCTTATCATAGAGATCACTAGTACATGTTGCGTGTTTCGCGAAGCATAAACGCTCCGCGGCTTCCCGGGTTCCCTTGGGAATCCCCTTCCTTCACGAATTCCCTTGAGCTTCGCGAAGGGCATCCCTCTCTGATGAGGGGCTCAAAACGAGACAATGCAAAGGCGTCTCGCGAAGTGTATGTACCTCGCGGAGCCCATGATTCCCGGGGAAAAGAGTGCTTCGCGATTCGGGAGAGGAGAAGTCGAAAGGTCGGATTGTCCGTCCTTGGGACTCAGGGGGAGTCTAGTATTTATAGGGAAGGGGCGCCGCGAAGAAAACTTATGCGCTGCCTCGGGTGCTTCACGGCGCGCTCACGAATGTCAAATGCGTTCGCGGAGACTTACCGCCTCTGGAACTTCGCGGCGGGCTCACGAACGTCAAATGCGTTCGCCGAGACTTACCGCCTCTGGAGCTTCGCGAGGCCGCGATGTTCGGGGCGCTTTGCGTCGGTGCTTCGCGTCAGTGCTTCGCGTCGGTGTTTCGCGAGGCAGCGCGCCAGCCGTCTTTTTCGTTCCTTCCTTTCGGGCCATATTTTGGCACCAACAGTATACATAACAAATTTTTATGTTTTTTATAATGTATTTATTGTATTTTAGTGAAAATGATAGATTTTTGAAAATAAAACAAAATGGATATATCCTATTTTACTATATTGCTTGAGTTAAAGCAATATATATTTGTATAGAGATGAATTTATCAGAGTATATTAATTTTATCAATCATAGTGTATGATATATATAAGATATATTTGATATTGTGTGAATGCTTTTGGACACTTATACAAATCGGTGTCCTTCAGTTATGAATTAATAAGATGATTTTTATTTTGGATACCGAAGTATTTTGTGATAATTTTGATTTATCCAACTATCATTTCCCAAAAAACAATACATTATTTTAATGCTTGAAAATTGCAAACCGTTTTTTGACAAAATTCCACTTCATTTATTGAATGATGGGATCCGTTGTTAGGGTTTTATTCCCTTATTATTTTTAATGGGATAATGTATTTCATAAGTCAAAACATTATCTTCCTCATAGTTCATAATTTTTATTCATGTATAAAGTGTTTACAACCCCTTGTTTTTTAGGGATCCTATCTTTACGACTAGGGATCCTAGTGTCTCGTGTACCACTTATGGAAGAAAAAAAATTTGTTTTCTATTGATTATATTAATCAATCTCACTCAATCCAAAAGAAGAAGATATAGTTCACTATGATAAA
Organism: Viscum album; assembly: GCA_963277665.1. Taxonomy (NCBI): domain Eukaryota; kingdom Viridiplantae; phylum Streptophyta; class Magnoliopsida; order Santalales; family Viscaceae; genus Viscum; species Viscum album. The sequence continues at coordinate 1,288,319,676 of OY728138.1, read as the reverse complement.
TCTAATATATTTTATTTATGTTCTTATTATGTGTTGGTTCTATTTATTAATGATAAAAAATTATACCTGATTTATCTATTTCTATGATCACAGGATAATCCTCCAAAACCAATCATGTATGCCACCTGAGGTTGAGTTTTACTACACCCATTGAATTTCGTGATCCTAAAGGATCTTATGATTATAAAAAAAGGTTTTGATACATAATTTGGGAATTATTTACCCACAATTGACCATGAGATACATCACGAAACAAATCTATAATAATTTCAACTACAACCATCCATAGGTTGGACATTAAAGTCATAAAATTGTAAAGACAATCATTTCATATGAGAATGAAAAATGATGAAAATGTGACATATTATTTATATGTACGCATATAGGTCTAAAACACACACAATATATAATGTAAAAATTAGAATTTAATTTTATCAAGTCAGACATGTCAATATAAAGGGAAGTACAATAGTGGAAATACATAATGTTTTAGACAAGACCACCCATTTAATGATAAGAGAACCAACACAAAAATGAATATTGATCCCTATTCAAAGAAATACATGACCCTTATGCCCAAGGAATCTAAAAAATATCATTGTACTTATATATACATGAAATAAAAAATAATATATTCACGTCTTTTCATTATAGGAACAACGTCATTTTGCAATAGTTTTTTAGTGGTGGTTCTCAAAACCACTATTAAAGTATTCACTTTAATTTCTTTTCAATGGTTTTAGAAACCCATTTCTAATTCCTAGAATTTTTTTAAATAAAACTACCACAATATAGTGGTACTTTTTAAATGGTGGTAAAAACATTCACAAAATATTGAAGATTATTAATTTTTAATAAATTTATTTTAGGTTTTACCGACAGATTTTTATGAACCACCACATAATTTATCTTAATTATTAAAAATAAATAATAACTATTATATATTATATATTATATAGTATATAGTATATATTATATATTATATATTATATATTATATATTATATATTATATATTATATATAATTTGTTATATATTGTACAAATAGTTAATAATTATTAAAAAATAATTCATATTTAGAATTTATCTATTACTATTTTTTAAATACATTAATAATGGTTTAAAAATTAAAAATTATTCATTATTAAAAATTAAATATATATTATTAATTGTTAATTAAATATGATTACACATAACTATTTATCATTAATTAATAATATAGTAAATATTATTTGAAAAATAATTTTATAAATATATAATATATAATTAATATATAAATAAATAGTTTTAAAAATATAAATATATCATATAAAATGAAAATTATGTATAAAAATACACACACATATATATATATTTAAAGAGTGAATATTTATAGGATGGAGGCCGGGAAGGCCATCTTATGGTGATTCGGCAGAATTATTGGGGGATTGGTTTCTTGGAATATGATGTCATTTTGGAGAATCATGGAGGTAGATATTCTAGTGCGGGATCACTCATAGGTCCTTCTCTAAAATCTATTTCATCAATAAAGGTGATGAATTTCTAGTCTTCACACCGAATTAATCTCATGTCTCTCAATAATGTCAATTGATGAAATTTTTCTTCTATCAATGAATGTGTCTCAAATTTTGTAATCCGGATGTTAAATAAAAATCATATTCTTGAAAATAAATATGTTATTACCAATTGGTAGAAGATCCATTTGATTTCTATCATCTATATGTTTTTTCTTTCATCCGGAGTGAAACTATAAAGTGTATAGGATCAGCGTCATTGACTTGTGCATGTTTTGGTTTTTATTAAATGGAAATGTATTCCTATTTAGAGAGGTGATTTCTATGTTCTATTCCACTATGAAGATCTAAAAATGTGAGCATAATATGTTGGGATGGTATGTCTAAATCTTGATACAATTTGTATTCAGGCTTCGAATGCAATGTTTATTCGCTATGCTTATAGAAATTAGGGATCACAAGTATGTATTTGTGTCATTGATTTGAATTGGATCCTCTTGCATCCAAGTATATTCTATGGTATTATTTCAATCATCAATGTTATTATTAATATATACAAGGCTATATAAGAGGCTCGGTTTGGCTACCTCACATCTATCCTCGTTGAGGTAGATATCTATTCAACAGCAAGAAAAAACATCATTCTCTCTACTTAATATAACGACCTTGATCTAAAAATTGTATATGAAAAATTGTGAATGTATTTCTCTAGTTTAAAGATAATAAGATACTTGAAGGAGTAGTATTATACGTATATGGGATGTTCATTATGAAATTTGAATGAAAAAAATGATCACATATGTTGAAAATAAGGAATATGAAGTAAGCCTGATGTAGCTCTATTTGGTAACAATGATAATAAAAATGGTCAGGATAAGGAAGCTAGTGCCACTCCTATTAATGTTTTTCCTTTTTATTCATTAAAATAAGAATTACTAGATGATGGAGATTTGGTTGATGATAATGTATCTTTGAGTGATAGGATTGGTGACAGTTTGGAAAGGTCTACACAATGTATATTTTTCAAGGCTATTAATATTCATAATTATACTTTTATTGGGGATTATTTTTATACCATTGAGAAGGAACTCAATGGGATACATACCATTGATATTTATTTCTAAATTGGAGATGAAATTCATTCTATCGGATATAATAATTCTAATGATGTTAAATGATGTTATCAATAATGTAATTGAGGGAAGGGTTGATTAGTGTAACCATTTCCTTCAGATATATCATTAAAGATGCATGAGAATACTATTATTTTTAACACTCAATATGTATAGACTCGTGATCAGAAAACATGTCTCTAACAAGAGATTAAAAATAACATCAACCCTTCAAGAATCACTGGAAGGTGTGGTGATATTTATGAAGAGGATAATGGAAATGATTAAAGTAATATGACTTCATGAGGAAATGATGGAAGTGGTTCTTCCTCTATTAATTATTTTATTACATTTGGTATGGCATAAGTCACTAATAGTGAATGATTTATGCATATCTCTCTAAATATAAAATCACAAAAATATTATTCAAATCATCCAATGTACTTGTCTAAGTGATCATCCTTCATGCTATACAAATCTAATTTTTCTTTATAAAATGAAATGGATAATGAAGAGATTCTCAAGATCATTAATCAAATAAATTCATTATATAAGTTGGAAACTAAAACTTAATTTCATTATGATTATGATAATTAACTATCATTTTATGACCAATGATTTTTTGACTTTTTGTTGGATGAGAGTAAGTACCATTATCTGAAACAGTCCATCTATTTGGTTCGTTTTTCTTCTTTAAAAAAACTGCTCGATTGATCTTTCTAATAGCTAGACCTTTTGGGTATAAATGCCAATAAATATATTATTATACGTAACTAAAAAAGATTATTTAGATATATATATATATATATATATATATATATGATTATATGTATATATATAAATAAACTCAAATATATAGTTATATAAACTACAAATTGTCAGATGAGGGGAACTACAAAGCTACAATGAAACAAGTACACAAACACACATAGTAGAAGTTCGGGAGAATTGAACCTGAGACCTTCCTAACACCCCACATGGCACAAATTTAATTTATTTATATAACTTTACACATATAAATATATTTATATAATTTTATTTATTTATAATTATTTAAAATTTTATGTAAATACATTTATAAATATTAATAATTATATATATATATATATAATTAATATTATATTTAAAATTATTTATTTATTTTCATGTATTTATGGATGATCATGCTTGTGATGAATCCAGAAGGGGGATGGCCTCAATACATATTGAAATAGAAGTGAACATATGTAGTGACCCTTTGATCTAGAAAGGGATTTATGCCACATGGCCTTTGGGACATCAAATTGTAATGTATCAGCTATAGAATGGGTCAACCATTGGAGTGGGTTGGGAACTGTACATACTATTTCAAGGTCACATGAGATGTTTCTTTTACTTGTAACCTTCATGAACTTAATAAATATATATGTTAAAATATTTCAATAAAAATTACAAAAAAAACTCTAAGCTAGAACACTATTGGATCAGGTCTAAGACCTTTAAACTCATATCAATGAGAACCCATTAGATCTTATTGTTATATTTAAATGTCAAAAATTCCTTAAATTCAATGGTATAAATCCTAAAATTATATATATATATATATGGAGTTATTTTTATTCATTTATTTACAAAAAAATAATGAACTTTACATTAAAAAATATAATTCTACACTTGAATGTTGGTAGAGTCCCCACAGCCTTTAGGTTAAGTGGATATGAGACAAAGAATCTTCCACCTTTAAGAATAAATGAAATAAATGTTGAAAATAAATATTTATGTATTTAAATATATATATGTTTTATATTATGATATATATATGTTGTCTTATTTTTTTCTATTATTATATCCATTAATATTTATATGTTATAGTGTTATTTTTTAAGAAATAAATTTTTTAACCTGTTAATTAACATTTCTGCATTATATTTATGATTATGTTTATATTCAATTATGTTTTATATATTGATACACTATTTCAAATACCCTTAAATTATATTTATATTTTATAATTTTTGTTCTAACAAATTCAACTACATAAAAAATAATAATGTTTGATGTTGGTGACTTCAAAATTCAATCACTTATAAAATATTAATATAATATTAATTATATTTGACACACTTAATGAACATAAAAAAATTCTAAATAGCAATAAATTAATAAAAAAAATTAATGAAAAGTAATTTTAGTGGTTTCACAATATATTTTTGTTTCAAAACTTTATAATTGTACATGTAATCTTTTTTTCATTCATTTAATCTTCAATTATTTATTTTATTTATGAACTTATTTCTATTTTCAATTATAATTAAAATTATTAGGTATATTTTATTCTGTTTATTTATATTATTTTATATTTTAAATTTTATAAACATATAAATTTAGCTTCCTGGAATTTTATAAGTTTTCATATGTTTTGAGTAGTATAATTTGAAAGCATAAAAAATATTTACTGTCAACAAAATATAACTGAAAATTGATACAGTGTCAAAACAAGTAAAAATGGTTGATAGTAAAAATAATTTCATCATTTTAAAAAACATAAAACATATACATGAATGATTATAATCACTTCCTATGTTGAGTACTGCCCCCACGTGATGGTCTATGAATTGATCACATGTATAAATATTTCTACCCTTTTCACTAGGGTGCAGTATGATGTCTTGGAGATGGATGATCCTGACATGATGGAACCTTGACTGTCAGATATTTTTCATTTGAATCAATGTGGGGAGGTTTAACTGGATTTGTTTTTAAACACATAATCCATCTCTCACAACATGAATATAAGGACCAACCCTCATTTCCAAGGGGAACCATACTACCTATAATGGATCTGGCATGAATGTTGGAGGCATGTGAAATAACCCCTGATAGAATCTTAGATAATTTGTACCCAGATAATTATATGGGTATAATACCAACACATATGTGTATCATTCCACCTGATTCACTTCCCCAATAGGATGAGGATTGACTACAAGAAGGACAACCTATTCCGATGGAATAGGTGAGACCTCCGGTGAAGCACAACGTGGTCTATGTCACCATTGTCATGGATCCTCAGAAACAACACCTGCTGGAGGAGATTCAGGAGAAGGAACCTCCACTCCCTGGACAGTAACATCATCAAATTTGTGTGGAAGATCAAATATACTTTCATGAACTGCATGATAGGATGGAATCTTCCATTTCACTACATCATGGTTTGCTACATGGATAACAGCCTCCTCCTCTGAATAAAACATGTAGACAATCCATTGATGTCATGTTTGATATAAATAAATTAAAAAAGAATTATAAAATTGTAAAATAAAAAAACTAATGAAAACTTATTGACTTACCATATCCTAAATCCCTCATCCCTGTGGAATATGTAATAGTACAAACTTCAGTCCCTGCCATGTCTCATACTTGACTTGCAGTAATAGATGGAATCACATTATATGTACACCCTTGTTATGATGTGACGTTGGTTTTCACCAAAGGTCAGGATACTCGACATGTCGTTAGTCCTAGTAGACATCCATCCTCCCCTTCAACATCATGGAATGATTCTCAGATGATTGTCTCGGTGGAAATTGAAATTACCGAAAACATCCATACTAGAATATGACTCTATCAAGATGGTTCCACTCAATAATAGGGAAGTGAATGACGGTCCCTACATCCATAGAATCATGATGTCCATAAGTGTTGTATGTAGTAAACTTTTCTAAAAACTTCCATTATGGAATCGTTGTATTCTGCAATAACATCTGATATCTTCCAAATATATTTTTGACTACATAAAATGAATATATTAGGAAATTGGTTAGTAAATAAATGATTGTATATACTTTTCACTTTGGGTAGTAGAATGTATGACATGAAATAGAATGAAACCAAATGGTGTCTTGAACCACTAATGAAGTGGGGTTGAAGAATACAACTATAACATACAACATCTATTGTTATAAATATTAAGATAATAAATTCAATAACTTTTACTAGAATCATAAACCAATAAATATTATTTACCATACAATAATCCACATAGAGATTAATGTAGTACTTCTATAGGTACATCATAACTAACAACATTAGGGGAGAGGGTAGGGGTTTTCACCAGTTCCCACATATAAATAATGATGACACATCCCTCAAAATTCATGCGATTTGAGCAACATGCCACTCATAATACTTTGTATGTGAATGTCATGCACCTAGATCCTAGTTGTATCATCGATCCATATAAAAATCCTTTTATATCCCTACATACATCATGTTTACATGCATACTAGAGTGGTCAGTGCACATTGTCCCTCCAATTAGCTGTATGATATAGGAATGGGAATGACACATGCCATAATACTCATCAACATCCTCCAGTAAATATCCAAAGTGCATCTCAATCCTCCTAATGGATATCATCCTTCCATATATATCATAATAATTATCCAAAATTTTTAAATCTAGATATATATTTAAAATCTTAGCCTATTCTCCATGGGTCGGTCCAGTAACGACACCCCCAAGATAGGAAGGTAGAGTAGGATTGTCACATTCTCAAGGGTGATGGAAATATCTTCCATTGGAAGGTTGAATGTGTGTGTATCAAATATCTATATCTTGAGGATATAAGTATGTATTTGATGATCAAATAATTTGAAATTGGATACCATAATATCATAGAAGATAGTATGACTTATGTATAGCCTAATGGTCACAAGAGGCATCATGTGATGATGATTGTGTGCTCGACGCACCCTCATCCATCGAAACTAATAAACCTCTATCACATTTTGGGAAACCTTCTTATAAAAATCATTGAGTAGTGTAGTATACTAAATTTATATGTATAAAAAGTAAATAATTATAATGTTTAAAATTTAAATATAACATTATGGTCTGCAGAATGTTATGACTGATAGAAATTAAAACATGAAATGTTTGTTCCAACTGTTGAATAATGTTTTTCTATAAAATTAAAAGGGCATGTATTAATGTTTCTCAAAAAATATTTTTAATGTTGTATAAGATACATTTTTACCTAGGAAAGGTTATTTTTCTAATTTTGATTTTACTTCACATTATATTTCAAACACAGCTCATCCCAAATCTATTCTGTTAAAAAAATTAAATTCTTTTTAGTCCATTAGAAAGAATCCATGTCTTTAATCATGGTTTTTTTCTTTCCCATTTTACTTTATATGATTATAATTGTAATTTTATCATTGATAAATATTTTTTTTTATTTTCTAGTTTATTTTCAACTCACTTTTTAAAACATTATATCACTTAATTTTGAATAATATAATTGCTATTTGATAGTAATAGTATTCAAAAATTTCAGAAAATTATACAAAATGAAGGATATTATAATCACACAATATAATTACCAATATAAAAATATGAAATCGGAGAAAATACATAATTTTGGATGATATTGTGAACTCTATACAACAATTTTGGGGAACCATTTCTTGTTATGATGTTCTTGATGACATATGCTTCAACTCAAACATTTCCCTTATTATTTAAGCCAATATATCTCATTACCTATCCTACTAATATTTGGTCTACCTTGTTGACAAAACATATTGATGTCATGCATCAATATCAGTTGGTCCTAATTAATTATGAAATATCAAAACTCCCCAAAATACATCCATGGTGAATCATAATATTTATCAATGGTATATATCCTATACATTGGATCAGAATATAATTCACATGATTTTTTCCTAAAGGCACATGTTACAATGGTGTGTGTGCATATAAATAGTGACTCTGGGAATTTTCTATATTAAAAAACCCTTCTTTCTATTAATTGCACCATTTTTCATTGACACTACTTGTGATGGAGTTCTAGCACTCTTTATCTTAAAATAGAGAGTCTTCTTGATCTCAAAGGCATATTCGTTAACCAAAATATTCTTAAATATTCATTTGAAAATATCATTTAATGTGTCTTCTATACATTACCCCATGTTGAATCCCACCTGAGGGTTGTCTTTCTATCAATGAAGTACTTCACATGATGATAAAATACTACATGAACTATTGAAGTTGTAATTACCGTTTGAATCCACATAAAGACAAAATAGATGCACTCGACAGTGATTGTGGCCTTGTGTCTAGACTTATTCCCACTATCAAAGGCCATTGTCAATTTTTATTTTGGAATAATCATAATATAATCGTACACTCCGTGATTATCTTGGAATATTTCTTCAAAACAATCCTCAAACCATAATTGATCTGGATAGTATTCTTCACAAAAGATATCATATATTACAAAAAAAATTAATTTCATCATTACATTCAAATTTTAAAAAATAATAACAACATTGCCCACCAAGACTCATTATTTTCTGCATAATATGTTAATTATGGAATTTCATTCCCATGTTCATATAAACATATCTAATTCTGTACTGATGATGTTTATTTGGGGGTCTCTATTTATCAGGAACCTTATTAATTTTATCAATAATTTATTGATGCCGATCAGATATCCAATAGACACCTTGAATGTGGGTAAAGTGGTTTTTAATAAATGTGAAATATTGAACTCCATGATTCATAGTTTTCCATATCCAAAATTTAAAACGAAATTAAATTTATTGAAAGGTTCTTATATTAAGTTTTAGAAATAAAAAAATATGCTCATGTATTTCTATATAGAAACATTCAATCAATCAATATTAACATTTTTCTAAAATTTAATGTGGTAATATGGGGTAGGAATGACAATAAAACTAATTAAACTAATCATGTGATGGATCAATTTTGTTATCTTGAGAAAAATTTTCATTCATATTAGTATGGAAGAAATATTGGTCACTATGTCTCATTATGGATATCAAGTATGAAATCACCCGATAAAAGTCCTCAAAATCAGAATAGACCTTCATAATTTCATTCTGTCTCTAATTCTGAGTCATATTATATGAAATATAAAATCCAAAATATTTTTATATCCCCTATTTAAAAATAGATATGTGAACATCATGTTTTGTATTAATCATCTTGATGGCAATAAATGACACAAATTGTGTATACGATGAATTTTGATCTTCTGTGAGGTTATCCCGAATATAAGATTGAGTTTCCTCAATATTTGAAATTCTCTACCCTATAATTTCAATGTCTAGAATCTCCCTTAATCAGAATCTATAGTCATCCCCATATTTATCACAATGTATGATCTATTTTTTATGACTTTATTCGTAAACAATATTTATGAAGTTTAACTCAATATGAAATCTCATTAGTATTTTTTCAAATGAATATTTACTTTAAAAATACCTCAAACATGTGATGATTTTTTCTTATCCCTAAATATTTCAATGAAAACTCCAGGGAAATCAGTCATAGGTGTGAGAAAATATCAGTTTAATATAGGAAAAGGTTCTATTTATTTCGACAAAATGTGAGTATTGAGGGATGATTTATTGTGTTTTGAGGCTGTTGTGTGACTATTTCATTTTGATAATATTCCAACCAATCTTATGTTACACCATACTCATTAAATTTTTTTTCTATATCTATTACATAATTTAATAAATATTTATTGAATATTAGAATTACATGTATATCTAGGATATCATCTCAGATTTTTTCTTCTACATCATAGGGATGATCCTCAATTTCATAGGAGTTGCCTTCTTCAACCAGTCTTGTATGTCTATGTATTCGTAAAATTAGATATTGTTTATATAATATAAAAACACCAATATATATCTCCATAATGGAACCATTTTACCAAGATGAAGTAAACTTTATTTCTGGAACCAACTAACCAACAACAAAAAATGGACATGTTAGATTATATAGTGTAACCATGAAATGACAATGTCTTTATCTCATAGATTTGATCACATGATCAAGTCCAAGATTTATTAAGACATGACTTTTTAGTATAATTATTAATATTACAAAAGGTATTTTTATAGTTTATAATGAATATATGGATCATCTAAAGCATACCCCTGGGATTTTCAAAACTAGTCTGTAGAAAGGCCCGTTGTTGTGAACCAGTTCATGATATATTCTAGCTCAATGTGGTGTTTTCAGGTTTTACCACCTAGTACATCTATTCCAGATCCACAAGAAATTTTATTATCTATGTGGGTATTATATTATATATATAACCACATAATCATAATTTGAAAAAGGATTAATAATATTTCTTGTATCCAAAAATTTGATAATAATGTTTTGTAGTATAATTTTTAACTTTCATAAAGTTGTGTTAAATATTTTATAAAGATAATGGGATTCATCAAAAAAATATCTATAAAAATAATAATATAGGCATGTAGTAAGGGATGAATCATCTAAATCACAAGAAAATCAAAACATCGGTGTAATTAAGCCTCTTTATCAACCAGTGTTTCATCATGCACCCTCTTATTCTATGTTAATCTAATGTTAATCATTTCTAAATCACGAGTTATTAATTTATTAATCTTTTGTTAGTAATTGTTTAATCATAGGTTAATCATAGTTTAATCATTAGTTAATCATTTTTTATCCTTAATTAATCAATAGTTAATCATTTTTAATCACCCTTTAAACATTCCTTAATAATTATTTTATCAATAATTAATCATTATGTAATCAATATTTAATCATTAGTTAATCACTAGTTAATCAATATTTAATCACTATTTAATTTTATAAAATAATTCATTAATTTTTATTTAAACATTAGTCAATAATTAGTTCATCATTCTTTAATCATTATCTAATCATTCCATAATTATACTTTAGTAATTAATTTATCAATCTCTAATAATAACATAATCATTAAATAATCATTATCTAATCATTATTTAATCATTTCTTAATCCTTATTTAATAATTAGTAAAAAATTGTTAAATCATTCCTTAATCATTCCATTATAATTAATTAATCATTACGTAATAATTATTAAATCATTTGTTGATAATTATTTTATCATTCTTTAGTCATTCCTTAATCATTCTTTAATATATTTTTAATCATTAGTTAATAAAAGGTTAATCATTCTTTAAGAATTATTAAATCATAAATTATTTATTAGTTAATCATTTTTGAAACATTAGTTGATCAGTAGTTATTCATCACTTGATCATTAGTTAATTATTATTTAATCATTAGTCAATCATTAGTCAGTCATTCATTAATCATTCAATAATCATTCTTTAATAATTCCTTAATCATTATTTAATCATCCCTTAATCATTGTTTAGTAATTATTAAATCATTATTTTATAAATCTATAGTCATCCACTAATCATTAATTAATAATTACTCAATAATTAGTCAATCGATGGTTGATCATTAGTTAATCATTCTTTATGAATTACTTAATTATTATATAACCATCCGTAAATAATTTATTTAACATGTGATTTATCGTTCTTTATTAATTATCTAATAATTAGTTAATAAATCTCAATCATTAATTAATTATTACTGAATAATTTGTTAATCATGTGTTATTCATTAGTTAATTATTATTAGCTTCTTATTATTTGTAATAATTATTTAATCCTATGTTATTCATTATTTAATTTATAGTTAATCATTATTAACAGTGTCTATTATTTATAAACTATATATAACTACATAAACTACTAGGATGATAACATATTAATAACTAACTAAAAAATCAATAAAATTGATAAATACATTTACATGGATAGGAAAAAAACCTCTAAATGATGCTTCTCAAAAAAACCTACTCTTTTTTTTGGTGACTAGAACCACCACACACAAATGAAGCTTATATTAGTGAGATAGAAAATAAAGTTTAGAGTTATTATGTAATTTTTTCATGAGTAGGGAGTTCCCTTTTATATGAACATTAGGTAAATGTAGCACCCCCATGCCGCCTTTCACCATTATATTAGGCGAAATGTGGTTTATTCAGAAATTTAATTCACTTTATTTTATAAAAAATGTAGACACCCCACAACCTTATCTTCCATTTCATAAATATACGTCGAATGGAGGGATATTTGGAACAACTCATACCACCTTTCATTAAAAACGGAATGTGACAAGGATCTTTCCACCTTTCTAATACATAATTTTCAAAAATTATCATACTCTTATTTTTAAAAACAATTAGAAAACACATTAAAATTATATATATAGGTGTGTGTGTGTGTGTATATATATATATAGATCTAGGGGTTACCATAACTATCATGATCCCAAAAGTCATCATTCATCCATTACCAGTCTGCATCAGCTTCCCCGCATCATCCCCACCTCAATCCCACTACTGTACCACCCCTGTACCCACTGATCTACTGTGATCAATGCATCATGTGTCATGAAATATATCAACCCTACATCTCTTCCCACACACATCAATGAACACATGAAACCCTTTATGTACCGCCATCAACTGGGAAACCAGTTTCAGGGTCAACATTGTTGATGCAAGAAAACCACAAAAATCATGTGCAGTAGCACGTTAGAGAAAATACCGACAAAAAAATTAAGGGGGGTTTGGAAGTGAGGGGTTTAAAAACCCTATAGATATTCTTATGCCCCAAAATATTGTTCCACTTGAACCGGAACTCATCTACATATAAATATATTTACATATTAATATATACAAACATAAACAGAGTCTCTCTATATGTATATATTTATAATTTCAAATAACTATATAAATAAATACAAACATACAAATATTAATATATTTATTTTAATTTATATATAAATATATTTATATGAAATAATATAATTTGTTTATATTTATTTGACTATATATATATATATGAATTTTAAGACATTTTTGATTAACAGAATGAGGATTTTGTGAAGTAAAAAAATCATTATGTAATAACCAAGAGGCAATTGCATCAAATCATACTACATTCATACATATTTCAATTTTTTGTGCATTTAAGGTGGGGAATGATGGATTATATGATCATGATAATGGGTAGGTTTATTTGAGGCAAGTGGGAAGATAATATTTAAATTAAAAGGGCCACTAAAAATTACCTCCAAATAAAGAATCGTAGTGAATAATACACTATGAACAAATCATGGTGAAATGATTCCTATCAAGGATACAGGGTTAAAGGATGAATCGACGCACTCTCACTCATCCTATCAGGGTGATTTTAGTTTTTTATTCCCCAAATTCATAATTTTGGTTCCAACTTTAGCTTTCCTCTAGATCCATCCTTTTTTCATCTTTTTTTCTCTCTTAGTCTTCACCCAAGGTGTAATTATTGGATTCTCCTAGAATCTGGATATAAGTTCTTGGTTGTATTTATTTTCCCCTCCAAACTTCTTTGTGAGGCTTTTTCACCATTTTGTGTGTCTCCCATTTCAGATTTATCTAAAACTCAATCATATTAAATATTCTACTCCAACGAGGTTGTTATCATCTCTAGTAGTTCCATATAAAACGTCAGTGGTTCCATTATTTTTTAGTAATAGAAATCCTTGTATTAATAAGGGTGGTATTTTATTACTTATTATGATGTGGACCTAGTTCTCTAGCATGATCTGGCTATCAATTGTATAGTACCTATAGGAGAGGTACTACTGAGTTCTGTTTCATTTTTGATGTTGGTTTTTTCTTATTCCTTATTTATAGTAAGGACTTCAATATCTTTTATTTACCATTATGTGGAATGATTGATAGTTATTTTCCCCCTTTATATTTTTACCACTTCTCTTTCTAGCTGAATATTCATAATTAAAACCCTTGTTCATTTTCCACAAAGGCTCTCCAAGGGCCGGGGTTATAGTTGTTGTGACGTTAAAAGGATCTTCTTCATTATCATGTTCACCATCCTCTAATATTATTACTATCCATTATTTATTTTATACCTATTATTATTATAATGTGTAATTTTTGTGGTTTTGGATGGTGTTTGTGGGTACGTTTAGTATTAAGGACTGACAACGGTAGTTGTTATCCCCAACTGTGGGTACTAGTGTTTTAGGTGGCATAAAGGTGGTGGTTTTATTTATTTTACCCCAAATTTGTTGTTCTACATTATATTTGTTATTTATGTTCATGTAATTTTTTTTCATGGTGTTTCTCCACAATATGATTATTCTCACTGGCTTGGTGGATGAAGTTATGTAAGTGATTTCAAAGTCTTTTTCTTCCTATTTTGGATTCTCCCTAGTGGGAATAATGTTTCGGTGATGGTTCTTCTTGTTTTTTCATTTACATTACCATATAATGAGTATATTCTAGAAGTTTCTATGTTTAAGGAATCATCTAGAACTAGTAGCATATGGGGTGAAATACTTTTGAAATTTAGAATTTTAAACTGTTTATATTTTTTTTCTCGTTATTTGTCTATGAAGGTTACATATTCACCCCATAAAAGTATTTTTTTATATAAAAAAAATATGTGTTTGGATGAAGAAATTATTCTTGAAAATTTTACCTATGAATATTACTATAAATCATCAAAAATCATATATAGGTAATTTAAATTGCCACTAAATTTAATAAAAATTCCCGTTAATTACTCTTTTTCATGTTGTGATTCGGGAGTCCATGTATGGTGTGATCAAAAATACATTTTAGTTGATAGTTAATGGTGTCTCAACACAATAGTGATATAATAAATGTATACATGAAAATTTCTACACATTACCATACTTATAAGATAAAATAGTTTAGAAAAAATGAAAAACTGTCAATCAATAATAAATAAATTCATAGATAAATAAAATTGTACAACAATAACTCCCTATTTCATATGGTTCTATACTAGTACAAAATTATTCTCTCCTTGTCTTAGAATCATTGATGATATTTAATGTCATCCCCAAGGGCAGTAGTTACAACACCTATTATACCACATACATGTACATATCTACATTCACACAAATAAGTAGATGTTCTAAAAGTAATTCTTGGACATAATGTCCCATTTTAGTAAAAATATAATTTATTTTATGGAGTTAAAGAAATGTTGTGTATCATCCTATATAAAAGGATAATGGTTATAATGAGTCAGGGTGTGCTTATACCACCCCAAAACAATTTGCAATAGATTCTACATTAGTGTATAACAACACATTATAAGAGTTTATCCTATATATCATTGGATAGAAGTATTTATCAAGAAGTATATAATAATAATTTACCAAGATAATTATTCCAGAAATATATTATTTTTTAAATGTACATTCTAATTATAAGTGTAATAAATTGTCTTTACAAGAAGATGTACATATTTTTGAATTAACTATTCTAACTCTAAAGATCAATATACCAGACATAAAGAATTAAAAAATTATCGATATAATAAGGAAGGAACGTAACTAACAAAGAAAATTCATATTCATGATTTAAATGGACATCAAATTTAATAACATATAATAATAATAAACAATAAAGAAATAAATAATGGAAAAAGGTAGTAAGATGACCAATAATACAATATAAAAATTTAGCAACCAAACATTCCATTCATAGTGGAAGTGAATCATAGTGTATGAATCCCCAAAAAATAAATTTTTTACACATAAATTCAAAAACAAATTTAATATATATGGTTTATAGATTATTTTAATAAATGACACAATCATTCCAAATTTGGCACAACTAATTCACCCAATCGACAGTTTCCGGACTATAGAGTGAATGAAAAAACCATTATTCCCAATTTCATGGTTTTGAAGTACTATGTGTTACGACCATATTATTTCGATGTAATTCATTAATACTATAAAATTAAAATTCATAATATTTATAGCTAATCTTAGAAATGATAACATATCTAAAAAGAAAAATTCTAAGATCATTGATTTAATATTTTAGTAAAAAATTTAAAAGAAAAATTAAATGTGGTATGTCAGTAGTTTACTTATTACTGGTTTTCCAAAATAATTCATCTTAAAAAAAGGATTCATATAAGAAATTCCAAACCTTAAAATCATTTAATAGTAATGGTAGTTGTTAAGTGTCAAGGTTATGTGACTATAAAAATTGTTAGGTGTTTCATATTAATTCACTCCGTCCCACCTTTTAAACACACACACCATATACCCATAAACAAGAGGTTTAGTGTTGTTTATTGAGTTATATACAATTAATTTGTTAGTGGAAATATATGGATTTCATTAGAGATCATGATTTATGATAAAATAATCTAACAAAATTTATATTATAATTAATTAGTATGGATTAGTTTGAGGGACATGTCCTAAGCATTCAATCTATGTTCAAGTTATCTCTAACTCAATTACACATCAATTATTTATAGTTTTACATGATTTAATATATAAGAGAGAACATGAAACTATATTTCAACAAGGTTAGGAAAAATAAATCAACGTGGGTATTTAATCCAAACTTTGAAGGAAAAAACATTAACCAAGATAGAAGCTTACATGGGATCAATCAATAACAAATCAATAAGAAATGTTCACAAGATAAAAAATTGGATGATATTATATCTTCTTAGCATCATGAAATCCATTAAAAACATGTTTTTAGGCCAAAATACCTTTATAAAAACATCCATATATATTTTCAAAATATATCATAAATGTTATTATTAATTTTAGAAAAACATAATGAATGGATGTTAAACATAAGCCTAGAACCACTCTATGTCTCAAGACTGCATACTATTGCCCAAAGAGGGTTCGAACAGTTCCCATAGTAATCCAAAACACCTAATAACCATTAAACATAAATCAATGAAAGTATGAACAAGAAATCCTATATGAAAAAACTAAAAAAATAAATGGAATAAGGAATTTACTAAAATTGTTTTAATAATATAGTAGACTAAAGACATAAATAACTCCAATAGATAAATCCAAAATTTCCACACTAGAATCTAAGAATCACTAGTAAAAACATTCCTTAATATATTTTTATGAAACATTAATGAACAATAAATATATCAACAAAAAATTTCCCTTCAATGAAAGGGAAAAAATATACCCCATGGTCTCAGTTATATTTAACCATACTCCTGTGAGATTTCTCTCAAATACCTTGTACATAAAAATGGATCAGAACAGAATAACTAAAACATGGGTGTAGTTAATAATTACATTGTATAATGGACAAATATCTCCAATGAATCCTCCTTGAATAAATAAGAATGTTACAGGGGAAGGATGACAATCAAACTACCTATGGTTGGGGATCTCATGTGACTAGTAGGATGGGAATTTTATTGAGGAGGATAATGAGATAAAACGGTTTATGGTGAAATAACAATAACAACCCCAATAAAAATTCATCTGTAGGACACTAAGAACTGGGTTAAGTACCACAAGATATAGTGGAACCCCAAGGCCACTTGGGGCCCCTTCGAGGAATGGCATATACTCAATGTCCTTCTACCAGGTACCCTGTGTCACCTAAAATCAGAATCTAATAACGATAATACATCATTGTAATCAAAAAATTTGACCCCTCAATAGAATACCAAGACTCATTCAAAAAATACGAAATATTTCATCATTTCAAAAACAATATATTATCCAAACTACAAAATGAAAAATGAACTATCCCCTTAAAAAAAAGTCAAAGTGGTCCATACCTTTATCATCATAAAGTTCCCATTATATACCAAAGTAATCCATTATTTATGGTTATTTGGAAACATGTAGTTAGAATAATCTCACTATATGAATTATCATCTTTGATATGCCCTTGTAAAGACATTACATGATTTAATATCCCTTAAGTCTCCATACATACCATGCGACATACATTAAAATCATAATATATTTCTCTTAAATTCCATATTAATCCCCAACATATATCCATATATCCCATATATGACCTATTATATTCCTCAAAAAATACATCAAATCACCCAATTAATATAAAATTTAGAACTCATGAATCTAATCCAAAATAAAAAAACCCTAAAATTCTATATCCATGATAATTATTTGAAAACATGATGTAATTACTCATCATGATTCTGAAGAATGAATATTTAAAAATTTGAAGAAAAAATACTAATGTAATATATAAATAATTAGTGTATAAAAAAGAACATATGATCCTATAAATTCCATTAAACATACAATAAAACTTAATTCACTCCCTACACTTTAATAATGGGGTTTGGGCCCTCAAAATAATCCAAAAATATACTCTCTAATATTGGATCCCGCAATGGCCTACATATGCCAATCGTTTCTCGGTGTGTCAACGTATAAAATTGATTCATTTATAAAAAGTATCATAAAAAACAATTTATCATTTAAAAATGGTATGCTTATTCATGTCTAATAATACCAATTTCTATATAACCAAATCATGGTAAAAAAACAAAAAGGAATGCAGCAAAACTGATCATTCAAAAACCTCATGTCTTTTATAAAAGTGGATTATAAATAACTACACCTTCATTTTTATTTAATTTATAAATTAAAACTAACGCACCCTTCATAATCTCATCACTACCATTTCTAAAATCAAGCATTCCCCCCATGAAAAAATAAATAAGGGTAAAACATTTTCCAACTATG
This sequence comes from Viscum album, assembly GCA_963277665.1. Taxonomy (NCBI): domain Eukaryota; kingdom Viridiplantae; phylum Streptophyta; class Magnoliopsida; order Santalales; family Viscaceae; genus Viscum; species Viscum album. The sequence continues at coordinate 1,288,300,589 of OY728138.1, read as the reverse complement.
TCATTTTCCATTCCAAAATCCAAAATAAAAATTTCATTTCAAAAACAAAATGTTTCTACCAATACTAATTATATGAAAACCCATTTCTAAAATAATAACTCCTTTTCAACATTAAAAAAATATAGTTAGAAAAAAAACCTTCACTTAAAAACACATGGACACTCATAATAAATCACATCGGATTATAGTATTTTAATTACGTGTGAATGAAGGAAAAGACTATCATGAATCAATGGTTCCATTCCAAAACAATTATCATCGTATATAAATATAAAAGGAAAATCAATATCATCAATAATAAGATACTAATAAAATTAATAAATTATACACTGTATAAAAAATGAAATGTTCAAATAAACAAAATGAACATTAGTTGTTACTAAGAAAAATGTCAGTATCAATATTTGTAAAAAATATTTGGTTGGGATAGAAAAAACTTCATGCATGTAAAATATTACTAAAATTAATACCATGTTCATATATAATAGATGACACTAAATACGAAACTAGAGTTTTAGATAATAGTGAAATATTTAATATGAAAAACAACTTATTATAGGAATAATAAATTATGTCTTTATAAAGGAATACATTTTTAATTAATAGTAACCTACAAATTAAAAATATATATAGGAAGACAATATTTATATATATAGTAATTTTTTTTAAATAAATACCTCCAACTTATTCCAACGACAATCAAAACAATCACATGTAAGTATCCATTATGGATTTAAATCTTACATTTTCTTAATTTTCATGCCCAACATGATACATTAACCAATAAAATGACGGTTCCAAATCAGAATCTATAATGATTAATGATCCCCATTTCATAATACTCAAGGACAAAAACTTGATGCATCACTTGAACCTATAGATTATAAGGAATATCTGAATATCCCCTTGTTAGGTTGGAAATCCAACATATAAAGTTCCTTGATCTCTTCAATGGGTTACTTATCTGGTCCTGATAGTTTAATCCTTTATATAATAAAATAAAAATCATACTATTTCCAATTTAGCTATAATAACACTTTATATAAACCCTAATACTAATACATATATAGAACCTGAGATAGTGAAACAACCCCATGAGCGCTCTTTAATCCCAATGGTCTAGTGACTAGAATTGTGGGTCTCAATAAAAAACTTTGGAATTATTTAACCACATAAGATAATGAGATGATTCTTGATAAAATTATTAAAATATTTCAGAATAACTCATACATATGTCAAATGGTTACATCATTAAAACAATAAAATATACATGGAATATTGGAATAAAAAAACACACTAAAACACACTATATATATGCATATAGGTCCAAGAAAAACACAGTTTACCTTCTAAAAACAACATAGAAAATATTTTAATCCTACTTCAACTTATTTCAGGGAAGGAAAAAAGTGGAATTATTTTATGTGATAAATAAAACTACGTGTTATATCATAAATTAACTAACTCAGTTGTGGGAACCGATATTACTTGAAATTCATATATTATCTATAAGGCAATGGAACCCAAAAGCTATACGTGCACCAATATCTACCTAAAATTAATTTTCATATCTTCATGTTTACTGAGGCTTCCATGAAATGAGTGATCATAAATATTAGGTTGGTAACTAATAATGGTTTCATAATATGAGAGTGATGAAACTAGTGTATTTATTAAATTATCTATAAATTTACATACTTATATAATATATCATTTTAGAAAATAATAAACATGAAGCCCATAAGATCAATAATAGATCAATATTATATATATCCAATAACACATAACCTCAGGAGGGTTTCTACATGTACTACCAAATTCAAGCCTCGACATGATAATCTAACATGAAAATCATTTTAATTCAATGTAAGAAGAAGTTATAATACCAATAATTAGTCAACTGTTTACATATATACACCCAAAAAACACACACACACACATATAGTGTTTCTCAAAAATAAATTAGTGTCATGACAACCCATCCCATGGGAAAATAATTAATGAACAATGGGTTAGGGTAATCTTACAGCATATAAATCTAAAAAATGAGGAATTGGTATAATGAGTAAGGGTTTTGGGTGCCTATCCTCATACCATCAGCCTATATACGAAGTTAGGGTACAAGAAAACATTATTAGAGTTTATCGTTTCCTTAATTGGCAAGAGGATTTTATTATGTAATATATTAAAATAATATAAAAATAGATATAAATAAATAAGATCATATCAATGATATTTACAAGCTCATTATCTGAGTAATAACTATTCCATACAAGAAGAATTAGACATTCTCAAAAATAATAATACCAATTATGATAAAAAATATGCAAGATATAAATAATTTAAAATATGCCAATTATAATAAGGATGAAACATGTATAACATGGATAACTAGTAGTCGTGGATAACAAACGCATCAACATTAATATCTTATAATTACAATTACAAAAAACATGGAATTCAATCATGTAAAATATACTAATTTAGCTGAAAATACAATATGAAAATTTAGAAATAAAACATGCTTATCATAGTTATAAATAACATTGTGTATAACCCACTCAAATCTCAATTCATAGGATTGAAATTTTAATCATGGAAATAGATGTAACATATACTAGAGTTTTAAACATCTTACGAACATTCCAAATGACGATAAACTCGTGAGCACTATCATAGTATTTTGTAAATAAGAAAAATAAATTTCCATTAATCCTACATTCATGTTTTAAAAAATGATATATATTAAAAATGTACTGGTTTGGATCAAATAATTACTATTTATATAAATATAACCCGCATTTTTATTTCATGGTTTCATTATACTAATGTGCTCTAAAAGGATTATGTTAATGGCTATGAAATAATATTTTGAAAAAAAAATTAAAAATAGAATTAAAGGATTTAAGTGTTAATTAAATTAAAAGTGTGTTTCCAAAATAAACAATTTATAAAAAAAATATTATATAAAACATCACTCTGCATGAAAAAATATAAAAACCTTGGTAGTTTATAGGTGTCAAGTTTTATTTATTATTAAAACCTCTATTCTTTACAGGTTTCATTATTTCTTCCCACCTTGTAAACCAAACCACCACGTCACCAATGAATCACTCAATTAACCATATTTTTTGTGTGTTTCATTGATATATAACACTTTTAATATTTAGAGGAATTTTGTGATTTATATAATATAATATCATTAAGGGTTATAAAAATAGACTACATTTATATTATTGAATATTTTGGAGATTTAGTTTAACGGGAAACCCCAAGATTAAATGTCATTCTTACATTAAAAAAACATAAATACCACATTAAATGTTTAAATTTTTTTCAAATTTAATATAAAATAAATTGTATACCACATTGGGTTAATAATTTTTTATGATCTAACACAATATGTCTTACATATATTAAAATTCAAGGAGAACAACATCTAAGAAATTTTTTTAAAAGGGACTAGTTAATCTTATGTCAATATTAGAAGTTATTAACCTAAAAAATATAAATTTATTATCTCTTTATAGTAGGATATATCGCATGGAAAAATTCATTTATAATACCAAAATAATTTTAGAAAATATTTAATTTTATATTTCAATATATACGGAAAACATTATTCATAATTTCATAAAGACATATGGAATATCTGTTATTGGAATAGCCAAATAATCACTTTGAGTGTCTAGACTAACCACCTTTACCAAATGTAATAATAATTAACTACCATAATCATCTGAAAACTCCTAAAATCCATTAAACCAAAATCCATAATGAATGGAATCTATGAACAAAATATATATAATATATCAGCCACAATGTTTGGGGGATTATCTAATGTGATCAACCCCAGAAATTATCCCAAAAATAGAAAAACATAAAGGCCCAAATAACTCCAAAATATCACCCTTATATTTCAACCCATAACTCTGTGAAATAGTAGGATAATACATATTGTAACCAACTTCTATCAAAATCCTAAAAATAGAATATAGAAAACCAAATCAATCCTCCTTGAAGATAGTAAAAAGATGTCCCTTGGTCTCATGTAAATTACAAAATACACCAGTTGAATTCAACTCAGATCCCTACAATAAAAAAATATATTAGAATAAAATATAAAAAGGTGATCTTATAAGGGAGGTAATATTTAAATTTAACTCTAGATAGATATCTCTCATGGATCCTACTATATTCATGTGGAAAACAAAAAGGGAAAGAGGGGAATTGAAGGGGAAATCGGATGGGATCTCATGTTAATGGAAAAAAGTGAATTTTATGATATCAGGGAAGGAGATAAAATGGTGGATGGTGAAATTAACAAAATATTTTCTAATTAAAAAATGTACCCACACTCAACTGGTAACCGGATCATGTTCCACTAGGTACCTAGTGGCTCCCCCAGGACACCAGTTAATTTGTTAGGTTTAATAGGAAACTGATTTCCTTTTATAAGGTACATGATGTCGTTAAATGTTTTAATATATATGGGAACTCTTAACATATAACCACTATTTCTAAATCCTCATCTAAACCTCAACTTGTTTAAAAAACCAAATATTGCATTTTCAGACAGCCAATCTAAAATCCCAAATATAAAAAATGTCCCCTTGAAATTCCAAAAGAAAAAAATTATATATTCCATAACAATCCAAATATTTTCACTGAAGGCCATAGTAATTTCTTAATAAATGTAGTATTTACATTTTTCATTACACAACACCACAAAAAAAACAATTTTAAATTATCATACATCTTGGTATCCCTTGTATATATGGTCTTATAATAATGATGGTAGTGTTTTGGATGACATTTTTATCATGGGATATGGAACAATAAGGATCTTCTTAAAATATAGGGTTTTACCATATGTATGAGACCACTCAATATGGGTCTCGGCACTATTTTAAATTCTTCTTATCCACTGACATTCATAATCACACATTTGTTCATATACAATCCATTCAATCTAAGAAGGTCTTAATACCTACTAGATAAGTATATTTAATTCTTATATTAATAGAATTATATTTTTTAATATAAACAATTATTCATCAATTTCCATTTATCCCATGATTATTTACTTTATATATTATGAACATTTTTCTAAGATCACTAGAAATGGAATTTATTTTATCTATTGTGTTATAGAAAAAAAATATTTCTTAATATTCCACTCATCATTGATGTATGAAGTATAATTCATTATTAGAAAATTTTCAGTAAATTTTTTTTTTATTTTCATACATTATAAAATTATATCTAAAATTTTAATGTCTGCAAAATTTCACTAAATGCATCATCACCTCAAACATATCACCATTGAAATAATAATTCCTCTCCTTTTGATAAAATTGGTGGGAACAATACATCATCAGATGGTCATTTTTATAATAACACAGCATAAAATCAGGTCTATTTCTTAAGAATAAACTAAATAACATTCAACTATGTTATAAATAATAAATCTAGAAGATGATGTTAACATAATATTTAAGTTATTAATGGATGTATACTATTCTTAACTCTATTAAATCTTCACTACATTTCTTATCTATTCCATCATAGGTTATTTAAAAAGTAATAAATTTAAAAAAACAGTTCAAGTATAATAATTTTAAACTCACAAAGTTACTATTTTAAAACCATTTATGGGATTATCCAATTATATTATAGGTACAACCTCCCTAGGATTCACCAATATTACTATATCAATGACCACATGAGTCAGAAAATTATCTTCTAGAATACTAAAAATGTACTTAGATTATTTTTATTTTGGTGATAGTATTTAAATCTCTTCAATAAAACCCTATGAATATAATTATGTCTTTAATTCGACATAGAATAAAACAAAATTTCATCTATTGGGACTATGAAAATAGTGTTATTGTAAATATAAATGATACAATTTACCAACACCATAAAAACTGTTGGAGAATTTGTGAGTCCAGATGGTATAACTGGATATTCATAATGCTCTAACCTAATTTTAAATGAAATCATGGGAATATAATAAACCTTTACCATAAATTGGTGATATTGATGAAATATTTAAATCTTTTAATTCCACATTACCCTTAGTAGAACAAAAAATAGGCCATCAATTCAAGGTAATAGATGTAAAATTTTTATATATATTCTTTTGAGATTATAATAATATATTAATAAACAATAGGTTTTTATTAAAATAATTCACCAAGAGAACCAGATCCACCCAACATTCATATATTCTTTCAAATGTGAAACATTAAATTTTAATCATATAACATTATTTTCATTTATTTTAAATAATTAATATTTATTTTATAAAAGTGTAATAAAATGGGTATTTCCCAATAAATCAATTTAGTTTATAATTCAAATTCCCTCCTGAATATAAATCCAATTAAATAATCATGTAATACTTTTGTTTATATGTTAACCAAAATAGAATTCTCATTTTCAAAAGTTCCCTATAACACATATTAATGTAAAATTTATAAAAGGAAAAATATAGTCCATAAATATTGTATAATTGGTCATTCTCTACCTAGTATTGGATCCCTCTCATGTTTAATGTTGTTTGTAACATCTCATAATTTCATTGGTATAGTTTTGTTTAATTTTTTCCCAATCCGTCCATATTTTTTTTAAATATTAAATAAGTTAGAAGATGATGAATGTAAGTTCTTAATAGGATTTAATTGGTATGGTATAAGTCTCCTCAGGGAAAAGGATCATTGAGTACTAATTCTATTGGGTTAGGTATTTGGTTGAAATTACCAGAGTGTGGGAAGACCCTAGGGGAAAATAGGTGGAAAGTGACATTGGGGAAGGTAACTAGAGGGTTATCTGGTACCCAATATTAATTTAATGTTAACTCAATAATCACCTAGTATTTTTTAAAAATATTTATAAATTAAATTTTACTAGTAAAAATTAATACAAAATGAAATTCCCTCTCATTTCCACATTACCTAGCTCTAAGACCTCAACCTCCCACCTCTCAACTATATCTCTCCCACAATGTGGAATCCTTGTATTTGAAATATTAATCCTGATTTATATTGCCTGGTGTATTTATTAATTTAATTTTTCCATTCTTTGTATATCAATACATCATTTATATTGAAATTTTAGTTTTAATAATTGATTATTCTATAAATTAGTTGTTTTGTAGAATATTTGGGAAATCAATATGTTAAATTGGATTCACCTAAACAAACAAAATGAGAGGAATTTTACATGGTCTAGGAATGGGGTTCTCAAACATTACATCAATTATATGGGTTTCATTCAACATTTTTTTATGAACGATTAAAGAGAATGTGTGAATGTCTGGGTTTGAAACAATATTTTTTTGATTATGTATAGTGTGTATAACAAATATTTTTATGGTTCTGAGTAATCCTCTATGAGTTATCATTTTATGCTATAGTATTTAATTACCATGAGATTATTGTGATATGTTTTAAGTGAATAATATGAGACTAAATATGAGATTCACTTTATTAAATTATGATTGATTATTCGATACTTATATAAAAACCCCTTCCCATGTTGTCATGATCTATTTTCTATGTTATTACATTGGCATATAAGCCATGAACAAAATCTCAATGTCCAATTAGTTTAGATATTTTGGAGAACCAAATCCAAACATTTAACGCAATATACATTGAGAATATAAAATAAAACATAATACTTATTTAAAATAAATGACCAACATCCTTGTAAACTCTTAGAAGGATCTCTTGTTTTATATCATGGGGAAAGGAAAAATAATAAGATAGATTAAATGATTAATTATTATACATAATGGTCACAAGAATCATTAAACCTCTGTTATCAAGACATTTCATAAGATAGTTTAAATACTATAGGCCCAGACCTGGTTAATTTGACTAATTATTGGTCTCATGAGACCAACCAATGCATCGAGAGGATATATTATACTATTACCCACCATTCACAGAATTTTCAAACCATTCTTCAAATATTAAACTATCTATTTAATTACTGAAACAATATTCTTTATCATCCAATATAAGTATTAACAAAAGGATGAAAATTTCTCTATTTTCTCTAGTTGAGGAATAAACATTCTATATAAAACAATAAGAAAAATTATTTATTGGGATTAGGAAATATGGATGTACATAATATTCAAATATGGATATTTAAGAGAAATTTAATTTCCAATGTAAAATGATAAAATGAAATTGATTATTATAAGATAAATCTAACAATCACAAAAGAAAGTGATATTCTAAAACAACTTTTACTATTTTGTAATTTTCAATTCAAATCACATTGGATAAAATAATTAAAATTAAAAAAATACCAAGAATTATTAATGAATCTTGATATTACATGATAATGGGGAATTATATACACCACATAAAATCTAACTGGTGAATAATAACAAATAAGTCTCAATGGAATGTAAATATGAATGAAATGCCTTACCTCACAGTTTCGTTTAGTTAAACATGATTTAAATTCCTATATAATGGTTTTAATAATATTATTAATTTTTAATAGAGACATATTAACATTTATAATATCATATATGATTCAGTTACTATAATTTACCACTAATTTATTAATAATATTCCATTTATTTCATTATCTTGATTGACAATTTCCTTCTACTATCATGCACATTCTTCCATGAAAGTTCTAGTTCATTGGAATATGATATATATCCCAAATATCTATAATGATAATAATTTTATAAATATTGTATTTACTCACTATTCCCATTATGATAACCATTTATGAATATCAAACATGTAAAATGAATCGCATCGCTTTGTGGAGACAGTAGGTCTTATCTACACAAAAGTGGAGATATCATTACCTTAGTGAGTGAAAGGGTAATTATGTGGGTGATATATTAAAATTATATATTCAATATCATTACAAATAAATTATAAATATTAATTATTTTTATCTTTTTTAATTTACATGTAATGTGTAATTGGAAAACGAATCACATCGCTTTATGTGGCAATAGTCTGTCGTACACATTAGCAACGTTATCATATTTTAAATGATTTGGAAAGTAAAAAGGAGTATGTGATATTAAAATTAAATAATTATAATAATATAATATATTTAATATACATGTTTTAAACCTATAATTATATCTATCTTCAATTGTGGAGATGGAAAATGAACTATATCGATCAATGAGGATGTAGTCTGTCTGACACTTGATCGATGTTTTCATTTCCATTTGATTGAAGTGGAGAAGGAAAAATATTATCCCATAATATAAGTATATCTTTTTATAATTTTTTTCTAAATTATGTATTAATATATAATTTATTTTTTAAAAAAGAGGGATAAAATGAATCTTCTTTTTAAGATAATTAACTTCTCTAAGAGAAACTTCCATTAGATCTGTTCATAAGAACCCTAGGGATGGTATTTTAGAAGGATTAAAATCCCAATTATGTGACTAAAGATGTTTGGTAGGGAATATTTCATGGTTTTTTTAGAAAAATTATCTTAATAGTTGTGTATATGTGAGGGGATGGGGTACCAATTTTTAATTGAGCAAGGGATATCTCCATTCAAATTACATGAATTGTTTCCATAAGAATCAACAATAAAAAATGAACTCACATGAAAAAGTCTTCAAAATGACACTATATTATATATTATGAATTATAATGTTGAAATATGGATATCCTATATGATTTTTTGATGTTTTTAAGTCATATATGACCCTTATTTTCTTATTTTAACCATGGTAAACTCATTTGTACCTTATCCTCTGGTAATACTTTCTACTTATTTTACTATTAAATTTTGTGAAAAAAATATGTTTAAACAGTTAAAAATGAATTATTTTGACTCCAAATATGTAATAAATTTTTTTCAAAATTCCATTCACATAATCTGTAAAATATAATTTAAAACTAATCCCATAGACATAATGAAAATGAATGCTTTTAAATAGAAAATGTTCAAAAGATTGCAAACTTTTTATAACGAAATTCAATATAAAAATAGTTTCCATGACCTAAACGATATTAAATTATATAAATTTAACAAATGTTAAATAAAACCTAATTTTAAATAAAATTATCATTATAAATTATTAAAATGAAAATAATGTTTTCACTACAAAATAAATAGTGTTTAGCGGCGGTTTTGTGGCGGCGGTTCACAAAACCGCCGCTAAACGTTTTCCGAAATACGTTTTGCGGCGGTTTTTAATAAACCGCAGCTAAACCTTTGTTTTTTTTAAAAAACCCCGACACTTCCCTACCCCGACCCCCATTTCTCCCGACCCCGCGTGCTGCAACCCTCGCCCGCAGCCCCCCGCGACCCCCCGGCGATCCCGCGACCTCCCCCGGTGACCCCGCGTGCTGCAACCCTCGCCCGCAGCCCCCCGCGACCCCCCGGTGATCCCGCGACCTCCTCCGGCGACCCCGCGACCTCCTCCGGCGACCCCGCGACCTCCTTCTAAGGAAGGTATATTTTAGTTCGTTTAGGTTTCATGATTTATTATTTTTATATCTAATGGTTCATGGAATTCATATTAGTGTTCCTCATTTCTTAATGATATGTATGGAGTATTTGAATAAACCTTTTTCCAGATTCAATACACTTCTTTATCCAAAGTTTATTTCTATTATACTAGAAGGGATAAACTTAGTTACTTTAGGAGTTTATAGAATGTTTTTCCAAGTGGTGTTTATTTAAATTGGACTACCTCTAAAAGGATAAAAATTAGTTGGAATCCTAATAAAATAATGTAGATATTTGATGAGTGGAGACTCTAAGAGATGTTCAATCCAGTCTATCAACCCTCTAGGATATGGGTTTTAATTTATCATGGTTTGGAACTAGATAAAATTGTTGATTCTAATTAATCCTCTGATGAGGATGAATCCCAAACTATAGATTTGGTTGTATAAGTCATAAGATATTTTGATTAAATCCAAGAAAATTATCATGTACATGAATCTCATGATATGTTAGAACTAATGAGATAATAAGTACCTTATATTCATAAAGCTCAAAAACATCCTAATGTTTTATTTGAGCCTACTATAGTTATTTTTTTTCTCATGAGAGATAAATCAATAAGAGAGAATTCATCTCATAGGAGAGAATTCAAACTTCAATGTTGTGTAGACTAATTATTACATTTTCTAAAAGTGATAAGTATTTTTATTCTACTATAGTGGAGAGTCCACCTATGTTTTAGATTGGTGGAGCTCACATTTTTTATTCCTTTCGTTCTGAATATGATGCCCCAATAGATAACCATTTCATTGATTTGGGTGTATATATTCCTAAGAATGGTTTAAATAAGGTTGAAAAAGAGGAAAAATAAGTTGACAAGGCTAATTAAAATGATAGAAAAGATAATCATGATAACCTAGAAGGAAGTGCATAATGAGCTTCTATAGTTTACACAAGGAAAGAATAATTAGTGGAGCCTAGGCTTCCTTATACATCTTTTTCTGACAGACCAATTAGACTTGACTCTACTAAAGACCTATTGAAGATTTTGGAAACCCCACCTTCTCATATATATGCTCCTAAGAACACTTCTCGGGAAGATCATGTCTATTAATCTTCTTATAGAATTGAGGTTATAGCCAGGGATGATTCTAGTGAAGAATATGTGGTCTTTTTGAAGGAAATTGAGAGACCACATAGGGTATTCTCACTGAAAGAATAATCTAGAGATAGATTCTTGATATTATTTCTCATTATTCTAATTATGTTCATTACTTCATTACCAATTTTGATTCTACTAAAGCTAAATCTACTAAATATAAAGAGTCTAGACCATATTTAATCCCTATTTTTTACCTCAATTCTAGAGATCTCATTCATTTTAATAATGATGTTTAGAGATGTTAAATAAAATTTTCATGTGTATCAATTTTTTTAATAATATTGATCGATGGGAAGATATAGAATATATTGTTTAGAAGGTTATTTCTCACCATCATCTGAAGTTATTTCTCATGTTAGGCCATCAGTACCAAGAATTTCAATCATTAATAAAGGAAATAGAATGTTTTAAAATTCATGTGGAATCCCTATAAGTATATCTAAACAATATTATAGATACCATGGATGTAAGGTATCTATCTATGATTACCAACCCTTATCAACCTTATAACTATTATTTAGAGCCTCCTCCTACACCTCCTATTTTAGTTAATAAATATCTAATTAGAATGTTAGTCCATTAATAGATTCAAGATATTCTATATAGTGTAAAGTATATGGAAAATCGAGTTCAAATGGATATTTATACTCATGGTGAGAAACACTTTCATTTGATTAAGGAAGAAACAAACAGGTCTACTAAGGAAAACAATATAACCAAGGGTGAAATAATATATTATCTGAAAATAATTTACACTAAATATTACCTTAAAAATCATTTTCTATAATTTGTTAGAGACTTGAAAACTCCACCTCTGGTAGTTTCTTTCAAATCTATGGTAGAGAATTTTTTGGAAATGACTCCGCTACAAGATAATTTCTTTTTCAGAAAAAGATGTCTTTATTCAATAAATGCAGAATGGAATAAGGGTTGTAACCAATATCACATGTCTTTTGGAACCTTATATGTAGGTTTCCAATACTCTTATGTTAGATCCTCCTACCCTACCTATACCAAGACCATATTTAGTTTCTTTTATATTCCTCCAAGAAAACCTTTTGGTCTTATAATTTCTCAACAACTTATCCATGTTATTACTATTTTCATATAAATAACCATTCTTATACCTATTTATACTCATTAGACTTATGATCCTCCTCCTGATATTCAAAAAGGGAAGGATCCCATTACCCCTTCTAAATAATTAGTTCTGCTAATTCGGATTCTGATTAGATTCGCATAGGGATAATGTTCAATCTTTTTGAAAAATTAATGAAAATTACACTTCAATCTTATTTATGTGTCTCTTATATTTATTATTCCTTCACCCTTTATGATTTATTTTTTATAATCCCAAAGTTGGAGTAATATGTGTGGAATTATAATTTTATTACAAAGGGGGAGTAAATTGTCTCAATTTACATTGATTTATTCTTTACTTTCAATTTTTTACTTATATTATATTGAGAACTCTTTAATTCTGACCTACATCAATCCTGAACTCAAGGCCCAACAGCCTCACTCCATTTCAAACATCCAAAGCACAAACCAAGCATAACCTTCATCTCAAGGTATTCAACCATCCAAAACCTGATCCAACACCCATCACCAAAACTAATACACTAATATGGTTCCTACCTGAGACCATCCGACTTGAAACTCTAGCCACTCCATTAATCGATTACTTTCCTTCCATGGTTCTCAACACCATATTACTTACTTCGTCACCACAATTTTCTAGTTTTGAGAACTTCACTCATCATAAAAGAGGTCAACAGAACTTCAACTCATCCTTCAAAACTTCCCTAACATGTTTTTCAACTCACAACATCCATGAAAACTCCACCCAATTCTAGCATTCATTATTTCTACCAAAACTACCCATATTTGTCACACTTTCACCATCCATATCTCAACCAAGGACTAAATGGTTCTTCTTCCAAACTCATTCACATTACTAGGATAAACTTATCATTTCAACATTAACTTGAGTTGCCTCGCAGGCCACCACATCCATTCCCTTTCTATCCAACTATGTCTTTCCATTCGTGCTAACTCACTCTGTTGGTTCCCAACATCCCTTATTGGCATGTCGCCCCTCTACCCAAACATGATGCCTTCTCACTTAAGGTATACCTCCATCACCTACACACACCATATCCAAGTTCCACCTGGCCTTCCCTAAGAACCCCCAAACATGTCCCTTATAGGTTTCTATTTGGAACCTTGATTCCTCCACATCCAGTCTACAGTTTTCTCCACATTTCCATGACTAACATAATTCTCTCCACCTTAGGAGGGTCATTATCACTAATTTATTCAAGAAATTCAAACACCATGTCTCATGCTTCCATCACAAGATGAACCCCAAAACTTAAATGTGGCCATTTAGATTTCCCTAGAACAATAAAACAAACATTACCCATTGTGAAAATGGTTTCAGTGAATGTAGATAACTTGATTTAAAATGCATTATGATCAGTTTCGATCACACATCAATGGGGTGTTGTTTGAGGAAACATAAATGTGTGATTGATGGTGTTATGATAAGTGTGTTTCCCGATATTCTTATTGCTCCTCAATGAGGTGTTGACGCTGTCTCCTATGGACCAGACTTGTTCAGTTGGTCTGAAATGGTAAATGTGGTCAATGAATCATCTTTATTATATTATGCATACTTTATGGTCAATGGTTCATCTTTATTATATTATGTTTCTGTAATCTTACACTATCGTATATTTTGTGTAGGCACATTGTGATATACATGTATAAAAGCTGGATCACATTACCGAGGAACACACCTCAATATGATAAGGGTTTGAATGGGTTTTTAGATTTTCCAATTTCTAATCGATCCGTTGAAGGGAGAATAAGATTTCCATGTCCTAAATGTAAATTTAGAAGATGGTTGAAGAGAGATGAAGTTTATGAACATTTAATACTGAAGCAATTCCCTGAGCAATATTTGTGTTGGATTTGGCATGGAGAATCAAACAATAGAGAAAGATTGAGGACTGATGTTAATCCACAGAATGAGGTCCCAAGTTCTTCGACAATGGAGAATGAAATGAAAAACCTCATAAATGATGCATTCGGCACTGCAAGACACCACTATGAGCATCAAAACATATCAGAACAACCAGAAGAGGGTGCTACAAATTGCAAAGTGACAAGTGATGTTTCTGAGACTGTAACACAAGCAGATCAGGATTGTAACATATCATTGGATCCTCTTGATTCTGTGGAGCCAAATGTAAGGGAAAACATCAGCGAGGAAAATGCATTTCATGATTTAGTTGACGATGGAAATCAAGAGTTGTATAGTGGGTGTTTGAAATATTCAAAGCTTTCATTTCTACTGAATTTGTACCATATCAAATGTCTATGTGGAATTACAAATAAGGCAATGTCTCTGTTATTGGAATTGATTCGTGATGCATTTCCTGAAGCAAAAATCCCAGAATCGTTTTATGATATGAAAAAAGTTGTTAACAAGCTTGGTCTGAATTATACAAAAATACATGCGTGTCCCAATGATTGTATGCTTTACTGGGGAGAGGATTCAAGTAGACAGAATTGTAAGAAATGTTCTTCTTCTAGATGGCAGTCAAAGGGTGATGTTGGAAGTATGACTGAACATAATTTCACAGAGAAGAAGAAAAGGAACACACCTGCAAAAGTTTTGCGTTACTTTCCTTTGAAGCCTCGATTGCAAAGATTATGCATGTCATAAAAAACCGTCAAACACATGAAGTGGCATACTGTAGATAATAACAATGATGGGTTAATGAGACATCCATGAGATTCCCAATCGTGGAAGACATTTGATTCATTACATCCAGATTTCTCAGCTGATCCTAGGAATGTTTGATTGGGATTGGCTGCCGATGGATTCAACCCATTTGGGACTTTGAGTACGAGTTATAGCATTTGGCCAGTTGTTTTAATCCCTTATAATCTTCCTCCGTGGATGTGTATGCAACAAACATCTTTTATCATTTCGATGATTATTCCTGGAAAACAAATGCCTGGAAATGATATTGATGTATACCTGCAGCCTTTGATTGAAGAATTGCAGGAGTTATGGAGAAACGGTGTTGAGACATTTGATGTTTCTTCTAAAACAATGTTTAAAATGCATACTGCTTTAATGTGGACCATTAGTGACTTCCCTGGGCTTGGGAATTTATCTGGTTGGAACACTTATACGGGTTTGGCTTGTCCCGTTTGTAACTTTGATTTCGAGCCCAAACGGCTACCTCACAGATGACGATCCGTCTGTCCCCACGACATCATCTCCCCCTACACCATCTCTGACACCATCAGTGGATGCCTCATTAGAGGATGAGTCATCGCCTCCCGCTACAGGTGCTTCAGCAGCGGGGCAGCGACACGCCCCCTCCAGTTCATCACGGACATTCTGGAGGGTCGCAGTCATAGGTACAAATTTTAATTAAATAAATTTATTGCATTTTGTTTATAGTAATTGTTTTCTCATTGCAGATGAAGACAATGAAACCGTGGAAAGAGGCATAAAAAGTTCTGATGTTTGGAACATGCATGGCAAGAAGATAGTGGTGCCATTTGATTCTTATGGGGTCCTGACGGATGACGCCGCAGGTTTACTTGGTCAGATTATAGGTCAGCTGGCAGCGGAGCCCGTTTCCCTGCCTATTTCGTATGATGATTGGAGGCATATGCCTCCAAACTGGAAAAATGAAGTTTATGATTCTCAGATAAAGGTAATTTTATTACTTTATGGTCTAATTGAATGTCATTTTACTAATATATTCAAAATTAATTTCTGTATACAGATGTTCTTCCACTTTACCGTTGCTGATGTGATAGCACGGAAGTGGACATTGAAAAATCTTGGAAAAAAATGGAAAGATTTCAAATGGAGGTTGTGGTGTGATGTCAACGATTCTTCGTTGACCGTGCAGAAGATGTATGAGAAGATACCCAGTGGGGTACCGATAGAACAGTGGAAGGTTTTTGTCGATAGACATCGTGATGAGAAGCGGATGGTATTGAAATATATATTATTATATTATCCTCATTTTACATTTATACATGTACATGAAGAGGAGATAGACATTGAATACAATACTATTAAATTGAATTTTATTTATTTCAGGATCTCTCAAGAAAGAATGATTCAAACCGGGCGAAGCAGGTAATCCCGCACACTGCGGGTTCAAAAAGCTTTTCAAGAAGCCGAATGTCATTGGTAATCTTTTGATTAGTTTAAATATTTATAAGATAATATTGTCTATTTAACAAATTTGATTGATGATTTATCTTTGTTTAATGCAGTCACAGAGTTTAGGGCATGAAGCATCCCGAACAGAACTGTGGCTGGATGTTCATAAAAAAACAGATGGAAGTTTTATTAATGAACCTGCCAGAGAAGTTGGGGTATGAAGTCAATTATTTATTATAATAACTTAATATCAGTTTTTAATGTGTTAATATATATTGATATTTGATTATTAGGTAAAAATTAAAGAAATATGGGATGCCAATCCTGGGCAATCCTACTCAGTCTCCCAGGATGACCCGGTTGGTCAAGTCCTCGGGAAGGAGCATCCTGGTAGAGTGCTCGGGATGGGTTTGGGACCCGTACCATCTGAGGTATTTCGCATTCCATCAGGGATTTCGGCCTCATCTACTCCTGGTTATAGTCATTTCATACCTGAAGATGCTCAGAGGGAGATGTCTGCTCTACGAAACACAGTTCACCAGTAGGGGAATCAGATATCTGATTTGCAGAAAGAGTTGCTTGAAATACGTCAGCATATGAGCAGATATTCCCCCGGTGGTAGTGCATCGGGTAGTGGTGAGCAGGTAAATCACAAAAAAATCAAAATCATTTAGTTTGAAAACTTTTATTGGTTTTAATTTTTATTATAAATATGCAACAATATTTAATTTTCAATATAATGTTCTTACAGGTGGCATTAGGTGGTGGAGATGAAGGTGGAGAGGGTGACGATGCAGCATCAGATGATGATTAGTAGTATTGTTGATGTGTTGAACAAGTATGATAACAGTTGGTTTGTATATATAACATTTATGACACATAGTTTCCACCAAACATTTCCATGTCGTAACATTTTCTTGATTTCTCATGTTTTCTTATGTATACAATCATTAAATCCTTTTGGTTAAGGGTCAAATATTGTGATGGTCACAATGTATCCCCAATATTAGGGAGGATATGTGATCATATATTGAATAATGATTTCATAACATTATATAGAAATCAAGGAGTCTAGTTAAATACATTATTAAGAATGATTGTACAATGATGAGGTTTTAGGACTCCCCATGATACCATAATTAATTGTTTAGAATGTAATTCCTATTTCATATCATCATTATTGGGAGGAATATGGAATCCATCCATTACCTAAACTTTCTTTAAAATGACCTTCAATCCCCTAATCGATGGAAATCTGGAATTGAATTTCAATAAGTTGTGGGATTTTTTGGGAACATTAATTTTGACCAAGTTGCATTATGGGTGAATAAAACACCAATTTTTTTTTGTTTTCCGATAAAAACATACATCATTCATCTGTTTTTGTGTATATATTCTATGAGTTGTGTTGGATGTTGTATACTTTTACATTGTGATGTGTCTATGTAAGGGAATAAAAAAATATTTTTCTAGTGTGGTGTAATGCATGACTTAAAATATCCAAATAGTTATAGAAAATATAAAAGAAGATCAGGATCATTTCAATACCACTGTATAATATAGATGTAGACCCATGTAGTTATATTTCAAAGATCATGTGTTCTTGAGTTTGTTTCCATGATGGTGTAGGCATATTTTTTGTGAGGTAGTGTGGATTCTCCTAGGTTGTTCTGGATTTTTTAGGTTTTGGTGAACATTGGTGAGGTGTTATATCGGTTGGAGCTCTAACCACTGATAAAAATAATTCACAATATCATCCATGTATCCCAACATTACTGAAATAATCATGATTCATGGTTTTAAATGGTCAATTACCCATCATTTAAATGAAACCAAATTTGATGATACAAAAAAATGGAATTTGGACAAACATAACAACCCAACAACGTTTGGTAAATTAAATTTTGAATCTTAAATTAGGGGACTCCTTCTATATTATGTATTAACTTGTTTTTATCTTGTTTCATCAATCCTTAGATATGGTTTTAATTTTTTAGATCCACTATATGGGACATGGACTCCCCAAACATGCAATTCTAGGTATGTTCTCTACTACCATTCTTCATTTGATTGCACCGTGATGTGAAGTTTGATGTTGTTTTTAGTCCCCCTACCTTATTCCTCCATTCTCTAAATGGGTTGTGTTACTGATCAATGCATTACCTTGGTATATATAGGCTATTACATCTCCTTCTCATTTCCATTTTATTGTGTAGAAATAATTATAGTATATTCTATTAGGGTGTCCTTAATCTCTATTGATTTTACCATTTATGAAATTATCGTGGTTTTCTCCATGTGGGTGGGTAATTGAGATAAATCAAAGAAAAAATAACTAATTGATTTTGAAATGGATTTTACGTGATCCGTGATTTCAAATATGGTTACTAGATATTTGGTTTTTCATTATTATTCCACAGTATCATTATCTTCTTCCTTGTGATTCCTGAATGTATTATTTGTCTATTTATAAAATCTTCTTTTGGATGATTATTTTAACTCATCCATCGAAAAAGGAATAATAGGTATATTTTGATAAGAATCAATTACATTGAAAATTTTGATAATTATGAAAAAACAACCACATGAGATGATGAATTAATGTGAAATTGTCTTCATATATCTTGAAATATATTCTTCTGTACATTTGGTTGTCTGTTGTTCATCTTTTTTTGTGTGGGATTTAAGGGGTTTGAAGTATGATGGAACCAACAAGTTTGGTTTCACAATTTGTTTTTAATTGTGGACGTGTTATGGGTGAATTTGGTTCTCATAGTGAGATACATGTTTCTTGTTATGGTGTGGTTTTGTCTATGAGGGATGGTGTTTTTAATGTTGGTTTTTATTATGGTAAGAGATGTTATGGTCACTATTATGAGGATGTTGGTTTTTGTGTGTAGTGGTTTGTGGTAGTATTCTTTTAGTGATGGAATATGAAATGGTAATGATGTAATAATGTTGTAAGCTGTTGTACATTACAAATATTTGTGGATGTGATATTATGTGGGGATGATGGGTGAGATGTGGCTGTGGTTTTGGAAAATTTAGGGCAGTGGTGGAGCAGATCCAACATATTTTTTTTCCAGTTCAACATTTAGCTGCGGTTTTAACCACCGCTAATGCCATACCTATGAGCATTTAGCGGCGGTTAAAACCGCCGCAAAATAACAGGGAATCATTTAGCGGCGGTTTTAACCGGCGCTAAATATATTATGTTGATATTTAGCGGCGGTATTCACCGCCGCAGAATAGGCGCATCAAACGCTAGAATTTAGCGGCGGTTAAAACCGCCGCGAATAGGATACGCATATAACCGCCGCTAAATGAAGAGAAACCGCCGCTAAATGACGGACCTATGACACATTTCTAAAACCACCGCGGAATCGAAAAAACCGCCGCTAATAGATTGCCGACGCCAAACTTAGAGGTGGTTTTTGTAAACCGCCGCCACACAATATAGCGGCAGTTTAAACCGCCGCTAAACCGGAAAAAAACCGCCGCTAGGACCGGCATTTGTTGTAGTGTTTTGATTAAATTTCATTATTTTATCTATTCCTCAAAAATTGAAATATTTTAGAAAAATAGAAAAAAAAATACCTAAGATAATTTTGATATTATTATTTCAAAAATTATGTTCATTTAATCAAATAAATTTTCTAAAATTATTAAAAATTAATTTGAAATTATGTTCAAAACTTTCTACTCATCTATCATTCAGAAAAATATAGTTTTTTAAAATTCACTTCATTTTCATTTAAATGTTCATCATTTTTTTAATAAATATATAACCATTATTTTCATTATTTATTGAGTACAATTAATAGCTTACTATTCAAATTTATATGTTATAATTAATATATTAAATAATAATAAAATGTCACATTTTGTATAATCACTATATTCCTTGTAATGTTATCCAAACCCGGGGTTATGGGAAAAATAAGATAAAAATATCATTTTATGTAACAAAAAATTAAACCCACATTTTATATAATTAAATATAGTAATTTTAATGAATTTATTTAATGAAAAATTAAAAATATCATAAATACATTTAGTTTTATATTTTTTTCTAATCGTGTAATTTCATGACATACATGTTATTGATAATAATGTTCTTCTTTTTAAATATAATTGGGTTACATTCTCCCCACTTTATATAAATTTAATCATACAATTTGAAGATGATATAGATAATTTGTGGTTTGATATTTGGAAATTATTTTGTTGATAATATAAATTGTTAAAGTGTATAACAAAATATAATCTTAATAAACGATTAAGGGATATACAAAAGTCACATGTGAAAAAAATTTCAAGGTTTCCAGATATGGTAAATTAGGTGGGAAGTGAAAACATGATCATTTAAGAGAAAAATAACATCAAAATACTAATTAAGAGTGATAGAAAACACAGTCATAAAGATGCCAAAAACCACCAATCCATAAACCAAAGGCGTGAAAAGGGTCACTGATATCATAAAAAATGATGATAATATGAAATTTTTTTCCCAAGATACTTTTCTAATATTTGAGGAGTAATTTCAAAAAAAAATAAATGTTAGGAAATTTAATTACTTGATATATTTTTGTTTCATCTGCACAATTTCACCCATTCCTTATGATTCTATCGATATATACTTTATTTCATACCCCAAAAATGAATTTTTTTATGCATGAAGAAATGAAATTAATATTTAAGAGATCTTAAGATTCATGAAACAGTAAAAATGTATTCATATTGTAGTTAAAAAAATGGATACAAAATATTATCTAATAACACACAATATTTATGTTAATACCTTCCCTAAATATTTTACCTTTAGTCCCATTTATTTTTTTTCTATCCAAATTTAAAAGGTGGGTCACTAAATCAACATAATATTCTACACACATTATAAATATGATATTAATGTCACATTCCAAAAATGTGAATACCTTGGTCACTATAAAACCTAAATGAAAACATTCATGATTCTAAATATGAAATCTCATCTTTTTAAATATATTCCATAGATCCAAACATGTAGTAAAAACCATAAAATATAATATAAAAAATCAAATTAACAACCAATTTGAGGGTCAGAAATAAAATTCCATATACATGTAATTTTCATTAAAATAACATCATAAACAACTGATTTTGTTTTATCTTCCCTTAACCATGTGCTTTACAAAAATATTAAATTTCCATAAAATCGCTTTTCTTAGTACAATTCAACATATGAATTAAAATTCGTTAAAATATAGTACTGCATTAAAATCATTATTCATTTTATGATTATTATAATGATAATATAATCAATATTATACATTTACAAAATATTTCTTAGATGCAAATAAAAATTGCATTATTTATTCCATATTGGTTGTATCAATAACATTCAGATGACCTTTATCACTTATTGTTTTTTGAGTTAATTCTCTTGAATATTAGTGAATTTATTTGGGTGGTACCCTATACCATTATAGTGGATTTATTACACATTTAAAATTTATTTCTTCCATTTTAAATCATAATCATGTTTTAATTTATCTCATATAATTTATAAAACTCTCATTCCCTTCAAGAAAGAACCCGGGTTTTTCGTTCACTAATTATCACATGTGAGAAAATCTATCATTCCCTTCTTCCTTTTATATTTTTTTTCTATGTCATAATCTTATTCTCATTATTACCTTTAAATTAATAATACATAAAATATTACTTCTCTATCTTGTTAGTACATGAAATGAATTCATTGTATGAGGAACATTCTTTAGAGACTAACCCCATCTGATGGCATGTCATAATCACTACAAAGAAATTGTCAATCATAAACTTTGTGTTTCATATATAATCCATTGTATACCAAGATAACTAAATAAATGTATATTCATACTATCAAAAACATTTTCCCTCCTTTTTATTTAAACCAAGTAAATTGCATTCATCTATTTTTTTCTCATTAGTGGTTTATTTTTTAATGAATGTCCCTTTAAAATAAATCCATTCCATGAGTTCTATTTCTTCTTCCTATATTGTTTTTAGGATCAATGAAAACCATTGAGTATAATTATCTTTAATATAATAAACTACAAGTGTAACCTATTAATTTTTACCATAACCCAATGCTATAAATATCACTAATAGAGACTTGATAAATATGTTTCTACTATTAGACTATTAGTCCAATAAAATTTTTAGGGATACTTCCACATAAATCAATCTAACAAAAGAGAATATCATGGTGTAATAGGTTCCCTGATCCAGGAAAGGTTATTTTTCATCATTTTTTCATTTTTCTGTAATATAACCAAAATTTTTCTTATTCTAATACTAGCTATATTGTCTTCCCCTATAAGGAAATGTCTACCTTGTCAATGAGTATTTATTATTTTTTTCCTTCCGTGTATTATTTCTAAACAATAAAATAAAAAATATTAGATAATGACATTTTTACCATATTTTATCAGCAAAAATATTATGAAATAATTATAAAAAGATAAAATATATATTCATAACTAATCAAATATAAATAAACATGGGTAGTTTTTGGATATATTTATTTTCACATACTTCATAATGGAATATAATGAAAATATTAATTATCCTAATAATTTCCCAAAAGAGTGTCAAAATAGGTGTATAATAAGGTCTATTTCTTTTCACCAGGCGATGATCAGGTCTAACCCATCACACCCTTTTTAGAGAAATTACCTTTAGGTACTTACATAACAACATCTAATTGTAATATCTAGATTTGGATGTATTTTTATAAATACTCACGTATCCTCTACCTTACCAAAACATTAGGATTTTATTCAATAATTATCATCAATGTCTATAATAGTATTTTATTCTATAATATATGTTTTCTGTAACCTATTCCCCAACTTTTTTTAAACTTAATCTAATATCAATTGTGGTGACCATAACCCCAATTGTCTGAAGCATGTATCTACATTATTGAATTGGTATAGATACAAAGAATAAAATCACGATGTTCCAATATTTTTAGCAGTTTTAGATAAATTATAAATATATGAAAACCATTTTATATAGGTAAAAGAAACTAAAAAAATGCATAATAATAAAACTAAACTACATCATAGAAAGCTCTTTTCAGGATCTTTTCTTGATATCATGGGAAAATGAAACAAAAATGTGTGAGATCAAATCTTCAGTACAGATTAAGTACAAAAAGAGACATCATGAATTAATAATTATTAATTAGTATTTAATAGTATATAAGTAAACACATGTTCCATTTA
Source organism: Viscum album (assembly GCA_963277665.1). Taxonomy (NCBI): domain Eukaryota; kingdom Viridiplantae; phylum Streptophyta; class Magnoliopsida; order Santalales; family Viscaceae; genus Viscum; species Viscum album. The sequence continues at coordinate 1,288,276,501 of OY728138.1, read as the reverse complement.
AATAACTTATTTTCATGAATATATAATAAATAATCAATGTGGGAAGATAAATAACTGAAAATCCAAGCCATTTAGTCAATAAACTGAGAATGAAACTAACCTAGAGATAATATCATTGTGAGAATATAAATAACATTAAAAACTAAACTGTTAATGAATGAAATTATTAACTACTCGATTCTATGATCTCAAGAATTTGGATACATCTACTTTCAATACCACTCACAATATATTATGAATACTACATATAGAATCCCATTTTATTTGGCCTACTGTTTTGTATCATGAGACATATTAATGCATCATCAGGCTATATTATTCCAAGTCCGACCAATCACTATATGTTAAAATCATTACAAACATATAAAATTATTAATTTAACTCCTAATACAAAATTTTTATTATCAAATATCCCTATTTAATAAAGGATTCATATTTAAAAATATTTCCCCAGTTTGACAAATTACATTTAATGTAAAAAAACATATATAAAAATGTTATATGGGTTAAAAAATAATCATACCAATCAGACAAGGATATATATATATTTATGTGAATGTATTTTCTAATGTAAAATTATCACAAGAAAGTGATTGTTTTATGATAAATTCTTTAATCACAAATGATAGTGAGATTGTACAATAACTTTTCCCAGTTAACAATTTTCAAGTCAAATACCCTTTGATGAAATAAATCATATTTAAACCTAAAATACCATGAAGTATGAATGAATTGTGATATTAAATACCAAATTAGTTATATATAAAAAATATAAAATTGAATTGGTGCATCATAACTAATATGACTCAACAGAAATTAAATTATGACGAAATTGCAAACCTTAATATTTATTTTTGTTAAAAATGCATTAATATAATTTATAATGGTACCAATAATTTTACTTAGTTTTACTAATACCATATTCATATTTTGACAATCATATACAATCTACTTATTATGTTATACCACCCGTTTTTAATAATATCTTATTATTTTTATTATTTAAGGTGTCAATTTCATTATTTTCTCATACCTATTATATCATGAAAGTTCTAATTCATATACATATAATATATATCAATAATTTATAGAATTATATTAATGTCATAAATCTTATATTTACATATTATAAAAATTATTATAACAACTTATGAAATTTGAACATGGAAAATGTATTACATCGCTTTAGGAAGACGGTAGGCTGCAAGAAAGCATGAGCAATGATGTCATTTAATTAATGATTGAAATAGTAATTAATTTGGTGATATATTAGATTTATATAATCAATATCATATCAAATATGTCACAAATTTTCATTAATTTAATCGTCATTACAATATTTTTAAATGGTAATTCAAAAAAATCAAATCTCTTTGCGAGGTAGAAGTTCACCAAACACATGAGTAACATTGTCATATCTTAAAAGATATGGAATGTAAATTTTTTATGTTATATTTATATTAAATAATTATAATAATAAAAAAAATAATAGGAATTTTATAAATCCTTCATTACATCCTTCTTTGAAAGGTGGTGATGTAAAACAAACTACATTGGATCGTTAGGCAGTAGTTTTTCATACACCTAATTGATATTTTAGTTTGCTATTTGATGGATGTATAAATGGAGGAATAATATGCCATAAAAATGAAATATAAATTATATTTATGTTATTGGTGTTATTTTATTGGAACTGTTAATTCATAATTAATGGTCTAAATGGAAGAAATAAAATTAAATATCTTTATTAAGATAATTATCATCTCCAAGAGAATCCTCATTTGGATCTCCTCTTAATTATATTTGTGATGGTATTTGGGAGTACCAACAGATAATTAATATGAATAAATATTTTGGGGAGATTATTTTCTTGTTTTTTATGATTAATAGATTTATAGGTGTGGATATGTGAGGGGAGGGAGTGGCCTTTTATAAGTGGGGAAAGGGGAGTTACATTGAAATTACTTGGAAATTTCCCAATAGAATAAGAAATAAAAAGTTTTTCACATGAAAAATATTCCAAATGACCATATATTATAACTTTAGAATCTTATGATGAAAATATTCCATTAATGTAACATTTTATAAGTTGTAAGTTCATTAATAACCCTTATCTTCTTTATTTAACAACATGATAAACCGATTTTTTTGTTAACTCTAGTAAATAATTATTACTACCTTTAATATTATTTTTTTAAATGTTTACCATGATAGATAATATAAATAATTATGAATTTAAATATTTTTTTAATTTTTATAAATTCTTTTCAGAAAATTGAAAATTTTATTTTAAAATTAATTCCATAGATGAAATGAAAAATCACGTTTTCAGAGAGAAAATGTTCAAATGTTTAAAATGTTTTTATATAAAATTTCAACATGAAAATTAATAAAAATAACTAAATTTGATTATTTGATATAAAATTGAACTATTTTTACTTTAAAACAAATGAAAAAATAATATAACATTATATATTATTAAAATTAAAAGGTAGTTTTCAAAATAATGATTTATTGTTTATTAATCATTAAAAAATGAAAAATTTTAGAATGAGAAATAAAATTCACCATAAGATTATATTAATACTATAATTTCAAAAATTGAGATCATTTTAGAAAATAAATTTTATTAAATTGGTAATAATTAATTATTAATTACGTGTGTAAGGTGTGACTATTCTATCAATTTAAAACATAGAGTTTTTCAGAAAATGCTTTGTTTTATTTCAAATTATTATAAGTTTATTTCTAATCAATTAAAAAGCCAAATGTCTATAATTTTTTTAGTAATTTTCATACCCAAATAATGTAATATATATGTTATAATTGTCATATTGAATAATATTATTATTTCTTCTTTAATTTAATCTCAGTATTTTTTTAACGCAATCTAAAATCAAGGTTGCATGTAATGAAAAATAAACTCAGTGTTTCATGTAATGACATATAAATTTAGTGTTGCATGTAATACAAGATATTTAAATGATGGAATTTAATTAAGAAAAAATTAAATATATTTTAATGTATCGAGTTGTTATATTTTCTTATAAGCATGGCGTTGTGAATCATACAAGATATCAAAACCAAGGTTCTTCTATTAAAAACTTAGAGTGTTAAAATATTGTTTCCATTTTTAGATATTTAATAAATTTATGTGTATTTATAGTAGTTTTATTGTAACATATACATTACCCGTGAGATACATTTGTAAAAGATGTATATGGTTTTAGTGTTACGTCACATTTTTATTTTATAGTTCCATATATGTTGAGAATTGATTGAATAATTTGAAAATGGGTTATGTTTCTTGAAGAAAACCATAGTTCATGTTAAATAGATGGATGATTTTTTTAACCTTTTTATTAATTGTTTATGAATTTTTTGTAAATCATTAATAATTATAGGATTTTTTTATATTATGGGATGTCAAGAATGTATTTTATTGGCATTGTTATGATGTTTAACCAAATTCCATAAGATTATGATAATTTTTGAGTGTGGATGACTTATTTACTTATTCAGTAATGGAATAACATAAGAGTGGATATACTAATTTATTTTAAGGAATCTTATATAATGTAATTCCATGAATGTTGTGATATTGAGATGATTAATTTATGATTCACTACCTATTTATGTAATGATTTTTATGAAGAGATATGGTTTGTGATATGTATATGTATTTGGAATAATTTTATAATGATTTGACCTAACACCCACTAAACCATGTAATATGATGCCCAATGAGCCTTAATATGTTTATGATGATGTGATAATTATCACATTTTCATCCCTTTTTCTTGATATGGGATTGGGAGGTTCTTCATTATCACCTCAAAATTACAATTGATATGGGTTTAGAAGATCACCTGTTATCTACTATGGTGATATTGGATTTCATTCAATCATGTTGATATGATGTGTTATTGGATTCTATTCACATTACATCACTGTTATGATTATATATAGAACAATATATCGATCATCTATCTTTTATAGTGATATGTTCATACTTATAAGAGAATTGGCTGAGGTAGGTATGGTCACACCTCAGAGGGCATTTTCTTCACTCGTGATTGTGATATATGTTATTCGTGATTATTTATTATCATTATTATGATCACATGAAAATGAGTATGCACTTACATATCTGTAAGTTTCGTTAGGGAAACTATTGGTGGTTTCTTAATTAGGGTTTCTCATACCCCAAAAGGGAACCCCCAATCCCATTAAGACGTTATTTTTTCTTTCTAAATGTAATGTAAAAGGATGTTCTATTAATGGATGAGTTTGATCTCTATGGTTGGAGTTTGAAGATCAGACATGGTGCATACTCATATATAATTTTTTAGTTCACTCTATGGTATTTTTTGTTTTTGAACATTTTGTTTATGATCTTCACATGAGATATCTAGTTTATTTTTTAATAAATTATACAAAACTAAGATAATTAATTTGATAAAAGCGTGTGAGATATTATTTACTATTCTTGTCACATAGCTTTAATTTTCATACACATGATTAATATGGTGACAATATTTCATAATTTCATATGATATTATTTATCATTATTTATATTAGATGGTATATTCTCTAAATGATCACATATAGAACCAATATCATTTTCAGAAGAAACTGTAGAATATAATTATGTTTTCTTGAGGTGTGTAGGAGATCTGTTTTTTTTAATTTTTGGTGAAATAGCTCAATGAAGTTACAATGTGTCATCATCATGAAATAGTAACAACATCATTATATGACAATATTAAATATATGGCTTCAAAAAGATCATCCAGTACATATTAGGGCATGAACAAATAAATCTAATAATCAAAAAAGGTATTCCCATTCAATTATAACAACACATTTCATCATATTTTATAAAGGATACCAAATGTAATACCTCGATATTTTAGTATTAATTTCCATTTTTTATACTATGTTAAATATATTTCTCATAAAAAAATAACAAAGTAAAAAAATAAACTATTGTAAATTAAAATATAATTATTATGATTTACAATTAAGATATAGTTGTTAAATTAGTGGGTTTAAAGAGGGGTAACCACATGATAAACATTGGGAGAAAAAAGTAATGACATCAAGTTTGAGAATTCTAACTTATGAGGTAAATTTATTTGAGTGGTGATAGAGGTAGCTTTACTAGGGGTTTCTCTAGAAGAATCCAAAGAAGACCTCAAGAAATTAAAATTTTTGATAAATTATATGTGAGAGCCTTTCCTGAATTTATAAATTTCTGTAAGATCTATGTAAATGGAATCACCACCTAAAATGGCCACCAAAGCATTCTAAATTCTTAAATATTACGTAGTGTTCATAATGGGATATATAATTAGAAAATTTAATGATATAAATATTTATTTCCAATTTTAATAATATATTTATTATGTGTATTTTATAAATTTTAAATATTTACTTTTAAAGGGAAAACTGTTTATTTACAAATGAATTGATAAAATTAAATAATCATTTTATTTTAAAAAATTCATTTTTCTTATAAAATTTTATTATCTAGTTATATATATAAATAAACAAATTATATTATAGATAAAACATAATTTTTATATAAATAATATATTAACTACAATTAACATAGTAATTTTATGAAATAAAATTTCGAAAGACTAATATTTTAAAAGGTTCTTTTACTAATAAAACTATTTTTAATGTATTTTTTATCATTAAAGATAAATTTATAAAATTTATAAATTTAATTTTTTATAATTAATTTCGTATTTAATCCTTCATGTTGGAAATATATTATTGTGGGTTTTTTGTATGTTTCATAAATATATTTTTTTCGTTTAATAATAGAAAATAATTTTTTTACAAAAACTATATAAATTGTAAAGTAATTTTTTAAAACATATTAATCATATTTATTTCTAAAAAATTTATTTATGGGGTAAAATTGTTCATATAAAAAATATTCAATTTTTGAACTTATTATTACATGTTTCAGGACATCCATGATACTCCAATTAAAAATATCAGTAATTTAATTATTATTTTATTAAATAAATTTTATTTTGATGCCATATAAAATTTATTTGTCTTACAAATGAGAATATTGTTTAATTAAAAAAATAACATAAATAATTTTATCCAATACAAAATTTTTATGCATAAAACAAGCTTTTCATAAAAATAGTTTTTATGCACTTTGGGATTTAATTATAAAATTATATTTTCTTAAAAATAAAATTCTTTATTAAAAAAAGTATTTTAAAATATAAAATTTAAATTATAAAATTATAAAACTATTAATATCATAATTTTTCAGTAAAATTAAATATCAATGATAAAAATTAGTTTGTAGAATAAATTTTAATTACTGTAAAATTTAATACAATAGTCGTGGGTAAAAGGAAACAATCAATAGAGTTGTATCAAAAATTTATGTTTGAGAAAACTATAGATAATAACATGTAAAAAAAATAAATTATTTCCTCCATTTTGAGCCTTTAATAAAGGAATAGTATTGTCCCATTAGTGACAAATAAGACGTGTTTACAAAAAGTCCATTTTTATGCACATATAAAAGGTGATCACTTAAAAAATGTCCTAATTCCCATGTCCCTTCAAATTATAATATAAATCTAATATATTCATTGTAATTTAAAACATTTAAATATTTATAATATTATGGTCTGAATTAATTACTCTAAGGCCTCGATTTCCTTGTAGACATCTAATATAAATCTCATGTTCACAATGCAATTACTATCTTTTCCCAAACATTGATTACTTTAAATATTTAACATAAAAATATATTTATAACAATATTATTTTATAAATTTATTATTTATGTTATACTTATTTTTGTGATATTTTTTGAATAATTATTAACCTCTTTTCTCCCATTCATTTAATAAAAATAGAAGCTTCATTCGTGAATTTGTACAATTTACCACCTCTATAAACTAGCATATTTAATTTTTCATTGAGTTTCATTAAAATTTATTAAAGAATATAAAAATAGGTTTCAGGAACCTAAAAATATATAATTAGTATAATTATCATTATATAATAATTATTTTATTAAAAGTAAAACAATATTCCAAACCATACTCATCCATTAAAAAAGGTATGTTTATATTTGGGTCCATCAAACCCCCATGATAAATTAAAAAAATAAAATAATGTCATTGAAGACTCTGAGAAATAAATTTATGATTATATATGACTTATATAAGTAAATAATGATTTTATTTTATTTTTATAATTATTCAATTATTTTTAAATTCTTTAATTAGTATATAAATGTCTATTTAATAAAAATATTCAAAACATTCTCACTGCCAATTTCATAAATATGGATCATTAAGAAAAATCCCATAAAATGAAAAAAATGAAATTATAAATAATTATAAAGAATAAATTAAAATACCTTTTATGATCTATTAATGATGAACCCTTGATGATGAATGAAGAGAGTCGCCACTATTACGAAACTAGTTTGAAACGACTAATATTACTCTTAAATTATATTGAATGTGGGTATTAACTAACTAATATACATGTCTATAATAATTATGAATAATTTTTAAAAATATATATATATATTAATAATTTTATCAATTATTTTATTATGTTATTTTATTTGATATATATGTAATTTAATTGCCTTGTTGGATGATAGGGATTAATGTAAGAGGTTATTTATATCAAAATTAATTTCATAAGACCTTATTATTAATATGGTCTTTGATATATATTATATGGTGTTATTTCTACTTAATGAAGTTTTTCCATATTATTTTAATTAATTGTTTTGAGGATCTATATTTTACACTTTCTTAGAATTGATTTTAATTCAATGGATATTATGGATGTAAGGGTCCTTATGAACTCAACTCTCTCTGTTTAGTTATAACGATTCTTCTTGAACATAACTCTCCCAATTTTTGGGGCTTTAAACAATAGATTTTATTTTATTTTAGTTTATCTTCCAATATTTGTATAACTAATTTTTTATTAAAATATATTTCTAATTGATTTTCTGCATCAGAAAGTATATCATTGTTGAGAAAAATTCCCATGTAATTTAACAACAATTTCTTCTCATTTTCTATATATTAATTTCAAGAGAATTTTCTCCTTTATAATTAAAAATATAATTACTTTTTATCACATGTTAAGTTCATATTTCTCCTTCCCCTTTTCAAATTTTTTTATTAATCATTCTATGATATTGGATTTCAACTATAGTATTTCGAAATAATAATAAAAAGACCTTCCACCAATTAAAAATAAATTTTTATATCTTTTTTCACACATTTATTTTTGAAAACATTTATATATTTTTAATGAAATATTATCAAAATATAATTATAATATTATTTATTTTTTACATTGCACTTCATCTTTTTGAAACCATTTTATATATTTTTTGGATTCGTTAGTTGATATTTTTTTCCAAAAATTTATAGTTTCGAAAGAGTTTTAATGTCGCTATTTTAAAATATTTATTTAATTTAAATGATATAATATTGAAATTCATTTTTGAATGAAACTATTTTAAATAATTTCACTTCATTGTTATGAAAATTAATTCCAAAAGTGACTCATAACATCATCAATTATGTTAAAGATAAATGAATTAAAAAAACTTTTCACGAAATTGCTACCAATATCCACTTTTAAATTAAATTATTTACTTATATGGATGTATATTCAATGAATCCCCATATTACTGTTTATATAAATTATCTTCAGGGATGATTGAATTTTTTTATAAACTGTATAAATTTGTGAGGTCAATTTTATTGATAATGTCATGAAATATAACGAAACAAATTTTTTAGATCATGGGTAAATTATAATTACATGAGTGCAATTTTTGAAGTGACACAAATTTACATGTTTTATGATGGGTGAGGTAATATATCTCCAACTACTTTATCAGTTAAAGATTTATATATCATGAATGGAGTTTTTGAATTAATTATTGATGCTCAACCCACAATCAGAATTTCGATGTAATTCATACTCCATTATGTTTATGTGATTCTTGTAGTTAAGAATCCTCTACTATGTCAATGTGAATGAGGTAGTGATTCATTATACTCTATTTGTAATCAATATAAAAGTCATCATCCAAAATTTATTATGTGATCCAGGTCGTGAATCATGCCCCATTATGATCTTAATAATTTTGTAGTGATACCTTATCTACTATAGGAATCAGGTAGTGATTCTTTCCCCACCATGTTATAGGAAACATGACGTCATTAAGTATCTACTATTTTAGTATTTCAATGCCTATATTAGTTCATTTTATTACTATTATATTTATATTCATTATATTAAATATATTTATGCACTGATTATAATCCACAGATCATGTTTATTTTCCTCTTGATTCCACACTCTTATAACATGGTGTATGCTTTCTCCTTGGATATTACATGTATTTTTATCATGGGTTACCAAAACCTATTAATAATTCATGTCATTTTAATAAGTTATTTATACCCAAATCTGGTTTTCTTATAATACTATGATCTAACCCTTAATTACATGTTGATAATTTTTCCATTAATAAATGTTTAAGCAATACCCTTTCACATGTTTCAATTCACTGGGTTATGATTATGAGTTAAAATAGTATTATGTTTTGAAGGGATTATAGAAGTGTATAATTATAGATAAATGTCAAAAAAGTTTTATAAAAAATGTATCTTAGATAGATAGTCCTCAAAGACACTAAACCAAAAGTTTCACCAAGTTATGTGACAATAATTTTAGATGTAATGATAATTTGAAATTTTTTCATGTATATCTTCCTTAATATCACTTGGCGTCAAAATTAATGTGTAAAAGTATTTTATTTTAGAACCAGACCCAAATGTTCTAGTCTAAGAAACCACTTTTTATTTCAAATTCATATTAAGTTATTTTTTGGATTTTTTATATTAGGATGAAAGAACACCAATGAAAACCCTAGGGATAAGTCTATGAAATTGTTCTAAATAAAGGATAACATACCAATATTATTATAAATTATTGATTGTTAATTTTCAATAAATTAAACCATGTTTGGATATTGTCAAGTGGATAAGACAATGTAACAGATGAATATAGGGGTAATCACGCTGAAATATTCTCTTTGAGTATCAACTCTATCTTCACTCTAGTGCACGAGGAGTGGGAATTATATTGCACCATTGACTAGACACTGTTGGTGGTGGGGGTATACATTGGGGAATCACAAACTCTTTATAAATGTTATAAAATAATAAAATATAATTTAATTATACAATATATTACTATCAGGGTTATCAAATTTAATTCGAAAATAAATGTGGGAAACTAATATTAAACTGAATGAGTTCTAGGTTAATCAAATTATACTATATTTTAACTAAGGTCATGCTATGTTGAAATGAATGATTCGATAAAGAAATAATCATATATTTGGGGTTTTATATCCATATTATCATTTAAATTAAATTTATTTAATATTATCATATTAATTTTGGTTTTAATATTTTTGGAAATAATATCTTAAAAATGATGTTGTAGATGTTATGTCTCTAGAAACTAAAAAGACTATGATATTTAGTCATATTTGGACTAAATGTTTGAGAATTAAAATATATCGCAAATATGATGGAAATGATATGTTACGTAGTATTCCATAATAAATAGATTTTTTTACCATTTTTTTATTTTATCCCAAGGAATTATTATTTTTTAGAACCCCTAAGTTATTTTTATTATTAAGAGGTATTTAAAACTTTTGGGATGAAATTTATTTTAGGGGAGAGAGTCAACTCCTTATAATTTAAGTAATACTATCCCTCTTGGATAAAATATTTAATTATACTTTAATCATGTAAAAACAAAACTATAACAAATGAATCTCTAAAACATAATTATTTTATTTTCCTATTGTAATGTATACGTTAAATGATATATTATAAATAAGGGTAGGAATATTAAATTTCTTAGATAAGAAATGAAATTAGGTAAGATAAGTCATCCTTATGAGGTAAATTTATCTGATAGGAGGAAGGAGGAATCTTCTCTAGGGTTTCCCAAATATCAATCCCAAACCAAAAAATAAAAATTATGATATGAGATAAATCATATGAAAATAATTTTAAGAAGATGAAAATTTCCTTAAGATCCATGAAAGTGGGATCCCCACCCACAACAACCATGAGATATTTCCTTAAGCATAGATATTATATAGATATAATAATGGGTTATGTAAATAGAAAATAGGATGCAATAAAATTATAATTATAAAGATTATAAATTATTTATCATGTACATTTTATTTATTTTAAGTTAATATTATAAATCAAAATATATTTTATTAACTAATGTATTATGATATTTATTATATTTGTAAATTATAATTTCAATATAAACCCATAAAAGGAATAAATATACCATATAATATAATCCTCAATAATTTTTTATAAAATTAATATAACAAATAAAAATGTTAACATCACATAGGGACCAATACATGTATTAAAAGACATGGGAACAAAAATATAAGTGTGCATCAAACTGAATAAGAGACATCCATTGAGACCCATTAAAATATAATTTCAAAAATAAAATCAAAATCTATCAAAAATAGTAAAATAAATTATCTTATCCATGTGAATTAGGGTCACCTAAATTATATCAACACCCCCGTAAATCTACCTTGAAAACATGGGATATTACTAAATGATATATACACAATACCTTTACCTATGTTATTGATATCTATAGAGACCAATAATTTAGAAACATAAATAATAATTAATTTTAGTTGACTATTTAATAAATTTTAAAATAATACATGCATTTAGAATATGGTTGTTTAGTTTTTTTGTACACTTGAATATATAAACGTATTTTAAATGAATTATCTATAGAATTTACCATTTTTTCCTTTATAATTAGCACACTTTATGGACATAACTTATATAAATCATTTACCTATAACCCAGAGAGGGGAATCATAATAAAGGGTGATCTTATAATATTATTAATGGAAAATATAATATATATAAATAAATGATCATAATTTGTAATGAGTTCAAAATGATATGATAACATGATCTAAACAATAAAAAATCACTCCCTTGTCCATATATCATAATTATGATACATGGAATAATGTTTTATAAATAAAAAGTCAAAACACAAAAGAGTTTGGAATCATCAATAATAATTCGGGAGCCTTGAAAAAATTATCATAATCATAGGAAATGATCTTTTGAAAAGTAAAATATAATACAAAATCATTTTTATAATCAAGGATCACTGGGACGATTATCATAGTGGACTGGGTTCACTCCCCATTATATCATTTATTTAATTAAGGTTCACTCTGATGTATATATTATTGAAAAAAGTACAATAATAAATTGGGTTTAATACCAATTAATCAACTTATTTTTGTATAATATATCTATTATTACCTAATGTAATGGAGAGGTATATAATTCTAGTCTTGCTGATAATATAATAAAAATCATACATGTGTGTTCATAAATATTTTTTCATCATGTCATCATATCATAACCCATAGAAAGTATATATGTTTAATAATTTTTGTTAATCATCATAATAATCCATTAATTAAAAAACAAAGAGATAAACACTAGATCATAACCCATTTAAATATTAAAAACATATAAGGATGTACTTATAGATAAAAATATCTTAAATATTCACTATTACATCTCATAAAAAAATAACCGTTAATTGAAATAAGTTATTTTGAATACAAAAATTTCAAAATATTAAATAATTTTTTTAAAAGAATACATAAAACATATAAATAATTCTATAAATGAATTATTCCGCATCATCTCTTCTGCGACGATTTCCCGCGACGAAATCGTCGTCAAAGAACTTCGAATCCTCACTTCACGGCATCGACGTCCTTCTTCTGTGACGCCGACCACCACGACGCGTCTTCCGTGGGACGTTGATGATCATCGATCTTGAAACCGAGGTAGGGGTTTGTTGTTGATTATTTATTTACTCTCGTTCTTGGTTCTAGAACGATAATCTTGTGGATAAATATTTAAGTATTATCGTCTAACGAGAGGGGGTCCGGACCGCACAAGCACGGCCGAATCCCCCCTCCTTTGTTCTTGAATATTATTATATTCTTGTGGATGAACGAGAAGGCGTGGTTCCGTCACACCACGTGGGAATCCCACGGCTATAGTTGTGCGGCGCCGTCGCGCCGCGCCACAGAAGTTTATCAAGAACGCGACGCTGTCGCGCCGCGTCAAAGGGAACCGAAGGCGCCGCGGTCGGAGCGGGGCCGCGGCGGAGGGGCGCGATGCCGTCGCACCGCGCCGAACGACGAACACCGCGGCCGGTTCCGGGCCGCGGAAAAATGGGAAGACCGGCGGCTAGCCGGGCCGCCGACGTCTGAAGCCGGAAAGGGGACCGGCCTTGCCGGTCCCGTTGAGGAAGGACCAGCTGGCCATGTCGGGCCGGCCGGAAGGGAGAAGAACCGGGGGAATTAATTCCCCCGGCTGGCCAAAACCGACCCCCCCATAATGGGGGGCCGCGGTTACACCAGGGGGGGGGAAACGCCACCCCATTTTTCTCAAAGGCGGGATTCACCGAAATAGGGGTCGTGGAACCAAGGCGCGGATTCAAGCCGCGCCGCCAAAGTGAAGAAGCGGGGGCTCTGCCCCCCGCGCGTGGCACCCGGGCGGCACCTAGGCCACGCCGCCGCCGGCCGGCCCGCGCCGCTGCGCCGGTCCGGGTCGAACCCGGGTCCAGTCGACCCGGTTCGGGTCGACCCGGTGCGGGCCGACCTAGGGGGGGTCGGGCCGGGTCGGCCTGGACCCGGACCCCCCATTTTCGAATTGACTTCGGTCTTTTGCCCATAACATGAGCTACTGACCCCCGATTGATGAACCGTCAGTGGCGATGCGATCCATGGATCGAGAAGGTCGATTCTGTATATCGCACTCAATGTTTTGGAATAATTTGAGTTCGGCTGGGTTGGTTCGTACACGAAACCAACCGGGCCCTCAGAGCGGAAACGCTCATATCTTGAGCTACGGACGTCCGATTGACGTGCCGTCAGCTTTGTTGTGTTCCTCTTAGTGAGAATGATCTTTTGGCATATTCCGCCCGAGGTTTGGATGCAAGTGGAGTACGGTCAGGTTGGTTTTGCCTTAAAAACCAACTGGGCCCCTGGGACGAAAAAGCCAATAACTCTCAGACCGGGCGTCCGGTCGACGCGACGTCTGTTGCGTTGAGTTCATGTTGACGATATGAAACTTTTGGATACATCAACTCTGGAATTAGTGACAGTTGACGTATCAGCCTCTCGGCTCATGGATCGGACCCTCCTGAACGAGCATGCTGTGTGCGGGAACCCTAGTGCTGGCTGCGATTGTGACTGCTACTGCTGCTGCTACTGCTACTGTGACTGCGACGACGACAGTACATAGATCCTTAGTGGATTCGACGACGACGACTACAGCACTCAGCGATCCTACATGGATCAGTGCTACAGGTCATGTCTGGGCTCAATCCTGTGTGGGTCCGATCCTGTGTGGGTCTTTGCGCTCATCGGTCCTGTGTGAACCAGCGCCTACAGGTCCTATGTGGGCCCGATCCTGTGTGGGTCTTTGCGGGGGTTAGTTACCTATCGATCGTTCGTGGGTACGATGACTTAGATGGATCAGAGATCATCTTTATCGTCCTTCGAAGAAGTATACCTGTGTGAGCTGAATCCTGTTACTTTCCTGTGTGGATTGTGTTGTGCTATCCTGTGTGGATTCCGTTTTGCTTTCCTGTGTGGAATACGTATACTTTCATGTGTGGACTGAGTTGTACTTGGGCTCGGAGGTTGGAGCGTATTGGAATTGATGACTTAGTTATATGTATGGGCATATACCTAAGAAGTGTCAGTTGTTACTTCGTGTTTGTATCTTTCCTTTGTGGTTTATCGTTTGTGGATTTTGGGAGACCTTCGGGGGTCTCGGGGTCCCTACTGAGTAGCTTATACTCACCCCTGCACAGGCTATGCCCGCACTACGTTGTGTTGGTTGCAGACAACGAACAACATTGATCATGGCTGAGGCTTGCAGAGCAGGATGGTACCTGGAGGTGGACCACTGGGCCGGACGTGTTCGGAGCGGATGGCGGGACCCAAGGAGAAGTGGAGCTATCTGTACCCACCCTTCAGGTGGGATTTCCAGTGGACAACTTGGTGTAGCATCTTTTACTTTACAGTTGCTATTTTCCCTTTCGAGTTGTACTTTACTTTCAGTTTGGGTTTGTATACTGGCCCATTTACTTTTCCGCACTTTTAGTTGTACTCTTTTTTTACTTAGTGTTTACTTTTCCACTTGCTTACTCTGTGGTGTTTGTTTACATTTCAAAGGCAATGCCTTCCCTTTTTACTTGTAATTACGCCTTGGTGCTAGTCGCCAGCCCCTGGCCTATGGAAGGAGGGCTTGGGGTAGTCACGGCACGGGCCCCGAGGGCGGGTCGTGACATCACTGGTATGGTTTTAAATTCTTTTATCCTTTGGAAGCTTAATATGATTCAAGGATTAATACTTTTGTGTAATCATATCCACACTATTTTCCATTACAAATCTGACAATATTTAGTTTCCATGGTGAATCATTGCATTATTCATCATAATTATCATTAACATGGTTTTTTCAGGTTCCATCCATTGATTAAAACAAAAATGCATATTTTGAGGAATAGTAATCGTAGTGGGAAATCATGTATTCATGGAAATATTTTATATTATATATAAATAATTATAGCTTCCTTCATGTCTATTACACCTTAGGATTAACCTAGTCCATCCATGATCATTATATATTCAAATAAGTTTTAATTGACTTGAAATTAAAGGTGAATTAACCTAACAATATCCCCCATGAGTATAAAACTAGGTTCATAGTAACTTCTTATTCATCATGAAACAAATTATGGATGATATATACTCAAACAATTATTTTTTGGGTTACTAAACCCAGATTAATTGATTCCAAAACCACACCAACCTGTACTATTCTGATAGGGATGTATATTCTTAGGGAAACCCCAATCATTTCATAATGAGAACTTATGATATTATAAAATTTATCATCTAATCCTAAGGGTTATTGATAATTTTTCCCCATTCTAGTTTTTGACTATTGTTAAACCTTTCATTTTATACCATTTATAGAATCTTTTACATTTCATATATAAATATGAAATCATTTAAGATGAATATTAAATAAATATAATAATAATACACACATGAGTACTGTATCTCTTTAGTCTCTTTGGAAATTTTGATATATAAACAACAAGAATATAAAATATCTATATCATATTATATTTTTTTCTTTACAAGTAGAATTATAATTAGAAATAACATACATAAAACAATTTTTCATAAAGAGGGGAAAAGAATTAATAGAATGTATCATGTTAGATGTTCAACAGGGGAAAATATAATATTTATCAATAAATGATCAAAAGTGAGAATAATGTAAGTATAAAGGCATGATTACATGTGATAAATATTTGAAAATAATACCCATCAATTAATATATC
Organism: Viscum album; assembly: GCA_963277665.1. Lineage (NCBI taxonomy): Eukaryota > Viridiplantae > Streptophyta > Magnoliopsida > Santalales > Viscaceae > Viscum > Viscum album. The sequence goes on along the minus strand of OY728138.1, from coordinate 1,288,259,924 downwards.
ATAATCCTGAAATGTGAAATAATGTTATATCAGTTGAAATAAATAATATGTAAGAGTAGGGAATCATCAATAATAAATCATGGGCTATGACAGAATATAATAATAATAAGATATAAATATGGAAGATAAAAAAAATAATATGAAATCATTTATTTAGTTAATTTCCATCTACAAGACTTTAATAGTCTATTAGGTTCACTCCCATTCCATTATCACTTAAATAAAAGTTCACTCTAAAGACTATCATATTGGAAAATGTCTCTTAGTGAACCTGGTTCACTCCCCGTTATAGTTCATATTATCTCACGAGATATATATCTTTATCCAATTTATTACATAGATATATAATTATGGACCCACCCACTACCTAATGAAAACCATACATATGTATTACATAGTATCATAAAACATTAATAATATTATAAAATAATAACCTGTGGAATGTATACATGTTTGATAAAAATTTCATAATCATAACAATAAAAATAAAAATAAAAATAAAAATGGTACACTTAGACTATACCCACAGTACATCATGATAATCATAAAAGAATATTTTTATAAATAAAAATACATTTTAAACATCAATAGATCATTTCTTGGGTAAATACCCTTATAATTCCAATCACTTATTTAGAATATAAAATTTAAAAAATATTTTGGAAAACATATTTTTTGGATGATAATAAAAGAAACTTATAATGTAATATTTAAATAAAATAATATTCATTATTTTTTTGGTGAGTTGTTTATACGATGTTTGTTATAATGAAATTTCCTTTTAGATTTTTCATCAAAATAAAAATATACAACCTTTCATAAGTGATAAGAATATTCCTTTCATTTATATGTAAAGAATGTAAATTATATTAAAAAATATTATAAAAATATATTTTAGAATATAAAAAACATTCATTAAAAATTATAATGAAAAATATGGACATTGAAGAAAATATTATTGACCCAGTGGAGAAAGAAGTTATTATTTCCTTAAGAAATCATTTTAGTCATTAGAGTACTTAAAGAGATACAAATTAAAATAGAACTCAAAATATAAAAAATATCCACATTATATGAAATTATATATTATTTGGGAGATATAGATAATACAATTTTATTAGTAGAAAATTTAAGAATAAATAATCACAATTAAAATGAAATTGCAATATAAAACCCTCAGCATAAGTGTGTATTACATTATAAGAGCTCTAACATAAAATTTTAAAAAAAAACTAATTTATTATAATTTTATTAGAAAACCATAATAATACTTATAATACCAGAAAAGCTTGACTTATAATATATTATCACACAATCGTTAAAAATATTTTATAATCATCATTTTGTGTGTTAACTACATCATTATTGACATATTCTATAGGTTTAGTCGTTATGATTTTTTAAAAGGTTGGGGCTGAAGCCTAATTTTATTATTAAAGAGAATCAAATATCTCTTTTAACATGGTGGAGGGAGACCCATTACAAATCCCGAAGGCCCAATGGACATGTATCCCATTACATAGCCCGTAGGTCTAATTTTTGGGTCCAATTGCCATTCTGTGAATAGTAACCCGCCTACTACAGTACCGCCACTGCTATAGTGCCCTGCGACCGCTACAGTACCGCCGCTGCTACAATACCACTACAGTACTGCTACAGTACCTATGCCTAATGGGTTTTGAACCCCCATTTTCATGTAGGATTACGGGGTTCTTACCCCTAAGCCAAACCCCAACTACATCACTGGTTGTGATCCTTACACTCTTATTATTTTTTCATTATCCAAAACATATAAATATTGATATTTATAACATATAAATTCATTATATATACTCAGAATGTCTCGGAGAATGAATAGATTCCACGATCCCCAAAAACATTTAAGAAAAAGAAAAAATTCAGGTGATTACACGAGTTACAATGATCTTGTACCAGCAAGATAAAAGCGAACAGAGGATATAAAATGGCAAGAAGCACCTCAAAAACCCATGCAAAGCCATAATAGTTTGCATGACCCAAAGTAACCTACTTCTGAAGCACATTCATTTTGATGAAGGCCTCCACCCAGGTCTACATTTGTTCTCACACAAGGTAATAGCCTCTGACTTCGAAAAACAACCTATCTTTAGATTCTCCAATACATAGGACTCAAAATAGAAAACAACAAAAACATGTCATCTGGGCCAACAAACTCCCTTACATTCTGTGTGACACAATCATCATCCTCTATGGCATGAAACATATCATTACATAGATTTGGAAATCCACGCGTACACACAAGCGATTCATTATTCTCCAATTGGACAAAAAATAGGTAGTAAATTGATTTGAAATTACCATAATATCATATCTGTATATTTATAATAAGATAATAATCATATTTTTATGGATAAAAAGAATTTATATTAATTATTATAATAAATAAAATATAAATATCTTAGTTAAGATCTATACCACTTCAATGAAAGAACTCCTTTGGCTTACTACTTAATCCTTAAAGGATTAGTCTTAGGAGAAGACCAAAAGACATTGAATAAATGGAAATATTATTTGAAAAAAAACAGTAGGTAATTTCAGATATTGATGTTCCATATGTTATGAATAAGGGAGGAAGATAGGTTTTCTTTTACTTGTGAGGAAAGGGAAATAGATGGAATTTGTAAATAGATTTCACGATTTAAGGTCACAATAATGGGAATGTGGATCCATATAGAAAGGAATATGATGATATGATTTGAAATGGTTGATATAAATTAATCCAATAATAATTTTATAAATTTGGGTGTAAATTTTACCTTTATATCATGGTTTAACACCTAGTGAATCAACTTTAACCTTATCCATGGTAATACATTTTTGATATTTTTATATCCAATGTGAATAAAATTAAGATGAATCTATAATATTATAATAATTAATTTTTATTCAAATACGAAATACATTTTAAAAAAAATTCTGTATGTGGAATACGATAATTTTAGTTAATCATGTAATCATTATGGATAAATTGTTATTGAAAAAATAATAATTTTTATGCATCAAACAAAATTTACATCCATTATGGGATGTTTATAAGGTATAAAATGAATATCAAAATGTTATATTCAATATATAATATTTAAATTGAATTCAACTAATTAATTATTATTTATAATGTTATTTATTAAGATAAATACATATTCAATACATAAAAATGTTTTTTAGAAACATGTGTTTTTATGCATAAACCTTAACAGATACCAAAATCAAGTATAATTATAATTAATATGTAATTAATTTTATAATATATATTTAAATTATACTAATGTTAATTTTTGTAAAATTAAAAAAATAATGATAAATTTACTTGAATATAAATGAAAATTTAAAATAACTGTATTTTTCATTATTAACGGTAAAATAAATCATTTTTTTTGAAAAATATTAAAAATTATCAATAATATAATATTTACATGATTATTTAAAAATTAGATTTATTTACAAAAATAATTTCTGTCAATAATAGTACAAATTAATTATAATTTTTGGATGAAAAATGCGGTAAAAACCATTTCTGGATAAAAAATATCATTGAAACGTAAAATGGCATACATAAAATTGTCTACTAATTTATTATACATTAATAAATATTTTATTCTTGATTTATTTTAATAAAATATTACAACTCATAGAATCCAATTTAATTTCTAGGTTATGATGGTTTGTTATATTATAGTACATATAGAATCAAGGTTGTTTTTTAGGGAAAGCTATTGAAGACATAATGTTTTATTTAAATAAAAAAACATACAAAATATTGGGGAGGTAATGTAATTATGTAAATGTAAACACAACTATGTATATATTAGGAGTGAGTAAAAACCCTATTAGATACCTCTAATGATTCAATATGATTTCATTCATATACTAAACAGTACCTAACTATTTGAGATCAAGGAAATAAAACACTCATAGTTTTATAAAATATTAATTTTAAAATAAAATATGTGTTCCCATAATATATTATATCAAAAAAATTAAACTAAATTTTTTAATATAATAAATAGGGTTTTTTTATCCAGTAAAATACTAAATTATATCTCAATTAAGGTTAACACATCATTGAGTATATTACATAAATCTAAATGAAAAATAATAACCCAACAATAAATGATTGATCCACCCTTAATTCCAAAAAGTGAACTGACAAGAAACTATTGATTAGATTAAAATAGTTACTAATAGAAAACATTTATTAGGTAAAAATAATAATTAATATATATATAATAGTATGTAGTATCGCTAGAATCATTTATTCTCACACATATAACCTCATTTAAATAATAAATAATGCCATATAAAATTTGTACAAAAAATTATAAAATCACTCTTGTAATCTGAAAATGTTAATATCTATAAGAAACCCATTTTTACCAATATCCAAAAATTCATTCCATTTAAAATAAAAAAATCAACATATCAACAATTAGGCATGACATCCATAAATAACAAACTAAAAATCATCTTGAATATAAATAATTCTCACATAAAATGAGTAATATAAATTAAATATAAATCAAATAGATATTCATCATTAACATATGGATTTTCACAATGAACTAATCATTACTCATAATATTCATAAATTATAATCAAAAGAATATATATAATAATGTAAATGAGTTTTAAATCCCCAATAATGGGTGTCTATGGAAATGGGCAAAAATTGATATAATGATATTCTTTAGATGTGGGAAAATAAAATAATTATTTCAAATAGAATCCTGTAATTTATAGAATATGTTTTGGAACACCTTAAAAGTAAAAATACCAATATTTTACCACTAAATAACTGAGGAATCATATCATCATAGTGGGTTTGGACATATAAAGATGAGAGATAGAGAAAATTGTGAATATAAAAGATAAGGGGAGACCTTATAATAACATATATATTAGGAATCACTATGATTCCACCAATGAAGGAGTTTAGAAGGATTATAAGTCATGTTAAAACATCTTGGTTGACTCATGAAGTGTGTTAATAAATCTTTTTAATGAAATATATACAAACAATGGATTAAAATATAAACTCTCCTATTTTTATAATAAATCACTAAGAGAACACATGATATCATAAAACATGAATATTAATTTTCATTTACTCATATATATAATTTTTCATTGTATTTTTTACCCTTTTATGATCTATGGGATAAATAATTATGTCCATTATTTATTGGAAGATATCTACAATTTCCATTTTTTTTGAAAACTATATAAATATAAAAATAATACATAATAAAAATGTTCATATGAAAGAATGGATCTCACATTTACGTTTTTATACCAATATATGAATGTTAATGTATTATGATTATCCTATTATATAATTAATCACAAATACATATTTGTTTATGTTAATTAAATTTTATCTAAAACATGATTTTTGATTAGACTACTTTCCTATTTTAAAAAATAACACTAAAACAAATAATTAAAATTTATGCCACTAAAATAATAACCACTTTTTAGGTCATATCTACTGGTGGGAACGGATCAATATTTCATTTTCAGTTAACTCAACTAAGATTTTATCATGGTACTATATTTGGTTATCAGTTAAAACAATCTTAACATATATGTATCTGATACATTTAAGTGAAAATTTTCATTCCAAAATTCTTCATGTGGACTACCTCAAATACATTCCTCTGGTAACCCAATTTTTAGGATTTCTCAACTAATTTTTTTAAATTATAACATTATATATTGACACAAAATGATTATAGTCACCTATATATTATTTTTTTTAAATAAATATCCATTGGAACTCATGATTTTCAATACCAGCCCACTAGGATGATTGAGGTATATATAATAGTTTTAATTATAATGAATATGAATATTTTTTTGAATAGTTTGTTATCATCTCCCCATCTTATATCATGTATTCCCTATATATTTTTATGATTCAAATGATTTATACCTATAAACTATACCTTCAACAAAAGTAACATTCTAAAAAAAATTATAACACATTTATCATTTAATGAGTGGAATTACATAATAGAAAATAAATTTCCATTATATATACATATTTCATAACGTTTCTCATAAATAAGTTATAGGAAACCCTATCATGTTAATTTTTATGATCATATGAAACCAATATCAAAACAATAACATATTTGGAATGCTAGGTAGACAAGACCACCTTTTTTTGAAAATTTTCTAACTTCCTATATCAGTGTTAAGTACAAACCAATGTCCGATATTCGATGGATCAATACACAAGAGATACATTAGTACTATTAGTATCCAAACACATAATATGTATAAATCCTAATAAACCTTTACAATTGACTTTATAAATAAAAAATCGTAATCTACGTTCAATTTAAATAAATATTATGTTATACCAAGAATTTATCTCTCTATATGCATAGTATTAAATTTATATGAATCAATTAATAAATTTTAAAGTAAAACATATATTCATAATATAAACATTTTATATTCATAGATTAAATAATGCCCAAAAACTAATAAATTAACAATTTCAAAAAATGATACATGAGTTAAAAATTATAATCATTTCACAAATAAACAATTATAATAACTTTATAATTTAGCAATTATTTTATGTTCATTCTGAAAAAATATATATATAAATAAATTATATTAACATCATTAATACAAACACACCATATTTAATCACAAACATGCCATGTGTATGAACTACTTCATAGTAATGTTTACTATTATCTAAGCAATAAATACCCTTTATGTTTCTTAATATATAAAAACATCGTTTAATTAATGTTTAAAATATACATTATTTAAAAATCATAAAATTCTTATTATTTAAAATTTTGATAAAATTCATTAAATATACATTTTCATTGGTTAAATAAATTTCCAATGAATTCTTCCTAACAAGAACATGTTAGATAAATCTAATGGTGGTTTTTAAAAAGAATGTAAACAATTATATGCCTAATTTTTTAAAATTTATAAAAACATTAGAAAATAAAATCTACTTTTACTAAAATAATTTTATAATAAAATTATAATTTCATACCTAGTAAAATTGGATTTTAATATATAAAATTAATGATAATGACAATTTTTAGGAAATATTTATTGAATATTTAATAATTTAATAAAAAATTATTTAATAATTATTTTATAATCATTTTATAAATTAACAAAATATATTAAAATCGTATTTTTATAGATCATAATAATATTTAAAATTTTAAATTAATTTTATTATTGAATAAATGAAATATCGAAATTTTTTATTTTAATCATAATTTTTTATATATGTGATTTCATAATAAATAAGAACAGTTGGTTGTAAATAACAATTTATGAGCATACATTTCATATTTATAATGTGATAATATATTTTAATATATAGTGAAACACTACCAATTCAAATAGAACATGTTGTGATAAGTGAAGTCGAACAAAATATTATAACGAAAGTCAATGAATTATAACTATACAATTTGATTATTATTTATTTTATTTTATTATAAAATCTCATTGTAATTTATGATATCTTATATCACCATTCATGATGTTGGGATTAGAAGAAAATTTATTGATCAAATGATTCATTTTATCTTATTTCATAAGATATTATATGTAGTACTTTACAATATTTTTGTTATCCATTAAGATATTTATTTTTAAATAAAGTTAAAATAAAATATTCAATGATACCACCTTTGGTTCTCTATGAGGATGAAAAATACATACTCATGGTAGTAGAAATTTTAGAAACCAATAAAACCGAAAATAATATCTATGTTTTTGAATGAATATTCTTAATTCTTAAATGAGGAGTATATCTTTTCTTTATTATTACTAAGAGTATTTCTTCGTCTTTTATATTACTATTATTGATGAATATTCGTAAGAACCATATGAATGAATCATTCCAATTAGGTTATTAATGAGTTGATGAAATCACTTAATTATAGGGAAATATTTTCATTTAAAATATATTCTACTGGATCCTTGATTAAATGTAGGAAATAAAGGTTAATTTTATTAGATATTTTTTAATAGTATTATGTGTTTACCACCACTTTAAAATAACTATTGTATAGTTTGAATATATATGGTATGATGATGCAACCCTCATTAATTAATTTTTTCATATGTATTTGAGCAGTGTCATTATGTTTCAAATGTTTTGTAATTATAGACCAAATAAAAATTTAAAATTTATTTATTTGATTGAATCTCTTACAATGTTATAAAATAATCTATAAATGAATTATAGTATTAATGAGAGAAATATTAGGCAATTTTACTACATTAAATATAAAAAATATTATGTTTATGAGTTATATTATATGAAATGTTACAAAAAAGAGTGATATGAATATATTTTACTATATGATATGTATAGGAAAAATAATATATTATATTACATTGGTTATTGGTGGTTCAATTTCTTCAAACACACACACACACATAACATGAATGTCTGATAGTCCAGCCAAATCATCCCCCATTGAATTCCTACCCATCAATCCTTCTTTATTAATTTCTGGATAGCCGAAAATCCTATGGGTCATGAAACCCCATGACCACCAGAAATTTTTTTTCACCAAAGGTAGCTCCTTTTAAGATCTCTCTCAAGCTCATTAGGCAATCTAGTGTGCGATCTTTGTCTCCACCTCTAATTGTGTCTTCCACATCTAATACACACCACCTTGCCATCCCATATTATTTTAGTGCCCCAATGCCCCTCTAAAGAGGTTATCCCAAATCATCACCACTAACAGATTCGACTACCTAGCCACCATGGCCTCCACCATAAAAGGAGCCTCATCATAGACCAGAATCTGTCCATGTCATCACCTCTCATCACCAGATATCCATTACATCCCTCCACTGACACTTTTTTGAGACATGCTTTGATATCTTCAAGTCCATGTCTAGTGTCTATCACTATCCCCATCATCACTACCTACCTAAAGCGGTGTATCCTCTAAAATCCATCATGTCACACACACAACCCAACCCATGTCACGGTGCCCCTAAATTTTCAAAATTGAGGATTCCAATGACCCTCCCCACTATATAGTATAAAGATTGAATCATGAATAAGTAATTGATGTCATGTATACAAGGGAAAAATAAAATTTGATAAGGTGATAAGATTGTATAAAAATGATATCCAACCTATTTAATAGTCCATACACATTAAATAGATAAATTATATAATAAAAAATATAATAGTGATGATAATATGGATTTACATTTTGGTTTCCTGCTTTGATTAATATTTTACTATTAGCAACCAGTTAATATAGATTAAAAAAGAGGGAAATGGAACATAACTGATAAAATTATATAATTGAATGAATTCATGTAATCTTTTTTAGTGGACCTCCACACCATTGGGATCAAGATTTTCATTTTATGGATGCCAATACTACAAACTCTATATATTGGAATGAGTCAATTTGTGCATGAGAGTCGTGTTGATCTCTCTATATGGAATAATAATCTTTATAAAAAAATTTCTCACTATTATGTTTAATAGATATATTTAAATTACATGAATATCTATTATTATGTGTTGTTATAAAAATTAAAAATCATTCATTTAAAAAAAATCCAAATACGAAGTGAAAATTTTATCTTTTTATTTTTTATTTTTATATTCACAATTGTGGTTTTGAACGCATATGAATTATGTAAATGTTTTAGGTGAGGAACTAAACAATTTATTATTCACCTCAATATGCTAATATTTTTTAAGAGTAATATGTTCCCTAACATTACTCTATAACAAGGAAAATTAAATAATTTTATTATTGACATTGATTAATTTTTTTATTTTGATTTAATGTATTGTATATGGGGACACACTACCTTAATTTTATTTTATTCTCTAAAGATATCTAATTATCTTAATGAGTTTTAATATCATGAATTTTTAGAGATTAATATGTATTGTGAAAATAATATTTATTTAATTGGTAATGATTATTTCAATGGAACTTGATATTTTATTCAGGATTATTTATTTATTTATTTACTAGATGATCGATGGAATATATTTAATGCCTGAATATTCTAATAAAGGTGAATAATTTTATGGTGTTTAATAAATTAATTAATAGGTATTAAATTATTGGTATTTAATTTATGTAAAATTGTGTATTCTAATGTTGTTTAGAATAAATTTTTATATATTATAAGAAAAAATATAATGAAATATAATTTAGATCATTTATGTGACATAGATAATTCACTTGGGAGGTTATATTTGGAAATTAGTTTCAATGGGTTTTAATGGGATATTATTAAAGCCTTTCAAATAAAAATATTATAGAATTATTAATTATTGGTATGGATGATTGGGGATTTATTATTTGTGGTTATGTAAAATTAAATAATATATGATTATTTTTTTCACTATAAGTTTTTGTGGAATTATAGTATTTTAATAGAGATAAATTGGTTGGGTGGAAATTAATTTTTGGAATCCATGTTGGCTCCAAGAAATCATAGTACACTAAGATTGGATGGATGAATCAATGTATTTTTATTACTTTAAAAAACCCTCAGTAATGATATTATTTCACAATCTGTTGGAGCACCTATCTCCCTTAAAATAATTTATCACGCAATACTGAAAATAAATAGGGACATAGTCAATTTAACATGGTTTAGGATCATTAGATTAATCACATTTCAATACTATAATAACATTATAATGTACCGTAATTACTAATTTCACTAGTTATTAATATTTTTTAGAATGAATTGTGATACCTGAGTTTATAAAAAAATTAAAATTGGGAACTCACATGTCTCTCAATTTAAGTGCGAACCCTACTCTACTAGAAGTATCTTTAGATGATCTGAATCAACTATGAAATGATTAACACGTAAATTGGTTTGACATGAATCCCATGTTTTATCAATTAGATAAACAAAAAATCATTGTATAATATTTTATCTCTAAAAATACACCTTTATGTAAGATGTAATATGATTATGTTTGACCACATATGTCCTTCATTAACAGCCTTCATTGAGGATTCACTATAGAATACTTCTTTAAATGTAGGAATATCATGAATATCATTCTTTTTTGTTTCATTATTTAATTATTCTTAATATGTAATATTATTCATGAATATCCTTATGTGTGGTCTCTTTAGGTAATTATTCTTATTAGGTATGATTCTTCACAAACTCCTGCCCACCGCCTAAACTATTCATATACATACTTCCTTGAAAATGCTTCATAAAATCCAACATTTTCATAAAAAAAGTAAATTTATTTATTCTAATATCATCTATAACTCCTTAATATCTACATAATAAAATTATTAGTGGGATATTTAGAGAAAAAGTTCCCTAGATAACACACATAGTAAAAGATTACAATTTAACTTTTGTCAAAAAAACCCTTTTAATTCATGATTTTTGATAGTTGTGCACATTGTTCACTTCACAGACCGAAAAAACCTATACACCATTTTTAAAAATTTAAGGATTCTTCCAAAAAAAATTATAATTGCTTCCATTATATCCAATATGATTCTTCCATCATCATTACATAAATGATTTCCATAATAAAAATATCATTTTTGAAATCTTTTCATTTGTGATATTCTTTTACAATATTCATCCATAATAATTATTCCTTATTGAAAATTTAGTTTCATTATGGATAAAATATTACATCATGGTATTCCATAATTTTAAAATATTCCCAGATCATCTCCATTGATGCCAAACTATCACGATTATAAAAAACCTATTAAAACACATCCAAAAACAGTCACATTAGGGTTTTATCATGAATCAAACATTTTGAAAAAAAATCAACATAAATTTTCAATAAAAAATAAAAAATTAGTTAATTTTCTACTCATAATATTCCCTTTGTGTTTTCAAAAAATACTCAAATCATTATAAACATTTTTTTTGAAAAATCATGTGAACATTCTTCTTAAAACAATAATTTCAATATGTTGGCACCAAAAATGCGTATTGAACTTTGTAACACTTGATCTTAGTAGGATGAGTGGAAACATAAGACCTATAGAGAATTTTGGAAACAATTAGTAACTTGTATGAATCTTTCATCACATGTATAAATCTCTCATGTTTGATGTGAAACTATGTTGTGTGAGATAGAAGAGGTAAAATACCTAGAGATTTGTGGATACCAAACAATACCTTAATAGAAAAGGGGAGGGATCATACAAAAATATTAAATAATGAATGAAAATCTATAAAAAAACGTGAGTTACAAGATAAAAGTGACATCAAACACTAGAGTTCTTGTGGCATTCCTGGGGGACTATAGCAGAAAATGAATTGGTGTCACGTATTACAATGTTGTGTAAAACCTGGTAAAAATATCATATATCCCTAGATATTACATGATTAATTCCCATATTGTGGGACACATATATAGGTTCTTGAAACACCACCCTATCATACAAAAACATATATAAATATAGTATCACTCCTAATTTTGGCAATAAACCAATAGATGTTGAATAGGCACTATCTCTCACCTATAAATTTTATAAATTTATATAATTGGATATTACCATTGATTATAAAAGGTATAAATCATATATAAAATAAAACAAGTAATCCTTAAATAAAATTGGATTTGTTTAGGCATGGATACATGAAAAATAACTTGACGAACATTCAAGTACACACAATATAAAATTTCTTCACGCAGCAACAAGATTTTCAGAACCCTAAACGTTTTCCATAACTATTAATCCCCCATATATGTCCCATATTTTTTCTATGCCCCATGGGTCATCGAAATGTAATGATTCTCCAATCATAATATTTTTTGACACAACCTCTTGTAATTCAATCCAATGCATCCTTTTAAAAAACATAGATTTATTGATGTTGAGTGATTGTGGGAACTAAATACCTTCAAATAAGGACCAATTAGGAAAAAATGTCCCCAAACTGGTATCATGGTTCCTAATTTCCAATCCCTTTTCTTCATGCATGGGCTAGGAAGCCTCATGGCCTTATTATCCTATTAATTTAAACCCTCACAAAAATAGCCCTTCCCACAGCATGAAATGGGGTGTTTTCACACATTTCTATCTATTTTCATTAAGATTTGTCTTCTTATATGAACTCACCCATCTTCATTCCATATTTTCAAATTTATTTTCTAATAAAAATATATTTTACCTAACCATTCTAGTAGTATATGTTTTTATTTAAATAAATAATTTAATAATTTAATAATTTTAATATCAAAAATTGAATTCAAATTTAAATATCATCATATCAAAATTAAGATATGTTGATATTTTGTTATTTTTTATAAAATATTATTTTTTTTAAAAAAATTGAATAATAATGATTTTTTTGTAAAACTGTCATTTTTTATTAAATAAGTTAAAATAAATTACTATTATGTTTTTAATATAATTTAAAGTAACATAAATATTATTCATTTATATTAATACCCCTTAATTTATTTTGAATAATCATTATATTATATTTTAGAATAACCTTATTTTTGGGTATACATTTTTTTTCTTTCTAAAATATATTTTAATATCAATATTGCTTCTCCATTTTGATAAACATAAAATACCCTAATTTGGAATTATTTAAATGAAATTTATAGACTATATACTAATAAATTTGTAATTAAATAAATAACATTTTGATTTATAGTCATATATTTAAAAAAAATCATGATTTTCAGGAAAAATACACTTTTAGAAAAAATGAATTTTCCTTGTATTTACAGGTTTAATTGTAAATTAAAATTTCACAGTTATTTTAATTGAATTTAGTGACATGGAATTAATATTTTTAATTAGAATAATATATATTATCTAATATGTCAAACATAATTTATAGTCACGATGAATAGTGAAAATAGTAAAAATATTTCATCATGGTTAATGTGAAAATGGATTTATAGGGTGGTTAAAATTATAATATAATGGTTAAATTGAATTAAACAATTGTTTATGTTACATTTTACATAATTTTATAGACTATTTAATTTATAAGGATCTATAATGGTCTATTATTGTTTATTTTTTATTGTAAAAAATGTGGCTACACATTTTTCTTTTCAAAAATTACACACAAGCCACTCACCTCACTCATCAAAGTCTACCCGCTCTCATATCCTCTTCATGCATTAAAATCCCTTAGTCTCTACTATACCCTTCAAAAATATCATCTTTACATCCCTAAAAACATCCTAGAATCTTTTTTTATCCTAATCCTCCATATGAATTATTTTAGTGATAACATAAGGAAGTTGTCTAATGAAGGGATATTTTGTTTAAACGAGTGTTTTATTTTTGTTTCTTCTTCCATATCCTTATAATATTATTAAATTATTCTAATATAATAAAATTTTATACCATATTATAAGATTTTATTATGTTAAGGTAAGAATATAAATATATCCCATCTTCTATCAAATGGTATATGAAATCATCATTCATGTGTACGATGGTTGTATGCCTCACAAACTGATGTTTTTTGTTTTTTGTCATCCCCTCTAACAGCTTGTTATAATATTGTATTTATAAAACATAAATGATATTTTTAACATTATTATTCTTAAATAAATATTATATCACATAAACCTTTTTTACTTTTCATTACAAGTGGGATATAATAATATCGCTTGTGTGTATGGTATACTACGCCTTATAAAGTAATATGACCCAACACATTACATGGACTTTAATAAGTATATGTTTAAATAATATATGTGATTTAATGAAATAATTATAAAATTTGTTTCATATTTATTATTATGAGAAGATAATTTATAATTTGTTTCTGACACTATAAAATGATAACGACATTCCTGTGTATGTGTGTACTGTCTCCTCCACAAGGCAATGTGATTATTTTTTCAACACCACAAAAAAATGATGATATATATATGTATATTAAATGAAATAATATTATATTGTTTATAATAGGATAATTATTAAAAAATAATATGTTACATAACTTTTTTCATAAAGATATTTGAATAAAAGGAAACGTTGTTCATGCATACATAAGACCTATTGTCTCTATGATTGCAACATAGTACATTTTCCAAAACCATATATCATGATTATTTCTAAAACTATCAATTATAAATAATAATAATAATTATTCCCTGATTTTTATTTTAGATATGCTTAAATGACTACCACTTTTTCATTAGTTGACCTACCAAATTCATTTTTGACATATATGTGGAAGACTATTAAAAAAGACGAAATGAACATAAATAATTAACTACCTATGTTTTACATGGTAATAATTGAAATAAAAGTAATAATTATAATGAAAAAATATCTTATGAATGTATAAAATTAAAATATGTATATTAATCATGAATATAAAGAATGAATTTGATGATCCATACTCAAGGTGAGGGACATCACCTCAATTTGCTTTCATTAGGACACATATTGATTTTATGAACATATATTATTTCATAAGGTGCATATAAACCATCTAATAATTATTATATATATAATTTATATATTATTATAATATTTAATTTTTTTATAATTTAATTATTTCATGGGTCATATTATTCAAATATTTCCAATTAGGTATGATACTTTTACTAAAAAAACCACTTATAAAATTTTCCTTCAAAATATATTTTTCTTCCATATCCAAGTTTTATAAAAAAAAATTTATGATCTATTTATATGTAAATGAAAATTTTATAAAAGAATTTTCTTTCTTCGATTTTTTTAAAAAAAATCTATTTTTGAATGATTTTTTTTAAAATTACAAAAAGAATGTTCTATTATAGAGTATATAGTGAAAATGATTTTTTATGCCATAAATGTCATTTGAAGACTGGATAACATTTCAATAATTATATTTTTCTTCAATGTAAAAAAACATCCCCCTTTCTCATTATTTTTGAATTAAAAATATATTTTCAAAATAAAAGGGTATTTTGAGATTGAAAATGGGTTTTAAAATGAAAAAGGTATATTGATATCTGAAAGTAATTTGCGAGCACATTTAAAATATTTTTACAAATGTTTTATTAAAAAAATATGAGATAAAAATATTTAGTTATTAAAATGTTACATGAGAATTATATATTTGTAATAGACGTGCCTAGATAACATTTCCTGATTCGGATATAGCTTATATAATGGTCGATTGAAGATAGCATCGAGTGAGCCCTATATAGATTATACGGTGGGTACACCCGAATAGTGATGATTTTTCTTGATATAGATTATATGTTTCATACATCTATATGTAATTAAAATTCATTGGTTAATGTTACAAGAATTATTTGTAAATAATTAGGGAGTTACCATATGGTTTCTCTTATAGATTTAACTGGGATATAGTTATTTCTGACACTATTATAATAAAGGTTATGATTGAGATTTTATAAGTTCCCAAAAAGTTTTTTTCTTTTAATAGTATAGGTTTTATTTATTTTTCAATGATAATAAATTTTAGGTTTATTTCTAATGTTAATTGTTAATTTCATTCAATTAATGTACAGTGAGATAAAGATAAAAATATCATGGGTTTTAATGTATTTCATTGGACTAATGGTTTTTTTTTGAAACCCCATACTTGGACATTTTTTTTCACTAAATATTTAAATTATTTTTTGATAATATTTAAGGATGGTTAAGTGAAAGAAATAATTGAAGTTGAAATTCTAGAATATTTTTCATGAAAAAGTCATATTTTATATTAACACTTCTACATCATAGGAAAAATGGATACTTATATGATTTTTATAATTTCGATTATGTGGGATTATTAGGTATGAGTTATGAAATAATTATATAAAACTATACACTTGAAAAGATCCTCAGATATAGAAAATGAATTCTTAACATAAAACTCAAGATTATCTAAGGTTTAAGACTTATTACTTTGGGTTATTATGACTTTATATTTTAGTATATTATTTATAGCATAACCTATAAATGTTATAATTTATGGTTAATATGAAATGATATAGAATTTTATAATTACCATGTTTCTTTGTATGAAATATGTTTGATATTATGGTTTAAAATATATTAACCAAAATAGATATAGTAGTAAGGAACTAAGAGGAAAATATCCTTCCAAATCAGAGTCCCAAGATTGATAAAATAAAAACTAATTAGTTTTTTATATAGTATTTTAGTTGATATAATAAAAACATGGTTGTGTTTTCCATGATATAGAGTATATAGATCATCTATAGAGGATCCTGATGATAGTGTTGTAAAGACCCGTAAAATACAAGGGAATTTTTTCTTAATTTTCTTTGTGATTTTACAAGAACACAGTTTCTGACGTCACTTGATTCTGAGGCACGGTGTGCCCAGAATCAATTTATGAAGTTTAGTTCGGGTACGTTCAGTGAACGAACGAGCAGGTTTTCATAACTTTTGAAACGGTGCTCGGAATCAAAATCTGAGGGCACCGATGAAACCGCAGCACCGGTAATTTCTTAAGAGGACCATTAGAGAAGATGTGTTTTCTCGAGAGGAGAGGTTAAAAATTTGTGGATTAATAATGAATTGAATAAAAAATTTGTGGAACAATTTTTTATTAATTCTTTATCCTTGTGGTTATATCCAACATGGGGTAGTTAGGGTGGGACCCACAAGCCCCTAACTACCCATGAGAGGATTGAAGGTGAGGTGGGGCCCTCATGAGCCCCCACCTATTTCACATTCCCCAAAACTCCTTAAAACCCCCTCATTAATTTTGTAACTCATCTTAAATTGAGTAACCTTCCTTTTCCTCTCTCTCTCCTCTCATTAATGTGCCAACACCAAAAATTAATAAGTTAATCTCCCTAATTAATTGATTCATTTGAATTAATTTGAAAGGCATGATTTTTTTTATAATATTGGGGAGCCAAATTTTTTATTTTACTTGGCAAATATTGGTTGGGAGAAATTGGGAGAATTACGAAGAACGACATTCTCTCGTTGACTAACACCGACTCCACCGAAGATCGAAGACGTGTTTACCTTCTTCCTTCATCTGAGGCAAGAGCGTGAGGTGACGCCCACGAGGAACGCCGATTTTCTTCATCTTCCTTCGTGTCAAGGGAGAAGACACCGCCCGCGTAGAACATCGTCAACGTCTTTCCTTCCAACGTTGACGAAGCGACGCTATGAACAACGAACAACACGAGGTAGGGTAATTTATTGGTATTCTCTTTATCTATTGAGAAAAGAACGATGAGCGCAGACTAACCATTTCCAGGTTGATCCGCGGATCGTTCGTTCATGCGGGTTGATGTTGAGGTTTATTGTTTTTTCCCATGAATTATTTATTAGCCATATGTAGACATCTATTTGTTTGCCTCTTGCTATCCTTATAACGAGAGGAGTTCGGATCACACAAACATGGCCGAACCTCCTCCCCCATGTTGTTGATTATGTTGCGGATCGAACGAAGGCGGTGTGGTGCAACGACACCAGGCAGAAATGTGAAGAATTACGGCAAGGATGGGCGGCACCGTCGCGCCGCGCCGTTGAGGCCGAACGAAACCGAGGCCGGAGTCAGGTCCACGGAGGCGATTCGAAGACTCTGCTGGTTGAACGTTGTGCGCAGATTGATGGGTGAGGACGAACAGGGCCGCAAAGTCAATTTTGAAGCTTCTGTAGTGAAGGTAGGGTCCCGGGAGGACCGTTGGTGAAGGCGGCGAGCAAAATGGACCACCAGAGCGTGTCTGGTGGTCCGCGAAAGGCGGCGGTGGCACACCGCCAGAACAGGAACCGCCGCGGCTGAGCCGCGGTGGTGGGACAAACGGAAACGTCTTAGCTGTTCTGGAGGCCGAGCAACGCAACATTAAGCTGTGCCAGTTCATTTTCTGCGGGGGTTGTAACCCCCCCTGCACCCGCTGGCCACGCGGGCTGCGCGCCGGGTCGGACCGGGCCCGAACCCCCTATTTTCTAGCAGTTTCCGTTGAAATGCCCATAACATGGGATACTGACCTCCGATCGATGAAACGTCAGTAGCGATGTGATCCTTGGATCGAGATGGTCGTTTCGGTGTATTACAATCAAGGTTTCAGAGAACTTTTGGTATGATCGGTTGGTTCGAATACGAGACCAACCGGGCCCTCGAAGCGTAATGGATATATATTGAGCGCCGGACGTCCGATTGACGTGTCATCGACTTTATTGGATTCCTCTTGATGAGGCGGAACATTTTCCATACTTCTCATGAGGTTTGAACGTAGTTGGAGTATTTTCGGGTTGGATTGAACCCAAAATCCAACCGGGCCCCTAGAACGGAATAGCTGATATCATTCAGACCGGACGTCCGTTTGACGAACCGTCAGCAGCGTTGGTGATCACATTGAGAAACAGTCCCTATGAGTATACCCTATGACAGTTCGGGGTACATTTAAGATACGTCCAGGTTGGTTTGCACACGAAACCAACCAGGCCCCTAGGACGAAAAGGATAATAACTCACAGACCGGGCGTCCTATTGACGAGCCGTCTGTTGTGTTGAGACCCCTATAACGAGGCGATCCTTTGAAATACTACATCGTGAGACTTTGTGATACTTGTATTATTTACCTGTAGCTCATGGAGCGGACCCTACCAAAGACGAGCATGCGGAGTGCGGAGACCATGTAGCTAACTGAGACATGATGACGGCTGATTGATCGACTCAGTGAGTTTCTGATAGCCCAGTGGGGAGCGCTTGGTTGTAGCGGTAGACCCAAGGCGGAGAAGCACTTGGTTGTATCGGTAGACCCACGTTACTCAACAGAAGGAGTATCTCTGAAGGCTATTAGGGGGAGTGATTGGTTATAGCGGCAGAACCATGGTGGAAAGCGCTTGGTTGTAGAGGCAGACCCACGGCGGAGGAGCGCTTGGTTGTAGCGGCAGACTCACGGTACTCAACAGAAGGAGTACCTCTCGAGCCTATGCGGGGGAGCACTTGGTTGCAGCGAAAGACCCATGGTGGGAAGCACTTGGTTGTAGCAGCAGGCCAATAGTACTCGACATGTGGAGTACTACAGTAGTCCAAGGTTAGTGGGGCGCTCTTGGTTGTAGCAGCAGGTCCACTATACTGGAGAGAGGAGGAGTTCGGCGCTCTTGGTTGTAGCGGCAGGCCCACTGTACTCAACAGAGGATGAGTTCTCCAGAATCCATGGTCTTGACATCATGAATAAAACCCGGGATGAGCTGAGTCTGTAATCATTGTGTTTCCTCATGATTGAGATGGGTTATTTGATAACTTAGGTATATGTATGGGAATATACCTAAGTAGAGGTTATCTATTGAGATCTTTCTTTGTGGTTACTCTGGTTGGATTTAGTGAGACCTTGAGGATCTTGGGGCCCCTACTGAGTATCGTTATACTCACCCCTGCACGGGCTTTGCCTGCACTTCATTGTGTTTGTTGCAGACGATGGACATCGTTGACAGAGGCCGAGTGTTCAATGACCGGATGGTACCCGGAGGTGGACCTCATGACGAGTCAATATCCGGAGGTGGACATCATGACGAGACGATACTCGGATGAGGTTTACGGGTGAGAGCATTGAGGATGCCATCTGTACCTACCCTTCAGGTAGGATCTGTGGTGGATGATCCAGGAGCTGCACTATCTTTACCTACCCTACAGGTAGGATCTGAGATGGATGATCCAGGAGCTGCTTCTACTCTTCTAGCTGCTTGTCTTTCTGTTGTACTTCTTTTCAGTTGTAGCTGTACTTTTCAGTTGGGTTTGTATTCTAGCCCATTTACTTTTCATCACTTTCTTTTGTACTTAGTGTATTACTTTCTCTTGTACTCTGTGGTGTTTTGTTTACTTTTATAAAGGCAATTCCTTCCCAATTATCAGGATTTATGCATTTGGTGCTAGTCTCCAGCCCCTGGCCTATGGAAGGCGGGCTTGGGGTAGTCACGGCACGGGCCCCGAGGATGGGTCGTGAAAAATTGGTATCAGAGGAGTCGGTCTTACCGCAGAACATAGGACTCTGATATTTTCCTTCTTTGAAGCAATAGTGTTAAGGGTACCGGGTGTGGTTTTCAATTCAGGGAGTCCAGTGTTGGTGCAGCGGCCGACGTATCCGTACACCAGGACCCTGACTTTTGATTTCCGACTTTGTGCATGAAAACACTGATTGCGTGTGTGTTTCCAAAAGTTTTAAAGTCAGGTCAAACCAGGTCATCTCACCAGGTATAAATCATTTGACCATGTCATATCTGTTTAGGATGTCTCCATGCAGATAGTCAGTTGGAGTTCTGAGATAGTACACAATGACGGCCCACCGAGCGACGAGGCTCCGGTGCGGGGCCCTTTTTACTATATTGGCACCCTTTGGTGGTGTACCAGCAGAACCACCACCTATTGGGAAGAAGATTCCACCAGCCATACTAGCGAACTGTTCACGCTAGCAGAGCACGTTGCACGAGTTCTAGCAGTAGAGGCCTCCGAAGTTACAAGGCGAGGCAGATTCCCAGATAGCAGAGCACTGGCTGGAGGTGATTTCTAGAGTATTCCACCAAGCTGAGACATCAGTGGAGTGGATGGTGGACTTGGCTACTAGTTTTTTTCCAGTGAATGACCCTGAGGATGGTCCGCATATTGATGAGGCTTCGATACATGGACTGATGCCTGAGATAGTGCCTTCAGGTAGTGTGTCAGCTATACATCACTACCTGTTGGTCAACAGTTACAACCGGCGGTACCGGTAGGTGACACGTGTAGGATTACTACCTTATACGTGGTCCAACATCAGATACCCTCAAGTTCCGAGGCGAACCTAACTCATAGGCGGCTAAGTACTGGCTTGAGGAGGTGGCAGAGTGTTTTCTAGAGCTTATACAGCTTCGGCAGGACGACATGTCGGTAGTTAAGAATTCATCGAGGCGTACCGAACATTCCGGGTACTCGATGAATTCGATTTGATCAGTGCTATAGAGCTCAGACCTCTGAGCGTGGTGTGTTTATGGATATTTGAGCCAACACTTTTTCCTCTATGCATTCCTACTCATGTTAGGGTGCTAGAGAGAACCTTGAGGTTGAATGTTCTTTGGCTGAACTAATACAACTAGAGAATGTTAGAAGTTGGAATGCAGCGAGCTAGCCCCGGTCCTAGAGACTTGGGCGTGCGAATGTTTCAAGAAGAGGAAATGTTAAGGACAGATAAATCAGCAGAGTAGCAGACGTGGAGGTAGAGCTTGGAGAGCAGCATGAGGTGGTGTACATTTCAACACGTTACAACCACCAGCCTTTGTTGTCCCCTCCAGGCTCAGGGAGCTGGGGGGAAGGGGAAAAGAGTAGCTTCATGCGGTCAAGGAGTGTGACCGAAAGGTCTCTAAGGATGATTCTAGGTTCGTACTTTGTCTTCTACTAGCTGCCATAGCCACATTCATCGTTACGAATCATCCCTTCCTTCCATGAATCTAGCCCCAGGCCTAGAGTTTCCGTTTATGCCGTTGACTTGACCCTCACGTCTGGAGATACCTTTGGGAGGAGACTCGGTAGTCACACTTACGCCGACGGTGTGATCTGACCCTTGAGGAGAGAGTCTCGGTTGGGACCTCTTGGTGGCAGTGTCGAGGCCTTACGACATTAGTTTGAGTATGGATTTGGCAATCAATTTTCATACTGAAATTGACGGTATTAGGAAAACACCGGGATGGGTCTTCCTTGGTCAGCGAAAAGGAAACCCCAGGCAGCACAGGTTAAACTCGTGAATGGGAGGGTATATCCGATCATTCTTCGGTCTTCCAACCTTAACCTCAAGGTAGAAGGAGTTTTGAGTTTCAGTTTTAATCAGGAAAGTGAGACCTCTAGAGTTAGAGGATGGAGACAACGTTCTTATACGGGTCTCACCTCAACGAGGTTTACAGAGATGTAGCTGAGGCGGTGAGATATCTCTAAGGTTCAGTGGATCTTTATAGGTCCATAGTAGGTTAAGCAAGGTGGCTTACCGCTTGACCAATCAACCTCAGTTGCTTCAGGTGCACGATGACTTCCACGTATCTCAACTAAGGATATATGTGCTTCACCCAACGCACATCATCGTCCATTGGGAGTTGGAAGTTGGCGATGGGGTGACTTTTGCAGAGTTCCATCAGAGGTTGAGGATCGACAGGATCGAGTCCTATGAGGACGTTTCATTCCTCTTGTGAATTTTCGTAGGCAGCCCAAAAACCTCCAGGTGAGCACATGGGAGCAGAAGGCTCAGATGCATGCTCAGTACCGCTTTTGTTTCCCCAGTTTGTGTTATAGCTTTACGGGGATGTAAATTCCTGAGGTGGGAGTAATGTAAAGACCCATAAAATTCAAGGGAAATTTTTTCTTAATTTTCTTTGGGATTTTACAAGAATGCAGTTTCTAACGGTACTTGATTCCGAGGCCTGGTGTGCCCATAATCAATTTCCAAAGTTTAGCTCGGCTACGTTCAGTGAACGAACGAGCGGGTTTTCCTTACTTTTGAACCATTGCTCGAAATCGAAATATGAGGGCACTGATGAAACCGCAGCACCGGTAATTTCTTAAGAGGACCATTAGCAAAGATGTGTTAGCTCAGGAGGAGTTATAAAAAATGTGTGGATTAATAATGAATTGAATAAAAAAATTGTGGAATTTTTTTTATTAATTCTTTGTCCTAGTGGTTATATCCAACATGGGGTATTTAGGGTGGGACCCACAAGCCCCTATCTAACCATTAGAGGATTAAAGGTGGGGTGGGGCCCTCACGATCCCCCACCTATTTCACTTTCCCCATAACTCTTTAAACCCGCCTCTTTCATTTTGTAACTCATCTTAAATTGAGTAACCTTCCTTTTCCTCTCTCTCTCCTCTAATTAATGTCCCAACACCTAAAATTAATGAGTTATGCTCCCTAATTAATTTATTCATTTGAATTAATTTGAAAGGCATGACTTTTTTTATAATATTGGGGATCTTAATGTTTTATTTTCCTTAGAAAATATTGGCTGGGAGACATTGGGAGAATTATGAAGAACAAAATTCTCTCATTGACGAATGCTGACTCCACTGAAGATCGACGACATGTTTACCTTCTTCCTTCATCTAAGGCAAGAGCGTGAGGTGACGCCCATGAGGAACGCTAATTTTCTTCCTCTTCCTTCATTTCAAGGGAGAAGATGTCGCCCGTGTAGAACATCGTCAACGTATTTCCTTCAAATGTTAACGAAGCGACGCTACGAATGAAGAACGACAAAAGATAGGGGAATTTATTTGGTATTCTCTTTATCTTCTGATAAAAGAACGACGAGAACGGACCAACCATTTACAGGTTGATCCACAGATCATTCGTTCATGCGGGTTGATGTTGAGGTTTATTGTTTTTTCCCGTGAATTATTTTGTTTTCGTACGTCGACTTCTATTTGTTGGCCGCTTGTTATCCTTATAACAGGAGGATGTCAGATCACACAAACATGGACGACCCACCGCCCCCTTGTTGTTGATTATGTTGTGGCTCAAATGAAGGCGGAGCAGTGCAAAGGCACCGCACGAAAACATGGAGAATTACGGCAAGGATGCGCGGCACCATTGCGCAGCGCTGTTGAGGCCGAACAAAACCGCGGTCAGAGTCAGGGCCGCGGAGGTGATTCGAAGACTCCGCTGGTTGAATGTTGTGCGCAGATTGATGGGTGATGACAAATGGGGCCGCAAAGTCATTTTTGAAGACTCCGTAGTGAAGGTCGGGTCCCGGGAGGACCGTTGGCGAAGTCGGCGAGCAAAACGGACCACCGGAGCACGTCCGGTGGTCCGCGGAAGGCGGCGGTGGCGCGCTGCCAGAATAGGAACCGCCGCAGCTAAGCCACGGTGGTGGGCCGAACCTAAACGGTTTAGCCGTTCCGGAGGCCAAGCGGCGCGGCTTAAAGCCGCTTCGGTTCATCATCCGCAGGGGGTTGTAAGCCCCCCCCCCCCCCCCCCCCGCACCCGCTGGCCACGCGGGTGCCGCGCCGCGCCTGCCGGGCTAGGCCACACCCAATCGGGCTGGACCGAGACCCGGGTTAGGTCGACCTGGTTCGGGCCGACCCAGGAGGGTCTTGGGCCGGGTCGGACCGGGCCCAAACCCCCTATTTTCGGGGATTTTCCATTCAAATGACCATAACATGGGCTACAGACCTCAGATCGATGCACCGTCAGTTGAATTGAGATCCTTGGATCAAGGCGGTTGTTTCAGTATATTACACTCCCGGTTTCAGAGAACTTTGGGTATTGTCGGGTTGGTTCGGATACGAGACCAACCGGGTCCTCGGAGCGTAAATGATATATCTTGAGTGTTGGACATATGATTGATGTGTCGTCGACTTTGATGTATTCCTCTTAATGAGACGGAACATTTGGAATACTTTGCCCGAGGTTTGGATGCAATTGGAGTATGGCCGGGTTGGATTGTACCCGAAATCCAATTAGGCCCCTAGAACGGAAAAGCTGATATCTTTCAGACCGAACGTCCGTTTGACGAACCGTCAGCGGCGTTTGTGATCACGTTGAGAAACGGTCCCTATGAGTATATCCTATGAGAGTTCGGGGTACAGTTGAGATACCGTCGGGTTGGTTCATACACGAAACCAATCGGGCCCCTGGGACGAAAATGCTAATAACTCACAGAACTAGCGTCCAATTGACACGCCGTCTGTTGTGTTGAGACCCCTATGACGAGGCAGTCCTTTGAGATACATCTTCGTGGGACTTTGTGATACTTGGAGTATTAACCAGAAGCTCATGGAGCGGACCCTCCTAGAGATGAGCGTGCGGAGTGCAGATACCGTGTAGCCGACTGAGACTTGACGATGACTGATCGATCGACTTAGTGAGTTTCAAATAGCCCAGTGGGGAGTGCATGGTTGTAGCGGCAGACCCACAGCGGAGGAGTGCTTGTTTGTAGCGGCATACCCGTGGTACTCAACAGAAGGAGTACCTCTGAAGTCTACGAGGGGGAGCGCTTGCTTGTAGCGGAAGACCCATGGGGGGAAACGCTTGGTTGTAGAAGAAGACCCACGATGGAGGAGAGCTTGGTTGTAGCGGCAGACCCGCGGAACTCAACAGAAGGAGTACCTCTGGAGCCTATGAGGGGGAGCGCTTGGTTGTACCGGAAGACCCATGGTGGTAAGCGCTTGGTTGTAGCAACAGGTCCACAGTCTCGACAGGTGGATTACTACAGTAGTCCAAGGTTAGTGGGGCGCGCTTGGCTGTAGCGGTAGGCCCACTGTACTCGACAGAGGAGGAGTTCGGCGCGCATGGTTGTAGCAGCAGGCCCACTATACTCGACAGAGAAGGAGTTCTCTAGCAGCCATGGTCTTGACCTCATGAATAAAATCCTAGTTGAGCTGAGTCTATAATCATTGTGTTTCCTCATGATAGAGATGGGTTACTTGATAACTTAGGTATATGTATGGGAATATACCTAAGTATAGGTTATGTGTTGAGATCATTCTTTGTGGTTACTCTTTTTGGATTTACTGAGACCTTGAGGGTCTCAGGGTCCCTACTGAGTATCATTCTATTCACCCCTGCACGGGCTTTGCCCGCCCTTCGTTGTGCTGTTTGCAGATGAAGGGAAGCTTTGACAGAGGCTGAGTGTTCAAGGACTGGACGGTACCCGGTGCTGGACCTCACGACAAGTCAGTATCCGTAGGTGGACTTCACGACGAGACAATACTCGGAGGATTTTGTCGGGCGAGAGCCTTGAGGAGGCTATCTGTACCTACCCTTCAGGTAGGATCTGTGGTGGATGATCCAGGATATGCACTATCTGTACCTACCCTACAGGTAGGATCTGAGGTGGACGACCCAGGATTTGCTTCTACTCTTCCAGCTGCTTGTCTTTCTGTTGTACTTCTTTTCAGTTGTAGCTGTACTTTTCAGTTGGGTTTGTATACTGGCCCATTTTTTTCAGCACTTTCTTTTGTACTTAGTGTATTACATCCTCTTGTACTCTGTGGTGTTTTGTTTACTTTTATAAAGTCAATTCCTTCCCAGTTATCGGGATTTACGGCTTTGGTGCTAGTCGCCAGCCCCTGGCCTATGGAAGGCGGGTTTGGGGTAGTCACGGCACAGGCCCCGAGGACGGGTACTGACAAGTGTAACATGTAAATATAAAAAACACCATCATTCATTCCATCATCGGACTATGTGGTAACAAAAAGATGGATTAATGCTGCGGTGATGTTTTTTTTGAAATTAGGGGTGTTTAAAATTCCTAAAATTAAACTCTTGTAGTTTATCATATTGAAATTTAAGTTGACCAATTTGGAGATTTAGTTAAGAATACCATTGGAAAAGATGCTCATGATGTATTGTAATGGGACACATTTATGAATATTTTAAGAAAAAATATTTCCCTATGTTTTTTTATCTGTGAATAAGGAATCAATTTTTTGAATTTGAAAAAAAAGTTGAAGACATTATATATATATATATGATGAAGACTCACATGATTGTATAATAATGTTCAATATATTATATGGGAAACTGTTATTAAAATTAATAGATTTTACATAGGTTTGAAACCGATTTTAGGAAGATATTTGGAAACTCAATAATTTAAAAGTTATGAGAAAGTGGTTCATTATGTTGAGAAAGTTGAGATGGAAGTTTTTCAAACATGTGTTCCATGAGATGAAAATTGTAAGAAAATGTAATGGTGGAAGGAAATAGAGAATAAAACAACTATTATGTTTGGTAGAAAGATTCTTAAATATTTGAAGTGTTGTAAACCAAATTTCATGGAATGTTTTATAGGATATAAATTTTTTTCAGAGTGCTCGGTTTGATCAAACAGATTGTGAATGTAAAGAAAACAGACCAAAAAATCAATGAATGAGGTCACTGATATCCAGCCAATTGTAAGGTAATTTATAATCAATGATTTGGATCATTATATTAACTTTTTTTCAAAGTCAGTTTCAAATGATTTAAATAATAATGTTCAGAAAAATAATTGTGTAGAAAATTCATTTTCTACTAATACAGCTATTGTTGGACTATTAAATGAAGTGGTGATAAGTACAAGATATTTATGAAAATACCGTATATGTCTATAGATATTATCATTAATTATTATTTAATAAATTATGAAGAAAAATGAGAATATCACCACCTAAAAAGGATAAAACACTATGGAAAAACACTAGGTGGATATATTAATGAAACCATGATTTATAAAAATGTAAATACTGTTATTAGAGGAATTTTATATACAAAATAATTAATTTTCTATAGATTAGTTTTTTTATCATTCTTGGTGTATATTAGATTTCAGTTTATCATGTTACGGTATATTGTAGATATATGAATGTTATGTTCAATGATTTAATTCCTTTGATAAATTTTATCATAGATAAGAAATTTATTGGAAACAGAATTGATAGATACCTATCTCATCTTGTTAAAAATAATATAATTATTCAAATTAGTGTTTTGATAGAAGTAAAAAAATCATGGATGTATTTCGTGATGATTTTATTAGTTTCAATTAGGGATGATATACTGATTTTACTATTGACCTAGTTATTGATTCAAAGAGTATTTCAAAACCCCCACACCGAAAGGATCAATTATAACTTCTTTTGTTTAAAAGTAAATTTTCAGTTTTATTAAATAATGGTTTCATTCGAATTATAAATTTACATTTAAGGGATATTTTTTTTAAGAAAAATGATTTCCCAATCATACTTTTCATGGATTTTAGATCTTTGAGTAACATAATTTTTATAAATAATTGTCCTCAACTTCATATCCTGGATTCTTTCATATGCTCCATATAACACAATATTTTTCAAATTTTTATCTATGGTATGGTTACCATCAGTGGAAGGTGAAAAAATATGAACTTCCAAATACAACATTTTGGCCTAGATATGAGCATTTATACTTTATGGTTATCACCTCAGGGTTTTTAAATTCACATATTGTATTTATGTTCCATATGTAAATTGGTTTTCATGATTCATTTTTATGTTTTTGGTTGAGTTTACAAATAATATTTTGGAATATTATACTATCTGAGGAGTAACATAAAATTCGCCTAATGATTGTCTTAAAAACTATTCAAGAATATAAACTTATGAAAAACATAATAAATAGGAATTTTGGTTGAAAAAATTTCATTACATTGATACATTATTTCTAAATATGGAATAATTGTTGAACCTTTTTAAAAAACATGTTATGAATTTACAAGACCCACACATATCACAAAGATTCATAGTTTTTTGGATTAGTGGGTTATCAATAGTTTATTACAAAAATTCTACCTTTTTAGCCCATTTTATAACAAAAATCAAAATGGATTTAAATTCTTCTACACTGAAGAATTTTATGATTCATTTTAGGAACTAAAAAGAAAATATGTAAATGCTCTAGTTTTGGCCCATTCCCTTCAAAATGGATTTTTATCTATAATGATTCTTTTTTAAATTATAAAGGTTTTTTATAATGTAAAATGATTATTTTATTTCTTATAATTCATGTCAGTTGAATCCACATCAGTTAAATTACCATACACATGATCTAGAACTATATTCTGTGGGTTTTTAAAAAAATTGGCTACATCATTTTTATGGAGTAAAGTGTGAAATTTATACTAACCATAATTTTTGTTGTATATATTCACCCAAAAATGAATGAACATGACACATAGGTGTTGGATGGAACTAATAAAGGATTATTATTTCATGATTTCTTACCATCCTGGAAAATAAATAGATTTGGTCAGTTCATCAAGTTGGAATAATAATTCAATGTTAACCATAAAAAATTTGAAACATGACTCTTGGATTAAGAATTTTGATGGAAATTTTCATATAAGTTTTAGATTTAGGGTCATATCTATTTTTTCATGTTTAAGTGCATTTTAATTTATCATAAATAATTGTGAATGCTTAAAAGAAGGACCTCACATTTAATTAAATAGTAGAATCCATTTACAAGGGTAATTTTTCATATTTTAAAATTGATGAATAATGTGTAAAAATATTTTTGAAGATTTTGTTTCTGTTGTGTGATTACTCGTTTAAGATATACTTTAATATTAATTATCATAGTTCCCTATTTTTCATTCTTCTGGGGAGCACAATGATTTACTGGGACATTCAGGAGTATTCTTAGTTGGATGTTATGAAAAAAGATATAACTCAATTTACTATGAAGTGTTTTAAATGTAAATATGTTAAATAATAACGAAAATTAATGAAGGTAATGACTAAAAAATTTTAATTTTTGTGGTGTAAATGAAAAAATATATCAATGGATTTCGTAGATGGATTTCTGAGGAATTAAGAATGTAATAATGATACTTTTGTTATTGTGGGTTGATTAATTAAATCATCACATTTACTTCCCATTAGAGATACTATGTCTTCGGATTGTCATTCTAAAATATATATAATAGTGATAGTCAAATTATATTATGTGCATATCTCTATTGTATCAGACTGTGATCCTGTGTTTATGTATAATCTTTGTAAAGTAATTGAGAAGTTATTGGGGTTGAAATAATTTTTTTGAAAAAATTTCATCATCAAACTGATGTTCAATTTGAGAAGATGATTTAGACCATATAATATATGATTTTTTATTATTTAATGGATTAATAAGTATGTTGGGATCAACATCATTCTTTGGGTGAGTTTTATTATAATAAAAATTTTCATTCCAATTTAGATGGAACAATTTAATGATTTATATGGAATGTTATTTCAGATACCATATTTTTTTATGAAATAAGATTATTTAAATTAATGGGAATTGTGTTTCTAAATTAAATGGAAAAGATTGTTCAATTTGTTTAGAATCATATGAGGATATCTCAAAGTAGGAATAAATGATATGTGGATAAACGAAGAGAATATATTCCTTTCGAGGTAGAGGATCATTTCATTTTTTTGTTTCACAATGGAAAGGTATTATGTGTTTTAGTAAGAATGGAAAGATATATAGGCAGTCAATTGGACCATATGAAATCCTTTATAAAGTTAGATCATATTACTATTTAGTGTATTGTTCCGTGAGTCTCTCCCAAGTATAAAAATTATATCCAGTTTCAGTGTTTAGGAAATAGTATTCGTATTCCTCTCATGTTTTTAGCCTTGAAATTAATTAGTTAGAAGAGAACCTTACATATGAAGAACATGTTATATATATTCCTGACCATAGAGATAATGTTTTTTGAAATAAGATGTTTCACAAGGTAAAGGGTTTATGGAAAAGCAATATGATTGAAGATGCTACAAGGGAATCTAAAAATTATATGAGGGAAAGATATCCCCACATATTTAAAATGATAATAAAATTTAGATGATGAAATTTCAAAATGGGGAATAATTTAGAAACATAAGTAATGATAATACAAATATTTTTGAAATTTATTAATATAAATTGGTGAAACGACCATGTTTTTTTAAATTAAAATTGTTTCATAAATAAAAGTTTTTTATATTAGTTTATATCTTTACTATAATGTAAAAAACATAGAGAAACCAGAAACACTTGAATTCATTAATAAAGATCAATATATTGGTCAGTTATGAAACTGATGTATAACAAAAACCTTAATATTTGAAAAATATATATATAATAGATAAGGAAAAATTTGAGATTTGGGATTTCACTAATATTTTAGAATTATCAGCCCCCACAACCGACACGATCGAAATGAAAAAAAAAATTATTAAACCAATAAATATCTTAGAAATTGAAAATAAATTACCCTAGGAAGAATTTTAGTTAATATTGAGTGAAAAAATTAAGTGGTAATTAGTAAAGTTAATGTGACTTTTGTAATAGTAATTTGACCATTGTAATAGTAACATTACTATTGGGAAAAGTAACGTGACCATTAGAATAGTAATTTATCATAAAAAATAATGTTATATATAAATAATATTTACCTTGTTTAATATAAGTAAATACAAATATTTTAATTCTGAAAAATATTTATCGTGATTCAAAAGCTTGAAGAAAATATAGGCACGTTTTTAATAAAATTAGTTTTAATGTATTCCTGTAAAATCAATTTTTTTTACTTCATAATATTAAAATTTCCATGATTGAAATTTATTTTGATAAAATGAATTCAATTTTTGAAAAAAAAAATAATTTTTTATGGTTTATTTTTTTCTAATTTTCTAAAATAATTCAATTTTAAGTGAATAGTAAAAAATGTAACTTTCCATTTAAATGTTGTGTAAAAAATTATATCATTCCTGATTTAATAATGAATAAATAATTTATAAAACTATATGGTCTGAAAAATATATTTAATTTCAAAATCATTCATTAAAAAAATTAATTTAATTTCCAAAACTAAAAAATCAAATTACAAAAACTAAAAAAAACTAATCCATTAAAATAACAGTTTTTATTTTCTTCCACCATCCATTTTAATTAACTAAATGACTTATAATTATTATTGAATTTTAAGTCATAAAAACATTCTATTATATTGAAATAAGATTAATATTGTAAAAAATTATCTCATACAAATTTTACCTTTCATATAATATTTTATTCTACAAACACCTCTCTCCTCAAGTATAAATAACCCCTCGCTCTCACCGTCGAAAACCAATCCTACTTTATTTTAGAAGGAAAATTTTTGTATCAAATCATATATTTTATACTCTTTTGAAAAATTATAGAAATTCTTGAGTAAAAAAATTCCTTCATCTAGGAATTCAACTATCACACAAGAGAATCAACACTACTAAAGGATTATGCCTTCTTCAAACAATTCTCTCATTTTATTCTTCTTCTATCTATTTCTTGATTTCATTCAAAAAAATATATTACTATTTATTTATGAATAATATTATAATTATATTAATTATTTTATCCTATTTGATTTATTATTTTTATAGCATATTAAATTATAATACTCCTTGTTTCTACCCTTTTTAAAATGTTCCATTAATTATTAGTTAACCGCCAACGAAGAATTTACCAATTTTTTTCTTCTGAGAAACACAATGGCTAGTTATAAAAAATTATTTTTGATATCTGAATATATATATATATATATTATGATAATGGAATTGAGTATATTTATATATAAATTACTTTTAAAAAAATAGTGAAATCGATTTAAAATGAAATTTTTTATGGAAAACAAGATATCAAAATGACTTCTCTTTAATAGTGGAAATTAATAAATATAATAAAATTTACTTTATGGATAAATAGTGTTAAAAATGGATAAAATTTATTTATGTATCAGTGCTTGACAAATCCTATATTTGTTATTTTGCAGGAGTAAACATGATGAGATGTAGTCGAGTTTAAGGTTAGGGGATTCTCGTACCGAACTCTATTTCATGGGGGTTATCCCTATCTCACATAATTTTTTGTATAAAAATTCTAATAATGTTTCTTAAACATCCATTCACTATTATTCCATTTTATTTTATGAATATTCATGTCACCACCTTGATTTATAAAAAATTATTTTTTAAAATGACTTTTCTTTCCAAAACATATCTTTTACACATCACGAGTTGTTTATTATTCACTCATGAATGATCAGTGTATAACAAATCAGATTTATTTTTTTTATTTAGTAACACCAATTATTATTCATGAAATTATTATTCATAAAATCCTTATTAATACTATTAATTTCCATGGTTTGTTTCTTGGATATTATTTTCCTATGTATTATGTGACATGCATGAATATGTAAAGTTTAAGATAGAATGGGTTGGTATGAAATTATATAGTTCTCTAATGAATTTATTAATGTGATGAATCTAATTATATTATGTGTAATATTTATGAACATCATGACATATTTTTCACAATGATAATTTTATGATTTCTATAAATATGATTTACATAGACATGATGATAGACTTTTTCATAACATTGTGTTGTATTTCAACACTATGAAATGAAATCGCATTTTTATACCATTCCACATTCCATGTTTTTTTCCAAATTTATTCTATTGGTATGTTGATTATACAATTATTATTAAAAGATTGTGCTGATTATGAACTTGAATTTTAAATTGATTCATGAATCTTATTTTATTTTTGTTAACCTTCCACTTGCTGGGACATTATCTAACCCCTTTCAGTGAAGTATATATTCAGCTGAATACATTTAAATAGTATAATGTAAGAGCCTTTACGTTTATAAATAATAATTATTTTTAAAATTTTTATGTTTAACTATTTATAAGTTATGTATGGTCCTAGGATTCTAAAGATTCCAAACCTTTTGATCCTTGAATGTAAAACTATTCTGTTGTTGAATTTAAAATAACGTAATAGTCCAATAAGAATATTTAGGGTAACAATATTTGAAATATGATAAATATTATAGATATTTTGGGAATTATTATTTGAAAACATTAGTGTAAAACTTATGGTAAGACTATGTATTTGTTAACATCGAAGAAATGTTGCTTCTGAAAAAGGAAAATCATTGGTATCCCATAAGATACGAATAATTAATTAATTAAAGAAAATAATAAATTACTATTTATTGATTTTTGTGACTTATGTTTTGTTCAATAATTTTCTATTTTAGTTAATGGTTGGAAAAAGGGAAACTAGGCCCACAAACTCTGTGATGTAAAATGAAATCATTGTCCAAAAAAAAGAACCAATTCCATGGTATGTGGATTTCAAAACATTATGGCAATACTTACTGAGCTATATCAAGGTACAAACATTAAGCTAAACCACATGGATAATCCATCATCACCTATGATGGAGAAACCAACAATTAACTATTTTATGCAGCAATTTCCAGTGATATTTAGTGGAACATCCAATCCACTTGTTATTGAACTGTGTGTTAACCTAATGAAGATGATCTTTTCTATGATATACAATAATAAGAAGGATAAGGTAAATCTGATCATTTAAAATTTAGATATATAGGATTATCAATGGTTGTAATTGGATAAAAAAAAAATTGAAGGATGCAATAAAATAGATGTAGTGGGAAGACATTAATAAAATATTTCAATAATAAGTATTTCCATTAAACTCTATTATAAAATATAGATATATTATTCGTAGATATAAAGTAAAATGAAGGTGATTTTTTTTGGATTACAAGGAAATTTTCCAAATCCTTGAATGATATTATTTTGGTTTTGTTATCATCAATGATATGAAAATATTTATATTCTTATTTTTCTAAACTCACACCATCAAAATGATATAGTTATCTAATATTTTGGAGTTATAAAGAAGTAATGAGATGATATCTCAATGTTGAGTTAGATTTCTGAGAATTTTCCTATGGTTCAAGAGATATGAAGATATAAGTGGAGTTTCAATATAGTGGGTTATATAGTAGAGGAAATAGGATCCAACCACTCACATGTCAAAAATGCAGGATGAAAAAACACAGTTATTTCCTCCAAGGGATGGGGAAAGTAATTTAGTATGGGAGATAAGGACACCAAGATCATTAATGTATAAAAGGCATGAAGAAGCAGACCATCAACATTAAAGAAATTAAGGAACATCCAAATGTTTCACCCAAAGTTCAATGCTTCAAGTATAGGGTGAAAAGACACTATGCATGTTTGGGAATCAAACTATATGTATTATAGGGTAATCAACGTCAACAACCACCAAATCCAATGGTGAAAAGATATCATATTCCATTAATACTACCAATTTAGAAAGTGAAAATGAATTTTTATAAGGTGCATATCCAATTCATTCAATAATGGAATTTTTTTTATTTTATTCTCATTATACTCATTCTTTTATATCCTGAATGTTTTCTAGAACTATTGAATTTAATCAATGATACCTTGAAATAGACAGGTCTATAATAATTCCTAGCAGTGTTATCATTTCAATACAATTTATGGAATATTCTACTATTAGTTTATATGGTATGATTATTCAACATAATCTCATAGTCGTTAGCTTGATGGAATTCGATGTTATGCTGATAATGTATTAGATATCATTATATATATTGCACATAAATTGTCAAGAAAAAAAATCTATTTTCTTATTCAAAATCATCCCTTTATTATGTTAAAATTTAAGGGAGATCATGATTATACTTTGGAATATCCTTCGTTGGTGTGGGTATTGATACCTTATAAATAATAACAACAAAACCAAATAGATGAGTTAAATTATGGTATCGACCTAGAAGAAATTTTCATTGTGAGGGAATACATGGACGTTTTTCCTAGTGAGTTATGAGGAATAACACTATAAGGTGAGGTAGATTTCTCAATAGAAATTTCACATTGAGAAACTCTTATCTTTAAATGGCCCAACATGATATCCCTAATCGAATTGTAGGAATTCAATATGAAACTCCAAGATCATTTGGGTAAATGGTTCATATGCCATAGTGCATCGCCTTGGGCTGCAATGGTTCAATTTTTCAAGAGGAAGGATAGATCAATAAGGTTTTGTATCAATTACTAGATGAAAAATAAGATCTTGATAAAGAATAATTATCTACTACTAAGGTTTTATGAATATGTTTGTCAACTATGGGGAGAAAAACACTTCTCAATGAAGTATATTTATTCTAGATATCATCAAATGATGGGGAATATAGAAGATATCAAGAATACTAGTTTTTATACAATTTATGAAAACTGTTATTTCATAGTTATTCCCTTAAGACTTATTAATTACCCTTTAATATCATGTATTCGATGAATAGATACTTTAAGTATTACCTTGAAAAATTTATGGTGGTATTTGTTGAAAATATTCTCATTTAATCCTTGATAAAGGAGGAACATGCAGAGTGTCAAAGGATTTTGCTACAAACATCAGGGTAGGAGAAATTGTATGATATGTTTTTAATGTGTGCCTTTAAAATGTATCAAGACGCATTCATGGGGAATGAGATCACATGTGGGGGAATTAATATGGACCATAGTAGACAAAATTACTTGAGTAATGGCCTAAACCCACTAGTTTTAAGGAAATACATAGTTTTATTATCATGGTAGGGTAATATCAATGTTTTATAGAGACTTTCTTAAGATTTTTTTACCCCAAAAACTAGGTTAAATGGTAATGGTTAAATTATACATGGATACAATAATGTGGGGAAATAATTGAGGAGCTCATGAAAAGGCTATTCAATTTTCCTTTACTCACACTAACCATAGGTGGAGAATGTATTGAGATGTATAGTGTTTCTTAAACTAACGGCTTTGGTTGTGTCATAATTTCGAATTACAAAGTGATATCTTATTCCCTGTGATAGTTTTGTATCCATGAGATAATATACCTAATGTCAGATATAGAGTTGGAAGTTGTGATCTTTGTCTTGAAAATTTTGATGCACAATCTCTATGGTTAGAAGTGTGACATATATTCCAATCATATGATTCTAGATTATATCTTTACATGGAATGAGGTCATCATGTGTGAAGAATTATGGTTAAATTTGATTGAGTACTATGATTTCCCTATTAATATCCATTTTGGAATGGTGAACATGGTATCTGATACACATAGATAAAAATAACCAGTTACATTATCCCTGATATGGATTGAGAAAGTATCTATCTACATGAATATGAAGAAGAAGGATCTATAAATCATAACAATGGGAAACACATCCTAAATTTACAATGTTATTTCCTAACCGTATATGTAAGATATGATCAAGGAGTCATAGAGGGATGATCTGGTGTTTCAAGAGAATGTGAATATAGTAAATGAAATAAAGATACATGAGTTACAAATCGATGAGAAAGGTTTCATCCAAATTATAACTACAATATGTATGAATTACTCACATGATATAAAGAAAGATATATTTTATAATGATCATAAATTATCTTTATCCATCCATCCTAGAAGAACCATGTTGTACTATGATCTTTGAGAGAAATATTTGTACGATGAAATGAAGAAAATTAATTTTATGTATATCTGAAAGGTGCATGGTGTGTCAGTAAGTCCAATCAGATAAATGGAATTCGAAGGTAATGAATAAACCATATAATATATCCATGTGTATGTGGTAGAATGTCACTATTGAATTTTTATCCAATATTTTGATGACAAACAAAGGAAATAATGAGATATGGGCAATAGTGGATCAACTCACCAAGACTACCTAATTCGTTAATATTATAGAAGATTTATGTAGTACCCCCGGTTTCTAGTATGTAACCCTTACATAATGTTTTTTGGATATAATGTTAAGGAGTATGAATGAGAGAGTTTGGAAAACTAGTAATGATGTTTTGAGGCAAAGGGGATGTCACACAGGCGCCACAAAATATGTCTAATGGTGCTGGAAAACTGTGCATAGTTGACACATTTGAGTTAGTGGCTCCCACATGGTTGGAGCATGGTTCAAGAGACCATGTGAGGAGGTTGTGAAAGGATCTATCATGGTAGTGGCTAGTGCACAGTTTGTCAAACCGTGTGAACTAATTTTGTGGGAACTAAAATGAGATCCTAGAAAAGTAGATCTCAAACGTTTTGCCTCTAAGTGGATCATTTTTCCTCCTAAGTGTCCATAACTCAGGATCACTCTACCTTGATTGTAGGAGAACCTCTCCCAAGTGTTTTGGAGGTGATAAAAAGGCTTTACATGGAGAATTCATGCTGGATTCTTGAGGTATGTGATCGTTCGTCACCGTTCTTGATCGATTTCTTAGATCCACTTCTCATTTTCTCTTTGTTTCGTAGATCTACTTCCGTTATGGGTTGATCTAAGTGTGTGGATGGAAAATTTGAATCTATTTTTTCTTGGTGTTTCTAGTAAAAGATATATAAGTTGGTTTCTTGATGAATCAACTTGGTTTTCTTGTTCGTTCTATGTTCGTTGTGGTTTTTGTCAAAACCTTCAAGGTATGAGGATTATTTTTCGATTCCAATTAGTAGAACTGATTAGAATTATTTCAAATTGAATATGTTGCAGTGAATTGATTTTAATTTGGTTGTTGAACACTTTTTGGAACCCTTCTTCAGTGATGGTTCTGAAATCATGAAAATTGGGGATTTTGAATTGGTGCTTTGGTTCTTAATTTCTAAAATATAAATTTTAAAATGAGGATTTCTCTGATGTCGTGACATGTCACGAACTAAATCTAGACGACACTGAAACCAGTGCCAAAATCGGCCCCTAAAAAGGCCCTAAGGGCATTCCCGATCCCCACATGCTGGCACAAGATCTCGAGTATCATAAAATCTGAATTGTGAATGATGTACACGAATTTATAATTTTAAAACCACAAATGAATCCAATAAAACAAATTTGGATTTTTCATACCAAACAATATTTTGAAAAAATTCAGAACACAAATACATAGTTTTAAAAAACTCACCATGACTATAAAAAAGGTAACAAACTAAAATGAAACATCCCAATAACCCATATGGCAAGGGGAACCACCATCAAACCATATCCACAAGACTTCACCACCAAGGACACGCTAGAATCCCGAACCAGAAGCACTAAAACAAAATGTACCAAACCTGCGACAACAAAAATAACCAAGTCTACTTACACCGAATGGTTTAAGTAGAGTTTTATCTAATTCCTATTAGGATACTAGCACTAAGATATTCCATGTGATAATCATTCAAATATGAAAAGTGTGTATGATTTCATACACAAGAAATGCTAGTTACAATTTCTAAAAGATGAAACTTAAAAATAAAAATATTTTCTAAAGTGGGATATCATTTAGAATATAAACTTTTAAAATTAATTTCATAACTACTAAATTTTCCATCCATCTATACCGTATGCTAAAATTAAGCACAATGTAACTAATGAGAACATGCAATAAGAAATAAACCCTAGGAACTAGTTCATTGTGGGTCTCAGGTACATCGTATCGTGGTGAGAGTAACCATCCTAATATCTGTTCTCGTGCATGATCCACTAGTAGGGAACATACCCATAACCTGGTGGTCCCAAATCATCATAATCATAGTTTAGTAAATGTTTTAAGCTTCAATATTTCTACGTGAAACGTAAGCCAAACCCCACAAATTCACTAGCATACTAGTACACGTTCCCCCACCTAGATACACAGGTTTCTCTGTGAGCTCAAACAAGTTCAACAAGTTTAGAAATATACTTTTCACATTAAAATGTCATTTCCACAAGAAAAGTTCACCAAAACTCCCACATTTATATCACACAAGCCTAAAAATCCACCTTTTCATTCTAATAAATTTTTAAATCATACTCACACCAAAAATAGATTACAACACATTTTTCACATATTTCACAATTCAAAAAATATGTTAACAATTTTATAAAAATCTTTCTCAACATGATAAATATCTCATTACATCCCAATCACATGTTACATAACACCTTTTTCATAAACAATGTCTATTTTCCCCTCTCACTCACACCAAACATCCCAAAAACATATTTCGCACCCACATAACAATTTCATAAATCACCACGACAAATTACAATACATTACCAAAATGTTTTACAACAAAACTGAACACTTTATGTTTCAAAAACACATTTTAGAAACATACTATCACCAAAGAAGTACATAAGAAACCATTTCACACTTTGTGTAACTCATTGAATCATTTAGAATTTTCATAAAACCAACCCAAGAGGTACAACCATGGTTTCCATAAAAAACCCATTTCAAAACCCTAATTCATAAGAAAAACCATACCAATAATAATACAAAGTATTATTTTCATCACTAACAACATTTATTGAACCACCCCCATGTTTTATACATATACCACAAAAAATTCCACAAAACGTACACATGAAAAACACATGTTATCACAAATCACATTCAAGAAGTAAAACATGGTTTCACACATTAAACCCATTCAAAACCCCCCTTAAAAGAATCCCAAGACATTAAGGCATTAACAAAACAGATGTTTCAACCCCTTTCAATACTAATAAATCACTTTCATATGTTATAAAATACACCCAAACATTTCCCCAAGAGCCATGAATGAAAAGCACCTAATTCCAAGCCAAAATGCCACTACAAAATTAATAACTTAACAAAATTCATCAAAAATAGATTTCACACCACATACAACACGTTTTAAATAATAATAAATTAATAAACCAAGAAAGATAACTCATCATAAAATGGTTATACATGGAATCACCTACCTTTTGAGTCAAAACCCTTAAATCTTGGTGCGAAACCTCAACCGCACCCCCGTCGCACCAAAAAGAAGAGAAAAAGAACCCTAAACCTTAATATTTCACCAAAAATCCCCATATAAACCACTAGTAATGAACCATAACTTCTGGACACTCTATAAATTTATAAATGAGGGAGGAAACCCTAAGGAGAAGTAAGGAATTGAAGAGAGAAACACATACCCAAAATAATCTTGATGAAAATGACTCAACATCCACTAGTATCTGAATTTTAAAATAGCTAAATATTTAAGGGAATTTTGAATAAGGATTCAGAGATCATTTAGGAACTAGAATGTGGGGTAAAATGGTAAAAATAAAAGGAGTTATGAAAGGATCAACTTACCTCCTCAAATTTGGGCGATTTGTAAAATCTAGGGATGCTTCGTGCAATTTCGTGATTTTATTGAGCTACAAATTGAGGGAGGAGAGAATTGTGGTGCGCCTTAGGTCAGTGGGCTCGGTTGAGAGATGGAATCACAAAAAAAAATTTCAAATTGAATGCGTTATTAGACTGTTTAAAAATATTTTTAATGTAGGAAAGGGGATTTTAGGCAGGCCCAATCCCTTAAATAAAAACTCATATCCACCATGATTATAGATTTCTAAATGATAAAAATTTATTTTTTGGTCTTCATATTTCATGGAGGTCAAGTAGGAATTGGAATGGATGAAAATATTTGAAAAATTAAGATGTTATAAAGGAATCAAAATTTATTTTTAAATCTGGAATTGGGCTCACGGTTTGCCCCAAATCATGAAAACTTACCCATTCCTCCAAAAATGCATGGGAAACCCCAAAAAAGGAAATAATGGAAACTAATTAAATAAAATTAAAATAAGTTATGTATGTCACAATTCTCGACACCATGAAAACTTTCCACCCTGGAAAGTCACAACATGGGCAAAGAAACAACCAAACCCAACTAAAAAACCAAGTGGTACTCCCTTGCCAGGTTTCACCCCCAAAGGCCAAAACACCTTCAGTGATCAATTAAGGAAGGAATAACCTCACAGACTAAACATTCACCACTTTCCTGAAACAATAAAGCACATTAATTCTTTATCCCAAAATAAAAATCCTCAAACAAAATCTGAACAAGACTCAAGAAATTTACACCAACAAACAATAACATCGAACAAGGTTACACTTACCTTGATTAACCAGACCATTGGGAGTTCTCAACTCACAACATTTACCCAAGGAATGTGTAGGTCATTAGATAGATCTAAAAATACTACATAATACCAATACAAGACCAAGGACCAATCGGAGTTACAAGTATAGGGAGACACAAATAGGCTCCCAACCATAAGAGACAACTCAAAATTTCTCGAGGTAGAATCGGGACACTAACAGGGGAGGCCAGAAGAGACTCCTGGTACAAGGGGTTAAGATCCCATTATACATTTCCAAAATGACACACATGAGACTGATAGTGGGTGGTCAAACCATAATAGAATACCATCTTAATAACCATCATGGGGAGGCATAGAAAGACCCCAAAATTTAAAATGTTGGGTTTGTTGCATGGTTAGTCTGCATAGTTTGGGAATCAATGCACTAACCATGGGGATCACTCATTCTTCATGGCTTCCTAGCACATAACCACAACTAATCATGCACAAACTATGTTCTCAACCATGAAGACACCAGAGGTCTAAAATACTCCCATCTTTTATACTAAGGATATGACTTTGTAAAAGGTTTTAAATGACCCTGGGATTTCCCCAGACTACGTGCCAACTTCTCTCCGGGACCTATGGCTGGAGCTCAAAATATTGAAGCCTTTTTGGCATTGTAGTTAGTCCTTGGAAAACCCCTAAATAGAACTTCTTCTTCCAGTGATTCAAAAAACCACACCACGAACCTGGATGGGTTTCACCAAGAAAACACACAATCAAAAACTCACATTACCCTAACCCAACATTTCACTAATGAAAGTGATTTGAATATGCAAACCATCACCCCTTGTTTCCTCGGATGAGAAATGGAAAGAGGAAAGGATATATAAAAACACTATCCTCCAAACAATGGATGTCAATATCTCCTGAAAGGATACACACTTATGACCAAATGAAGACTCAAAAAAGATTGTACAGATTCACCTTTACAATCAAACAAGTGTGAGACATAAAAATGCATCACTAAAAATGACCAATGCGACCGATAGAAACAATAAATGGTGGGGAGGCTTATACAACATCACCAAACATCACAAAATTCCAGAAAGTGGCCATATTAGCTAGTCATGACCAGATTTTCCACACAAGCGGTTGAAAGTGAAATTCAGCTCCGAAGAGACTATAAAGGACCCGGAGGCTCTCATAGGCACTATCCAGGCACTCATCCACACTAACAACCCCATACCACATAGAACTTCGACGAATCAAGTAGCTTAAGAAAATAAGGATTCTTTCAACCTTCCATGAGCACTCTTCTGAAATAAGGGCATTAGAAAAACCAGGAAAGTAAATGGTGTAGACTCGATCTACAGAAATTGAAAAAAACTATTCTTTCTATTGATCAACTGGAGGATTTTCTAATGGAAAAACAATCCGGGTTGCACATCAGTCATGAACTAACCCTTAATGGGGGTGTACCTTATCCAATGAGAGAACCAAAGGACCCAACCAAGCTGGTCCATTTGTCAAAACATTCCAAAAACCAGATCTAAACACAAGAATGGAACCACCATAATGGATTCCCAAAACATATCTCATAGGAGACCACTAATCAGTCCTTCAACCAACCTTACCGACCAAACACAAACCCAAAACACAGTTCGAACCTGATGGGTTCTTGGACTTATAACATCCCACAACATCAAACATTTTCAAAAACACATAATCTAAACCATCCCAAAAAATTCATCAAGACACCATGTTTTTCTTTGAAAACATTTCTTTGAAACAAATGGTTTAGCAGTTCACTCATCCACCAATGGTACCGCATGCGCCTTACATATGCTTGTTTCTATGCCACACCGGGAACCCTCCTCATATCCATCCTGACACTCATCTATTCGTGCCATATAACATCCATCAGCCAATATAACCCCATGCATATTTATTCTCATGAAAATACCAAAGTTTAAAACAAAAATTCATTCAACTTTTCAAAACCAAAATAGTCAACCAACACATCCTTTTTCTCAAAACCACTAACCACGAGATCAAAATACCAACTCACATCATACAAAACATTTCAGAAAGACACAACCATTTATAAAAGAACTCAATTTCAAGATATTCACATCAATTTCAAAAAATATCATCCCATTAAAAAACCCTTTTATTAGTTAGAAAACTCTATTAGAAACACTTTTTAAAACCAATTTCAATATAGTTCCTACTTTCAAAAGAGGTTTAAGAAAACCATTTTCTATTTCAAAAAAATTATGAAAATTCAGTTCCACCATTTCATAAAACAAACCATTCCTTATTTATTTGAAAATAA
Organism: Viscum album; assembly: GCA_963277665.1. NCBI lineage: Eukaryota > Viridiplantae > Streptophyta > Magnoliopsida > Santalales > Viscaceae > Viscum > Viscum album. The sequence continues at coordinate 1,288,215,334 of OY728138.1, read as the reverse complement.
GTTCACAAAAATAGTACGGTTCTTAAAACCAAGTCAGTTTAAAACCAAAGATCCAAGATTTCAAAACTAAAAAACAAAAGATAATGTGAGAGGAAACTAGTTTCAGTGGTTTACTTTGAAATATGGTTGGAAGCCATATCCAATAACATAATCATCACAGAGTGTGTTCTAGGTAATATCACCATCTCCACATGGCTTTCCAGGCCCTGCAAGCTCACTGAGACCATTAATCCAACTCTCTTTTCATTTCCCCTAATCATCATCAAACCAAGAAAACCAAAGGACTTAGATAAATCCTGACTTATTATATAAACATGATTCTCACCATGAGGTGTGGTGATCAATCACATTACCCATAACTGGAATATAAAGTCCTGATAATCCTAACTCCAGACTATCCCAACTCTTCCCCAAATAACATGACCCAAAGAGTTAACCTGAACCTCCCTTTGATACCATTTTGTCACAAACTGAATCTGGTCGCCACTAAAACGGGTTTCCAAAATCTGCCCATGATAAGGTCTGATAGGCATTCTCGAGCCCCACGGGCTCGCACAAGGGCATGGGTATCATAAAATGAGAATTTGGAAGGATTTACCTGAATTTATAAACTTAAAACAACAAACAAATCCAATAAAACAAATCTAGATTTTTCATACCAAACAATTTTTTAAAAAATTCAAAACTCAATTACATAGTTTAAAGAAACTCGGAAAGACTATAAAAATGGTAAAAAAAACTAAAATGAAACATCCCAATAATCCACATGGAAAGGGGAACCACCCTCAAGCCATCTCCACAAGACTTAACCACCAAGGACCTGCTAGAATATCGAACCACTAGCACAAAAAAATGTATCCAACCTACAACAAACAAGATATCCAAGTATACATACACCCAAGGGTGTAATTAGGGTGTAAGACAATTCCTAGTAGGATACCACCAATAATAGATTCCATTTTATAAACATTCAAATATTAAATGCTTTCATGTTTTCATAAACAAGAAATTCTAGTTACAATTTCTAAAAGATGCAAATTAAAAATTAAAACAATTTTCAAGGTGGCTATCATTAAGAATCAACACTTTTAAAAATAATTTCAACACTAATTAATTTTCCATCCAACCATACCATATGTCAATGGTAAGCACAACGTAACTAATGAGTACAGGAAATAAGAAATAACCCCTAGGCACAATCTCGTTGTGGGTCCCAGGTACCTCATATCTTGGTGATAGTAACCATCACCATATCCATTCTCGTGCAAGAGCCACTAGTTGTGAACATACTCATAACCTAGTGGTCCCAAATCATTATCATCATAGTTTATATAGTGTTTTAAGTGTCAATCTTGCTATGAGAAAATGAGGCCAAACCCCACAGATTCACTAAGGTACTAGTACCCGTCCACCCACCTCGATACCCATGTTTTCCCTTATGCTCAAACAAGTTCAACAAGATAAGAAATATACTTTTAACATTCAAATGACTTTTCCACAACACAAGTTCACAAAAAATCCTACATGTAATCACAAAAGTCTAAAAATCCACTTTTTCATTCAAATTCATTTTGAAATCATACTCACACCAAAAATAGCCATTAACACATTTTTCACATCTTTCACAATTCAACAAATCTATTAACAATATTATAAAATCATTCCTAAAATTCCAAAAATCACATAATATCCCATTAAGGTGTTACAAAATACCCTTTTCATAAACATTTTCCATTTTTTCCATCTCACTCACACAAAACAGCCCGAAAACATGTTTTTCTCCCAGATCACAATTTCATAAATCACATCAAAAAATTACAAAACATTACCAAAATTTTTTACAACAAAACTGACCACATTATGTCTCAAAAAATCATTTTAGGAACATACTATCACCATATCAGTACATAAGAAACCATTTTACACTTTTTATAACTCATTAAATCATTTACAATTTTCATAAAACCAACCAAAGATGTACAACCATGGTTTGCATACAAAACCCATTTCAAAACCCTCATTCAAGACCAAAACCATACCAATAACAATCCAAAATAGTATTTTCGGCCCTAAAAACATATATTAAACCACCCCATGTTTTATACTAATACCTCAAACAATACAACAAAAGGTACACGTGAAAAACAGATGTTTTCACAAATCACGTTCAAGAAGTACAACATGGTTTCACACATTAAACCCATTCAAACACCCCATTATAAGGCTCACATGACATTAATGAAATAACAAACAAGAATTTTTAGCCCCTTTAAAAAGTAATAAATCACATTCACATGTTATAAAATACACCCAAACATTTCCCCAAGATCCACGCATGAAAAGCACCAAATTCCAAGCCAAAATAAAACTACAATATTAAAAACATTACCAAATCCATCAAAAATGGTTTGTTCACCACAAAAAAATAGATTTTAGATATACTAAATTAATAAACCAACCAAGAAAACTCATAATAAAATGGTTATACATGTAATCACCTACCTTTTGAGTCAAAACCCTTGAATGTTTGTGTGAAACCACAACCGCACCTCTGCCACACCAAAAGGAAGTGAAAACGAACCCTAAACCATAATATTTCACCAAAAATACCCCATATCAAACACTAGGTATGAACAATAACATCCAGACACTCTATAAATATATGAAACAGGGAGGAACCCCTAAGGAGAAAGAAGGAATTGAAGAGAGAAAAACTTACAGAAAACAATCATAAAAAAATGACCCTTCATCCACCAGTATCTGAATTTTAAAATAGCTAAAAATTTAAGGGAGGATTGAATAAGGATTATAAGATCATTTTAGAATTTTAATGGGTGTAAAAGATTAAAAATAGGAGGATTTATGAAAGGATCAATTTACCTCCCCAAATCAGGTTGATTTTGTGAAATCTCGAGTAGTTTCGACCAATTTCACAATTTTATTGCGATTTAAATTGAGATAAGAGAGATTGGGGGTGCACATTAGTTATTTGGGATCGTGTGAGAGTTGGAATAACCAAAAAACTATAAAATTGAATGTGTAATTAAATAATTAAAAAAAAAATTTAATGAAGGATCTGGGCTTTTGTGAAGGCTGAATCACTTAAATAAAAACTCAAATCCACTATGATTACAGATTTAAAAATGGTCCAAATTAATTTTTATTGTTTATAGGTCAGGGTATGACAAGTAGGAATTGGAATGGATGAAAAATGTTGAAAAATGAAGATGTAATAAAGGGATCAAAATTTATTTTTTAATCTGGAATTGGGCTCACAGTTTGTCCCAAATCATGAAAACTCGCCCATTTCTTCAAAAATGCATGGGAAACCCCCCAAAAAAGAAATAATGGAAATTAAATTAAAAATAAGTTTAAAATAAGTTTTGTATGTTACATGACACATGGTTTGGATTAGATGTTTTTAATAAAAGGGAATGATTTATTCAAATAAAGTGGTTGTTTTGAAATTGGATTATTCTTTGGATTTCAATAAAAGTAAGGTTTTATTGAAATGGTTTGGATTGGTTGAACACACTTGGTTTTTGACATGATGGTTGTGTGTGTTCCCGCTCATGTGGAATAGATAAGGGTTAGGGGTCACCCCCATCATTAATGGGATTTAGAAGGGTTTGGCCACACCCCCATCAAAGGGTTCATATGGGACGGATAAGGGTTGGGGATCTCCCCCATCATTAATGGTATGGATAAGGGTTAGGGATCTCCCCCGTCAATTAGTTCACTAAGGATGACATAATGAAAGGATGAATCCCCAATCATGAGTATAAGGATATCCATGTTACATATAGGGTTTGTTGTGTGGATGGATGAAATAAATAGGGTATGTGAAAGGAATATAGAGAAATAGTTTTGAATCTTGTTTAGTTATTTTTCTGGAAAAATTACTTTTTGGAAAAATTTGCTTCAATTACACTTGTATGCTTTCGGTTATAAATGGTTTTGGAAACATGTTTATATTTTGTTATAAACTATTTTGGTAAATTGTTTTATATAAACATTATTATATTAATGTGACTAACTTTTCTATCCCAGTGGTGTGAGTAGAAAAGTCATTGCCGAAAACCTACTGAGTTTTATACTCACCCAGGCATTGTCACTTTGGTGATTTTGCAGATGCTATCTTCTGGGATAGTGGAAAAGGTAATGTTTCACACGTATTTAGCACCACCTTGTGACGTTTGGGTTGTTTGGTGATTGTGGAGCATGGATTCTTGTGGTCTTTTTGAGAGTCTTGTATCACTTACCCATTGTTTAATTTGATACTTGGTTATTCTTATGATGTTTCATAATTTGATATGGTTTTGTGATACACGAAGATTTGGATTGCCTTTCATTCGTTCATGCATCATAAAGTGAATCTTTGGTTATGGTTGGCTGGTTTATTGACTTATTTATTAAAGGCTAAATTATCCCCTAATTGTATATGAAATTTTTTAGCATTTATTTCTAGACTTTGGCATCTTGGAGATGTCGCTTAAGGCCTCGTAAAGACTCATTATACTCTCATGCCAATGAGAATTGGCGGGTCAATACAATAGGTATCATCTTGTTCGGTCCCTTCCTAACAAGCGGTTTTGGATTTTCTTAGTTTTGGAGATGAAATCCCTTCTTGTTTATTCCTTTGGTGGGAATCTTAGAAAGGAGTAGGAATGTAGGAACATGAAATATATAGCATAGAAGGACATAGCTAATACTTTTATACTGAACAACGAGTTACCAAGGAGTTGGGTAAATAAGTATTTGGAGACACTTCTAGGATTTTTAAATATAATTTTCATGGTTTTAGCCAATGAGATGAGCATGACATTCATTATAGAGGAATGACTTCCCACTAGGAGTGAATACATCATTTCGAGAAATGGACATTTTTTAAAAGTAAGGTATCATTTTTCAAATGAAGTATTTTGAAAAAGAGAATGATTATCGTATTTTAAAAATGGTTCAATTTTCAAAATCATGTTCAGTGGTTTCAAAAATTGTTGAAAATGGGAAAAAGGATGGTTTAGAAAACAATGTTGTGAGAGTTGATGTGATAGAATTTGAAATTATAAGCCATTATTTGCTAGAGAGTGAGATTGATGGAGTTTTATGATGGTTTAGAAAATGGAACACGATAGGCATCGTCGAAACCAACCTGAAGAAGCAGTGAAGAATGTGGTTACCCCAGAACCATGGGTGAACCAAGAGCTAGTTCAGAGTATTGTCCAGGATTTTCATGCAGCAGATACGAGGAACTGGTGGAATGAAACAAGGCATGTGGATCATAACATCCAGTTCATGAAGAAGAATCCACTAAACATTTGGGGTTATGCTGAACCCGAGAAGGCAGAGGTGTGGAAAAGTAGGATGAATTGTATCTTCAATTTCATCGGCACGCCATTAGAGCTCATGTTTATGTTTTCGAAATATATGCTTGAGGATATTGCATGTTAGTAGTGGGATTTAGCAGTGCATGGTAAATCAGATGAAGGCCTTACATGGGAGGATTTTGAGGAATTGTTCTACAAAGCAATTCTATCGTCACACATTCAAAATCCAGTAAATGACGGATTCTTCATCGTGAAATATGATAGTCTCTCTATCATAGAGTATGGGGATAAGTTCATGAATTTAGGTCATTTTCACCAAAGGATGCGACAAGTGCGTCTTTGATGTCACACATCTTTGAATAGGTGCTAAGGCAATAGATTCAATCGAAGATTGCGGTGATCTGTATTACGGATTATAGAGAGATGGTGAACAGTGAGATTGTTGTTGAACGTGATATCTCATGATCGATAGGAGGAGGAATGATGATACCTACCAGAAATGGTGGGAACTCAAATGCTAGGAACAAGAAGAAAAGGGAGACCTATTTCCACGGTGCAAGTGGAAATCAAAACCAGATGGCTGGATCAGTAAACCTTCCTACACGACCCTAGAGAAAAGAATGATGTTTTCAATGTGGTTCACTTGACCACATAAAGAGAGATTTTATGGCAAAATCTAGAGCATGTCTTAATTGAAACCAGATGGTACATCTTCGGTGCTATTGTCGCAGTGCTCCAAGGACAGGTTCTCGAGACACTTCTCAGCTATCACAAGCATCATATGCTTCGACTGGACGAGGACAACCAAATCAGTCTCATCAGTAGAGAAGAGCTAGTAATGGTGATTCTATAAATACCATGACTCCTCAACCAGGGTAACCACTTCAAGGAAATAAGAAGAAAAGTATAGTGAAGAAGCAATTTTATGGAGTTGAGCAGATGATTGTCAATAATTAGGCTTGACCATCTACAGTAAGAGGTTTGATTCATTTGAATTCTACCTTTGTGAAAGTGTTTTTTGATTCTGGTGCATCACATTCCTTCATTGTTTCTTGTTTTGTTGACATGCTATGTTTAAAACTGGAAATGATGCCTTCTGTTTTGAAAGTGCAAACTTTTCTTAGTGAAAGGGAATGTCAAGCCTTTGGGTGTAAAGCATGTTTTATATCTATTGATGGAGTTGAGATAAAATGGGACTTATGGATGTTGGATATGGATTTCTATAATGTAATCCTGGGTATTTATTGGATGATAATGTTCAAGGCTCAAATCAACGGTTATAGGAGAATAGTTAGTTTCACGACTGAGGACGGTATCAAGTATCTATTTAGAAGATAGATAACTGTAATGAAAGGTGAAAATAGCTTGTTGGAACCAATAGTGGGAACAATATATTACCAATTGGCAGCATTGACTATGGAATCAATGGAAGAGATTGAGTAAAATAGTTTCCCAACTGCTGTAGATCAATTCCAAATTGACTTTCCCAAGAGCTTTTAAGGGTTACCACCTTTAAGGAAAGTGGAGTCTACGATTGATCTCCTTCCAGGACCATTACTATTTATCTTCCATCATATACGATGGCACCAATAGAGTTATGGGAATTTAAAGTGCAGTTAGGGGAGTAGGAAAGAAAGGGTTTCATTCGACCAAGTACATCTCCATGGGCAATACCGATTTTTGTTCGTGAAGAAGGAAGATGGAACTCTTAGGCTATGTGTTCATTATCATAAGCTAAACCATGTTATGGTAATGAATAGATATCCACTTCCATTCATTGATAATCCATTCAATCAATTAAGGGGTTATCGGTGGTTCTCCAAAATTGACTTGCGATCGGGATATCACCAATTGAGAGATCTGAAAAAGGATATTCCAAAGACATCTATCAGAAGTAGATATAGCCACCCTAAATGTGAATTCATGACTTTCAGTCTATCAAATGCATGAGTAGTCTTCATGGTATTGATCAATCAGATTTTTCAACAATATCTAGATTCTTTTTTGTGGTGTTTGTGGATGATATTTTGGTCTATTCAATGACAAGGGCTGATCAAGAGGTTAAACTGAAAACGGTGTTAAAAGTATTGAGAGATCATCATTTGTATGACAAATTATCAAAGTGTTATTTTTGGATATAGTAAGTATGTTTCCATTTCCATGTCATTTCTATGAAAGGAATTTTTAATGATCCTGAAAAGATATAAGATGTTATATCTTAGTAACCACTGAAGAATGTGTTTGAGATACAATGTTTTCTTGGTCTATATGGTTACTACCGATGCTTTGTGTGTGATTTCTCATGACTATCTTCACCAATGATAGCTATGAAAAATAAGAATGCTCTATTCAGATGGAAAGAATAATGTCTGAAGACTTTCCAAGACCTGAATGTTCAGCTTACATCAGCACCTATCTTGATCTTTTGAGATTCAGGATAGGGGTATGTGGTGTATTGTGATTCTTCAGGATCAGGTTTGGGTTGTGTTCTCATGGAAAGTTATCACATGTTTTCTTATGTTTCAATGTAGTTGAGGGTGCATGAGAATAATTACCCAACACATGATTTGGAGTTAGCTGCAGTCGTCCATGCTTTAAAAACATGGATACATTATCTCTTTGGTGGGAAAATTACTATGTTTACGAATCACAAATGCTTGAAATAAATTTTTTCACAGTGATATTTGAATCTGAGGAAAATGAGGTGGATGGATTATCCCCAAATGTTTGATATTGACATGATCTACACACTGGGGGGGGGGGGAATTCGGTGGAGGATGCATTGAGTAGAATGTCATATGCTCAGTTGGTGAAAGAAGATTCAAATGAATAACAGTTGATGTATGTCTTACCCGACATGTATGTGGAATGTGATGATTGAGGTGATGTTTCAGTTTTATTATCATCTATTCTTATTTCTAATTTAGTAAAAATTATCATAGAAGCACATACTTCTAATTCAGAATTTCTACTTGTATGTTCAAAACTCAATGGTGGGGAGACCATTGATGGCTAGAAACTTGATTGCGGTTCAGTTTTGTGTTTCAAAGATCAGAATGTTGTTCCTATGGTTTGTTAGAAACAACTCATTCATTCTTACCACCTTCCAATATGGAATGTACATCTAGGTAATAAAAAGATGTATAAGGCATTGAAGACACCGTTTCGGTGGAGCATCATGAAAAGGAAGGTGGTCAAGTTCGTCTCTTGGTGCTTAACTTGTCAGTGGGATGCAACAGAGCATCAAAGTCCATATGGTATGTTACAATCTTGGTCCAACCCATTGTGTAAATATGATCAAATAGAAATTTAATTTTTTACCGGACTTGTAACACCCTGAGCTTCCACGATACGCTTCTCTTTCAATAATGAAATAGCTTGCATTGTATGCAAGTTCGAGGTTCTAACACACCACAACTAATCAAAATAGTCATTATTAATAGTAATACCCACTTTTTGAAATTATATATATTTTATATTTTAAAATTGACCTCATTTTTGGATTCTTAATGTCGAAATTAGCCTATGTTGAATTTTTAGTAATTTTCTGAGAACTTCCAAATTTTTATAAATAGTGAAAGATACTTAAAACAACTTTTTTAATAAAAATAATTTATAGTGATAAATTATACTATTGAGTGGTTCTAAAGTATAATTAGAATATATTTTTACCATTTTATCCAATGGTGTTCATTAGAATTAATTTCACCTTGAAATTGGACATAAACAATTGTCAATCTTTTGATATATATTGTTTTTTAAAAACACGCTATATGTTGTGACAGCGGGAATTAATTATAAAATTAATTAATGAAACTTATATGTTTGTAATTTCATAAAATAGACATCATTTTTGAATTCGTAATATCAATTATAGATTAGGGTGAAATTTTATCATTATTCTGAAAAACTTCAATTTTTGATGAATAGTGAAACCACTAAGTGGTAGTTAAATAACTGATTTTTTGTTTAAATGAAATATTACCACTTCTGTGATTTGATTTTCAAAAATCCGACATACATGGTTGTCATAAGGAATTAAAATGTGGTTCAATGGGATTAAAATAATTTTTTGGTGAATAGTAACTTTTAAGTTTAATTGATCACGATAAAAAGTAATTAGAGAAATTTAAGGTAAAAATGATATTATTAAAATATGAAAATACCTTTACACTTGTCCTACACCTATTTGATGAGTCATGGACGACCAAGAAAATCCATGGGTCAACTTGGGGACCCCATGGAGCCACTTTGGTAGGAAAATGACATTAAAAACTTTTTATTTGATGTTAAAATAAAAATGTCACAAACATGAGTTCTTTTACTAATGAACTTTTTAAGTGGGGTTATACATGTAATATGTTTGACTATAAATATTCATTAGAAAGCTAAAACGATTTCCTACATCATGATATTTTTTTATAATTTTTAGACATTAAATAAATTAAATTATTTCTGACACCATGATGATGGAGCGATTACCTCATTAATTAACGATTTTAATAAAATGGAAGGATAATAGAAAATATAAGAATTAAACTTGTCCAAAGCCTATTGTATGAGTATATTTCGGACCATTATCACCTTATAATCGAATTACATAAGTATGGGACCTTTAAAATCCGAAACTCATTATATAATAAAGTAACATTTCATTACTTTCCAAGAGTGCCCCTCCTCCCCACTTATAAAAGGCCCCCACCACTACCACCTTACTCACACTTTCAAAGCCTTTTGGATCGGCCAACCTCTTCCCAAATACTCTCCCAACATCCCTACCTTACTCCTCGAAGCCTCACTTTGGGCATAATTCTTCCCAAGGAAGCCCTTGGCTCAAATCAAAAGAGTTACCTGATATTAAGGTAATGTTTTCGCTTCTTTATTTTGTTTTATTTTGCTTATCCAACGCCCTAAAATCTTTTGATTAATTTATTTTGTAACAACAACAGTATCCTCAATATACTAGGATTTTTTTATAACAATTATTCGAGCTACACTTACACACACCTACATCTAATGGTTAAAGAACATACTGTTTCTGTGGATGGCGAATTTCTGCCTCACGAAACGTTGATTGTTCAATACTCATATAACACCTTCAAAGGTGTCCATTAAGATGTCACTCTATTAATAAATGATATATAATATGTTTATGTTTTACTTAAGGTTCGGTATTATTAATTTATGTCTTACCTTTATTGTTTCCATTATGGGTAAACACGATATTTTCATTTTAGGATGTGCGGACTACCGCCCCCTCAAAGTGATTTGAATCGTTAATGCCATATGTGGGATGTATAAATGATGGAGTAAATGATATTATATATGATATTATACTATAATTATAATATACCTTTATATCATTATGATTTCATTAAATACGAAATAGAAATGAAAGTAGCGGTCATGCGTACGTACGGCTTACCGTCTCCATGAACGGTGCATTTCATTTCTTACCTCTAAACGTTATGGAATATTATAAATGCATATATATACCGGATATATATTAGATATATGATATCTATATCATGAATATAATTCTGGATATAATGGATATTTCACCACATGAACAACGTGTAATTATAAGAAGTTTATTTTTGACTCAAGTACCAAAGATCGACAAAATGACGGTTATTAACTTAAATAATTACAAAATGTTCATAACATGGTAATAAGTGATATAAAGGAATAAAAAACTTGAAAAAGGTTATTAAGAAATTATAAATTAACTCTAGTTTATTATTCAGGAGGTTAAAGAACGGTCGAGTCAAGACATGACGCAAGGTAAGGGAACTTCTTAACCCAATTTCCATTCTTTGGGTTAATATCCAACATTTAAATTATGTCATGATATTATTATGTCCTATCTTGTATTTGTACTTTATTTATGTGTACATATAGTGAATAAACATAATAGATCTACTTTATTTAAAAAAATGATCTTTTTGAGGGACTTCGTCTCAATCTCCTCCAATTGAGGCATATTTGGTTTTATACACAACCTTCTTTTATACGGTGTATAAACCCCTTTGACTTTTACGTTTATTCAAAAGGAATCCTTTTTATATGAAGCATTTACTAAATGAAAAAACGGAATTTTTTTGTCGTACGTATGCGGCGACAATGACTTTTCCGCCGCCGTGACCATTATTTGAGTTTCAGCTTCCCCTACAAGCCATAACTTTTTTTTTAAAATGAAAAATAAATACCAAGTTTTAATTTTCTTTTTTGGTTTTGAAAATTGTTTTGATAATGTTTTTATTATATCAATGTGTCTTATTGATATCTTTTGATTGAAATGTGGAAATGTTATGTTGCCTTTAAGCATGTTTTATGTGATATGATTATGTTATGGTTTATGATATGTTTAAACCTATTCATATGAGGAATACATTGGACTTAATAAGTGATGGGTGGAGCCCGCTATAGCTCCTCGATGCATCGGTAGGTCTCATTAGACAAACTAGTGTCTTGGCACGAGGCCTTGACAAAATCTTATTTGTAGTCTTGGCACGAGGCCTTTGCTACGTGGTTATGATAGTCTGGCATTATGCATTCCATCATTATGAAAATGGTTATTGATATTGCATGTGATTATTCGACCAGTAGAATATCCATGTGAAGAAGTAAATGGCATTATCTCATTTTACTTTTGCCATATTATGTTGACGTTCATGTTTAAAAGGCTTTTTTTAGTTATACATTGCCTAAAATGTTAATGTTTATTTATGAAAGCTTCCGCTATATTGTTATCCTTACTGAGCATCTGTGTTCACCCCTTTCAATGTTTTAATATTTTCTAGGATGTGAAGAATTATTTTATGAATGACCTGCAGGGATAGTCAGAAGAGGATATGTGTGTGGTCTAAGGAGACATTGTTATTGTAGTTTTTCATTTTTTGATTTAATGTAAGACTTATGAATGTATCTAGTGTTTTGAAGGATACTAAACTAATCAGTCCTTCGAGACTTGATCTTTTGTGATCATGCCAATGTTACGAATTAATGCACCGACTCTGGGTAACTGGGGTCGGGGCGTTACTGTTGGTATCAGAGGTAGTTTAGTACTAACCATGGAAGCTAGATTTAGATAAACTCTGATTAGAGCACATATCCCAAAGATATACATTGAGGATTTGTATCGAAGAACTTCCTAGAATTTTGGTATTATAGAGATTTTCTGAGTTTTCCGAGCAATACATCCCTGTCTGGATACGAGCAGGTAGAGGTGGCTCTGGCATAGATGTACCTAGGGGTAAAACATGAGAACACCGCTTTGATCTAGACTCGAACAGGAACTGGTGCACGACAACGGGCCTTGCTGCACTCTTGGTTATGACACTCCCAGGGGATATGCTTAGGATAATTCTCATTTTCTTTACAATCCACTATGAAGGGTTATGCGTATATAATTCCTTAAAGAAATTTTTTTTATGATTATGGATTATATCCATAAAACGTTAAATTTACATTAAGTATTTTACAAGTTTGGAATTATTCATTTCAATTCATAAAATAACCTAGTTTATGCCATTGTATAGAAATTGTGCCTAGTGGAAGGAATGTGAACTCCAGCAATACTTATGATTCAAAGAGTAAGAAGGATCATATCATTCACGTTATTAAGCCAACATTTAGAAGGGAAATAATCTCCCATGTGTTCTCAACATATGAAGAAATAGTATCATGTGTTAATAAGACAAGTAAAGAATTCTCAGAGTCTTATGGCTTTGAAGGGAAGAAAGAGATGAAAAGGATGGAAGAGAGAATGAAGGAAAAAGGGACGTGGGAAAAGAAGAATTTTACAATATGTGATAACTGTGGGAAGAAACACCTTGGAACTTGCCTGAAGGGAATGGGAGTTTGTTATAAGTGTGGAGAAAAAGGACACCAAGTGTGTGACTGCAAGGGTAAGAAAAAGGTTTCAAATGTACAATGCTTCATCTGCAAGGAGTGGGGACACTACGCAAACCAATGTCCAAATCATCAGAGTGTGCCCCAAATGATGTTATTGGATAATAATCACGTTATGATACTACCACAGATGAGGAGGAATGATTAGAGTTCTTATGTTGTTATTAAATAATTTTGTAATTTGAGTGTTGTATCAGTGATGTATTGGTTATAATAATTATGGAGTATATAAGGAATGTACTGCAGTACTATTTCATTAAGGACTTGAGATTGTGTGGAACCAGGAAAAGTTACTCCACATTAGGTTAAATTTTTGGAAAATATATGGTTGAGAGAACGATAAACCATAATATGGTTCTGATACCGAGATATTGATTTTGGAATAAGACATGATTGATTTGGATAAATTATATTGGATATTCTTATCTTCCTTGAAACTGATTGATGATTTTTATACATTTTGTGACAGAAGGAGTATATCTAGTATTCTATAAGGAATAAGGGATAATGGTAATTCAGGATGTTGCAGTGTTTTAAAAGAATACATGATGAAGGTTTTAACATGTTGTTACACGGAAAAAAGGGGATCTTCATTATGTTTACCTTCCTCATAAAATTTGGACTGTGAGTTGGATAGAAGTATTTTGGATAACTATATAGGTTGGAATGGATTAAGTTGAACCTTGGATAGTAATGTTTAAGGTTAAAACATTTCTGAATATTATTTTTGGAATATTATAATTGTTTTAGAAAAAGGACAACCTTCAGGTTGGGTGATAACCCGTCGTTCCAGACAAAGCTACAGAATTCGAACCCACAACCATATTGCGACAGGCCTTTATGACCTACCACTAGCATATAGGATGTCCCTGGTTATTACAAAATAGTTTTCGTAATCTAAATGGTATGTCTTAATATTTTGAACCTTGTTCGATTAGGATAAATATAATATTTTTGAGTTCTATTATGTTTTTGAGTGAAAGATGAGTTTGTGGTAGAAATTAGTTGAAGGATGAAACACTACTTGTCATGCATAAATATATATATACCTATATGTTATTTTATGAAAAAATTAATTCTTAAACTTTTGTAAAGGGATATTAAAACAAAAAAAATGTGTTATCCTAATACCTTATGTCTTGTTGAACTGATGATATTTTAAATCAACATAGATTGAAGGCTTTGAGGCCCTCAATTTGACACTTGTTTGTGATTGATGACCTCAATCACTCCCTACAAATATTTACATTTTTCCTCCAATTATATGTCTCTAATTTCCACCAATGTTCTCCTAATCAAGATCATAATTGGTTGGTGACTTTTTCATTTCCCTTTCCCTCTTATTAAGGATAAATTTTATTAACCTTATTTCCGATGTGGGTTTTCCAAAAAGGTATTTTATATTTTCAACCTTTTATTTTCAAAGAAAAATTTCAAATTGCGAGGATGAAATTTATTGAAGGAGGTGAGAATGTAACACCCCGAGCTTCCACGATACGCTTCTCTTTCAATAATGCAATAGCTTGCATTGTACGCAAGTTCGAGATTCTAACACACCATGAATAATCAAAATAGCCATTATAAATAGTAATACCCACTTTTTGAAATTACATATATTTTATATTTCAAAATGGTCTTCCTTTTTGGATTCAGAATGTCAAAATTAGCCTATGTTGAATTTTTTGTAATTTTCTTAGAACTTCCAAATTTTTATGAATAATGAAAAATACTTAAAACAACTTTTTTAATCAAAATAATTTATAGTGATAAATTATACTATTGAGTGGTTTAAAAGTATAATTAGAATATATTTTTACCATTTTATCCAATGGTGTTCGTTATAATTAATTTCTCTTTGAAATTGGACATAAACAATTGTCAATCATTTGATATATATTGTTTCTTAAAAACACGCTATATGTTGTGACAGCGGGAATTAATTATAAAATTAATTAATTCAACTTATATGTTTGTAATTTCATAAAATAGACATCATTTTTGAATTCAGAATATCAACTATAGCTTAGGGTGAAATTTTGGCATTTCTCTGAAAAACTTCAATTTTTGATGAATAGTGAAACCACTAAGTGGTAGTTAAATAACTAATCTTTCATTTAAATGAAATATTAACACTTCTGTGATTTGATTTTCAAAAAACTGACATACATGGTTGTCATTAGGAAGCAAAATGTGGTTCCATGGGATTAAAATAATTTTTTGGTGAATAGTAACTTTTAAGTTTAATTAATCGCGATTCAAGTTAATTAGTGAAATTTAAGGTAAAAATGATATTATAAAAATATTAAAAATACATTTAAACTTGTCCTACCCCTATTTGATGAGTCATGGACGACCAAGATAATCCATGGGTCAACTTGGGGACCCCATGGAGCCACTTTGGTAGGAAAATGACATTAAAAAATTTATATTTAATGTTAAAATAAAAATGTCACAAACATGAGTTCTTTTACTAAAATAATTTTTCAATAGGGTTATTCATGTCATATTTTTTACTATAAATAATCATTATAAAGATAAAAATCTTTCCTACATCATGATAGTTTTTTTATAAATTTTAGACATTAAATAAATTAAATTATTTATGACACCATGATGATGCAGTGATTACCTCATTAATTAACAATATTAATAAAATGGAAGGATAATATAAAATCTAAGAATTAAACTTGTACAAAGCATATTTTATGAGTATATTTAGAACCCTTATCACCTTATCCTATAATTATATAAGTGTGGGACCTTTAAAATCTGAAACTCATTATATAATAAAGTAACATTTCTTCACATTCCAAGAGTGCCCCTCCTCTCCACTTATAAAAGGCCCCCACCACTACCACCTTACTGACACTTTAAATGCCTTTTGGCTCGGCCAACCTCTGCCCAATTACTCTCCCAAATTCCCTCCCTTCCTCCTAGAAGCCTCACTTTGGGCAGAATTATTCCCAAGGAAGCCTTTGGCTCAAATCAAAAGAGTTACCCGATTTTAAGGTAATGTCTTCGCTTATGTTATTTTGTATTATTTTGCTTATCCAACCCCCTAAAATCGTTTTATTCATTTCTTTTGTAACAACACCAGTATAATAAATATACTATGATGTTGTTATAAAAATTATTCGAGATACACTTACACACACCTACATCTAATGGTTAAAGAACATACTGTTTCTGTGGATGGCGAATTTCTGCCTCACGAAACGATGATTGTTCAACACTCATATAACACCTTCAAATGTGGCCATTAATATGTCACTATATTTATACATGATATATAATATGTTTATGTTTTACTTACCATTTTGTATTTTTCATTTATGTCATACCATTATTGTTTCCATTATGGGTAAATGCGATATTTTTATTTTAGGAAGTGCGGACTACCGCCCCCTCAAAGTGATTTGAATCATTAATGCCATATGTGGGATGTATAAAGGATTGAGTAAATGATATTATATATGATATTATACTGGAATTATAATATACCTTTATATCATTATGATTTCATTAAATACAAATAGAAATCAAAGTAGCGTTCATGCGTACGTACGAATTACCGTCTCCATGAACAGTGCATTTCATTTCTTATCTCTAAATGTTATGGAATATTATAAATGCATGTATATACTAGATATATATGAGATATATGATATCTATATCATGAATATAATTCTGGATATAATGGATATTTCAACACATGAACAACTTGTAATTATAAGAAGTTTATTTTTGACTCAAGTACCAAATATCGACAAAACGACCGTTATTAACTTAAATAATTACACAATGTTCATAACATGGTAATAAGTAATATAAAAGGAATAAAAAACTTGAAAAACGTTATTATTCAATTATAAATTAACTCTAGTTTATTATTCATGAGGTTAAAGAACGGTCGAGTCAAGACAGGATGCAAGGTAAGGGAACTTTTTAACCCAATTTCCATTCTTTGGGTTAATCTCCTACTTTCAAATTATGTCATGATATTATTATGTCCTATCTTGTATTTGTACATTATTTATGTGTACTTATAGTGAATACACATAATAGATCTACTTTATTTAAAAAAATGATCTTTGTGAGGGACTTCGTCTCAATCTCCTTTCATTGAGGTAAATTTGGTTTTATAGACAACCTTCTTTTATACGGTGTATAAACCCCATTTGACTTTTACGTTTAGTCAAAAGGAATATTTTTTATACGAAGCGTTTACTAAACAAAAAAAGGGAATTTTTTTGTCATACGTATATGGCCACAACGACTTCTCCACCGCCGTGACCATTATTTGAGTTTCGGCTTCCTCTGTAAGTGATACCTTTTTTTTAAATGAAAAATAAATACCACATTTTAATTTTCATTTTGGTATTGAAAATGGTTTTGATAATGTTTTTATTATATCAATGTGTTGTATTGATATCTTGTGATTGAAATATGGAAATGTTATGTTTCCTTTATGCATGTTTTATGTGATACAATTATGTTATGGATTATGATATTTTTAAACCTATTGATATGAGGAATGCATTGAACATAATAAGTGATGGGTGGAGCCCGCTATAGCTCCTCGATGCATCGTCAGGTCTCATGATACATACTAGTGTCTTGGCACGAGGCCTTGACAAAATCTTATTTGTAGTCTTGGTACGAGGCCTTGGCTACGTGGTTATGAAAGTATGGCATTATTCATTCCATCATTATGAAAATTGTTATTGGTATTTCATGTGATTATTCGACCAGTAGAATATCCATGTGAAGAAGTAAATGAAATTATCTAATTTTACTTTTTCCATATTATGTTGAAGTTCAAGTTTAAAAGGCTTTTGTTTTAGTTATACATTGCCTAAAATGTTAATGTTTATTTATGAAAGCTTCCTCTATATTGTTATCCTTACTGAACATCTGATCTCACCCCTTTCAATGTTTTAATATTTTCTCGGATGTGAAGAAGTATTTTATGAATGACCTGCAGGGATAGTCAGAAGAGGATATGAGTGAGGACTAAGGAGACATTGTTATTTTAGTTTTTCACTTTATGATGTAATGTAAGACTTATGAATGTATCTAGTGTTTCCAAGGCTACTAAACTAATCTGACTTTTGAGATATGATCTTTTGTGATCATGCCAATGTTACGAAGTAATGCAACGACTCTAGGTAACTGGGGTCGGGGCGTTACAGGACTTCCAAGAACTGTCTAGAAACATGATTCCAATTGGGTGAAAGTGGATCATCTAACCAAGTCGGCCCATTTCATTCCTATTTGTGAAACTCATATGGTGGAGGACCTTTCAAAAATATATATCTAAGAAGTGGTAAAGAGGCATGGTGTAACAGTTTCTATAGTCTCAAATAGAGATCCAAGCTTCAAATCTCATTTCTGGAAAACATTACAGCAAGCCCTTGGAACTCAGTTGACTATGAGCACCGCGTATCATCCACAAATGGATGGGAAATACGAGAAGATGATAATAACACTGGAATACATGTTTTGGGCTTATGTAATGGAATTTTGTGGCTCATGGAAATATCATATACCCTTAGTGTATTTCTCATACAATAACAGCTATCAAACCTTGATATACATGGCTCCGTTTGAATCATTGTATCAGGGTCTTTGTCGTTCTCCACTATGGTGGGTGGAAATGGGTGAAACTTCACTAGTCGGGCGAAGACCTATCCATGAAACAACAGAGAAGATCCAGTTGATTAGAAAGAGGATGGAGATATCTCATAGTCATCATAAATCTTATGCAGATCGTCGTCGAATATCGTTGTCGTTCGTTGTGGGTGATCTTGTCTTCTTGAGGAATCTCTAAGGATTGGGCATTGTCGTTTCAAGAAGCAGGGAAAGTTATCTCTTTTATAAATTTTTCCTTTTGAGATACTAGAACATGTTGGAGTGGTGGAATATATTTTTTCCTTACCAAAATGGTTTAGTTCAGTGTATAATGTGTTCCATGTATCCCAGTTGAAAAATTATCACCCTAATCCTGACCATGTGATCAGATGGGATCACGTTGATCTAGAACCAGATGCATCACTAGTACATATTCCTGTGAGGATCATGGGTAGACAATAGAAAGTATTTCATGGGAAAATCATCGGCCTAGTTCTCGTTTTATGGAAACATGGTCAGTTCAGGAAGAGACTTGGGAACTTGAGAAGGAAATGAAAGAGTTGTGGCCAGAATTCTTTTTGGCCAGCAAGGGTTTTCTATATTCTGAGGACAGAAAGAGCAATGGTGGGGAGAAAATAGTACCCCTAATTTCAGTTATGTAACCCTTAATTAATGTTTTTTTGTTTATAATGTTAAGGGTGATGAATGCTAGAGTCGGGAGAACTTGGAATGAATTTTTGAGGCAAAGGGGAAGTCGCATGGGCGGCGCACGGTTTGTCTAACCATGTGGTCCAACCGTGCATAGTTGACACTTTTGTGGTAGCGGATCTTGCAGGGTTGGAACGCGATTCAGGAGACCATGTGAGGAGTTTCTGTGATGGTCTACTAAGGTAGTGGCTAATGCACCGTTAGCGCACAGTTTGTCAAACTGTGTGAACTATACATGCGGGCACTTAAATGAAAACCTAAAAAAGTGGATCTCAAATGTTTTTTCCTATAAATGACCCTTTTTTCCTATTAAGTGGCCATAAATCAGGATCAATCTCCCTCAAAGGTAGGAGAAACTCTCCCAAGTGTTTTGGATGTGATTTGAAGGCTTTCTTTATCGAATCAACGTCAGATTCTTGAGGTATGTGATCATTCATCATCGTTGTTGATCGTTTTCATAGATCTACTTCCATTTTATCTTGGTTTCTTATATCTACACCCATTATGGGTAGATATAATTGTTTGTATGCCAAAAATGATGAGATTTGGTCTTCGTATTGCTATGAAAATATATTTATAGTGAGTTTATGAAGAATCTACCCGGTTTTCATGTGTGTTCTGTGTTCCTTGTGGGTTTCGCAAAAACCTTAAAGGTAATAGGCTTCTTTATTGACTCCACTTAGTAGAACTGATTGGAATGCTTTCAAATTGAATGTGTGGAATTTAATTTTTTGTGATTTGTTTGTTGAACACTTGTTGGAAACCTTCTCGAGTGATGGTTGTGAAAAAAGGAAAATTGGGGATTTTGAATGAGTGCATTGGTTCTTAATTTTTAAAATAGAGATTTTATAATGGGGATTTTTCTGGAGTTGTGACACATGGTTTGGATTATTTGTTTTCAGTAAAATGGAATGCTTTATTGAAGTGAAGTGGATGTTTCGAAATTGTTTTATTCTTTAGTTTTCAATAAAATTACTGTTTTATTGAAATGGTTTGAATTGGTTGAACACACGTGGTTTTTGACATGATGGTTCTGTGTGTTCATGGCCATGTGGGATGGATAAGGGTTAGGGGTTTTCCTCATCATTAATGGGATAGATAAGGGTTAGAGATCACCACCGTCAAAGTGTTCATGTGGGACAGATAAGGGTTCGGGGTATCCCCAATCATTAACATGAAGGACGTTGGGGATCTCCCCCATCAATTGGTTCACTAAGGATGACTTAATTAAAGGATGAATCGCTAGTCGCGAGTATAGGGAGATCCTAGTTACATACATGATTGGTTGTGTGGATGTACGAAATGAATTGGGTATGTCAAAGGAGTATTGAGAAATGGTTTTAAATCATTGATTGTTATTTTTCTGGAAAAATAACTTCTTGGAAATATTGGTTTCAATTACACTTGCATGCTTTTGGTTATAAATGGTTTTGGAAACATGTTTATATTTGGTTATAATTTATTCTTGTAAATTTTATTATCGAAACTATCTTATATAAATATGACTAACTTTTCTATTCTAGTGGCATGAGTAGGCAAGTCATTGGGGAAAACCTACTGAGTTTTATACTCACCCCTACATTGTAACTTTGGTGTTTTTGCAGATAATATCGTCTCGGACAAGGGAAAAGGTAATGATTCATATGTATTTAGAACCACTTCATGGCATTTGGGATTTTTTGTGATTGTGGAGCTTAGAGTTTGGGGATCATGGAGTCTTATGGTATTTTGAGAGACTTGTATCTTTTATCTGTTGTGTACTTTTATACTTGGTTATTCTCCTATTATTGAATACATTGATATGGTTTTCAGATACATGAAGATGTTGGGTTGTCTTTCATTTGTTCATGCATAATATAGTGATTGTCTGGTTATGGTTGGTTTGTTTATTGATATATTTCTTAGAGGTTAAATCGACCCCCACTTGTATATGAAACCCTTCGGAATTTATTTCCAGCCTTTGGAATCTTGGGGATGTCTCTTAAGGCCTAGTAACGACTTTTTTTACTCTCAAGACAATAAGAATTTGTAGGTCATTACAATTTTTATCTTTAAAAAAATTCCAATTTATATGTGAAGTAAGTTTTGATGCTATAAGTGGTACCAATTTTTACAATTTATTATTCTGATGGAAGGTTCACATATAAATTCTTGAGAAGTCACCAACATTGTTAGAGTACTAAAATAAATTTCAGTATGGTATATCGGCCCCAAAATTATTGAAAATTTTAATGTTACTATTCAAACACTCGATGACAATATAAGAGCCTAATTTATTGAAATAAAATGTATATGGGATCAAAATCACCCATTACATAAGTTCTCAAACAATGAAATCTTCCTCATCTCTATTCAGATCACTCCATATGAGGCTCTGTATGGGATGTGATGTTGAACTCTGGCAAATTGGGATAAAGTTAGGGGAAAAAAGCTATCGCAATGTAAGGAAATCATGTGGTTGGGAAATAAAGGGAATCATATACCATGGTACATTGTTTCCTTCCATATCCTTGATCATGTAAGATTAGTTTCCTATCATTATGAACTTCTTCTAAATGTGGCTCAAGTTCATGATGTCCTCCATATATCAGTAATGGGGGTGAAATTACTTGATCCCTCACATGTACTGAATACAAAGCTGATAAAACTGGGTAATGGTCTATATTTGAGGAGTATTTGGAGAAATTAGTGTACAATAAATACAAATTTCTTTGAAATAAGTCAACTCACTATATAATATATCTTTAATAGAACAATAAGTATGAATAAGAGATTTGATAACCAGAAGAAATAATGAAACATAATTACCCTCACCAATTCACAACTGAGAATATGAGTTGAAATTTCAGAGAAGAAATTTCTATAGTTGGAATATTATTGTGAGACAAAAAATTTAAATGATAATTGTTTCATAAATAAATATGGGTTATATTATATAATAACAATTTTATACATATAGTGCATATAGGGAAACCAAAAACACTTCAATTCATTAATATAGAACATTTCATTTCTCAACTACTAAACCAGTAAAAATTCTTAACATTAAAATTGAAGAAAAAATATGAAATTGAAAATATAAAATGGGAAAATCATTATGGCCCCAATATTCTACAATCATTTCCCTCAAAAACAACACAACATAAAGGGAACAAAATTTTAGTAAAGCAATAAAATTTTAGAAAATGAAAATATATAACCATGGAAGGAATTGTCATTAAAATTTAATGAAATAATTAAGTGG
Organism: Viscum album; assembly: GCA_963277665.1. Taxonomy (NCBI): domain Eukaryota; kingdom Viridiplantae; phylum Streptophyta; class Magnoliopsida; order Santalales; family Viscaceae; genus Viscum; species Viscum album. The sequence continues at coordinate 1,288,192,510 of OY728138.1, read as the reverse complement.
TATTTATAGGAGAAAATTTCATAGTTTTAATTGTAATGTGACCCTTAGAAAACTGACATGATAGTTGGTAATAGAAACATGATAATTATGAATTGTAAAATGACCGTTGGAATAAAAAATTTACCAGAAAATAAAAAAGTTTTATATAAATAATATTTATCATTTGTAATATAAGTAAATATAAATATTATAATTATTAAATTTAAATATCATGATTTAAAAATTAAAATAAAAAATATCTGAATTTATAATAAACTTTATTTAAAAGCATTTCATGAAATTCATACATTTTGTATTCAAAATTAAAATTGAATATGTCAGAAATATTTTTTGATAAAATTAATATATATTTTTAAATTAGTACATGTAATTATCCAAGGTTTATTTTTTATAAATTTATATGATAGTTCAATCTTCATGTGAATAGTAAAAGTAGTCTTTTTACGTAACTGGTGTGTCTAAAATTACACCATACATGATGTAATAATGAAAAAATAATTTCTAGAAAATAATTTTCAGAAAATATAAATATAATTCCATAACATAGTGTCTATATTATAATTATATTATTTTTTAAACCTAAAAAATCACTTCCCTAATCCTAAAGTAAAAGTTGATCTATTAAAATAAAAATTTGCATTTTTTTGAGTATCCTTTTTAATAAACTAACTCAATTATAATAATGAAGTTTTTTAAAGACATAAAAAAATTATAATATATTTATTTATGTCTTATATTTTCAAAAACCTTGCCTTTAAATTTTTTACCATTGAAATAATATTTTATTCGAAATTTCATTCTAAAAATTACCCCTTGTTAAGAATTAATAACCCTTGTCATTCCCCTTGGAAAACAACTCCACCCTCACTTTAAAAAGAACATTTTCTCCCAAAATATTCTCTCTTAAATCCCATAGATTATTTAGGGATGTTATAGAGTAATCCAACTCATTTCTATAAGAAATTATAGTTCTGTATAAGAGAATCATCACTAAGGAAAGGGTATGTATTTTTTCAAACTATTCTATCTTTTTCTTTTTCTTCTCACTATTTTCCTTATTTATTTGAAAAAAAATATTGTAACAATTAATGAGGAATGATTTTTGAATTATATTAATGATATTTAACTACTATAATTATAATATTTAAAACATATTAAATTTTAATAATTCCCATTTCTGCCATTTTGAAAATGTCCCATTAACTGTTGGTTAACATCCAATGAGGACGTTTGAATTTTTATTATCACCAAACATATGGATTTATAAAATAAATTATTTATTATATATAAAATTATAAAAATATTTATTTTCATAAAATAAATAAATTATAAATATATATATTTTACTTTGAACACAATAGAAAAATCAAAGCTAATCACGAAATTTTTAAGGAAAACAAGATATCAAAATGACTACCATTTTACAATGGAAATTAAAAAATATAATCAAATTAAAATAAGAGAAATTTTTTTAAAAAAATGAATATAATTTAATTTTTTATAAATGTTTTATTAAATATAATTTTATTATTCGGGATTTGGTAATACCACTAAATAAAGTGATATTTAATGTTAAGGGACGCTCATTCCCAACTCTATTTCATTGGGTTATCCCTCATTAATGTGATTTTCATTATGTATATTACTATAATGTTTCTTAAATATAATTTCAATAATTTTATTTTTTGTTTTTGGGATATACTTATTACAAACATGATTTATAATCCAAAAACAAATATGTTACAAAAAATATTCTTCGAAAAACCCATATTTTACTCCTCATAATTTTTATCTTCTTCGCACAAGATAGATGATGATTATACCAAATATGTTTTAACTTATTCATTTGGTAACCCCAATGTTTATTCATGAAAGTATAAATTATGAAATACTCATGAAACCCATTCATTTAAATGGGTTATTTCATGGCTATGATTATTATACTTTCTATGTAGCAAGCATGATTATTTGAATATTTTGATGTGAATTATGGGACATGAATTATATAGTCCTCTAATTCATTGGATGATGTGATATATCTCATGATATTACGTGTAATGTTTTAGGAAAATATCTATCATTGTTCATTATAATGATTTTATGATTTATGCACATGTGTTTTTCGTGAACAAGTTACCAGTTTTGTTCAAAACATTGTGTTGTATTTTACAACTATAACAAAATGTTTCATTTTTACTCATTTACACATTCCATTATTTTTTCCAAATATCCACCCCATTTTTTATATTTATGATCTCGTGATTATGACATGATTATGATTATTATTCTCAACCATGTACTATTGATTCATGATTTTCTTTCAATTATTGTATCCTTCCTGTTATTGGGAATTTTGAACACCCCATTATTTGATTCATACCATCAGGTGAATACATTTACTAATGATAATGTGAGAGACTTTACTTGTATAAAGAAGAATCATTTAAATATATTTTATGTTTTATTTTATATAAGTACATTACGATCCTCATTTTCTCAAGATAATAAACCATTCGATCTTTGAATTTATAAATATTATGTTGTTGATATTTATAATGTCATAATAGTCATTTAAGATGATGTAGGGTGTTTATAAATAGAATTTTATTATAAAATACTACAATATTAAAAGTTTCAGAGACAAAACAATTTGACTCATGTCAATAATTTATACCCTTATATTTGGAAACAAACTTTATTAGAACCCCACAATTGAGAATGATTAGCCTGGAGAAGTGATCAAGATGAGTGAATTTATATAAAGATTCATATGTAGTGTGTTAATGAAAAAAATCACAATAGATGAATAAATGGGGGCATATTACGATCATCATTAGTATGATGATCAGTTCAGGAATATGTGTGGGATCTTTGTAAGGAACCATGTGTCTGTTAGATAATTGGTGTTGCCTAGTGGGCCAGGACAAAATGAAAATGGTATAGTGGGTTGTATTTTATATTATTGGGGCCCATTTGTTAAATTGGTATCGGATAAAGAACCCATCTATATGTGAAGTGGAAATGCCTGGGTTGAGATATAGGGTCTAAAATGAGTATTTGTTTCTATAGGCGGATGCGGATGAATCTAAAAAACCAATACTGTTAAAAGTGTAAAGGACTAAATGAAATGACTGATGTTAACAATGTGAACCATTTTTGGTGGATCATACATAATTATAACTCCATAATTTAAGGTTCTTAGCCTAGATTAGTGACATGGATGGTTGGACTCTTGGGATGTTTTCCAATGTGTGTGTGGGTGAGGAAAAAACATATTTAAATAAATATCATTATCCAATGGGGATAGTCATTCATATAATGATTCATTCGGTCATGTGGGAGGGCCTTAAGTAGTGGACCACATGTTTTCTAGACACCTCATAATGTTAAAGGGTAAAAATACTAAACGACAAGACTCATTTAAAAAAGGTGAACCATTTTTTGGGATTCTACCTTAATAGAACTCATGGTTGAAATATCCTATCCTAGAGTAGTGACTTGGATGGGTGACATCGTGGGATGTTTCTTAGGGGGTGTTTGATTGAGTAGAAGACCAAACTAAAAGAAAAGGTGTACGCTTGTTGGGACATTCATTAGTCTGGTGGTCTATTTGGGCTTGTGGGTGGGCCCTATGTAGGGGACCACATGTCTACAAAAAAATTGGTGGCTCTTGGTGGTCAAAAAACATGATGTTCGTGTTATTGAAGGGTGTATATACTTCAACCATAGGTGAGTTGTTATAGTTATATTCGTTAAAAAATATTAAATAATTTCATAAAATTAAAAGTAAATACTTTTAAATAAATTAAATTATTTTATTATATTAGTTTCATATTTAATTTCTTGATTTTATGTTTGTTATTTGATCAAATGAATTTAATTTTTTGAAATCAACATATCAAAAATAATATTGGGTGAATTTTTTGTAATTTTTAAAAAATTTTGATTTTCCAATGAATGGGGAAACATATGCCTTTTTGTTAAAATGTAATTTATTATCAATAAATTAATAATTATAAAATTAAAATTACATTTTTATTATTATTTAATGTAATAAATGTAAAATTTATTTATATTTATTCCACTAAATTTATTTTTAATCATCTTTATATTGAATTTTAGAATATGTTTCTTTCTCGGCTTAAAAAGGGGGAGTTTTAAACTATTTAAAATGCATAATGTTTCTCCAATATGAGTAATCCAAAAAACCCACATTGAGGAATTATTAAAATGAAATTTATATATTATATAACAATAAATTTTCTTTTCAAATTATTCAATGATTATTATTTTTTATATAGTTTATATAAAATCAACTTTTTCTTAAAAAATAAGTTTCATGAAAAATAGATTTTCCCTCATTTCTGTGTGTTGAATTTTAAATTATATTTTTCTAATACTATGAATTTAATTTGTTTAAATATATTCTAAATATATAATTACCATAATTTATATTAACAGGGTCAAATTATATATTGTTCATAATGAATATTGAAAACAGTAAAAAAATTATAGTGGAGAAAGTAAAAATTGATATGCAGATGGTTAAACTAAAATAGTTAAAAAGACATAAAAAACATGCCTAAAAAATATATTTTATCCATATATAGTCCTTATAATTTATCACTCTTGATATTGGTCTATTTTAGATTCTTTTTTTAAGTTAAAAAAATGATTATGCCTTTTTCATTTCATAAATTACAAGTGTGTTACTCACCTCATTTATAAAAGGTCACCCTATCCTGTCAAATTCACACCATAGGATCCCTAATTATCATCCAGTGCCTTCCCAAATATTTTCCTTAATTACATACCCAAATTAAAGAATCATTTTCTTTATCATAATTTCATCCTATGAATGCTTTTAGGGTTAACCTAAGGAGGTTTTCCGAAAAAAGAGCTTTCATTCTTAATTGAGAGATTTTATTTTATTTCTTCTTCGACATCCACAAAATATTCATCAATTGTTGTTATGTAATAAAAAAAATATTCGATATATTGATATGATATTATGTTAACTTAATAACCTATATAAATCTCATTTTCCATCGAATAGGATATGATATCATCATTCAAGTGTACGATGGACTAACACTACACGAACTGATGTCATTTGTCTTCCATCATCACCATTCACAGATTTTTTTTAATTATAGATTTAATCTAAATATATGATATTTGAAACATATTTATAGTTATAGAATTATTATTTCCCAAATACCTTAATAGTGTACATTTTTTTGGGAAATAATAACATCGCATGTGTGTACGATGGACTACTACTTCATAAAGCAGTGTGATTCGTTGTTCACTAATGATTTACATGATAGGTAATATAAATAAATATAATTAATATATGTGTAAAAAATGAATAATATTAATATATTGATAAAATATTTATCTTTATTAAAATATAATATACCATTTTGTTTCATACATTAAAAAATTATAATGTCGTTTATGAGTACGTGTGGACTACCACCTCCACGAAGCACATGATTTCTATTTTCATCACCCCAAAAAATTGGTGATATAATATAGTATATTTAATGAAATAATACAAAATTTATTACATTAATATCAATATGGACAAATAAGATATTATTTACCTTCTATCCATAATTATCGTTGAAAAAATAAAATGTTACTCACACATATGTGTGTCTTACCATGTCCATGATTGTAACGTAGTTCATTTTTTATAACAATATTTCACAATTGGTTTTAAAATAATAATTTATAAATAAGGATTATAGTTATTTTTTGATTATTATTTTTTATATGTTTATATTGGTACCTCATTGATCAAAGACAACCTACCGATGTTGTAACACCCCGAGATTTTATGAAAAATATTATTTTAATTTCATTAGTGTCTTATGTTGTATTCTACACCAAGATTACCCTGCGCTATACGCAACACCGTATTAGCTTGCAGTATACGCAACACTATTCTTGGACCGTGTTACACATAATTTTGATAATAGTTATTCTACACAACATTGAGTATATATATATATATATATTAAATGTATAAATGAGATATGGTTGGGTTCTGTTATATGAAACAACGAAGTATTCTTTCACAACAAGCAACCCTGACTTGGCTTGCATTACACGCAATTGTGACCTTCCTCGATAGCGTGTGTTGTACGCAATACCAGGTTTTAATAAACAATGTTATATTATTATAATATTGTCATGAACTAGCCGTTATGAATAGTATTAACTAAATTTTGAATTTTATAACATTATTATTCATCTTACACATTTCTAGAACATGGTATAAGAACAAAATAAATTATTTGGGTAAAATAAGTATTTTTCAAAAAATGCAGTTTTACCGCCTTTTGATGGCGCACCCACTTCAAATATAGTTTTTGAAATGTTTATATGTTCAATTTGACAAAATTATATTCTTATTTAGAATCAGGATATAAAAATTTACATTAGATAAAGTTTTTATATTTTTCCGATAACTTTCATATTTTAATGAATAGTAAAAACACGCTATATTTTAATTAAATACAACTTTTTTCATCGTAATATCTTATGTGGTTAAATTATAATATTGAATGGTTTTAAAGTATAAATATATTATATTTTTACCATTTAATATAATGTATGTCATTAGCATTGATTTTACCTTGAATTCGTAGGTTAAATCAATTCAATCTTTCACAATGTTTTAAGGAAAAACCCGTTTTCTTTCGACAACGGGATTAATTTTAATTTAATTTCTGCATTTTTTGTGTATTGAATTTGGAAAAATGGATTCCATATTTGGAATCAGTGGGTCCAAATTATGTTAATAAGCTACTTTTTATTTTTGGGAATTATGAATAGTAACTACGGTAAATTTTATTTACCATAGTTAAAGGTAAATCGGGTAATTAAGGGTAAATATAATATTTTAAAATTACTCTAACAAATTTCAAAATCATATTGGATGACTAAAAGTCGACCCATATCACCTAAGGGTCGGATTAGAATCATTTAATGGACATTTGTCCATGAAAATAACTTAATTATTATTAAAACCAAAGAAAGTGACAACATGTCACTCTCTTAAATCTTATAAGTATATTAATTTTAATTTAGTGATAAACTTCATGAAACTTAGAACATGATTAGTCTCCAGAAATCTAATGAAATTATCTACATCATATAAATTTATTTATAATTTTTAGGGATTAAATAATTAGCATTAATTATGACACAATAGTGATGCAGAAATTGTTTATCTAGTGAAAAATCAAGAATATTGTTTTTATTAAACTAATAGTGACAATAAAATGCACAAATACCTAACCAAAACTTATTGGCCATGTAAAGGTAAACCATAAGCATCCAATGGTAGAATATTGGACCATTTCGAGCCTTATAAAAGAGATTATGACACTTATATTATTTTATTTTAAATGATGCCAAAGTTGTCACCTTCATAATTTAATAAATATAACAATTTAAATATTGTGATTTTAAGATGATAAATTCTAGTAAAAGTATTATTTTGAAAGGTAATATATTTATTTTCATCATAGGATTTTATTTTCAATTTTTATGCAACAAATAAGTATATGAAATAATTATACAAAAATGTTGTAGTATTTATTTTATTAAGAGATAAACCAAATAAATGGTTTAAAAAATAATAAAATAAATATTATATGAACTATTTAATGTGCTACAATAATTTTTAAGATACATATGACATTTTATGAATCTATTAAAACTTTTATTTCGAACATATCTTCTATATTTATTTTAATTAAATTCAAATAAATGAATAGTTTCAAAATTGACACTATTGTTATTTTATAAAAACAAACATATTATAAAATTGATTAAAAATCACAAAATATTTAAAAATTCTAAATTTAAATTTATATGATCTAAAATGTTATTAAGAATCCAATTATGTACAATTCACAACAAATAAGTAATTATTTGTTATAATTTAAAAATTAGAATGTTATTACCACAAATAAAATTAAATTGATTAAATAAGGATAAATCATGTTGATAATGTTTAAAATAAATTCCTAACATGTCTAAATTCTATTGGTTGATGATATTACAACCTTATATAATCTTGTAACACCCCAAGATTTCATAGTGTGTTATTTCTTCAAAATAATTCAATAACTTGCACTACACGCAACACCGAGTTCAATCACACCATGACTTACAAAAAAAAGGCATTCAAAAGAGGTTATGAATAGTATTATATAAATTTTAAACTTTATATAATCCTTATAATTTTAGAATCCATATTATGAGTTTCTTAGATATAATGCAAGAACAGATTCATTTTCAGTATTGCACTTTTATCAACTTTTGATAGTGAAACCTTTTTAAATACAATATTTTAAACTTTTTGACTAAATGAAGACATCAAAAAATTTAAAATAAAACATCCCAAGCTTCCACGGTACGCTTTCCTTTAAATAAAACAGTAGTGTGTGTTGTACGCAACGTCGAGTTTTAACACACACCACAACCGATCAAACTAGCCGTTATGAATAGTAATACCTAAATTTTGAAATTATATATATTTTATATTTTGAAATGGACTTCATTTTTGGATTCGGAATATCGAATTTAGCCTAAGGTGAAATTTTGGTACTTTTCGGATAACTTTCATATTTTGATGAATAGTGAAAATTACTAAATTTTAATTAAAAACAACTTTTTTAATCAAAATAATTAATAGTGATAAATTATGAATTTGAGTGGTTTTAAAGTATATATAGAATATATTTTTACAATTTAATATAATTTTGGTCATTAGACAAAATTTTACAATTAAACCAAACATAAACAAGTGTCAATCTTTTGATAGTTATTATCTCTTAAAAACACGCTTTTTGTTTTGACAGCGGGAATTAATTTTAAATTAATTTCTGCCACTTATGTGTTTCGAATTTAGAAAAATTGATTCCATATTTGGAATCAGGATGTTCAAATTGTGTAAATAGGTAACTTTTATTTTTAGGCATTTTGAATAATTACTGCGGTAAATATTTTATTTACCATGGTTAAGGGTAAATCCGGTAAATAAGGGTTAAAAAATAATATTATAATAATACTAAATTACCCAAAAACGTGTCTTAACCCTATTGGTTGATACATGGTCGACCATGGACATCTTTGGGTCGATTTTGGGACCCCATGGATCCACTTGTAAGTGATAATGACACTTTATTTTAATTAAGTCAAAATGAATACAAAAATGACACAAGCATATATCTTTTAGAAAAACAATTGTTACATAGGGTTATATAAGTTGGATTTTAGATTATAAATATTCATTAGAAAGATAAAACGATTTCCTACATAATGCTATTTTATTTATAATTTTTAGACATTCAATAATGTATTTTATTTATGACACAATGATGATGCAATAATTACCATAATAGTGACAAATTAAAATAATTGATATTATAAATACCCAAATAAATATAATATGAAACTTTTAATGAATTAAAATAATTTTATATGATAATATTATATATTAGGATTGATTTAATTGACTGTTTTTGAAGTAATCTATCTGTTATGAGTTTCACAAAAATCAACTATTGAATAGTGACAAAATTGACATAAAAGAGTTCTTAAAACAAATATTATATTATTAATTGATATTAAATTCCTAAAAATCTAAGGTTCGGCAAAGAGACTTATATAATGATAGGTCCATCATTAGTGGACCACTTGTGGGTCGCTTGTATGTATATAGTAAGTTTAGTAACCATATTATATAAAAATACAAAGAGACATTGTAAAAGTGAAACTAATTAACTTAGAGTTAATACTTAAATATAAGGTTAATATAAGTACCCAAACCTGTCTAAATTCTATTGGTTGAGTGGTTTTCGACCTATCCCCACCTTATCCTTTGAATAGTCAACTTTGGAGCCATTGGAAACCGAATATGAATTTATTATAAATTAATATTTCTAGCTTTTCCAAAGGTGCCCCTCACCCCTCTTATAAAAGGGAACTCCTCCTTCTCATTTCTTCACACCTCTAAGGCCTTTTGGTTCGGCCAAACTCTACCCCAATACTCTCCCAACATCCCTCAATACAACCTAGAGGCCTTAGTTTTATCAGAAAGCCATCCTAAGAAGCCCTTTTGATGAAATCAAAAGGAAGAACCCGAAGAAGAGGTAATGATTTCACCACCCTTCTCCAAGTTCATTTCTTCTTCCACTTCTTCTTCCTTTGTTCTTACCATTCTAAAATAATAACTCCAGTATCTCACATATACTGTGATGTTATTATAAATATAGTACAACCATATTCAGTATTCTATCCACCCTTTGAATAACATGTCACCATACGTGCGTACGTACGGCTTACCGTCTCCACGTCGTGGTGTAATTGTTATTCAATATAATATTATTTGGATGGGTATAATAATGATGTGTAACTCATGTAAATAATAAATATAACATGTTAATGATTCTTTATATATGATATACCATCCATTTATATATTATTTTAATATCAAAAGAATGATATTGTCGCTCGTGCGTACGTACGGACTACCGTCTCCACGAACGCGATGAGATTCATTCTCCATCGTATCCATTCAAGTATTATTCTAATTTTAGGGTTAAAAATAATGTTAATATCATTCTGATTATGAATAATATTTAATCTATCCATTACAAACATGTCTTACGTATCCAAACATTTAAGAAGAACGAATCGATTATCACCTGAAACGACGATAATACTAAGATATTATTAATAAAGCAATGTTAAAAGATCATATATGATATCAAATTAATGTATATGATTCTTGTATAATTTAATAACAATTATTTCACCATTATACAGGAGGTTAACCGACCCCAACAAAGGAAAAGTACAAGGTAAGGGTTTACTTTACAACCTCTTCATTATCCAAGGTTGTTTATACGTAATAATCTACTGGGATCTCTTTATCATCCACATCCATGTTTCTTAAAAATGTATTTTAAAACATTTTTACTATTTACTAAAATATGAGTTAAAGTCATTTATACCCTTTTTGACTTTTATAAGGGGTTTATAAAGGAATCTTTCCGTCATTTTCAAAACAAGGTCCTTTTTAACCTTTTCGACAGAATTGAGGTAAGAATGTTTTTTTTAACTTATTCGGCCGGTGCGGTTATTTTACGCCGTTATAAAATCTTCAAAGCTTTCCTTACAAGATTATAAGAATATTTTCAAAGAAAATGTTTTATTTTATATGGATCTTAAATGATTTCAAAATAAAAGGAGATATTTCTTTAAAAAGAATTTTGATTTCATCTATGTCAACATCCTTTGATGGATTTTAAGATTATTTGAAGTTGATTTATAATGATACAAAACTTCTATATTGTATTGAAGGTTTTGTAATATGTTTGACTATGGATGTGCTATTTTTATACCATTCATAGTTTATGGTGAAATTATTGACATTTCGTATGCTAGTTTTAATACGAATGTTTATGTTATGTTTAAACCTTTTCATATGGGAATGCATTGGACTTAATAAGTGACGGGTGGAGCCCGCTATAGCTCCTCGATGCATCGGTAGGTCTCATGAGACAAACTAGTGTCTTGGCACAAGGCCTTGACAAAATCTTATTTGTAGTCTTGGCACAAGACCTTGACTATGTGGTTATGATAGTCTGGCATTATGCATTCCAACATTATGAAAGTGGTTATTGATTTTTGCATGTGATTATTCGATTAGTAGAATATCCATGTGAATAAATAAATGGCATTATTTCATTTTATTTATTCCATACCATGTTGAAAGTTCATATTTAAAAGGCTTTTGTTTTAGTTATACATTGCCTTAAATGTTTATTCTTATTTATGAAAGTTTCCGCTATATTGTTATCCTTACTGGGCATTTGAGCTCACCCCTTTTCTATGTTTTATTTTTCCCAGGAAGTGAAGAAGTAAATTATGAATGACCTGTAGGGATATTATGTGGGGATATGAGTGTGGATTATGGAGACATTATGTTATTGTAGTGGTTTTTCATTTTATGATGTAATGTAAAACTTATGAATATATCTAGTGTTTCCAAGGCTACTAAACCAATCGGTCTTTCGAGATTTGATCTTTCTTGTGATCATGTCAATGTTACGAAGTAATGCACCGACTCTGGGTAACTGGGGTTGGGGCGTTACAGTTGGTATCATAGGAAGTTTAGTACAAACCTTGGAAGCTAGATTTAGATAAACTCTGATTAGAGCACGTAGACCTAAGATGAACTTTGAGGATTAGTATAGAAGAACTTCCTAGAATTTTGGTATTGTAGAGATTTTGTGAGTTTTCCGAGCAATACATCCCTGTCTGGATACGAGCAGGTAGAGGCGGCTCTGGCACAGATGTACCTAGGGGTAAAACCCGAAAACACCGCTTTGAGCTAGACTCGAACGGGAACTGGTGCACGACAATGGGCCTTGCTGCACTCTTGGTTACGACACTCTCGGGGGATATGCTTAGGATAACTCTAATTTTCTTTACAAATCATTTTGAAGGGTTTATGAGTATATACTTCCTTAAAGAAAACATTCTTATGATTATGGATTATATCCATAAATAGTTCAATTTATGTTAAGTGTTTTATAAGTATGGGATTATGTATTTTGATTCATAAACTGATCTAGTTTATGCCATTGTTTAGAAATGGCGCCCAGTAGAAGGAATGAGAACTCCGGAAATGCACATGATCCAAAGAGAAGGAAGGATCATATCTTTCATGGTCTTAAGCTAGAATTTATAAGAGAAATAGTCTCCCATGTATTATCATCATATGAAGAAATAATATCATGTATTGATAAGATAAGTAAAGAGATTACTGAGTCCTATGGCTTTGAAGGGAAGCAAGAGAAGAAAAGGATAGAAGAGAGAAAGATGGATTAAGGGAAGAGGGAAAAGAAGAATTTTCCCATATGTGGTAACTGTGGAAAGAAACACCCTGGAACTTGCCTGAAAGGAATGGGAGTTTGTTATAAGTGTGGAGGAAAAGGGCACAAAGTACGTGACTGCAAGGGTAAGAAAATGGTTTCAAATGTACAATGCTTCATTTGCAAGGAGTTTGGACACTACGCGAACCTATGTCCCAGTCATCAGACTATGACGCAAATGATGATATTGGATAATAATCAAGTTATGATACTACCACAGATGAAGAGGAATGATTAGAGTTCTTATGTTGATTATGTCAATTGAGTGTTGTATCAACAATGTACTTGTTATAATAATTATGGAGTATATAAGGATTGTACTGCAGTACTATTTCATTAAGGACTTGAGATTGTGTGGAACAAAGAAAAGTGACTCAATAGCAGGATAAATTTTTGGAAAATATATGGTTGAGAGAATGATAAACCATAATATAGTTCTGATACCGAGGTAGTGATTTTCGAATAATACATGATTATTTTGGAAAAAAATATATTGGATATTCTTGACTACCTTGGAACTGATTAATGATTTGTATATTTCATCATTGTTGGGGTTTAAAACATTTTTGGATTGATGAAGTATATCCAGCATTCTACAAGGAATAAGGGAGCATGAATGTAATCAATAAGGAATATGGTAATACATGATGAAGGTATTCATATGCTATTACGGGGTAAAAAGGATCTATATTATGTTTACCATCCTTATAAATTTTAGACTGTGAGTTTGGACAGAAGTATTTTGGATAGTTCTAGTTTGGATTATTTTGGATTGCCATAAAAGGACAACCCGGAGGTCGGGCGGCAACCCGTCGCGTCCGGCAAGGCTGCGAGACTTGAACCCGCAACCGAAGGGCGACAAGGGTGTATCACCTACCACTGGCCCACGAGATGTCCTGGATTAAATAATGTAGTTTTTATTAAAATATCTTATAGATGAATTATAATTTCTTTTATTTTGGAACCCTATACGAATAGTGTAAATAGAATTTTTTTAAATTCTATTATCTTTTAGAGTGAAAGATGAGTTTGTGGTAGAAATTTATTAATGGATAAAACTCTAATTATAAAGTAAGTATATCTCCTTATGATCTTAGCCAATCTCATAAATAAATTCCTCAATATTAAGAAAAGCAACTTAGATCAAAAAAATTTTCCTAGATGGCACCTTAAATCATCACTAATTTATGGCTTTGGGATTGTTGGCCTTTTCATAGCCATGTTCTCTACCACTCTCCATCAGAGAATTGATGGTTATATTTTTCTTCCATATCTATATTTTCCTACATGGAACCCTAGTATGTGTTATTTTCGGTAATCTTCATACATTCGACTCTTTATTTTAAATAGAGGCCTCATTAATTCATTTTTCGATGTGGGATTTATACTAATATATTTTGAAATGTCAAAAATGTGTTATCCTAATACCCTATGTTTTGTTGAACCGATGGTATTTCAAATCATCATAGATTGATGATTTTAAGGACCTCAATTTTATACTTTTTTGTGATTGATGACCAAAATCACTACCTATAAATATTTACGTTTTTCCTCCAATTATATGTCTCTAATTTCCACCAATGTTCTCCTAATAGAGATCATAATTTGGTGGTGATCCTTTCATTTCTCTTTTCCTCATATTAAGACTAAATTTTAGTAACCTAATTTCTGATGTGGGTTTTCCCACAAATATATTTTCTATTTTCAACTTTTTATTTTCGAAGAACAATTTCAAATTGCGAGGACGCAATTTATTGAAGGAGGGGAGAATGTAACACCCCAAGATTTCATAGTGTGTTATTTTTTCAAAATAATTCAATAACTTGCACTACACGCAACACCGAGTTCAATCACACCATGAATTACAAAAAAAGGCATTCAAAAGAGGTTATGAATAGTATTATATAAATTTTAACCTTTATATAATCCTCATAATTTTAGAATCCATATTATGAGTTTCTTAGATATAATGCAAGAACAGATTCATTTTCAGTATTGCACTTTTATCAACTTTTGATAGTGAAACCTTTTTAAATACAATATTTTAAACTTTTTGACTAAATGGAGACATCAAAAAATTTAAAATAAAACATCCCAAGCTTCCACGGTACGCTTTCCTTTGAATAAAACAGTAGCGTGTGTTGTACGCAACGTCGAGTTTTAACACACACCACAACCGATCAAACTAGCCGTTATGAATAGTAATACCTAAATTTTGAAATTATATATATTTTAAATTTTGAAATGGACTATATTTTTGGATTCGGAATATCGAATTTAGCCTAAGTTGAAATTTTGGTACTTTTCGGATAACATTCATATTTTGATGAATAGTGAAAATTACTAAATTTTAATTAAAAACAACTTTTTTAATCAAAATAATTAATAGTGATAAATTATGAATTTGAGTGGTTTTAAAGTATATTTAGAATATATTTTTACAATTTAATATAATTTTGGTCATTAGACAAAATTTTACAATTAAACCAAACATAAACAAGTGTCAATCTTTTGATAGTTATTATCTCTTAAAAACACGCTTTTTGTTTTGACAGCGGGAATTAATTTTAAATTAATTTCTGCCACTTATGTGTTTCGAATTTAGAAAAATTGATTCCATATTTGGAATCAGGATGTTCAAATTGTGTAAATAGGCAACTTTTATTTTTAGACATTTTGAATAATTACTGCGGTAAATATTTTATTTACCATGGTTAAGGGTAAATCCGGTAAATAAGGGTTAAAAAATAATATTATAATAATACTAAATTACCCTAAAACATGTCTTAACCCTATTGGTTGATACATGGTCGACCATGGGCATCTTTGGGTCGATTTTGGGACCCCATGGATCCACTTGAAAGTGATAATGACACTTTATTTTAATTAAGTCAAAATGAATACAAAAATGACACAAGCATATATCTTTTAGAAAAACAATTGTTACATAGGGTTATATAAGTTGGATTTTAGATTATAAATATTCATTAGAAAGATAAAACGATTTCCTACATAATGATATTTTATTTATAATTTTTATACATTCAATAATTTATTTTATTTATGACACAATGATGATGCAATAATTACCATAATAGTGAAAAATTAAAATAATTGATATCATAAATACCCAAATAAATATAATATGAAACTTTTAATGAATTAAAATAATTTTCTATGATAATATGATATATTAGGATTGATTTAATTGACTTTGTTTGAAGTAATCTATCTGTTATAAGTTTCAAAAAAATCAACTATTGAATAGTAACAAAATTGACATAAAAGAGTTCTTAAAACAAATATTATATTATTAATTGATATTAAATTCCTAAAAATCTAAGTCTCGGCCAGGAGACTTATATAATGATAGGTTCATCATTAATGGACCACTTGGGGGTCGCTTGTATGTATATAGTAAGTTTATTAACCATATTATATAAAAATACAAAGAGACATTGTAAAAGTGAAACTAATTAACTTAGAGTTAATACTTAAATATAAGGTTAATATAATTACCCAAACCTGTCTAAATTCTATTGGTTGAGTGGTTTTCGACCTATCCCCACCTTATCCTTTGAATAGTCAACTTTGGAGCCATTGGAAACCGAATATGAATTTATTATAAATTAATATTTCTAGCTTTTCCAAAGGTGCCCCTCACCCCTCTTATAAAAGGGCACTCCTCCTTCTCATTTCTTCACACCTATAAGGCCTTTTGGTTCGGCCAAACTCTGCCCAAATACTCTCCCAACATCCCTCAATACAACCTAGAGGCCTTAGTTTGATCAGAAAGCCAACCTAAGGATCCCTTTTGATGAAATCAAAAGGAAGAACCCGAAGAAGAGGTAATGATTTCACCACCCTTCTCCAAGTTCATTTCTTCTTCCACTTCTTCTTCCTTTGTTCTTACCATTCTAAAATAATAACTCCAGTATCTCACATATACTGTGATGTTATTATAAATATAGTACAACCATATTCAGTATTCTATCCACCCTTTGAATAACATGTCACCATACGTGCGTACGTACGGCTTACCGTCTCCACGTCGTGGTGTAATTGTTATTCAATATAATATTATTTGGATGGGTATAATAATGATGTGTAACTCATGTAAATAATAAATATAACATGTTAATGATTCTGTATATATGATATACCATCCATTTATATATTATTTTAATATCAAAAGAATGATATTGTCGCTCGTGCGTACGTACGGACTACCGTCTCCACGAACGCGATGCGATTCATTCTCCATCGTATCCATTCAAGTATTATTCTCATTTTAGGGATAAAAATAATGTTAATATCATTCTGATTATGAATAAGATTTAATCTATCCATTACAAACATGTCTTACGTATCCAAACATTTAAGAAGAACGAATCGATTATCACTTGAAACGACGATAATACTAAGATATTATTAATAAAGCAATGTTAAAAGATCATATATGATATCAAATTAATGTATATGATTCTTGTATAATTTAATAACAATTATTTCACCATTATACAGGAGTTTAACCGACCCCAACAAAGGAAAAGTACAAGGTAAGGGTTTACTTTACAACCTCTTCATTATCCAAGGATGTTTATACGTAATAATCTACTGGGATCTCTTTATCATCCACATCCATGTTTCTTAAAAATGTATTTTAAAACATTTTTACTATTTACTAAAATATGACTTAATGTCATTTATACCCTTTTTGACTTTTATAAGTGGTTTATAAAGGAATCTTTCCGTCATTTTCAAAACAAGGTCCTTTTTAACCTTTTCGACAGAATTGAGGTAAGAATGTTTTTTTTAACTTATTCGGCGGGTGCGGTTATTTTACGCCGTTATAAAATCTTCAAAGCTTTCCTTACAAGCTTATAAGAATATTTTCAAAGAAAATGTTTTATTTTATATGGATCTTAAATGATTTCAAAATAAAAGGAGATATTTCTTTAAAAAGAATTTTGATTTCATCTATGTCAACATCCTTTGATGGATTTTAAGATTATTTGAAGTTGATTTATTATGATACAAAACTTCTATATTGTATTGAAGGTTTTGTGATATGTTTGACTATGGATGTGCTATTTTTATACCATTCATAGTTTATGGTGAAATTATTGACATTTCATATGCTAGTTTTAATACGAATGTTTATGTTATGTTTAAACCTTTTCATATGGGAATGCATTGGACTTAATAAGTGACGGGTGGAGCCCGCTATAGCTCCTCGATGCATCGGTAGGTCTCATGAGACAAACTAGTGTCTTGGCACAAGGCCTTGACAAAATCTTATTTGTAGTCTTGGCACGAGGCCTTGACTATGTGGTTATGATAGTCTGGCATTATGCATTCCAACATTATGAAAGTGGTTATTGATTTTTGCATGTGATTATTCGATTAGTTGAATATCCATGTGAATAAATAAATGGCATTATTTCATTTTATTTATGCCATACCATGTTGAAAGTTCATATTTAAAAGGCTTTTGTTTTAGTTATACATTGCCTTAAATGTTTATTCTTATTTATGAAAGTTTCCGCTATATTGTTATCCTTACTGGGCATTTGAGCTCACCCCTTTTCTATGTTTTATTTTTCCCAGGAAGTGAAGAAGTAAATTATGAATGACCTGTATGGATATTATGTGGGGATATGAGTGTGGATTATGGAGACATTATGTTATAGTAGTGGTTTTTCATTTTATGATGTAATTTAAAACTTATGAATA
This sequence comes from Viscum album, assembly GCA_963277665.1. NCBI lineage: Eukaryota > Viridiplantae > Streptophyta > Magnoliopsida > Santalales > Viscaceae > Viscum > Viscum album. Next base: position 1,288,173,809 of record OY728138.1, on the reverse strand, counting down.
TATCTAGTGTTTCCAAGGCTACTAAACCAATCGGTCTTTCGAGATTTGATCTTTCTTGTGATCATGCCAATGTTACGAAGTAATGCACCGAATCTGGGTAACTGGGGTCGGGGCGTTACAGTTGGTATCATAGGAAGTTTAGTACAAACCTTGGAAGCTAGATTTAGATAAACTCTGATTAGAGCACGTAGACCTAAGATGAACTTTGAGGATTAGTATAGAAGAACTTCCTAGAATTTTGGTATTGTAGAGATTTTGTGAGTTTTCCGAGCAATACATCCCTATCTGGATACGAGCAGGTAGAGGCGGCTCTGGCACAGATGTACCTAGGGGTAAAACCCGAAAACACCGCTTTGAGCTAGACTCGAACGGGAACTGGTGCACGACAATGGGCCTTGCTGCACTCTTGGTTACGACACTCCCGGGGGATATGCTTAGGATAACTCTCATTTTCTTTACAAATCATTTTGAAGGGTTTATGAGTATATACTTCCTTAAAGAAAACATTCTTATGATTATGGATTATATCCATAAATAGTTCAATTTATGTTAAGTGTTTTATAAGTATGTGATTATGTATTTTGATTCATAAACTGATCTAGTTTATGCCATTGTTTAGAAATGGCGCCCAGTAGAAGGAATGAGAACTCCGGAAATGCACATGATCCAAAGAAAAGGAAGGATCATATCTTTCGTGGTCTTAAGCTAGAATTTATAAGAGAAATAGTCTCCCATGTATTATCCTCATATGAAGAAATAATATCATGTATTGATAAGATAAGTAAAGAGATTACTGAGTCCTATGGCTTTGAAGGGAAGCAAGAGAAGAAAAGGATAGAAGAGAGAAAGATGGATAAAGGGAAGAGGGAAAAGAAGAATTTTCCCATATGTGGTAACTGTGGAAAGAAACACCCTGGAACTTGCCTGAAAGGAATGGGAGTTTGTTATAAGTGTGGAGGAAAAGGGCACAAAGTACGTGACTGCAAGGGTAAGAAAATGGTTTCAAATGTACAATGCTTCATTTGCAAGGAGTTTGGACACTACGCGAACCTATGTCCCAGTCATCAGACTATGACGCAAATGATGATATTGGATAATAATAAAGTTATGATACTACCACAGATGAAGAGGAATGATTAGAGTTATTATGTTGATTATGTCAATTGAGTGTTGTATCAACAATGTACTTGTTATAATAATTATGGAGTATATAAGGATTGTACTGCAGTACTATTTCATTAAGGACATGAGATTGTGTGGAACAAAGAAAAGTGACTCAATAGCAGGATAAATTTTTTGAAAATATATGGTTGAGAGAATGATAAACCATAATATAATTCTGATACCGAGGTAGTGATTTTCAAATAATACATGATTATTTTGGAAAAAAATATATTGGATATTCTTGACTACCTTGGAACTGATTAATGATTTGTATATTTCATCATTGTTGGGGTTTAAAACATTTTTGGATTGATGAATTATATCCAGCATTCTATAAGGAATAAGGGAGCATGAATGTAATCAATAAGGAATATGGTAATACATGATGAAGGTATTCATATGCTATTACGGGGTAACAAGGATCTATATTATGTTTACCTTCCTTATAAATGTTAGACTGTGAGTTTGGACAGAAGTATTTTGGATAGTTCTAGTTTGGATTATTTTGGATTGCCATAAAAGGACAACCCGGAGGTCGGGCGGCAACCCGTCGCGTCCGGCAAGGCTGCGAGACTTGAACCCGCAACCGAAGGGCGACAAGGGTGTATCACCTACCACTGGCCCACGAGATGTCCTGGATTAAATAATGTAGTTTTTATTAAAAGATCTTATAGATGAATTATAAATTCTTTTATTTTGGAACCCTATACGAATAGTGTAAATAGAATTTTTTTACATTCTATTATCTTTTAGAGTGAAAGATGAGTTTGTGGTAGAAATTTATTAATGGATAAAACTCTAATTATAAAGTAAGTATATCTCCTTATGATCTTACCCAATCTCATAAATAAATTCCTCAATATTAAGAAAAGCAACTTAGATCAAAAATGTTTTCCTAAATGGTACCTTAAATCATCACTAATTTATGGCTTTGGGATTGTTGGCCTTTTCATAGCCATGTTCTCTACCACTCTCCATTAGAGAATTGATGGTTATATTTTTCTTCCATATCCATATTTTCCTACATGGAACCCTAGTATGTGTTATTTTCGGTAATCTTCATACATTCGACTCTTTATTTTAAATAGAGGCCTCATTAATTCATTTTTCGATGTGGGATTTCTACTAAGATATTTTGAAACGTCAAAAATGTGTTATCCTAATACCCTATGTTTTGTTGATCCGATGGTATATCAAATCATCATAGATTGATGATTTTAAGGACCTCAATTATATACTTTTTTGTGATTGATGACCTCAATCACTACCTATAAATATTTACGTTTTTCCTCCAATTATATGTCTCTAATTTCCACCAATGTTCTCCTAATAGAGATCATAATTTGGTGGTGATCCTTTCATTTCTCTTTTCCTCATATTAAGACTAAATTTTAGTAACCAAATTTCTAATGTGGGTTTTCCCACAAATATATTTTCTATTTTCAACCTTTTATTTTCGAAGAACAATTTCAAATTGCGAGGATGCAATTTATTGAAGGATGGGAGAATGTAACACCCCAAGATTTCATAGTGTGTTATTTCTTCAAAATAATTCAATAACTTGCACTACACGCAACACCGAGTTCAATCACACCATGACTTACAAAAAAAAGGCATTCAAAAGAGGTTATGAATAGTATTATATAAATTTTAAACTTTATATAATCCTTATAATTTTAGAATCCATATTATGAGTTTCTTAGATATAATGCAAGAACAGAATCATTTTCAGTATTGCACTTTTATCAACTTTTGATAGTGAAACCTTTTTAAATAAAATATTTTAAACTTTTTGACTAAATGGAGACATCAAAAAATTTAAAATAAAACATCCCAAGCTTCCACGGTACGCTTTCCTTTGAATAAAACAGTAGCGTGTGTTGTACGCAACGTCGAGTTTTAACACACACCACAACCGATCAAACTAGCCGTTATGAATAGTAATACCTAAATTTTGAAATTATATATATTTTATATTTTGAAATGGACTTCATTTTTGGATTCGGAATATCGAATTTAGCCTAAGGTGAAATTTTGGTACTTTTCGGATAACTTTCATATTTTGATGAATAGTGAAAATTACTAAATTTTAATTAAAAACAACATTTTTAATCAAAATAATTAATAGTGATAAATTATGAATTTGAGTGGTTTTAAAGTATATTTAGAATATATTTTTACAATTTAATATAATGTTGGTCATTAGACAAAATTTTACAATTAAACCAAACATAAACAAGTGTCAATCTTTTGATAGTTATTATCTCTTAAAAACACGCTTTTTGTTTTGACAGCGGGAATTAATTTTAAATTAATTTCTGCCACTTATGTGTTTCGAATTTAGAAAAATTGATTCCATATTTGGAATCAGGATGTTCAAATTGTGTAAATAGGTATTTTTATTTTTAGACATTTTGAATTATTACTGCGGTAAATATTTTATTTACCATGGTTAAGGGTAAATCCGGTAAATAAGGGTTAAAAAATAATATTATAATAATACTAAATTACCCTAAAACGTGTCTTAACCCTATTGGTTGATACATGGTCGACCATGGGCATCTTTGGGTCGATTTTGGGACCCCATGGATCCACTTGTAAGTGATAATGACACTTTATTTTAATTAAGTCAAAATGAATACAAAAATGACACAAGCATATATGTTTTAGAAAAACAATTGTTACATAGGGTTATGAAAGTTGGATTTTAGATTATAAATATTCATTAGAAAGATAAAACGATTTCCTACATAATTATATTTTATTTATAATTTTTAGACATTCAATAATTTATTTTATTTATGACACAATGATGATGCAATAATTACCATAATAGTGAAAAATTAAAATAATTGATATTATAAATACCCAAATAAATATAATATGACACTTTTAATGAATTAAACTAATTTTATATGATAATATGATATATTAGGATTGATTTAATTGACTTTTTTCGAAGTAATCAATCTGTTATGAGTTTCACAAAAATCAACTATTGAATAGTGACAAAATTGACATAAAAGAGTTCTTAAAAAAAATATTATATTATTAATTGATATTAAATTCCTAAAAATCTAAGGTTCGGCCAAGAGACTTATATAATGATAGGTTCATCATTAATGGACCACTTGTGGGTCGCCTGTTTGTATATAGTATGTTTATTAACCATATTATATAAAAATACAAAGAGACATTGTAAAAGTGAAACTAATTAACTTAGAGTTAATAATTAAATATAAGGTTAATATAAGTACCCAAACCTGTCTATATTCTATTGGTTGAGTGGTTTTCGACCTATCCCCACCTTAGACTTTGAATAGTCAACTTTGGAGCCATTGGAAACCGAATATGAATTTATTATAAATTAATATTTCTAGCTTTTCCAAAGGTGCCCCTCACCCCTCTTATAAAAGGGCACTCCTCCTTCTCATTTCTTCACACCTCTAAAGCCTTTTGGTTCGGCCAAACTCTGCACAAATACTCTCCCAACATCCCTCAATACAACCTAGAGGTCTTAGTTTGATCAGAAAGCCAACCTAAGGAGCCCTTTTGATGAAATCAAAAGGAAGAACCCGAAGAAGAGGTAATGATTTCACCACCCTTCTCCAAGTTCATTTCTTCTTCCACTTCTTCTTCCTTTGTTCTTACCATTCTAAAATAATAACTCTAGTATCTCACATATATTGTGATGTTATTATAAATATAGTACAACCATATTCAGTATTCTATCCACCCTTTGAATAACATGTCACCATACGTGCGTACGTACGGCTTACCGTCTCCACGTCGTGGTGTAATTGTTATTCAATATAATATTATTTGGATGGGTATAATAATGATGTTTAACTCATGTAAATAATAAATATAACATGTTAATGATTCTTTATATATGATATACCATCCATTTATATATTATTTTAATATCAAAAGAATGATATTGTCGCTCGTGCGTACGTACGGACTACCGTCTCCACGAACGCGATGAGATTCATTCTCCATCGTATCCATTCAAGTATTATTCTCATTTTAGGGTTAAAAATAATGTTAATATCATTCTGATTATGAATAAGATTTAATCTATCCATTACAAACATGTCTTACGTATCAAACATTTAAGAAGAACGAATCGATTATCACCTGAAACGACGATAATACTAAGATATTATTAATAAAGCAATGTTAAAAGATCATATATGATATCAAATTAATGTATATGATTCTTGTATAATTTAATAACAATTATTTCACCATTATACAGGAGGTTAACCGACCCCAACAAAGGAAAAGTACAAGGTAAGGGTTTACTTTACAACCTCTTCATTATCCAAGGTTGTTTATACGTAATAATCTACTGGGATCTCTTTATCATCCACATCCATGTTTCTTAAAAATGTATTTTAAAACATTTTTACTATTTACTAAAATATGAGTTAAAGTCATTTATACCCTTTTTGACTTTTATAAGTGGTTTATAAAGGCATCTTTCCGTCATTTTCAAAACAAGGTCCTTTTTAACCTTTTCGACAGAATTGAGGTGAGAATGTTTTTTTTAACTTATTCGGCGGGTGCGGTTATTTTACGCCGTTATAAAATCTTCAAAGCTTTCCTTACAAGATTATAAGAATATTTTCAAAGAAAATGTTTTATTTTATATGGATCTTAAATGATTTCAAAATAAAAGGAGATATTTCTTTAAAAAGAATTTTGATTTCATCTATGTCAACATCCTTTGATGGATTTTAAGATTATTTGAAGTTGATTTATTATGATACAAAACTTCTATATTGTATTGAAGGTTTTGTGATATGTTTGACTATGGATGTGATATTTTTATACCATTCATAGTTTATGGTGATATTATTGACATTTCGTATGCTAGTTTTAATACGAATGTTTATGTTATGTTTAAACCTTTTCATATGGGAATGCATTGGACTTAATAAGTGACGGGTGGAGCCCGCTATAGCTCCTCGATGCATCGGTAGGTCTCATGAGACAAACTAGTGTCTTGGCACAAGGCCTTGACAAAATCGTATTTGTAGTCTTGGCACGAGGCCTTGACTATGTGGTTATGATAGTCTGGCATTATGCATTCCAACATTATGAAAGTGGTTATTGATTTTTGCATGTGATTATTCGATTAGTAGAATATCCATGTGAATAAATAAATGGCATTATTTCATTTTATTTATGCCATACCATGTTGAAAGTTCATATTTAAAAGGCTTTTGATTTAGTTATACATTGCCTTAAATGTTTATTCTTATTTATGAAAGTTTCCGCTATATTGTTATCCTTACGGGGCATTTGAGCTCACCCCTTTTCTATGTTTTATTTTTCCCAGGAAGTGAAGAAGTAAATTATGAATGACCTGCAGGGATATTATGTGGGGATATGAGTGTGGATTATGGAGACATTATGTTATTGTAGTGGTTTTTCATTTTATGATGTAATGTAAAACTTATGAATATATCTAGTGTTTCCAAGGCTACTAAACCAATCGGTCTTTCGAGATTTGATCTTTCTTGTGATCATGCCAATGTTACGAAGTAATGCACCGACTCTGGGTAACTGGGGTCGGGGCATTGCAAATCTAATATTCGAATATGAGTCATTTTTGGAGGTTTTTATGTGGGGTTAGATTTATTATAAATTAATATTTTTAAGAATTCCAAAGGTGCCCCTCTCCTCCCTTATAAAAGGGCACCTCCTCCCTCCCTTCCTCACACAACTTTGAGCCTTCAAGCTCGGCCAAACACTGCCAAAATCACTTCTCCACTTCCATAGAATAATCCTATAGGTCCTGGTCTTCTTCAAAGACCAATCTTAGTTCCCTAAGTGGAGGATTCAAAGAGGCGTTTCAAAAAAGAGGTAATATCCATTACCGATCTTTTCAATTTCTTTCTTCTTCAACTTATTCTTCTTTAGTTGTTTCATGAAAAAGTAATAACATCAGTATTACTTACATAATTATATGTTATTATAAATACGAAACAACCCTAATTCACATTCTATCCATCCTACGGAAAAATGAAATCACCGCGCGTGCGTACTTACGGAATACCGTCTCCACGCCGTGGTGTAATCTATTTTCCACCACCACCTTACATGGATGGGTATAATGGTGTAAAGAATATCTATAAATAGTTATTAAAACATCATATTGATTCTGATATATTTTATAATCCACTACAATTCAATTCAATATTTATGGAAATGATATCATCGCTCGTGCGTATGTACGGAATACCATCTCTACGACGCGATGAGATTCATTCTCCAAGTTAACCATTTAAGAATGATTATAAAGTATATATAAGAAATAATAATGAAATATATATAAAGATACTGGATTTATGTATATATATATATTTATGTCATTTACATACTTCCATTCAAGACAATAAGGAAAGGAAAACAGCGTTCATGCGTACGTACGGACTACCGTCTCCATGAACGGTGTTTTTCATTTCATTTATCTATCTATTATATATATATATATACTGAATATATATGATATATAAATCATATTTTATAATCTGGAAGTAATTAAATAATGATATAAGTAATAATAATGTCAAGAACAACAAGTCAAAACACCTACGATAAATGAAACGATTTTACCCAAAACGCTTCTTTAACATGGAATTTACATAAGAACGAGTAATATAATGTCATAAGTGAACCATATATGATATCATAAAAATGAATATGATTCTGTAATAAGTCAATGACATTATTTAAATCATTATACAGGAGGTTCGGACACATACGAAGCAAATCGGACCTAAGGTAAGGGAAATATCACAATCTCATTTTTATCCGAGATTGTTTATATATTGGCATTTACTGGGGTGAATTTTATCATCCACATTCATGTTTCCTCGATATGACATATTATTTACATCCAACTACAATGGTTTAAATCAAATGTTACCCTTCGGTGTGTTTTTAGTAAAAGATATGAAAGGAATCTTTTGTCGTTTTTCGTACGAGGTACTTTTTGACTTTTCTGACAAAAGTACACGAAGAATGTTTTTTTAACTTATATGGCATGAATGGATTTTTAAAACATTATTTCCAAGAAGCTTACTTTACAAGTTTTCAAGTTTATTTTTAATCAAATTCTTTTATTTTAAAGTCGTATGACATGTTATGAAAGAAAAATGTTTTTGAAGTAGAAAGGATATTTTCCTCAAGAATGGAGTTCAAGTATTTTTTCAAAATTATTTTCCATCTAACATAATAAAAGGGTTCTGTTTTTATCCCTATTATTACATGGATTTGATTATGTTGTGATGGAAATATTTTTATGAATTCCTTTATCTTATATGAATTGTTTTATGATGTCATGTTGTTTAAGAATTCCATTTTTATTACATGGGTTACGCTATGATGTATGGTTTATGATTATGTGGCACACATAAGAAAGGATTCATTATGAGATGGGTGGGACCTATATATCCCTCCAATGCATTGGGTAAAGATTTTATATCTCATGAGATAGACATGGCTGGAATGGTAGGTTATACCGGTTCAGTGAAACAGGACTGAAACGAGGGTCACTCGATTCAGAAATGGAATTTGTCCAGTAAGATAGTCTTGGAAATGAGTCTTGACTAACAAGAAATGATTCTCTGTGATTATGTGTGTATGCCACAAAGTTTAATGTTTTAAGTTATGATTATTGTGAATACATTTCACTACCATGAGTTATCCTAGGTTATGAAATTATGATCTCTTTTGCAGGTTAGGATTTCCAAAAGTTATGTTCTTATGAATATGAAGTGATTGATTTTTCTTTTGTTTACCCTTACTGAGCATTTGAGCTCACCCTTTTATGTTTTCTTTTCCTCAGGATATAAAGAAAGGTTTTAGGTAAGAAAAATAGGAAATATCTTTATGTGAGATATTGAAGATCTTTCACCAGGATTAGAAGATTACGTTCCGAGTTTCCAAAGACACTAAACTATTACGATCCTTGTGTATGTGTTTTTGTTATGTACTATGTATTCCGCAAAAGTAATGTAATGTCCATGTACGTCAAGCTTCGGGTCTCTACAGTTGGTATCAGAGGAAAGGTTTAGTCAACCTTTGGAAACTAGGATGCGAAAACGTTAGTGAGATCCCTAGAGATATTTCTAAGGTATGTCTAGGGATGCCCCTAAGGATAAGTATACGTATAGGATATAGTCCTAGAACTATGGTAACGATATTAGATTAAACCAAAGATGTTAGATATTTAAGTTACTCCCCCTTTATTATGATTTTTTCCTCTCACACTATTCTTTTTGGGTTTTAGAAAATGGCTGGAAACAAGGTGATTCACGATAATGGAGGATATGCTGGACAATGGAATGATATTCTTCATGAGCAACCAAATGAAATGGGATTTGGAAGTCCAAACATCATCATTATGCCGAATCAGAAATCTCATAATATGGTCAATAAAGTAAAATTTGGTATGTTTCCTGACTCGGCTAATAAGAGAAATATGGTGTTTCATGATGATCATAGAGGAAAGAAAGTTCAATTTACCTTATGTAAATCATGTTGGAAGAGGCATCAAGGAGAATGTTTCAAAGGAACTGGAAGATTCTTTGGGTGTGGAAAAGAAGGACACAAAGCAAGTAAGTGCAAAGGAAAAGGGTCGGTTGACACCATGGATGAGGATAATGGTATTGCTACGACATCAAAAATGGTTAAGTGTTTTAAATGTGGAATGTACGGGCATTATGCAAACCAATGCCCTAAGGGAAAGTCTCATGAAGAGAATCAGTATGGTCGTATGGGTAGTATTTATGTTGATGATGATGATGAGACTACAAATTATATGTGAGATGAATGAATTGTTGAAGCTCGGTCAATGGTTTAAGAATGGAGTGGAATGATTACATGTTTATCATGTGTAATGTTGTATAAGTAATCTCATGGTACTATGGAATAAAGAGACATGTAAGGATTGTTACATTGTTGTCTGATTAATGTTACCAGTATCCATGAAAGGTTATTCAGATATTTTTGGAATGTAGATGATATGTGCATAATGAGGGATAAGGAGAAAATTAAATGTTTGATAGTATTCATGAGCTCATGACTGATATAAGGAGAAGGTTATATCATGGTTTGAGTATATAGAATTTTTGGATTTTGGTATGTGGAAAGAGTTAATTTTTGACAGCATTCATGTTTACACTAAGGTTTAATGGGTATTCATATTTTTCAAGAGAATACATCATTAAAGTATTCACATGATTGGAATGTGACCAACAAGATATATGGGGGATAAATGATGGTATTCACATGCATGGTTGGCGACATTTCAAGTAATCATTTTCTTTATACTATGAGTTTGGACCGAAGTATTTTAGATAAGCCTAAAGATTGTAATGGATTATGTTAACCATAAGTTAGAATTGTTTAAGTATATAACTTTTTTTTATATTATTTATGTGATTTTATAGTAATGTAGTTTTAGAAAAAGGACAAACTGCAGGACGGGCGACAGCCCATCGCTTCGGACAAGGCTGTGGGAATCGAACCCACAACCGAAGTGCGACTGGCCTATATCGCCTACCACTGGCCTACAAGAAGTCCATGTTTAGTAGAAACTAGTTTTATTATATTAAGCAGTATGATATATGAAGTATAAGTCCATTTTAGGAATCATATGTGATTAATCTCACTATAGATCGACTTATGTATATAATTTTTTCTAACCTTTTGTTTGAGATAGATGGAATGACCCGTCATTCTATCACATGATCTGCTAACACTTCACGAATAACAAATTCAACTTCATTTATCTAAGAGATGAAGTTGAAATTGTTCAAGGCATGAACAACAGTGAGATTGTACCAAAATACAGAAAGTATTTATTCTAATTCAAATTTTCAACTTTAGGGAAATGATCTTGAAAACCAAAAATGTTGTCCTAGTGATCTTATGCCTAATGAATCAGATGGTACCTTAGATCGTCACAAATTTATGGATTTGTGATTACTGGATTTTCCATAGCCATGTTCTCTACCACTCTCCATCAGAACATGATGGTTTGATTTCTCTTCTATATCCATATTTTCACCTATGAGGAAACCCAGTGATTAGTTTATTTGGGAAATCGTTACATTTCATACTTTAGTTTTTAAAGCCAAGTTTTGGTATTCCTTTTTACGATGTGGGTTTCTATTAAAGAAACTTTCGAATAGTAAACCATTTATAACCTCGACGAATTTCGAGGGCGAAATTCATTTTAAGGGGGGTAGAATGTAACACCCCAAGATTTTATGAAAAATATTATTTTAATTTCATTAATGTCTTATGTTGTATTCTACACCAAGATTACCCTGCGCTATACGCAACACCGTATTAGCTTGCAGTATACGCAACACTATTCTTGGACCGTGTTACACATAATTTTGATAATAGTTATTCTACGCAACATTGAGTATATATATATATATATTAAATGTATAAATGAAATATGGTTGGGTTCTGTTATATGAAACAACGAAGTATTCTTTCACAACAAGCAACCCTGACTTGGCTTGCATTACACGCAATCGTGACCTTCCTCGATAGTGTGTGTTGTACGCAATACCGGGTTTTAATAAACAATGTTATATTATTATAATATTGTCATGAACTAGCCGTTATGAATAGTATTAACTAAATTTTGAATTTTATAACATTATTATTCATCTTACACATTTCTAGAACATGGTATAAGAACAAAATAAATTTTTCGAGTAAAATAAGTATTTTTCAAAATATGAAATTTTACCGCCTTTTGATGGAGCACCCACTTTAAATATAGTTTTTGACATGTTTATATATTCAATTTGACAAAATAATTTTCTTATTTTGAATCAGGATATAAAAATTTACATTAGATAAAGTTTTGATATTTTTCCGATAACTTTCATATTTTAATGAATAGTAAAAACACGCTATATTTTACTTAAAAACAACTATTTTCATCGTAATATCTTATGTGGTTAAATTATAATATTGAATGGTTTTAATGTATAAATAGAATATATTTTTACCGTTTAATATAATGTATGTCATTAGCATTGATTTTACCTTGAATTCGTAGGTTAAATCAATTCAATCTTTTGCAATGTTTTAAAGAGAAACCCGTTTTCTTTCGACAACGGGATTAATTTTAATTTTATTTCTTCATTTTTTGTGTATGGAATTTGGAAAAATGGATTCCATATTTGGAATCAGTGGGTCCAAATTATGTTAATAAGCTACTTCTTATTTTTGGGAATTATGAATAGTAACTACGGTAAATTTTATTTACCATAGTTAAAGGTAAATCAGGTAATTAAGGGTAAATATAATATTTTAAAATTACCCTAACAAATTTCATAATCCTATTGGATTACTAAAAGTCGACCCATATCACCTAAGGGTCGGATTAGAATCATTTAATGGACATTTGTCCATGAAAATAACTTAATTATTATTAAAACCAAAGAAAGTGACAACATGTCACTCTCTTAAATATTATAAGTATATTAATTTTAATTTAGTGATAAACTTAATGAAACATAGAACATGAATAGTATCCAGAAATATAATGAAATTATCTACATCATATAAATTTATTTATAATTTTTAGGGATTAAATAATTATCATTAATTATGACACAATAGTGATGCAGAAATTGTTTATCTAGTGAAAAATCAAGAATATTGTTTTTATTAAACTAATAGTGACCAAAAATGCACAAATACCTAACCAAAACTTATTGGCCATGTAAATTTAAACCATAACCATCCAATTCTCTAATATTTGACCATTTGGAGCCTTATAAAAGCGATTATGACACTTATATTATTTTATTTTAAATGATGCCAAAGTTTTCACCTTCATAATTTAATAAATATAACAATTTAAATATTGTGATTTTAAGATGATAAATTCGAGTAAAAGTATTATTGTGGAAGGTAATAGATTTATTTTCATCATAGGATTTTATTTTCAATTTTTATGCAACAAATAAGTATATGAAATAATTATACAAAAATGTTGTAGTATTTATTTTATTAAGAGATAAACCAAATAAATGGTTTCAAAAATAATAAAATATATATTATATGAACTATTTAATGTTCTCCAATAATTTTCAAGATACATATGACATTTTATGAATCTATTAAAACTTTTATTTCGAACATATCTTCTATATTTATTTTATTTAAATTCAAATAAATGAATAGTGTCAAAATTGACACTATTGTTATTTTATAAAAAAACATATTATAAAATTGATTAAAAATCACAAAATATTTCAAAATTATAAATTTAAATTTATATGATCTAAAATGTTATTAATAATCCAATTATGTACAATTCACAACAAATAATAAATTATTTGTTATAATTTAAAAATTAGAATGTTATTACCACAAATAAAATTAAATTGATTAAATAAGGATAAATCATGTTGATAATGTTTAAAATAAATTCCTAACATGTCTAAATTCTATTGGTTGATGATATTACAACCTTATATAATCTAATATTTTAATATGAGTCATTTTTGGAGGTTTTTATGTGGGGTTAGATTTATTATAAATTAATATTTTTAAGAATTCCAAAGGTGCCCCTCTCCTCCCTTATAAAAGGGCACCTCCTCCCTCTCTTCCTCACACAACTTTGAGCCTTCAAGCTCTGCCAAACCCTGCCAAAATCCCTTCTCCACTTCCCTAGAATAATCCTAGAGGTCCTGGTCTTCTTCAAAGACCAATCTTAGTTCCCTAAGTGGAGGATTCAAAGAGGCGTTTCAAAGAAGAGGTAATATCCATTACCGATCTTTTCAATTTCTTTCTTCTTCAACTTCTTCTTCTTTAGTTGTTTCATGACAAAGTAAATACATCATTATTACTTACATACTGATATGTTATTATAAATATGAAACAACCCTAATTCACCTTCTATCCATCCTACGGAAAAATGAAATCACTGCGCGTGCGTACGTACGGAATATCGTCTCCACGCCGTGGTGTAATCTATTTTCCACCACCACCTTACATGGATGGGTATAATGGTGTAAATAATAAATATACATAGTTATTACAACATCATATTGATTCTGATATATTGTATAATCCACTCCAATTCAATTCAATATTTATGGAAATGATATCATCGCTCGTGCGTACATACGGAATATCGTCTCCACGACGCGATGAGATTCATTCTCTGTGTTAACCATTTAAGATTGATTATAAAGTATATATAAGAAATAATAATGAAATATATATAATGCTACTGGATTTATGTATATATATATATGTATGTCATCTACTTACTTCCATTCAAGACAATAAGGAAAGGAAAACAGCGTTCATGCGTACGTACGGACTACCGTCTCCATGAACTGTGTTTTTCATTTCATTTATCTATCTATTATATATATATATATACTGAATATATATGATATATAAATCATATTTTATATTCTGGAAGTAATTAAATCATGATATAAGTAATAATAATGTCAAGAACAACAAGTCAAAACACTTACGATAAATGAAACGATTTTACCCAAAACGCTTCTTTAACATGGAATTTACAAAATAAAGAGTAATATAATGTCATATGTGAACCATATATGATATCATAACAATGAATATGATTCTGTAATAAGTCAATGACATTATTTAAATCATTATACAGGAGGTTCGGACACATACGAAGCAAATCGGACCTAAGGTAAGGGAAATATCACAATCTCATTTTTATCCGAGATTTTTTATATATTGGAATTTACTGGGGTGCATTTTATCATCCACATTGATGTTTCCTCGATATGACATATTATTTACATCCAACTACAATTGTTTAAATCAAATTTTACCCTTAGGTGTGTTTTTAGTAAAAGATATGAAAGGAATCTTTTGTCGTTTTTCATACGAGGTACTTTTTGACTTTTCTGACAAAAGTACATGAAGAATGTTTTTTTAACTTATATGGCATGAATGGATTTTTAAAACATTATTTCCAAGAAGCTTCCTTTATAAGTTTTCAAGTTTATTTTTAATCAAATTATTTTATTTTAAAGTCGTATGACATTTTATGAAAGGAAAAATGTTTTTGAAGTAGAAAGGATATTTTCCTCAAGAATGGAGTTCAAGTATTTTATCAAAATTATTTTCCATCTAAGATAATAAAAGGGTTCTGTTTTTATCCCTATTATTACATGGATTTGATTATGTTGTGATGGAAATATTTTTATGAATTCCTTTACCTTATATGAATTTTTTTATGATGACATGTTGTTTAAGAATTCCATTTTTATTACATGGGTTACGCTATGATGTATGGTTTATGATTATGTGGCACACATAAGAAAGGATTCATTATGAGATGGGTGGGACCTATATATCCCTCCAATGCATTGGGTAAAGATTTTATATCCCATGAGATAGACATGGCTGGAATGGTAGGTTATACCGGTTTAGTGAAACAGGACTGAAACGAGGGTCACTCGATTCAGAAATGGACTTTGTCCACTAAGATAGTCTTGGAAATGAGTCTTGACTAACAAGAAATGATTCTCTATGATTATGTGTGTATTCTACAAAGTTTAATGTTTTATTTTATGATTATTGTGAATACATTTCACTACCATGAGTTATCCCAGGTTATGAAATTATGATCTCTTTTGCAGGTTAAGATTTCCAAAAGTTATGTTCTAATGAATATGAAGTGATTGATTTTTCTTTTGTTTACCCTTACTGAGCATTTGAGCTCACCCTTTTATGTTTTCTTTTCCCCAGGATATAAAGAAAGGTTTTAGGTAAGAAAAAAAAGGGAAGATCTTTATGGGAGATATTGAAGATCTTTCACCAGGATTAGAAGATTACGTTCCGAGTTTCCAAAGACACTAAACTATTACGATCCTTGTGTGTGTGTTTTTGTTATGTACTAAGTATTCCGCAAAAGTAATGTAATGTCCATGTACGTCAAGCTTCGGGTCTCTACAGATGTCATTTTTTCCAGTTAAACCAAATACCCTCAAAACATTCACAGTGAAGTAAAATGATTATCAAATTGTTAATATAATGTTATGAAGTTAGATAAAAAGATTAATATACATAAAATTTTAATTAAGAAAGTAAATAATTGAAAATATCATATTATTTATTAATATAAAAAAAGAATGTGATGATTCGAAATCGAAGTAAGTCACTTTGTCTCAATTTCCTTTTATTGAGGCATATTTTGTTGTTATGCACCTATATACTTTTAGGATGAGTATATACAATCCAATCGATGTGTTATATCATTAATTTATATAATATATTAACATTTAATGATTTAAATGTTATTATTTTATGTTTATTGAGATTCAAATGTTTCAACAGTGGTTGAGTACTTTTCTTCAAAAAAAGATTTCTTTTAATATTTCCTCTCATACAATCTTTTTCATGAATGGAAATGTTTTATAAAATGTTTTTTGTGAATGTATTTATAAACACATGATAATTTTATAAATAAAAAATTTTATTTTCGTAAAAAATTTTCAAGAAGAGGAATATTTGTAAGGAATTATTTAAATTCATAGAAAATGAAAAAAGGAATTTAATATTTTAATGTGTATGGTGAAAACATTTCTTCAGTTATAGTTATTATTTTATGTTGGAATTCCATTGAAGGATTTCATTTTTTCATCAAAGGAAACTAATTTCCTCTATTTTTATGTTATATTTTGAATTTAAAATGGGTTCTTAAGGGGAAATTATATTTGGTAAATATTAATGTGTATTTGAAAGAAAAGTTTATTTTGATATTCGGAAGTGATTTTAATATGAGTTTAAATGAGTTTTTCAAATGTTTTATGATTAAAATTACAATGATGATATGTTTTAGTATTAAAATAGTAATTCTAGAATTATACATGAGATATTGGTTTTCCGAGATAGTATGAGGGTTCCTGATATAACATAAATGTTGGGAGTACCTAGATAGTATCGGGTAAGCCCAATATAGCATATACAATGGTTGCACCTGGTTATTTCTCCAATTCATTGGGTAATGTTATTTTTCATAATCAATATGAAGTATATATTTTTGAGAGTGTTTCTATAATTGATTTAACTATGTTCCAATAATTCGTTACAAGGATTTAAATTGGTTAATGAAGGTGGAGAATTATGTTTCCAAAAAGGGGGCTTATTTTCATTCTATGGGATTTAATCTTTTTAATTGAGAGAAAAAGTTTTTGTTTCTTTCATGTGGAAATTTTTAATTTCAATTTCATAATGAAATTTGAGATAGGTGTAAAATTTTCATGGTTTTTCATGTTTTCACTAGACTAATAGTTTTCGTTCTTTTTTTGACCCCATATAGGTAAATTTTATAATAAAACAACATTTAAAAATGTCATATGATTCATAATATATAAGGGAAATAAATAATTCAAGTTAAATGTTTGAATATTTTTCAGGAAAGGAAATCAGGTATTCTATTAAAAGTTTTAAATCATGGGAAATATTTATATTGATCAAAAGTGTTAAATTTTAATTATATGGCTTTATTATGTATGATTTGAACCTATTTCTAAAAAACTCTAAACTTGAAAAGATCCTCAAATATGGATAAAAAAATTCATGAATTAAAACTAAAATTATATAATGCTTAAGGATAGTTCTTTATAGGACATGTTATACCCAGAGATTTATTCATCAAGGGAAACTGGAAAACATCCCCCTCAATTAAATCTAGTAGGGTCACTATATACTTCTCTCTTATCACCCAAATTAGGAGTGCGTATATTCATGTGTATTCCCCATAATTACTTACTTTCATGACATTAAAATACATAGAACCAATTTAATAGTAACATTATGTTAAAATAATTGATACCATGATTAACACAAGAAGTCAATTTCTATCCCTACTCTATGTGAAAAACATGGTATGCTATATATGAAAAACACATATTGTGTTAGGTGATGAGTATATTATTCCTCGTGTTATATTCAAGAGATAATACCTCTATCATTTGGGAAACTCTTATGCATAATATATACACTATCCCTTATCATCTCTACTTTCATGAAACAAGTTTAGTTTCTTCAAGATACTAAAATTCAGGGTACTATCCTTCCACCTGACATTAAAATATACAATAAAAACATGGGTTCTGATCCATAAATCCTAATATTGTACATAGGAAACTGCCTCGAGGTTCAATAAAAAATTATCATAAACTGATATTTACCTCAGGATCCATCAACTTTTATGTCATATCATCATTATAGTGGAAAATAAATATCCAATAAATCAAAATTCCCAGTGTAGAATGTTGCCCTCATATGAAGCTAACATGTTTCTATACTAGTAAGTGATAAGAAAATATGGGAAGTGTCCCTCCACCAATCAATAAATATGGGAGTTTCCACTACTATAATGTAATCCATGAGTCCCTTCAATTGGTTTTAAACCTATTTTTTTACTATTATGTGATGATCGTATAGGGAGGTACCCTCATTAGACCATAAATCAATATGAACATTCACTTAACTATAAACGTGTGGCCCCTTTTAATGCATCAGAATCACATACCTTAATGGTGAGCCTAGGTAGCCTTTAGTAGTTGGACTTTGAAGTAAATTTGATTATCATAAGATATTTTATTCCAAACATATATGATTATTTTGAGTTTCAAAATCATGTGAAAAAGAATGACATTCCCTAGATGGAGAGCCTTGTAATTTTCATGTGATTATTATAGGTTTCCTTGGGTGATAAGAAGCTTATGACTCAAATGAAAATTGATATTTTCCTTGACTAAAAAGTAAATTATGCCTCATAGGACAAGATTAGGATTCCTTATGCACCAAGAATATATTTTCTTCAGGGAGATCATGAGGTTACATTTTCCAAAAAAGAGTCCCTACCATTACTGAATACATCAAATGCATTGATTAACCTTGATAGAAAAAAAATAATATATGGTCTCCACGGAGGACCTACCTATGAGATCAACCATTACATGTGTAGAATAAATCCACAAAACCCTAAAAATATTATTATGGGAGGGATTTCATATAATCACCAGAGGTAGGGGTGGGGGTATCAATATTTTTTACTATTGCCACTTCAGAGTCCAAGAAAACTAGAAACTATAGAGAAAGAAACATCTTCCATCATAACAACTGGTGAAATGATTTAATCATTTCATGGTGACCATCCTTGAGTTATAGGTTTTTAAGGTCCCAAAATCCATTTATAATTTCTTGTATGAGAAGAATGCATTGGGTTACTTTTAGAGAATCTCTATATAGCCGCCCATACCCCCATCATTTTATCTCTTCTATATGTATAATATTTCTGTTTGCGAGATGCCATAGATAGGTTTACGACCCAAAAATATAGGCTAACTCCCCATTGGATTGGAGGCACACATTGAATCTCCCAATAATGAAGTGACTATGGATACCCCATCCTACATGTAAATTATAATGAATCTAGCACTGTCGATGGAGGAAACTCCAAAATTCTAAGAGCGATTGGATCAGTTAATTCCTTGTGTTCTATATAATCAATAGTAGAGTTTATTTTCCTCACTTCACCCCTGAAAATTATGATTATCATGAATAGGGTCTTGGTGGGTCCAAGAAAATTACTACCATCCCAATAACAAACAAGAGGAGGAAAAATTATGATAAATTATACCCTCTTGCTAGTTATTAACCATGTTTTATCCAACTAAAACCCCACACATTACCATCCTAAAACTAATCACTATGAATAACATAGAATTAACCCATAAAAAATATTGAGAAACATTTTTTAACCTTTTAGATTATTGGAAGACATTTTTTTTAAATTATGTACTCCCTCAGGCTCTCTATATACAGTATTCAATGGATGACATTGTAGTTATATCCATTGATAAATGACCTAATTTATATAGGTAATAAAAAAACATTTTGTAGACCAGTATCATGGGACTCAATAAGATTAACTAGTCAAATAGGATTTATCTACTAGTATATAGATCAGTGGTATGGGTGTTACACTGACCTATGATCTCTCACTCATTCTTTGAGACAGCAAGAACATCATGCTAATATTCCCATCATTGGGGTAAGTCCATCCCCAAAAAATTACATGTTGAAATTTATCACATTAATCCCTCTAGTTGATAACTATATTGAATCTCATGGTAGGTATTATGAGGAAACATTCTCACATTTAGTTAGGAATAATGTCAAGATGACCTTCCAATAAAAACCCACACCCATGATAAATGAAATACATTGGGTATTAGGAGTCCCACATTGGTGTTTCCTCCAATTCATTAGTATATAAACAAAGTAAAGTGTGTTTTTATACCCATTGGTAAATTTGATCCCATAGCAGAGACAAAACCTGATTCTCTAATAATCACTTTACTCTAGAAGAATGAGAGTTACAAGACTCACTTCTAAACATCTCAATGGGTAGAACCTAGGGACTGAGGATATTTGAGAATAACGTGCCATTACCCTCGTTGAACAAACACAAATGATCATGATAACTCAGTTATTCAAGGATAAGGATAACATACCATCCCATCCTATAAGGAGAGAGGCAGGAAAATCTTCCCAAATGACTAATGACCTAGTCTTCCTTACATCTCCTTCTCAGTTAGTTAGTGTGACTTCGAACCTGATTATTTTCATTAATGATATTATAATCCCTTCAAGCAGGATATTCTCACTAGACCACCCCCTAATATGCAATAGTTTCTACCGAATATTTTTAAGGACTTAGAGATGTAACAAACCTCTATCTTGCAAGATGGGAATCCATATTCAACATTGATAAATTAAACCTTCCACCCCAAGATTTTTACATCATGAGATTCATATATTTCTATATTAAAGGTTACCTAGAGTGAAATTTGGCTCACACCACCAATCTAAGTATATTAATGTTCATAAATCTCAAGCATTAGGATATGGCCAATTTTTTTTTGACTTTTTAATGATCCTATATTTTGAAGTACAAGTACTTTTCCCTAGGTTCCATCATTAGAAGATAAAATCCCCATAGGCAATTACTCAACATGATAAACTCCACTTTTTTAGGAAATGTCACCTTAGACCTCTCCAAATATAATTATAGGCATTATGAGGGTTTCACTGACTTCATCAATTGATGGATAAGGGTCATATATTATTTCGATTTGTTATTTCCATGAGAATATTTATTTATGAAATTCATGAAAAGCAATCAATATTATTTAGTTCAAAACAAAATCTACCTGAAATATTCTAAAGGGTTTCAGGCATTCACCAATAGTGACCGGAATTGTGTATAATCTATGAAATAGGCCAAGCAATAGTCACATCAATTACCTCCTATAGGCCTATTTTAGAAACCTATGAGTGAAGAGACAAATAATTATATGAAATATCTAGACCCATAGTAGGTACGACTATAGAAACAACTTCAGAATAAGTCTCATGAAGTGTATCCTTGTTATGAGTATACTACTCATGCCCTATGTCAGGGATATGTTTCTTGGGGTCCCTTAGAATAAAGAAATAAGAGTGTATAATATTATAAGGATGGAAATGTTCCAGGATACAATCTACATTCCATGGACAAGAACATTTTGAAATATCTAAATTCTAGAAGGCCCAAAGGGGATAGGTTAAATAATTACATTGATTACTATACAATTTTTATAATCTGAGGAAAAAACATCATTGATTGATTTTTCTTCAAGGATTGTATTCAATAATTGATTCATAATCAACTTGTTGAGTTAGGTAATCACCTGAAATAGGTAAAATAGTACCTTCCGCATCCATTACTGATAATAATATAGTTAATGGAAGAAGTATTTTTTCATAGGGTGTATATTTTTTATGACTACACCACCCACCAGTTGGTCTCTCATAGGAATTAAATTATCCATGGTCGTTTGAACTAACCAGAACCTCGTGTAGTCACCACAACTCACTAGAAAAACCATGAACATCATTGAATTTAATATATAAATGGATTTGGGGCCAGTATTGTCAAGGAAATCAAAATCCATCACTATTTTATAAACAAATTTATAATCTTATAAATTTTATTCCCAATTAATTATGAAAAGGATACAAAATATACCTACTCCTAGAATATTAAACTGATGAATAGAAGGGTTATGATTTATTCAAATCCATTAGGATGATGGATCATTGTGAAAAAAACACAATGATGAAGTATGTCCATGTGATCCTTCAGCATTATCTAGACTATGAAGTCTAGGAAATTAAAACACCATGCTATCAGGAAAAATTAAAATTAATTACAGTGGAAGGTATATTATCCATTGTTAATAATAGAAAACATGAATTACTCTGGGATAATAATGTAATGTCCACAAATTATACGTTATTTGTAATACCCCCAAGACATAATCAATGGTTGAGCGCATGACTTAGCCACATCAACATAGGAATCAACCAAACCCAGGGAAGGAAGTTCTCAACCACCCAATGGTTAGCCAAATCCATCTAAGAAAAATAGAACCTGAAAAGAATCAATAAATCCTCAATACCTCAAAAAATAATTCCCATTATATTCCTATCAGGGATATACCTTTAAGAGGTATTAATATTTCTCTCACATAGAAATATGATTGTCACCAAAACCTTGATGGTATATAATTATTTCTTCTGATCATGGATTTTCTCCACCTTTGAAAATATTTATATTAGGATACCATCAAGATAGTAAAGATACCTCTCTATTTTGAAACTATGGTAGCATACACAAGGTAATATCTAATAAATTAATCCAAAGAAGAGGGATATCAATCCATCATCAACATCTCTAAGGAGGATAATGGTTTTATCATTCATAGAAACATAAATCCCACTTCATAACTTAGACTGGTTCATTAGAATGGAAATATGTTACATTCTAATAGACACTATCTCAACGATCAATCCTATCCCAACTCATAAGATCCAAAATGTGGGGATCAATATGGTAAACATGACCCCATACAAATTGAATATATAGGAATAAAAAAATAGTGTGAAAATGAAGTGTGGAATGATTCAGTTGGACACACAATTTGGTGACTTGGTAGTAAACACAATGCTCATGGTTCACATATATGACACTATTACAATGGATTTTGGGGAAACCAATGGATTTACCTTTAAATTTTCATCCCTTATTCATATCAACAATGATTAATGTACTACCTTAATGGTTGAGTATAGGAACTCCATTGTAGTGATCCCCCCTTTGACTCATGTGAATCTTGTTCTCTGGATGATCAGAATTATTGAAGGGTGGGGGAGAGGTTTATGTTATAGAATTCAAACATGTCAATTCCTATAATTACTTGATAAACACGATGGTTGTTCATTGGGAGGAATTTAAGTATACCATCATTCTACAAATTCATAAATTTCAATAAAAATTCTAGAACATGGGAACAGTTTCATCATCCCCAAGAGAAAGGATTGATGGTAGAATACCTTTTATTTTAACAAAGCATATAAGACGCTATAATAATAAATACACACTACCATTGCAAATCAAAATGTATATCATATATTTGATAACTTGGGAAAGAATCATCTATTTTAATGTGAGGGATTAACTTGATGGAAATTGACACATAATTATTATTTTATCATCAATTTTAGATCCTTCCACCAGAAACTAAAAGGGATTTGGTCATCAGATCTCATTTCTATGGCCTCAATAGGGTTGGATGAGAAAGAATTTATAAATGAATATTCAACCTCACCAAAAAAATTTATAATTCCACTCCCACCTATGATCCTCATGTTTCCAAATATAAAATTTATTTTTATAATGACCCATATACCATTGAGAAAGGTATTTCTAGTACAGTCGATTAAATGAGTTGGTTGAATCTCTGAGTTGAGGAAAATATAATGCCAAAATTGATTACTGTATAAATGTATCTAGACAAAAATTTATAATACCAGGAATTGTGAAAGAAACACTATAGATATTTCTCCAGGATCTCAAAGGAGAATCATGGGATTAATCCCCAGGTTGTTATACACCACATTATAGTTGATAATGATCACCATGTGTTTACATAGATTCCTTGAAATATGAATCCCTCCCATGGTTTTTCGGTTGAGAATGTACTTGATAATCTAATCATGTCCAAATATTTCAATGAATTATAATACCATTATTAGATAGCCCACATCATTCCAATTCCAAAGATTAATGGAAATATCAAAAATTTTATAGACTTATAAGAACTCAATTGAAATTTCCCAAAAGAAAATAATTCCATACTAATGATAAAAAATCAAATTAATGTGAATATTAGTTTCGGGTCTCTATCCTTCAGGGATATTTATTCATTTTATAATTAAATCTAGGAATACTTAGAGGATGATGAATCCCCTACATTAATAGAACCTCAATGATCTTTGAGTTACTATGTTATATAATGGGATTTGAAGAACGCTTCAACAACTAATTAGTACACTTTGCATCACATATTTGAGTCACTATTAAGTACACTACTATAGTGTTATGTGAATGATTTTGTCATCAAATATTCAAATTATATGAATATCTCAAATATCTTGAGAATATTTTTAACCAGCTTTGCACCCGTCAGTAAAAATTAATCTAAAAAATGTGTGTATTTGGAGTTACTATGAGGAAGTTTATATACTATGTTTTTATGCTCATAGGTATTGAGATCCTAAAAGATTATTTCCTTATGAAAAATTTCTCGTATTCATAATATATAGTTGTTGTGGGGCCTTCAAATAATCCTAGATTATATTTTGTATTTTCTTAACTACCTAGCTAGTAGCTGTACTCAATTTATCATGTTTATGATGAAATGCGTCATTTTTCAATGGGATGACAAATGTTAGACCATGTTTAGTATAATTATGTCATATATTCATTACCCTTTAGTTTTAATTCCTTCCATTATAGGGAATACCCATAACCATTACTTGACCACCCTAGAATGGACCCTTAATTCCCTATAGACCCATAAGAAGTACAAATGTATGGAGATCAGTCTTTACTATAAGAGCTACATATTATTATACACTGAGGCCCATAATTCTCTCGTATAAGAATGATGAATCACATTGATCTATATATTTTCGAAATGGGGGAACAAAATTTATCAAAATAAGATAAAACTGTCGTCTCACTTCAGCTAAAAAAGTTACATCCTCTACTACACCATACTAACTGGATTGTTTGTGTGATGATCAATAGTCCTATAGTAGTTTGACATCAGGTTCATTCCATAAAAATCTATCATTGACCAGACATTGGATTAT
This sequence comes from Viscum album, assembly GCA_963277665.1. Lineage (NCBI taxonomy): Eukaryota > Viridiplantae > Streptophyta > Magnoliopsida > Santalales > Viscaceae > Viscum > Viscum album. The sequence continues at coordinate 1,288,148,318 of OY728138.1, read as the reverse complement.
TTTCTATTCACACATCCAACCTATGAGGATCTTCCCATGGATTTCTATTTCCTATAAGAATAAATCCTCTCTATTGATCTTGACATGGTGTGTTTAAAGATTCCCGTTGAAAATTCATACTAATTATTTTCCAAGATAAATATCAATAAGGATAAATTTAATATGTTTTACCTAGTAATTTTATTCATCATTCCTAACCATGCCTTTATATTGATCACATTCCTTTTATCTGAAGGGGTAGAAACACTGAATCCCAGTATTAGTTCATTATCACTTAACTGAAGTGGGATTTTGAGATTAACGCCCCATGGTTTCATTAGAAGGGAAACTCAGAATTGGTTAATAGGAAAATCAATGGGGAATATATTATCAAAAAACCAGATATTTCCCTATTCTAGATTACACATGTGAGTTGATGTCCCATTTCACTTCCATGCCTTAAGAGACTCAGGTTCTGTGGTGGAATTTTGATTGAGTGGATGCCTTAGAATGTTTGAACACTTATCTCATAAAGCAAGACCAAGATATCTTATTCATTCATGTAGAACATCATAATATCATTCCCCCAATTACATAATTGGAATTGGATCAACATGGGAAACAAATTACCACTGACACATCCTTAAAAATAACTCTAAAGTAACCTATTATGGAAGAATCACCCAAATGTATATCTATTTTTAATGTGTACTTCTTTTGTGGGGCCCTCCCATCAAATTGAGCTAACCATTATAAAATCCATCATCACACGATGAATTTCTCCCTCCTATATGTCCCAAACATACAGAAGGTTCTTTATAAGTATGGCCCCATAAGTACATCAAGAAGTTCATGTTGGGTTATGTTATGCCCATAATGTATGGTTATGTTTATCTCCCAGAATTAGAATATTGGCGGTACTTTTTCCCAGCCAGGGTTCATGACATTATGGAATTCACCAAAAAACTGTGAAGCATTATCAATCCTTACTATCTTCATGTATTATCCATTGGATATCTTCCACACTATTGTGTAATCATAGACCATTTATGTATGGAGACATACCATTATAAAATTCCATTGAATGATCAAAAATACATGCTCATCCTTACTTCTACTTGATTCATCTAAATTTATGTAGAATACATCCCTTTATGGTGGTAAAGACCTAATTTATGATTGCTTTTGCGAGATCCCGCATCCTTAATCAAATCTGGATTACCCAAACAATTCACATAGATAAAGATACTAACTTTTGAGCCAAAAAACTCAAGGAGATATATTCTATATATAAATTAATGAATTATCAAACCTCCCACTATCCTAAAAAATGTAAATAGGTTAATTGAGGTGTTCAAACAAAAAATCTATAACATTATACCAAATATGATCAGAGAAAAAAGAGAGTTATTCCATTAATATCTCTAATCCAATATGGACATATTAGATAATAACCCAGAATTATAACATGGTGACCGCATAATCTTTAGTTTATATGAAAAATAAATTATTACCCATAGTGGTTCAGATAACAATACTCAAATTCCATCTTCCTCCGATGCCAATTTTTATAACCCATTTAACATCCTGGTTTGATTATATTAAACTACAACACATAATCCTTGTTGTATAATTTTATCCTATAGGATTATTTCCAAGTGGAATGATGTTAAATTGCAAGACATAATCCTCTTAACAACACATTAAGATAAAATTGTCATCCTCATTGAATGGTGTTAAACTATAAGGAAATCTTTTGGTCACATGATATTATGTTTTAGTAATTTTTTCTAGTCACAAGATGTTAATCTGAAAAAGAATTTCTTGGTCACCAGACAAAAACAATATGACATGCCATCATAGCTGAATGATGTAAAACAAAATTATTCTCTGGACAACACAGATAGGACCTACCCATTATGTTAGATAATATTACAATTCAACTGATAAATATATATGTATTGATAACTTTTTCATGGTATATATAGATATTCATGGATGTATTAACCTAATCCCAACCACTAACCTAGATTGGTTGTCCCCTCATGAATAAGTATAACTATCACTCAATGATACACCAATTCAATGGGATTAACTTCGTGGTTTTATGTTACCTATAGTGTTGATCTATACTTGAACATAACTCTAGGTTTTCTATAAAACTTCAATTCCACTTAAATTTAGAAACTATTCATCCTACAAATTGGAATGATCTCCCCTAAAATAAAAAGGAATTGTCCAAAATAGGCCTGCCTCTAATATAGGGTTGATACCTCAAACAACATCTAGAAAAAACTAATTGTTCTTTGTTTTTCAAACATATTCACTGGTCAATCCTATTCTCAATATTCATTTCCTTTAATATATGTTTTTTCAAATATTTTATAGATAAAATGGTCCGGATTCATTGATTGGTGATTATTTACTCTGCATTGGGATTGATAGAGAGTATGTCTCAATTTAAATCCTCCATAACTGCCTTTGATTTGATAGAGTTTTAACACCTTCGGTGTGACCTTTTCATACATATGAACATTCATTAAAATTGTGTAGATTTAATAGATGCCTTCTTAAGATGGATTCTATTTTCCACTATCATGATCCCTTATTTGATAGTGGAGGTTCTCTGCCACTTTTTGTTTCCTATATAAATAATGACTCATGTGGGCTTAGGAATCGTAGATGGTCCTCAAAAATATGACTGGGACACATAAATGTTTTAAAATGGTACATCACATGGCTCTAACCATTATGATTCTAGACAATGTGTAGCCTATTTTAAAGATATTTACTATATTAAATTATCCCTTATCCATTAATTTATATCACATTGGTACTCTCTTCTATATAATATGAACTATTATGGAACACCAACTCATTTGAACTTCATGACCTGAAACAAGAAACAACTCTCATGTCTCTAAATCGTGACCATAAACATTGTGAAATTGTCCATGAATACAACCTAAAAAATGTGTCCTTCTATTAATAGGATCACCTATCTTAATAAAGAGGATGTTCATGCCATCTTGGCCCTTCCATTTGCATCAGGTATGGTCCAAACTAGATTAATAAATCATTTCAATTATTTATTCTATAATCAATGATATTAAACTAGTTATAACAATATTTTTACAAGAATTGTGACCATAAAATGTATTCATCCACACCATTTTCTAGGATGCTAAGTTGAGTTCATTCCTCAAAAATACATGTTATTTCCACATCGGGCTTTTGGACCCTTATTTATGTTTGATGCACATTAACTTTTATGATTTATTAACTAGTACCACACTTTCACTCCTCCTGATCACATGATTGTAATATACACATAATATTCATTGTCACATGACTAAAAAATTATGGTAATCATTTGTCCCTCGCTTGAGTAGCTTCCACCATTCTAACGCTACAACCCACCATGTGCTTTAGTGAACTACATGTGTCTTGATTACAATTTCATGTTGTAGGTAGGGAATCTTGGATCCCCTATATTAGGCCAATCTATATGTTTCCCATCACTCCCACAATGTGTTATTAGTTTTCATTAGATTTCTATACATTAGTATCTCCAATCACAATAATATGGTATCTTACTTATATGTAACTGATCTATGAAACATAACCTTAATCTTTGTGCATCATAACATGGAAGATGTTTTCATGACCCAATTCTTATACTTTCCTCCATTTACAATGGGTTTATGTTTCCTTTCATGCTACATGAGATCAACTATCATGGTTTTGGTCCTCGTCACATGATCAAAAAATGAACCACCCCTTTTGGTCTATGTAATATAACCTTTAAATTTATTTCATGGTCTAACATTTATGAACACAAACCTAATTTCTCAGCATCTTCTAGAGTATTGTAAGCTAGCATTGTGTCTTTCCATTCACATTGGATTTCTCCTTTCAATTTTTGTATATACTATTTCACTGAAATCTTATGTTATAGTTATTGCATTATAAAATATATAATTATGTTAACAAATATATTGGTCATTAAACTCTAAGACTTCATTGTTTTGAAGGGAATAACCATAAACAACCCTATGAAAGTGGAAAAATTTCAATCATATTACAAACCTAGAGAGGGGGTTCTAAGAATTATCCAGTCCTACACTTATTAATCCACCCAGGAGGATAGAGAAAAAATAAAAGGTTCATGTAGAACAGTTACAAAGCCCATGGTAATTTTCAAATATCACTGGAAAAAAAATTTAGTTTTCAGTGAATGAACTAGTTGAGGAAAAATCTATATTTAGGCCATAGATCATCATCCATTTTCCTGTACTTTTATTCTTAACATAAGGATGTTAGACTATGTGCCAATGTCCTTACCAAAAATGAAAAACTATATAGTTTATTTTCCCCATTTCATGTCTTCAAAGTATATGTTATCTCAAACCTCACTCAATAGGTTTTTTTGGTACTATGTTTCCATCCAAACACATTCTATCTTTGGTTATGGATACCTAACACTCCTTATCTCGAACTATGGGTCTTTATTCCCATTAATGGGATATGTATTAACTCCCATATGTTTTATCTTGAGCTCAGTTATGATCTTCTCCCTCACTAATGTGGTTTCATTTCATGACATTGGATCCACATGTGCCCTTTATTTCACATCAGACATTATTTACCCCATCCACTAATCTTGCATCATCACAGACTATGATGTATGGTTTTAAATATATGAACCAACCATCCTAGGTAAATGCCTAGAAGATAAATTGTATCCAATGGTCATGCATCAAATACAGAAAAACTCTTACTCCATGATCCTAGACACATTAAAATTAAAAGACATACCCCATGATCAATATATATGATCTTAAATAAAGATACCCAAGAAACCACTAGTCTCCCCATGGAGGCACAATCATTCTTTACTCTTATGTCATTTATCATATTGGTTTTTCTATTAAAAACACTAGATTATATGTTATCCGTTAGTTTTAGATGACCCATATATGTTTTTGATGACTTATGGTGTGTCATTAAGAGTTCTTGAAGTCTTCTTGACTAACCTTTACATTCATCCAAATGCTCTTTCTATTTTTTTATTTGGACCAGAATATATCATTCATTTATTTTTAAACTCCCATAGTGATAGTGAATTACTAAAATCGAATCATGTCATGTCAAGGGAATGAAATTGAGATAATATATCTCTATCTTTTAAAAATGTGCTTCCATACAGTGATGTTTCTTGAAAAAATAGACCCACCTCCCCTATAGGTAAGGTATCCTTAAAGATAAATCTTTAGAAGAATGGTTTTGGAACCCATATTTTGAAAATGGTTAATGTTTATTCTCAACTCTACCACCCTTGTATCTCAATTAAATCTCTTAGAGTCTCAATTTAACTCTTTTCACTTTCCCCTTTCACAGATACAGTATTAACACACTCATTCTCATTCCCTCATAAAACCTCCAAATTGAATGGGAGTATTAAACCCCTAGAATAACATCAACCGGGTTCCCAAATCCATGGATCATATAAGTGATTGATGTATGATTCTCATCCTGAACATTTTTCCCCTTTATAGAACTCCCATATAAATAATCAATCTTTAATATTATTTTTGTTAATAAACACAAATCATAACTCCTTTGGTCTTCGAGAATTATAGTTTTTATTATTATTCGTATGACGGAGATGGAATAAAAATATACATAGTGAGTTACGGAAAATGAAACTTTTATTTATCATGAAAAATAAAATGATGAATAATGTCATCCACATGTTGTAGCATATCCCTCATTACAATAAAATTGTATATGGATCTTCATGGGTGAGGAAAATTTCAAGATCAAATATACATTTCTAGTTTTTCTGGATATATTTCTTCAACCTATCCAACTTTACAATGTCCTCAACCATATGATGATCCATGTTGGACTAGACCTAAAAACAATACATGTTTAGTCTTCAACTATAACCCTAAGGATTTCACCCCCACCACTTCTACTTAATTTTTTTCAAATAGTGACTTTAGCTGTATAATGCTAATGTACATGGAATTAATGATGTCCTTGTGCTACTATGAATACTCCTCTAGAAATCGAGATCATACTTGGAAGTACAGACTACCTTGATTCATTTAGTATATTAATTATACCCCACAAAATCAAGATATTTCTATTCTATATACACCATCCCTGTTAATAATTCATAGTCCTGTGCATAGAGGGTGTGGTAGTTTGCACTGCTAGTCCCTGAATTAACCACACATAATTGAAGGGATCCCATTTGGATTACTAAATAATACCACATGGTGTGGATTATGAATCTACGAAATCACCTCTATTCCCTATATTAGACCACCATGTTTTCATCAGTAACGTATAACCAAGATTCATTGTTGTATTTGGGTGGAAAAGGATGATAATTGAGAATATCTCTAACAACATCAGTGGTTGTATCCTCTCTCATTTTTATCTCGAATTCACTTGAATCCATATTTAGAGAAAGGTAAACCTTGTCTAAATCCTCGCTAAATGAAGCCTCTTTTCTAGTCAGAGGCTCTACCAATTCCTTACCCATCCTTTCTAATGTGATGGGTTTGTTCTCCTTGATTGGGGTAAGGTTTACTTGAGTATCCATGTTATCGAGGCCCATACCAACCATTATAATGAGAATCATATCCCAAGACCCCTACAGAATGTCTCATCTCTAAGGTGATACACTTATAAAATTGGTTATGGAAAAATAAGTGGTTATATTGATCTGTATTAATGACCAAAAACATACAATATATAAGGGAAAATGATTACGTGATATGATGGTTCTATTTATGTTTATTTCCCTCACTATAACCATAATCAGGTAAATTTTTATTCAAGAAGACAAAAGACAAAGAACAAGGGTAGACCAAAAACCAAGACGGAGGCCTAAGGTGGCCGAATGTAATGGAGGCCAAGGGAATCCCCTCTGATCAGGTTGAACCCACTGGTATCATAGAAATCATAGTATGAAAGCAAATGGAATCTAGACCGGGAACATCAATAGAAGCTAGATGTTCTGCGACTTTCTTCCCCTCACACCAAGTATGGTGCACACTCAGGTTGCTTCTAATCATGCCTCTTCACTTCCTGGTGATGTAAAGGATATACCAAGGGATAGATCCACAACCATTCATGGCATTGTGAAGAATATGGGAATCGGTTTCAACCGAAATTAGGATGACCCCTTTTTGACTGCATAAGAGGAGCCTGAAAAACATCACCTTGGCCTTCGCTTGGAGTGAAGATCTGTTCCGAGGCGAGCGGGGAATGCCATGATGGCTGACCCCATGGATTTGTGAACCACCCCTCCAAAGGTACCAGTCCTATACAAGAAATGAAATAAAGGAGATAATGAATCCTAACCCCCCCCCAAATAGGCCACATGTTTTTGAAAATCACCATGTGTATATCATACAAAAAATGGGGGTAATTTTTCCTTAAATGTAAAAATGGAGTGAGAGAAAAGAAAAAAAACCAAACAACTCTACCTCAAGTTAATAAAAAAGAAATATCCCAAGTACATTCTTGTAATTTTAAACAACAACTAAAATAATAAATGATGAATAAAAATTATTAAAAGATAAACTGAACAATGGAAATGATGCAGAAATATCACTAAAAAATACAAGATAGTAATATCCAACATGATCTCCAACATTCTCTTTCAAACCTGAATGATATTTTATATATATAGGGTTATTATAATGGGTATTCTTTGTAGGGTCCCCATGAAATCCTGTTTTGAAAGAGATAATAAAATAACTGTAAATCCAAATGAACAAATAGTGAAGCTAACCATTCATTTAAATAGGTATATTATGTTTCTAGCCTGACAATGTATATATATAACCATGTAATTCATACAAGAGATCTTATAATATAATAAAAAAATGGGTTCCAATCTACTACTTTTAATCTAGTTTTGATCAATTCTCCCATGTCATACATCATAAGTCATTTGTCTCTAAAATAAGGCATCCTAATGAAGCCCCATCTGATGAATCATCACATGAATCTTGTGCATCAAATAATCTCATCATCGCATTCCACATCCACATTTATTAACCAAGAATTTTCCATGATACACCACATCATGTATTTCATGTATCAAACATTTGTTATTTTACCTCACATTATCACTATCCATAAATTTTGTAATGTACCTCACACAATCAGATACCATACACATCATACCTATTGTAATACATAAGAAACAAGATCTGGATATACGTGGTTGTCAACTAACCAAAACTCATTATATCACTATACAAACATATATAAAAAATGATAACCATTACGAATGCATCCATATAATACTACCAAGAAAATGGAGTGGGTCTAGAGGGGGTAGTTAACCAATTGTTACAATCCAACATAGATATTAGTGAAAACGCCCTCCCATCGTCCAAGGGGTTTCATTTTTCCTAACAAAATTTGTAGGTCGTTATATTAAATAATAAATCATACAATATATAATATATCTCAGAACCACACTATTTGAATCATTTTATATAAAAGATCAACTACCAATATTATCTCTTGGACACCCATCTTTCACTACTAAGAACTGTGTATCCTATAACCACATAAGAATTAAATAATACTTTAGTTAATTACTTTCTTTTATTATTTTTTATTTTAATTGATTCACTAATCATTAATTAACCTATTTTGAAACACACTTTAATAATCCCTAATGGTGATGTTCATTCCCTAAAGGAATATTCCTATTAAGTCCATAGTTTCTGATGATTAGTATCATTATACAATTATAAACACTAATCCCAATGGTTAAATTATTTATTAAACATTTTTAACACTATTATATAATTCAAGATACTCAAGGAAACATACCATGCTATAAAAAAAGTTATATAACCAAGAATGGCGAGTTTTCAAATGTAGTTAGTAAATGAATGCAGATAATCAAGGTCTCAGTCATCTATCCATTAAAGATAACATTTAGATGAAATCAAACTAGTCCTTTGAAAAAAATAGGAAAGTCCAGTTACAACCCATTCTATCAATCTGGTGCAATCCCCAACACCATCATGTATTTTTCCATTCATCTCGACATCACAGGCATCAACTATATCCCAAAATAGAAGCCTTCATGCCTATATCTCACTAAACCGTTATCTATATCATGTTATCATCACATCACAACGAAAATATCATTTAAATAGAATAATGAATGTAGAAAAAAATAGGGTAAAAAGGTAATCCAGACCATAAAATCAAGGCATCCAACCTTCACATTCAATGGGCTCTCAAAGATAAGAACCTTTATCTTTAACCAAAAAAATTGGGTTTATTTAATATTGAGTTAAAAAATTCATTTATAATGGTTTATTATTATAGGAAACCTACTATATAATCTATAAAAAAATTGAATTATGTTAAAAACCACTCTTTCATTAACTATGGTTTTATTAAATTGTGATAAGAACAATTCTCATTGAACATGACTTTTATAATTATCCACAATAATCATTACAACATCAGGTTCTTTATCCATTTCTATTAAAATATAGAATAATATTTTAAATAAACATGTACCAAAAAACATTTTTTCCATGATATTATAAGAAACCATATGATCATTAAAAATGCCAATTTATATTTATTTATCCAACCAACAATTACTCTATTTTATTAAAAGATTTTAATAAATTCTGAAAGATATACATAATAATAGTAAAAATTATTGCAAAAATAAAAACATATAATACATAGTATCTAGAAAAACTAGCGGAAAACCTTTATCATGGTGAAAAGAGTAAATCTCTACAACCATAGAACACTTCATTATTTAAATAAGTGCATACTTTCATTATGTCAACTCCACCATCACTATAGAATAAAAATCATGATTAATTTCTGATTTCATATTATAAATAATAAGAGGATGTGAATCTAATACCTAAATGATTCAATGTTATTTAAATATTAATTGGAAAATGGTTTATATCTTTAGTCATATCTCCCATAGGTTACCTACAACCCTCAAAGTACATATTTCCAGAAATTTTCTAATAATAAAAAAGAAAACTCCCTCAAAAAATGTTTATGTGACCCAATAGTATTGAAAGGAAGAACATGAAAGAAAAAACTCTAATACAACAAAAAATTACAAGAAACTATGTAATGAATAACATTGTGTCCCTAATGATCAAACACTAGTATCCAGGAATTAAACGTAGTTGAAGGGATTCACAAATACTTATGGATAACATCACTGGAAACCTTGAGTTTTAGAATAATAAGAATATGGTTAGGGAGACTCATGGAACTACATACTTTATGGGTGCACTGCCAAATGGGTATTAACCATGTATATATATCATTCACCTTGTGAATCCCCTTGTTTTAATTCTTCTAAAAAATCATTACCTCAAACCATTCAACTTCGAATTAATAAATGTTGTGAATTTCATATTCAAGGAATGATTGTTCATGATTAGGTTAACCATGTATGAACCTAGCCCATTCAAGACATATGGTCTAGACATGTCATGAATTCACCATTAAAATCACCCTCACACAACCTACGAATCCCATTTTATCCATGAACCCAACTCCCACACAATATATGAACCACAAATACTTTATGTAAACTTACCTAAATATAATGAATTACACCCACTTCCATGTTCTATCTCCCAAACACAATAAAACCTTCTTTAGGCTTACTCTATGCACCATAATATTCAAAAACACAAAAATCAATGAAAAATTAGGATTTCTACCCTTACAATAGAAACCTCCCAAAAACTTATATTCTTAAAGAATTTTAAACTATACTCATAGTTAATTTATGAAAAAAGTGGTCATTTGAATATACACCTCATGAGGTACCTCTCAAAAATCCCATTAAGATGAACGTAACCATCTCACATTGTGTAACACATTTCAAAACCATGTTTTACCAATAACCAATCATTTATTACTCTTTAATCAAATATACCTATCAAATAAGAGAAAATAAACAAAAAAATATTATTATTAAACCATCTCTAATCATGATATAGTTCAACATAAAAAAACATTACTATAAGAAAATATATAAACATAAAAAATTAGAAGGACACTAAGAATATATTTATGACTAATATCTCTTGTTAATGTAATTTATGTGATAATTTATCCATAAGAAATGTACCATGAGAAAAAAATTCCCATGAATTACCTTCTCTTTTTAGTCCTAGATCACCACTATCCACTCCCCGAAGGACACATCTTCATCAATTTAGATCTCATCCAATTAAATGATTTTGTAATCATTAGGCAGATAGTAGTAGATTTGAATCAAATGGAAGACATTATGATTATATAATAGCATTGGAGGAACTATTATTAGATACTCCATAGACCCAACAAGATCCAATGCCTCTAAAGGGGAAACAACCAGAGGGGAGTTCTTACACACATGACTAAACCTTCACTACCCATGATGAGGATTTAACATAAATAACACTTTATATACAATTTCAAACTCCATAGATATCTTACTAGGATAAAAAATGGTTTTTTTATGATCCTTCAGTACCTTCATCATCTCATTAATTACCTGAACCATCTTTTTCATGTTCTACTCTACCATAGGCAAGATAATTTCTGAATCTCTGACTCTTTTTCATCGCAATGGAGAGTGGAATGATATGATGGAAAAATACACAAAAAGTTTCACAATAATTATGGGGTAAAACTATTATAATAAAACATGACCATAGGTAGGTGTGTCATCCATGAATGTCCAAAATATTCTACATAATAACAAAACATATCCTCTAGACTCAACATATTATTCAATGTTTGACCATTGTTTCTATAGATGAAAATAATTTTTGAGGCATAATTGAGATATAAAATCATTATGGAGACCTATCCACAACCTATAGGTAAAAAGGGATCACTATAAAATATTATTAACCTCAACACTCTATGTAGTCTGACCACCTCCTCTAGATTCCTCTTTGAAACAAACTCAAGAATGGTTGATTCCTTAACCATTATAATGTATAATGATTTAATAAAACCGGTCATTATCATGCATATAACATTAATGTTTTTCTAATATCAATGTAATCTAGTTATTAATTCCATTGATACATAAACCATCTTGCACGGAATAACATCTAATGGCTGGATCAATCCATCAATAAAACGGTTCTCATCCTTCAAAATTTGGATTAGAAAACATCGAGACACAAAATATGATATAGAAAACCTTATACTAGGCCACTCAAACATCCCACTTAGAGACAGACACATCATTATAATGCTAGGATTTACCACAAATAGTGGTATATGAAACTCATCAAGATCCATATCGTACATCACCAAAGGGATGAAACTCCACCCCTAGAAAAAAACATGCTTTTTTGTCTTTAGACTAACCTTTAGGGGAATCACCAACGAAAAGTCAGCTACTCTAGACATCCATCATAAAATCCATCAGTTTGGAATCCTCCACCTGTTTCAACAAATATAACTAAACTATTATCTAGAAAAGACAACATATTACACCAATATCCCTAATATCAAGATAAATTACTCATAACCCTACAATCACTCTCCATGAATCTCTAGATTATACATGAAATATCTGCATGACTTATTTCCTGGAACATTAGCCAATACATTACCCTTTCCCAATTTATAAAAATACATGATGTTATAATCTGTCCATAATTATATCCAAATTCATTTCTAGAAGTTCAATTCATGTTCGGATAACATATACCTCTCTATATTTTGATTAAAAAAACTCTTGTCGATAAGGTAATGTCACCACAACTTATATGAAATTAAAACTTCTACTAAATTAAGATCATGGGTAGAATAGTAATTCTCATGTTTATACAACAGATGAAATCCATATGAAAATAATTCTCTATAATATATCATCAATCAACTGAAAAAATATGAAAAGTTTCATTGAAAAAGTCAAACTGAACTCCCTATGTTGGAATAAAGAGTACTGGAGCACTGACCAACATAAATTTTAGTCCCATGAAAGATACCCAACTATATTCATTCAATAAGAACAACAGATTCATTCAAGTATAGGATAATATAAGAGTCACAAACTAAAAAAATTCAGCTAGAAACCTCTTATAATATCCCAAAGGACAATGAAAAATTCATAGCTACGAAATAGGACAGGGGTCTTCCCAAAAAACAACTAACTAAATCATAAAAGGATCTACAAGAACTCCTTTCTTCGAAAAAATTATCAATAATAAATAAATTTGAAGATCCCATAACTCAAAAATTGATATATTTTTTAATTGGAATGAAAAATACGATATCCCAAAACTACCTATAGATACATTGTGTTATCCTCCCTAGACACATCATACATGAGGATACCATCATTAAAAAAACAATCAAATTATCTAGGAAATCTCTAAAAAATTTATTTATCAAACTCATGAATATGTATGGATCGTTAATCAAACCGATAAATGTCACAAGAAACGTCAATTCCCATAACGATGTCATAAAGTGGTCTTCATAATATCCACATCTTTCGTAAGGATTTGATGAAATCCTAACCACAAATCGACCTTTGAGAACCAACAAAATACTTTCATCTAATCCAATAAATCATCAATCAATGGATGTGGATAGATGTTTTTCAATATAACTTTGTTTAAGGGATGATAACCAATAAAGATATGAAAACATCCATCAAACTTCTTCGAGAATAAAATTGTTTTTCCACAAGGTGACACACATGGATTAAAAGTATCACTATAACCATTATTATATTTTACCTACATATCTTTCATCTCAAAATGGATTATGTTATACAGAGACATCAATGTCATAGAATCATAAATATATAGCTCTATTAAAAAATCAATCACTTGTTGATCAGGTAATGATACAAACTCATTAGGTAATACCATAGTGTAATCTTTCACAGCCGTATGATACATTGTTTACTAAGCCTCCAACAAAATCAGTATCAAGAAATGTAAGGTTTAAATACAACTCCATCTTCTATGAGGGTATCTCTCACTAATTAATATGATGCAATCTCTATCAGTACCATTGAAAATAATATATCTTTTAATGAAATCCACATTCGGAATCATTTAATAAAACCACTTTATACTAAGGATGTTATTATAGGGTTGTATCTGTAATAATTGGAATCCTCATGAAGAGTGGTTCTTTCAAATAAGTAGTGCTCAATATCTACATACATCATATAGATAGGATTTTCCATCAATTGGAATAGTAAATGTAAATGTCACTGGAGTCCTCTCCATCTCATGTCCAAAAGCATGGACTAGGGAAGCTGATATAAAAGATATTATAGTTGTTTAATCATATAATAACCCAAACATATTATGGTATGTTTCACCTAAATAATTTCATTTCATTAGATATACTATATTGAATAAATAACTGATTCTCTTTGAAACAACATTGGTTTTTTTAAGATATAGTCATAAAATATCAAATAAACATTAATTTTGCACTTCTAAATTTTGAATATCAAAAAACAGACATACACAATTGCGACTAATGTGATATTTCGATTTTCATAGAACCAAATTTATTTTCAGGGAATAATAACTTACCTTTACTAATATTAACATTGAAAAATTAATAGTAACTTACCATTATGAAGAGTAATATAAACGTAATGAATCGTAACCTCACCCTTGAAAGAATAAATAAATTTAGGCACCTTAAAAATTAATTTGAATGTTTTAAGTGTTGGTATTTTTCAATTAAATAATTATTTTAATTAAAAAATAAATTTTTCATATTAAGAAAATTATTTTTGAAAAATGGAGGTCATTGTTTGATTCTAAACCTCAAAAAAACGTTACCGTGACTTTATGGTATTTTTCTAAAATACATGAATTTTTGTGAATAGTAAAATTTGGTAATTTATGAAATATACTAAATAAATGAGTTTCTCCATCATGATTGAGTCATAGATGATTTAAATGGACATTTGTTTGAACTCAAATTCACTAATTACTATTTTTTCATAGAATCATCACTATTTCTTATCATAGGGTAAAATATTAAACTAATGATTAAAAAATTATAAAAACCTTCCTTCTCTCCACTATATAAACCACCCCTCACCCCTCTTCCTCTCATATCTCTCAAGACTTTATCCTTTCCTATTTTCTGAAAAATACACTTCCAATTACCTCCCCCACTTCCATGATCTTCTGGGCTCACCAAAAGGCCAATAATAGCCTAAAGGAGATTCTCGAGGACGAGTATTCAAGAGGTGAACTTCTCTTCCTTTTTCATTAAACTTCTTTTACATGTTCCATTATTTTATTTATCACTCCTCACATACCCTCATCAAAATTCTATGATAATTCCAGTACATTACATGAAGTATTTTTTCTTATTCTAATTAAATATTTCATCATCATCTTTGTTTTCTGCCTCCTCTTATACAAAAAAATTAAACACTCTTTGAGAAGTGTTAATTTACCACAATCAAGGACGTCTAGTATTTAATTTCTCTTAATATCATTGAAACTGGTCATGAAACATTTCTAATGGTTGAAGTATATCTTAATATATGTATTTTATCTTACGTAATATTCTTTAATCCTTATACACTCATTATATAAAATAATAATAATAATACAATTTCATTATGCACAAAACCTCCAACTTAATTCATGTGTTTATCAATAACTTTTATCTGATTAGTCATCCTCATGGTATATAATAAAAAGCATTATAAGATCATTTATATCTCTATAATTTCAATAATAATATATAATAATAATAATTTATGTTTTACCTCTTTTCAAATGAACATCCATTCATAAATACAAGTAAACCGATCATGAGAACCAATGAAGAAAATGTTTCAAACACAAAGAAATTGAACCTATTAAACCCATAAAAAAGACTATGAATGAAAATAATAAGATTAAGCATAATTAATTAAAACTATAGTATATTTTGGATATATTAATTAATGATGCTAAATTTTATTAGTCAGCTATTAGGATCAAATTAAGACCAAATTCAGGAATGAGGTAAGGGGTTACTTATCTCACTTTTAATTCTGTTATATTTCCTTTGTTTGCCACTTATTTAATTTATGTGGTGTATGTTTACTAACATTTTATATATAATATAAATATTCTCTTTATATTAATGGTATTATGTGATTCAGGTTATGATTATTAACTCAATTGATTATATTGTTATAAGTGAATATATTCTAGTATCCATTTCATTGTGGTTTACTTGGTATTGTGCACAAAATAATTCTTATGTGATGTACCAACTACCCATTTGAGATTATTTTTCATTTTAAATTGTAAATATATTATATGTCCATATTTTGGTTTCCTAGATATGATCATTATCTTAATCTGTATACCCTTTTACAAACTATGTTTATTTGGAATGTTGTTTTAACTATGGTAATATTGATGAATCTGTATCCTCTACTATATATGGATACTGAGAAGTCATATTATAATTGTAAAAAACCTATGTATAAAAAATGACTTGGGTTTTTAGTTATGGGTGGGTCCCACTATATCCCCTCGATGCAACGATATGTCTAATGAGACCAATTAGTTGGTGAAAACCCCTTCATTTTTTTCTGAAACAGAATCAGACGGGTTTCTACCCATAGACATAAACTGTTTGGATGGTATAGTGGTATAATCTTCTAGACACATGAATTCCAATTAATAATCATTAATTTATTCATTTTCATTTATTACTACCCAAGAGGTTTTAACTATGCCAAAATCTATGGATATAGTTTCATTCTCAGTTTATTAATGGTGTGTGTTTTTCATTTATTCGTTATTCCATGTTGACAATGCCAATTTGATTATATTTCAATTATTTTTTATTCATTATTTCCCTATTTGTAACCCTTACTGGTCATTTAAGATCACCCATTCATTTTTTTACCTTCAAATGGTTATGAATAGGATACCATTTATTGAGTTCTCATGGATGCAATTTATTATTTTTTGTTATGAATTATATTTTGATATCTTTCCTAATGTAATATGAGTAACATGTTTTTATATATTTTCTTTATGACTACTAAAACAGCCAATCCTTCTAGTCTTATTTTCTTTTAATCATGATAATTTATTAATAATGCACCGGTTTTGGGCTTTTGGGGTCGGGGTTTTATAGTTGGTATCAGAGGATGTTTAGTTGAAAACATGGAAAAAAGAATTAGAAAACATAGATTAGTGAATAGAAAACTAATATATTCTTTGAAGATAAATGTACAATAACATCATGGAATTTGGGTAAGATATATATTATGTGGGTTTATCAAGAAAATATATCCCTCTCTAGATAATACAAGTGGATGTGGTTCTGGATGAGATGTACATAACATTGAAAATTCTAACAAGGTGTTTTGGTCTTGGCCCAAGGTATCCTAGTACACAACAACAAGCCTTACTGTGCACCAATTCTGACAATCCACAGGGATATCATTAGGATAAATTACATTTTTGATAAACCATTATGAAGGATTTAATATTATATATAACCAATCATTATGATTATGAGATTATTTGTGCATAAATGTTTAGATTATGTTAAGTGGTTTGTAGTTAGAAATAATGAATTATGACCTAGTTTAGTGTATGACATTGTTTATTGATAGATCCTAATATTATAAGGGGAATCAATACACACTAACAATTTAAGGATTTCCATAGTGATCATGTCAACATAATCAATATTTTAGTAGAGCATATCATGAAAATAATGGTAAAACATGCTTAGGTTTTGATGAATAACAATACTAAATCTGTACTAGATCTATTCATGAAATAGAAGCCCCCATATTTTAGTGGGACTAATATCTTGATGGTAGCTGAGTAATTAAAAAATTAACATGAAAATATATTTATGTAATTATGATGTATTTATAATGAAAACACAGTACATGCAGTATACTAGCACAAGGGTGATGTTAATCAATGGTGGTCATGGACCCAAAATTCTATAGAGGAAGAATAAATAGAATATATGGAATGGATAAATTATATAGAAATATTCTTCAAAAAATATTTCCCTCTTGAACAAATAACTGAAATGAAGAGAAAATTCCATAGCCAAATCAAAGGGAAGATGATATTGTTGCAGAGTATGAGGCAACCTTCAGAAGATTATTAATGTATTTTATAGATTACGTAAATGATTCGTAAGACATGATTGATCATGTCTTTGATGGTCTAAAGCTATGTTTTTAAAGGGAACTGGATTCTAAAACATTTTCTTCATATGATGAAATTCTATTATGTTCCATAAAAACATAAAGAAATTTTCTAGATCAAATTTTTTCAAGGGAAATCAAGATAAGAATAGGTATTCTAATAACCATGTAAAATCTAACGCACCAATAATGATAAAGGGAATGAATAAATTTCCATTATGAGATAACTATGGAAATAATCATCTTGGTAAATTCATAAAAGGAATGGGAGTTTTATATAATTTTGGAGTAAAGGGTCATCAATCTAGTGAATGTAGGTGGAAGAGAAAAGTCAATGATGTTCGGTGAAACAATTGTAGAGAGATGGGACACTATGCAGTTGAGTATCCTATGTTCTACGGAAAAATTCCTCAGGAAAGCATATGAGATCGAGGGAAAGATAATGAAATTAAAACCTTAGAGGTTGATGTTCCTAATGATTTGGGGTCATGTAAATTATTTTTTTTATAAAATATATCGAATGCTTTATTTTATTCTCAATCATCACATTCATTTATATCATCCATGTTTTTCAATAAAATTATACATGTCCAATTTTATTTAATAAAGGAGTTGGCATTCAAAACTCTTAGGGGGCGTATCATTTCAATAAATATTTTTCTTTTAGTCCCCCTCATGAAACATAGACGTGATTTAGTTACTAACCTTATCATCATACCAATGACTGACTTTGATATAATTCTCAGTATGAATTGGCTATCAAATTATGTTATGATGTTTTATTATAAGAATAAGGAAGTTAAAATTTTTGAGAATGGTGTACAATACCTTGTCTTTAGAGGAGTAACCTCACCATATGATTATTATCTAGATCCACCCCTTGTAGTTCTACTAAATGAAATTGTTGTAGGGGAAGAGAAACCAATATTTATGGGTGAGGAAAAAAATATTTTAATTGAATATGTACCTATTTTGCAATAATAAATTGATGTGTTTCTAGATGATTCACTTGGACATCCTCCAGTGTTGGAAGTTGAGTTCTCAATTGATTTAATTCCTGGTGCTAGACATATATCAAAGAATCCCTATAGAATTTCCACTATGGAATTAGTAGAGCTATAGAAAAAAAGTTTAAGAATTGAGAGAAAAAGGATTTATTCATCTTAGTGTTTCTAAATGGGGATCCCCTCCCCACTTTTTCAAGATGAAAGATGGATCCATGAGGCTATGAATTGATTATAGGGAAATAAATGATATTAAAATAAAGAACAAGTATCATATACCATGAATTGAATATTTATTTGACCATCTTCATGGAGCCTAATATTTATATAAGATTGACCATCGAGCAGGATTTCATCAGTTGTGTTTGAGAAAAAAATATATTTTAAAGACAACATTGTGAATCGGGTATTAGAATTTCAAGTTTATAGTAATTACTTTTGGAATGACTAATTCACCTTGTGTTTTAATGGATCTAATGAATAAATTTTTCATGGAATATCTTGACGACTCGATTTTTGTATTTATCAATGATATACTAGTATAATCCAAAAGATATGAAAACCATTAGAATCACTTGCGGATTATTATGAAAACGCTTAGAAACAATGAATAATATGGGATGTTTAGGAACTAAAAATTTTGTCATCAATTAGTTTATTTTCATGGTCATGTTTTCTATTAGGATGGGGTCTTAGTTTATCCTACGAAGACAAAAGCAATCTAAGAATGGACCATTCCAACAAACATAACTGGGGTACATAGTTTTATTGTCTTATCAGGTTATTATAGGTGTTTTGCTTAGAATTTTTTCCAACTAGCTAACATGCCAAACAAGCTCACACGTAATGGGTTTATGTTTGTATGGATGAAAGAAGGCACGTAATGATTTTATGAATTGAAAAGAATATTTTTCAATGCTAAAATTTTGACTCTTCCATCAGGAAATGATGGATTTGTGATATACAAGGATGCATCAAAGTATGGACTGGGTTGCATCTATACGAGAAATTATAAAGTGATTCCTTATGAATCAAGACAGTTGTAGACCATTGATAATATTTTATTCAACTAATGATCTTGAGTTAGAATCCATAATAAGTTCTCTAAAAATATGGATACATTTTCTCTAAGAAGAAATATTTGAGATATATACGGATCAGAAGAGTTTAAAATATATTTTTGAATTGAAAAAACTCAATATGATGAAAATGAAATGGCTCGAGTTACTCAAACATTATGATTGTTTAATACACTAAAACCCAGGAAAGGAAAATAAGGTACATATGCATTACGCAAAAAAGATCATGGAATTCAAATCTAAATGTGGATTGAGAGAGAACCTATATTCATGGATCTAGTAAAGAAGGATTTGGGAATTATTATAGAAGAGGAATTATCCTTACATATTCGGATGATGGCTAAACCATATTTACTAGAGAAGATAAAAATACACCAATATAATTATGAGAATTTACAAAAAAAAATTAAAGTTGTTAAGGATGAAAGATATGCAGACATTGTGTTTGTAGATAGAGATCTGAAATTTGGGAAGATGTTATGTGTTCCATCAGTACCTAATCTAAAAAGTTAACTATTAGATGATGCTCACAGATCATATTTATCTATACACCATGGTTGAATTAATATGTATAGAGATCTAAAGTAACATTTTTTGTGGGATAAAATGTAGTAAGAAATTGATGACTATGTGTCAAGGTGTCTAGTTTGTCAAAAAGTGTACATTGGGAGACAACATATTAGAGGGGTCATGAAGCCTCTACTTATTCCAATTTGGAAGAAGGATGGAATTACGATGGATTTTTAATAGGACTACCAATGAAAACTATAAGGAATGATATACTATGGGTGATTGTTGATAATCTCACAAAATCATCACATTTCCTTACTATAAGAGAGGATTTAACACTTGAGTGCCTGTCAAGACATTATATTAATGATTTTTTAGGATTTTATGGTGAGCCTCTATCGATTGTGTCCAATCGTTATTTCCAGTTGACATTAAATTTTGGAAAATTCTCCAGAAGGATTTGGATATTGTGCTTCATATGAGTACTATTTATCATGCCCAAACAGACAAAAATTTTGAAAAAATTATTCAAACACTGGAAGACATCTCAAAATCATTCCCACTTGACATTAAAGGTAGGTGGGATCAATACTTTCCTTTTGTGTAATTTACCTACAACAATAGTTTCCATTATATCATTCAAATGAAACCATATGAAACATTATATGATAAGAGGTGTTGAACTCTAACATGTTTTTATGATGTTGGTGAGAGGAAAATTATTGGCCCATAACTTATCAAAGAGACAATTGAAAATGTAAATAAAATCTAGGCCCATCTTAAAGCATCCAAATTTAGGAAAATATTTACTTAAAAAAATGGAGAGAGTATTTGGAATTTCAAGAAGGAGATCATGTCTTTCTAAAAGTAACTTTGTTGAAGGTTGTCTTAATGTTATTTAATCAAGCGAAACTGAGCTCTTTGTACATTGGACCATTCAAAATTCTAGAAATAATTGGAGATGTAGCTTGCTGTTTAGAAATACTACAATGTCTCTCCAATGTTAATAATGTGTTCCTCATATTTTTGTTTGAGAAATACTCGACATACACAATGCATGTACTCGCCTATGAAGAAATAGAGTTGGAACCTGATTTTTCATACTTTGAAGAGCCTATTGGGATTCTTGATGCAAGGGAGAAGGTATTGAAAAATAGAACAAGTTGAATAGTAATGGTTCCATGGAGAGACCACAAAATGGAACAAGGAACATGGGAAAATGAGGATGTTATTAAGAGGAACCACCCACATCTTTTTAAAGGAGTTTATACATGAAAAATATTGAGATCAAAATTTTGACGATGGTAAGAATATAATACCCCCAAAGATGTTATCATATGTTTCTCTTAAATACATTAAATTCATTAGATATACAATATTTTATAAATAACTGAGTCTCCTTGAAACAAAACATTGTTTTTATGAGATAATCAGAACCTAGACATTAAAAATAAATTTTCTACTTCTATGCTTTGAATTTTGAAAAATAGACAAACACTGGTGTGATCAGGGTGATATTTGGAATCTCATATAATCAACATAATTTTTGATGAATAGAAACATACCCTTATGAATAGTAACGTACCCTTGTGAATAGTAACTTACCATTATGAATAGAAATATTACCCTTATGAATTTTATCCTTACCCACGAAAGTATAAATAAATTTAGACACCTTAAAAATGAAGATGCATATTTTAAGTGATGGTATTTTTTGAATAAATATTTATTTTAATTGAACATTATATTTATCATAATTAGAAAATTATTTTAGAAAAATTGAGTTCATCTTTGGATTTTACATGTTGAAAAATGATTTGGGTGAATTTATGGTATTTTTTTTTAAATACATTAATTTTTGGTGAATAGAAAATTCTTATAATTTTTCAAATATGCTAAATAAATGAGTTTATGAATAATTCTTGAGACATGGATGATGTAAATGGAAATTAATTAGAACTCACATGAACTTATTAATATTTTTTATGGAATCATCACTATTTATTTTCTTAGAGAAAACTAATAAACTAAGGATTAAAAAATTAAGAAAACATTCCTCTCATCCACTATATAAACCACCCTTCACCCCCCTCAGCCTCTCACACCACTCAATATTTGATCTATTCCTATGTTCATGTAAATAAAATTCCCAAGACATCCCTCCACTTATAATACCTGCGGATCTCACCAAAACGCTGAAACAAAGGCCTTAGAGAGATTGTAAAGGAGAAGTACTCAAGAGGCGAACCTCTCTTCCTTTTTCTTTCAACTTCTCTAACCAGTTCGATTATTTTGTTGATTTCCCCTCACCTACCCTCATATAAATTATATAATAATTATAGTACCATACATGAACAATAATTTTATTTTCCTAATGGAATATTTTATCATCATCTCTCTTTCCCCCCCCCCTCTTATACAAAAAATAAAATTATCATCTCATGTGTGTTAATTTATCGAATTCAAGGACAAAAAGTTTCCACTTTCTATTACAATATTCAAGACTGGTCATGAAACCATTATAATTGTTTAACCAGATCATAATATATGTATTTTATCTTAATTAATGTTCTCAAATTCTAAGACACTCATTATATAACATAATATTTCAAAATAAGTTCAATATAAACAAAATTGTCAAGTTATTCCAAGCGTTTATAATTTACTTTTATCTAATGAGTCATCCTCATAGTATATAAAAAATAATTTTATGATAATTTATATCTATATAAATTCAATAATAATAATATATAATAACAATTCTAGATGTTTGACCACATTTCAAAAAAATTCCATTCATGAATACATGTATCCTGATCATGAGAACCTGGGTAGAAAATACATCCAAAACAACAAAATTAATCCAATTAAACCCATAAAAAGTCCATGAATGAACATAATAATTTTAATCTAATTAAACTAAAAATATATGAGTTTTTCAAATTATTAATTAATGATGTGAAAGTTTATTATTCGGGCTATTAAGATTAAAAGAAGATCATATTTAGGCATAAGTTAAGGGGTTTCTAGTCACACCATTAATTCTTTGAGATTTCAATTGTTTCCCACTAATTTATTGCATATGGTTTATGTTTACTACCATTTGATATATAATATCATGATTATTTTCATATTCATTGTATTTAGTGATTCTCTTTATGATTATTAACTCGATTGATTAAAATCTTATCAGGTACTTTGTTCTGATTTCCATTTTAATGTGGATTAATTGGTATTGAACACCTAATATTTCTTATGTGGTGTTCGTACTACCCCATTAAGATTATTTTTCATTTTATATTTTACATATATTATATATCCATATTTTGGAATCATTTATATTCTCATTGTATTAATTCATATACAATTTAACATATAGTGTTTATTTGGAATGTTGTTTTAACTAAGGAAATATTAATGAATATATATCCTCTAATATATACGAATAGTGAGAAGGCATATTGTACTTTTATTAAACCTATGAATAAATAATGAATTAGGATTTTATAGATTCTAGGGGCCCACTATATCCGCTCAATTCGTAGACGTATCTCATGAGGAAAATTCATTTGTGACAAACCCTTCATGTTTCTTTCCAAAACAAAATTAGATAGGTATTTCCCCACATACATTAAACATTTCGATGCTATAGTGGTATCAGGTTCCAAATACATAATGTCCAATTAATAAGAATTATATTTATTCATTTTTATTTATTACTATCTGCGAGTTATTCACTATGAAAAAATATATGGATGTAGTTCCATTCTCTGTTTATAAAAGGTTATTTTGATTATATTTCAATTATTATTTATTCATGCATCCACTATTTATAACACTTAAGGATCTTTTGAGATCACCCCTTTTAGTTGTTTTCCTTCAATATCATTTGGAGAGGAGACCATTAATTTAGTTCTCATGGATGAAGTTTATTATATTTTTTTATTTATTGTATTTTGTTACCTATATTAATAGAATATGAGTTACATGTATGTATATAGTTTCTTCAAGACTACTAAACTGATCGTTCCATCGAGATTTTATTCCATTTAGTCAAGCCAATGTAATAAGTAATGCAGAAGCACTAAGATTATGGGTTTGGGGTGTTACAGTTGGTATCAAAGAATGTTTAGTAGAAAAAATTGAAACTTGATTTAGAAAACATAGATTAGGTATCAATCCCCTATGATATTCATTGAGGATATACATATAAAACATCTAGTAATTTTTGTAAGGAATATATTATGTGAATATTTTTAGAAAATAAATCCTTTCTGTATACTAATAGTGGATGGGGTTCTGGCACAGATTTACCTAGGAGTGAAAACTTCTACAGAGGGTTTTGGGCTTGATCGGGGGTATCATGTTACACAATAATGGGCCTTTCTGTACACCTGGTGTGAAACTCTTAGTGGATATGCTTTGGATAATTCAAATTTTCATTACAATCCATTATGAAGTATTTAAATGTAAATATATATAATTTTTATGATTATGATATTAGTAATGCATAAATTTTCAGATTTTGTTAAGTGTTCTCTAGTTATAAATTATGAATTATGACCCAATTTATTGTCTTCCATTGTTTAGTGATGGAGCCTAATAAAAGAGGGGGAATCAATACTCGTATACAATAAAGGGATTTCTCCACTGAGAGAGTCAAGATAGTCAATGTCGTAACAGATCAGATCATGACTATATTGAGTCAACTTACTCAAGTCGTGAGAAATAACCATGCTACACTTTTACTAGATCGTTTTATGTGGTAGAATCCCCATATTTTAGTGGGACTAAAATTATAGTGGTAGCTGATTAGAGGATCAATTCTCGTGAAAAGATATTTCTGGCATTAAGATGCAATAGAAATGAAAAGGTGGTAATAGTAATATATTGCCTCAAGGGTGATACTGATCAATGTTGATCCTTGATCCTGAATAACATAGGGGAAGAAGAAATTGAAGATATGGAATTGATATCTTATAAGAATATATTTTACGAAAATATTTCCCTCGTGAACAAGGAACTGAAATAAATTGGAAATTCCTTAACCTAAACAAAAAAGGAAGAATAGTGTGTTTCAGAGTATGAGGAAACCTTCAAAATATTAGTCAGGTATTCTATAGATTACATATGTGATTAAGAAGATAAGATTTATCATTACTTTGAAGGCCTTAAGCTAGGTATTTTAAGGGCACTGGATTCTCAAAAAGTTTCATCATACAATTAAATTTTATTATGTGCCATCAAAATAGTGATGGAATTTTCTATATCATATTATTTCAATGGAAATAAATATGAGAATATGAATTTTAACAACCGTGGAAAAGCTGACGTGACAGTGAAAAATAAGGGAGTGAAGCAATTTCGATTATACGAGAACTGTGCAGAGAATCATCATGGGAAATGCTTGAAATGCATGGGAGTTTTCTATAAGTGTGGAGAAAGGGTCATAGATCTCTTGAATGAAAGGGGAATAGATAATTCAATATTTTTTAATGCTATAATTGTAGAGATATGGGACACTACTCAAATGGGTGTCCTATGTTCCAAGGAGACAAGACGCAGACGAGAGCAAGGGAAGGCTTATGAGAATATAACCACGGAGGTAGAAGTTCGAAATGTTATGGTGTAAGGTACATTAATTACTTCCTCAAACTTATCCAATGCCTTATTTGATTATGTATCATTTCATTCATTTATATCATCCCAGTGTGCCAAGAGACATATACATTTCCAATTTGATTTAATAAAGGAGTTCTACGACAAAACATCGAGTGGATGAATCATTGCAACAAAGATGCGTCGATCAGTCACCCTTATGACAGGTAAATGTAATTTAGTTACTATGATTATCATCAAACTAATGAATGGATTTGATATAATTATTGGTATGAATTGTATATCAAATTATTATGGGAAGATCTATTGCAAGAAGAAGGAAGTTACAATTTTTGGGAATGGTGTAGAATCCCTAATCATTAGAACAGAAACCAATCCAACTAATTCTTAACTCGATCTACCCCCAGTATCTTTATGGAATAAAAATACTTGAAAGTAATATGAAACAATATCTATGGGTGAGGAAACAAATATTCAAATTGAATATGTACCTATTGTGCAAGAATACAATTATGTATTTCCAGATGATTTACCTAGACATCTTCATAGCATAAAGGTGACTTTTATATTGATTTAATTACCATTTAAAGACCTATATTAATGAATCCCAATATATTAGAAACTGTGGAATTATTTGATCTAATGTACCAACTAGAGGAATTTATTGAGAATGGATTTTTTTGACCTAGTGTTTCTCTATGGGGATACCCAAACCACTTTGTCAAGAAGAAAGATGTATCCATGAGACTATGCATTGACTATAGGGAAATCGATATTATTAAAATAAATAAGAAGTATCATCTGCCACCCATTGATGACTTAATTTATCATCTTCATGTAACCCAAAATTTTATTAATATTGAACATTGATTTGGATAACATCATCTATGTGGGAGAAAATAATATTTTCTAAGGACAACATTTGGAAATAGGTATGGGAATTATGAGTTTACAATAATTATTTTTGAACCAACTAATGCACCCTATGTTTTCATGGATCTAATTAATATATTTCTCAAGTAATATCTTAATGAATGTTTTGTGGTATTTATCGATGATATCATGGTATACTCCAAAATCTATGATGTCCCTGAAAATCACTTACAGATAATTCTCGAAACTCATTAAAGAAATTAATTATATGGGAAGTTTAAAAATATTATATTTTGGTTTCAATAATTTTCATTTATTGGACATATTTTCTATAAGTATAGATTCTTAGTTGATTATGTGGAGACAAAGTAAATCCAATAATGGATCATGCCAACAAACATAATTTAGGTACATATATTTATTATCATAGAAGGTTACTAACCGGGTTTCACTAAAAAAATTTCCCAACTAGATAACCCGCTAACCAATATCACACATAGTGGGGTTATTTTTTCATAGATTAAATAATGTATTGAATTCTTTGATGAATCAAAAATAATATTCGTCAATGCTTCAATTTTTACACATGCATATGGAAATGATGGATTTGTGATATATAGTGAGGTGTCAAATAATGGACTGCGATGTGTCCTTATGAAAAATAGTAATGTTAAATCTTATTCATAAAGAGAGTTAAAAACTCATGAGAAAAATTATCCAACTAATGATCTTGATTTAGCAGTCGTAATATTTGCTCTGAAAATATGAACACAATATCTCTATGGTAAAATATGTGACATATATATAGATCACAAGAGTTTGAAATACTTTTTTACATGGAATGAACCATTCATGAGGAAAATTAGATGGATTTAGTTACTCATAGATTATGATTTTTCAATACACTACCACCCACAAAAAGAAAATATGGTGGTAGATGCATTAAGCAGTAATGGTCATGGACTTCTGACCCAAATGAGGATTGAGAGAGGTCCTATATTCATGGATCAAAAAAATATAGATATGGTAATTATTATTGAAGGGGAAACATAATTCATCTTTAAAATTATTATTAAACCATATGTACTATAGAAGATAAAAATCACTCAATCTGATGATGAGAATATAAAAAATTGAATTAATTCTCTTAAGGATGGATGTTTTGCAGGCATTGTGTTTTTGGATGATGTTTTCAAATTTGGGAAAAGGTTATGTGTTCCATTATTACATGAGCTAAAAAGGGAACTATTAGAAGATTCTCATAGAGAAAATTTCTTGATAAACCTTGGTATCACTAATATATATAAAGATTTGATGTAACATTTGTTTTGGAAAACATGAAGTGACAAATTTCTAACTATGTGTCAAGGTGTCTAGTTTTTTCACAAGTGAAGGCTGAGAGACAACATCCATGAGGGTTCATAAAAACTATACCTATTCCTATGTGGAAGTGGGAGGTTGTTATGATGGATTTAATAACAGGTCTACTATGGACACCTAGAAGGAATGACAAAATATGGGTGATTGTTGATTGTCTCACAAAATCAGCACATTTCCTTTTTATAAGTGAGGATTTACTAATTCATCAAGTAGAAAGAAATTATAATAATAAAGTTGCAAGAATTCCTGGTGCACCTCTATCAGTTTTGTATGATCGAGTTCCCAAATTTAAATAAAAATTCTATTAAATACTCCATAAGGATTTTGATACTGAGCTTTATATGAGTACTTCTTATGACCCCCAAAATGATGGATAGTCTGAAAGGTCTATTCAAACATTGGAAGACATATTGATTTCATTATATCTTTTTTTAAAGGTATGTGGTATCAAAAATTTCCTTGTGTGGAATTTTCCAATACTAAGAGTTTCCATTCTAGCATTAAAATGGAACCATATGAAGCATTATTTGGTAAGAGGTGTCAAACTCCAACTTGTTAAGATGAAGTTGGAAATATGAAACTTATAGGCCCAGAACTTATTGAAGAGACAAATGATAATGTAATGAAAATTCAGAACCATAATAAAGCATACCAATGTAGGAAAAATAGATATGATGAACACTATATAAAGGATTTGGAATTTTAAGATGGAGATCATGTCTTTCTAGAACTATCTTCGTGGAAGGGTGTATTAAGGTTCGGTAAGAAAGGGAAACTAACCACCAGGTACATCGGACCATTCCAAATTCTAGAAAGAATATGAGCTTTAGTTTACCCTATATCAATGCCACCATGTCTCTACAATGTACATAATGTTATCCACCTATCATTATTAATGAAATACATGCCAGACCCAATGCATATACAGACCATTGAAGAAATAGAGATGAAACCTGATTTGGCATACTGTGAAGATCCTATCATGATTCTTGACACAAGGAAGAAGGTATTGAGAAATTGAATAACTCTACTAGCAAAGGATCTTTTGAGAAACAATATAATGGAGGAAGCTATGTGGGACCCTAATGATGTTATGAAGAAGAACGTCCCACATCTTTTTAAAGGGGCTTATACAGGAATAATTTCGAGAAAGAAATTTCTGAAGGTGGGAAAAATATAACACCCCTGACATATTATTGTATCTTTCTCTTAAATAAATTCAATTCATTAGATATCCAATATATCATTAAGCATTTATCCTCTTTTAAAATAAAATTTGTTATTTTGTATATAGTCATAACCTAGATATTAAACACAAATTTTCCACTTCTATGTTTTGATTTTTGAAAAAAAGACATACAGAGTTGCGATCATGGTGATATTTGGAGTCTGATAGAATGAACATAATTTTTAATTAATAGTAACCTACCCTTATGATGTTTAACATACCTATATGAATAGTAATACACCCCTTATGAATGATAACTTTCCCCATGAATATATAAATTAATGTAAGCACCGTAAAAATGATGATTAATATTTTAAGTGTTCGTATTTTTGGATTAAATAATGATTTTAATTAATATTAATATTTATTATATTTATAAAAAAATTGGAAAAAGGAGTTCATTTTTGGATTCAACTTGTCTAAAAATGGTTATGGTGAATTTTTATGATTTTTTATGAAATACTTGAATTTTTTTGAATAATAAAATTTGAAAATTTATGAAATATGTTATATAAATGAATTTTTACATAATTCTCATGTAATTTATTATGTAAATGGACATTGGTTTCTAACTCACATTCACATATTACTATTTTTGGTAATTTAATAATCGCTATTTATTTTCTTGTGAAAAAAACTAACTAACTACTAAAATATTATAAAAACTCTCCTCCCCTCCACTATATTAACAACCCCTCACCCCCTCTTCCTATTACACCACTCAAGATTCGAGACATGGCTATGATATATGAAATACACTTCCCATTCCCTCCCCCGCGTCTATTAATTGTTTGTCCCACCAAAATTTCTATAAAAAAGGCCTTTAGGCGATTCTCAAGGAGGAGTACTCAATAGGTGAACCTATCTTCATTTTTCTTTCATCTTCTTTTACAATTTTCAATATTTATTTTCACTCTACTCACCTACACTCATTCAAATGCAATGATAATTCTAGTAACATATATGAAATGGAATTTTATAATTCTAATGTAATATTTCATCATCATCTCTCTTTCCCCCCACCTCCTCTAATAGTAAAATGAAAACATCGTCTGATATGTGTTAAGTTATCACATTAGGACGACATGTTTTCAATTTATGTTACTATAATCATGATTGGTCATGATACCTTTATAATTGTTGAACCATATCACAATATATGTATTTTATATTATGTAATGTTCTGTAATCCTTACTCACTCATTATATAAAATAATAATGCAACACAAGTTCATTATGCACAAAACCACTAAGTTAGTCCAAACATTTATCATTTACTTTTATCTAATAAGTCATCACCATGTTATATAAAAAATATAATTATAAGATAACTTATATAAATATAATGTCTCTAATAATATATATTAAAAATTCTACATGTTTAAAAACACTTTAAACAAACTTTCATTCATGAATATAATTAAACCAATCATGAGAACCAAGGAAGAAAACTCATCCCAAACAATAAAAATGAAACTCTTAATCCCATTGAACTGACATTAATGAAACTAATAAGGATAAAATAAATCAATAAAAATTATAAGATGTTATTTAATTATTAATTAGTGAAGCTAAATTTGATTATTCATGTCATTAAGATCAAACTAAGAATACATTTGGGTATAAGGTACGTTGATTCTCATCTAC
This sequence comes from Viscum album, assembly GCA_963277665.1. NCBI lineage: Eukaryota > Viridiplantae > Streptophyta > Magnoliopsida > Santalales > Viscaceae > Viscum > Viscum album. Next base: position 1,288,116,770 of record OY728138.1, on the reverse strand, counting down.
CTTTATATTCGGTGAGATTTCCTTTGTTCACCACTTATTTCATGAATATGGATTTGGTTTACTGCAATTTGATATATTATTTCTTTATAAAATTTATATTCACGGTATTCCGTGATCCCCTTGATGATTATAAACTTGATTTATTATAATGTTTTAAGTGACTTTTTTGCGGTTTCCATTTCATTGTGGTTTACTTGGTTTTGTACACCTAATAATTATTATGTATTGTACCTAATTCCCCTTTGAGATAATTTTTAATTTGGAATTTTAAATGTATTATATATCTGTATTATTGTTTTATGGATATGATCATTTTCTTAATCCGTAAACCCTTTTACATACAATTTTTATTTGGAATGTCGTTTTAAATATGGAAATATTGATGAATTTGTATCCTCTACTCTATATAGATAATGAGAGGGCATATTTTACTTGTATCAAATCTATATATAAATAATTATTTGGACTTTATGTGATGGTTTGGTCCTTTTATATTCCCTTGATGCAAAGAGAGGTTTATTGAGACAAATTAGTTGGTGACAAACCCTTAGAGTTTGTTTCCTAAACACAATCGGATGAGTATATACCCATAGAATTAAACCGTTATGAGGGTATAGAGGTATCATGTTCCAGATACATGATGTCCAATTAATAATAATTATCTTTCTTCATTTTCAATTATTACTATAATTGAGGTTTTCACTATGAATAAAAATCTATGGATGCAATTTCATTATCAGTTTATTAATGGTGAGTGTTTTTCATTTATTCACCATATCATGTTGACTATGAAAAGTTGATTATGATTCAATTATTCTTGATTCATGATTCCACAACTTTTAACCCTTACTAATAATTTGATCTCACAACTTTTGTATGTTTATTTTCAATAGTTTATGAAGAGGAGACCATTTATTGAGTTCTCATGGATGTAGTTTATCAGTTTTTGTCTAGTGTTGTATTTTGTTACCTTTCCTAAAGTAATATGAGTTGCATTTATGTATCTAGTTTCTTCAAGACTACTAAAATAATCGTTACTTTTGGATTTCATTCATTTTGATAATGATAATGTAATAAGTAATGAACCAACTCTAGGGTTCTAGGGTTGGGGTGTTACAAATCAAAAAATGCTTAAACCTAAGTAGAAAACAAAAATAAGGATACCTCAAACGATGTCCAAATATCTCAGTACTATAAATGGAATGCAATAAAACATGACAAAATAAACTCCATGACCTATCTTGAAATAATTTCAATAACCTACAAAAACAATCTATTCTCTATTAGGATTAAGAGAATCTCATGGTTGTCCCCTTAACACCCCATATCTTTTCTACTAAACACATGTTGTGGAATCCCTCTACTACTATCCTGGTTTAAATACCATCAATATAGGAACCTTATATGGAACACATAATGAAATATTCCTTCTCATTTTGTTTGGTCACTCTCATCTTTGGTTACCATGACTAGAACATGAAAAAATAAGTGTCTGATCCCTTGGAAATTGACTTTGAGTTTAAACTAAGAGAAACAAGATAATGATGATTGGGTAATACCCATGAATATATAAAAAACTATTATTCCTAGTGAACTATGCTCACCATACCATTGATATTCATTATAAGAGATCGAACTGACTCCCCTACCCTGAAAACCATATTATGGCTAGTTCTGTCTCCAAAAACATTTATATTTTAAAAACCTCTATATATTACTACCGCATAAATTTGTGGAACTAGAAATGAATTTATAGATGAAAATCCTATATAAAATTACACACCCTGGACTCCTCATCTATAAATTTGTCTTCATCATATTACAGAAGGGTCATCAAATGGAACCGAAACTCCCACATGGTGGAACTTGTTTGTCAAAGGGTAAACAAATCACAGTGAATGACCAACATTATGATAGAAGAAAGAAACTCATCTTGAAACCATTCCCTAAAATTCTCCAATGGTCCCTCAGACTACTCACAATCACCAAGGAACAATATCCACCACTACCTCACTGATTCATGAAATATTTTTATTTGAAAAAATGCAATTTCCCAAAAATTTATTAATGAAATTAACTATTTAAATGATATAATTCCATGTTAAGAAATAAAATTATAGAAAACTCATGCACTAATTATGTTATTTTAGACTACTATGGGTTATATCCTCTCAAATATATAATCCCATTAAGAATACTAACTATTGAAATTGTAGTCATTATATAGTGATCACATGATTTATATATATATATAGAGTATGATAAATCCATTTAAAATAGAAAAATTAAGCGATGGATTTGCCCTGTAGGATCATACCCTATGAAGCACATTTATCGGAGCCATTGAGGGAGATAAAATCATTAGTATTTTTCATTGACCAACACCAATCCAAGATTCAGATAGTAAAGAATGCGAAAACCATTTATCACCAAATTTTATTTTTATATATATCATGGCCAAAACCATGATCACGAGACCACCAAAAGGAAATATCCCCACCACATACCTTACCCTTAAAGATTTCATTGGTGTGATAAAATGATATGTATCTAGACCCTAATAGTATAATTTTTTATATTTTTATTTTTAATAATACAATTATTATATTCATCATTTATTAATTTATTATGATTAACTAAAATTCTTGATAAATATTATATCTCGATATAATGAAACATAAATTTCATTTTTCAGATATTCATAGCTTAATTCAAGACAATTTTTTTATGAATTAAAGAATTTCTGAAATAAATAATATTTTAATAAAATAATATTATTAAATATATTTATTAAATTTAAATTATAACCTGATTATATAATGTCACATAGCATTATTATGTGTTCCAGAAAACCTATTATTTTCAAAAAACAGTATTATTCAGTAAACGTGTATTTTTATTTTAAACATTAAATTCTCTTATTTAGAGAATTATATTTAAAAAATAAATTGTATATTTGAAATCACCCCATAAAAATTATACAATAGTGATATTTTCATAATTTTAAAAAACAGATGAATATTTGGGTGAAAATAAAATATGTTATAAATATACAGTATGTACATATTTCCAATGCTTCCCACTAAGGAGCGCTTGTATCCTCATTTTCTCTAATGGATGGGCCACATTGTTTCCCCACATTCCTGCTTTCCAAAGATGGGTAACATTCATCATTTTCTTCGGTGATTTCATTTCTTTGATTGAAATTAGATGATGGGATGATGGTTCCTCGTTCCATAGATTCCTCCCTAGAATTCACCACAAAGTCCTCATATACCTTATTGATTATGTTTTTTTGTTAAATTCATTCCCAGTTACATATATTATTCTATGTTGGATAATTCTTTGTGTCTATCACAACATTATAAAGGGTCATGTTAGGGAACTAACCTTCAGATAGGAGAGTAATCACACTGGACATTAGTGGCATAACTAGACGCTGAAATATTTGAACACATATATTCTTTCTCATAAGAGGGATTCTCAAGGGAGAAATAATATGAGGCATCCCAGGTTTATCATAGGTTATCATAGGCCATAGGCATATATTCTGAGGTTTTCCTTGGAATCCCATGTTTAACCAGGGTTATATCACTTGCTTAATTCCTATAAGAGATGGATAAGACTGATCAAAACACTTGTGAGGGTTGTTTAGATGGACACATCCATAGGAGGATGATCCTAGGATGTTTACCTGGTAGATGGACCTAGAACGCTTGAAAGAGTGGTCTCGAGAATGGTGTGTCCCATAAAGGGAAAATATTACACAATGGAGGCTGAATTGGACAACACTGAGGGTGGATCAAGGAGGTGGGAACCAATTAAGGGGACACCATGGTTTACCATTTGTTGGGATTGAACCCCATGAGGCTTCTTACATACACTTTATATAATATTTATATAAAAAACCCTGTACTTTGAAATGTGATTTGAGGATTATAGATAGATATATTCATATCATAATAGTATCACTCTTGGTTGGATGAATATGGATTTTTTGGAACTTATGCATGGTTAACTTCTTGAATGCTACTTGTAGTAGTGGTGACATATATGGAATGATATCACTAGGATGTGGTGTCCTATGTAATAATCATGATAGATATATACGAAGTGATGATGGAGTGGATGGAATCTACAGAGTGATGGGATTGTCCTTCGAGGATGATTCCTATGTATCCCTACTAGATGGGAATCAGAGTTCCTATTGATCAATATGGGGTAATGAGACACTTAAATAGGAGACTCGTGATAATGGATGAGCATGGTTGGGGACCCCAAAATAATTGTGGCCTCTGGGTTTGGGAATGATCCCCCAAATAAATAATGAGTTGAGGGAAAGACCAGGATGGGAATAAATGATGGTCTGGAACCTCCATGAGGCTTTCTATGTATGATGTTGAGAAGATATGGATCAAAGTCCACACAATTATGGTATCCATTAGAGTTTAATATCTTATGGTAAGTACATGGGATAACTGACATGAATTTGATTATGTTGGGCTTGAACCTCATTTAGGATTCCTACGTACCTTGTTTAGAATATATGTATCAAAGCCTGCGTAGTTCGGCATGGAATTATGGATTACACATGGGTAGATTCCATCTGACATGCTATGGATTATGAATGGTTAGTAACCTGAATTAATATAAGGCATGTGTTATGGGATTAAATTCTTAAGGTTTCTATATAGATGGAATGGATAGGTTGTTTAAGGTGTTGGGCATGAACCTCAAAGAGGTTTCCTACATATCCTAGTTAGATGGGAATCAAATTCTGCATAGTTATAGAGGGGTCATGGAACACACATGCTACAGTGGGACATGTGAATGGATTTGCAACCATTTTTAATCTCTAAGACCACATGAGTCATGATTGGCGTGGGAAACAATAGGTATTAGAAGACCTGATAATCAACCCACAAAAGGTGAGGCCACAAGAGGTAATGTTGGGATTATGTACAAAGATAGACTAGGAGATGGATATTGGTGGTTACTTCCAAATAGATTAATGAAGAGGATATTGTTCCACCTGGGGAGGGTATCGTTTTATTTTTAGAGGGAGAAGGAGGTCTCACACTCATAATAGATGAGTGGGAATAGGGAATGCCCATGGGTAAACACACCATATGCACTACATGGGGTGATACTAGAGTTTAATGTCGTCTACTAGGGATGATAGGGCTTGGCAGTTTGATGTGCTATAAAATATATGTGGAGTAATTTCACCTTATCCCATAGTATTACATTACTAATACCTACCCATACTTGGGGAATGTAGGGAATCGGTAATGCTATAATACAATGGTTTGGAGGAGTGGTCACTCAAGGGGTATGTGTTAGAATTTCTATGAGAATAAGATACATCTATTCGATCAACTATGTCAAGAATCATTAGTTAATGAAATTAAATAAGGAAAATCACATGAGGGACAAGGATCTTACAATGTACAAACCTAGAGGGCCTCACAGAAGATGGTCTCATAAAGAAAGGTTACTCACTGAGATGTGCTTTTTGAAGCTCATGTGCATTATGGAGGACAGGGGATTCATTAAGATAGGGGATCCATGTAAAATAGTGACCCTGACTTGATGGAGGTATGATTTGTAAATGTATTTCTTCCTAAAGTCATAATGGTTCATGAATACTCAATTACCCTAGAGGGCCTTCAACCTTCTCAAAGTGTGTGGGCCTTCGCATAGTGCATCCCAACAATAAAAAGGGGTGAATTTGAAAAAAATGGAATGGTGTCTTTTGATGCTCCAATACCTTTTGGAAATCATTTTAAATCTCAAGGTTACAATTCTCATAATCTTCATGAATAGGAGCTAAGAAGAAGAATGGTCACGGAAACAATGACTATGAGGGGAGTTGAGCTGGCTATTTATAGAAAAATTGGTATCACGATACTCAAAGGAATGCCACGAAGAAAAAGTGACCTCCATGAAGAGGTATGGTGTCTTTTATACTCAAAAATCCTAAATTCAACTTCCATTACCATGGTCACATGGCTCATCGGATTCAAGAAGATGACCATCAATGACTGGTGCTTTTACGAGTAATGAGGGGTATATAAAAGAGCTTCTCGAGGTAGTTTCGATTGATGGTATTTGTCCATTTGTGCTTTGATCTATTCTCCAATGACTGCATTATTACATTCCATATTCATCAGCACATATAACAACACCAAAAACATCCCCCCTTAGAATGGGTGTCGATGAGAATATGAGGGTCATTTTCTGAGGGTATTTCTACAAAATTTTATCAGTCACGAAGCTTGATCACGGTAATGTGGTGTAAAGTATAAAAGGTAAAAAGGCCTCTATGAGTCTGATGAGTGTGAAGGCCATAATGAAGCTCTGTGGTATTTTTCATATAAATAGGGAGTGGGGACCCATTTTCTGTATCGAACTCCATGAGTGTTTTTCACCTGAGCTCACTTTTTGTGATGAGAGTTTCCATGCAAATTTTCCCTTGTGAACCTGATCAATTAGATCATTACTCTATGAATTATTCATAGAGAACTGAGGCATCACGATCTTCTATTTCTCCAAAATAAGTAAAGATTCTAAATTGTCTCCCTGATCCAATGATCTATGATGGTGCCTCATGAATAGTCCTCATGAATAGACCCTATAAAATCAACAGAGTCTCAATATATGATGGATTACTAAGAATTATCTCGAGTGTTCCTTGAAGATGATTCCCAGAGAGAAGATATGATGAAAAATATCTTGATTAGAGAATATTTTCAGAGCCACTATGTTCATGATTCATTGACAGAGCTGCTGATAGAAGTGTAGATGGGATATCCACTTTTCAAGAGACTAACTTTATACAACTTTGATCATAGGAAGGATATATTCATCCAAAGGGAAAGTAGGGGAAACCAGCATACACGTTTAGAGGCACACAATGTCAGAATTAGTGGTTTTGGTCTACTTAAGGCCATTCAAAAAGAGATTATTCACCTATCACCGTAGACATCCTTTATAAACATCTCAAAAATATTGACTGGAAACCATTAAGTTAAGATATATATCCACCAAAACATCATGAAAAAATCAAGGAGTGGTTAAGGGACCCAATGAAGTGATTAACTAATAACTTGGACCTATGCTCAGGGTATCAATTTCACTATGGAATGGGACTGAGCCTACTAGGTATGTTCATCTTGTGTAGAATTTGGAGCAGATCTAAGGTTAGTGGGATTGGATGAAGCAACATGGTATTCCCATTTTAAAAATTACCAACTGAAGGAAAACATGATGGAGTTTCTAAGTAGATGGTCATACAATATCAACACTTTTCATTTGCATCATGGGGAGGTTGGAATAATCATCTATGAACCCATTCATATCTCATGGATTCTCATTCTATGGGTGATGTATGGCGAAATTTTCCTCAAGGAGAATGCATGGTAGGATCAGAAAAAGATACCGTGTTTGGTGAATACGATACTAGACTTCGTTTCATGCATAGACACAAATAAGATAATTATAAGGGTCATCTACTTTAAGTAGTGGGTCAGTCATTTCCTTAACATTCCTATGGAAAGGCCTATTGAGGAAGGGGAACCCACTGCCTATAAGGACTTGTACCATCCCCCAGAGTGGTAACCGAGGAATGGAAGGTTCTTAATGGTAATTCTTGATTGACATCCAATGGAAGTTGTGTATGTAAATAATTAACATCGAGCATAAACCAGTGGTTAGGTTGGATGGGTTCATATCTATGATTATGTGTGGGTGGATGCTTCTGGTAAGAGATTTTCATAGGGGAACATGGTCAAGCACATTCATCATAGAAGTAATGCTAACAAAAGGAAAGCACATAAACATTTGAGTTCTAGTACTGGAATATGTGTACAATGTTGTATGGAATATCAGTGAGGGGAAGAAGACATTTCATGTGTGTGGATGGACTCACCTTCTGTTTGGATGGGTGGAAGCATGCATAGGGGGATATGAATAGTTTAACCCCATTTCCCCTCTTGAAATAAATTTTTGACAGGATGTTCTAATTTTTTTTAAGAAGTTTCCCATTCTATATTAACATGATGATGGTGCTAAACAAGATCTATAGGGTAGAAAAATTCATCTTATATCCCTTTAATTTCCCAATTAGTTTTTTTACTGATGATAGTAGGGTAAATGAAAAATAGTGGTCATATCTCATGGACTTTCAAGGATAAGTGTTGGTGCCACGGGAAAATTGTTAGCTAGTTTATAAACCATACACACCGCACTGCTTCATGAGGATGTTTAAATTTTTTAGATACTATCCCCAAATGTGTAACTAGAGGTACTCCATGAATATCACTTGTGTGTAATGAAGAGAAATTGGATCATGTTCACTCGAGAAGATGGTAAGATTCAGAATGATCTACTTTCACCCACTACCACCTATGGGCTAGTTGAGATGTATGAAATGATATGGTAGGAGGCATAACCAAGAGAAATGATGAATCAATGGATCATCTAAGGCAGAAATAGAGTGTCCGCTCAACCTCAAGGTTGAATATGAATAGTGATGAGATTACGATGTGACTATAGGGATGATGCACAACATTGAGGGAGAGTTGTGGCAGCAAATCTAATAGTTCCAAGTCATAAACCAGCCAGATGTGAAAGAGAAGAAACTATAACATGAAAAATGGATCCTGTTGGGATTCCTTAGGATGAAGAGGAACTATCTAGATGGTTCCTATGTATACCTACCCAAACTCTTGAGAAGCAGCTATGTTTCATGAATATACCCAAGGATGTCGTCTACCTAAAGGATTGGGAGACCTGGGACATAATCAAGCAATTCCCCAGTCCTTACAAAATGTGGGTCATCCTTAACCATTCACGATGTATCTTCTGGGAATTGGTCTGGCCAAATCCGTCTATCTTATATCTAATGTTGTGGTGCATACATCGGTGGTTGAGATAGATAGTTTCATGTACTCTCAAAGGACACTACATTAAAGGACAGATCAGGTGATAATATTTCTAGATTTTATATATGTACCAAAAATGTCAACATCTAAGCTGGCATTATAATTACCCCTGCATGAGGAATATAGTAGTTTATGGGGGGGAATGGCTAAATAAGGGAGCCCTCTGGAGGAAGGAGAAATCAAAACCTAATAGGAAGCTTCTCTGGAAAAATTTTCTGAGGCTCTTGAAGTAAGATCTAACTCATTCCCTTATGGTATTATCTTACTCACTTTTTCATGGTTCCTCAGCTGTTGTTTTTACTATATATAAGAACCTATAAATATAGACCCTCCTCATGTGGATGACAGTGTGGTGATTTGTGTGATAACCAAAATCCGAGACCCGCATCTAGAGCAATAGTAGTAGCATAGTCTAGTAGTGCAGGGGAGGAAAGTGTGGCCTCTATGAAAAATTGATAACTAAGAATCATATATGAGAGTCCAATACATGGAATCAAAGTGATGGAAATCCAATGGTGTGTGAAAAAGAATCCATATCTCGACCACCATTAGTTTCTGGCCTGACAAAGTTATACAAATATTTTACTCCGTCAGATAAACTGACAAGGTTCTTATCTAAAAAGTACATAGAGTAGAGGGTTCCCTGCTGGTGTGAATGGTCAGAGGAACCAGGGCCCCATTTCTGAGAGGGGTACCAGCTCATATGGAGCCATGTGTCCATGTTGACCAGTCCATGACCTCTAGTAATAAACTGATCGTGGATGTTGGTAGTGATACTGATGGGGCTACTAGGGACAATATGATCGAGGTGGGATCATGTAATGAAGATAAAACTTCTGATATGAATCCAAAATTAGCTAAAAATTCCATATGAAGACCCATCCACTAAATTTTGGGCCACATTAATAGTGTACGACCCTGCACACCCCAAAGAGGTTGATGAGTCTGACTCTGATACGGTCGAGGAAAACTGGGCAACCCAAAGCAGGTCATGGAAGTTAGTCAATAATTTCATTGAAAAAACACTAGAACATGTGTGGACATATTGTATGGGATCACATCACCACTTCCTATGTGACCTATGAACTTTAGTGATGCATTCTCATTATTTTCACAAGTTCATCCAGGACTATCTTGCAAAGAAGATAAAGGAATGAATTCATCATATGGATGCTACCTAAAACTAGGATAAATCTGGAAACACCGAGAATATTTAGGAAGTTTAACAAGAGATCCAGAACCCAAACAAGAAGATAAAATAAATATTTTATTTTTTCAATTATTAGATATAACATGTCATATGATTTAAGTACTTGTTGCAAGAGGCCCAAAATATGTTAGGGCTGGTGATCAGTCACGTGGTTGTCCTTTGATATGAACATGAGTTGGAGATGATTAGAGATGATGATCTTTTATCTGTACGAAATTAAGAAGAAAGGGGTCTCATTAGAAGAAAAATAATCTTATAGGCCTCACTTCATAGGGATCTAATGGTGAGGAGCTTCATTTTTGGTTCAAATCCATAGTGGGGGCATGTCTTTTCACACTCCTAAATCATATTTTTTTCACTAGATTTGTTTCATTTAAACATTCTGTATGGGAATAAATTCTTTTAATTTAGATCATTGTACATAAATAATATCATTTTATAAACTAATGATTAATCTTTAAGCTCATGTGGTTCATGCTCGGTGTGAGAAACAAGGAATGATCACATAATCATTCACTTTAGGTGAGTGTTCCAGCCAATCGTCGAATAATTGGGGTCCTCTATTATTAATGGAACACCTAGATTATTTGTGATAGTAGATGTTGTGACTAGAGAATAGGGATATTATACTAGAGAACATTCAATTCATTATTTTATTTAGTGCATGAATGGGATAATTCTAGGGGTTTTATAATTAATCTGAACAAAGTGGAATGAAAAAAATGAATCACAATGCCAAAAATTCATAACACAATGATGGTGGCATGACGATATGAGATAATAAAAAAGTTTATTCAAATATATATATATATATACATCTAAATATAAATTGGGTGGAACGGGGAACAAATATTAACCATATTCCAAAGACTGGACAAAATTCAAAAATTTCATCCACCGTCCTCTAGGGAATTGGCCCGAAATTGTAGGTGAGCCCAAGAAGCATGGGACCATAATATTAGTGGGGCCCTTTATTATGTTAATTTTTCCGAGGATAAAAATAAATAGAAACTAAATAATTGAACTATAGAATAATAATTTTCAAAAGGATTCCCAAACTCTTGAAATTATTACACCATGCGTTGGAGCATGATGGTGTGGGCTCATTGGTCTAAAAAACATCAAACCTACCTCTTAGGGATGTGACATATCTGTTTCTGAGTGATAGATGAAGATGAAAATCATACAGTGCATGAATTGAACTATGGGAGAGGAACTCTCATGTGGGGACCTGGGATGCTTTGAAATTTCACATCATGTAAGTGAGGATGATGCATAAAATGTTTAAAGTCCTGCAGTGAGAATGATGCATGGAACAGTTTAACGTTATATGACCAGGGTGTTACACATAACATAAGATCATACTTTCTGGACCCTATAAAATAGTTTAAAATCATATTAAATATACTATGATGCTTATTCAAAAAATATTTTCAAGGAATGGATGAGATGAACCTGACATGAATGAACCAAAATCGGCGTTTTCCCCATACAAATACTAATGAACAGATATAAATGAGGAATATGTGACATGACGAGGGAAAAAATAATATGGATGAAGGCCATGAATACCCACTTCTACACCACATATCCCTATGAAGATACTTTTTTAAGGTCGTAGAGTTTGAAATTAGGACCCCTACATGGCTCAACCCTAATGGTACCCACCCTACCATAACTCTTAATCCCAAGTGATCCATTCTTGGCATAGGAAACATGGAATGGTACAGGGGGTTTTCCAAATATGTGGGAAAACACATTAAAGGAGACCCCAAGGATGGAATCCCACCATAATAAAATAATTTGAGAAGGAGGGTAAGTTAAGACATCCATGGTCTCGGTGAAGGGGAGATTGGTAACCAATGGAAGAAAATTGACTAGGTTCGAAACACATATCACAAAAATAGACACGAAAAGAATGGGGTGATGAAATTTTGATTCAACTGTTGACCTCATTTGAAAGATATTAATTAGTTCTTGAAACTAATGATCTAGTATGGATGTGTCCTAGGATAAGAGGAGAGCCAAACAAGAATGGGACTGTAACCATTTGGGGGTCCATATGGATGTAAATGGTGATGGAATACTCAATCCAAGAATGATTATACTAGTGGATCGGGAATATCAGAGACTGAGATTCAGTCCCATGTGTGAAAATATATTATGGTCACACTGCACACACAATGGAAAATAGTTTAATCTCTTTTTACTTAGAATAATGGATGATGCTCAGTCTTAGGGTATGCATACATCACATGGAAGGCTAAAGCCGATGTTAATGAGGAAAAATGAGGCCTGTGTGTTTTAAATAAACCTTAATATGAATGGATACCTAAGGAACAAAAAGGGTTAATGAAATTATGGCTTGGCTAGAGGAAAATTGTTCTGGTGTCGCGACGTATCATGATACGATGTGAATCATCGGATACATAGTCCTTGATCATAGTGTAGTTGGATACAAACTATGGTTAGGGTTTTCCTCTCTGAAAAGAAATATGAAAAATCCCATAATAATCATGGGGAATTTTAAATATTTTCAAGGAATGGATGCAGTTTAACATCATGCATTGACGATAGTGGTTTCTTATCTTAAGGTTGTAGATTTTGGACTAGAGGAGGGAATGCTCCATGAGTAATATGTCTGTTGTGTAGGTATAGAAAACTGGACATGAATGAGGGACATTGAGTTCCACAAACACTAGATATGAATTCTTGAGGATTCATGAAAATAGTTTAACATCATGTAGCTTGATCAATAAGGAGATAAACTCATCCTAATGGTACATAGGTGACATACAAGAGATAAACCAAGATGTGAATGAGGGAGATGAAAGCCCACATGTCACATGGATGTCTTTAGATGAACATAATAATGATTAAGGTAAAAAACATTAGACCATTTATTTTTTAGTTGGGCCCAAAGATAATGATTACGGGCGTCACTATGTATCACATAGTGATGGGAATCAAGATGTACATAGTTCTATAATCTGGCGTCGTTTAACATCATTTTGTGAAGAAGAAAGTGGTTTGACATGAAAAATGGAAGTCATGTTCTATCTGGACATGAGATTGATGGTCTAGGCATCAATATGTATCACATAAGAATGGGAATCTAGCCATGTGTTGTTATTGGAGGATTTTTTTCCATGTAGGTATAACCCATGCACAAAGGGAAGATGCATCACCTATTTGCTTTTTGTTCTTTTATTCCCCTACTTCTATTTTTTGGTATGGTTGGAAAATGATAAAAATTAAGTGTTTCACTACAAGAATCCGTCCATATATAGGTCTTGATAGGTGCTAGGGTGGATGAAAAGTGCCAAGGGTGACTTCATCTCATGTGAGAACACAAAAATGACGTTTTTTTTGTGTGTCCAGGATGAAGATACCGTAGTTTAAATTCAAATGATAGGACCAACCCTTTCATTATAACATCATTTAGTAAGGATGAAATTGTTTAATTTAACTTGGGATGGGGAATTATATTTTAATTTCGTGTTGGGTTGAGTAAATAGATATTGGTTTAAGGTCATAGAACTCATATCATAAGGTTGTGAAACTTCTCTATATGGGTATGACCATATGAAGACTCCTAATCTCATGTGATCTATGCTCGGTGTGAGAAAGAAGGAGTGATTTTCATCTTCCCAAAAATATGGAATCACACTACAATAGAAAGGATATTTCAAGTAAGAAAATTCAACACATTCTGACAATATTACTCGATGTGCATATATGCACGATGGGGAAACACCAGTGGTACTAGAGATCCCAAAGAACATGATGAGGTAGAAAATCTGAATCACTTCACTTGATATCTAGAATAGAATGGGGATTGGATGGAGATGGAAGATAAATGATGACCTTATTCGAATTAAATCATCCATATCATGTAACTCGCAATGGGAACACACAAATAGGAGTCAGCCTCTGACCATATTTAAAACACAGGACCGAAATCAAAAATTAATTCAAATTTTCTTGGGGTGTTTTCCCATGATGGTAGGTGAGCCATACGACGACAGACCCTACCATTAGGGGGTCCCTTCAGATGTGGAAGATAATAGATATCCAAATAATGAGACCTTTAAATGGTGGGAGTAAAGTGATGTAATGTTTGAATGTTTTCCAACACTCTTGATATTATTCCACTATACATTCAAACATGAGAGTATGGAATATCCATATGCTGGATCAGACCCGTCCTCAAGGACTAGGTTGCTGAAGGGTGTTTTGAACAATTTAATGGTCGTCTTTCTAGAACAACAACCTCCCTATTTAATTTCATATAGTGTTAACCATAGGTTCCCAATTTAAAATTATGTGTATTGGATGTATCCATGATGTTTAAAGATGTGCGGTGATGATGAGGATGCTAAGAAATTTATTTCATGTGACTAGGAGATGTGAATACCAAAGGATGAGTGTGTGGCACAAAACATTGCCTGACGTGAATGAGGATCAAGGAAATCCACAACACACAATCTTGAGGAGGGATCCCAGACCATGAATGGGTTAAAGGGTTCATGATTCTGGGGATTTTCATAGTGCCACGGTGTCCAGGCATCGCTATGTTTCGCTTTAGAATGGGAATCAAGCCACATGTAGTTTTGGAATATGTCATGGAAGATAGAAAGTTACAAAAAGGGGGAAATTTTTCTCTCAAATGAGAATATCATGGTTGTTACATATTTCTTTTTTGTGACTACGACACTAAAAATAGTAGTTTACGGTTATATGGTTCACCCTACATAGGGAAGATATGGACAGTGCGACACCATAATGCAACCCAACATGAATTGGGAAAAATAGTTTTACACCATACAACACAGTCCTAATTAATAATCTGGCCAATGGGACAAAGGGATGAAGTTACGATTCTATAGTTGTACATAGGTAAAGGGATCTCGACATCTATATGTTTCCCATGAGGATTGGAATCAAGCCCCACATAGTTCTATAGTATGGCATTTTATATAGCCAGTTACAAGGGGGGACGTCTTCTCTGGTGAAGAAATTATTGTGTTGTATAGTTTATCATAAAATAGCTCAGATACAGGATATGTAGTTGAATTTCATACAATAAGAACGAGTTATATTATGTAGTTTATCACCATGAAATAAGAATGATGGGGATCAATGTTTATGTTTGAAGAGCTTATACCATTCTCAGTTTAACACCATCTTCCTGGGATTTAAAAACCCAGTATAATGTCATAGATGTTAGACCATAATCTTTGTGTGAAACTTCCATGTGGATAAGAACCCTACCAATACCCCTAATCCCATGTGATCCATGATGTATGTGGGATGAAAGGGGTGGATAAGGTCATTAGGATGTAATCACATAACATTGAAATGAAGAAGATGGGTTAAGGATGTTATAATGATTCTAACTAGCCAGCTCAGTGAAAACCAGTGCATGTTGGAGTAACAAAGAGGGTATCGATGATTTTTCAAGAAATAAGAATGTGGGAGGATACATGAATCATATCTTCAGATATATGGGACCTGATTATGGTAACATAACAATGAAGGATAACCACTTAAATTATTTATAACATAGCTTCCATGTTGTGTGACCTGGAATGGTAAAAGACACATTAGAGTCTACCGCTGACCTTTTTTGAAATGTGGGGACCAAACTCAAGATGTCATCCATGTTCTTTAGGGACATTTAACCATGATAGTAAGTGAGCCAAATAGGCATGAGACTTGGTTGATAGGGTTTCCCTTCAGAAATGAAATATGATGGAGACCCAAATAAGGGGATGCATGAAGAATGTGGATGGAATGAGAGAACAACCATGTAAGATCCAACACTGAAGGTCGTACATCATAGTGAATGTGAATATATAAATGAGGAATAATAGATAGAAGGATCTGAATCACTTATTAATAAATGATGTCTCAAGAGGGATCTAGGATATGTAATGGTAATTGACCTATGTCCAATGAATAGGATGAGGGGGGATAAAAGATGGTTATTATAATAGGTGTTGGACCCAATGAAAAATTGTTTTCCAATACTTATATATCCAATAAAGATGAGAATTAAGCCAGACATTGTGCATAAATTATGGGCAGATTAATGTCATGCAATAAGGAACAACGTGTCACATAGTTTATTCTCTTGATACTAGGACGAAGGTGTCATGTAGTTTATCATCAAGTGACTATGACGCTAGGAAAGGAGGTGTCCCAAACAAATACATATGATTCGACCACTATAACTCAACATGAATAAGGAGAAAGGGGGGCCATCCAGCCATATATTTTTTAGAGAATTTATAGTTTAATGTTGTAATTTAGGGATATGGCCTTCTGGTTTATGTTCATAGAGATGTGACCATAGGAAGAGGCCTTTATAATGTATATATTTGTCATGGTGAGGTGTTGATCCTAACATAAAAGAGGACCTAGGAGGATCATCTTTATTCAATATATTCCTAAGAAAAAAAGAAGTTTTACACCTAGGTTGAGCATAAAGACAAACTTTTTGGGTGTTCCTACATATCCCATTAGGATGGGAATTATGACACACATAGTTCTTGAGTTCTGTGTAGTTTAAAATCATTTAGTAATGAAAATGGTTGTGAAATAGTTTATATTCATGCAGATAGGACATTGGGGAAAATTAATTTCAAAAAGGGCATCCACTTGGCCTGAAAAAATAAACCCAATATGAATTATGACTATAGAAATCAGCACCACACCATGCGATCCCAAGAGAGAACTCATGCCAAGGGGAAAAAGTATGAAATTATAGTCATGACAAAATAATAAATGTTTTGTAATTTTTATGTATCCCATATGGATGGGGATCAATCCACACATCATTCTTGTCTTATGTGCATTTTAACATCATGTGATATGCATTATGGTTAATAGGAATGTTCCTCAGAGAGGTACATATTGTGGATATTATATCCTGACATGAATGAGGATCAAGGAGGTCGGTTTCATCACATTTTCCCTAGAGAAACCTCGACATGGAATTTGAAGGAACACTGAGTAGGAACAAAGAAAAAATGGAAATGAATTCTTAAATATCCTATAAAGATGGAAATCAATCCTTACATATTTATGACGATGAAATGGTATATGACCTGTGTAAAAGGTGATTCCCACTTAAATAAGGACATCTAGGTGTTTTTAATTTTACCGTCATGCATCCAGGATGAAGTGGTCGTTTAATTTCATCAAGGATGGGGTTGTTTAACATCATACAAGACAAATGGGAACATTCCTTTTATGTTCATGCATAAAGAACCATAAATTTTATACTATTTAAAGCCATGTAGGTTGAATTCATCTATTTAATGTCATGCAGGATGGGGCATCACAATTTAACAAGATGTTTCATGGTTGAAACAGATCATTGTTTAAGGTCATAGAACTCAGACCAGGGAACCACTATGTAGATTATCATGATGCCGGATGATAGGGATGTTTTGTGCTATTTAACATCATGTGGGATTATTGGTATGTTCTATTCAGTTTAATAACATACAGGATCATCAGGAAGTATCATGTAGTTTAACGTAATGCATGATGATCGAGAGGTTCTAGCAGTTTAATTCCATGTAGGATGACAGAGAAGTTTTGTACAGTTTAGCGTCTTATGGTACAATCATGATATTCTGTGAAGCTTAATTCCATGAGGGAAGATTGGAATGTTATGTGGTGTTTATCAAATATGGGTTGATCAGGATGTTCTTTGTAGTTTAACATCATATGGGATTATTTAGAGGTTCCTGCAGTTTATCATCATGTATGATTAGAAAAAAAGATAATTATAAAAAGTAATACTTCATTAACTTGTAATTGGAGGGAGGAGTGACATTCTCTCCTTCCATAGTGACCAAAGAGTATGCACCATAACCAAAGACTTTTTCAATGATGTCTGGACCCTCCCATTTAGTATAAAATTTGGTATCTTCCTACCACGTATCATTGTCATCCACAGATCCAATATTGTTTCACCCTAAAGGAAAGAGAATATATGAAAGTTCTTATTGAAGTCACAATCTATCCTATTATATTGTATCTCAATATTGTGAAAGGATTGAATCCTATCCTCGTAAAGGGATTCATGTTTATCTAGATGGAAGTTTTCGAATATGTATAATTTCTTCTTGTTGTAGACATATGTATGGAGTGATGGAAACTGAATCTCTATGGGGATTACTTCCTCTGTTACATTTACAAGGGAATACGGGGTCACATTATGGAATTATGAGTTATTTTTCGATAATCCCAAAGATCATTGGGGAGCATGTCTATAAAACACTTCTTGTTTTCACCTACCATATTCTATAGAATGTTAGAGAGGGTCTTCTTTATTATCTTGATATTTCAGTTTTCTTATTCATGTTAAGGAGAATTGTGGTTAGATCAGATGTTTTACATGGTGTACAATTTATTCATCTCAACTGATTATGAAATTGGTTCTGTTATCTGTGATAATATCATAAGTAAATATGAATTTATGGATGATATTAGATATCAAACACTCAACAATAAAATATTCCTTGTCCACCTTGAATGGGATTTCATCTTCCCAAACGGGAAATAATATGTTGTGGTCAAAATAACCCTCCACTGGAGAGTTGTTTCTTGTGGATAGGGTCCCAAAACATTGAGTCTTAAGAATGAAATATGCCATGAATAGTTTGTAATATGGATATTATATGTCATTTTATGGACACATTTTCAGTGGATCTCACATGCATGAAACCTCTTGAAAATCATGAGATGATCATGGACCATGGTGGGCCCAATGTAGCCCAACCATTGAATCTAGGAGGGATTTTAATTCTTATCTAGTGAGAACCACAAGAACATTCATGGATTTTGTTCATGACTAAGGAGAGCTTATCTCCTTGAAAGTAGTAGTGGAGTAACCCATCAAACCTGCGTCTATAGAGAGTCTGCTCAATGCTCTGACTACTCTGGAGGGTGAACTGCACTGCACACCAATGGACTTACTAACGGTCGACTCTTCCTGTTGGGAGATTACCATTATGGAGGTAATATAATAAATAAATTGTCCAATTAGTTTTTTCTTTAGTTTTAGGGGGGCTAGATGATTGGACGTGGAAGCATCGATAGTAAGGTGGATTACCAACAGGTTGTCGTCATTGTTTTAATTGATAGGGGGGATGAACCATCGATGTTCCACATGAATTAATAAGTCATTCTCATTTGGATCTATTAGAGATGTGGCTAAATCATTCTAGGAATCAAATATACCATTCTATAACTGAGAGAAATGAGTGAAATGTTGTTGACTAGGGAACTGGTCCATCTATTGGAGTGTGTGCTCTAACAGGAGTATGATCTCTCTATTCCAGATGATGTAGTCACTGTTGATCTTCTTGATGACTAATTCAGGGTCCCCCATCACTTGTAGGTGGGGAACATCAATCTCAATAGCCAGATCTCGACCACTGAGGAGAGATAGATACTCCTCCTCGTTATTAGTGCATTTTTTTGACAACATTAATGAATAAGGAAATACTACCATTCTAGGTTTGATGATGACAATTTCCAAGGTTACTATGTTAAGTCAAGGATCATTAATACCACTACCATTTGGTCTTCAAGAAGGGTCATTGAAGTTCATCTTCCATCATGATGTAGCCTGATCAACAGAGAGAATTGAAGTGCCTAAAAAATCTAGATACACAGACTGATCTATAGGGCCCAGATGGGCGGAACGAAAATCTACCTATTCCTGACCCAAAAATGACATTTTTGGGATGAGCAGACTATTGAAATTCCTAAGGATCACTAATCAATGAGAAATATGTCCTATCAGTTTATGTAAGTTTATAATATACTTAACATAATATACAAAAGGCACCATCTATATCAAAAAAATCTTCATATAAGGCCGCTACTTCACGCTACAAAAACTAGTGTGACGTATCTCTTCTTGATTGAAGAATATCCGGTATCTATGTCACAGAGACTACAATAGAGATATAAAAACTAGTTCTCTATTCATTTTGTGTTCTTATATGTTAGAAAGGAACTGAGGGATAATTCTAGGGTGGTCACCTAAAGGGCCAGCAGATTTCTAGAAATATATTGCATCATAATCTGAGACTACAACAAATATTGCATGATATCTTCAAAGGAATCCTAGAAATCCTCATCCCACTAGTAGACAAAACCTTTATTCATGATACTGGAAAATGGATTACACTTTCCTACCATATTCATAATGAATCTACATAGATAGGCTAAGTGGCCTTGAATTACTCAGATCTCCCATAGGTTGCTTAGATCACACATTTGACTTGTGGCCTATTTATTCTCTAGACCAATATCAATGCATGTTTTTCAGAATATGAAGATTAAAAACTTACTATAAGTAACCCTAAAACCACATGTCAAGGGGTACATATTCATATGAGGGAGTGGAGGAAGACAAAAAATTTCTCAATATTTATAAGATGATCGAGAATCTGGTGTGATTTTACCACCAGATCATCCACAAATCATTCCACTTGCATATCAAAGATCACTTTAAATTTGTGGTGGATAGAAAATTGATTGGTGGATCCTACATTCTTTAAACCAAATAGAATTAACTAATAGTAGAATATAACATGCAGTGGCCTAAAGGTGGTGGAATTATCATATTCAGGGGCCATCTGAATCCTATTTTATCCATAATATCCATCCATAAAGGATAGAGACTATAAACCAATGGTTGAATCAATCAAAAACTCTATCAATGTAAGTGGAAAATCGTCCTTTAGGTATTGGCAGTTGGGATCCCAGATGTATATTAATATTATGATCTATCTATTCTTCATCATAACAAGAACCAAGTTGGATAACCATCTGGGGTACTAGAAATCCTTAAAAATTTTATATTTGATAAGCTTATCGAATTTTGCATCAACCATGACACTATAGTAAGGGGGAATCTTCCTGGGAGTTTGTTTGAACCAGCGATATAAGGACCTGACCTTAAACATAACTTATTATAGAGACTTTTGACTAGATTTTATTTTCATTCATTCCCACAGATCTTTTAGGTCTAATGTTTTAGAGAATTCAGATATATTATTACTTAAACATTCAATATTTACAAATTAGATTAGTCAACTGGCCATCCCTTATTTTTTTCGTAAAACAAAAACTACTAAATTGAAACATGTTTTTTCAGACAAATCTTCAAATACATTCATCATAGCATTATATTTTTATATGCCAATCTTAAGACCCATGAAAAACATTTAAAAACCTGGGTAAGCACAAAAATATTATTAAGGAAAATTATATTACATTTGATCTTGAGAGATATAAATAAGAACATTAGGACGTTCATAAAGGCATGGGAAAGAGGAATTTCATAGTAATAAGTACTTCGATCATAACGTCAAAATGTGGCCACAAATTTTAATTTATAAATTAATAATAATATCACCAAGGTCCAACCCCAAGGTTTCATATCACCATGTTTCATCTTCAGGGTCTCGAAAAAATACCATGGTTATTCACAAAGGTATCATAAAAATTATCATTGCTATTCACCATGGTATCATAAAACTTGTTATCTCTAGCTATTAATTTATTTATCCAATGAATTAAAGCACTATCCGAGAACACCCTTAATAAGAATTTATTTTCATGTGAGCCACAAATATCATAATTAAACATTTAATAAATAACAAAAATAGAGTAAATGAACCGGGATTCATATCAAAATCGCGACATTTTAAAAAGTGCTTAAAACAATATCATTATATCATTTATATCTCCTTAAAAGGGAATGAGGGTTTTATGTATTTTAATTATAGAATAATATATATCACCTAATGTATGGATGAATAAACCTGGAAATTAAATAGGATTGTGTATTATCATAAATAAAATAATATAATTTCTTGAGAAAAAAGTCGTTTTAGGCGAAAATTCTTCCACATAACTGCTATACAACATGGTTTTAGAAAACATTAAAACGGGATGGTACATGGGTTCCCACTCCATAAATGACTCATAATAAATAAAAGTTAAATAATAATATTTAAATAAGATCATGGTATGGAAACATGAAGTTATAACGCATAAAATATAACATGAATGGAAAAAGGAAGTTGAGAATTCTCATACAAAAATACGACAACCTAACAATGCCGCTTAAAATTAATAAAATCAGTTGATGATAGTGGAAAGTGTTTCTAATTATTTGGAAATAAGATGGATAGGAATAAGTATATATTACAACATAACCCAAAATTATATAATGGAAACTAAAATACATAACATAAAATATGTCTAAACTAAAAAAGGATGGTCAAAGGTTCTCTTACATTGAAGAGTAACTTCTAAAAATATTAGATCGAGACCTTGGGGGCTTGAGGACACCATGGAAGGACTCCTTGGATGGTATAACTAAAATAAAATCGTGTATAATGTTTTTTTAATTAATGAAAATGAAGGATTGGTTGGGTATTTATAGGAAAAGTGTGAAAATATTTTATTAATTCTCAAGGACACCTCATTAGTGATATTTGCAAAACCATACACTTTACAATGGTATTTTCCAATCGTATTGGCCACTTGGGACACCCCGTATTATATATTAGTCCATAAGAGTCGACCAGCATCATATCATACTCATTACAACATTATGAAATAGTTAAGATGTCAATAAACTTATCGAAAACTCAAAACTATATTTTTTTACTATTCATTAAAAAATTCAACTATTTCAGAAAAAAACCCAAAAAATTACCATAACAATTTTTCATTGATTGCAATTAAAAATTTAAATTCTTTTTATAAAAATTAATTTCATTTTAAATTAAATTAAGTAAATAAAAACCTAATGCTTAACTATTAATTTCTAAAACTTTTATTTACTTATATTGTGATAATATTATATCACATTACCACTTAAGATGATGAAAACTTATTTATACTTTCTTTGATGAGGTTTCTATTTGATTGGTCATGTTACTATTCATATGGGAAAAATTACTATTTCTATGTGTAATGTTATTATTCAAAAAAAGTTATTTTGATCTTATTGAACCACATTTTCACCCTGATTACAACCATGTATGTCTGATTTTCGAAAATCATTTCATAGAAAATTTTATTTAATTATAAAATATTTTGTTCAATTGATCACAAAAACATTATTCATCAAATAAGATTCAATAAAAAAAATACTAATCATCAATCATTATTCATCAAATACTATTTAGTAAACACTATTCATCCAAAGTTAAAAAAATGAATCTATTTAGAAAACAGCTAAAAATACGGCCTATGTTAATTTTTACATCATTTAGTAACTGCTTTTTGTTAAAGTCATAAAAAATTTATTTATTTGAAAAAACTAAATTAACTCAAAAATATCATGTTATAATCGTCTAGAATTTTTTTTGATGAAATCAAGTTTTCTAAATGAAATTTATTTAAATATTTATAATATCATTTATTTGAATCTTACATTAATAAAGCCATCGTTGCATCATCATTGTTTCAGAAATATATTTATTTATGTAATGTATAAAAATTATACATAAAATACTATGATGTAAAAAATATTTTTAGATTTATAATGTCTAATAATAATGATATAGATAACTTAAATAAATTCATATTAAAATTTTAAAACTTATTAAAAACCTGACACTGAGTGAAGCTTTAAACTAAATTCCATGGAAGGCTTTGTCCTTTTGATTAATGAATCATCTATGAGAAGAATTAAACTAGCTACCAAATAATGATTTGTACATTTAATTAATGAATATTCATTGATAATATTTTAAATTTCTTCTATGGGAAGCTTAGTTCATTTAATTTAACAGGATTCTATGAGAAGCTTTATAATAGCTTCCATGGGAAGCTATATACATTAAATTAAACAAGCATCTATTAGAAGCTTTAAACTGGCTTCCGGGGAATGATTCATCCATTTAATAAAAAAAATTATTTGAGAAGGTTTAAACAATCTCATTTGATAAAATTATGGAATGTGTTAGGGTAATTTTATAATTTTATATTAATCTTCAATTACTTGATTTACCCTTAACCACAGTAATTAAAAATAATTACTGATGTTACTATTCATAATGTCAAAAAATAAAAGATACCTCTATAAAAAATTTTACGTTATGATTCAAAATATGGAATCAATTTTTCCAAACTCAAAATATAGAAGTCGTAGTAATTAATTTAAAATTAATTCCTTTTGTCAAAATTATAAAAAAAGGTTTACAAAAACAACAATCATCAAAATTCTAACGTGCTTTTATATCTACCTTCAATGTGAAATTAATTACAATTGTCAAATTTGGATTAAATAATAAATATATATTCAATTTATTCATTAAAACCACTTAATAATATAATTTAACAATATGAATTATCTTTATGGAAGAAGTCATTATCAATTAAAATTCAGCTTATTTTTACTATTCATCAAAACATTATATTTATCAGAAAAATATAAAAATTTAATCCAAAGTAAATTTTTATATCCCTTATCTAAATAATAAGTTTAGTTTTTTAAATAGAACATATAAAAGTGACAAAAAATAAATTTTAAAAGGGTTCTCCAAAAAAGGCGGTAAAATTTCATTTTTAGAAAAAAACTTGTTTTATTTGAAAACATGAATTTGTTATTATATCATATCTATAAAATAAATAAGATAAATATATAACATTAAATTGAATATATAACATATATTTTTCATTAAATAAAAATCCATAGAGTGTAATATGATTTTTAAGCATAATTATTCTCTTTTTAAGTGATTTTTCATAAAAACATATCCTTTATATTAAAATGGAGTTTATTTCCATTAGTAATAAACATTATATCCAATGAATCATTATTTAAACATTTTTAAACCATATTATCATAATTTAGTTGATACCATTCATTCCCACTATTCCAAAAGCTAGGTTATAATAGTTAAATTTAAATAATATTTAGCTGTTCGTTAATGCTCAATGTAGCATATCATGTTCGATCTATATTGACTTAAACTAGATTAATGAAATAGGAAAGTGTGTTGTAATGCTATATCTATGGGGTTAATGTCTTGATTCCTAATAGGGGTCAGGGTTATTGGTATCACCTGAGCCTGTACTATGATGGAGTATGAGTTAATCTTTGGAAGTTCATTATACATGGAAACATTCATTCCCATTATATAATAAATGAAAAATCATTCCCCATGTCTGGAATTGTAGCCTCCAAATAATGAATCAGGAGGATGAAATCATTATCTATGTCCATCCAGGGATCCGTCACAGTTACATTGTGCTCAAAATCTTTTGTTTAAACCCTTTCGTCCCCGATATTGTAATAGTGATAATCTAGATCGTATGTTTCACAAGAGGAAAATGGATATGCATCACCCTATAGCATGACCAATCAACCATTGAGAGGGTACATGGGGAATTGGTTATATGTGGAGGGATTTATTGTATTAATATAGAGCCATGGTCTACCCATAAGTGCATTATATGTGTTATCCTGTGAGACTACCATGAATTCAGTACTGAAAATCAGGCCCCTAAATCGGGTCATCAAGAAGAATATGCCACATTGCCTCTACTTAGTCCTTTCACAACCTTGAATCTTCAGGTCATAGGGACTCAGATCTTATTTAGTCAGTCCTAGATTTTAGAGTTCCTGATTCAATGTGATATTCATCCCAGAATCCATGTCAACGAGACAACAGAAAACATCCACACCATTGATTTGGTATGTGATGTACATCGGGTGAATGTGTCCCTAAACGATAGATCATTCATCTTCTTATAAGAATCATTTTAAGGATTAAAATTTTGTTTTCTCAACATCCTCTACATGGAAGGCTTCTAAAACCACTGCCTCTATTTCGAACTAGAGAGGGATTATCATAGCCTATATCTGGCCCTCACACAATCCTTTTGATTGGTAGATATCCTTGAGGATTAATAAATTTTTATGTTTGATGGAATGATTCTTATGAACATCATACTTTTGGGTGAGGTTTGGAGTTCCAACAGTAATAGGTTTATCATTTATAAGAAATATAATGGGCACTACTGGTTGAACTAGAAGATTATAACTGCTACTGGGGTTATTTTGTTTCTCACAAGATAAACCATGAAAAAAAATTACCGGATAACTATCGGATGACTGAGGTCTGGACACAACTCAAATCGGTCGATCATGATGAGGTCATGGCTACTCTTCCGAGTCATGTAGCATGGATTATGATGTTAGTGAATCTAAATAAATCGAATTGGAGGGCTACACATGTTGAGATCTACACTGAGCTAGCTTCCTAGTCTTGATAGCATGCATGGATTGGTTGGAAGTGATGGCATGAGTATTCTGACTATTCACATATCAATGACCACACTGCCGATGGAATCAACCATAAGAATTTGGAGGATTTTCTAGACATTGCTAGTTTTCAAGTACCATGCAGGGGTCCACCAGCTCAATGATATTTACCAAGTAATAATCCTGCTCATCACAGTAGGAATCCTCAAATACATTAAAAATTCTTAGGTGACTCTCATCTCTGGGTTGGGGGGATTTTCCTTCCATTGCATCATTGATGCCTGCTCATATGATAAATAGAAGGCTAAGATATGGATAATAATGTATTCGTGGGAGAATACAAGATAGCTTCAAGAAGATCAGGCCAATTAAAATGGGCATGAATGATACCATGGGTGTGAGAAACTTCCCTACTAGCATGAAAATTTTCATACTTCTAAGACCCATAGCTAGAAACCCACTACCATTCACTTTCATTATCAATGTTATGCTTCACAACAAGACACACCACATATGTCAGGGAAGTAACTAATTTGACAATGTTGTCATCAATCTAGTATAGGTGTCATTCCATAAACACATAGAATTGTACGATGGTGTGTCCATGAAATTTGGGTTAAGGGAAGTATTCAGGGTGATCAGTGAGATCACCCTTTTGGAATTTCCTAAATTATGGATAATTTAGGATCATCTAATCTAGGGAACTTATGAAATAACTGGGGATTTCAGCCTCATCAAATGAGTAAGTCAGGTTTCCCTTTTTCAGGAAAGGGTCCCTAGAATCCTGGACCTAATAAGGGTAAGGATTCTAACAGGGGTATACTCCCTATTTGTCCTTCCATAGTGGCAGTGCATGATGGTGTGGTTTCATCCAATTCTATTGCAGGTGATGATGAGATAGAAGATGGTCTTGAGGCTGTTTTCTTTGTCTAGGTTGTTTAATATGTTCTATCTGTAAAAACATTTGCAACCTGGGGGCCTCTACCTCTGAAAGAGAAGTTGTATCAGCCATGGGGACTCTTATTTCAAGATAAATGGAAGGCAATGTGTGTGAATGGTTTTCCAACTACAAGGCCTCTTCTAGGAATTAATCTTTTTTAGATAAATCATGGAATCCACCTAAGAAATTATGAGTGATGAGGAAGGGAACCAATTAAGTCTTAACATTCCATATTCACATTATCAATAGTTGTTCTTAACTCAATGGAATATGATGTTAATACATGATTCCCTTCCACCTAGTGAAAAATTCTATGACTCAATCAACTCGTCATCATTTTCACTTTAATAGGTCGTCAATATTTGTATTCTGTGTAGTGGAGATGAAATGATAAATAAACTACCCACAAAGGTAATCACATCGAGCTATGAACCTAGTAGGTAACTATTTGTGCCAAACAAATGCATTACCTTTCTATGACTCCAAAAAATCCCTGAGCTTATAGGCTTCCAACAGTTCTAGAGTTCCCAGAATATATCCAAACATCAAAATAAAGTGGGACAGATGTTGTAACTAGTCACTCATCCCATTGAAGGGGGATACGTTAGGATTCCGAATTTCTGGGGTATCGACATATCATCCACCAAAAATAGATATGGATTTCCATCATGTGGGATCAAAAAATATTGTGTCTAAAAATCTTCAAGGTAGGTGATGAGAGTTTCCATATGATCATAAAAATTTATATTTCTCCCTAGGTAAGGATTCCTAACCAACAATTATTTTCTAGTTTCATCAACATGTTAGTAAGGCTCAACCGATCACTGAGCAGCTAGTGGAATAGATGTAGGAATGACCAGTGGATCTTCCAAAGGATCAAACTATGGAGCCTATTCTCAAGGATGATTCTCACACAACATGTGATGATTGGGTAATACATACTGTGATCTCTTACCATAACCTCCAATCTATTCCATGTCAGGGTGAACTAGATTTTTTTGATTAATAGGAGGTAATTCAACAAGAGGAACTATGGCTTCCCCTACTTACCCGATAGAGGAATGATGGGATATCACTGTGGATCACCGTAATCCAGATGTCATTCATCAATTTGATTGGTGAGGACCTCTTCAAAGATATTGTTCTCCACTTCATGATGCTGGAGCAACACGACCCTTTTGGAACCAACCTTTGTCTTCTACATTGAACTAGATGGGCAAGATGGCTAAAAGGTCATCCTCAATCATTTTCCTTTTTCAGTGTTTTGACTGATGGTAATCATGCAGAGGGGTTTCAAGGCTGGGAATTTATCACTGATTATGATTCTGGATGATGTAAGGTCTATGGAGTGTTGTTTTGCCCCAGGGTGTGGGTTGTCTTCTTCAGATCCCACACCAAAACCACATTCCATGTATATATCAGGAAAAACCATTTCTACCATGAAATTTCATGGAGGTATATTTTCAGTATCACATTGTAGGTTTGGAACTATTGGGATTAGACTACTATAGAGAGAAAAATACTACCCCAACCCCAGATCCTCATGTATGGAGATCCCTCTTTAATAATTCTATAGAGCACATGATATCATTGAACACATCTGTGAAAAAGAATTTAGTTATATCTATGTGACATAGGGTTCTAATCCACTTGAGGAAATACTAGGTCAAATATGTGACATTGCTGGATGATATCTTCAAAATGTTCTTAGGTTTTTGGTTAAGCCAACTATGAACCCCAAATGGTGGAAACATGTCGCCTAGAGGGTTTGGTTGAAGCAGAAAACATTTTCCTAGGAGAGGATTTCAGAATGTCGATGTATAGAGTCAAGATCAACCAGAACATCTCAAATAAATGATCTATTGAGAGAGTGTACCACAATATTCTTCATTCAGAAGTGGGATCCAGCTCTTGGTTACCCCACTCTTCAACTATGGGTGGGTGAGGAATGGGTAGATTCACTAATGTAGACCGTTGTTGTTGAGGACAAGCTGGTGGAGTGAATGTTGTGCAACCCGATAGGTCATTACTAACTTGGTCGTCTACCAGTGGCAGTACCGAGAGCATCATCGTGTCCCTATAAAAAGGTTTGTCAAAAACTGCTTTATATGCTGGGGTGGTGGTCATTGGTGGTGAGTACGGTGGGTTCTCATCACCTACCACTCCCCAAAATAATTATTTTTGATCTCATGTTGAGGTAGAGAATGAATCTTGTGATGGTAGAAGATACAACATAAAAATATCATGGAGGGGAGAAATATCATTCTAATCTAACATGTACCTATAGTGGGTTTTGATGATCTTGTACATATAACCTATCAGGATGAAAATATAGACATTCACAGTTCCTACCCATAACATAATGTAGATGATAGGGGTGAAGTATCCATCATTGAGTTGCATCCCCCTTCAAAATCTGAGAAATGGAATGGATTGAAAGTGATATGGAATTTTTAAAACATCCTCCTTTTGTAGAAAATATTCACCTCTCATTCCTAGGATGGTTCTAGAGGGTAGGGAAGATCATTGACATGGGTAGGACCTCTATGTGGGTTGATTATGTGGAAGAGAGGTCCTCCACTTGAGCTAGTTCTGAAATGTGGAAGGTCCTCATAATCGTTGTCATTGTAGTGGGGATGACATCCTCCTTAGTTAGACGAGGTGTGAGGATCACCCAAACATATGTTCAATGGAACAAAGGGAGGACCTATGTGGTGATTTTTGGATGTGTGGGGATGACTTCCATGGTTGGGTGTACTGGAGTGGGGGGGACCTCAAACGAAGCTGATGATAACATGTGGAGTACCTCCATGTATGTTGGTAGTGGTATTAATATGAGGTTTTTCATACTGATTGAACTAGGCATGTGGAGGACCCCCCCCACCCCAAATTTACTGCCGCTGAAGTAGGGGGAACACTTATTATATTATTAATGGAGTGGGGATGACCACTACCGATGCTCAAGAGAACATGTGGAGGGCCCCAATGATGACATGTGACGTAGTGAAGAGGACCATCCCCATGGTCGATACTATTGTCGGGGGGACCATCACTTGAGCTATGAGTTATATAGGAAGGACCTTCTCATTGAAGATAATATACATGGGGAGGACCTATATATCTGTAAACATATACATAGTAAGGAACTCCATGTTGGATGTTGATAAGGTGGGGATGACCTCTACTTCGACCAATGTTGGTGATATGTGGAGGAGAACCATATTAAGTGTGATCGCTAGGGGGGCATCCACTTTGGAAAGTGCTAGTATAGGGAGGACCTCTAAATGTGATCTCATCATCACAGGTTAGTACACAATGTCTTTTGATTATGCTTGTTACCAAAAGTGTCAACACAACCAACCCGTTAGATGGCATAGGTCTTGATCTTGATCAAGATTAATTGGCCCCTTGATCTATAGTAGTAGGTACATGGAAGAATGCACCAAGGGTGGAATTTACCACTGATGGTTTAGAAAATAATTCCCCTTATGGGAATCATCTTGGGATTATACATAGTGTTGGAGTAAGATCATTTTCACTAAGGATGATGGATCAGGGGCCTAGAATGCATGTTGTTTGGTCTAAGGGACCAGCAATTGTTAGAGTTGATGTGGCATGGTGAGAGCCCTCAATGGAAGATCCTGGGAAGTAGTCATAGCTAGAATAACTCAGATGTCCCATATCTCAATGGAATAGGGTAGTGAGTCATATAACTGTTCAGGGGAGAGGCTCTCGAAATTGTAGAATTTTGTAGTGGGGAGAAGTGGTTCGCTGATGAGCTCTGGGGACAATGGTTATGGTGAGGCACAAGTTCCACTATATCTTGGAGGGACACATCCCTCATGGTAATGACCCATTCAATTCCATATCATCAGAAAAGAATGTTTATGAATCTCTTCTAAAATATTTTTGATGGTGAGATGGGGCGTGAGTGCTGGGTAGTTATTGTCACGGATGATGTCCTTGTGGGGGTGGAATCAGGCATCATTTATGCATTGTTATTCCTTCTAGACCCACATTTTTGTGTGTGGGAAGATTATTTTCTCGTAGTTCAGGTTATTTAATACAAGAAGATTTAGCCATCAGCATGGATATTAGGAAGTTAATTCCAAATTCCCCATTGTCATTCAATCTTCGATGGTTAGAGAGAGAGATCCCTGGTGACAATGCCACATACCAGAATTCCCAATGCTTAACTACCCTGAATTCTAGTGTGTTCTACGCTAAGCCAACTATTTCCTTGGATGAACATGTTGTTATATACCATGATCATGTGGTATTCTCATCTCATAATGTCTTGAGAACTACAAATACTAATTATTTAAGGGTAAAATGTTCATGTCGGGTTCACCAAATCTTTTTTTACTCTTTTTTGTTTGGGAACACCCGCATCATTGTTCCCTCAAATGGACGGTCCACACTATTCCCCCACATTCCCTATTTCTAAATCCATTATACATTCATCAATTCTTCAAATATGTCTTCTCCACGATTGAAAGAGATGATGGGATATCAGTACCTCCTTCCATGGATTCCTCCGCAAAATTATTTTCCTATTCTAGTTCTCCCTTATCTATTATGTTGTTGTTTTCAAAACTCATTCCCAGTTCCATATCATTGTGGATTCCGATTAATTTTGTTTCTTCCTTCTATATATTCCAAAGGGCCATGTTAGGGAAAAACCTTAGGTTAAGAGAGTAGTCGTGCAGGACATTGGTGGTATATAGGGATGATGAAACATTGGAATGCCTATATTATTCTTTATAAGAGATATTCTCATGGGTGTGTGATCCCGATGAATCCTATGTTGATCGCATGGTATCAAATTCCATAGGCATGTCTTCCAAGGTTTTCCTTGATATCACATGTTTAGAACAGGGTATATTAAAAGTTAAATGTCTAGAAGAGATGGATCAAACTAATCAAAACACTTATGATGGTGGGTCAGATTGCCACACCCTTCAGAGGGTGCACCTGGGATGTTTACCAGATGGGTGAATTTGAATTCATGATAAGAACGGACTGTGGAACGGTGTGTCCAATAAAGGTTAAATTTCACATCGTGAAGGATAATTTAGACACTACTAAGTGATTATCAGGGAGGTGGTCCCCATTGATGGGAACAGCAAGTTTAACTATTCGCTCGGATTTAACCTCAAGGATTATTCCTACAAACCCTATTTTAATTATAGGGATAAAAATTCATATAATTTGAAATGGTGACTTGTGGCTGAAACTTGGTTAGATGCTCGTTACAAGAAGATCACCCTTGGATGGAGTCGTATGGATAATGTGGGGATTATGAAAGGTTAGCTACCATAATAATACTATGAGATGTGGTGATGTGGATGGAATGATCTCTCTAGGATGTGGTGGCTCAGTTAAGAATCAGTATGGATATAGTGGAAGTGATGATGGAGTGAATGAAATGTAGAGGGTGATGGTATTGAATCTCCGGGAGGCTTCCAATGTATCCCAGTTAGCTGGGAATAAAATTCCACATAGTTCGATATAGGAGGAAGATATTTATAAGGAGGATACTTGTGAGGATGGAGTGAATGGATGGGAACCCAAAAGAAGTGTGACATCCAATAAGGGTCATGATCCTCCAGAGACATAATGACAAAGGGGTAATGTGGGGACAAGAATGGATGATGGGATTGAACAACAAAGAGGCTTCCAACATACCATTATTTGAAGACAAGGATCAATGTCCACATAGTTTTGGTATCCCATGAACAATAACATCTTACATTAAGAATGTGGGTGAACCAACATGAAGTTAATAGTTCTGATCATGATCCTCATGGAGGCTTCTTACATAACCTTTTAAGAAGACCAGGATCAAAACTACGTATTTTGGCATGGAATAGAGACCTTACACATATCTATATGCCTTTGGATATGATAGGGATTATTCATGATCTGCCTGATGAATGGGTATGATGGATGTGGTAGGGGATTACAGGCAAAGACATCCCATATAGATGGAATGTATAGGTTGTTGAAGGTGTTGGGATTGAACCTCAAGGAGTTTTAAAATGAATCCCAGTTAGTTTGGAATAAAATCATTCAAAATTTTGTACAGGGAATTGGTTTTACACGCTATGGTAGGCCATGAGAGTAGAGTCTTAGTCTCTGTTAATCTCTAAGCATATGTGATTCATGCTCGGTGTGAGAATCATGAAGTAGTATTAGACCTTCCCATCATGTCACAAAAGGTAACTCCACAAAAAGAGATGTGGGGATTACATACAGAAATGGACTAAGGATATGGAGATTGGGGATTACTCTACAAGGTATTATAGGAGAGGATCTCATTCCATGTGTGGGGGATATCATTTTTGTCCATGAGAGGGAAGAAGAGCTCAGCCCCATGGAGATGATTGGGGATAGATAATTTTTGAGGTGTGAGACCCCATGTAGATTTCTTGGGGTGAGACCTTAGTTTAACATTGTGTGCTGAAGATGGTGGTTCTTGGATGTTTAACATCATTTATCATGAATGGGGAGGACACAATCATAACCCATTAGACATACATAACTTATTTCCACTCGTACTTGGGTAAGATAATGAATCAAAAAATTACAGAATATGATGGGTTAGTAGAATGGTCACTCTAGGAGTCCAGATTAGCTTTTCTATTTGAAGAATACATATTTATTAATGTACCTATACAAATAAGAATTAGGTAATGAAACCCAACACAGATAAACGCACAAGGTACGATTAAATCACTATGTACAAGCCTATAAGGCCATATGGAAGAGGGTATCACAAAGTAAGGGGCCTCCCATAGAGGTGATTTACAAAGATCATGTGATTCGTAAAGGTTAGGGGATTAATGAAGATAGGTTCTCTATAAATCAAAATGAACCTGCTTTGTTACAGATTAATGATTTTTAAAAGGAGTGCTTCGTAAAGGATTAATGTTTCGCAAAGCATCATGTAACCCAAAGGTCCTTCTTCCTTCATGAAGAGAGTATTCCTTTGTGAACTGTATCCCAAACATAGGTAGGGGTAAATTGGAGAAATGGTAAGGGGGTTTAACAATGCTCCAATACCTTGGGGATGTCATTTTTCTCCTAGGGTAATGATTCATGGGAGCTTCACGAATAGGTATCTCAGAAGGTGAATGGTCATAGTAATATTTTCTATTAGGGTAGTTGAGTTAGATATTTATAGTCAAAGGGGTCTCGTGATGCAGGAAGGTGCCCCTAGAATCAAAATTGATCTCCACAAAGAGCTGTGGTGTTAAATGGACTCTCTTAATGTACTATCAATTTCCTTTTTATTGGTCAAAGGGCTCATCAAACTCATGGATCTGAACATGAATACCTTTCACTTTCACGAGGCATGGTGGCTTCTCAAATGAGCTTCCTAATGAAGACAACATCGATGATATTTGGGCTATTTGATCTTGGATCTATCCTCTAATGGATGAGGACATCCTCGACTTATTTGGGAGAATCTATTTCCGTCCCAATAGTAATGTTACAACACAATGACCCAATAGGGGTTTAATATATTCTCTAAAATGTATACATGACTAGATTTAAATATTCCCTTTAAAATTATTTATCTAAATTTATTTATTTAATTTTATAAATCCTTAATGAATCCTCCAAAATGAATATTATGTGTCATGGTCTTAAAGTATGTTATTTATAAAAATGATTAACTTTCAAATCATCAAGCGTATTATTTAAATGATTTTATTATTATTATCTCACCTCCCTTTTTAATTAATTTTTTCAATTAATTTATTGGATTTCTAAATTTTGGATGAGGTTCTGCATGAGGATCAATTTTTTTTTATTTTTTGTTGAAAAATGGATTTTTGTGTGAATGGAAATAAGAGGTGCATGGTTAGAGCATAGTTAAGAATAAATGTGTGAATTCAACCAGGTAATAGTATTTCATGAGTTTAGTGATAAGGGATTGAACAATGACTTGCACACAGTTACAATATCTATTAAAAAAGAGTGTGGTTCACTTCTGGAAACTAGAAGTGGAATATTGCACGGATGGCACATAGTTTAGGAAACTTTGTGGCCAAACCATGTGTGGGCCCTTATTCTCTAATATATGGTGCACGGTTTGTCAAAATACATGAAAAAACTACATGATTTGCTCATATAATTAAAAATGTTAAATTCCAATCATTCCCCCAGATCTTATAACCCTATATCTGGTTCTCCTCCCCTCCTCCTACCTAGGTCCACCTGGGGGCTATCCATGACCTTCTTCCCTTTCTCACCAATCTCCTTGGATTCTTCATAAAGGTTGATAGATCTTGTTCTAGTGTTTATTGATCCTTTTCCTCTTCTATTGTCAATTCTATCTTGGTTTATTGGTGTTTCATGGAGATGTCTTTCTCGTGGTTGAACCCTAGAATAAAGGGATTATGTTTGGGCTCTCTTCATGGATATTCAGGTATATAGATTTTATATCAGGATTGGGTCATCCATATATAATTGTTTGTTTGATTTATCACATCATTATGTTAGGTGTTTCTATCCATTTTTTTTTCAAAACATTATTTTGATGCTTGATCTTTACATTAAGACTTTTAAAATTCTATAATCATTCGTTGGACGTGACAACATAAAAATATTTTTCAGTTTTCATTGTGGAATAAGGGTTTGAAATGATTTTATAAAGGGTTTATTTGATTATTCGTCTATTTAACTCATTCAAGGTGTTTAATAAAATTTTAATTCTATTTTTTAATGTGTAATTGAGTATTTTGTGGCGGTGTTTTCCCTTGGTTATATTTTGATACTATTATTAGAGTGGGATTTGGGTGTTATATGTGGAATTGGGTAAAATTATTAGTGTGAACCATATATTTGGTTTTTTTATTGTTTTAAAAACAAGTATTACATCAATAAAAGACGTTTTCAATATTGTTTGAAGGGTATGAATCATGTTTTAAAATTGGTTTAGTGAGTGAGTGGATTTGAAAGAGGCCTCACCTATGAAAATGGTTGGGTTTTTATGTGATACTTTATTATTTAATACCAAATTAGATTTTTGAGTTGTGAATGTGGTGTGAAATGAATTTCCAAAAGTCCTTGGTGGATTATTTTAATTCAAATAAGCTTCTAAATGGGTTTTCAAAAGCATTGAAATTTGGAATTTTGAGTCATGGCATGGTAAGTTTAAATTGAATATAACTATGTACCTTTTAGAACATTTTAACATAGTTAGATTACAAATAGAATAAGGTCATATTTGTAATCATTAAAAATGATTTTATTTTTTATCTCATTTTTGGAATTTTGTTAGAATCAAAATTTGTTTTTGAAAGTGTTTTTCCCGATTCGAACATGAAATATTTTTTAGGTTTTGATTTAAAACTCATATGATGTGAAATCCAAATTTTCACTTTGAGTTGTTACAGATAGTGGTTTTGATGTGATGTTATGTGGATGCTATATTGGTATGTTGTGATGTTTTTGAATTTTTATTGTGAACATATGTGATATGTGTGTCTGGGTGGGGGGATGTTGTCATGTTTTGGAAAATGGATTCAAAACTCCGATAGTGTGAGGCCTGATTTGTATTTAATAATGATTGTGAAATAAAAGTATTTCCATTAGTATTTTTAATGTTTGTATAATATTTTAAGACTATAATTAATTTGGATGCACTCATCTCTAATGTCTTATACATGGTAATGTAGTGGGGTTGATTTAATTTGGCCTTGGGATGAGATCTCTCCTAATAGATCGTGAATGAGAACAATGATGGTTATTGTAGCTAAAACATGTGTTGCTAAGTGTTATAATTATCATTTTCATTAGATTTATAGGAATCATATAAGTGTTTAAGTGATAATATCTTGTCGACATTGATTGGATGTGTTTGTAACCCCAAGACTTAATAAGACTAGGTCGGCAATTCCACTAGATTAGCTAGTTTAGGGAGGCTAGTTGGATATTTTCAATGGAGTCTCACCATATGCTAGAAGGTCAATAAAAAATAAGTATTTCTAGGGATAAACATATCTATGTTCAAGAAATGACTATGAATCACTATCTATGTTTTATGTTCACTTCTTATAGTTGTTGGATTTTTTCTTTTCTCGTTGTGCCTACTTGATTGTTTTTTGTTAATTCTTTTTATATGAACTTTTTATTATATAGATTGTTTGAAAAATATGTGGTCCATATTTGAAATAGGTTGTATAATGTGATTTTTTAAACAAAAATTTTGAATTTTTTTTTTTTAAAAAAGCAATGTTCTGTGCATTTTTTTGGTTTATAAATAATTAAAAACCCTATTTTTAAGATATATTTAAAACTATTGATTAAGGACTCTTTTGAGAATGGAAATGCATGGAATATATGGTTATTGCCTTCTAGGATATTTAATCTCACAGCCTGCTTGTGCCACTCATAATATATAGACCTAATATGTTTTTAAGGTTTAGGTTTATGGTTCAGTTTCTCTTGCATAAGAAGGGTATTGTGGATAGTGGTGATAATGAGGTCAAGTAGAGATCTTATTGGCATGGTTAGGATTGAATTTTTTATTGAATTTTACTTTGTTTGTTATTTTTTTTGTATTTGGATAAGTATATATTAATTGATATTCATCCATTTTCATTTATTTTGTGTTCATAGTTTGTTTCATTTGGTATTGGTTTATTTGGAAAAAAGTCATTCTCATATTGATTACATTGAGGCCCAACACTGGTTTCTAGCCCATGGGAATCAAGAATACCATTTAGTCCATGTATCAAATTGTATTAGATGTCAGGTTATATGGAATCCCATAATAGGTCATAAAAAAATTCTTTAGATAATTCTATTACTATTTTGGTTGTTAGGTATATTGGATATTATGACTATTGGGACTCGAGAGTTAGATACAAGACGGAAATAATGAACCCGTTCTCATTTAAATCCTCATGTTTCCAAGGGTAGTCCAGGTATTGATGCTTTGTATTTTTTGATTGATTTAGATTAATGAATTACAATATAAGGGATCTTTTGTCATGTTGTGATCCCACATCTATTAATGTCCCATGTGGAGTCCATGTGCAT
Source organism: Viscum album (assembly GCA_963277665.1). Taxonomy (NCBI): domain Eukaryota; kingdom Viridiplantae; phylum Streptophyta; class Magnoliopsida; order Santalales; family Viscaceae; genus Viscum; species Viscum album. The sequence goes on along the minus strand of OY728138.1, from coordinate 1,288,078,299 downwards.
GGTTAAAGGTTCTCCTAGGGGGTAATTTTTTAGGGAATGGTATACTCACCACGATGTTAATCAATGCATAACCAGAAGTTACTCATTGTAGTAGTTTGGTGTGAGTTGTGTTTTTTTGGGTTCGGTCAGTTTGAGTGGAATTTTAGGATAGAAATGGATCTTTTTGAATTGGAAATGATTTATTTCAAGTGGATTCTGATTGGAAAGTGAAATATTTTTAACAAAATGGAAATTAGTTCATAATTTTTATGAGTTTGAGAATGTGTGTAAAGAAAAATGAATTTACTATTTTTTAAATTATAAATTTTATGATAAGGATGTATGTGTGAAACTTATTATTCCTTATGAATGTTTAGATATGCATGGATATGTGTGGAATGTGAATGATGGTACATCTATAATGGTGACACAAGAAGATATGGAATGAAAACATATGTAAAGATTCATAGTATTCCTTGGGTGAGTGTTTGAAATGAGTGGTTTGGAATGGATTTACAAAATGATTTTTGAAAGAAGAAAATGGATTTGGTAATTGATTATTCTTTTAGAAACCAGTTTTGTTTGTGAAAAGTGGCATTGGAAAGGGACGTTTTGAAATTGAGAAGATATGGTGGTTCCTAAAAAGAGGATATTTTTTGTTCTATTTTTATGTGTTTCGATTTTGAGCCTGATGTTTTGGCTTCACATGTTATTCTTGATTTGGTTTCCAGGTGAAGATCAATTTAGTTGTCTTTTTCTTGTGTATATTAGAATATACTACCTGGATGGGGACCCAATGTTTCTAGTGGGTCCTTCATTGTTTCTTCTTATTCTTGGTTTCTTCCTGCCTTTCGTGATGATCGAGTTATGTTAGAGACAAATGGATGGATTGTGGAAGTTTAGTGTGTCTTTAAAATGTTTATAACTCTTAAGGTTATGATAGTGAATATTATTCTAGTTTTTTAGGGTCCATCATTTGATCATTGGAAGGTTTTTTATCCATCATCAACACATTTTGGGATGTTGTGGGAGGTTTTTATGACTACTTTCATCTATAAGTTTTTCCCTGAAGAGGTGAAGTGATAAAAATTGGAATATCTCTAGATTATATCCCAAGGTTATCGGTCAAAGAATTCTTGTGTTGAGAATTTCAGGGAGACAGTGTCTTTATTTTTGTAGATATCATTACACGATCTATTTAAATCTCATCCATTTTTTGCGGTCTTGTTCTGGAGATCATGGAGTGAGTCCTTTCATCCTGTGATGTTCAGTTTGAGAATTTAATGCATGATGAATTATTAATTGAGACATATTTTGGGTTGTAGTTAGTGGTTGGTGGTTCTTAGTAAGGTTCCCCATCTGTTGAGAGGTATGTTCTAGAGGAACATATTCCTAGGATGTTTCCATTATTGGGTTCAGCCTCTCGTTCACCAGGATAACTATTCATGGGCATTTAGTGTGGTTAGTTTGGTCATTCAAAGTTTTCATTCCTAAATCCTCTAAAAATATTTATGTTGTGGCTATTTAAGACATCTTATAACGTTTTGTTAGAATCATTTCCCAATGATAGATTCTTGATCATATAATTCCACTTTATGACTATGAGGTAGTACTTGTTTTAGATATCAGGGAACCATCCATAGGATCCAAAGTGAAGCTCACATGCAGTTAGGGAGTCGTTGGCGATGTGGGAAACATTAGCCCATATTTTTTATCCTATATTGGGGTGGAGATGTTTAAAATTTCTCTATTATAGTTTTTCTACTATTGTAAGTACATATTTCTATTGTAACATTTTGTTGGATTATTTCTTTTATAATTTGTATTGTTTGGTTTATCTGAATGTGGTTCCTCGATTGGTTGTTGTTTCTTGGGTGTGCATAGCCCTTGTGTGGGTAGTAATAATTTTATTTTGGGTCATTATGTGAATGTTGAACATTTTGGAACTATTTAATTGTTGTTTTATTTTTCTATTTGTTTTGTGTAACTTCTTATGGGTTTCACATCATTCTGGGGGGTTTTTTATTAGAGTTTGGAGTTCCCAGTTTTACTTGTGTTGGGGTTTCTATGTTAGTGTCACTATGTTTTTTTGTAATGTTAGTGATGTCAGTTGAGCTATTATGGTGTTTAGAGCCCACTCATGCTCTCCCACTATTCCTTGTTTTGAGGTTTCCTCTATAAATGGTCGAGTGTGACTTATTATGTGAAAGGTCAGCCCGGATGTTTGTGGTTTTATTTGGCTTTGGGACCAAATTTTTGTTTATCTTTTTTACTTTATGGGAGAAGATTGATTTTTTGGTGGGGATAATTATCAAACCCCAACTATTGTAATTCCTTTATTTTATTCTTCTATTTTATTTCGATATCCAGGTTGTGGTTTAGGTTGAGTCACTATTTAAATTTTTTAGTTTCAATTGAAAATAAATGCTTTTGGGCTTAGTAGAAAGAGGATCATAATTAGCACAGATTTTGGGGAAACCTCATGAATCATGAAATTAATAATAACATAATGATTTTAGTTCCAATGAATTAAATCATAGCATCCACACAGTTAAAGAAAATGTTTTGGAAGAATGTGGTTCAGTTCTGGAATCAGGTAGTGGAATATTGCACATTTGGCACATGGTTTGGAAAAATTTGTATCTAAACCATGAAAGGTGACCCTATTCTTCGATATAGGAACCATGGTTGGTTAATTGTTTTAAAAAATGTGCATCCAACTCTTTCGAGTTTCAAATATCAATAAAAATGAAAAATTTTAATCATTCCCCTATGTTCATTTAACGATATTTTGGGTTACCATCCCCTCCTCCAAACTAGTACCACTAGAGGGGATCTCTAAGACCCTCCTCCGCTACTCCCCAACATCCTTGGATGTTTATTAAAGGTAAAAAGGTTGGGTTCTTGTGATTTTGGGACATTTTTCTCTTTTATTATCCCTTATCTCTTGGTTTCATGGTGTTTCTTGGTCATGATTGTCACGACCCGTCCCAGTGGGGTCCGAGCCGCAACTCCCCAAGCCCTCCTCCAATAGGCCAGGGGATGGTGACTAGAAACGATTAGTCATATCACTGACATGGGAGGAATTTCCTATAAACCTATACAAACGCACACACATCTCCAAGCCCACAAAGCTAAAAAGTAAACACTACTAAAAATAGAAATGCATGCATACACAAAAATCCCAACCAATAGAGTACGATAGGAAAGTAAAGTACAGTAATGTAAAACCCGGGGCCAAAAGTACAAGCCCACCAAAAGAGAGTCTGAAACAAAGTCCAACAGGTAAAGAAAGGTAATGGGATTGCAATCCATATCTATAGGAACACACCTCGGCCTGTCTGATCTCACTGAGCACCATCTTGTCCTGGTCGTCCCAAAATCATGTCAAAGCCACGCTCATCTGCACAAGACATGAAATGTGTGGGAAAAGCCCGTTCAGGGGTGAGTATAAAAGTACTGAATAGTACACCCTGAAACCACAAAGGAATACAACAAGGGAAATATCGAAAATGAAAGATACAGTCAGCTCTACACAGTATATGTCTACAGATCATATAACATGAATATCCAGATATATTCATACATGTTCGACTATTGCGAAACCACCAAGGATCCAGCTCGAAGATTCCACTAAGAACGTAACAAGGAGAACCAAATCCTAAGTCTGAAGAGGGAGAGAGATATAGGATGTACTCGTTCTGGGAGAACACACTCGACAAGTACTTGAGAATACGATGTTCAGATGAGGATCACAACCAACAGCTATGGGGTGATTCCAACAACTCAGTCTGAACTAATCCGCTAAATAAAGGATTAGTTCCCAGGTAAATTTGGTCACATAAATACCAAGAACTCTACCTAAGGTTCCAGGAATGAATATAGGATCTGACTCTATGTCTCACATAGGGGATTCCAACAACTCTATTCAGGAAGTCCTACTGAAGGGATCATACTCTTGTATGTAGGAAATGACACTGGAAACCTTCAGGAGAATGACCAACGGGACGAACACAAAGGAAACTAGTCCAAGTCATAGATGGAAAATGGCTCAAGCCATGTAAAAAAGGTTACATGGCATGTAGTATGGTTACACGCCGTGTTCCTTGACCCTGGGTACTGACCGTGTAACGGCCCTTATCATCCGTACAAGCTCTGTAAAACTCAACTACACTACATGTAGTACGGTTACACGATGTGTTCATTGACTCCGGGTGCTGCCCATGTGAACGGCCCGTGTCAAAAGTTAGAGTGGGGTAGGGAAGCATATACACGGCGTGTAAGTCAAAGCACACATCATGTCCTATCAACTGGGAAACACCCGTGTACCCTGTCCATATGCTCGTACACGGTGTCCATCCGTGTTGCCTGCCCATGTACCAGTACATGGGGTATCCCGTGTATCTGGCCAGGTCTGGCTGGGGAAAGGTGTACACGCCATGTTCTTGTCTGTGTACCCAACCAGTCACTATAAGAAAACGGCAGTTTAGCGGCGTTTTTTTCGCGGCGGTTTTTAAAACCGCCGCTAAATGCGTTTCGAGCCGCCATTTCGCAGTTGTTTTTAAACCGTCGTGAAAAAACCACCACAAAATGCTAAAAAAATTATTTTTTTTATTCGAGGATTAGCAGCGTTTTTTAAAAAACCGCCATGAAATAGTGGCGGTTTCGGTAAAACCACCGCGAAATGAAATGAAAAAATAGAAAAACATGAGAAACCCCGAAATCACTAAAACGACCATAACTTTTGATTCGGGCGTCCGTTGAAGAGCCATGACCATTCAAATCGAAGATCATGAAGAGATCTAAAGGCACATATAATCAAAACTATGAGACGGTCTAACGTGGAGAATATATTAGAGTTATAAGAAAGTTGAAAAAAGTTTTTCAACTTCAAACGGTCATAACGTTCGCTCCGGGGGTCTGTTTGGGCTCTACCACATATCAAATCGACGTCAGCGAAGAGAGATACACAACAAATCAACAGTAGATATCTTTTTTCGTGTTTTTCGGCCCCAAAAACCCCTCCGAAGGCCTCCAAAACCCAGTTTCTGTCACCAGTGTCCCGTCGAACTTGTCTTCAAATGGACCTAACTTTGAATCTGCATGTCAGTTCAGCCTCCTCCACCAGCCAGATCATAGCTTGTTCCATGAGTTTCAGTTTGACTGGTCGCGGCACCCATATGTACTCCTAGATCATATGTTATGGCCTTTTAGTGGGTATCGGGTTTGTTATGTTTTTCAATGCCTCGTTTCTAGCACCTGTTCCCTATCAGCTTTTTTAAAATGGTCGTAACTTCCGATCCGCCTGTCCATTCAGACTCTTTCACCTTTCAAGTCGAAGATCGTTTCAGGATCTTTGATTTGACAGGTCGCGGATCAAATACGTACTCTCGGATCATAAGTTATCTTCGTTAATGCGAGTCCAATGTTTTTGTCTCTTTATGACCGTTTTGACGGGGTTTAACGGTTTCTCCATTTGTTACTGTATATTTGGGTTTCCATGACTTGTTATCTTTATAAATGGTTTTTTTGGGGGTTATTATGATGATTATGTTGAATTATTAAGGAGTTTTCCAGAGTTGTCATGAGTTTTCATGCGTTCTCATTCTTTCTAATGCCTCATTCTACATAGGCTTCTCCATCCTTTTTCATACGTTTTCATGATTTTTAAACCCTTATCACGTCTTTTCATACTTTTTCATGTGTTTTCTTTATTATTTATTATTTATTATTTATTATTTATAATATACTTTAATTTATTTATTATCTATTATTTGTAACTGGTTATTTATTATTTATTATTTATTATTTATTATTTATTATTTATTATTAATATTTAATATTTATTATTTATTATTTATTTATTATTTATTATTTATTATTTTTATTTATTTATTATTTATATTTACTTATTATTTATTATTTATATTTACTGTTTATATTCATTATTTATTATTTATATTTATTTATTATCTATATTTATTTATTATCTATATTTATTTATTATTTATTATTTATTTTTATTATTTATCTTTATTATTTATATTTATTATTTATTATTGATTTTTTATTATTTATTATTTATTTAGTATTCATTATTTATATTTACTTATTATTTATTACTTATATTTATTTATTATTTAATCCTTAAATTTATTTAATATTTAATATTTATATTTATTTATTATTTATTTTTTTATTTTTTATTTTTTATTTATATTTATTTATTATTTATATTTATTTATTAGTTATTAGTTATTATTTATATTTATTTATTAATTATTATTTATTATTTATTATTTATTATTTATTATTTATTATTTACTATTTATTATTTATATCTATTATTTATTTATTATTTATTATTTATTATTTATTATTTACATCAATTATTTATTTATTTTTTATTATTTATTTTTTATTATTTATTATTTATTATTTATTATTTATTATTTATTATTTATTATTTATTATTTATTATTTATTATTTATTATTTATTATTTATTATTTATATTTTTTAATTATTTATGTTTATATATTATATATTATATATTATTTATATTTATTTATTACTTATTATTTATTATTTATTATTTATTGTTTAATATTTATATTTATTGTTTAATATTTATATTTATTTATTTTATATATTTATTTATTATTTATATTTATTTATTATTTATTATTTATTATTTATATTTATTTATTATTTATATTTATTTATTATTCATTATTTATATTTATTTATTATTTATTATTTATTATTTATTATTTATTATTTATTATTTATTATTCATTATTCATTATTCATTATTCATTATTAATTATTTATTATTTATTATTTATTATTTATATCTATTATTTATTATTTATTATTTATTATTTATTATTTATATCTATTATGTATTTATTATTTATTATTTATTATTTATTTATGTCTATTTATTATTTATTATTTACTATTTATTTATAATTTATATTTAATTATTATTTGTTATTTATATTTAGTTATTATTTATTATTTATTATTTATTATTCCTTATTCCTTATTTATTATTTACTATTTACTATTTATTATTTATTATTTATTATTTATTATTATTGAGTTTATATCTATTATTTATGTACTACTTGTTTTTTCAGTTAATATATATAAGAATATTAAATTCTGTTTATTAACCACATGGCGAGTTTGCTGGAGTGGTAAAGTCTTTGGAAAATATGCAAGAGGTTAGGGGTTCAAATCTCATCAAACAGAATTTCTTTATATTGCATGGGCATGCATGTGCATGTGCATGTGCATGGGATGAGCATGCATGGATAAATAAAGTAAATAAAATAATACGAAATAAAATAAATAAATAAAATAAATACGAAATAAAAGAAATAAAAAATAAATATGAAATAAAAACAAATAAAAAATAAATACGAAGTAAAATAAATACAATAAATAAATAAAATAAATAAAATAAATAAAATAAATATAATAAATAAATAAATAAATAAAATAAAATAAATAAATAAATACAAGAAATAAATAAATTAATTAAATAAATAATTAAAATAAAATAAATAAAATAAATAAATAAATAAAATAAATACGAAATGAAATAAATAAATACGAAAAATAAATAAATATTTAAATATGAAAAATAAATAAATAAATAAATAAATATAAATATAAATCAATTAATTAATTAATTAATTAATAAATAAATAAATAAATAAATAAATAAATATAAAAATTAAATAAATTAATAAATTAATAAATATATAAATTAATGTATAAAATTAAAATATAAAAAAATTAAAAAAATTAACAAAAAATAACAAAAATAACGAAAATAATAAAAAATTAATAAAATTTAAAAACCGCCGCGAAACGTTCTGCAATGGTTTTGAAAACCGCCGCGAATAGTTTCCTGACGCACGATTTCGCGGCGGTTTAAACCGCCGCGAATCGGGAAAAACCTGCCGCTAAATGCCTTTTTTGCCGTAATGAGTGTCTCTGTAATCGCAGAGTACACGTTAGGTGGTCCATCGACGAACACACACCGTGTAGCCCATACTACATGCCGTGTAGTCGAGAAATTTCCAGAACGCCGTCTTCTTCCTCCGTGCCTCAGTCGATCATCCGGTTTCCGATTCTGCTATTTGTTTTCCATGAAACTGAAGACGATGGCTCGCCTCATCATCGTGATGATGAATCTGAGGGTTTTAGGCCTTCAATCAACTCCAAAATCCGATTCGGGCCACCCATGTGTAAATCGTTCGAAGAACGATATCTTCCGATCTGATTCAATCCATCCGCTGAAACTGTCATCATACCTTCGCAAGAACACTGCAATGTCGATTCATCAATTTTGGATCGTTGCGTTGTAGAATGGATGCACAATGATTTGTTTTTCATCACCCCACAAAGAACTTGAAGAATGCGTGAAAGAAAAAAGGAAGAAAAATCCAATGAAACAAAATTGAGGAATGAACCTCCGTAGTCGTTCATCACAGCGTTGATCCTCTCTCATTAATAGTCTTAAACAGAGAATAAATCAACAATAATAAATCAACATGGATCTATTTCCCAAAATCCCCAGAAAAATCCCATCCTGGAATTAAGATCGATCCATGAGCTAATATGTTCGTGGATTATTCTGCGTTCGTCATAGAAATCATGAACGGGGAAAAGAAATCACAAAGAGATCAAATGCCCTACCTAGATTCGAGGCGTTCATTGGTGGAGATTCGGTCGCCGCATCATCGTGGCTGCATCGGGAGGTTTTCTCCAGAGCCTCCAGAGCCTCCAAGGGTTTCAGGGATATGAGGTTTGTAACCCTAGACCCCTGCGTAAACCTTTGATTAAAACGACAAAAGATAATGATTTAACTGGAACAAAGATTTTGATAAAATATTTTTAATAAAATATTTTATTTCGGTTACGTCCAAAAACCAGATTCCACCACCGGTCTACGCCAACCAATGTTAGGTCTCTTATAGGGTAAACCCACTACTCTAGATGCAACGGTGCTCTTAGATTTCCAATTTGAGAAACCTTTCAAGAGTTATTCTGCTTTTTTACGAAAACCACACACACGTGTTAATTAAATTATTTAATTTAATTCAAACATTTTTTCCGGGCTCACTGGGCCTCAGAACTGCACGCCGTTTTGAAGCCAGGTCTTGAAAGAATTCCTATATAATATTAAAAATTACACATTGAAATAAAATCGGGGACATTACATCAAACCCACCTTATGGATTTTACATCCCCAAAATGCCAAAACAAGGGCTACTCGGAAAGATGTGGGCACTGCACATGAATCTGAGCCTCCCGCTCCCACGTGCTCTCTTGGAGATTCCTGTGCTACCACCAGACACACACCAAGGGAATAGATTTCCCATGATGGATCTTCTCCTACAGATCCTAGATCTCCACTCGGTACTTAGCAATGGTCACTCCATCATTGATTTCCATCTCACCCCAGTCGATAACGTGTGATGGATCATGCACATACTTCTGCAGCTGCGACACATGAAAGACGTTGTGTTCCCTGTCCATCTGAGGAGGTAGAGCCAAGTGGTGCGCCACCCCACAAACTCTACTCAGAATCAGAAAAATCCTGATGAACCTCAAAGATAGCTTCCTGCCTCGTCCAAATATCCACAATCTCCTTTGAAGTGGGACCCAAAGGAACACGTGGTCTCCCTCCTCGAACTCCAAGGGCATCCATCTCCAGTCGGCATACGACTTATGCTGACTTTTTGCAGTCTTCATCCACTCTTGGATGACCTGAAATTTCTTTATAGTATCTCGCACCATCTCTGGGCCCATGAGTGCTTACTCTCATTGGTCTATCTAGTAATGTGGTGACCTGCAAGGACGTCCGTAAAAAGCTGTGAATGGTGCCATACGAATAGTATAATCATAACTATTGTTATAAGAAAATTCCACCAGTGTTAGGAGATCCTCCTAGCTACGACCGAAGTCAAGTATGCAAGCTCATATAATATCCTCCAGAACATGGATAGTTCGCTCCCTCTAACCAACAGTCTAAGGATGAAACATTGTTCTCAAGCGTAACTGAGTCCCAAAAGCTTCATGAAATCCCTTCCAGAACTGGGAAGTGAAAATAGCATCACGATATGAGATGACCGTCGATGTCACTCCAAGAAGACGAACTATCTATTGCATGTAGAGGTGTCCCAAGCTCTCTACTGAACACTGCTCTTGTATGGGTACGAAGTGGGACGACTTGGTGAGTTAGTCAACGAGCTACCAGATGGCATCGTGTCCCCTGGACGTATTTGGTAAACCCGTTATGAAGTCAATGGATATCCCATCCCACTTCTACTATGGAACCTCGATGGGCTGAGTCAAACCTACTGGCCCATGGTACTCAGCCTTAACTTGCTGACAAGTAAGGCACTGATAAATAAACTCTCCCACACTCTTTTTCATTCCTGACCACCAAAACTGACATCGGAGGTTCTGGTACATCTATTCCACACCTGCATGCACTTCCAAAAGAGATATATGGAACTCCCTCAGAACCTACTCCCGCAACGTCACCGGTACTGCTGTGCACCCTCTGAAAAGAACAACGTTCTCCCCACCTTTTTAATATCATCAGCGATGTCGCCTATGGATATCTGAGCACATAAAGTCTCGCACCTAGCATCCTCGAGCTGTGCTTCCCTGACTCATTATAATAGTGGAGGGGTAACAACCATCGACTAAAGGTATTCTCCCTAATATCTATCGATGAAGGATAACTGTAAAGAGGACAACTGCCTTGTCGCCACATCCAGTAAATGTGAACTGGATTTTCTTCTGAGGGCTTCTGACACAATGTTCCCCTTCCTAGATGTATAAACTCTCTCAAAGTTGTAATCCTGAAGGAACTGAAGCCATCGTCTCTGTCTCAAATTAAGATCCTTCTGAGAAAAATATATATCTGAGATTCTTGTGATAATAGTAGATGATAAACCACTCGCCAATCAGGTAGTGCCACCACATCATCAACGTAATGACTACCTCTTCCAAATCAAGATCATGGGTCACATAGTTCTGCTCATGTGGCCTCAACTAACGTGATCCATAAGCAAAAACCACTTTCTACTGCATCAGGACACAACCAAGCCTGGTTCCTGATGCGTCGCAGAACACTACGTACTCGACACCCTCCTTGATTAATCTCATGATCGGGGCGCTTTTCAGACTCTGTCTGAACAGCTGAAAAGCCAGCTGGCATCTCTCGGTCCACACGAAAGGCTTCCCCTTTCGGGTCAAAGTCTTCATGGATGCTGAAATCATGGAGAAACCAAGGATGAATCTCTGATAGTAGCCTACCAATCCAAGGAAACTCCACACCTCTATCATGTTCCGGGGAGGCTTCGTTGCTAGCACTGGCTATACATTTTCTGGGTCCACTGCTACACCATCTGCTGAGATAATGTGTCCCAGAAAGTGGACCTCCTATATCCAGAATTGACACTCCGAGTGTTTCATGTACAACTGGGGCTCTCGGAGTGTGTCCGGAACCATCCTTAGGTGCCTCTCATTCTCCTCCTCGGACACAGAGTACACAAGGATATCATCGATGAAGACCACTACAAACCGATCTAGATATGGTTAAAAGATCCGATTTATGAGTCCCATAAACACTTTCGGGGAGTTCGTTATGCCGTTGGGCATAACCAAGTACTCATAGTGACCGTAGCGACATCTAAAAGCTTTCATTGGTATATCCTCATCCCGTACTCGCAACTGGTGATATACCAAATGTAGATAAACATTCTAGATCCATCGTGCCCCTCTTAACATGTCGAAGAGGTCATCAATCCTTGATAGTGGATATCAGTTCTTCATGGTCTCCTGATTCAAGTACCGGTAATCCACACATAGCCTCACGCTCCCATCTACCTTATTGGAAAACAAAACTGGAGCCACCCAGGGTGAAACAATGGGTCTCACAAAGCCCTTCCTCTGCTATTATTCTAGCAGAACCCTCATCTCATGAAGCTCTGAAGGAGCCATCCGATGTGTTGGTGATGATATCGATGTCGTCCTGAGTTGCAACTCAATGCTTAAATCTATCTCTTGACGGGGAGGTAGCCCAGGGAAATCCTCCAGAAAGACTTCCTCGTACTCAGTCACTAATGTTGGAAGCTAGAAACTCGTAACATCTGCAGCTCCAAGGTCTAGGATAGCAAACTGATGTGAAATCGGATGTGCCCTCCTACGCACGAGTCCATCCTGTGCTACCTAGGTCTCCTTTTCACCAATGAAGGAGAACCTCATCCCATCGCTGTGAACACAATGCACCCCTCACCTAAAACAATAAATCTAGGCATGAACAATGGATAACCACTCCATACCAAGAATGACATCGTAAGACCTCGACGCTATCACCAAGAGGTTCCAACAAAAACAATCTCCTCCAAGGTTCAGGTAACATTTTCTGCAAAGGTTTGTGATCTCTGAATCTTCTCCAGTAATTGTTTCTAAGCATAAGGGACGAGTCAATAGCTCAACAGGAATCTCAAGGTCTCGAACAATATAAGAAGCCAGAAAATAATGACTTGGACCTGTGTCAATCAGTATAAAAACCAACGTAGAAAAGACGCAGATTGTACCACTAATCAATCTTGGAGTACTTGGGTCATAAGCCTCTGCTACCTGCAACTATCCCTACATTTTTCCACCAGCTCCCTGATCTTGGGGTGGACCTCCTAGGGGTTGTGGTGGAATGAGTTAAATGCTTCGACCACCTCTAGCTACTCTCCCAGCTCCTCTACCACATCTGTCGCCCTGCGGATTTTTCTGATCCACGTGTTGCCTCTACCTCGATGGTACATCCACGACTCCTATGTCGGTAGTACGACAGGTCGAACAATCTCGAGCGATATGTCCCCTACCATCGCATGAGTAGCATCGCCTCTCTCGAGGCCGGTTAGTTGCGCCCTGTGAACCCTGCACGGTAGATCCCATGTCCTGGGATCTCCTTTGAAAACGTCTTCCACGCAATGGTCCCGGAAGTCAGCCCCCTGCTACCGAGGTCTCTGCTCCACCTCGCTCAATAATGGCAACTGCCGGCTATCTCTGCTCTTCCAAGAAGCTCTCGACCACCAATTCCCACTCGAGCACCCCAACATAAGTAGGACTGATCATAGGGATGATGCTAGAACAAATGTCTCTGTGTAAGCCCCACTCAAAAGTCCAAGATCTGAAGTGTTGATCCCTGACCATATCCATCAAGTACCGTGAGATGTTGATAAACCTCAATGAATAGTCAGTCACCGTCATGGTCCCCTGCTGGAGCTGAAGAAGCTCATGTATAAGTAATGCTCTCAGGGTAACAGGTGAAAACTCATATCTGTAGAGACACTAAATCTCTGACCATGAAGGAGTAGCCTCATCATGAGTCTGGATAACAAAACTCCACCATCGCCCTGCTGAGCCATACAGAAGGCTCGCTACCAGGATCACCTTCTGGTCTGCTGGTGTCCTAACCAAATGGAAGAATCTGGTCACTGCCTCAATTTGGTCCTCTGCTGCCTGAGGGTCAAGCTTGCCTCCAAACCAGAGGGGTCTCTGTCTCTAAAACTCGTGGAGTTCACTCAACCTGCACTCCTCCTCCACTGGTACAACAGGCACTAAACACTGCTCCACAGGTGGTGGAACAACTGGAACACCACCTGAAGGAAAAGCTGGGGGATCTGGTCCCTGTATCGAAGCTTGATCACTGAGAGGGTTATCCTTGTGATCGAGCTACTGGATCCTAGTGGGTGCTCGTTGCGGAGGCATCCTATAAAAGAAAAATATGTATCTTAGTCAGTGATTATATCTTGAGAGATGACTCAAGAAGGAAATGAAAAGCACAACCCACACTTATATGATGCATGTGCCATTACTTTCCCCTGCAACAAGTGTTCTTGGGTTCTGAGTCAAAAAGAATGTTATCAGAGTCCTGGTGTATGGATACGTCAGTCGCCCGCACCAACACTAGGGTCCATAGACTGAAATATGAACTTGAAATACTTAACTCTGTTTCCCCAAACCAAATCACAGACTCTCAGTCCTATGTTTGAACCAACCACCTCTGATACTACCCTGTCATGAACCGTCCCGTTTGGGCCTGTGCCGCAACTCCCCAAACTCGCCTCCAATAGGCCACGGTCTGGTGACTATCACCGAGTAGGCATATCACTAACATGGGAGGCATTCCCAATAAACCTACACACACGCACACACATCTCCATGACCATAAAGCTGAAAAGTAAAAACTACTAAAAATGGAAATGAATGCATACACTAAAATCCCAACCAACAAAGTATGACAGGAATGTAAAGTAAAGTAATGTAAAACCCTGGGCCAAAAGTTCAAGCCCACTAAAAGAGAGTCTGTAACAAATTCCAGCCTGTAAAGAAAAGGTACTAGGACTGCAATCCGTAGCCGTAGGAACACACCTCAGCTTGTATAATCTCACTGAGTACCATCTGGTCCTGGTCATCCTATAATCATGTCAACGGCTCACTCGTCGGCACAAGACACGACAGGTGTGGGAAAAGCCTGTGCAAGGGTGAGTATAGAAATACCTATCCGGATACTCGATACCACAAAGGAATAAAACAAGGGAAATATCACAAAGGAAATTACAGTCAGCTCTACATAGTATATGTCTACAGAATATATAACAAGAATATCTAGATATACGCATACACGTTCGACTATCACGAATCCACCAAGGATTCAGTGCGAAGATTCCACTAAGCACGTAACAAGGAGATCACACTCCTATGTCTGAAGAGAGAGAGAGAGAGATAGGAAGTACTCGTTTTGGGAGAACTCACACCACAAGTACATGAGAATACGATGCTCGTATGAGGATCACAACCAATATCTATGGGGCGATTCCAACAACTCAATCTGAACTAATCCGCTAAGTAGAGGATCGGCGCCCGGGTAAAGTTGGTGACTTCGATACCAAGTACTCTACCTAAGGTTACAGGAATGAATATAGGATCATTCTCTAAGTCTCAGAGAGGGGATTCCAACTACTCTATTTAGGAAGTCCTACGGAAGGGATCATACTCTTGTATGTTGGAAATGATATCAGAAACCGTCAAAAGAATGACCAAGGGGACGAACCCTAAGGAAAATAGTCCATGTCATAGAAGGAAACTCGCTCAAGCCATGTAAAATAGGTTACACGACATGTAGTAGGGTTAAAAACCGTGTTCCTTGAACCCAGGTACTGCCCGTGTAACGGCCCTTGTCATCCATCCAAGCTATGTAAAACTCAACTACACGGCGTGTAGTTGGGTTACACGTCGTGTTCCCTGACTCCAGGTGCTACCTGGGTAAATGGAATGTGTCATAAGTAAGAGTTGTATAGGAAAGAATATACATGCCGTGTAAGTCAAAGCACACACCATGTCCTGTAAACTGGGAAACACACGTGTACCCTGGCCGTATGCCCATACACGGTGTCCGTCCATGTTGCCTGCCTGTGTACCAGTACACAGGGTATCCGGTGTATATGTCTAGGTATGGTAGGGGAAAGGTGTACACGCCATGTCATTGGTCGTTTACCCAACCCGTCTCTGTGTACTTCCAGAGTACACATCGGATGGTCCGCCGATGAACACACGCTGTGTTGCCCATACTACACACCTGTTTAGTTGGGAAAATTCCAGAATGCAGTCTTCTTCCTCCGCATGTCGGCCGATCTTCTGGTTTCTGATTCTGTTGTCTGTTTCCCACAAAACTCAAGACGCTGGGTCACCTCATCATCTAAATTCCAAATCTGTTGGTTTTGGGCCATCGATTATCTCCGAAATACGATACGTTCCACCCGTGCAGAAGTGGTTCGAAGAATGATATTTTCTGATCTTCTTCAATTCGTCCACTGAAACCATCGTGACACCTCTACAAGATCAATTTGGCGTCTATTCTTCAATTTGGGATTGTTGTGTTCTGGAATGGATGTGAAAATATCCATTGTTCATCACCCCATGAAGAACGCGAAGAATGCGCAAATGAGAAAAGGATGAAAAATCCAATGAAACAAAATTGAGGAATGAACCTCCACTTTCTTTCATCACGGCGTTGATCCTCTCCAGTTAATAGGCTTAAACGGAGCAAAAATCAAAAATAATAAATCAACATGGATCAATTTCCCAAAATCCCATCAAAAGTCCATCCCGCAATTATGATCGATTCGTGGGCTAATATATTCATGGATTATTCCATGTTCATTATAGAAATCAATAACGAGGAAAACAAATCACAAAGAGATCAAACTCGCTACCTCGATTCATGGCGTTCGTTGATGGAGATCCGGTCGCCGCGTCGTCGTCGCTGGGTCTAGAGGTATTCTCTAGAGCCTCGAGAGCCTCCATGGGTTTTAGGGTTATGAGGTTTGTAACCCTGGACCCCTATGTAAACATTTATCTAAAATGAAAAAGATAAATATTTCAATACAACAAATATTTTAATAAAATATTTTTAATAAAATATTTTATTACGGTTACATCTAAAAACCAGATTCCACCACCAGTCTACGCCAGCCGATGTTAGGTCACTTCTAGGGTAAAACCTCTGCTCTGGATGCAATGGGGACCTAGGATTTCCAATCTGATAACCCATTCAGGAGTTATACCTATTCTTTAGGAAAACCACACACACTTGTTTATTACATTATTTAATTTAATTCAAACATTTGTTCTGGGATCACCGGGCCTCGGAATTGGATGTCGTCTTGAAGCCTAGTCTCAAAATAATATCTATATAATATTAAAAATAATACATGGAAAAAAATGTGGGACATTAAATCACACCCACCTTAGGGATTTTACGTCCTCGAAAAGCCAAAACAAGGGATACTCAAAAAGATGTGTGTACTACACACGAATTTGATCCTTCTGATCCCACCTGCTCTCCAAGAGATTCTCGTGCTGCCACCGGACATGCACGAAGGGAATACCACACCCACGAAGGATATTCTTCTGATGATCCTTGATCTCAACTGGGTACTCAGCAAAGGTCACTCCATCATTTATGTCCAGCTCGCCCCAGTTGATACCATGTGATGGGTCATGCAAGTACTTCTGTAGCTACGACACATGGAAGACGTTGTGTACCCAGTCCATCTGAGGAGGTAGAGCCATGTGGTACACCACCCCCACCAACTCTACTCAAATTCTGAAAAGGGCTGATGAACCTCGGAGATAGCTTGCTACCTCGGCCAAATATCCGCAATCCCCTTCAAGGTGACACCCTAAGTAACACGTGGTCTTCCTCCTCGAACTCCAAGGGCGTCTGTCTCCAGTCAGCATAAGACTTCTTCCGACTCTGTGCAGTCTTCATCAACTCCTAGATGACCTGCACAGTCTCTGTAGTAGCTCGCACCATCTCTAGGCCCATGGGTGCTGACTCTCCTTGGTCAGTCCAGCAAAGTGGTGACCTTCAAGGACATCCATACAAAGCCTCTAATAGAGCCATACAAATAGTGTAATGATAACTATTTTTATATGAAAATTCTACCAGTGGTAGGTGATCCTCCCAGATATGAACGGAGTCAAGTATGCAAGCTCGTAGCATATCCTCCAGAACCTGGATGTTCCCCTCTATCTGACCATCATTCTGAGGATGAGATGTTGTGCTAAAGCATAACTGAATCTGAAAATCTTCCTAGAAACCCTTCCACAACTAGGATGTGAAACAAGAATCACGATATGAGACGATCTTCGATGGAACTCCATGAAGCAGAACTATCTCCTGCACGTAGAGGCGTAAAAAGCTCTCTACTGAACTCTTCTCCCATATGGCTTGGAAGTGGGCCGACATGATGTATCAGTCAACGATCACCCAGATGGTATCATGTCCCCTAGACGTACGTGGTAAACCCATTATGATTTCTATGAATATCCAATCCCACCTCCACTATAGCACCTTGAGGGGCTGAGTCAAACCTGCTAGCACTTGGTGGTCAGCCTTTACTTGCTGACAAGTAAGGCACCAAGAAACAAACTATGCCACACTATTATTCATTCCTGGACACTAGATCTGATGTCATAGGTCTTGGTACATCTTTTACACACCTGGATGCACCGCCAAAGGAGATGTATGGAACTCCCCCAGAACATCCTCCTGCAACATCACTGGTACTACTGTGCACCCTCTGAAAAGAAAAACGTGCTCCCCACCATTTGAATATCCATCAGTGGCGTCACCTGTGGATATCTGAGCACATAAAGTCTCACATATAGCATCCTCGAGCTGCGCATCCCTGACTCTCTTTAAGAGTGGAGGGGTAACAACCATCGACTGAAGGTAAGTTCTCTCATCTCTATTCACAAAGGATAACTGTAAAGAGGACAACTTCCTCATCGCCTCATCCAACAACTGCAAACTGGATTTCCTACTGAGAGCATCTGCCACAATGTTCCCCTTCCTATGAGTATAAACGATCTCAAAGTTGTAATCCTATAGGAACTGAAGCCATCATCTCTGTCTCAAATTCAGATCCTTCTGAGAAAAGATATATCTGAGAATCTTGTGATCAGAGTAGATGATAAACTGCTCTCCCATCAGATAGTTCTGCCACATCATCAATGAGAAGACTACCAATGCCAACTCAAGATCATGGGTCACGTAGTTCTGCTCGTTTGGCCTCAACTGAAGTGAGCCATAGGCAATAACCTCTTTCTTATGCATCAGGACACAACCAATCCCAGTTCCTGATGTGTCGCAGAACACTACGTACTAGACACCCTCCTCTGGTAATGTCAATATCAGGTCGCTCATTAGGCTCTTTCTCAACTACTGAAAAGCCTGCTGGCATCTCTCAATCCACATGAAAGGCTACCCCTTTTAGGTCAAAGCTGTCATGGGTTTTGAAATCCTGGAGAAATAAAGAATGAATCTCCGATAGTAGCCTTCCAATCCAATGAAACTCTGCACCTCTGTCACGTTATGGGGTGGCTCCTATGCTAGCACTGCCTCTAACATGGCTGGGTCCACTGCTACACCATCTTCTGAGATAAAGTGTCCTTGAAAGTAGACCTCATATATCCAGAACTGACACTTCGAGAGTTTCCTGTACAACTGGTTCTCTCGGAGTGTTTCCAGAACCATCCTTAGGTGCGTCGCGTGCTCCTCCTCAGACGTAGAGTACACAAGGATATCATCGATGAAGACCATTATGAACCAATCTAGATAAGGCTAAAATATCCGGCTCATGAGTCTCATAAACACTGTCGTGGCATTCGTCATGCCAAAGGGAATCACCAAGTTCTCATAGTCACCGTAGTGACATCTAAAAGTCGTCTTCAGTATATCCTCATCCTGTACTCGCAACTGGTGATAGCCCGATTGTAGATAAACCTTCAAGAAACATAGTTCCCCTATTAACTAGTAAAATAGATCATCGATCCTCGGTAGTGGATACCAGTTCTTCACGGTCAACTGATTCAAGTGACGGTAATCCACACATAGCCTCAAGTTCCCTTCTGCCTTCTTGGAAAACTAAACTAGTGCTACCCAGGGTGAAACATTGGGTCTCACAAAGACTTTCCTCTACAATTCTTCCAGATGCACCCTTAACTCACGAAGCTCTGCAGGAGCCATCCAATATGATGATGCTGATATCGGTGTAGTCCTGTGTTGTAACTAAATGCATAAATATATCTTTCGACGGGGAGGTATCCTGGGGACATCCTCCGGAATGATGTCCTCGTAATCATCCACTACTGCTGGAAACTGGATACTCGTTACATCTGCTGCGCCAAGGGCTAGGCTAGCCAACTGACGTGAAATAACCTGTGCCCTCTTATGGACGAGTCCATCCTACGCTGCCTGTGTCTCATTTTCACAGGTGAAGGAGAACCTCGTCTGATCACTGCGGACAGACCGCACCCTTCGCAAAAAACAATAAATCTGGGCTTGAACTATAGATAACCAATCCAAACCAAGAAATACATCGTGATTCCATGACACTATCACCAAGAGGTTCCAACTGAAAATCTCTCCTCCAAGGGTCAGGTCACAGAGTCTACAAAGGTGAGTGATTTCCGAATCATCTCTAGTCAGTGTTTGTAAAAGTAAAGGTTGAGTCCACGACTCAATAAGAATATCAAGGTCTCGAACAAGATAAGAAGCCATAAATGAATGGCTATAACTTGTGTCTATCAGTACGACAACCAAAGTAGAAAATCAACAGATTGTACCTTTAATCATTCCAGGATTACCTGGGTCATAAGCCTCTACTGCCTGTAGCTGTCCCTGCCTTTGTTCACCAGCTCCCTGAGCCTAGGGTGGACCTCTTGGGGGTGGTGGTAGAAAAAGGTCAAAGTGTAGACCACCTCTAGCTGCTCTACCAGCTCCTCTAACACGTCTGTCGCCCCACAGATCTGTCTTCTCCACACGTTGCCTCTGTCTTGGTGGTCCATCCACTACTCCCGTGTCAATAGTATGGCGGGTTGGACAATCTCAAGGGAGATGTCCCCTTCCATCGCATGAGTAGCATCACATCTCTCGAGGATGGATGTATGTGCCCTGTGAACCCTGAATGGAAGATCCCCTCTCTTGAGATCTCCTCTGGAAATGTCTTCCACTCCTGGGTCCCTGACATCGGCCCCCTGCTACCGAGGTCTCTGCTCCAGCTCACTCACTACTAGAAACTGCTAGTTGTCTCTGCTCTTCCAAGAAGCTCTTAACCACCAATGCCCTCTTGAGCATCCCAGCATTAGTAGGAATTCTCATATAGAAGATGCTACCTCAGATGTCTCTGCGTAAACCCCGCTCAAAAGTCCGAGCTCTGAAGTACTGATCCCTGACCATATCCATCGAGTACCGTGAGGGGTCGGTAAACCCCTAAAAATAGTCATCCACCAGCATGGTTCCCTACTGGTGCTGAAGAAGATCCTATATACATACTGCTCTCAGGGTAACCGGTGAAAACTCCTCTCTGAAGAGATGCTCAAACTCTGGCCATGCAAGAGTCGCCTAGTCGTGAGTCTGGATAATTAAACTCCATTATCACCCTGCTGAGCCCTCTAGAAGGCTCATTTCCAGGATCACCATCTAGTCTGCTGGTGTTCGGACCAAACGGAAGACTCTGGTCACTACCTCAAGCCAGTCCTCTACTGCCTAAGGCTTAGGCTCGCCTCGAAACCTGAGTTGTCTCTGTCTCTAAAACTCATGTAGTGCACTTAGCCTGCCCTACTCCTCTACTTGTACATCATGCACTAAACACTGCTCCCCAGGTGGTGGAACAACTGGCACACCACCCCAAGGTAATTATGGGGGATCTGGTCCCTGTATTGAAGCTTCATCACTGAGGGGGTCATCCTTTTGATCGATTTTCTCGATCCTAGAGAGTCCAAGTCGCGGAGGCATCCTTTAAAGAAACAAGACGTATCACAGTCAGTGAGTATATCTAGAGAGCTGACTCAAAAAGGACATGGTAACCACAAACCACTCTTATTTGATGCATGTACCGTTACCTTCTCCTGTAACTTGTGTTCTCGTGTTCCGAGTCAAAAAGAAAGTTATCAGAGTCCTGGTGTATGGATATGTCAGCCGCCCGCACCAACACTGGAGTCCCTGTCCTGAAATACGGACTCGAAACACTTAACACTGTTTTCCCAAACCAACTCATAGACTCTCAGTCCTAAGGTATAACTGACCAGCTCTGATAACACTCTGTCACGATCGGTCCCGGTGGGGCCCGAGCTGCAACCCCCCCAGCCCTCCTCCAATAGGCCATGGGATGGTGACTAGCACCGAGTAGGCATATCACTAACATGGGAGGCATTGACTATAAACCAGTACACACACACACACACATATCCAATCCCACAAAGCTAAAAAGTAAAAACTACTAAAAATGGAAATTCATGAATACACTAAAATCCCAACCAACAGAGTACGCTAGGAAAGTAAAGTACATTAATGTAAAACCATGGGCCAAAAGTACAAGCCCACGAAAAAAGAGTCTGTAACAAATTCCAACCTGTAAAGAAAGGTATTGGGACTACATCTGTATCTGTAGAAACACTCATCGGCCTTTTTGATCTCATTGAGCGCCGTCCGGTCCTGGTCCGCCTAGAATCCTATCAAATGCTCGATTGTCTTCACCAGAAACAACACGTGCGGGAAAAGTTTGTGCAGGGGTGAATATAACAATACCTAATAGGACAGCCCAAAACCACAAAGGAATAAATCAAGGGAAATATCAGAATGGAAAGATACATTCACCTCTATATAGTATATGTCTACAGAACATATAACATGAATACCCAGATATACCGATACACGTTCGACTATCACGAAACCACCAAAGATGCAGCTCAAAGATTCCCCTAAGTACGTAACAAGGAGAACACACTCTTAAGTCTAAAGAGAGAGAGAGCAGAATTACTCATTCTAGGAGAACACACTCCACAAGTACTTGAGAATACAATGTTCAAATGAGGATCACAACCAATAGCTATGGGGTGATTCCAACAACTCAATCTGACCTTATACTCTAAGCAGAGGATTGGCGCCCGGGTCATGTTGGTCACGTCGATACCAAAAACTCTATCTAGGGGTCCCAGAATTAATAGAGGATACGGCTTTAAGTCTCAAAGAAGGGATTCCAACAACTCTATTCAAGAAGTCATGCTAAAGGGATCATACTCTTGTATGTAAGAAATGATACCGGAAACCATTACGGGAATAACCAAGGGGATGAACCCTAAGGAAACTAGTCCAAGTCACCGAAGGGCAATGTCTCAAGACCTGTAAAATAGGTTACACAACATGTATTAGAGTTACATGTCGTGATCCTTGACCCCGGGTACTGCCTGTGTAACGGCCCGTGACATTCATCCAAGATGTGTAAAACACAACTACACGACATGTAGTACGGTTACACACCGTGTTCCTTGACTACTTGTGCGGCCCATGTAAATGGGCCGTGTCAAAAGTCAGAGTCATGTAGGAAATCGTATACACTGAATGTAAGTCAAAGAACACACCATGTCATGTCAACTGGGAAACACCCATGTACCCTGGCCGTTTGCACGTACACGGGGTACGTCCGTGTCACCTTCCCGTGTACCGGTACACGGGGTATCATGTGTATCTGGTCGGGTCTGGATGGGGAAAGGTGTAAACTCCGTGTCCTTGGACGTGTACCCAACTCATTTTTGTGTACTCCTAGATTACACATCATGTGGTCCTTCGAAGAACACACGTCGTGTAGCCCATACTACATGCCATATAGTCGGGAAATTTCAAGAATTCCGTCTTCTTCCTCTGTCCCTCGGCCGATCTTCCGGTTTCCGGTTATGCTGTCCGTTTTCCACGAAACTCAAGATGATGGGTCACCTCATCATCGTGATGCCGAATATTTGGGGTTTTGGCCATCGATCGTCTCTGAAATCAGATTTGGGCCAACCATGCGGAAATCATTCAAAGAATGATATCTTCCGATCTACTTTGATCCATCCGCTGAACCCATTGCCGCACCTCTACAAGATCATTGTGGTGTCAATTATTCAATTTGGGATCATTGCATTGCAGAACGGATGTGCTACAATCCATTGTTCACCGCCCCGTGAAGAACACGAAGAACACGCGAAAGAAAAATGGAAGAAAAATCCAATGAAACAAAATGGAGTAACAAATCTCTGCCGTTGTTCGTCATGATGTTGATCCTCTCCTGTTAATAAGCTTAAACGGAGTAGAAATCAGCAATAATAAATCAACATGGATCAATTTCCCAAAATCCATGCAAAATCTCGTCCCGCAATTACGATCGATCTGCGGCCTAATCTGTTCGTGGATTAGTCTGCGTTTGTCGTATAAATCATGAATAGGGAAAATAAATCACAAAGAGATCAAACACCCTACCTAAATTCGTGACATCTATTGGCAGAGATCCGATCGCCGTGTCGTCATTGCTGCGTCGGGAGGTTTTCCCCAGAGCCTCCAGAGCCTCCAAGAGTTTCATGGTTATGTGGTTTGTAAACCTGGACCCCTGCGTACCCCTTTATTTAAAATGACAAAAGATAAATATTTTTCTTCTGCAAAGATTTTAATAAAATATTTTATTACACTTACGTCCAAAAACGAGATTCCACCACCGGTCTACGCCAGCCGATGTTAGGTCTCTTCTAGGGTAAACCCACTGCTTTGGACGCAACGGTGCCCTCAGATTTCCGATACGAGCACCCGTTAAGGAGTTATTCTTATTTTTTAGGAAAACCACACATGTGTGTTAATTAAATTATTTAGTTTAATTCAAATATTTGTTCCGGGATCACTAGGCCTTAGAACTGCATGTCGTCTTGATGCTTGGTCTCGAATGAATTCCCATATAATATTAAAAATAATACTTGAAAAAAATATGGGACATTACAAGGGTTATCTATTGGATAAACTCTAGAGGCTAGGGATGATGTGTGGGTTGTCATAATGGATTTTAGTGTGTGTGGATTTCGCCTTGGCCTTTTATCATCCTTCTCTAAATTTTTGGATGTATTATCACATCGTTATGGTAGGTGTATCCATCCACTTCCTTTCTCTCACATTTCTTGATGCTTGATCTTTATTTTCATTGTTTCAAAATGCTATAATATTTCATGTGATGTGAATCCATATATTATTTTAGTCTTTTCATGATGGACTAAGGATTGGAAATGGATTTCTAAAGGGTTTCTTCTATTATGCCAATGTTAAACGTATGCCAGGTGTTTGATAGAATGCTTATTGAGTTTTGAAAATCAAATTTAGTTTTTGGGGGTTGTTTTTTTCCTTGTTTATATTTTGATAATATTTTTGGAGTTTGGTTCGGATGTTATGTGTAGAATTGTGTCAATTTTATGATGTCAAACATTTGTGTGTTTTTCGGTATCAGGTTAAAAATAAGTTATGCTTACATAAAATATTTTTTTCAAATTATGTGAAGGGTTTTAAGATTGTTTGAAAATAGGATTGGTGTTTGTGTAGATTTTGAAGAGGATTTTCCATTAAAAATGGTTTGGTTTTTATGTGTGTTATTTTTTTTTATTTCCAAATGAGATTTATGATTTGTGAAATCAATGAGAAATGTTTTTAAGTGTTTCCATGGAACCTTATTTAAATTAAAATGTGGTTTGAAATGTATTTTCCAATGCTTATCCAAATTGGAATTTTGATTCATGGCATGGAATGTATGTATTGTATATTACTATAGGTTGTTCGTAACATTGGAACATGGTCAGATTTGAAACAACATAAGGGAACTGTTTGAAACATTGTTACAGATTAATTTTTAGCATGATTTTTGGAAATGGTATAGGAATCAGAAATGTTTTTTGAAAATGTGTTTCTTGATTCGCATTGAAAATATTTTTTGTTTTTTGAATTAAAACTCATATGACATAAAAACTCAGTCGAAACATTATTTTTTTATGTATAGTCATCACAATGTCATGCAATCTGGATGACAGATCAACATATTATTATGTTTTGTAAATTTTAATGAGAAATTATATGATATGTGGGCCCGGTAGACTTGTTAGCATGTTTTGGAAAATGGATTTAAAACCCATGTAGTGTTAAATATTGTTGGTATTTAATAATGATTTGGAAATAAATGGATTTATATGAGTATTGGGGATTATTGTATTAGATTTTGAGACCATTATAACATGGTATTCACTTTTATATACAGGATTATAAACGGGAACACTATGGTATTAAGTCCATTTGAAAATAGGATGGGAACCTTAATAATGGATAGTGTATGATAATTCCTTTGGTTTTGGATGTAATACCATGTGGTGCCACGTGTTATTATTAGTATTATTATCATTAAGGGATTCATGTGATTCATTTAGAGGGTCGAGTGATGGTTTATTTTCGACCATAATTAGACGAGTTGGTACCCCCTATCATGACTAGGCTAGGTGGTACATGCCACTAGAATGGATAGTTTAGAGAGGAAAATTTTTTATTTACTATTGAATAGAACCTTATGTTTTCATGTGAGTCTAAACTGAGTAAATTTTGGTATATCTCTAGGGATTTTTAGGAAATGTGAATAAATCACTATCTAAAAGTTCTATTTATTTATGAGGCTTGTTGGATATATGATTTTCTAGTTGTTCCTACTTTATTTGTTTCTATTACTTTCTTCATGGACCTTTTTACTATCTATCATCATATTATATTTGTGTTTAGGGTTTGAAATGGGTTGTGGGAAGTGAATTTTTTTAAAATAATGTTATGTGTGTTTTTTAATGGAACATGTGGAAATTTTAGTATAGTTGTTAAATAATATAAAAACATGTTTTTAGAATGTATTTCAAACTAGTTTTGTGGAATATTTTGCGAACGGAAATTCATATACACTCTGGTGATTTAATTGTTTGTTGTTTAAGAAAACACCCTACTAATGCCACTCACCATTCGTAGAAATGACCTATTTTGTAGGTGATGTTTTCTAGTTTGATTACTGTTAGAGAAGGTTGGATTTGTGGATGGTGGTGACCAAGATGTCACAAGGATATCTTGTGGGGTGGTCCAGTTTATGTTTTTTAATCCATTTTAGTTTTGTATTCCATTTTATTTTGTTCAAAATTTACTTTATTTTGATTAGTTGTATAATTATTAATATTAAGTCATCGTTATTTATGATTTATACTCTATTTGTTTCTTTTAATTTGGGTTTCTTCTTGGAACAATTGTTCTCATAGTGGTTACTTTGATTCTGGGAACTGGTTGTCAGCCGATGGGGATTAGGAATGCCCTTCAGGCCATGTCTCTTACAGGGTCAAATATTGTGTTGGACGGAATCTTGGATTAGTTTAGGACCATTATCTTTATTATTTAATTAAAACCAATTTAATTTGTGAAAACCCTTTTTAAAAATCAATGGTATGTTTTATGGTTTGGATTATTTTATCATAGATTTGAAAACCCATGTTTATATATTTAATAAAATAAATTCACCTTTCTTTTTCTATAAAAGCCCAACCCTTATCCCTTTACACTTAAATTAAAACTATTGGTTCATAACTTTAATCCACACATTCCTCTATATCACTTCCATGGTTACACCAATCACTTAAGAATCTCCCCAAAGATTTATGAACCACCTTCTCATGGTAAAATATCCTCCCATTAACTTTTTTACTCAAGAACCTTATTTATAAATTTCTTCTGATTACATATTTCTTATCTTGGGATATAACTTTACACATAAATTTGGCTTCCCTTTTGTTGTAACAATGAAAATAGACCCCTTAAAATCTCATTTAACCATTCTATGAATTTTTATGTACCCCTATTATGGTGAAAAAATTATCATGAAATTATTCATGAAAAAAAATTATTTAGTGAATACTCATCCCCATTTCTGCTCAAAGATATTCAACCAGATGTACCTATACTTTATTTATTGGTTACTTCAATGTTTTTAACTAAAAATATATAACTATGGGTTTAAAATTGATGAAATATACTTATATTTTGTATGATTCATGTGTAACACTTATGCATGTATATGATGTGAATGTGATGGGTGTACTAGAAATTATATAGCACTTCAATGAATTGGTAAATTCTTTTTTCTCTTGAGGTATTATTAATGGGTATATGGATTAAAACTAATTCATTATGGAACGTTTTCAACCATTTTATGTTTTCATGAAAGTTATCCTTGACTTATTATTATGTCATGTTTTAGGTTATTTCTACATTCCAATGTTCCAATGATGTAACCATGTTATAACATGCCTAATTGTTCAAGAATATGATTCCCACAAAATTCAGGTCTCGTTGATATGACTATTGAATAACTTTTATTTATTTCATTATATTATTAATTAATAATTCATTTACTTGTATTTATAGCTCACCCCTTCTTTATGTACATCCTTATTATTTCTCATGTAGTTATAGATGATTAAAGGATTATCAAAGTATTTTTATGCGCTTCAAAAAAATGTTATTGTGTTTATTTTGAAATTTTATATTCAATACACCTAATTACCAAATTAAACACGGCCTAACTATATTATGGGGTTTTATTAAGTGAATATTTATGTGTAAAATCATGAATTAAATAGTATGAAAATATGTTTTTTCATAGTTGGTATTAGAAAAATGTCTATATATTTTGGGGATTATGATTATAAAACTATAGTGGAATCCTTAGGGATAAAAAATTAATGAAAAACAACCCAAAAATTAATAAAGGTATATTGAATGTTACTTATTATAAAATGAATCAGTATATGTATACTACAAGTGGATGTGGCTCTGTCAAAGTTGTAACTAGATGTAATAACCTAGAAATGAGAAAATTGAGAAAGAATCAATCATTATATAGTGCATCAAAACAATCCTTGATACACATATGGATTGACATTCCCTAGGGATATTCTTTGGTAAATTTCTAAGATCATTAAAAATGATTATGAAGGGAATTAAAATTTACCTAGGAATTTATATTGGTACATAGATCATGGATAAATTTCATTGAAACCATGAAAGTCATTGGCTATGAAAATTATTTCATTGACAAGTTGAATATTGAATGTTCACAGTTTTAATTTTATGTGTTTCATAGATTAAAAATAATAATTTTTATATTTCCAAATATTTTTAGTGATTTTTTTAAATAAGAAAAATTTATTCAACAACCCATGTGAGGGGAAGTGTAATGAATTCTCTAATGATATGCCCATCCCAATGTGATAAGGATATATGAAATTCATGGAGATATTGTATCAATTAAACAATGTTTCGAAACGAAACATGAATCAGGAGGAATATCTTAATCACCCTAATAAATTAAATATTTCAATTGAGAACTTTATGTGATAAAGGATTCCAAATTCCAATGAATCTTCCTATCCTTTCATCATAAACCTGAGGATCAAATCCATTTAAAATATCTTCTCTATCATTCAATTATCTGATCAAGAGAAGATTGTGTTGGATATTTATTTTATATAAGGATAAGATAATCAATAGTGTAAATTGGTCATAAATAGGAATCATGGGGATGAAATAGAAGTGATGTAGTGTAAATAATTATGAAAAAAATTCAACAAATATATTCAATGAATTAGATGAAATAAAATTACGTGGGAATTCATTAGACTTAAGAAAAATGATGAGGAATTCATAGAGTTGTACCAATGGAAATTCCAAATATATTTTTGATATGTCTCTATCTTTATCATCTGCTCCAAAAGTAAATTTGAATGTTTTTTTGGATTGAAAATGTTATGTGTATGAAAATATTTTTAAATTTTATACTTTAGTGTCTATGATGAAATTTTATAATGTTCCGTTCAATCCGAAAGGTAGATCGGTGAATCTCAAGGGTTTGAAAAAATTATGAAGTTAATGGATTTTGAATTTTAATGTATGAATAATAATTCTCATGTGGGAAAGAAATTATAATTTCTCACATGTTAAAAGTGTGGGATGAGGAATCTTGGAAATTTAATAATTGGGATCGGAAAATTCATTAGGTGCTGGAAATAAGTGCACCTAGCCAATGATTTCAGACAGGACAAAACAACCAATATGACGGATGAAATAATGATCCAGTAAACCCAAAAACTATTTTATAATGTTTCAATTACAAGGAATAATGAAAATATTTCAATCAATTCACTAAGATATTGGATTTCAATGATAAATGATGATAATAACCTAATAGGCCAACAGAGGAAGCCGAATCTTATTACATCAGAAATGTTGATGTGAATCCCTAAAATGAAGTGGTGAATTTTACTCTAGTTCTTAATTCAATGATTTAAAATGTGCTATTTGATTCTGGTTCTCTTTATTTTTTCATATAATTCATGTTTAGTAGAAATATTAAAACAACACTAAAAAACATGGAAGTAGTGCTATAATCAAAAATTGTAATTGGGGACATTATTTAATCCCAAGTATATAAATCCATCCTTATCAAAACAATTACTGAATTTACTAGAAATTTTTTTGATAATCCACTTAGAAGAATTATATACAATTTTATGAATGGATTTGATTTCCTTTTATAGAGCTGACATAAATCACCAAGAGAAGAAAATGACCCACTTTATCATTAATCATACTGGAATACTATATAAGTGAAATGAAAAGGATGAATCCTCTTCTATTTAATCATATCAAAAAGGATATATTTTCCTTATGTGTAAGTCTGTCTACCTCAAATTATTGATACTAAGGTGGAAATAAGCCTTGACGACTTTCCCATTATAAGAGAATTCATTGATGTGTTTCTCATAGAATTTATGTGACTTCATTCTAGAAGAGAGGTCAATTTATCAATCAGATTTATATATTGACATTTTCCAACAATAGATACTACATATAGAATAGTCTTTGTTCATATTTAAAATCTAAGAAGAAACAACAAGATAATCTGGATAGAGTTTTAACAAACCGAATTTCTCAATTATGGGGTAATCTAGTCCACTTTATTATAAAGAATGATTGGTCAATACACATATGAATTGTCTATCATGAACTAAAAATAATAATTATTGTGAATAGATTTCATATATCTCATATTGATAAATTATTTTATTTTCTATGTGGATCTCTGAACATTACTAAGGTGGATATGTGGTCCGGGTATTATAAATTAATGGTAAAGAAAGAGGATATCCCTAAGACATATTTTCATAAACGTTATAGGAACCTTATGTTAATTGTGAAGTTATTTGGACTCAGTAAGGCTCTAGTAATATTCATGGAAATAGATAATAGCGTATATAGGGATTTCCTTGGAAAAAAATTGTAGCCTTTATAGATGATATTCCATTATACTCCAAATGTAAGGAGAAACATGTGGAGTATTCAAATGTCATACAGAAGACATTATGAAAGGAAATGGTACATGTGATTTAAAATATAAATGAAATTTTGATATAGAATGTATTATTTAAATAAAATTGTAGTAGTAGTAATGGGGTACTGATAGATCCGTCAAAAGATATAGTCAATTTAAGGATATCCATGAACAACCTCGGTGACAGAAATGTGAAGATTCCTTAGATTAGGTGGGAACTACCATCGACTTATGAGGAAATTGTCATAATTTTTAAGACCACAAGGACAGTTAACCTTGAAGGTGGTTAATTTTATCTTGAATGAATAATGGGAATACATTTTTAAAGAAATGATGAAGATGCTACTCTGTGAACCTATTCTGAAACTACCCACCCGTGTGGAAATATTTATTATATATTTTAAGGCATCCAAAAAATGGGTTTGGTTGTGTAATCAGGGAAGATGAAAAATGGATATCCTATGACTCATATTAGTTAATGATTCAAGAGAATAACTACCCAATACAAAATCTAGAATTATCTATAAAAATATCTATACTAATGAGTTATTGACATTATATCTATAGGGAGAAGAGTGACATATATACGGATTATAAAAGAATCAAGTACATATTCAAAAAAGTAGATAAATATGTTATAATAGAGGTGGTTAAAGTTAATCTATAATTATGTTTATTCAATCCATTACCACAATGGGAAATAAAACAAAGTAGAAAATGCTCTGAGTAGAAAGGATCCTAAAACCATATCACTTGTGAGGGATACAAGGGAACCAATCTTCACAGACATAAAAAGGATGGAATTTGGAATAATAAAATGATATATCCTAACTTTCTCAAATATCATCTCAATCATCAAGTCTTGAAATGATAATGGAGGTTGATAAATATGAAAAGGTGCTATAGAAAAATGTGGAGAATATTCGGGAGTTCAATTTTTCAAAAAAATGATTTATATTTTTTTGAAACTAGATATGTTTCCCACAAAATCTCTTATTATATTGATAACATATATATTATTTTCATTCATCATCCACATCTATTCAACCGGGATGCACCAATATATAATGAGATTAGATGAAAAACATTTGGTGGGATAACATGACGAAGGATATTGAATAATTTGTATATCGATGCATTGTATACAAAAAATTCAAAGACAATTTAAAATTTTCCCTGGATAAAATTAAATAATTACACATACCAATATTTAAATGGTAATGAATAACCATGGATATCATCTTGGAACTCTCCAAGACCCCTACCAAAAATAACAAAATCTAGGAGGTTGTCAATTTCCTTACCAAGTCAGTGTATTTTTTTGCTATCATGGAATACGTAACTCTAAACTAACACTACATGATATACATAAAAAAGTGGTAATTATTCATGGATTTATACTCTCTTTCTGATAAAGATTTTATGTTTTCCTTGAGGTTTTGGAGAATCCTTCAACAATCATTGTATATATAACTGAGATTCATCACCACTTATCACCTTAAGATGGATTTTTAGTCTGAAAGAACCATTCAAACCCTTTATAATATTTTGATATATTTTTCAATGTATTTATAATGATGTTGGGATCAACACATTCCCCTAGTTGCGTTTTCATATGACAAAAATTATCTACTCTAACATTCAAATGGAACCTAATGTGGCCTTATATGGGAGGTTGTTTCAAAATCATACAAATTAGGATGTTGTTAGAGAGTGTAATATTATGGGACCTGATGTTTTTAAAGATATTATAGAGGATATTCCAACCATTTTAATTTATATAAAAGCATCTAAAATTATATATAAAGTCAACCCAAACAATCATTGATGAAACCTAGTGTTTGAGGCTATATGTAAGGTGTTCCATTGAATATTTCCAGTAATAAAGTCATAAGGTTTGGGAATAACATTAATCTTAATACAAGACACATCGACCCCATTAATATCATTTATTACATAGGATCTATGGTATATCAACTGGAACTCCCACCAAACATATATATTATACATGATGTGTTCTATGTATCCCACTTGAGGAAGTACATAACAAAACCATCACATGTATTGAATCCAAATGTGGTTCTATAGGAGAATGAAATTTCATATTATGATCACCTGGTTATGTTTATTGAGTTTAGAGACTATGTTATATGAAAAAATACAACACCCTTAGTGAAAGTGCTTTTGTAGAACCATGAATTTTAGGAAGTGAATTGGAAACTTGAATAGGTGATGAAAAAAATACCCTCATCTATTTTATTGTACAAATGAAATTTTGAGGTAAAATTTTCTAGGGGGGGGGGTATTATTTAACATCTTGAAAATTTTTGAATTAAATTTCATTTTTAAATTAGTAAATTCATTATTAAGAAATGAAATTATAGAAAATGCATGCACTTTGTTTGTTATCTTAGATCGTTATAAGTTATATCCTATACAAAGAACATTTACAATCCTAATAATTAATATTGTAAATATTATATGATGAGAACATGATTTATATATATATAGGTTTATGATAAATCATTTCAACCTAGACAGAGTAAGTGATGACCTCTACATATGGGAATTTACCCTATGATTCCGATTTAATAGAGCATTCGATGGAGACAATATCGCTATGATTTTTTACTAACTAATCCGAAGTCAAGATTTAACTACTAATGAATGAGTGAATCCATTTATTGGATATTTTTAAGCTCATTGAGATCACAGACAAAATAATTTTCTCCAAACCACCCCAAGAAAATCTAACCAACACACAGCTTTCCCTTACGGAATATGATGATGTAATAAAAGTACATGTATCTAGACCCTAAAAATTTGAATTTGTATATTTTTTTATAAAATAATTATTATATTTATCATTTATGAAATTATAATTATTAAATAATAATGTTTCTATATATTAGATGCTAACATGATGAAAAATAAATTTTATTTTTGGGATATTTATATTTTTAATAGATACACTCTTTTTAATGAATTTAATGTTCGGAAAAAATTTATATTTTAATAAAATATTGATATGTAATCATATTTGTTATATATAAATGATAATAAATTTTTATGAATTCATATATAATTTTAATATGAGTAAAAAACTGTTATTGAAAAAAATCCAATATTTCTCAATAAATATGGATTTTAAATTAAATGAGAATATAAAAATATTTGGAAATTTATTTTGATACAATGAATATAATATTTGATATCAGAATATATAAATTTTGAAATGGTGAATTTTTATTAATTTATTGATATTGTTGAATTTCTGGGTAAAAATTAAATATAGTGAAAATCTACGGTATGTACTAGGACATCATAATAACCCCAACGTGATGTTGCATATACCATACAAGGAATTCAAGACCAGAATTATGCCCCCCCCTTTAAAAGTATTTTTTTTAATGTTTTTTAATTAATTTTAAAAATCCTTTATGATTGCTCCAAAACCTATATTTAATTTTGTGGTTTGGAAATTAATTGTTTATAAAGAAGGCTCCCTTCCACATCACCAAGGGAATCATTTTTAGGATATTGGTACCTATAATTATAAAATAATGGAAAAAATCCACATTCAAAGAAACCATGCAGGAAAACCATGGGTGTTTCTTTGGTTTGGATTTGTTTATGATATAGATTCCAAAACCTATGTTTAGAAATTTTTAATGATTTCCCTTCTATTTTACTATAATACCCCCACAAATAAAATCCTATCATATTCACATTAAACTCTTATATAATAATTTTATTTTGATATAACATATCTATATCTATCCCATGGTGCCTCTAAACTCTTAGTCAGATCCCCCAATCAATAATAATCACTCTCTCAATATAAGGGATCTTATTCTTTTCATCTTTATTCAAGAATATTATTTACATTATACCCTTTGATTCCCAATTTTTCTTATCAGTTTATTTTTTTATAATCATTACTCATAATGTAATTATTATGACCAATTACTGATATACCCCTTTCACTCCCATTAAACCCTTCTATGAATCTTTATATACCTCTTTATTCTATCTAAATTATCCTATTCTATTTCATGCCAATCAATTATTTAGTGAATACCCATATCTATTTTCACTCAATGGAATTCACCTTGATTTTCATATTTTTAATTGGTTTTATAATTACATGTATGAGTCTCACACTTCATAATAATGGGGATAACAGTTATGAAATTCATTCATATGTTTTACGATCTATGTGTCACACTTATGCATGTACATGATATGAATGTGATGGGTGGGACTGGAACTATATATCCCTCCAATGAATTGGTTAATGTTTTTATCTCATATGAAATTTAGTATGGGATTGGGGACTGAACCTAATCTATTATGTCATTATTTCCACCATTTAATGTTTTCTTGGAAGTTATCCTTGACTTACAATTCTTTCATGTTTTATGTCATTTCCACATTCCAATGTTACATTGATATTATAATTTCATATCTTTCCTTATGTGGTGAAGATTATAATTTTCGCTTATTTTATGTTTTCTGATATGGGTACTAACTCAAATGTATTACTTTCATCATCTTATTTTTTTAATATTACCTTACTGGGATTTATAGATCACTGATTTCTTATATACATCCTTAGGTTATACTATTCATTTTTACATGATCCATGGAATATAAGAACATTCTGTGGAGTCTTTAAATAGTTTTATTATTTCATTTCCAGGTTGTTTTTTTATGTACCTAATTACTCAAATAAAATAGGACTTATTATAATATGGTTGTTGTATAAAGCGTATATATATTTAAAATATTATGAATTAAAATGTATTAATATAGGGGGTTATATAAATGAATCCTAGTGATCCTTTCATGTATTGATTAAACTGAATGATATATCAACCTCATCCAGCCAGTCCTCTTTTATTGTGCTTACAATAGAAACCTCTTTCTTTTTTAGTCTATTATGCACAAAATCACATATTTTCATCTGATAAGTGATCGCAATATCGACCTCTACTATGTAATGATATGCATGAACATCTTATTGAAAATACTTTTTGTGAAAATGATATATATGTTGATCTAGAGTCATACTTGAAGAAGAAAAAATGGTATGAGAATCATAAACCTGGGATATAGAATATTATACATTAATTAATTAATTAATGATATTCTTTATTTTAATTTATTTATAATAAAATATTATGTTCTACACATTTAAAACATATACATGAGGAACAATGAGGCATAAGCCTTTTTAGTTCTCTAACCCATAACCGAAATGAATTCACTTAGTAAGCTCTGTAAATATAGTGGCTCATGAAAAATATCATAGGGTGGCCTAAATATATGTGTCTCTTTTGGTGTCTCTGGTTTATATCACCTACAATATTTAGATTCCATCATTTCTCTACCAACCCATATAGTCTCACTAATTCCCAACTACACACTCTATCTTATCATTCATCTTGAACCTTTAATACCACAATATTATGACACCCTCCTGCCAAAGATACCCTTCCTATGATAATAATGAGAGAAGGGAGATAATGAAGACTGAATCCGACTTCCAATGGTCCATGGGTTATAGAAAATCACTTAGGCTATATCGTATATACCAATGGGATTCATTAGCCTCTAAAATAAAAAATGATAATTTGAGATAAGAAAAAATACAAAACAATATCTTCTGAAGAAAGTTATAAATGAAATATCCTATGTAAATTCATGAAACTTCATAAAATATATAATATAATGATAAATGAGCAATAAGTAATGAATGATAAACTTGATAGAAACAATGAAAGAATGGGTACCTTTCAATACAAAAAGGTATAATATGTTACCTACCTCAGCAACAAAATCTCTCACTATGTAAAGCAGACAAGATTATATATAATATAACAAATAAATGGGTACCTTTCAACCCCTTCCACATTGTTTTACCACTCTACCGCAATATTTTACATCCAAACACTTCTATGTCTAAAATAATGTATCCTGAAGACACTTGGTATTAATTATCAAAACATGAATCTTTTTCATTACATCATCTCATCATCCCAGGAAACATATCTATATTATTACAAAGTAGTTATTTGAATCTATAATAGATTGTATGTCATATATCATATATCATGTATTATACCTTAAGAAATCACAACTCATACACCAAGTAATGTACCTCATGTCCTCAAAACCCATTCACATCATACCTATAATAATCCTTAGGATAATATTTCCATATATACATGTTTTTAACTAACAAAAATCTATTATAGTCCTCTATACATATATAAGGTAAAATATAATCACCTTGTATAACAACATGTGGTACTACTTTGAGATAATAGTGGCTATAAAGGGGGTAGTTGGCCATTCATTCCTCTCTTACCTAGATATTGAGGAAAAAACCAAACTAGAGTCTTTTGGGTGTCCGTCTCCTTATATAAATAGGTGGTGTAGTATATGAATTTATAAAACATACATGATATAATATATCATTCAACCATACTATAGTAATTATTATAGTATTTGGATCATCTACAGTTATCATTTCTTTGACACATGGTTTCCACTACTAAGAACTAGGTATCATTAATCTATATAATAATCCCTGAATGGACTCGTTAATTACATTATTTTATTGTTTATCTTTATTTTAATTAAATCATTACACATTAACATTCCTCATTATGACCACATATTTTTAAAAAATAAAGGTTATGTCCATACCATCCTGGAATAATCTAATAATGTCCAATGTTTCTCTTGATTAACAAATTTTTAGTATTCTAAACACCACCCCAAGGGTTAAATTACTAATTAATATATATTAATAAAATTATATAATTCTAGAAACTCTTGGAAACATTGAAATTACAAAAAAATATGTATAACAAATAACATCTAGCTATCTCAAGTAGTGGGTAAGTCAATCTAGATAAGAAATCAACATGAATATTCATACCTCAAGTAGAATATTAACAAGAAAAAAACCAAGTCTTAACAATAACAATGGGAAGTTCTGGATTTATCCAATTCCATAAAAATAAATTCCATCCCCAATAACATCATTAATATCACTGGGAATCTTGACATAATAGGAGTCAAATACCAAAAAAATCAATTCCTCCCCACACAAACCTCAAAAATCCATCAGCAATCTCATTCCCTCATCAGATTATATAGAAAGTGTAAAGACCCTGACTATAGTTTCCTCGAATTACTCCATTGGAATAGGATTGAAGGAATCACATCCTGAATGACTAAATATTTCAGTAGTCTAGGTAAACTAGATACATACATTAAATAAATATAATAGTTGAAAACATAAAACAAAAGAAGTGATTTATTTTGGAATTCCATATATTTCTATAGAATATCCATACATATCAATCCCAAAACACTTCCTAGTATCCATTGAAAAATAAAAAAAATAAATGGGTGAAGTCAAATTATTAGTATGGGTAAGAATAAAAAATAATCTATATGATGAATAGAAAAGTTATCATCAATATATATTTGTAAATGACTAATCAAATTGTATTAAATCAATTACATTAACATGTTTACTAATATGGTAAGTGTAAATTATGATCAAATAATTTCATATAAATAATAACATGATCTAGAAACATTACCATGGATATTATAACTAATTTAATGATCACATGGAACATCTATAAATAATATCCTACTGTGGGGATTATTAATTACTCACAATATAACCATAATATCAAGGCCTCATTCAAATACATCTTAAATAAATGGTTATAGCCACATCCAAATAATGAATCTAGTTTACAACTTCAGGCCTACCATTTCATTGAGGAGCTACAAAAGGTCTCACATGTCACTTACTATTTCCAATGTATTCCTCATATGAATGTGGTGAGAAAATAAATATAATAATTCATATTGAAGAACTATCATTGAAAAACTATCATTGAAAATGTCAACACATTCCCAAATTAATAAACATAATCATAAACCACCTAAAGTAATATGGTGAATTCTAATAAAATTATACATCCCCATTGAACTGATCATAAAAAATCTATACAAATAATATAGATGTTTTCAATAAAATATATCCCCATTCGATCATATTTACATTAACAGATTTTTGTTATTGATGAATACAAATAACATAAAAAATCATTAAAAATATTATTGAGAAAAATACACTTTTATCTTTGAAATTAATTTATTTAAAACAACAAGATAAAAAAACATTTTCCTTAAAAATATTCTTAGAAAAATATAAATTAATACTTAAAATATTTATTGGTAATTAAGTGAGGAATTTAGTATATTTCATACACATTTAAACAAATATTACTTTCACATTATACGTAAAAGGAAAATGGGCCTTGTTTGGAAATTGAAATGAATATTCCTCATAAAAACATTATTAAAAATAAAAAATAGTAAACAATTACATAAATAAATCATTTTTGGATTGTTAAAAAATTCCTAAAATTATTTTTCAGAACACCTTTTGATAACATGGGGTTTGAATTAATGGAGTATTTTTTTGAAAATATAAATGAAGTCATGTTTTCTTAAAAGACATTTTATAATTATTTATGTTTCAAAGAGAATGAAAATTGTAATATTAAATTATAATTTTATTAATAAAATGTGGATAATAAGATATATTAATTTAATGATAAAAATATCAAATATTTTATTCTGGGAGGCTTAAATATAAAAAATCACAAATTATTATGAGATTGTGAAATAAACACTTTTAACTATGGTAATTACAGAATCGTAATCCCCATAAAATAGATACATAAAATGTAACATAAAATAACATAATGATAAATATATTTATTACATAACATATATAAGGGGAAATATATACACCACAAAAAAAAAAGAAATAAGTTGTAAATATGGTACATGCCTTACAGAATTAAAACAGAAGCGAGAAACACTTGTATTAGGTTTGAATTCCATTATTTGTGCCCTAAAAACCTATATAATAAATATAAGGTGATTATAAATATATTAATGAACCATAATAATATATTTTTTAATAATTTAAATTTTATATTGTGTGGCCTTGTCTAAACAATGTTTTTGTTAAATTCATTATTTCGGGTAAAATTGTATCATTTTTTATATATATCATGTTTGGGTATTTTCATTCTATTTATATTAATCATGGTTACATAATTTATATAATTTTAAAAATGATAGAAATATAATATTCATTCATTATATATTTATTTTTATTAATCAACAAAATTTAGAGATATAAAATAATTTTACATTGTCCATAGAGATGGTTGGCCATAAGTACGCATGAACATTTTCTCTTTTTCCTAGATGGATGGAATAAAAGAACATAAATAATACATGACCATTAAAAATTATTATTTAATATATATCACATGTATTAATTAAATTTACCCTTTTTATGTTCATTGTAAATCAATAGCTAAAAATGATTCACATCGCTTTGTGAGGTGGAAGTCCTCTCCCACGAGCGACATTATGACATCCCGCACAAAATCGAAGGTAAATAGGTATACATGATATCATAATTATTGATATTTAATTATTTTAAAAATATAATATATATATATATATATATATTAAATTATTGACATCTTTGAAAAATATAAATGGAAAAAATATATCACATCGGTTCACAAGGAAGTGGTCTACCATACACATGAGAAAGGTTATTATATTCATAAAGATTTATAAATAATAAAGTGGATGTGATTTTAAAATTACATAAGTATATATATGTAAATTATGTCATAAATATGTTAAATCCATAATTATATCTAACTTTGAGAGTCGGTGACCGAAAATGAATTACATCATTTCACGATATAGTATTCTGTCATACACACAATATATGGTTTCATTTTTCATTTAATATTAGAAGATATGGATAATTGTTTTCAAATTAACATAATAACATATCATTACATTAAATATAATTTTCTTTATCAAATTATATTTTTTAATAATATTTTAATAAGGTGGAATAAAAAAAATTCAAACACATAATTAATAATTTTACATATTATTCAGAGAGCCTCATTAGGTTTATACCTAAAGCCTTTGTCTGAGGTATTAATAATACAAATAATGAAATATGATGTTTTTATTGAAGTATTTATATTATAATTAGGGTTTTTTCTAACCAAATGGGTTTTAAGTCAAAATATGGGTTGAGATGGGGAGACCTTTTGTAAGTGGGGGAGGGTGCACAAATGGATTTTTTTGAAAATAATTATTTTTACCAACATATTTCACCTCAAACTAGGATGAATAATGGGTAATTATAGAACCAAATATATTATAAGTTCTATATATATCTATAAAATAATATGTTTACTTGTATTTTATTCATTTTAATCCTTATATTGTTAGTTTAATATTCTTTGAATCCATTTTTATCATACCCATGATAATTAATTATTAATCTTTTTACTATAGATTATGGTAAAAAAGTCTAAATTACCTTATTATATAATATTAATTATAATTATGAAAAATATTTAATCCATTTTAAAAATTAAATTTACCAAATTGGAAGAATTCAATTGAAAATTAAGCCTGTAGGAATGATGAAAATGTTGTTTTCCAAATAATATTTTTCATAAGTTTTAAAGATGTTTTGTATTGAAATAGAACATAAAATTGATCCCATTGACATAAAATAGTTAAATAGTAAGATTATTGAACTAAATTTACTATAAAACTAATTTAATATATAATTTATCCATATAAATAATTCAAAAGAAAAAATAGTTTTCAATACAAATAAGTATTTTATATTATTTATAAAAAAATGTATATTTTCTGAAAAATCCCAAACTTTTACCCAAAGATAATTTTGAAACATATTTTTAAAAAATAAAATTTATTTTTTAAAATAATATTTCTTAAAGTGGTAAAAAATAATTTTAAATAATGTTCAAAATGTTTGATAAAACCGCCATTTATAAAACTGCAGTTTTTTGGAAAACAATAATTTTTCTTTCTAAATTTTTTAGTTTTATTTATAATCAATATATAAACATTGAATTTATTTTATAAATTTTAAATCCATAGGATTTTATAATTTAGTTATTTTTAATTCATAGCATCTATTTTAACGATTATTTTATATTGGTAATGTTTATATAATAATAATTTGATAGAGTATGATGTTTCTTTTAAACTCGGCATTGTGTGCATCACATTATATCAATGAACTAAATCTATTTAAAAAAATATATCATAATGACTCAGTGTGTTATATTATATTATATTTTTGGTGTGCAATTTCATATACTCTATTTAATATTATGATTCTATTTTAAAATATCAGTTACATTCTAACCTATTAAATAAATTGTATCCTCGCAATTTTTTCTTGATCTTGGAAATTAAAGGATTGACATCTAAAATACATTTTTTTGGAATACCACATTTAAAAAAGGGTTAATAAAACATTTTCTTCATATGTGAGAAAGGTAAGTACAAATTTAATCTATAATAACTCATAACTAGGTATCAATGTAGTAGAACGTTGTTGGGAAGTGGAGATATGAACATAGAATAAAACTATAAACTAATTTAGAGAACAGTATAGATCATTGATCACATGAATCTAAATGATCATTTTAATGTTATGTAACTCAGAATCAAAAATATATGATGATATAAAAGACTATTAGATTCATCATATATGAAAGTAATATGATAACATCTTTTTCATGATTATCTTCCTAATGTTGATGAACTGATTTTCTACATAGACTATGAATATATGAAAATATATTTCCCTGATGTATTTCCATTAAATAGACTTAATTTCAACCTTTTTTCATATACCAATTAAAAATTCATTTTTTAATCTAATAAATGATTATCAAAAAATCAATTTTTTTCCTGATGTACTAATATTATGTCTCAATATGTTATAAGAAGAATGAAAAGTAATTCCTCCTTCCCCTAGATGTGTCCTAATACCAAAATGGTTAGTATAATCATCCAATATAATACATTAATATCTAAACCTTAATATTAGCAACCATGGCTCAACATAATGCATTCCATAACAATGTCTTATTATCTAGAACATCACATAGGCCAGTGGTTATCACTTCATTATTATTTCTCACTAGTAGTGGCTTGGATACCTTTTGACTTTCTAGATGTGATGAGTAGTCCCCTAGAATATGGATTTCCAATTTTCTAAAATAATATTTTCATAATTAATTTAATTTTCCCAAATGAATATCATAAAAAATAACATTAGTATCAAATCAAATTTCTAATCCATCATTACCATTCAACATTTTATTTAAAATCCTAACATAAAAATCAATAAAAATGCAATAATTATACATTTTATGATTCTCATGAACCAAATACTACTTGTAAAAAACATCTACAATATAATTATCAAATCTATATGGAAAATAACTTTAATCACTCCACTTTGAATGTAATAATATAATAACGTTTACTTTGATCTGTTAGCTTCTTCTAAGGTATATTCCATTGAATCTTGGAGAAATTTGTTTACGCAGTCAACCATTTCTCTAAAAAAATTCATTGAAAATTTAAATCTTCTTTATTACCCATGAAATCATGAGAACAGTTCGATTTATCTACATATTTGTTGAATAATTCCACTACCTTCAAGAAAGTACCATTGCAATTATTTCCACAATTATTTCATATGGAAAATACATCTTTCCATTATTCCATTTATCTATATTTTACACTTTTATACTCTTCTTCTCTTGATTATATTCAATGAAATAATACATGGATATTTTTTCTCTATATTTATACAATATAATACTATGTCCTCGTGTTTTGAGAATGTTTGTGCGACTAGTTCCATGCAATGAATTGGCTTAATACCATCAACTAAACATTACAACTTACAATTTATATTATTCACCTAGTCCTTATCATTCCATAATAATATTGTAATGTTGGATTTATTCTTATAAACACTTATATATTTATTTTTTTTAAAATTTAGGAATCTTCAAACCATATATGTTTTTTGTTGATGAGGAAAATAATTTTATAAGAAGAGAACCTTAAAATCATCCCAATCCATGTTTTCTATTTTTTTAATCAAAATTAGGGTTTTGAATCAATTTCCAAATTTAATCTACATCTCCCAAGAGATCAAGAAAATCAATGAAAACTTTCTCCCTTTCATAACATCCCAGAGCATTAAATATCATCTCTATGGAACATATCCATTGCTTAGTTGAAAATGAATTTATATTACCATTAAATTAAAGAGGATTACAATGCAAAAATCACTCTAACATTGTTACACAGTGTGGTGGATTAGAAGGATACTCATTACAAGAATGGTTATTTCTCATAATCTACGTTAGTTTCTCTATTATGATTATAATTTATTCAGCTCAAGCTGGAAGATTATTATCTTTCCTTGGGATGAAATATCTACCTAGTGTATGTGTATTTATATGTTTCACATTCAATTATCTAGGAATAATTTATAAACATTTTCACACAATATTTTAGATCATAAAATTATAAAACATTTTGTAAAATCCCAAAAAACTGTCAAATACATATTTAAAATTGGAAAAATAATGCATAACTAATATAATAATCATAACCATGGTTTCATTGGGAATGTTTTGATAGAATAAAAATATTTCAAAATTTTAAAAAACATTTATAATGAAAATGTGGGTTAAACCATGAATATCCCCTGATTGTGTCAAACAAGGTGTATAGTGTGTCATGTTATCATTTACCAGGTACTATTTAATTAATATAGGATACGCCTTTTTTAGAGTTATTACCATGAGGTACAAAAGTTATAAACCATTTCCACTTGTATTATCCATAAAAAAGATGTATTTCTAAGAAAAGTCACATAATATGTTCCCCCCAATCCAATTGGATTTCCTTCTATACTTATCCTCAAAGTCTATCTTTGGGTAATGTTCATTAATATTTATTTTCAAAAGTCTAGTTCCCATGGATACTAAAAGTCATCCCCTAATAACAACTGTAAAGGATCCAACCATAGTAGAACAAATTTAGTGGTTACATTATTACACTGACAGATGATACAAAGAATATCATCAAAAAAAAATATTTTAATAGTCTTGGTACATAAGATATATACATGAA
Source organism: Viscum album (assembly GCA_963277665.1). Lineage (NCBI taxonomy): Eukaryota > Viridiplantae > Streptophyta > Magnoliopsida > Santalales > Viscaceae > Viscum > Viscum album. Next base: position 1,288,033,328 of record OY728138.1, on the reverse strand, counting down.
ATTCACATCATAATGGATCATATAAAATAATCTAATTGGTTTCATTAAAAATTCCATATTTCTCCTAGGAATATTCTAATGTATCAATAACAAACTACTTCCAGATATCTAAGAAAAAATAAAACATAATATATGGGTGTGATTGGATACTCAGTATATGTAATTTTATAGTGGGTGCTATCAGGAATAAAAAGAAATAATTAATAGGTAATGGTAAGTAACTAAAATAAATCCCATTTGATTAAAAAATGGAACATCAATAATAATATAGAATGTATAAATTCTGAAAAAATAATTCTATATAAATAAACACAAAAGCGTAAAACATAACTTTGAGTATTATAACTAATTGAATAAACACATCGAACATAAATATATAATTTAATAAAGAGGGAATTAATAATACTCGATATCATAACTATACTATCATGTACTCATTCCCAGACATATTTCATAATTTGGTAAGGCCTCAGCCAAATACCAACTCTAGATTATCTCACGAGACCTATAAATGAATTGAGGTAAAATAAGGGGCCTCACACAAAATTTAATAAGTCCAATGTATTCCTAATATGAATGTGGTGAAATATATTCAACAGAAATATTCATATTGAAAACTATAAAATGAAATTTTAATACCTTACCTAGTCAATAAACATAATCATCAACTTTGTAGAGTAACATGGTGACTGGTAATAAAATTGTACATCCCAAAGAAAGCTGGATATAAACATAAAAGGAAATAATAAGGATGGTATCAATACAACATATCTCCAAATTATCACAAGTAGAACAAATTCTTGATGTCAATTATCAAAATAAATACAATAAAAGATCATTAATTTTTTTCGGAAGATATCCTTTTGACTTTGAAAATTAAATATTAAAAACTAGAAGTTCACATAAGATATTCAAAATAATTTATTTTTAAAATATAATTTTAAACATATAATGTTATCTTTATCATATTTAGTGGTCATTAGATAATGAATTTCATAAATGTGAAACATGTTAAATCAATGAATCCATTAATATATCCACTAAACGAAAAAAGGAATTATTTGGATGATGTCTTTTTGATCAATTTAAAAAAATTATCAAAATTCAATCCTGGTAAAAAATGACTTTAATAAATCTTTTTTATAATTATTAATATATTTATTTAAAATGTTGTTTTGTAAGAAAAAAATATGTGATCAAAGAGATAAATAAAGTGATCCTTTCTTAAGATACATTTTTTGAAAAACATTTATGTTGTAAAGAGAACAAAAATGGTAATTTTACACGAAAATATCATTACTAAATATATTAGAAGAAAATATATTATGTTTAAGATAATAATAACTAATAATTCCCCCAATGTAAATTCCAAATTATAAAATCCAAAATAGTTATTTGATTATAAAATATACCCTTACCACTTCAGTAACTTCTAAATAGTAATCCCCATAAAATAAATAAAATCAAATGAAACTATAAATGTAATGAAGATGACTATATTAATTATATAACATGTCAATGTTGTAGTATATACACCACAGAGACCACATAATTGGTGAATATTGAATATGGCCCCTGGATGTAAATGTGATAAGATAAACCCTACACTCAGGTTCAACATCCTTATTTTGTATATGAACCACCGATATAATAAATATTGTTTTATATAATTATATTAATGAATTAAAATCATATTTTTCAAACAATATTCTATTTACTTATAGTCATTAATGATCCCTTTAATAACAATTATTTCATAAAATAACTAGTTCGAGTGATAATTGTATTATTTTTCATGTATGTTTTCCTTTAGAAATTTCAGTTCTTTTATATTGATCATGGTTAAATCATATCAATAATAATATAAATATATTATATATTAATTATATATGTATATATTTATAGTAATATATTTAATATATAGATATAAAAAGGACTATATCATTCACGGAGATGGTAGGTCGTACATAAGTTTGAATGTTGTTTTATTTCTTCTCAAATTAATGAAATAATAGAAGGTAAATAATATATCACAAGTCCATAGTAATTTTTATTTAATATATCTCACATATATTAGTTAAATTTATCCTTATTACCTTTAGTATAATTCATTAATGTAAAATTAATCACATCACTTCGTGAGGTAGTAGTCTACCGTATACATGAGCGACGTTATCATATCCACCAAAAAATATAATACTATAACATATATGTGATATAATAATTACTAAAATTAAAAATAAAATTATATATATATATATATATATATTCAATCTATCCTTATGACAATCCATGTAAAATGGAAATAGGAAAAAAAATCAAATCTATTTTAGAGGTGGTAGTCTTCTGTACACATGAGCAACATTATTGTTTTCCAATAGGTTGAATGATGGGAATGTTTATTTTATATTATTATTATAGATATATATTTATTTCATAAATATCATATAAATATTTTAAATTCATCATTATATCATGTCATGATAGGGGTTGATGGAACAGAAATTAAAAAAGTTTACAAGGTAACATTCCACCATACACAAGATTGATAGTTTTGTTTCCCTTTTGATGGAATAGAAGATGGATATAAGTTATAAAATTACAATAATAACTTATCAGCATAAGGTAGATAATTTTTAATATTTTATAGTTATTTTATTATATTTTAATTATGTTGAATAAAAAATAAAATAAATATGCTTGTTAAAAAGTTTTCAACTTCTTCGAAGATGATATTTAGATTTATACCTAATGCCACTTACGGAGTAAGAAATAATAACAATAAGTCCTATATGATGAGGTAAATTAATAAAAAATATATTTTTTAAGGTATTGGATGAACTAAATGGTTTTGGTAGAGTGTGGAGGTGAGGATAGTGGGTGGCCAATTATATGTACAGGAGTGAAGACACATGGAATTTCTAAAAAGTATTATTTGTACAACATTTTTTTTCATGCAATAATGATACCAAATAGATAATTATATATCCTTTGATATGAAATTTTATAAATATATAAAATATTATGAATTAAGATATTACTTATCTCATTTTATCCCACATTTCTTTTCTTTAACACCCTCATAAATATTGTTTTGCCTCAACTGTGGTGTTTAATTTATTTTGTTTTTACTATAAATTTTGGAAAAAAGCAAATTAACTTACTAGATAAAATTAATTATACTAATTCCAAGTATGGATTTTATTTTTCAAATAAAATTCATATAAATTTCAGGATTCAATTTAATATTAATCCTGCAGAAACAATGAAAAATTGGATTTCTGATGAAAATTTCTTATATGTGTAGAATGTTTTTATTTTGAAACATGACATTAAATTTATCCAAATGATATAAATTATTAAAATTTAAATTTTTAATAAGTAATATCACCTTAAAAAAATTCAAATTATAATTTAATCTTATAATTAATTTAATTTAAAGGTAGTTTTCAATAAAAATTAGTATTTTTAACTTTTCATCAAAAAAATAAACTTCTTAGAAAAATATTTAAAATCACTAAATGATAATTTTTAAACATTGATTTTATGAAAGATTACTTGTTATAATTTATTTTATAAGTGGTAAAAAATAATTTTAAATTATGTTTTCAATGTGCGAAGAATTTTTATTTTAGTAAAATATTTTTTTTTGGTAAACAAATCATTTTTTTGAATACTTTTTATATTATTTTTAATCAATAATTTATAATTTATTTAATTTTATTCATGTGTAGACCATATTATTTTAATATTTTATTTTATCCAATTAATTCACTCCAAAGTAACAATTAGTTTATATTTATAATTTTTAAAAAATATTATTTTAATAGATTATTGTGTATTCTTTAAAACTATCATGTTGTAAATCACAAGAAATTGATGGGATTTAATTTATTCAAAATAAAAAATACCGTCATGTCCCTTTGTTTTACATTATATTCTATGTTTGGTGATATGTTTCATATATTATCTAGAATATGATGTTACTTTTGTAAAATCTCCGGGCATCATATTCAGGATCATGTCCAAAGCCCATCAAAAAAAGTAAACAAAAAACAAGGGTCAAGAGGGAATACATGCCCTAAAATAAAGGTATCTATCCATGACTTGAAACTAGATGTGAAGACCCAAAAAATTTATCATTAATATACTTCATGTTTTCATCCCTTTTTAATTAAGCAATTAAATTATTATAGGTTACGACTATCAAAATCCTAAAAAATCAGGTGTAAAAAATATTAAATTAATGAAGCATTTTTTGGAATCATTTCTAGACTCATAAAACTATAAGAAGAAAAATTCTCATTTAACATTACATATATTATTATCTATAATAATCATTATATCTTTAATTTCTTTACTCATTTCCATTTACAGTTATAATAAAATTCCAATTAACAATACCCCAATCATCTTTTGATTTCTATAAAATTATATGAAAAAATAGAAAAATTAAATATAAATTAATAAATTTATTTATCCAACCAAAAATTTCCACATATTAATTCATTAACAATTTTCATCAAATTTTAAAGCTAAACACAAGATTATCAACATTCATAACAATGATAAGAATATATAATAGACTACCTATGAATAAAAGAGAAAATATCTTACGATGGTGAAAAATAAGTCATTTATACAACAATAAAAAACATATTAATTCAAATTGGTCCACTATTTATTTATAGAAATTCCACTACCACCATATGAGCAAAAAAAAATTAATATATAATTTCACATAATACCAAAATAATAAGAAATTATTCTCCTGCCTCAGTGATTCAATATTCTTGTAATGAGAATGGAATAACAATGCAGATCTTTAATCACCACACCCATAGGGTCACTATAGACCTCTAATAACATCAATTCATAGCCGCACAGATAACAATGAAGAAAACTCCAAATTAAAAATGGATAAATATTGAAATATCAGGGTCAATATGAATGAGAGGAAACAATACTGACCAATGAAGAAAGCACAATAAATACAGACAGAACTAACCTCAGAATCTAAGAATGAATCCTTGTTGAATGGATTATAAAATGCCTAGGTAGAATTACACTATCCATATGTAGTTTGGTGGAAAAAATAATAGGGTTTTGTAGAGAAATGGCACTATTGGTTTTATAGCCACATTTCCTAGTATTTATTTTCCATATAAACATGAAATTGACACAGTTATCCCCATTTAATTTTTCCCAAAAAAAATGTGTCACCTCAAACCATTCAACCTCGAATTACATCACATAGTCAAATTCACATTCATGATGTGATTTTTCAGGTTCGGATTTGTTGGGTATAAAACCTAGCTCATTCACATCATGTACTCCATATACATAATGAATGAACCATGTTAATCATCCTCACACAATAACTAAATTCCATTTTTCCCATTAACTCAACTCACATAGATGTCATGAATCACACATCCAAGATGTGAACTTAAATAAACAGTATGAATTTACCTTGAACCCATTTTCTAACTCCCAAACACTATAAAACATTATCTATGATTTCCCGTAGCACCATGATATTTATGAAACAAACAAATGAATAGAAAAAATGGATTTGGGACCATAATGATATTCATGTATGGGATCCTCTACTAGATGTCCTCCAGTGTGGATCGTCAATCATGCTTGATATTTAGAATATTAATCCCATATCTCATGATCCCCCTACATTTTTTCTCCAATGGCTAGGATAGCTTCAAAATTTCCCACAAACTCTAGAGATAAGTATGTATTTTTTCATGATAATCATACACACGCTAGAACAACTTCTTCATTGGATTATCCTAATACCTCATAGATATAGCTATAGAACATTCAGATTGTTTGTAAACCCACTTTTGGTGGAGAACTTCACCTCCAAACACACATAATCTATTGAAACCTTCAGTTGATTGATGAGTGGGAGGCCCTATAGCTCTTTATGTATCTATTAATTCCTGTGAATGGTCCCTCCTCTCTACTTTGAGTGCTCCCCATATGGTATCCATCCCACTACCCATCTATTCATGGGGTACCATCAAACAAACCTCCTGCCACACCCATCATCGTATCACCATGTCATGATACAATACTATATAGTTTCAAATTTAGTCTAATTAAACCCTAATTACCTTAAATAATGGTATAAGTTTAACTAAACTTCTAGAAACCTTCACTATCATCATCCCCCAAAAATAATGTATTAAAAAGGGGGTTCTCTTCAAATTCACTCTAGTGTACACCTATGTTATTGGACACTGAAATCAGTAGAACTGGAGAGTGAATTTAAATATGGATTATGGATTTAAAATTCATTTCTATAATAATATATTCAACCAAAGCCCCGCCACTAAATTTATGTAGATATAACATATACTCTTCCACTACATCTAAGTTATCAATGAAGTCCATATTCAGAACTGGGAAATGCCTAATGTTAAAGACATTATTATTTATAATATGGTTCATCAACACAAATTCAATTATTTATTGGTATACTACTCCAATGTAATTTACAAGGGGTGGCGTTAAGTTCAAGATAATGTTGGTGGGGGTTGTGGTATTTAGAGACTCATACACCACTAATGTGTATTGAGATCAATCCACATAGAAATTTTAAAGGACCAATGGTATTCATATGAATGTACCATCTAATAACATTATCAAATTGCATGTAAATATTGTAGAGATCTCTGAAACCATGGTTAAAATGGTTACACAAATCCAAGATTTCCACTATGAACAAGGTTCTAAACTAGACCCCATACACACATAACACACGGTTAATAGCCAACCATTTAGGAAAAGGATTGGGAACATAAAATACCAAACCCCTGGGTTATAGTATCTCATAATTAACCCACAGTACAAGTGTTTTCCATCCACCTAGTTGAGCTAATATGACCATTAATTCCAATGATGAATCATAACCAAACACTGTTTCAGTTATCATAGTACACGGCCCCCAAACTTATTCATAAAAATAAAGAGCTTCCTCTTAAACTAGATATCTTGGTCGAGGTTCGAGTGATGTTAAAGTAAATTTTTTTAAAAAATTAATAGAATCCTCACTATTACATGTGTTTGATTTGAACCTCCATAGTAACTATCCTCTATAATAAACTCATCATATTGAAATACCATGAGGGTAAGTCCATCAATTTGTTAAACGTCTCAAATACTGATTCCAACCTATTTATAATGAAGGTAGAATGTGTTGGTATCTAGAAAAAATTTCCTAAAAACTCTACTATAAATTATATATAATAATAAAAATGGAACTATGATGTTCATACTATATAATATTTCCTGATGTGGTACAACTCAACCTTTTACTCTTCCCATGTTTTGTGTACCCAGTATACCCACACCAATACATCCATAAAATTCATTCTTTAACACAAATCCCAATCATTATACCATCATAATATGTTATCCAAGATTATTTAAATAACTATTTCATTTTTATGAGATAAAAATTATTCTGTCATTTACAATCCTCTAGTAATAAGTTTCATTCCATTTCTGAGGGTATGGACAATCATGAATTCATAGTTCTTCACAGCATGATCGAACATAGGAATTATCCCTTGGTATCTCTCACAATGGATTGAAAACTGTTGTTATTGTTTTGTGTTTAATTCTATATCTATCATGATAAAATCATCTAATATGAAAAATTATCAAGAAGTAATATTGTTCTTATCAAACAATCATTTCGTGCCTCTATTGATAAATTTATCAGTTTCTTGTTCTCTATTAAGTCCCACCAAAATTGAGAAATTTTTATTATTTTAATTCACTTTATTCCTTTTTATTCAAGCCAAAGAAGTACTCTGTTAATCATTTTTATGGGTTTTTAATAATTTTCAATGATGGGTCAATAAAACAAAAAATTATGTTGTGTATGTTGAACTACCTCACACAATTTAAGGTTGTTTTACATAAGTCAACTTGGTTGATCAATAAGGACATATTCATGAAAGAAGAGTCCTTGAACTTGTATTGAAGAGGGGAATGAGTTACATAAATGAATAATCTCTATGAAATGTATGTTCACATAACGTAAGAGTTGTATGAATGAGATACATACTATTAAATAGGAATTTTTAGCAACTACACTTTGTCCCGCTCACCCTATTTATAAGATAGGTAAAACGAGGGTTGTGTGAAAACTACAAATGTGTTTCAGTACAAAGTCCAAATTTTCATGAAATGGGGAAATTTTTTCCAAGACTCGGTGCTACCCTAAGAATTTGACCCTTTTTATTCCTCATCCACTATAATTATAAGGGGGTATTTATTGACACTGAAAATGTTTTCTTGATATTTAAAACAACTAACCACACCATTTCAAGGCGAAACTAAGCTGTAAGGACCATTCTATACCTAAGGTGGAACATTCATAAATATTTTAAAATTTTCACATAATAAACATGTTTTTCATGAAGATATTTTGTATGATAAATTAATAATTAAACACTCATAGATCTATAAATATCATAGAATCCCTCAATGAAATAGTGGGAGTATCCACAAATGATTTTTAGTATTATATAAAACGCTATAATTGGGTGAGTTGTGTCAAAAAAAATAAATATCAAACATTTGAGTTCCTTTATAATTCTATTCATACTCCAACAACAGAGGAACAAGTCTCATGGTGCCCCAAGTTGTGTGACATAGGATCAAGACTACACAAGGCACCAAACATACATGTGTGAATACTTAATTTCATAGTATGGATGTAGTTTCATGATAATATTCCCCATAATTCTAAAATATCAATAAATATTTAACCACCCAACCAAAATTTTTGTGGTGGTCATTTGGAAGTCATGATTTACTCTCTCACTAACATAAATCTCTCTTTTATATATGTACACAACTAGATCCTCCCATGGATAATAACAAGTAGAGAACATGCATTAAAACAAACACTTATACACTAAATTACATTATATTATGTTAAATATGGATTCATTGAATTTCCCTTCACAATAAATTTCATATAATATTGAATTTCATAAAGATATTTCAGGCATCACATAACAACAATTGTTGAATGAAACTATGCCTTCCACATCCATGTCCCATATACTAGATGTCATGGATTAAGAAAATATAAAGATTCATGAATCTAAAATCTTGTGCAAAAAAACATTTAGTCACCTGATATGATTTGTACATATTACAAACATATTTGTGCACAAGATGAGTTTTTATGGGCCCTACATCCATTTGAATTGGGTCCAATCCTGAAAAATATATCTATACGAATGGTATCATGGACACCATGAATAATTACATTAATCTGGGAATATTATGGAAAACATCATTAAATTATGATTCTATGAATATTAACCCTCACATCAATACCCATGGAGACTACTATAAATAGATAGTGTTCAAGCCTCTTTCTCAGTAAAAGAATTTTAAAAAATGAACATGTAAGCCATATTGATAGAATTACTAGGGGAAACCATCCATCGTTCCCATTTTAAATTAATTTTAGGTTCCTTGTTTCATTATATCCTCCCACCCTATTTGGGACAGATAAGATTCATGTTTAATCAACAATAACATGTGGGTTGGAAAATAATGTACTACATATCACCAATGTCTTGGTGAGATGAAGTTAAACTGGATGAAAATTTCCTCAGCACGTGATGAAAAAAATTGGACTTACCCTATGGGAATAATATTTTATGTTATAATACAATTAATTATTGAAGAAATTATTTTCATATTTTTGAATATTAATTAGATAGTTATATTAGTTATAAAAATATTAAATAATTTTCTAAATCAAAAGAAAATTAGTTTATCTAATAACTTTTCTTATATTGTTTTATTTATAAGTTTAATGTCTAAATTTTAGAATTTTAGTTTGGAAATATGAATATAATTTTATAAATCATTATATCAAAATTTAAATATTGTTAAATTTTTTTGATTTTTCAAAAATATTGATATTTAGTGAATAGTGCAAAATTCTGAATTTTGTAAAAAAGTATCTTCTTTTCAATTAATTTTTTAATTTAATTGCCCCGTTTTTTCCAATATTATTTCATGTACCATAAATATTATTTAGTTATATTTAATAAATTAAATTACTCTTTAATCGTCTCTATATTTTTATTTAGTTTAAGTTTGTTTTTGGGTTTAAATATAGTTTTTACTATAAACTAAATTAATATACCATATGTTTCTCTATTTTAATTATTTACAATAATCCTTATTGAGAAATTTCTAAACAAAATTTATATATTATATATCAGAAAATATTAATTTAGCTTCATAAAAATATTATTTTTAATCATAGAGTTATTATAGAATCATATATTTCTCAAGATATACTCAACTTGAAAACCCTGATTTGAATTGGGTTTGTGAGCTTTGTGTTACATTAAATATTGAAAATTAAATGAATAGAATTTTCAAAAATGGATTAAATATTTTTAAACACCATAATTTATATTTTCTCGTATCTTCTTCTTATTTTTAGACTAATAATGAAATTTATAAATAGTAAAAATTAATTAATATGGGGAAGGTAAAATGGATTTACAGTGGGTAACTAAAAAGATAAGGGTTAAAATGAACTAAAAAATTTATAAAATATATTTTCAAAAAAATCAGAATTATAACATTTATTATATATATTACATTATTTGATCCCTATGACAAGAAGAAAATATGGGTGGAATTCATTCTTTCCAATAATTACAAGTGCACCACTCACCCTAATTATAGAAGGCCATCCTTTCTCATCCACCCTTCACAAATTCAAAACCCATTATTTCAAGATATACCTTCCCAAATAACATTCTTACTTCCATCATCACACCCTATAAGCTTTATTTTGGGAAAAAATCCATTCATTGAAGGCATTCGGTGAATGTTAAAAGAAGTTACTCGAAGAGGAGGTAACATTCTTCAACCGGTGTTTTATTTTTTATTTTCGGTTCCCCTCCCCCTTAAATTATTATTAAAATATGATAACATAATAAAATATTTATATTTCAGAAACTGATATGTTATTATTTAAATTTAATAATCAAAATTATTTCCTCTTCCATCAAATGGAATATGAAATCTTCATTCGTCTATACTATGGACTATCGCCTCATGAACTGATGCCATTCGTTCTTCCATTACCAACTATTAGGATTGGTTATGATGCTTAATAGAAATAATATATTTGATATTTATAGAGTAATTATACATCTGTAGTAATTATATAATATTAACTTATTTATATTCCATTCCGTAGGGGATACGATAATGTCGCTCGTGTGTACAGAATATTATCATCTCGTGAAGCGATGTGATTCGTTTTTAACTATTTCTTATCATGAAATGAAATAATGGAAAAAATAATTAATATATATGATACTGATGAAATAATTATTCTATTAATGAAATATTAATCATTCATAACTGTTAATATATATATATATATATATTTTACATTTTCACTCACATAAAATATGATAATGTTGTTTGTGTATCCATGTACTAAAGCCTGCATGATGCGATGTGAAGTTATATTCACGACCACACCACCTATATAATTTATAAAAGTATATCTAAAAAAATGTTATATATGATATTATTATAATTTTGTGATGATGAAAGATTACCTTCCCCCATTCTTGTGTGATCATTTAAAATTGGGAACATTACTTATGCGTTTGAATGACCTACCATCTCCATTATTGTAATGTACTTCATTTTTTAAAACCAAACCTAATAAATTTTCATTAAATTATTATTTATATATAGATATAATCTATATTTTAGGATTAGTTTTCTATACATTGTTAAATAATGACACCAATGACTATAGTCAACCTACCAATGTCATTTTTGATCAATAACCCAAATATGGTCAAAACATCCGACATAAAAATAATTGATTAAGTAATTTCATTTCACATCTTAATAAGTTAAATAAAACTAACAATAAACTTGAAATTTTTTCTCATAATACAATTTTATTAAAATAAGTTTATTATTGAAGATGTTGAAGACACACATGACAAGTCATACCCAAGGTAACAGACTTCGTCTTAATTCCCTTTCATTGAGGCATATTTTGATTTTATACACCTATACTATTTTATGAGGTGTATTTACATCCTCATTCATATTTATATCATTAATTTCTATATTAAAATTTTAATTAATTTTTTTTAAAATTATTATTTCATGGGTCTTATTATACAAATATTTTCAAAGTAATAAGGGTCTTATTAATAAAAAATACGAATTTAATGTTTTCCTTCCATATGATTCTATTAAATGTCCATGTTATTAAAATGATTTTATGAAAAAAATATATAGACATAATATATTTATAAATTAATTTTTATATCTATTTTATAAATTTTTTTTTCAAATTATTCTAAAATTAATCTTTTACATCTTTTATAAAAAATTTGTTGAAAAATGAAAAAAAGAATGTTCTATTCGTAGAATACATGATGACTATAAATTCTACTACTATCTTGGATGTTATTTTATTTATATATTCCTTTGAAATATTTCTTTTTTCCTTCAATAAAAACCCATTATTTCCATTTTTATTTTGGTATTTAAAATGTGGTTTTAAATGAATATGGTATTTTAATATACAAGAGTGATTTTATTATGAGTCTAAAAGAGTTTCACAAATGATTATTTGATAGAAAAGGGAATGAATAATATATATTTATTCACGATATGGTAATTCACAATTATACATGGGAAATAATTACACCCAAATAGTAACTGGTCATCCTAGTACAACATACATAATCGGTGTTCTAAAATAATATTGAGTGAGCCTGTTATAAATTAAACAATGGGTTCAACAAGACATCAATCTAATGCATTGGGTAAAAATAATTGTATTAATCAGAATGAAGGATGGATTTACTAATTTTTTTCGCATATATATTTTAGAAGGCTCTAGTTACTTATGAAAAAGGATTTATATTGTTTTTGAATTTGGTTCTCAAATTTGTCAAAAAGTGTTTTCAATTTCTTTATATGTTTTTTTAAAAGCTTCTTTTGAGGAATTTATTTTTCTTTTTTGTCATGTAATATTTTTTATTTCATATAATAAAAAAATATCTATATTAAAGGTAAAAGTTACATTATTTTTCATGTTTTGACTATACTAATGTATTTATATATTTTTATATCCCTTAGTAATATTTTTATACTCTTCCAAAATTTTCAAAATGTTTTTTATCTGAATTTAGACTAGGTAATGGAAAAGAAATTGTCAATTCAAATGTCATAAAGAATTGTCATAGGAGGAAATCACATTTTTTTTTCAATGTATTTTTTGGTGGAAAAAATGGATAATGATCAAAAGTTACCAATTGGTATTATATGGTTCAGTTATATTTCAGTTATAACCTAATAATGTAAAACTCTATACATCAAAAGATCATAAAATGTAGGTGAATGAATTATTTAATTACTTAATATAATGTTATGTTTAAGCATGTGTCCTTTTAATTGTTTTCAAAGTTCATTTTAGATAAATTTAGAGCATAAGATAATGATAATAGTATAAATTTAAAAAATTCTACATGATGGTTAATTTAAAATGATATAGAATCTAATGATAACCATATTGCATCATGTATACTATTTTTGTTTAGAACAATTCTCTGCATATTAAATAGGTAATCTATAGTGGAATTTCACTGAGAATAAAATATCTTACTAAACTATAATATCGATATTGATGTAATTAAAATAGAATAGTTTTTTAGGGATGGATCAAATAAAACAAGTTATAAGTTGTGGTGGTATCGATGCAAGATAGAAACCCAATCTACTATGATGGAACATCTCAAAAGGGGATCATATTTTAAGATAACCTCCCCTATCATTCAGTGGGTCAATTGACCTTGTGATAGCTTCTGGATAGATTAATTCCATAGAGAAGATATTTGATATCATGGGATGTTAGGGAAGTCAAAAGGTAACTCAACCTATTTGTCATTTTGAAGATGACTTTGATTGATGGTGGTCATTGATTAAGAATACTGCAGATAAATGTGATCTTGATTCCATGGAATGATAAACATTTAAGATTATTTTCTTCAGAAATATTTCCCAAAAGTTGTTTTTATTAGGATAGAAAAACAATTTCTTGAACCAAGAAAAAAAAGATGAAAATTATATAGTTGTGTATGAGGAAGAATTTATAAGATTAGTTAAGTACCTCCAAAATAATATTTGAGAAACTAATAGAAATATTAATAGGTTTTACTCAAGTGAATTTAAAATTTATAATAATGTGGTTTGTATCACTTCTAATTTTATGATGGATTTTGGAAAATCTTTTATTCCATGAGATGACAACAGTAATAAAAGGTAAATGTGGAAGAAAATTGAGAATCAAATAGCTAAAAAGTCTTGAGGTAAGCCCCCAAAATGATAAAAGTTTAGAATATCTCAAAAAATGTTTGATAATATTTGGGATGCATTATTTTTTGGTGAGTTTGGTCATAGGGATCATGAATTATAATAAACGAGTCTTGAAAAACCAAATATTGGTCAAACTAATAGCCATTTAGTAGTGAGATGTTTTAGTTTTAATGATTTGTTCCACTATGCTAACATGTATCTAAAGTTTGTTTCATAGGATAGAAATTATAATGTTTGGAACTATAAAGATGTAGATAAAAAATTTCTACTGCTACAGTTGATGTTGTTCCATCAAATGAAGTAGTGATTGGTATGTTAATTGAGTATTCAAATTATTCCAATGCCCTCTTTGACTATGTATCCTGACATTCCATTATTTCTAAAAAATTTACAAGTATAATAAGAATATCAGGACATAAAAATCTGATAGAAATTTTGGTGGAAATTATTAGTGGAATTATTAAAAGAACCAATGTTTATAAGAATCACATTATTATTATTAGTGGGATGATAATTTCTACAATTTTTTTGAACATGACATAATATAAATTGATATCATTCGTGGTATGGATTGGATTTTAGTATATCATAATAATATTGATTTTAGTACTAATAATGTTTTTCAATGATTTCATGCTTTAGATAACATACTAATAAAATTATAAATTTATTAAAGGAGGCAATAAATGTTACAAAGATGCTATTGTTGAAGAAAATGATACTATTAAAATTATTGATTTTGTAGTAGTGAATGAATGCGTGTTTTTTTCTATATGATTTCCATGGTTCTATTCCAAATTAGGATCTTGAGATTATGGTTGACATAGTTCAAGATTCTAAAACTATTTTTAATCCACCATATCGAATGGATCAGGTGGAACTGTTATAATTCAAAATGAAATTACAAGATTTATTATATACAAGTTTCATTCACCTGATTACATCATCATGAGGATCCCTATTTTTTGTTATAACGAATGATGGGTTAATGAGACATTTAAGTGACTATAGATATTTTAATAACATCATTATTTTTATAAAGTATCATTTTCCTCATATCGTTTATTTATTTGATCAGATATAGGGAGTGTAGTATTTTGCAAAGGTTGACATGAGGTAAGGGTCCCATCAGTTGGAAGTGAAGGAATAATATATTTTAAAGACTATATTTCATAGAAAATATGACAACTATGAGTTTTAATTTTTGTTGTTTGGGTGGTATAATTCACCTTCTATATTTATGGACCTTATTAATAGATTTTTCTATGAGTTTTTGGAGAAGTTGTTATTTTTAATTAGGAAATTTTATTATATTCTTATGGTAATGAAGAAGATGAAAGACACCTAAGGATTGTTTTTAGAGTTATTAAATGAAGAAAACTATATGGGAGATTTAGTATGTGTGAATATTTATTGAAAAACATTGTTCCCTTCAACATTTTCTTTAAAAATATGGGATAACTACTAACTCTGTTATAACAAAAAATGTAAATATTGGATAAATAACGAAAATATAATAGACATTTTTTAGTTTTTCTAGATTACTAGGTCACTACATCCGGTTTGTTGAAAACAATTATTTTATTTCTATCCAACATACTATCTTAACATGAAAAGGATTTAAATTCATATGGAAAAAATAATATGATGATTGTTGTAGGAAATAAAAAAATATTGGTGAATGCTCTAATGTTGGCATTGCCTTTTAAAAATGGTGATTTTTTTCATCTATAGTGATGCTTCATTGAAATTATATCATTGGGACCTTTTGAAATATGATTTTGTAATTACTTATAAATCACATTAGTTGAAAGTTCATGATTTAAATTGCATTACACATTATTTGAAATTACATTCTACGGTTTTTGAAATACATAATTGGAGGAATAAATTTAATAGAGTAAAATGATAAATATATATTGATCAGAAAAGTTTCATATATCTATTCATATAGAGATAATTGAACTTGAGAAAGAGTAGATGGTTATAATTAATCAAGGATTTATATATCATGTTTCATTACCATCCCATAAAATAAAACAATGTGGCCAATGAATTGAGTTAAAAAATAATGTTACATTAACCATGTTATATTATATATATGAACCTTTAGTTATTTATTTGATATATTATGGCCTAGAAGCTTTAGATGTTGGTATATCATTTATTTTATGTTATATTTCAGTCTAATTTTCATTTTTTGAATGACATATTAAATCTCATAAGGAGGATCAATATTTGTAGGAAAAGGTATAATTTATTAATAATTGAATGTTTCTTAAATTTAATATTATTAAAGAATATATTTTAAGATTTGGAAAAATATTATGTGTGGCTTTATATTTCTTGTTGAGGATAATGTTCTTGGTTATAGCTCATGGTTATCTTTTATCCATTCATCCAAGAATCACTAGGATATATGAAGACCATTGGGGTATTAAAGGGAGGATGTAATGAAAATTGATATTTTTGACATCACCATGAAGTGTTTGAATTGTGAGAAGGTTTAAATTGAATAAATGTTACTGAAGGAAATGCTTCAACCATTTTCATTGCTAGAGTAGAAACGGTAAAAAATATCCGTGGATTTTGTGGTAATATTATGAAATACTGATTGAGGTAATAATGAAATTTTTGTTATAGTTGATCGATTAAAAAATATAAAAATTTATTTCCAATTTACGAAGAAATACACTTAGCTCACCATTCTTGATTGTATCATAAGTATTTTGTCACGTTATATGGAGTACCTCTCTTATGTGTATCACATCATTATCCTAGGTTCATATATATGTTCTGTAAAGGACTTTAGAAGTCATTGTGTGCCGAATTATGTTTCAATACAAATATTAATATTCAATTTCATGTTATTTATAATCATAATGTTAATATAATTGAAGATATTATTTTCCTTTTTTCAAAATATATCCAAGGATATTTGGATCAATATCTATGTTTGGTTAATTTTTCTCATGGAAATTGTTTTCATTCTAGTATTCAGATAGAACCATTTTGGGAATTATATGGAAAGTGGTGTCAGATACTTGAATTTTAAGATGATGTTGGAGAATACAATAATATAAGAATATATTTGGCTGAATAATTGGTTGAAAAAATGTAGTTAATGCAGTAATTTGTGAGGACATATGTAATATTTTGGAAAACTTATGTGGATAACTGGAGAAACGATCTTACTGTCGAGGTATGTGATCATGTATTTCTTAATGTTTGTACATGGAAAATTATTATGAATTTTTGTAAGAAAGAAATGTTATGTACATGGTATATTAGACCATATGAAATCCTTGATAAAGATGGATCACTTTATTACTGAGTGGATTTGCCTCTGATTTTATCCCAACTACATATTATATTTCATGTTTTGATGTTATGGAAATATGTAACACATTCATCTAATGGTTTAATCCCTGTGGTAGTTTAATTGGAAGATAATTTTTCTTATGATAAAAAACAAATTTAGATTATTTTATATTGAGAACATGTGTTATAGAATAAGTTTATTCATTGGGTTAAGGGTTTATAGAAAAACCATATAGTTGAAGAGGCAATCTTTGAATCCGAAAATGCTATGAGAGAATGATATCCCCACATAGTGAATAAAATTGAGTGCATTAAATTTATATAATGGGTAAGAGTGTAAAAATGAAATTAATTATTGAATAAATAATCTTTATATTTATCAACATGAATTTGATAGTTATATAGGTTATAAAAATATTTTTCAAATTTTAAAAAATAATGGTAATAGTTTTAATAAATCTAGTTTCTTATAAGGATTTATTATAATGTTTAATTTATAATTTTATAAAATTAATTTTAAAATATTGAAATAATTTTTTAAATAATAATATAAATGTTTACCTATGGTAAAATTTTGTGATTCTTTGAAAATTGTTGATTTTTTATTGAATAGTGAAGATGCAGATTTACGTAAAAATGTATACACTTTTCAATAATTTAAGTAATATAAAATTTTAGTTATGCATTAAAAATGATTTAAATAAAAATAAATATTATTTAGTTACATTTATTCCAATAAATTAATCATAAGTATAAATTATATTAGTCTTTCGTATATGATTTTTTTGGGAGTAAACACAAGGTTTTCTAAAAATTGTTCTGAAATGAATAATTTTTAACTATTTATATTAATTAAAATATACATAATGGAGAATGTTTTAAATTAAATGAATATATAATATTTCCATGAATATTAATTTATATTTATATAATTATTATTATTTGTTAATGATTTATTGTGGATTCACCTTTTTCTCAAAAATACTTAGCTTGAAAACTTGATTTTCCATCACATTTGTGGGTATTGTGTCAAATTTAATTTTTACTATTATATGAATTAAAAATTTATAACCTGATTAAATATTTTATATAATCATGATTTATATTTTCTAATAAGTTTAACATTATTTTTTATGAAATATAAATGGAAATTTTTTGAATATTAATTATAATGGTCATGGGAATGGTTGATTTACTAATGGGTAAACTAAAAAGATAATGGTTGAAATGAACTTGAAAATTGTATAAAATATATTGGATGGAAATATATTTACCAATTAACATAAATTATTGATAATTTATTATTATCAGTTCAATGTGACATGAAAAATATGTGTGTAGAATTCATTCTTTGTAAAAAATAAATGTGCTCTAGTCACCCTAATTATAAAAGGACACCCAGTCTCTTCCTCTATTAAAACCATAAGAAAATATTTGTTTGTCCAATAAATGAATAAATAATATCTATAATTCCATAATATCATCTGATAATACTTATTTGGTTTTTAATTCCATCCATGAATGGCCTTTGTTGCAATCCAAAATATGTTACCCGAAGAAGAGGTAACTTTCTACAATGAGCATTCTGATTGTATTTCTTCCACCACCTACATTAATTTTCTAAAACATTATTATATAATATAATTACTATATTAATTATTATAATATTTTGTTATGTTAATTTAATAACCTTAATCCTCCTACTCATCCATTAAATGTGTTATGAAATCATCATTTATCTGTATAAAAGACTGCGCCTCACAAACTAATGTCATTCATTTTTCCATTACCACTTATCAGGGTTGTGTATGATGATCGATATAAAAAATATATTTTATATTTATAAATTAAATATTACTGTGAATTAATTATATCATATTACCTTTTTTATTTTTTATTCTTTAAGGGATGAAATAACATCTCTTGTGTGTAATGCAGACTACCATCTCACGAAGCAATGTGATTAATTTGTCACTAATGCTTTACATGGAAGTTAATAAGAGTGAATATAATGAGTATATATGATATAAATGAAAAAAGTATTATATAAATTATATACTTATATTTATTAATAAATTAAATATCATTTTTCTTTCATACATTTTCACTCACTAAAAAATTGATAACGTCGTTTGGGTACATGTGGATTATAGACTTCACAATAAGATGTGACTCTATATTTATTCACCAAAAAACATGGAAGATATATACAAGTTTATTTAGTTAGATATTATTTTACATATGATATTAGTATATTTTTATATATAAAATACTACTGTCCTTCTTTGTATAAATATCAATGAAAAATGGAAATATAACTCCAGCGTATATACCACGTACCATCTCCAGGATTTTAACACACTAAATTTATTAAAACCATCATTCGTGATTGATATTGAATGTTTAATTAAATTATAAATGTTATAATTATCTTATGATTATTTTTTGGATATGTTTAAATAATGACCCGTTTATCCATAGTCTATATACCATCGTCATTTTGGAAATATAAGTCGAATATAGTCAAAATATCCAATGTAAACATATTTGACTAATAAATTCTATATGAAATTGTAATAATTGATATAATATTAATAATAAACAAAAAAATTATTCTCACGTAAGTAAATAATATATATAATTTTTTTATTCATGAAGATAAAGACACACATGACTATTTGAACTTAATGTATGGGAATTCATCTCAATTTCCTTCTATTGCAGCATATTTTGATGTTATACACCTATACCCTTTTATGAGGTGTATATGTATCCCCATTGACATGTTATGCTTTGAATTGTATTATTCTCATGGAATTTATATATTATATATTATATATTATATATTATCTATTATTTATATTATATTTTATTTCTTCACATATACTAAAATATTACATAAATATATATCTTTATTTATTAACAAAAACATATATGTATATATAATAATTATATATTTATATATTTATAAGTATCTATATATTTATATTTATTTATAATGTAAAAAATGTCTAGATATTGTTTTCAGTACATTTTTATAATATGTAATTAATTATGTATGTAATAATATATATATATATATAATTGAAAAACACTTGTTTATATATAAACATTACTTTTATAGGTATAGATATACAAATTAATGTATTTATATATGGAAAATCAAATGGATAATTTTTTTAATTAAAATGAATAATAAGTATTAATTTTATATACTTAAAAATACTTTTTATCATGAATATGTTGATATATGAATTTATACAAGTTATTTATTATAAGTAAATATAATAAAATACTCCTAAAATTAATTATAAATAAAACAAACTTATCAAAAATGATAAAAAATGAAAGCAAACATATAAATACGAATCTAATAACTATGAGTAATGTTTTTCCCCACTGAAAGAATACGAAAATAACTCCATAAATGAAGAAATATTTCCATAGAATATTAAAAAACTAGGATACCCCGACCAAAAACTCAGTTTTGTAGGTTTTATATTCAATTTTTTCCCTCAAAATATATGTTCAATGGTATCCGTCAGTAACCTGTTTGCAGATATCATTAAAAGAAATGATTTGATATGTACAAGATCCCAAAAAAGATTCTAAGATAAAAAGTTTTTGTTGTTTTAAGTTCATTTCACATTTTAAACTTATCGCAGACTATTCATTAATTCATTTATTACTGACATCATCCAACAAATATTAAATGACTACTAGTTGATAATAATTAGAATATTATTAATTAATAATATTTTATGAATATTTTATAATCCATTTATTGTAAATAACATATATATTAAGTGTAAATGCCATTTTACCCTTATCAAAAACATATTGAAAAAATATATATTATATTTATTTAAATATAAATAAATTTATATATTAATATATTATTTTAATGAAATAATTTTTTATAAAATATATCCATTATCAACGCTAGAAAAAAAGTTCAAATAGAGGGCAGACCATATTTGTTCTTCTGAAAAAACATTGATAAAGACCCCATTGTAGGTATTTTTATCAACATTGATAACGGCCTACATTTATTAGATCATTTTTTATAGAACTCATAATGGGACCCCCTTTATTAGTGATTTTTTAGTAGTGATTCTAAAGGGGGACCTTTATCAACACTTTTTTTACATGTTATGATAAAGTTCCCCTATTATCTTTCTCTTTTATTGATAATAAATAATGCTTTATTGTCATTGGGTTTTCTAGCATTGAATAGACCAAATGCTATTTAAACCCAATTTTGTTTTAGAGATATTTTCAATCTGATATGGGACTTTTCTTTTAAAGAATTATATTTAATTTTTTCTTTCGTAATATATTTCCATGTACACAATTGTTAAATGATTTTATAGAAAATTTATATGTATAAAAATATTTATAAAGTATATTTTAAGTTACATTTTAATTTATTTTAATTTTTTTTAAAATTAATATATTTCATTTTTATAAATAATGTTTTGACAAAGGGTAAAAGGAATGTTCTATTATTAACATACATTAAGAAAACTAATTTTTCCATTATCTAGGTTGCTATTTTATTTCTGTCTTCCTTTGCATTATTTCATGTTTCCTATAATTAAAATCCTTTTCCCATTTTGTTTTAGTACATAGTTGATTAAAATGGGGTATTAAATGAAAATGGTATTTTTATATCCAAACGTTATTTTTATATGAGTTTAAATGATTTTTCCAAATGTTTTATGATTGAAATGTGAAACTATATAAATATTTTATCTATTATATGTTACATGAGTATTATAAAAGAGAAATAAGTGCACCTATATAACACTGAGTGATCCCATTATAGCTTATATGATGGGTGTTCCGAGATAGCACACAATGAGCATGTTATAGCGTAATTGATGGGTTCTCCAAGAAAGATCTCCAACACATTGAGTAATGTTACATTTCCTAACATTAAATCAGGATGGAGATTCCCAATGGTTTCTCTAATGTATTTAATTGGGATCCAGTTACTTCTAATATAGTTTAAAATGGGTTATGAATATGCTATTATAATTTACTGAAACTTGTTTTTAATAACATTTAATTATTTTTAAGGATTCTTTTTAGAAAAACTATTTTGGTTTTCATGATTTTTTTATTTCATATACTAAAATTAAATTTTAGTTAAACCTAAAAATTAGATGAGTTTTAATTTTTTTTTGTACTAATAGTTTTCTTTTTTCTATTAACTTAATTGACATTTTTTATCTCTTCACATGTTTAAAAATTTATTTTCATAGAATATAATAATGGGTAAGGTAATAGAATATGTTATGTTTAAATTCCTGAAGATTTTTCCCTAAATTAAATCATGATTTGTTTAAAAAAATGCATATGGTTGAAAAAATTAATGAATATTATATGTTTTCACATTTTATTATATGGTTTCATTATGAATGAGTTATGTCCCAATTCTCTTAATGTTTAAAACGTAAAATATGATTAACTTTAATTTAATGAATTCATGACTTAATAATTAGTATTATAATTTATTTAATGTCAGTTACATATATAGGATTCCCTATGTAAAATAATATTAAGCCTCGAGTTATGAGTAAAAGTCTCATCATTTGAAGAGAAAGATATAATACCTATATCTTTCTTGAAAAACATATAAAAAAGAGACATATTAACCCTTATAATAACCCTTTTCAAGTCTTATAATTCCATAACAAAAGATGTTAAACTTCATGGTTTGGTCATTTTATATAAAATTAAAATGTAAAAAAAATATGTTGGTTTTGATGCCACACATATAAAGGGTATGTAGGATGTCAATTTGGTGTTTAATCACAAAATAAACATAAATCCATCACTCCTTGGTTGTTGAAAACTATTAATCCTAATCATATCTCTATATTATATTGAACCTCCAATAAATCCAATGTCCTCATGGACTCTAGAATATCCCGATGATGTTAACATGTGACTATAAAATTACATGAAGTGAATATATTTGAGGAATCTATATGCATGACATTAGATATGTGATCACCCCCATGGACTATAAAATTTTAGAGAATTAACATAGTTGTAATCATGTTCCTATCTCAGTAACTGAAGAGAATATTGGTAGGTCCCCCCAAAAGTTCACAAATATACGAGTTACATGACTCAACTGTAAAACTTTGAACCCTCCTAATACATCATAATTCAATCCCTATGTGGAAACCTAGGGTTCCCTAGGAGGATATCCTAATAAGTGTATGTGATTAGAATACAATATTTTCATTCATAGTTTGGTGACACAACCATGTTTCTACCTGATGTTAAAATAATGATATTCTCTATATTTTTATCACATACAACCTTATGTGATGAAGATAAGTTCCATGGAGTGATGAGCACCATATGCCTCACATAAAAAATGTGAGATTCCTTGTATGATAAGAATAAAATGCATGGGGAAACAAGCCTTTTATTACTAATTAAATATGTGGAATTATCTTTATGGTGATAATGAGATTCCAAATTTTTGTACACAAGATGCCTTATGTAACAAAGGTGAGATGTTATCAAAGACATAATGAGGATGAATTTTACATATTCCCATCATTCTTAGTATCATAATAATCTCTAACTAAAGGATTATACACTATCATGATAGTAAGGATCATTATTAAATACTTTCTAATATAATATGGTATTAGTAATGATATTCATGAACATGTACTGGATCTATAATGAAGAGTCTGACTATGTGGAAATATCCTATGAGAAATATGTACAAAGTTGAGCTGATATCCGATCAATCTGTTTTGGTAATGGGTATGTGAGTATCATCCATGGTGATGGAGGTCATTAACCTTTAGAAAGTAGAAATATAATACACAAGTACCATGAGTATTCCATGTACTATTATCCCCATAGTGAAATATATTATTTGGTATAAGCATCATAAAAGACACTGTATAATTTCAGATAGAGATAAAAAGCTCACTGGAAATGTACTCTTATCCAACATGAGTTATTTCAAATGTTAATAATAATAGTAATATATAAATATTATCACTGATTAACATTGTATATATCTCAATATACACTAGAATTTTCAAAATCCATATTGCCTAAAACATTTATTATCCTCATGCATATTCCTCCCCATGCATCCTTGATCCCATAATTTAATATAAACCTCCCCCCGCCATATCATATTGACTCTCCAATAAAAGGAATGAAAAATTTATCCCCCGTTAAAAAGTAATATCAATCCCCCTTCTTTAATGAATCAAAAGATCACTCCTTTGGGAGATGCAAGTTGAATATAACAATGATTTTCACATGATGAAATCCATACCATACCTTGTGGAGTGGGGGTCCAATATCTGTAAGATCTTTGTGTGGGTAGTTTAAGGGACTCTGAGATTCATTTTATGCCTCTCAAATTCATCCCTCTGTAAGTCCTTTATGATATATGTGATTTTATGTTGTGTTCTCATATACTCCATCTCTATTAACCCATAGTCAACATTCTCCATGATAATGTGATAAATGATTTTAATGTGCCTCATACATTATTAATGGATGATATTTTAGATATTTTTTTAAACTATTATTTGTATAATTTATTTCTATAAGAGGCCTAACTTTTAATCCATTTTAATTATGATTTTGAATCATTCATAATCAATTTTTTCATGAATGAGTGGAAGAATAAAATTCATAATCTAGAGTGATCAGTGAAATTAAATATATTTTCATTAAATAATAATAAATAAAAAAACCCCAATGATGAAATTTACAATCTAATTTTGATTATATATAATATGATATACCAACCCACTATAAATTGGTATATCTAAATAACTCCTTATCATATATTTCACTATATCAAAAACCATAATCCATTTTATAGTTGAAATAAAAAAATAATATAATAATTGTTTTAATGTGGCTTTCCATGGGAATTTATTAGTATCTTTTGGACTTACAAGTGGAAAAAGTTGTGTCTTTTTATTTTTTTATACAAAATTCTCTAAATAGATTGCCTACATTGATTTCTATTGAACTATTTCCATCATCATACCATGAAAATTTAATCAAGGTAGAAACTAGTGTTATCATTACTCTAGAATAATATATTATAAATCTTTTCAAAACCTCGTTTTCATATTTTTATTGATATATGAAAGTTTCATTCCATTATCAATTAATTAAAAACCAATGAAAATGTTAAACTCTCCAATCAGAGGCATTTTGAACTCAGATATCACAAATTATTAATACTACCTGCATTATATTTTATTTAATCTACTAAATATTATGTTATAAACATATAAATGAACCATAATCATTTGATCACTATGCCTCTTGAAATATTGACTATGATAAACTACACCGTACTAGAGAATGAACATTTTCTAGAAAATAACAAGAAAATAATACCATGATATTGGTTATTTCTTTATCACTTAAAGAACCTTCTTTAGCTGACAGAATATTTTCAAATATTAGTGCATAATAAAAACATATGTATTCTTGATTTACTCATATTATTCAAGTAATCCATTTTTAAATTATAATTTAAAACTTTTCTCTAATAACTTGAGTATTCATTGTATCTCTTTGGAAACAAATAATTGAATTGTGTCCAACCATATTATGGGAGAAATGGTTCACCTACAATGATACCTTTAATATAGGATTAACACTTTCAAAAATTCCATTCATTTTTCCAAATCATCATGGTGTATTCATTAATTTTATTATTTAAAATTAATTTATTCAAAATGATATTCTTTTTAATCAGTTATGAAATAATCTCCCCAGTATGGTTCTTTTTAATTTATTCAATATCTTCATGCACTGATTGCATCCGATTCTCAAATTTAGTAACTACTTAAAAAACATTATTTTTATCCAAGATAAGAGTGAGTTTTTCTGCAGATACTTCATTCTCCTCATTTTTACTAGTGTTGTCTGGTCCTGTCTAAAATTTCTCCCATCAACGTAACCTTAATATTAAGATTTTATATAGATACTAGCCTAACATTACTCTTCTATTCATCACATCCCACATCAGAGTCATTATTATCCTATTATGATACCAATATGTTTCTCAACTCATCATCACTCTCTTATAAAATAATCTCGCTATTTTTCTTAACATTCTTCTAAATTTTAACTATAATTACATGTTTTATTTTGAAAACCATTCGATATTGTTTTTTTTTAACATTTGTATTCATTTATCATGGATGCATATCCATGAAAAATCATTTCATATACATGAGATAAAAACATCATTCATTACTCTTTATTGAGAATAATTATCTTTTGAAGATTTTAATATATTCAAACATTCAATTATTTCGAATAAAACATCATATATAGAGTCTTTTCTTTTCAAGGACCGAATATATATCAATAAAAAATATAGACCAATGATATTAAAACTTCATTGAAAATTTGTTTTGGTATATATTTTTCATTAATAATCATTCTTTCCATTTTTTATGGTTTAGTTTCTCTTATAAATAAAAACAACTGTTTATAATATTTCACTACTTAGACTTGGTGCTTAATCCCATGCTTCTTAAGATAAATTTATATCCAGATATTTGTATACTTCATTCAATAATCTATTTCTGATTTTAGAATTTATTTTCCTATAATATTTTCATCCATTCCCTATTATTGAGTAATTCAAGAAAACACCTCATATTTATGGTTTTCGACCATCAAAATATCAATCCTGTTATGATTATAAAAAAAATTACATATTTTATCTTCCATTTTGTTATTATTATTATTTTTCTTCCACACACAATAACATGAATCTACTCAAGAAACCATTTTGTCCTTTAATCATTTGGGATATATATTTTCTATCAAATTCCCACTTTTCTACAAACAACACATGTGTGGGTATAATCACATAAAATTATAGGGATATAATATGATCCATAATTATTCAAAAACAATTCCAAATAATTTTGGATCATGTTTCCATGAATATTATTACATTAATTATTTTATTCATCCTTATACAGACAAAAAAATATCTTATTATCAACGGATGAGGTAAATATTATCGATTGTGCACATACCTTACAAAAAAATTGTACCATATTTCCCATTCACTATACAATTATTTTCGGTAGAATAATATTCATTCCTTGAGTCACCCAATTTCCTAAAATAAATAAATTTCTAACTAATACATTATATATCAAAGACATTCCATTATTTTATGTTGTTATCTGAAAATTCATTTACTCATTATCCAATAATCTTCAATGCTTTATCATTTCAGAATCTTACTGTATGTATTTTTTCAAAATTAATACCTATAACTAAATATATATTTCCCATCCAAATGGAATTATATTCACTATTAACGATTTTATTCACTATTAAAATATATTTCTTTTGTTGAAATATCTATAACCATTTCGATCACATATATTTTATTTTCTATTCATGGATTTTATATCACTCTAAGGGATTATTTATATTTTCGATCCTCCTTGAAATATTATGGAAAGAATTCATATTAAAAGAAAAAAATTATTTTTCATTTTTATCCAGCTTAATGATTCCTTAAAAATTTTTGTTTGACCACTTCATGTCTCCAAATACACAATACTTTACAAGGTTGATGAGAAATATGAATGAAATTTGTCCCAATTCTCCAAAATCGAAGCAGTATCCAATGAAACCCTAGAATGAATGTCTAATATTTCTTTGATTCCTTCACTTATCTTATTCCCATTAGTACCTATTTTCTATGGTACACATAATTTATATATTCCTCATCCTACTACAACAATAATACCTAATTTTTTCTTATTTTCTCATATGTGTATTTGATATAGTACCAATGATATTTTGGGTTCATTGGGTGTTTTATTTTTATTAAACACCCAAAACAACCTACAACTTTTGTGTGAGTGATTATGGATTGGGTCAAACAACATTGAATACTACTTAAATTCAAGACATGTACCAACATTATCATTTTGATGTCTCTTTTTTATTCTATTACAAATCCTTTAAATAACTTTTTGGAGCACCATGATTCCCCTTCACCTTTTCTAATTCAATTATATCATTATTTCATGATGAAATATAGAGTGGTAGGTGCCTCTCATAATATTATATATTTTCCACATCCTGAAAATTTTATCCTACAATATTCAATGCATTTTAATCTCTCATTAATTATATTAGTAAAACTATCGATAATACATCTCTTATCTTAAATATAATTTATTCAATAAACAATATTATATTATAATTTTTTATTTGTATGTTTTAGCAATTCAATTGATCCCAATAAATCTGAATTATATCCTTTTTACTACTATATGTATCCACTCTATAGGATTTTGTTATTAAAATATACAAAAATATGTCTCATAAAATTATTCCTCTAACTCTTCCACGACATCAAATTTTCCTTCTACTTTTACCTTAATATCTTTTTTGTATTCCCTTTTATTTGAATTTTCTAACTTATATGAAGAAATAAATATTAAGTCTTTTTCTTCTTCAATTTTATCATATTTCATCTTTTCTATGAAATTACCCTCTTGAATAATTTGGTCCTCATTTGTGAAGAAGTTTTCATTTTCAATCCTCGAACCATTCACAATATATGAATAGTTCGTGTTAGGAAATCCACCATACTCATCATTTTCTTGAATCATATTTTGATTTTTTTTATATTCAAAACCATTCCACATCAAAATTGGATGAGTGTATGTTTCCCTTTGAAATTATCCATTACAATTTTCATAATGGAGGAAAAGAATGAGTTAAAATTATGAAAAAATTATTTTATAATATTTATCTCTAAGTTTAACATATTTAATTGATCAAACTTATCTTACATATACATCTCTTTCTCAATAGGATTTATTTGTATCATCACTCACCTCATATGAAGTGTGATTACTATGAAGCCTATTTAAACTATCTTCTTTGGTTATTTTTCATCAGGAATGGAAATTTTTTATTAAATAACGTTTGAACAATTATAAATAGTTTCTTAATGATTTTTTTCATATCCTTTATAGTTTTTTAAACTATAAATATGTCATAAATTATCATATATTTCATTATTAATGAATTCAACGACAAATTAATTTGATATCATTATGAAGTATACATACTTGTTGAACAAAACATGTAATTTTGATTCTCATACATTGGGTTTCCTGAAAATATATTGATAAATATTTGCCACATTGAATGTGATATTTTACATGAAATCACCTACATTTAGATTTTTATTGAAATAGGTCCCCATAATATATATGTCCCCTTAGCACCGACATCTAACTCTATGATAAATATCATATAGGGCTCCACTATCTACAATGACAAAGATCCTATGAATATAAAATATATAATGATACCTACCAAATGATCAATAATAGTGCTTCATATGATTTTTCAAAGTTAAAATTTATTTCATAAAATATTAGAATCCTTTAATGATTTAGTATTTCCATGACTTCCACCTATAATAGAGTTAAAATATCTTAAACCTTTAACTCGAATAAATGTTATTATCCCTAAGCTGGATAAATACCATATGTGGGGGGAGTGAAATAGGAATGTAAATTTATTTCAATGGACATCAGCAATGATCTAATTATATTGTTAGTAGTCAAATTACATGCCTCAAAAATATTATAAAAAACTAACGAAAAAAATATGGACACAAGAAATTTTAATGGGTTTACCAGCATTGGGCTAATCCAAGGAGAATAAAATGGAAAATTTTTATTTACTAGAATCACTAAGAACACTTATTTCAAATAATATTTATTGATAACTAACATTACCCTTGTTTATGACATTTTACAACTAATGAATAAATTCTCTATTAACTAAAGGGAACCCACTACATCTATATAAGAATTAATATATGATATGAATAGAATTTAAAATAGTTTTTACTATATTTTTTGGGGTCTTGATGATTATTTTTCAACAATGATATGAATTTAAATTGGTCATGTATGATTTTATATTAAAAAATTCATCTCTAGTTAAAATTTTCTTAATGTAATATTATTCATATAATTACTTCACATACAACCTTCCATGTGATTTCTTTATATAATTCTATATTCCAAGAATGATATCTATTAAAAGAATTCCATGTGGTTTCTTCATGAAATTTTTCTTAAAATATAATATTCTTCAAAAAACTACCTTTCCATGGTTTCTTTGTGGAACCATTTTTATTCTTCTGGATTATTCTTGAACACCCCTATATATAGTTTCTCCATTTTTTTCTATTTAGCATGTATGATTCATCACAAAATTTTCACAACAAGTTTTTTTTTCAAAAACTAAATTTTATGAAATTACATCATTGAATACCACCATTTCACAAATAAAGATATTTATTCATAGATATCTCTTCTATAATGAAATCTTCTATATTTAATGATGTTCTTTGTGGGATATATTATGTAAATGGAAACTAAAACCCATATAAAAAGGATAAACTTTTTCAATTCATGTAAAAACCCTATTATAAAAACTATACATTTATTTCATTCTCTATGGAATCCACATATAGGTTACCAATTTTAGAAAGAAAAGAACTCTACCCCTTTTCATAACTCATATGACTTTACACATTCCCTTCATATAGTTTCTTTCATTTCATATTGTATGAATCTTTAGTCATTATTTAAAAAAATGAAATTTTAAAATATTTTATTTTACAAAATCAATTCATTTATGATATTCCATTATGACTTTCCATTGAGAAATATTTTTACTACCTAAAAAAATTATAATTGGAAAAAACAATTACATCATGAAATTATTACATTTACTAATTTTTCATAGAACTTCTACATTGACTCCAAACAGTCTCAATCATAAAAAAACCAACTCAAACACTTCATAAAACAATATATTCATAAATAAAAGAAGATAAAAACATTTATAATTTTTCAACATTTCTTGTTAACAAACAAAACCCAAAAACACCAAAATCACTATACATGGAATTTCTCTAAAAATTATACTAAACAATATAGAATTGAATAATTAGAGGGTTTAAAATCAGGGAGTATTTGAAATAGATTCAAGTGTGGTTTCATTAATATGATTATGGTAATTGGTAAATAAATTAAGATCATTGGAGTATTATGAGAAAAATTAGATAGATTAATTTGAGGATTTTCCTTTTCATTATGGGAGGGGAGGGGTTGGTTGATGTAAGTTAATCAGAAAGGTATTTGAACCACTAATTATGGAGGGTTATGAATATATGATTTATGATAGACAATAGAATATTTTAATATTTATATAAAAGACAATCTTGAAATACACTCTTAATTGTATAGTGTAGGTGATTATCCATCATTGGTAGTGAATACTTTCCATGATGTGATCAGAGGATGGAAATATCATATGTTATTAAAATATTATATATGGTATGTTCTTATAAGATATAAAAGCATCAATAACAAGATATAATTTTTAGATAATCCCTCCTAATGGGATAAGACAATATTTTCTACCAAATCTCTTGATAAAGATACATTACTGGATTTATAAAAATTTTCATGGGGTTGTACAAAATGTAATAGTTTCTATTCCTCACTCAGGATAATATGATTAAAATCTTACCATTATTTACCTATAATGAATTAACATACATGGGGTTTTTATAAATGTTATAAGGGGTTTTCCACTAACTAATGGACAAGCTGTTAGGACCTGACCCGAACTGGGTATCTAGACACAACTTCCACAAGCCTCCTCATAGTCTATGGGTTGGAGTCTACCGCCAAAAGAATAAATAACATGGGAAGGAATTTTCAAAGAAAAATGGATGCACAAACACACAAAATCTCAGTGAAGAAGTGAATATGAACAATAATAAAATGATGAAATAGATAGAATGAAAACCAAACATGAAAAACCTATAGGGAGTACATGTGTACAATATTGGAAATTTAAAAGTAAAGGAAAAAATACACATCCAACCAAAAATATGTCCCATCATAATAAAACTATAAAGTAAACTGCTTAGAGAGCTCAACACTTTACCTATTAATCATCTTCATAAGACACTACACATGTACAAAATCCCATGTAAGGTTGAAAATATATATTCCCAGTAGGATATGTGGAAATATTTAATGGATATATGATACAAAATATGAATAGAAATGTAGTTGATAGTAAATGGAATCACTCTCAGCCTAATGAAGGAGAATGAAACCTCATCAAATCACAAGGGGATCAACATGATGTGTATACGCACTACACATAGAGTCTTTCCATCCATATAAATAGAGTAACCTTATCAAACCATGAGAACATTAACACAAAAAGAGTAAGTCATTCCTCATGTATCTTCTCAACCCATGGTAGAAGAGTAACTAAATGAAAAAAAAAATATAAAATCATATATATACTGCCAGAAAAATGAATCCAAAATGAGATAGAAATGGTAAATATATATCATTACCTAGCCTATGAAATTAGTCTCCATCAGTTCCAAAATTTCATCAATGATTTCCGTCATCTTGTGCATCTTCCTAGAAGAAAACATCCAAGTCAAACCATGCCTTGTGAGTGTTTCACATGGTCAAGGGGTGGAAATCTATAGATAGAGGGATTAATACCTTGTAAAATTGGAGGTTTACACTCAATGGATATATTTAATACCCTTACTATGTTCTAATAGGAGTGTTCCACCCTATTAGTGGAAAGAGGACCCATTCCATACCCATCATGTGTGTTAAACTCCAATTCTAGAGGACTGAATCCTAGACTCCACATGAGGTTTCCACACTAATATTCTATATGGAAACCATGCCAATCCTAGATGGGGGGTTCCACACTAGATCATGGATCACCCATGCCATATCCTGTCATGAGGGTTCCACTCTGATAGACGATAGATATAAGACTCATGCCTTATGCTAATAGGATGTTTTAACTCACTAATACTACAGTACCCATACCCTTAAATCATTGTAGGGTTATACTTTAATGGTAAATAGACAACCCATGCCTAGCCTAGCCTAGGGGATTACTCTGAAAACTAGGGGACCCATGTATTGTTTGAGTAGGAGGGGTTCACTCTGGAAGCCTCTGGTGATCTTGTGTGATCACTACCATCATCGACCATCCACTAACAAGAACTAATCTCATAACATCTCATATCATATATACAAACACAAAAATGTTTGAACCATCATGTTCTATATTAAATGACCTTTAGTATAGGAAACATAATGGAAAAAATCTATGTCCAAACAAGGGAGATATGGAAGTTTTATGTTTCCTAAAAACTAATCAAGAAGTATATTGATTGTGAAGGGGCCACATGAAATGTGGTCTCGATACACCACCATTCTTTGTCCCTTGAGTTTCATGTATCAAAAAACCTTGTATAATTGTTTAGGGGGGATAAAATGTGTGTTTGGGCCACTCGAATTCCTTTATCATGCCCCTTGGTCGTACTCATGTAGTCAATTCATGTCTGTGTAATTAGGTAGATTGTATGTTTCTTCACAGGGGGTTCTAGTCATGTCCCTTTTTATGTGATCCACCAAACTACACATTCACCAGAGTAATAGTTACATGATGTTTAGGGAGTCTACATGGCGTTCCTTCTTTATAATTTACTTAAACCCTAGTAGTAGTAGAATAGTGGATACAATCCATATATTCATCACTTTACATATTATGTAGTGGAATTTTGCACATATTCTATGATATGTTCTGCATGAGAAATATTTGATCACCTATCATTTGATTCCAGACATAAATCCTCATTAAAATAGTGAAACTAGTTACCATTGGTCATTTATGTCCATTTAGTAGACCAAAATCAATATCCATTCACAACAGTGGTTAGCCACACATCTTTCATGATTAGGGTTCTTATGTGATTGATAATTTGAACTAAAATCCCAAAACTCTCACTAATAACCCAATATCCCCCTGAAAACATCCATGATTTTTTATCTATCTTTCACATGGGTATTTTTCATATTTTTGGGGGTCTTATCAAGTTCTGTACCGCCTAAAAAAGTTGAACCGAGACCATGGGTTTCAATCGGTGAATAACATAAAGAAATTACAGGACATAGACACAATCAAAAAATATTTATCAATATTTGGATAATTATTCTAGAAAAAAAACTAAATTGGGAGACTGTGGTTAGATAACATGATTAATAAATTAAATTTCAATTCATGGGCAGAAGAGAAATTCCTAATTGGGTATGATCAAAGGTAATAAGATGATCCTACTCAATCAATTTATTCAAAAAGGGTGTGAAGCATGAATTTATGAGTCCTATGTGGATATTTGATTGTTCTTCTTAGATTTACATGATTTTTAATGATTTGAATATTTTTGATTCATTTTATATGCTCGGATCTAATCTAATCCATATTTTCTTCATCGATGGATCTGATTTAATAATGAAAGGAGGAAGAGTTATCTAGACTCTCCCTTGGTTTTTTGAAGATAACCCAAAAGGATTAACCATATTGATGTTTTTATATACATTTTACGTAGGTTTAATAAATAAATAAATTTAATTTAATTTAATTATTTAACCAAATGAATGCACCTTCAATGGTCAAGATATTCGAACAGACCGCACCAGCCTACTTTAGGTCGCACCTAGGGTAATCATCATGTCTGAGACATAATATTTGTCTCATATTTATTAATTGAGATTATTCTTAAGATTTATCCCATTTTATTTATAAAATCATGCATGTGTAAAATAAAATAAAAATAAATTATTTATCAAAATTAATTATGGGCATACTGATCCTCGGAATCACATGTCATATCAACACCTCTCTTTGGAAATATATATTTACATATTTCAAAGTATTAAAATGAAAAACCTGGGTATCTAAATCATTAGCTAATTTATTATTTTCATTAATGGAAAAAGAAAATACACCAAAAAAATCAAGATACTGATCTTGTATATAGTTATCCCACTCCCAGGAGCTCTCCTACATGTTCTCATGCTACGACAAGATGCGAAAAATGGAATAGTCCAACCATATAGGGATATCTCTTTGTTGATTCTCAATCACCACTGGGTGCTCCAAAAATGTTCCCCTATACTATTTTTCATTCTCACCCTAATTGATAACATTCATAGTGTCATGTACGTATCTCCTCATGTTTGACATGTGCAGGATATCATAAACCCTCTCCAACTATGGGGGTCGGGAGTGGTGGTAATCAACCTATCAAACCTTCTTCATGATCTTTAATGACCCAATAAACCTCGAGATTGGATTGAATCCCAGAATAACCTCTATAATTCAAATCATGGTGGGAGACATAGGAAAATGTGGTCACCATACTTGAACATCATGGGACTATGAGTGAGATCTAAAAAATATTTCTACCTACTCTAGGATGTCATCATCCACTAACTAATGACTTGTACTTTCTACAACATCACCTGAATAATCATTAGAACCATAAGATACATCTAGATAATCTCTATCCAACACAAGGGTGACCTAAAGGTTCTCCCATATAGGTCTTTAAAAGGATCTATGCTGATGATATTTTGGTATCTATTATTTTACATATACTCTACCAATGTAAAGTGATCTTCCAAGCTATAGCCAAATTTTAACATTCAACAACTCATCATAAGCCCCAACATGAATAAAGTATGCTCGATCTTCCCATAGTTATATGGGTGAATGGATGTACACATCCTCATCTTGGTCCCAATTTTCTCATCTAGGCCTCTCTACAACATTGATGTAAATTGTGTTTCTTGATCAGATACATTCATCATGTGAATCCCATGGAGGTGAACAATATCATGTTCATACTACTTCCCCAAACACTACATCAAAATATGATCTTCAATATCAAGGATGTGTGTCAACTTGTGATTAGGTAAAATATTACCTAGATGGTATCATGAACCATCACTATCCATTGAAGCCCTGTCAAAATGTACATGG
This sequence comes from Viscum album, assembly GCA_963277665.1. Classification (NCBI taxonomy): domain Eukaryota; kingdom Viridiplantae; phylum Streptophyta; class Magnoliopsida; order Santalales; family Viscaceae; genus Viscum; species Viscum album. The sequence continues at coordinate 1,287,996,593 of OY728138.1, read as the reverse complement.
ATATGTCATCCCACTCCCAGTCTTGGATCACAAGGAGTCGTAGAAAAACTGATAGAACCATGTGTTTAGCCTTCACCTACTGATAGATGAGGCACTGAGAGATGGAAATATCATTTCCTTGTCTTAGTATGAACCACTAAAACTATTGTTGATAGTCTTTGTACATCTTCCCCGCATTGGGATATATAGCTATGGAGGGAGGTGTGTAACTCTCACATCACCTTCTCCCACATCATGACTAGGATCATCGTCCCTCCCTGGAAAAGGATGATATGATTATATCCTTCAGAATATTAATCTGGTGAATCCCCCATTGAAATCTGGTAATGAAATACCTCATAGTCAATGTCTCCTATCTAGGAATCTCTCACACACTTTTGCAGAAAAGGAGTCCACACCGTTGTCTAATGAAAATTTTCCCCATCTTGCTCAACATAGATCTGGTGTAAGGAAGCCAAATAATCTGAAGCCTCATACACCATCGTAGATTGGGAATTTATACTAATTTTATTTAATACAACATTTCACTTTTATGTATTATAGTCTATATAAAAGTGATTGTTTAGTAGGTACTCCGACCAGCCCTGTAGTCATATGTTCAATTTTTTCTGTGTGAATACTTACATGATACACTAATTTTATTATTAAATCGTAAATAACTCTCCCAAAAGGTGTTTCCTCTAAATCCTATGGAAAAATACTATTGAGATCAGCTCTAGATATTGATTTACGTAGTTATTCTTAGAACGTATCAACTACATCAAACCATATGTGATAACAACCTACATATGAATCAATAAGAAGTCAACACAATATCATGTGGCATTGTAATACACTATGTAATCCACAACCTGATTTGTTATTATCAACCCATGAGAACCCATAAGCCTCTTCCTCATATTTTTGAAGTCTCTCTATCACTAGGCAGTCCATGAAAAAGGCTTCTCATTATTTGTGAGGGCGGTCAAAGGGGATTTAATCATGGAGAAGCCTTTAATAAACCTCCTATGGCACCCCACCAAACCCAGAATGCTCTAAACCTATAGCACTCTATATGGTTTATCCCAAGAAGACATTGCATTGATTATCATTAGCTCCATGGATAATCCATGATCAGAAATGAAATGCCTCATAAAGTGAACATCATGCATCTAGAATTGACACTTTAAGAGCATGCCAAAAATCTAGTGATATCGAAGTATATCGAAAACAAAACTCAAGGACTTTGTATGATCCTCCTTTAACCTAAATTATATAAGTGTTTTTTCAATGAATACAACAAAAATTGGTCCATGTATGGATAGATTCTTGGTGCATCAAAGCTATAAATAGGGTGGGGAAATTACTCACACAAAAGGGATTACAAAGAGATCATAGTGAACGTTTTGAAATTGGAAGGAAATATTCATAATAACTTCCTCAAGAACACTCAATTGGTGGATTCCTAATCTGATATTGATCTTAGAGAACCATCTCGTGCCTCACAACTAGTTTAAGAGGTCGTAAACCCTCAGTAAGTGGTACTTGTTCTTTATTTTGGCCTAATTCAGAAGATGATAATTCAGATAAAGATGAAAATTCCCATCCACATTGTTCACAAACAACATTGGGGTTGTCTAGGGGGCACAATGGGTGTGGTAAATACCTTCCTTGAAAGTACTCCCAACTGCAATAATAGCTCTTGAATCTTGGTACGGTCCATCTGATCTAATATGAAAGATATCAGATCGGTCCTAGGATTTAACCAATTAAAATATCTATCTACATCTTCATAGTTAGTCTTAGAAAATCATCATGAAAGAATTACAAATAAAAATCTATAACCAAAGTAATTTTGGTGCCTAAATATCAGTCTACACTGAAGTCTATGGTCTCCAGATGACGAGGGATGGGTAGAAACCTCCTCCTCACAACGCCCAATCAGCAAGCCATGAGATCTCTCTCACCTCTATAGGTGAATCTCATCCAATCAGTGTGATGGAATCCAACTCTTATTTGGTGATACTGAATATGGGATTAGACCATGATTGACTAATACATAACAATGATGATGTTATAGGGTTCTATCATGATTACAAAAATGTCCCACATGAACCACTTCCCACCAACCATTAGATCTCACTGTAGGAAGATAAAACATACCAAAGATAAACTCCTTATTGGCACCTAAAGATGATTCTACTAGGATTAATACTCAACTGAGAGCTCTATATCTAATCTAATGATTGTAGAGAAAATGGAATGAATGGAAAATATGTCTAATAATAATGAACTACGAGTATAAAACACATAGATCTTACCAATAATAATCTTATGTGTTGCAGAATCACAATCCTATAGATTCTACAGATGTTTGCATCCTAGACCACCTTATCCCTATGCATGTTGTGGGCCACAAAGTGGTGGTGGTGGAAAGATCATATAACATCATCCACCACCCATAGATCCTCTTACTCCTCTACAAACTCGGCCTCCATTCCCTCACATAGGTGATCCATGATCACTATTTTGTCTATTCCATTGTGGTGAATCAGCTACCTTCATGTTCTCCTCAGTGCGATAGGTCAGGTAGTAAGATGTTATATGACATTTCCAATCACAATCATAACACCTCCCCACTACTAGATTCCCTAGTCCATTTCAATGTACCTACACCCCATGACCATGCATCTATGTACTCTCTAGATATGATCTCCAATGTCGAGATCCTATCGATTGGTGCCAACCATCTATAGTAGATGACTCACCTCTATAATTCACATTTCAACCTCTAGAATCTTGGTGACCCTCTGACCTAATAATCCTTTTCACAAGTTACCTCTCTAACACCCCGACATAGGCGGGAATGCACATGCACACCACACTATTATGAATATCTATGTAGGGTCCCTGATCAATATTTCATGTTCAAAAGTAGCAATATTGGATCATTTAAAGAGGTAACATATAAGGAATTTGAACCTCACAACATAGTCATACACTATCATCCATCCCTATAGATGATACAAATGTTATTGAATCTGAACTCATCACAAATAGGTGCAGTAATACTCCTCACTGAACAACATTAGGAAATTGGTCAGTGAGATTATTGACTCAACATGCATATGTGTAAAAAGATTCCACTAAAACCAAGTAGCTCCATCACTAATTCATGATATTAGCATAACCACCTAAACTGTCGGTGTCTAGATGATTTTAAAAAAATAACATAGAATCTAGAAAATTTTCTCATTCCTTTGGATCTAGCTCCTCATTGAACCGCAGTGGCCTCTGGCACTGGAACTAATAATGTGTGATAATATTTCATGAATCCTCACAATGAAAATATGTTATAATATATTACTCAATAGGTGGTTTTTGTACGAAAAATCATACTATAAAAAGAATATCACATGATAGACCTTGAATAGAGTTCTTATCCCCCATCAAATCATCACCATTATCCAAAACTGGTATCTTGAATAGTCTTCTTTATAAGGGCATCATAAAAATTTAATCAAAAAATACCATGGTCTAATGATAATATATATATATAAGGGGGACCTAACTCAAGAAGGATAGTCAAAGACTCGATCAAATATGATCCATATACCATTTATCCCTATAAACAATGTACCTATGTTCCAACTCAAAAAATTTAGTCAAGGTCATATGAAATGGATTCATCGTCCACCCATACCATCACTATCTTACCTAGACTAACAGCCACAATTGAAACACTTTGATAATATTTCCCTATGCCCAAACCAAATCCTCATAAAGGGACTAATCCAAAAACCATCCCATGGTTTGAACCACCACTAATACTGATTTTTCAAAACCCGACCCCAATTGGGGTTTGAGCTATAACTACCCCATGCCCACCACCATAGGACATGTGTAGGCGACCAGTGCCATATAAACAACTAACATCGGGATATCTTGTCTTGAAAATGGGTATGTATACAGACACCCATCTTAATAAAGTTTTTTAGAAAACTAAAAATAAAAATATGCAATAGCTATAATGTGAACCAAGCATGAAGACACTATTCGGTGTACCAGAGTATGATTGTGAAATCTAAAAAATAAAGTGAAAATAAATTCCCACTGAGAAATATTTTCCATCTTGGAAAAACTTGAAAGTAAACTTCTTAGAGATCCTAGTTACAGATCTCCTTTATATTACCATCATACATGGTCGAAGGCGTAATGTATCCCTTGGCTCTTCTATAGTCATTATTGACCTACCAATCATCTATAAATGACTCAACATGTGATGGAATAGCCTATTTAGGGGTGAGTATATACATACCCAATGGGACATCAGGAAAGTTTAATGGGTGAAAATTAAAAGAGGAAATAAGATTAAAAATAAAATAAATTTTAAAAAGAATGCATCTCAACCCAAAGAAATAGAATTCATCCTCTACTAGACGCAAGGTATCAACACATTCATTTGGTGGAATACATGTCAAGACTTTTCCACCAACAATAGGATAATAAACTCCTCCAAAAATGATATTCTAAGCATAGAAATCATTAGGCATACCTCATGAATCTTTACAACCCATGCAAGGAGAGTAACTAAATCCCATAACATTGATATAGATGTATATATATATATATTTTCTAAAAAACATAATCCCAAAAAATATGGAAATGGGATGTCTATATCATGGCCCATGCCATTAAAAGAGTCTCCATCTTTTCCAAATGTCCATCCATGATAACTATCATGTCCCACATCTCCCAAACCTAAAAAATGCAATTCAAACCATTACTCGACAATATGCCACAAAATCAAGGGTCCGTAATATATATGTAGAGGAACCATTCCCTTGTAAAATAAGTGGGTTACTATTATTGGATTGAAAGATGAATCATTCACTATTCTAATAAGAGTGTTACACTCTAATAGTCAATATTGGTTTCATGCCCTTCATAGAAATATGGTTCTACTCAAATGCTAGAGGACCCTTGTCTGGACTCCGTAAGTAGGTTCCAATCTAATAACTGATAAAGGACCCATACATAGCCTAGATGGAGGGTTTCACTTTGAATGATGGAATATCCATGCCATGTCCTAGTATGAGGTTTCAACTTTGGTAGTTTATAGATAGAGGACCCAAGATCTATGCCAATAGCAGGTTTCCACTATTTAATTATAAAATACCCATGCATGGAAATTTTAAAAGGATTATACTCTAATGGTCAATAGAGTACCCATTCTTAGCTCAAATAGAGGGATCTGCTATAAAACCTAGATGGGAAATGCCCTATCTTAGTAAAAGGGATCCACTCCCAATGTGATTAGTGATTCTATGTGATCACTACCATCATCAATAATTTCCTAAATAATATCCAAGTCAATAAAGAATCTCACCATATCTCAAAATCTAAAATAGAGGGAACCAATGAATTCTATGTGGAGAAATTCTTATTATAAAATACTCATGGGCCAATATTTAATTCCAAAAAAGGGAGGTATATGAGTTTGAAGTTTCCTCAAAAGAATCCAAATGTTACATGGAATGTGAAGGGACAGACACAACGTGTGGTATTTATCCACCTCTTGGTTTTGTCTCTTGAGGTACATGAATCACCATCCCTTCATAAACTACATGGAATTTAAGAAGGCTACACGACATTCCTTATCCACTCTAGGTCTGTTTGAATGCCCCTTGGTCATTGCTCTGTACTCAAGTAGCATTCATGTATATTGGTATATGATGTTTATCTTCAGGCAGGGTTCCAACCATGACTCTCACCATGTGATCCAACACATGACTCATCCACCTACGGAATAGGTACATGAAATATAGTGATCCAACAGACTATTACATTATTGTATATTTTCAAAACCCTAGCCACCACAACATATAGGGATCACATTGTGTGTTTATTACGGTATATGCCTTATATTCATGTTCGTTACAAATTCACAAATCTTTTCCCAGTGTGAATGATCTAATTTCCCCTCTTTCAATGTTGGCCTTATATCCTATTGAAAACGGTCTATCTTGTCACTACTATTTATTTATGTCCATCTGGGGGCTAGAAATCTGTATCTATTATCCACGGATATTCATCAATCAACCTTAATGACTCAGGTTCTTCCATCATTGATTTTTGGAGGTTTTTTTTAAAAAAATAATAGAAAACCCAAAATACATAAAAAATCCATTGTTTTCTGATCCATCTCGCACACATGGATTCATCAGGATTTTGATTGTTTGATTGGGATCGGTATTGAATGACAATGTTGAACCGAGACAATGGAATTTAATCGGTGAATAACATTAAAATTTGTGGAAGCTAAGAACTATAAACAATTTTTTAACCATATTTGGCCATGATTTCATTTCCAAATAACAAAATTTAGAGATTTTAGTTATAAAAATAAAATAACAAATTAAATTTCAATTCATGGGTGCATAAAAAAGAAACAATTATCATATATCAAAGGTATGAATATGATCATGATCAATAAATTTATTTGAAAAATGAGTAAACCATGAATTGAATAGTCTATCCAATATATTACAGAATTTATCATCAAAGAATGTTCTCTCTATAATATAGAAAAATTAAGTGAATTTGTTGCGCTATGATCTACATTGATCTTCTCTAATCCAACGATTCATCATCACCAGATGTGATTCCTCAATGGAAGTAGGTTAAATGATCTAAAATACTCCAAGGATTAATATGGTAGACGCTAACTGGTTTTCCGTATTGATGATCTTATAGAAATTTTAGTTATCTCTAATGAATAAATTAATTAAATTAAAATAATTAATTAACCATGTGAATGAACCACATGTAGTAGATATATATGAATGCCCCATGCTGACCTATTTTAGGTCCCTTATAGGGTAAAAATTTTCTTTTGAACTCATAAAGGGTCTCAAATTTTTTATTCATGGCCCCATTTAAAAGTTATAAAACATTATTTAATAAAACATGAATGCGTTACACAAAATATTTTTTAATATTTTTATAAAAATTAATTCTGGCCACACCGGGCCTCATAATCTCAAGTCATTTAATTGCCCAGCTCTATAAATAAATATTGAAAATTTGAAATGTCTTAGAAGATAGAATCTAGTTCTATATACATGTAATTGGAATATAGTAATCACACTAGGTCCATAATACTTTTTTACTAGACTATACTAAATGTTAATATGTTTTTTCAACTTTTATTTATTTATTGGTTTTTTTATTTCAGTTTAAGAACCAAGTTTCACGGGAAATTTGGATGATAACATATGTGGTTTACTTTTAGATATCGTTAGCTAAATATTTTTTTGGATATTTCTCTGTAAAAAATCATTTATACTAAACTTTTATTCATTCCTCAAATTTTTATGATTAAATTAATTTTCATTGATGTACTTTTCAAATATGTGATTTGAAGTATAATTTTATCAAATAACATATATGATTTTTTTAATAAAAATAACTTTTTATTAAAATTTTGGGAAAATGGGAAATGTATATTTTGGGGGAAATAGGAATGATTGTTTTTGAATTCTTGGGATCATATTTTTGAGAAATTGGGTTCTTCGATAACATTGGGTCAAATCTGAGATATATTTGTTAAATTTTTTTTTGGAATTGGAAATAATTTTTGAAATAAAATGGGTTATTTAGATAGTTTTTTTAAATGAGTGATCCTAATAAAATCCATGTATAAATAACTATGTGTCATAGATAGAAATAACAATGACCGTGGTGGGAAGACTCTTATCAATTCATCTTGGTGGATAGAAATTCCCAATAGATTTATTATATTCATTTTTTTGGATAATTTATATAATGATATATGTATTATTACTTTTATATTTAATTTAATTTCATAAATTGCAGAATTATGGCTTATTATATGTGAAATTACATGTAAAATCATGAAGAAAAAACTAATTGTGGGTGGTAGTGAATCTGGTGTGATTTTTTTAAAAAAAATATTTCTTCCAATTTCTTTCCACTAATTTGGGATTATGAACCTCTATCACACTTAAATTTGATAATTCATGTCTTTTATTTTTTCCAAAAATACACTTATATGAAATAAAAATATGGAAAGTAGGGTTTTCATATAAACAATCAATGTTTATCCCTATTGTGGGAAACCTACTTCCTGTTGTGTTCAGATAATGTGGACACATATATTCTATATGAAAATATTTTAATCAAATATTGGTGGATTTTAACCATGGATTATTATAAAAGAAATCATTATATATTATAGTAGAAATTATACACCATATTACCAATGTGATAGATCCTCTACAATATTATAAAATTTAATGAATATTTATACTATATCCCAAAGGATTTAAATTTCCATTTCACTAGATAGTCATTATAACTACCATACACCTTTGAATTAGATCAACATGTTATGTTTAGGGATGTCACTGAACCCATGACGTAATTTACTTCCTCTACTTAGAGTGTCTTTAAGGGAATTTATTTCTTCAACATCAATGCTTGGAACTCATTATTTGGAACTTTGTGTGAAAAAATACAATTAATACTGAAATTGATTGTTTGAATACTCAATATATGACTTTATAACAATAAAATATTTGTAATAAAAATTTATAATATATTACTCAAACTTGTATCCAAGAACTCCTCTATATTATATAATATTCTTTTACTATATTTGACCATAATTATAGGTAGTCATATTTTCATTCTTATTTTTAGAAAATCATAATAAATTTACTATAGACATAGGATTTATTATCTTTTATTATTCAAGAGAACGAGTTTGTCTCATCTTAAAACATCCACTTCTTCTTCATTTAAGAGCAATTTAATATCCATGAATATATTAAGAGAACCCAAAATGATGAAACCTATATATTTCTTCCTTCTTGAATATTATTAGTCTCACATGCATGGGTGAAAATGTAAAATTTTTTATCTCATTTTTTGATCAAAAAATATAAAATGTTTACTACCACCAATAATAAAGCCAAAAATCATATTCATTTTGAAGTACTCTGTGATATATTTGTTCAAATCAAAGGAAGTTCTTTAAATACTTTTGTTTATTATTTATCCTATGGAAAAAGATATTTATATTTTATTACATATTTGATTCATCTTCATCTTCTCCAATATATAATTACAATTAACTCACTTCAATGTCGTCAACTATTTGAAGGTTACACATAAAATATGTTTGTTGTATGGATATATTACATGATGCCATGAGATATTTCTATGAAACTCAATTACTATTTTATCATTGAAATATATAACACTAATATAGTACAAAAATTCTTTCATAAATAATTCATAATGAATCAGATGGTATTTTATGATATTCAATTCCATGAAGACATAACACATGATTTAGCTCAATTAACATTTTCATTTCAATATTTATCTAAATCCATAAGCTCTCATTTCAGGCAAGGTTAAATTATATTACTTAAATGTAATCATTGATAATATTTATTTCATTCATGATGATTAGTATCTTACTAAATGATCTATTTTCTAGATAATGTATACTTAAATGAACATCTCGACCAACCATTTAACATCATATGCACTATTCATAAAAAATATAAATTTTCATCTGATTTATCATGTAGATCATACGATTATTCTGCTCATTCTCATTCTTGAATCTTGAAATAGATAAAAAATAATTATTATTTGAAAATGGTTCATAACATTATTATCTTTAGATTTCAATTTTAAAATAATTATATATTAAAAAGACCTGACATTTTAGGCTCTAAAATGTCAATCAAATTGTATCATTTAATTCAACTTAATCTCTAATCACGATTATAATATTATCTTAATTTTATTTGTGTATAATAAAAGAAAATAATTTTTTTTATGATTTTTATAACATATACAATCAAATTTTCAATCAAAACATTTAATTTATTCTTTAGATTCTCTAAAAATGAAATGCTTGTTTTCAGCCTATAGAATTTTTCAAATATTTCTATGTGATTTTTTTACAAATCCATCAAAATTCTATCTTTTTGGATTTCTCAAAAATATCCACATCATGTTTAAGTGGGAACCCATAAAAACTATAGTCAAATAACAACAAAAACCCCAAAGTATCACATTCAATATTCAAATTACATAATTTAATATACAATTACACCCTTGATCTCTGTAACATATAAAAATCAACGTAGCACGACGCCTGATCCATAATTATCATTGTAGTTAATCGAGTCAATATTGATACCATCATTTCTAGAACTGTCATCCTATGTAAGAATAACTAGATCATCACTTGATTCATTCCATCACAGATCTCCTTCATGAAAACCGTAGAAGCCACGAGCTGAATAAACTAATTCTCCATCATTGTATCAACAACTACATCTCTTGTGAGAGAAAGTCACTTGAATCTACAGTCTTGGCAAAAATAAAATTCCTCAAATTGTACCATTAACATAAACAATGAAAACAAGCATCCATGAAACCATGAACCTTAACATTGATAAGGGAAACCTCATGTAGGATGAGTCGCCTTGAGAAATATCACCCACATGAATATAAAATCCAAAAAACATTTATGTAAATCATCTCACCACGCCGACTAAGAGTGGGGAACTAGAATTGGAAGACCGATTAGATTTAGTACAGGGAGATGATAAAGAGACAATCCTGTCAATAATATCCTTGAGACAAAGTTGTAGTAAATAAAAACAGAGACACTATCAGACCATAAAATAGGACACAAAAACAAGAACCACTAAATAATTAATCAATGCCTAGACACACCTCTTGGAGAACCGTGACCAAATGAAAAAAAAACTCCCAGAGTTCCCCTGAATCCACCACAGTAGACCGACTGGGAGGGAAGCGAAGGGATCATGAATATATAGAAATGTTTGAATCGAGAAAGGAATCAACAGATAGACATCCTATTCAGGATCACCAACTAAAACCGATGAATTTGTGGCTAGATGAAAATCACATCAGGGAGAAGAGTAGACAAAGGATACATTGGGCCACCAACAGAAACAAATAGGGAGATTAAACAAGGGAAAATAAAAAGAATATAGGGAACAAAGAGGGAAGAGTATGGGGAAGAAAGAAAAGATGAAGGAAGATGCAAGAAGAGATGAAATGGTGGAGATGATATTAGAGAAGCGGCATAGACATCCCCCTCTGAAGCACCACCTAGTGAACCCTTGGAGAAGGCATCGAGCGAGTGAAGTAACTCAGTGGATATAATTTCCTTCCCTATGATTATGTTTACATCAATATACTATCATCTTTACTATATATTCAATATTTTATAAGAATATAAAATTTTAATTATGCAAATAGAATCCAGGAATACATAGATCTTATTATGATTAAATAGATCTAGATCAAGATTTCGAAAATAATGAATGATGATTATGTAGCATAGGGAATTAGAAAATTTTTAAAATTCTTTTCAATGAGTTTATTTTCTCTTAAAATCATCACCATAAATATAAATCCCTCATGAAATATTATTCAAACACTAAATACATCCCTCAAAATGACGATCACTCCAGGGATGGCTTCCTTATATAAATAATCATTATATTCCTTTTCCAAGAACATATCTAAAATTTTCATATATGATAGCACTTAATTGGACATATTAAAAAAACTATATAAATTAAAATCAAATAAAAATGTTTTATTATACATCAATATCATCTCCCAAATCAAGAAATTTTATGGATTTCTAATAAAAGAACCAAATCCCCCAACTACATTACCCCCAATACATGGCCATCCTTCTCACATCATATTCCATCATGTGGTAGATCATCTATTTCATTAAAATTAAATACACTCAATTATACATTCATGAATATTCTATTTCAACATATGAAAAAAACAATCAAATATTATTCAATTCAAAGGGGTCTTTAGGTACAATGTAGGTGTCCATACACTAGTGTTCATAGGAAGACATGAAACTATCCACATTGGAGCATTCCACACATCATGGTTTTATACCTAGTGAATCAAAACACATAGTGTGGGAAATAAATCATATTAGGGATATGGTTACACCATTATTATTGGGTACACATCTACCCTTCCACACCCCAATTTGGGACTCACAACCTTTGAACACATTCACCCCAAGCATTATGCCTTTTATGACTAGGTCATGAACACCCAAAAAGAATGATAGACTAACATTTTTCCAAAATTCTCTCCCATAGAAAAAAATGATAAATATTTAAAAATTAATTGATATTATACAATATTTAAAAATCATTTGACCGTCCTCCAGTTCTCAGAAACTAAAAAAATATTATTTTTAGAGAATCCCACCCATCATAGTTTTATCTCTAGGGAATCGCACTATATTACAGGGTAAAAGAAATATCGTTGGTTATACCCATGTTATAAATAACACAAGAACCCAGCCACATTGAAATATGTGGCTTTTGAGCTACTAATAGTTGAAGCCAAAGAAAAATTCATTTTATGATATGGTCACACCCACCTGAGGGGGGTATTGGACAACAATGGGACTAAAATAATGAAATATGTAGTTATTTTATATATTTGAAATGTGATTTATTAAGTAAGACTTATTTTAATTTAGTGTGAATTATTAAACGCATTTATGGAATGAAGAATTGGTACCTATTTATTAACATTTCAAACGGTATTGGTCATATGGATAAGAATAGATCAAACATGGGAATTCCTAAGAGTGATTTAGTTAAGGTCTTACTAAATTCCCTGTATACACATCTTAGTGTGAATATAATTTTTTCCAATGACATAAAAGAATTTAATGATTTTATATTCATTGATGAATGATCCTAAGATAAGTGATCATTGTAAGAGGTCACATTATCTATTCAATTTTCATTGGAATATTTTTCTATAAAAGTTGTTTTGGTATTGTTTTTCTTCCTTTTGTTATGATTATATCATGTACTGATGTGGTTTTCCTACGTTATTAGTTCATATATTATTGAAGAATAAATTAAATATTATTATGGGTTTTAAAATAAAAAATAATTTCATATACATATAGTAATGTATTTTAATAGAGGTATAATAATTTCCCAGTGATTATACAGTATCTCGCCATAATAGATTCAAACCATTAGATATTAGGGGAAATTCTTTAGACTATGTGGTGATATAGATCATGTAATTGATTTTTGGCTACATAGATGGTTCAATAAAGAATAATATGAAGCCATTTTTTAATTAATGTTTTGGGAATTCTATTATCTAAGGATATTAAGTTGGTTGAAACTTATTAGGTACCTATAAAAAAGGAACAACTAATACATTTATTTCTAAAAAATTAGTATCTAGAGCGATTGGGTATGGAATTTGATTAGGGGATCTCTTATAGGTTGTTTTTTCATATAGGTTCTTATGAAAATTACAGTTCATGATGGGTGGAAAAGTAATAAATCATGGTAGGAAGGTGTTTATATAGTATACTTTTTCATTCCACTTTAATAAGATTTTATTTCGTAGAAGTGTTTTTTGAAATAATTAAAAATATCTTTGAAAAAAAAATTTAAAAAAATTTGGATGAATATCATTGATTTAGTGCCTAAATTAATGTAAATAGTGACACATAAATGTAGATTATGATTTATCATTGGTGTGTTATTTTTTATTAATCTTTATGTGATATACATATCATTTTGGTTAATATTTAGATTTATGTAATTATGGAAATTCCTCTATAATGAGATATGTTTGGTGATAGAGAGACTAAAAATATAAAAATCATATATAAACATTTATGTTTTCCCATGTTTTTCAAAAAAATATACCGAAGGAACGAATCAATAGAAACCATTGGAATTTAGTAAAACATTGATGTTTCAGAGGTAGAATCCTTCTATATTTAAAAAAGATGATGGATTGTGGGATTTTAATGAGTTGTTTGGGGGATCAATAAAATAATATAGTTCTCATATACTGGGGGTACATCAAATGTGTAATTTTTTATATAGATTCTAAAGGATGTCAAGACTATCATAATTGAATATTTTAATGAGGTATTGATATTTTTTTTGGGTTTTAGAGGATATATAATTATTCATTTTACTTAACGACATTGATGTTTAGGAAAGATTTAGATTTAGTTAAAATAATGATGACCTTACTATAATATAATTCCCATTTTTTAAAACTAGTTAATTTTTTTTAAAATAGGATTATTAATTAAAATTTTATTTCTATATGATTTTAGTTGAGTCTTCAAACTAAGAATTCGTTATGAATTAAAATGATAGACTTTCATACATATATAGTCAAAGTTAACAATTATATAATAGTAGTGGTAGTTATAATAAATATTGAAGGTGAAAATGATTGTATTTCTTGAGCTATATGAAGAAAGCATTTATTTATTTCTAGTAAGAGGATGAATACTGACCTAAACCAAGTGGCAGATAGATGAAATTTTTATGATGAGATATATCTCATGAAAAGTGATAACTTTTGTATTATACACACTAAGGACTAAATAAAGAATTCATATCATAATTATTCCATTGATATAAGTAATTTAATAATCTTATATTAATTTTGGATCCTATGGATGAATGCATAATTGATCAAAATTAGAAATTATTTTACAATAAGATTCTTAGATCACATTTAATATTATAGTTTTAGGGATACTTTTAATTTAATAATTGGAATTATTTACTCTTTTGTGGAAAATTTTATATTCATTAAATTCAAGAGGGACCTTTTATAAAGAAACATATGGGTTTTAGATGTAATTGGGTTAGTGTGATTCTTTTTTTGTGGATTTAATTGATAAAACTCAATTAATATTGGTGGTAGATGATTTCCTGGACATGATTCAAATTGAAATTTTTATCAAACCACTAGAGAGAGACAAGGATTTGTTGATTGGATTATTTACTAGAATAATTTGTGTATATAATTTGTGAATCACATTATTCATGAAGATATTTAAAAATAGACGAATCAATTAAATTATTTATAGGTATATGGATTTAATTTACTTAATTTATCAAGTTATGTTTCAGTAATTCTTTATGAAAAGATAAAATATCAATGAAGAAAATTATGCATTGATTATAAAAATATAAACCTATTGTTGATCAATAAAATATATCATTTACATTATATTTATAATTTTTTAACCGACTAATTGGTTCTATGTGGTATTATAATATTGAACTAAGGTCATAGTCTCACCAATTGAGATTGAAGAGTAAAAATATTCAAAGTAAAACTTTTAAAATCATGTATAAAAATTAATAATGTCTGGTAATGTTTTATTAGGTAAATAATTCTCCTAATATTTTTAAATAACATATTGAACATTTCATTTAAAAAATATCATCTTTTTTAGTGATATTATTTTATTAAATACCGATTTAATTAGGTTTCGAGGATGGTCATGGATGATATTTAAGGATTTTCTTCTTAATATTATGAATGCATCAACATTATGAAATGACGCCCAAATTTAAATTTTAGATTCAAGAGTTATTTTTTTTATAAAATGAATTAATAATTAAAATAATATTTACATAAAAAAGGAGGATGTAATGATGTATTAGTAGTTTCTAATGAATTTATTTAAGAAAATAATCTTTCTTAGACTGTCTATATATTTTAGATGTTTTATTTAAGATTTATTTAAACTAGAATCATTGATTATGGTATTAAGTTTGAAGGATGTGACTTTTTTATTGATTAAGAAAACATAGATATGTTTTATGATCTAAAGACAATATTGAGTAGTTGGGGAATTTTGGGTTTATTGATTAATGAAATTATATCCACATAATTATTATTTTCCCATGAATTCCCAAGAGGTATATAGAGTTTTTCATTATTGTATTATCTTGATGAAATAACAATTTAATGATTTATAAATATTGTATTACAATCTTAAGAGTATAATGGATTGATTATTAAAATGAATTTTTATCTTCATATAGAGGATAATTGTTGAGTAACTTCATAATTATTGATATTCAGTTAGAAAAATCCTAAGAAAAGAGTATGTTTATAACACATTCCTTGAAAAAAATAGACAGAATAATCAAAACATCATTTATGGTTGATGAGCTTGATAGAGGATACGCATTTAGATTCTCATAAGTGAGAGACTATATTGTGTTATAAAAATTTTATATCACTTCTATAATTATAAATCAAGTAAATGATAATAATTTGTCTATTTGAAAATTTTAGAGGATACATGAAACCATAAATGGTTGAGAGACCCCATACAAGAGGTCCCTTTTTATGTATTTGATGCTCTATATAAATGATATAATGTTGGTTCGCTAATATTTATAGATTAAATTATAAAATATTTTCATAAGTATAGTTGGGAAGATTATTATTGGATAAAAAAGATATATCATGACATCAAATGGAAGCTTCTGTGGGTTGGAATGAATACAAATATAATAGTGTTTTGACATTGTCATTCATTTTGAATACATCATATGGATTAACCTTAGTGACATATGGTACAATTGAAACATTTATTATCCTAGAATGGGAATGTGAAAATATTATAATAAAATTTTGTCCAGTTTTATTTTGTCTCCATGGAAGATTACACCATCATTTTAATTGAATAATTCCTTGTAAAATTGTATTATTTCATACATATTAATTAATTTCATTGTGTATAGTAAATTAGTAAGTTATATAGGGAAAAAGTATTAAATTTAATTAATTTTTTTCATCTATTGTTCCATACAGAGACCCTCATTTCTATTGATGGTCTTATAGAGGATTTAAAAATCTAATAAATACAAATTTTAAGATGAGTACATTGAACCATCCTCCTATTAATTTTTAGTTAGAATAATATAGACATTAGATTAAATTAATTGAGATTGTGTGTTTCATTTTATACAATCTTGGTGGTATAATTTTCATTTGGTGGAATTTTTTACAATAATAGTTATCAAGTATAAATTCAAATGGATCAATTCAATTCATTTTATGTATAGTCATGTCAATCACATCTATTTTTGTTTGAAATAAGAGAAAGTACTATTTTGTGAACATGATTTTTTAAAATTAAAAACCATCATATTTGTCTATTCATCAAAATACTAATAAATTATTGAACTCATACAAATTATTATGTAGTCCATTAAAGAATAGAATTGTAGTTTTTAGGTGGAGATCGAGTCCTCTTAAGAGTATCACCACTATTGGATGTTAAATATTCAGAAATCAAGGAAGGTTAGAATCATTTAATTTATTATTAATTTCTTTAACACACATATACTATTAGATTTATATAAAGGTGTTATTATTTTATAACTACTAGGTTTCATACTCACACCATACACCTAGATTTTTGTAATTATATAGGTTTCAATGTAGGTGATTTCGGTAAAAAAAATATCCAATGTTCTGTAGATGGGAATAGAGAGAATAACATTTTGATGGAGGTGGAACTAAGAGATATTTGAGGATTATTTTAATAAAAGAGCCTCCATCATTATTATTTTTTATTTTTCATGTACTTAATCTACCTCAAAAAGAGATCACTCTTTTAATTAATAATTTATGATTATCATGGGTTCATTATATGATTACATGTATTATTATTTATATGGTTGGAATGAAGGTTTCATTTCCTATTATAATATTTTTTTCTATTTATTATTTTTAACTTATATTATTCTTCAAAATTATATTGATCGAATTGTATACCAAATGTATTGTATGTTCTCTCATCACTAGTTAAAAACATCTTGGATATGGGGATACAAACATGATTTTTTATGAAACTTACAATATGACCAAATAACATAGGTTTAGTCCCAACATAATGTTAGTATAAATAAGTTTACAATTTTATAAAAAAATTTACACCAAATTTACCTCAGAGGTTTTTTTATTTAAAAAACTTATACTTATAATATCCCATGATTTTTATTAATATATAATTATTTTTCTAAAATATGAGATACTCCAATAATTGTTTCATGTAAACAAAATTTATTGTATTTTCATTTGATCATTAAAAAAATATTTCATTGTATTTTCCAAAATAAACATTCATATTCTTTACATTTTCTTTATCATCAAAAAAATGATTCCAACACAAACAATGATCTCTCCATATCAATAAATTCAAATTAAAATTTTCCCTGACCTTTTGTTCTACACAAATACGAAAAATCTATATTCTTATTTTTTTATAAATTTCTAAATATTTTAATCCAAATTTAGATTCAATGTTTTTACGTTAATAGATTCATAATTCAGAATACTCTTATCCCTTCCATTTAATGCTTATTTTTTGACACAAACATACATTAAATTTTTCTTTCAGCATTTGATGCACCTATATTTTTCACATTATTCTTAAATTATAAATGTGTTTTTATTTTTATAAGTTAATGCATATAAATTATTGTATTTTATTATCGATATCTAAATTATCATAATTATTTATTAAATAACCATTACACTCCACGATCATTACACTTCTCCTTTTATTTTTTGAGATTCTATTTTATTAATAAGAAACATTAATTCATTTCTTATATTTAAATAATACTCATAATTTTATTTTATTTAGCTTATCCTTATATCCATCATTATCATTTTCAAATTATATCCTATTTGAAAATTAATTTTCCAAATCTTCTATTGAATAACATTTAAAACATTTAAAAGTGAGTATATCTTTATATAAACATTTTTTACCTTTAAATTTTCATTGAAATTTAAATTATAAGTTTATTAATATCATTTTATTCTTCCTTAGAAACATATAATAATTATTATTCATTTTCATTCTACAATACATTTTTCAGATCCTTTGAAGAAATTTTATATTCTTTCTTGATATAATTTTTAAAAAGTGTGAAACATTATCATCACATGTTTAATGAGAATAATATTCTGATTGTGTATAGGTAACACAATTTTATCAATATCAATCGTGGTTTAAAATATAACATCCTACCTATTTGGAAACTTTTCCCATAATCCTTTAACAAAACAAAAAGTCGTCTAATTTTTTACCAAATACTATTATTATTGAATAATTTTTTTATTATGGATAAATTTTATCTATTATATCATATTTTTTTAATTTTTTTAACTTTTAATTATTACCCATAAATCCCAATATTTACATGTTACATATTTTTATTTTCATTATGAATATAATCTAATTTTCCCGAGATTTATTTTATAACTTTTAGATATATAACTTTTATAAATTCTTTTCATAATAAATAGATCAATATAAATTTAAATGAATTTATATTACACCAAAAATTATTATTATTAGTTACATTCATAAAAAGAATATTCTTAATATGAATATATCCAATAGTATATAATTAAAAAACATATACAAAAAATTATAGTTATAAAAATCATCTTGTTTTTCTTGATTGATAGTGTTTTTTATTAAAAGTAGTAATCCATAAATTATTAGTAGAAATAAACACTTTATATAATTAGAAATACATGAATTGAAAATATATATCAAATGAATGAAGGGTTTTTATAAAGAATTATAAGATAAAAATATTAATAGAATTAATGTTTTAATATAGCATTTAGTACACTAGAATAGTAATGAATGTGTCATATGATCTTTGATTTGTTCTTGATGGTAGATTTTTTAAACGAATAACCTATCAATAATATATTAGGATGTCCTTGGAAGTGATTGGTTTTTTTTCAATTTCATTTTAGATTGGTGAATTATTCTCATGATTTTTTTGATCTAAAAGTTATTATTATCCACACTGGATGAGAGAAACATTTCCTTTTGGTGGTTCCTTCCTAAAAGACTTTAAATAGTCCTCAGATTTTTGTTTATATTTTGAGTCCCACATTTCACTTATTTGGTAAGGTTTTCTTGGACTATCTATTAATCTTTATAATAATGGTGCTCTCTTTTCAATTAAAAATTTATCTGGATAACCTCTGAAATATGATGCCGCAACCATGTACCTACTCACGTCATCTTATTCTCTAAATTGTGTTGAAATTGTCATCTCTAATCATATACCATCATACTTATTGATTCAAAACAGGGAATCTGGTTTTACACATTGATTAATCACATAAAAGTTACCATCCTACTAAAATAAATTTTTTCAAATCTTCCACCAACCCTATAATTGCAAGATTTTACCTTTTAATGTCAGACCACCTTTATACAAAAATTGTGTTTGGGTTGGAAAAGGAATTCCTGAAAAGGATTACTCCCATTCTACTACCCATGGGATCACACTTTCAATCAAACCCATGCTGAACCTTCTAGCTATTTGAACTCTTCTATTAATCTCTCCACTTTTGTGGATGTGGCCTATAGTGTTTAAATATACACATAGGATTAAATTTTTTTGAGTTTCTATATTCACTAAAACCAAGGATACCGGAGATTAGGATCATTATATCCTCTCTAACCCTAGAAAATCATTACATGATGATGATGTTCATTCTAATCAAATTGTAGAATCCTATTTAAAATATTGTGCTATAAAGGGGAAGACCCAATGTCGTATATTGATGCATTCATTACCCCAATTCCCAAAAAAACTATGAAATGTAAGAACTATTATAACCATGAAATAAAAAATCATTAAATGTTCTTTTGAAGCCTCTAGGAAGGAAACACGGAACAACCCAATCAAATGATCGTTCTTGAACCTATTGCAACCTATGGTATAAATGTGGATGAATATGATAAACATAATGATCCTATGTAATCATATTATTATTCAATTAAGGATTATGTGATCAATTAATTTATTTTAGGGATTAATGAAAAAGATGAAATTACATTCAAGAAAAATAATAATGGTTATATTACATTTGAGATGTACATTCAAATAATGAATTGTATTTTCATCAGGATGGTTGAATAATAAAAACATAGTCATAATTTTAAATTTATATACATAACATTGGAAATATATTTTACCTTTTTAAATGTTTTTCTTATAGGTGAAGATTTTTCTATATTGTTGTGTTGACAACTACTCTGAGTATAACGGTGTTTTAGAATGTTTTATGGATGTCTGTTTATGATTTTTAAAGGAATTTGAACTTTCCTACCTATGTAGAGGAATATGATGTCATTAATCTATTAGAACTCACTTGGTTTTATGTTCTCCCTATTATATCATTTTTTAATTATATGGATAAATTTTATATGGAGGTAGAAACATCTCACTCAATGACTTTCCGCCTCTTTAGTATATCTTATTCTTGATAGAGTTGTAAAGACATGATATTTTTAACAATTATTGGGGCTTATTAATTTCAAATTTTTATTGATGCTACTGATCCTTCTAAATTTGTGGAGGGTGATGGTTGGATATAGTTCTCATGCAACTTGATTTGGTGGTGATCTGCATAGTCAAAATTTGAATCATGGAGTGGAAATGGTGTGGAGATGATGTTAGAAATATAATAGCTCATTGTATTTTGAGAATGATTTGTTTTTATGGTCCATTATTTAGATATGGTCACTAATTTGGCCATTGGGTTGTAGTTTCTAGTCATGGAGGTCAAGATGGAGTTTTTCAGGCACACTGATGTCACACATAATTGAATGTTTTCTACTAGAAGTTCAAATATAATGCTATGAATTGCTACCCCCCCTACTCTAGAATCATCATGTTTGTGGTGTTTGTTAACTGATTGACAGACAGGTTTTATGAAACTCTATGATTTTTTGTTTTACCATGAAATCCTCTACTTGTACTCCTATCAATCCCTTGATGGTGTTAACTATAAACACCTTGTTCTTTTATTAAAACTTCGTATTTTATTAAATTTTATTTGGTGCATTAATAGGGTGATTAATTCATGTCACTACTTTTATAAAAAACATTTGTTATGAATACGATTCTACTGAAGGAATAATATCCCCATAAATAAGGTAAATCACATGTATATAGAATAATATATATAAAAAGTCACTATAAAATAATGACATATGAAAAAATGGATTTACTTTGTCCTCCATATAATACTTGTATCTCTTAAACTATATTTAAAATATATATTAAATATAATTATAATCATACAATTTCTTTTTCTATGACATCATGTGGCCATGAGACATGTAGTATATCAATGTTACCCAAGATTACTTGTGTATATTATGTTCTCTAAAGAAATAACATATAATATGGATGAAAAAAATATAATATTAATTATATAAATTTATTAGTATATCACATATAAGTTAACCAAAAATTTCAATATATCATATGTCATGTAAATAGGTATTGTAATACACTACCTCATCCTTTCTCAATATATAGCCTAAATTTCATATCATTCATATGGGATGTAAAATCCCACCTTGAAATATAAAAATTTACAACAATATCAAAAAAATACCTATCCATACCTAATTAGAATAACCATATAGATAAAATATTTTAAGTATCAATGTATAATGTTTTACATAAATTATTAATTATTATCATTAGGTAATAGAAAATCATATTAAACAAGAACCATGATTATATTCGTGGAAAAATTTATGCCAGCCCATCTGGCATACTTAACAAGTAATCCTAGAATAAATAATGTTATTTTTCTTCATAAAAAACATAGTATCTATATATAATCCATAGTTCAATAAAACAAGACATACAATCCTGACCCATAAATCAATATTATGAACAGTTATTATGGATAGATTAATTTCATACATTGAGGATTAAATTATCATTTCACTCCCATAGATATCTGATCCACATGGATGAATGATAAATTAGATATTCCTTTTTTATAACATGCCTTAATATTATTTTTTAACTTCTTTCAGAATACACACAAATTTGGACATAATTTCTAATCATTTTTCTACAAAATATTATAATCCCCAATATATCTTATTTTTATTGTATTTTTATGTATGTTTTACCATTTAAAATTTCAGTTCACATTTTTCACATGTCTATATGAGTATTTCATAGACACTAAAATTAAGTCCTATAATGAGGTATCAACCATGCTGAAAAAATGTGGTCAATAATGGAGAGATTTAGGATTCAAAATACCTATGTTCAGTACACAAACGTTATGTTCAGAATTTTTTACCTCAAAAAATTTAATGTATCAATGTTATTGACATACTTTAACATATATAAATATTTTATGATTTATATGATCATTATGTAAAAACTTTTCAGTAAATTATAAAATTTTCATCTATATCTTCTGGTAATATATTTAAATAAAATTTCATGTACTTTTATATTTTATTTAACATTATATCCTATCATATTTTAGGAAAAAATCTGACTCTTTCATGGAATTACATTTACATAATAATTTGTTTATAACATTTTTATCTTGTCCAACTTTAAATATACCCCCACCAGCCTTTTATTAATTATAATTTCTGAAAATATCATTCAATGACACACAAAAAATTGTGAAATAAAAATAATATTTATTTTATTTAGTATGAATAATTATTAAATAAACTATTATTATCCATATATTTTATTTAATTTTCATATGTTTTATGTATTATACATGAATATAATTATGAAACATACAGATAATTGGTGGTAAATAATTTTCATTCATATTTTAATAAAAAAACAATGATAAAACTCTATTTATTGTTATTTTCCAAAATAAATCTAATTATAAACCATGTTTATGAAATTAATGTATAATTTTTTTAAAAAAAATATTAATTGATTATAAATAAATTCTCTATATGATAAAAGAATAATGAGATGATAAATTCTTATATAGTCTTCAATTTCAAAATTCATCAATATTAATGTAATCATTTTTATTCCAATTATATATAATTGATATTATTAACACATAATTTAATTAAAATAACAGATTCATTAACCATTAGTTTAATTATAAACACCCCTATATATTAACAATAATTATTTAATATATATATTATATAATATGAACTTCAAAACAAAAGTATTTATTTATAATAAATTAATATTTTCTGTGGCATCTATATAATTTTTTTTACAACACTTAAGTTATTATAAGGAAAATATCTAATGTTCCAGATTACCAAAATCAAGGAAAGAACATTAGGTGTCAATGGTCCAAGATTAATATTGATCCCTCTAATATATTTCATTATGATCTTGATTTATCTTTTACACATCTATACCATCATAAATAACATAACATACACCTCCATTG
Organism: Viscum album; assembly: GCA_963277665.1. NCBI lineage: Eukaryota > Viridiplantae > Streptophyta > Magnoliopsida > Santalales > Viscaceae > Viscum > Viscum album. The sequence continues at coordinate 1,287,972,425 of OY728138.1, read as the reverse complement.
GCCTACTAATTCAGTATCAATGTATTAAAGATTTAGGTTATGAATTAATTTATTTTAATTGTATTTTTTATGGATAAATTTAAATTAGAATTATAATAATGATTATAGAATGATGTTTATTGGTAGGTCCACCTATAAAGAGGACATAATCCTATTAAAGTGATTAATAATCATATGCATATTGATTTCATTATATGATGTTGAGGTTAAATTGGTCATTTTATATATAAAAAATTCATCTGAGTCCTCATATCTCTCATTCATAATTTTTTCTTTATTGAGTCTTATAATATTGCCAATCAGTTTTTATAGATTCACATTTTGTTTTTAGATTTAGCAACAATGGATACAATAAGTAGATTAAATACATTAAGGGTATCCTTTATATGCTATTTCTAGGAATGTAGAACTATTATATAAATAAATTCTTCAATTAGTTTTTTAGAAATGGATTTTTATAAAGCATAATTTTTTTCCATTCATATTAACTATTCTTGGGTTTTGATACCATTCAAATAATTAGATTCAATAATGATTGTATTTTTATAAGATCGATCTCAAATCAAATTATGATGATAATGATGATGATAAATTTTATCTAAAATAAAAGTTTTATTAGATGAATATATTGTTTTATAATCATTTAAAAAATAAAATTTTGGTATTTTTTCATACTAAAATAGAAAACCCTTTAAAAAAATTCATTATATCTATTAGTGCTACAAGATCCAAATATTACTATTCTTTTATTTTATATATATTATATCTCATCACAATGATATTTAGGGTGAAAATCATTCCAATCATATCAGATATTACTCTTAAATATTATTGAGGACAACTATTCTTCCAAATATATCATAATAATTATCACAACTATATTCATCTATACTCCAAATATTTCTTGGGTAACCAGGCTATGTGTTACCCAAAATTCATAGTTGAATATGATAACATAATATTATTAGTCAAAAAAATACAACATGTCTTATCTATGATAATACATAGGAAAAATATTTAAAATTACCATATTATTTTCATAATTGTGGTTTTAACATTTGTATACATTAGAAAAAACCTAACAGCCACATCTTCAAGGACTTAATTAATATATCATGATTTTATATATTAAATTTCATACATGTATAAATAATTATAATGATTTTAGTTTTATATCATTCACCAATAACCATATTCATATGCTCCGAATATAATAATGTATAACACATTATAAACTGATGATTTGTGATACTTTTCTCTAAATAAAGGATAATCATATTTCCAGATGTTTAAATGTCTCCCACACATGACGCACAAGAAAAATATTCATGTAATGTTTTGAATTCATATTAATAAAAAATATACTAAATGGAGAGTATGGTAAAACCTAAATCAAATCCATTCTTATATAGAATAACATATATTCACTTAATCTTTTCATATGTTTGATCAAATATCTCACTATCAATATATCAATAATTAATAGAGACATATATCCTGATTCAATATTATCACTAGATATTTATATATATATATATATATATTATTTATCATTTTCTTTTTAAATTATATTTTTTGATTCTTATATTCGATACAATATCATAAAATATTTTTAATAATATATTAAATGAAGGTGTTTTGGGTAGTTCCTCACTTTGAATACCCAAATACTGAATAAATCAATAATATTTATTAAATAATATTATTTTTTACTCCTGGATGAGTGATGAATTATATTTACAATAGGGATTCCATAGTGAAAAATTGGATGTCGGTGTTGTTTCTAAAATGTGTTTTTTCTAGGAGGTTCAAAATTTTTATGGTCATATTTGAAGTCAAGGACCATGTTTTTTAAGTGTTTATTAAAAGACGCGAATATTAAAATTGATGTTATAAAAATAATTGTTACTATGTTGGGGGAGATCCATTATTGGTGAAGTATAACACTTTTCCTTCCCCTATTTACCCATTAATGGAGATTTATGAACACATTATAAACTCACCAATAACTAAGGGATGTCTAGATTCTATAAGTGAGAACAATGCATTTTATGAAAATCCACGAGACTGGACTTGATATTTTTGGTTCTTTTATCATTCATTATTTATGATAATATATGTTTTTTTATCTAAATTCCTTTTTTATTATTATTTATTTAATGTTATAATAAATTTTATTATCTAACCATTGATGTTAATTTAGGTAGTTCTTAACTTTAATCTAGTTTTACCAATAATCAACACATTTTTTACATTCATCATCAATCAATTATGAGATCATTGTGAAATAAATAATGATTACCAAATATAATTCTATATACATTTAATTTTTATTGTATAATAGTTTTTAAATAATGGAACATTCTACAATTATAGATAAAATTAATTAGAATTAGAAAGAGGGCACAATGACGAGAAACAAATGTTGCAACAACAGAAGAGTTGGAAGTGGGTTCCCATGTCGATATGATGTACTAAAAAATGAGTTCACATTCACCAGTGATGGTATATGACAGGTTATATCCATTTTTCTGTGTGTACATAGTTATGTTGTAATTTCTCAGTGGTTTCACCCAATGGTTGGGTCCATGCGTTCATCAATGGAGCCCTAGAGGCAGTCAGCACTGTCTAGAATTCAGCTTATTGGTCACCAAATATGACCTTTATAAATATAGTCACATTAATGAAAACTATACCAGAATAGTCAGGATAGTAAAGATATATCTTGTGATCATAGTCATATGGAATGAAAAATACCAACTACACATTGTCTACTCGGTCTAAGGTGGAATCTATGGTTTCAAACCTTTTATAAAAATAACATAGAATTTACATAAGGAATATGTCAAGTATCTAATTTGGTATATTATTTATAATATACATAGTGTGTTACTAAGTTATACCCACCATTTATATTAGGGGACTTGGTCTTAATGTATTTTAAAGATTATAAGAAATGTGTAACATTTGATCACACACTCTTACTTTGCCATTAGGACACACCGTGTATGTGGGAAATTCATTAAATGTGAAAGGATATATATTAATAAATAATATATTATGTGTATAGAAAATGTAATCATATAGTACATGACTTATACATTCCTTTTTTGGAATTTTCTCCATATCCTTCTACCCTGAACTCAAATTTGGGAAATTGAGTAGTATATTTTGAGTGATTTTCAAAATAAAAAAATTTGACTAAGAATCTTGGAGATGTTAAGGTATTTATCTTTTTTTTCTCAATGATTCCAATTGTAATATTTTTATAAGTATTTTAGATGGTACCCAGGCTGAGTACTCTCATTGTGATGTGGTTTTGAATATAAGGTTTATGTCCTCAATACATTTCATGGGCTATTTACCAACCCAGTTATTTTGGTGCAAGACCTCTAAAACATTTATGGGGTTGGTACCACCTTAGTCCCCAATTATTAATGGTTCTCAGACACAACTAATAGGTTTAGTATTGCCATATAATTTTTGGGTGTGGGTCCCCTATCCCGAGCATGATGAACTCCCACTAATAATGATAACATTTCAATGATTTATGGGAACATCATTACCTTTCTAATGAGGTGGTTTTCTTTTCTAAACTAGTGTGTTATGATTATTAAGTCTCATTATAGGGATGACACTTATATCATTGGAATTTATTGGTTGATACATTATTCTATTTCCAATTTATTCTTCTACAAAATCAAATCTTAGTAATTCTCTCCCAATTTAGATGACCATTTCTTTATTCATTTTTCAGGGGGTAACATTATAAGTATTTTTATACTCACCCATTCAAATGATTTGTAGCAACACATGATGAGTTTTTTGAATATGACACACAGGATGGTGGGGATCTTGGTAGGTGTGAATTGGGTAGAGTTAGTGCATATGGGGTTCTATTGGAATTCATATATGGTGGTGTTCGGTTTAGCATTAGAAAGGAAAGGATTACCATAAATCCACTTGTTCCATGTTTATGTGTTACCATAAAGTATTTGGATTCTATTTTTTCATTTGTTTCCTTTATAGTGTATATCCATTTTGGAATTCTTCTTTTATGGTTGTACACATTTTTTACTAATTTGTTTTATTTTATAAATAATTTTTCATATCTTATGTATATTTTAATAGATAATAATGATTGTTTAAATGTTATAGTATAATGAATCTCATTTATGATACCTACATTTTTTATACTTATCATTATCCCTTGGCCTATTTGTGGCATTCTTTGGGTGACGTACTCGAATTACATCCAACCATTATTGGCCCCCAGTGGGTTAGGTTATCTCAATTTATATCAAATCCTTCGTGTACTAGGGATAAAATTTAGAGACAGTATCCTTGTGAGATTTGGTTTTTGAATCATTAGGGAATAGTTTTAAACATTTTTTATTTCTGTTAGCAGAATTTGGAACCCATTATTGTTGAGCTCAGTCAACTGATCCTTACCCCAGGACACTGACAACCTATTAATAATCTCACAATAAAGAGGAATCGTTGTGGTTGGTAATTATAGTATTCTTGATTCCTATATTGTGTTAGTTTTAATATCAATTTTGTCTTTTCTTTTTGAGTTAGATCTACCATATATGATTTTATAAATGTTTTTTATCCTATCAAATAAAGGAATCCATCCCATTAGTAGTAAGTTATGGTATATAGGTTGGTTAAAGATAAGAATGTGTCACAAACCTAACACCCATAAATTGAGTCCTTGAGAAAAAAGGCTTATAATAATGGACACTTTCACGAGATTTTCACAACTAATGAGTAGGGATTTATTCATTTTATCATGTTTTAGTTTGTATAACCATCACATAAGGATTACAATGTTGATACTGCAACCATTCAGTAAAGGATTGATCATGTTAAGAAGAATGAGGATTCTCATAGTTTTAGTTCACATCATGAGTTCTACAAAAAATTCCTCCTTTTATATATCTTGATGAAGAATATCCTGATACAAAGTAAGGAATATATTCATCTGTGAGGGTTTTTCACATGGTTATTACGTTATATAATCAGATAGTTGTCTTAAATACCAATGAAATTTATTGAGTATTGTGTCATTTATATAACCTGATGAGATATATCCATGGTGAGGCTACCCTCTGAGCAAATAATGATTGCCACTTCTATGAATAGTTTTATTAATCTATTCTGAGGAATGTGTGAACTTAATAGATATTATACTTATTGAAAAGTGGCATTTCTATGGCAGGGTAAAAATTATTGTTTATTGGCATGAAAAGATACTCCCTCGATATGATTCTAGATGATTATTATTAAGAACATACATTTGAGTGTAGCCTTCATTAGTAGATAAAATATGGGGTTATATCTATTTTCATCCCTACCAATGATATAAATTCAGAGTGGTAATTTTTGAATAAGATATTCTTAGAATATGAATAACTAGTAGTATGAAATGAGGATATTTTTCCAAGGTTGGATTCATCAGTAGTAGTTGATGGATGACTAGAATTAGGATCATAATGCTAGTGGAAAACTCATGAATAATCCATTTGATATAGAACCATGGTAGGAGAGTCTCACATGGGACATTTATAGTTGGGAAAGAGACTATTAAATGAATATGATAGACAATGTCATATATCTAAATATAGTCTAACTCAGCATGAAATAAAAGGAGGTATTGGTGGTTTAGTGGGTATACCACCACAATAGAGAAAAAGACATGGATAGGGAAAACCCCATGGTGGATTGGGTAATCCCCCTAAATGGTGGATATTTTGTAGGAGAATTTTTTGTAGGGGTGTATAGAAGAGGGTGATATTTTAATACATTTATAATTCCAACACCTCATGATAGTCCAAAAAATACCTGGGTGAGGTAGGATAGATCGATTGTAAATAGACTTTGAATTAGGGATATGATCATGAAGCATATTATATGGTTCATGGTAAAATAATTGGTTTAAAAATTATGTATCTTGTATAGGTTGACACTATATGAATACCTTCATTTCATTTTTCTTCATTCATTCAAGAGTTGGAGATCCTTGTCCAACCTCTAAACTATCCTCTTCAGCTAGAGACTCTAACTGGTAGATGACTCCCTCCCACCTATATATTATTTTAGTGTGATATTAATATTTGCATTGATATATTTTCACGGGACCTCCTCATGAAAGATATAAGACTTCATGATTTTATTCTATATATAAACTAGTTATTCAAGTTCCATGACTAAATATATTTTTACAATTATAGGGTTATATTCCATCAAGTGTATGGTTCAAGGATCACCTTGACTACTGAATGGAACCTAGAGGAATGGTTAGTATGTATAACATTTTTAAATCTATGACTAATTCTCTATCATATGTTGGGCCTAGATTTGTAGCCTAAGGATGATAGTGATATTTATTTATTGGAAATGGTCAAATAGTATACATATATATTTCTATTGTATTTTCAAGGGTTCCCACAATGTCATGGGATATTTTTTTGTATTTACATGCACCATATAACCCCAGTCATATCCTCATTAGCATATAATATTTCTTTAGCTGAGCTAACAATGATAAATCTTAAGTTATAGGACCTTATAATAAAGGGTTTTCTTTGGGCCATTATATATCAATGGTTACATGTTAATCAATTTTTATAAAAATGGGGGTAGTAGTTTATAGATTTTTGTTGATTATCATCTCTTCAATCAGGTGTAGATCAAGAATAGTTACTCTATACTAAGAATCATTGATCTATTTGAATTGATAAAGGGAGTAATGAGGTTCTTTAAGATTGATATTAATTCTATCTATCATCATATTTTAGTTCATATGGATGATTTATCCAAGATAATGCTAAAAATTTCTAACTATCAATGCGAGTTCTTGGGGATTTCATTAACTAAGATGAAATATCATAATGAGTTCGTGGTAGTCATGAACCAGATTGTCTATCCATTTTAGACTGATTCATGGTGGTTTTCAATGATGTAATCCAAATTTATTTTTGTTCAGGGGATACGAATGTCAATCACCAAAGAATTTTCTGTGGATTCCATTATGATCATAACTCAAAAAGTAAGCTATCAAATTTAATTTTATGGATTTGGGGAGTTCATTTTATGGTGAATATCAATTTAGAGTGTGGATTCGTAGTATACCCCCTTAAGGATTTGGCTATTACAGAATGGTATAATGTCAAGAAAATGTTTGATGTATGAATTTACCTTGGTATATTGCACTACTATCATAGTATTGTGTTCTAATTTTGTAGAATTCCATGAATATTTATTCTAAGGAAATGAAAATGCTAAATTCTATTTGGGTGAGGAACACAACATCATATTATCGGGTTAAATAGTGTTTCTATTGATATTCCATCTAGGCATACCTAATGACATAAAACATCGATTTGAAAAAGATGTTACGATATCTTGTGCTCCAGTTATGGTATCTAATAACAAATTAGTGTGTGGTTGATTTTATCTAATAGTGTCTCAACTTTTAGTTGGTGAATCAGATAACAAGGCCCTTATAGATTGATCCATCCTCTTAAGGTTTTGGATTTGATGATGAATAATAGCTTAATAGAATATATATCTCAGATTCAATAATTAACAAAGAAAAATGACACTATCTAGATGATCATCAACCAGATGACCAATTAAATGCCCATTTTACCCATATAGGGGTACTATTTGGTGTACTATCTGAGATATATATACATTATAATGATTTTGGGGTCACATTACGTTACCTAAATGATTTAAATTGATAGTGATTCTATGTTTACAATCAAATTTTGGAGGATATTGTAGGTTGTATTGGGGACTCAACTTCATTTTACTAAGGCATTCTGCCCCCATAATGATGGATTGGTGGACAGAAAAGTCTTGGTTATCAGTGATATTTTATGGGCCTACATGAATAATTTTGGAAGAGGTTGGGATAAATTCCAATCCTTATTTGTGTTTTCATAAAACAACAACTATCACTCCACTATTTGTGTGAAACTATTTGAGACCAAATATGGGACATCTTATAAGTTAGAAATATTTTGGATTCATAATTTTAAATCACTGCTAATAGAACCATATCTAGTGAGAATAAATATAGATAATGTGAATAGTACCTTAGAGTGGATGCCAAAAACCAAGACCCATCCAAATTTCTATCTAGATAGAAGATGGATACCCCTTGAGTTTGATACAATAGACTATGTTGTTTTTTTTATTTCACCTCATTAAATTTGATAGAGGTTTTTTCAAAAAATGAATTTTACTCTATGGTTCATAAGGTATTATCATATTCTATGGAAAATGGTCGAGGTCACCTATCATTTTGTGATACCTCATTTATTTATTAGGTTCACATCATCTTCTAATTTTTATAGATGAGATGATATGTTCATGATACATAATGAATTATCGAATGGGGTGAGAAAATGGTGTAGGATGAAAACACATTTGTGGAGGATGTAGATGAATTTGAGGATACGTATAATAATATCCTTCATGGTTGAATGATACCACTTATGTGTATAGTGTGGTAGATATATAATATCTAGGTGAGATCATCATAGCATGGTAATCACATGTGACCTCTGTATGGTTAGCTCATTGAGTGACTTTCATATTATAGGGTGAAAATTCTTAAAGGAATTAAGGGTGTAGTGACAGAGATTTTCCATTTACTTATCATTTATATTTTTCATAATAATTTAAAATATGGTTTTTTCATATGTTTTTATTTTTTTAGTATCAAATATTGATTAATTTAATAATATTTTTTAACTTTTTTATCTTATTCATGTCCGAATAACTATATCTTCTAGATGCATCCATGAAAATAAATTTTAATTTCTCAAATACATCCAGAATTGGTGGATTTTCTTAAGAGTTGTAATTTTTTTTTCATACATCGATTCAGAGACCAATTTTTTTATTTTTTATTTAAACACGAATATATTTTAATTTTAGTTATATGTATTGATATTTAAATATTAGGGGAGAACCACCATTACATATGGACAACCCCCTCCTACCTTATTCTTAGATTAAAAAAACTAGAAGAGTCCATTCCAATCTCATAGAAAACAAATCCATTTCAATATCAAAGAGGTGAGATCAAGGATTCGGTGAAAATTCATGTGGTATGACTCATTCTTTTGGTTGTGTTCTTGTTTCATATTTTGGAAAATCTAGGGGTTATATTTTAATCTACATTTTTATTATTAATGAGTTAATTTTTATTAAATTAATTAATCTAACTATTTTTTGGAATTTTGGTTTTTATTACCTCCATTCATGTACCCCTCCCGGTTAACTCATTTTTCATAAACCAATTATATTATCATTTTGCGAGTCTAATGAATGGTTATTGATAATTATTTACTAATATTTTTTTCTTAATGTTGTAATAATAATATAATTCCTAACCTTTAGATATCAGATGATAAACTGATAGGGAACTAGAAAGAGGTTCAAATGATTATAAATGACAATTCTGAAACCATGTGAGTAAAAATTAGGTTCACACGATGATTAGGTGGCTAGGTGCACATATTTTCATGTGATGGTGTTAATGGGGGAATGGTTTTTCCCATGCTCTAAAATGATTACTGTGAATATGAAACTTGTGAGGGGGAGGGTTCGAGAAAAATCAGGTATGTGATAATAAAAAATGATTCTCAGAGAGGATATCGAGTGACAATAATTTAGAAAGAGGGTTTCGACAGATAACCTTCTAACAGTAATTCATGTCAATGGTGACATGGCCCAAAATATCATGCGTGTATATGTACACTCGATGAATAGGATATTATTTCATAAAACTGATAACTACACACCCTATCACATATCAGCCACATCACATGCAGTAGGTCCAAAATGTTTTCTAGTATTTCCATACAATTATTAATATAACATGTAATGTACTTGAGGAACATTACATGTTTGTACATTATCATTATATACGGATTATAAATGGTGTGTGACTATTCTATATACACATTTTACAACATGAGGCCTAGTCTCACATTTTAATTAACACTATACCACTTATGGACCATATGGTCCAACATTTTGTGTAACCTATGGAGACACACTATGTATATCATCCTTAAATTCCATGTTATGAGAAATACATGACCAAATAGTAGGTGAATGGTTACACATAGTGTACATTTATAGTACATGTCATGTACTTGTCCAGTTTGGGAGGTTTATCATATTCTTATATGCATAACTTGGTTTTGGGCATGTGTGTACTTTATCATAGGATTTTTAACCTATTACATACTAATAAATCTATCTGTTGAATATAGGAAAAATCATTAGACATTTTATGTATTTTATCTTCCTTTACCACATATGGACAAATAACAGGTTTGTTCGAGGCTATTAGAGAAAACGTGGGGTTAGGTATTATAATGGTAATGTATTGGAGACTGGTGGGGTCCTTTATATGTTTCCTATAGTTTGGTACTCTTCCACCTATGGGGTGTGGGTCTTCCAAATAATATGTGGGTTTGGTACCCCCTTAGTCATCAATGAGGTGTGTATACCACAAACACATGATAGGGTTCGAAACTCCCCCACATGCTAGGGGAATAAGTCCCATAATCACGGAGTTAGGTACAACATAATTGAATAGGAACCAATCAATTTGGTGTGATTCCTAGTCATAGATGGCATGGTTTTTTATATTGGTAATTTTAGAATCATAATTATTTTTCTATGACTAATTCTTCTATCTTTAATTTATTATGGACAATACATTCTTCTATGAATTAGTTTATCATCTAAAAAATAATATCTAGTTATTTTTTTCCAATTATGATTAATATTTAATATATGTATTTTTTATGTATTTGTGTAATCCTACTTGGTATGTTTGTACTCATCTATGCACATGCTTTCTTCCCACTATTATTGTGTATGTGAAGATGACAAAGTGGTTGTAGGGGATCCGAGTAAGTTTGAAGTGGTAGGAGCCGGTGCATACAGGATATTGATGTCATTAATAGGTATTAATGTCATATTCTACATTCTTGAGGTGTTAATTCCCTTTATCTCACATTTTGAGTTTTTTTCCTCTATGTGTTGTGGTTTTATTACCCTATTTATGGGATTTATTATGTATATTTTTTTTGAGGAATTTATTTGTGGTTTAATAAAGGATTTATTGTATTTTTTTAATTTATCAGTGGTTTATTATTCTCTTCAGTATATTTTCAAAGAGATGCATGATCAATTACATGATAGCTTAGGGTGGAACACTTGTATGACTAATGGTCAATTTGGGGCCCCTTTTTTATAACCAAGAAATATAATTAAACAATAGTTCAATTAAATTTATTCTTATGTTATACATATAATCTAACTCATTAAATTAATAGTATGTATAATAAACCTGAATCCATACTTCCTGATCAAGTGCTAAAAACTTAAAATTTACATTTATGGATTCGATAGAAATTAACATTAACCAAATTTAGTCAACCAAATCATAAAACATAAAATTGAAATATTTGATAACTTATATAGCTAAGGATCTATTAGGTTTAATGTTTTTGAGTGTTATCAAAAACTATAACATAAAAACATATATGTATAAACAATAGCTTCATAAAAATCTATTTCATTTATAAATATGTTCTTTACATCTAGAAAACTTATTAGTCCTAACATACATAAAATATTTCTTCAAAACATTTAGAAAATGAATCATTAAAATGGTGTGATCAAATTCTCTGTAAGGTTAAACATGAGTGTTTACAAATGAATTTTATCAGCGATCATAATATTATCACAAGGGATCAATGAAATAATAAAACATCATTATCATAATTCTAGAGAATTCAAACCCCTCAAAACATGGTTCATAAAACACGAGACATTGTATAAATAATTAACATTAGACAAGATTCACACAAGTCAATAATCATGATCCATGTGGAAAAATTATTAATCAAAGGATCCATTAAATAATGATTCAAGAGTAAAGAATACATATTGGTAACTTGAACATAATTTTGATATCAACCTTATATTCACACATAAAAATTGAATAACCATACCAATGAATTACAATAATCTTATAGGAGAAAACTATAAATGGTTGACTTTATCCCTTTAACCAATGAACTAGAGAGTTATATTGGGCACACCCATCATCATTATCAATATTTAACCCCCCAATAATGATAATAAATTCATAATAACCATAACATAATCATAATACATGAAATAATATCGTTTTCAACATAATAATAACCATTGTTCTTTAAAATATTGATTCTTTTATGGAAAAGAAATATGTTTTGTGAAAATATATTTGATGTAATCATAATACATCCATGTAATTAATAAGAATGGTCTTATTAAAACAAATCCATAGTGGAGTATAGGTTACATCAAGGTTAGTTTCCTTTGGTGAATAAAAATACAATTAAAAATTATTAGAAACGTTATTTTGAAAAATAAGCTTTATAATTTGAAACTCACTTTTCAAAAAAATATACGACGAATATTGGGGAAAGTATTTCATTTGAAAATAAAGAAATATATTTTTAATGTAATATTAAAACAAAATACGGTTTAAAATGGTGATAAAATCTATTCATGACATTAATTATAAAAATAAACAATATTTTCAAAAATTTGTAATGCATGTTAAAAGTGACCCATATAGAAAAAATTTAGAACTTTCCTTTCCAAAAGATTTAAAATAAGTTCAATGATCATGTGAAATAATATTTGGTGATAATGTATGTTTATAATATAATATTCTTGAAAACATTTTAGAAAAATATATATGGAATAGAAATATTCCTGATCTAATAGAACACACAAGATCGATATTAATTACAAAAAAACATGCTTAATTTGGTTTAATAAATAAAGGGGGAATTATAAATTAAAAATTTTAAAAAATAACCATAGGAGAATAAAATATATGTGGTTCAGGAAATTAATATCATATAATTTTCTCCTTGGATACATGAATTCAAATAATCTTAAATGATGAATATAACGTAAATCCTTTTCCGCTTTGGTAAATTTAAAAACAAAAAATAGTGAAAAAGATATAATATGGATCTATAAATTCCAGGAATTTCATGAAATAAAGGGTTAAAAATCATTCATCCAATAGTAAGTACACCATATAGGGAAATTTTGGTTCATGACATTAAAATATTTCAAGGAATTAATATTGAGACAAACAAAACCCTCAAAAAGGTAATAAGTTCTAATGTAATAATAAATCCATGAATTGATTATCTTCACATTTGTAAATCCACCTGCAAAGTAGAAATATATAATAGAATAACAAGTTCAATGATGAATTAATATATCCAAATGTAAGAAAATAGTGTAATAACATCTCTTACTACATTGGTAACTTCAAAATCCATAACCCTTGATGAATTAACTTGAATTAAAATTTAAAATACCATAAAATATTATGGATTCATGATATAACATGTAACTGGGTATTATATACGCCATATGAATTAAATAAGTTATAAAACATTAACAATGACCATTAAATGGAAATTGAAATGAAATCTCATATATCAAGTCGAGAGATTCTATATATGTCTTTTAACACCTATATAATAAATTAATATAAATTATTATATTTATTAATATCATTTTACTTGTGTAAAACCATATATTGAACTATTTTTTTCATTAATTTTAATGACTTATTTAATTTTTTAATTAGTTAAGTTCATTTCGGGGGTTTTGAGGATGTTATGTTCAGAATTTCAGAAAAAAAACTCAATATATTGACTCTGATCAAAGGATTCATTATTAAATTATTGAAAAAATAATAATCATTAACTAATTTAATTTTTATAAATTACATATACTTTAGATAAAATCCATTAAAATATTGTTTTGATAAATATATTATGTTAAAATCACGGAGATGATAAGTCTTATGTACACGTGAGTAACATTTTTCAAAGAAAATGATGCAAATAATGTATGTATCATTTTATTAGTACATAACTATTATTTTATTATAAATTTAATATTAAAACATTAAATAAAATAACATACACCTTTCGTGTAATTTTTTGAGAAAAAAATCACATCACTTCATGGAGTTGGTAATCCACAAGTCTGCATTAATGTTGTTATTATTATTCAAATGATTGAAAGGTTACAAAATTTATTATATAATATACTTAGAAATTGATTATTATACCATAAATAACATATATATATATATACATTTAATATATCATTATAAAAATCCATGAAAGTCATTGATTTTAATAAATTTCGTTGATTCATTATAAAATAATCATTCAAACACACGAACAGTGGTTTCATTGCACATTTGATGGAAGAGGAGACCAATATAGGATATTACATTAACGTAATAATATTTTATTATATATAAGGTATTTATTTAATTATTTTAAAAACAATTAAGGATATTTTAATTTGGTATAATAATAAATAAAACTAAAAACGTTTGTTTTAACAGATATCCCCCTTCTTCAAACAACCTTTTTTCATTACAACATAATCACTATAAATCTAGTATTAAAAAAATAAGGCCTCTAAAATATGAGAATATACATTAGGAATTTATTTTTATAGGTACTTGATCAAATAAATGGCTATTTAGGTTTCTGGAAGAGAGGATATTGGGTGTTATTTATAAGTGAGGAGATGGTAACTTTTGAAAAATCAATATATAATATAAAATAATTTTTATCTAAATCATGTAAATTGATTACAATATATCATTTACATGATGATATGGAGTATATTATCTTAATATAATCCCAAAATTAAATTTTGATATGTTTATAAATAAATTTAAATAGAATATTTTTTATTAACTCATCTGTTATCCATTTTTAACATTATTCGCACTAACCATTCCTTCAGAAAAAAAGTTATAAATATTAATATAAGTTAAAAAATTTATAATAAATGGGTGTGGAATTTGTTTTATATAATTTTTTATCAAAAATTCTGTCTTTCAATTTTTTATTTTTAAATAATTTTATAAAATATATTTGACATAAAATACTATTAATGTCATTTTTTGAGTTATTCACCTAATGTGTCTTTGAAAACATAGAGAAGGAATTGAAATTTAAAATACAATCCATTATCCTTCAAAAATAGATTTTTATTAACTAATGAATTATTATTACACCATAATTAATCCAAAAAAATATTACTTTTTATGTATTAAAATGTATTTACTTTAGATTTTTACTATTTTTACAAGCATCATGCCCAGCTATCTTATGTATTTAAAGTAATTATATCATAACTAAAAATTATAAAAAAAATTAAAATAATAAATATAATTTTTTAATTATCAATATAACCTTTCAAATTCATCCATATATTATTTTTATCATTGTGATAAAATATAATATAAATTTAAAAGCAAGAGATTGACATTTTATATTTTTCTTACATAAAATAATAGACAAGTCATTACCAAAAAAATTACCCACAATTTACATAGAATATGATAGTAGATGAGGATGTTCAATAATCAATCAAAAAACGGGATAATGTAAATTTTTAGGGTCATTTATATTCCTTATCATACTATTTTTAAAATTAATTACATGATTTACCATTATATGGGTGAAAAATATTTACTATGGTTACTATCTATAAGGATCAAAAATAAAAATAACATATCAAAAATATTTGAACCAATTGATTCCAAATTTTGGATAAATATTTTCGAATTTAATTCTTATAATTTATGATATATATTTTATTATAAAATATTAAAAAACAAGGATTTAA
This sequence comes from Viscum album, assembly GCA_963277665.1. Taxonomy (NCBI): domain Eukaryota; kingdom Viridiplantae; phylum Streptophyta; class Magnoliopsida; order Santalales; family Viscaceae; genus Viscum; species Viscum album. The sequence continues at coordinate 1,287,956,645 of OY728138.1, read as the reverse complement.
ATTTTTAGAAAAATGATCTTTTAAGAACATATATAAATTCATACCAAAATAAGGTAAACTGATGATTCAAATGTAATTAATTATATTATATTTAATTAAATAAAACATATTTTACCTTGAGATAAATTAATATCATAATTATAATAATTAATAAAAATAAATGAATGTTTAAAAAATGGTATTTCAAACTATTCACTAAAATATGAATCATTATAGAAAAATAAAATATTTCATTTGATGATAATAATGTTATTCTTATTTAAAAAATTTATCAATTTCATTAAATAAAATTTGAAGAAAATGTATTTTGGAAGAAAAAAGCCTATTTAAAATTGAGTAATTATATATTAATAATGAATAAATACATTTTAATTATTTAAAACATGTATATGAATTATTTTCTATTTATCAATATTCTTTTTAACCAATTTAATGGTTATGTTATAACTGTCACAATTTAATAATAATAATTTTATAGTTTAACCACAATCCAATTTTTTATTTTATTAAAACCCCGCATTGAGGGTCTGTGGGAACCTACAGAACTACCTCCATCAACAATTCACATCCGTAAAAAATATTGTTTAAAAATGATCAAATTTCAAAAAAAATAGAATAATTTATCCCACCAAGACTAACATATGCTCTTGTTCAAAATTAAAAAGATACCCAAATCCTAAAAATCAAGCTAACTTGGCCGCTTGATAAACCTTCCCTATTTCACTGCCATAATCACATCGCCTTCAAACCAACCCCATTAGAGCTGGAGATGTAGTATGAACCATCGTCGTCAAAAAAGTTTTGCAACTAACATTATCGACACCACATCACCAACGAGATCCAACGAACAATTCCCCACCACATCATTAAACCCCAATCATAGACAAGACAACCATATTAAAATGTAACCAACATTCACACATTTCCATTAGACCACTGATGGCAGTACAGATAAATCCTCCTGGTTTCCAGAACTTCATCATCCATACACTCATGAAACACCAAACCACATACAAAAAAATAAACATGGGTATAAAAATAGCCTGTTCCAAACAATATACAAAATTCTCCAACTATGTCCGTTACATCTAGTAAACTTCATATTCATAACATACGTGAATAATGTTTTGAAACATTGAGTAAATGAAGCATACTAATTTTGATATTATATTTTTAGTAAGATAAATTCAATTATTAGAAATTGAATGCAATCAGTGAGCATAGATGAGAATGAGGGTATGATGGTATAATCAATGGTCATGAGCATAACATAACAATATTCATTCCCTTAAAAACATGGATCATAAAAAAAGATACATATTATAATGCTTAACACTAGACAATAGTAATGTAATTCAATAATAATGATCCATGTGAAAACAATACTTAATCAATAAACCCATTACAACATTATCCCTGAATAAATAAAACATGTAGTTGACTATGAGCATCATCTTAATATCACCCATAAAATCACTCTTATAAATGGAATGAAATCCTAGTAAAAATCCAGAAAAAAATTTAGGATAAATCCATATAAAGTTAAATTTGACTTTTTACCAAATGAATTGAATATTTATTCTATGCTCACCCATCATCATTAGCTATATCAGATTCATCTATAATAAAAAAATAATTTCTAAGAACTGTAAAAAATCATAACACATAAAAGGTTTCATTTTTCAACATTAAAATATACATTTTTATTTTATATAATTATTTACCTATATAAATGAACTAGGTTCCAAAAAAATATATTTTATATAATAAAAATCCATCTAGTGAAATAATAACGATAGTATTATGAAAATGCAGCCCTAGTAGATTATATGTAATGTCAATGGACGTGTTCATTGGAGAATAGATATACCATTGAACACAATGCGGAGTAGAATATTATTTTATATAACACCTCATGATTTTATGATATATTTCTCTTACAAAAAAATTCATTAATAGGTTATGATACATGAAAACCCAAGTTTAAATTAACATCACTATAAATAATATTATTTAAACATCACCATTTTGAACTACAAGTTAAATTGGAATAATTAATATAATTAATTGTTTATATACATTTCTAATGGTTTTTGATAATGAAAATATATTTTTAGAAAATTTAAATATGAATTAAATTTTATTGGTTATAAATAATAGTATTTATTACATTCTTTGATCAATAAATATAATTAATTTTTCATTATTTTATAAAATTTATTTTATAAAAGAAAATTATTTTCTAAAATCAGCATGTCAGGACTATCTTAGAAGGATTATATTATAATTATCTAAAAGATTGGTTTTTCAATAAGTAGTTAGAATTGATGATTTTAATTAAAAAATAATTTTTATTAAATCATTTAAAAAGTTACAGTTTTTAAAAAATAATTTTAAATGTATCATTAGTTTATTTATATTACATGTAATATAATTAATATCATTGATATTAATTTATGCTGTTTTTTGGTATTTCAAATTTTTAAACTTCAAATAAAATCTCCAAAACTAATTTCTGTCACGTTTTGATGGATTCATTTTAAATTAATTTTATCCATTTTATGAATTAAATTTAACAAAATTAATTCCATATTTATAATCATGATGATGTAATTTGGTAAATATACCCCTTATTTTTTTCATTATGACTAGTAACCTTGTTAAATATTTTCCACCATAGTAAAGGAAAAAAAACTAATATTGGATTAAAACAATGAAACAAGGTTTTAAATTATCTTTAAAACCTTAAATTATTCTATATTAAGAATTTATTTTATATATTTCAATACATTTCATGAATAAATGGCCACCTTATTCTATTTGTCTTTGATCACGACCTTTATATTTATTTCAAAAATGAATAAATTCAAATATTTATGCTCTTAACATTAATATCACTAAAATTATAAAATAATGATAAAAATTGTACAATATTATTTATAAATTTCTATTTATTTTATATATCATGGTAATTTATTTATACATTTTGATGAATGAATAATTACCTTGAATGATTATGCAACACTAGCACAATATTTATTCAATAAATTAAAAAAATAAAAAAAATCATTTTAAGAGTATTAAAAGTAATTCAATATGGGTGTATAATTATCGTCAATTAATATTATATATAAATATAACATATTATTGAAGTTTTAATTGTTTATATTTTCCTTTCATTATTTTCATTTTGTTTTCAAAGACACAGTATGTGAATAATTTGAAAAATGACATTAGTATCATTTTTTAGTAAAAAATTATTAAATTATTAAAAAATAAAAAAAACTAGATAGATGACAAGTAGGAAGATAAATGGATTCAAATTACATCCCCTGACCATTTTTGATTCAATTTTTACCATATAGGTAAAATTATAACCCTTTTATATTTAAAAATTCATTGTCATAATTCAAATTAAACCTATATAACAACGACATAAATATAAATGACAAAGATTAATACAACAACAAAACCTTATAAATTTAAATGTGTGAAAATATATCAACCTTATTATATTTTTATTAAAATATATGTCTTTTTTAGTTATTTTTCTTCATAAATACATAATTATATTTTAATCTTTTTAGTAATTCCATGTGGTTCTTTTCCTTTCTTTATTAAGGGATGCCCCTCATCCATTTTTATTACACCAATATGAGCCATATATCTCACCAAAAACCAATAAAATTGTATTCTATAATTTTCTATCAGTGAATTATATGTTCTTATATTATTAAAATACTATTATATATGTCCACAAGAACAGATCTAATTGAAGCCTGTCGAAGAAGAGGTAATCATCTTACGCAACCAATATAAATTTATTTCTTATTTTACATCCTCTGAATATATATCATTCATCATAAAATAATAAATTTATCATTATAGATATAATTAAATTTTAATATGATTATTTAATCACCAAAATTAACACTTTGTTAGATCAAATGAGACGTGAATGTATTCCCCATGCATACGTGTGGATTATTGCCTCTACGTAGTGATACAATTCATTTCTCTTCACCATTATTCAAGGTTGGCTATTATAGTTGTATAATTTTTTTATATTATTATTATGATATAATTATTCATCTATAATAATAATATCATATCCATATTTTTACATGCTCATCCATTGAAGTGTTATAATGCCACTTGTGCAAAGAGCTAGACTACCATCTACACAATGTGAGGTGATATATTTTTCATTTCTTCTCTACATGGATGGTAGTAATGATATATATAATTAATATATATTACATATATGATATAATAATCCTTTTATAAAAGTGATTTATTATTTACCTTTCTTTTATTCCATCAATAAAAAAGTGACAATAGCGTTCATGTATACGTAAGACCTTCTGTCTCCACGAACAATGTAATTAATTTTTAAATATAAATATTTTATGGATGGATATAAATATAAATATACATAATAAATATATATTATATTTTTATCATTATTAATAATCTATATAGTATGTAACAATGATCAATTTAAAAGGATTTAGACTGCCAAACTAAAACAAGCATGAAAAACGAAGCAGCTATCACCTAGAAAAATGATTTAAAAAAATGAGTGTTAAGAGATTATAAGTAAATCATATATGAAATATTATTATGTTTATCTAATACATATATAATAAATCTATATTTATTATAAATTTGTTTGAAACATGTACAATGAAATGTGAGACTTGAGGTAAGGGATTTTCGTCCCAATCCTAATTTATTCCGTATTGTTTATGATTGAATTTACATTGATGAAATTATATTATCATTATCTATTAAATGTAACAAACTAAGATTTTTTGTTAAGTATGATGTTTAATTTAATATCTCTGATGGATTATGTTCACTGCAACACCAATCTTAAACAAACCACGATATACAATTATTATTGTTATTTAAAATTAAATTATCTAATATCCATTAATTTTGTAGTTATGAATAGAATTAAATAACTTATGAAAATATATTATTTAATTAATTAGTAACCAATAAATTATAGATATGTATAAAACCAAATTTAATAAAAAGGAAATGTTTTCATAAAAACAATTTGAATTATCAGAAGTGTGTTTTATAGAAATAAAACAAAAAATAAATATTTTTGTATTTTATTAATGAAAATTATTCCGTATAATGTTTAAAATTCTTCATATGTGTTTTCTAAACATAATACAAGATCAAATCTGGTTTTATACATTAATGATGTATTTTTAATAAAAAAGATGTTTTACCGCCTTTTGGTGGTGAACCTATTTTAAATCTATTTTTTGATAGTTTTAAAATTTATATTTGAAAAAATAAACTTCATATTTTAAACTGGATTATCGAAATTTACTTGGATTAATTTTGTATATTTTTATGTTAAGTTTCATTTGTTGATGAATAATGTTAAAATATCAAATTTTTATTGGAAATAGCTTTTTTGTGTAAATAATTTCAGGTGTAAAAGTATATTTTTAATTGGTTTCAAATTATTAATATATAACATTATTATAATTTAACACAATTTAGATCATTTTAATAATTTTGACATTGAATAGTGATATAAAAGTTTTTAAATCATTTGGATGTTTTAACGTTTAAAACTTGTTATCTAGATTCTTCAATGAGATTAATTTTTAATTTATTTATGAAAATTATGTGTTAAAAATATTGAAAATATATTCTATATATTTAATAACATGGAAAAAAATTAGTAAATATCTCCCTTTTATTTATGGATATTATGAATAGCGACATCACTATTATTTCTAATTACAAAGGTTATGGGTAAATCGTGTTATTATGGTTTAAAATATTATTATAAAGATGTTAAACATATACTAACACTTTTCAGAATTTTTATCTGTATATTTTGTCCCTAATCATTAAATATTCAGTTATGAGACCATTTATGGCATTTTGGATTAGAATATGACCATTATAATACTATATTCAAATTAAAGTCAATTTTTTCATAATTTTGTTTTTAACAAGAAAAATATTTTTAATATGGGGTTATATAAGGGATATGTTCGACTATAAATATTATTTATAAATATAAAATTTTTATCTATATCATGGTAATTTATTTATAATTTTTATTGATAATTTAATCTTCTTAAATTTTTATACAATGATGATACAATAATTGTTTAATTAATGGAACTATAAAATTAATTATATTAATAATATTAAAATGATTATAAAATATCATAATTTTTGTACTAGACAAATTTTCAAGATGACCTATATATATTATATATGTATTAATGGTTTTATCAGAAGTTATATTGCATGTTTTTATTTTTAAAAAAGTAAAAAATTGATAGTATCAATGTCTGCAGTAGTGATATTTTAAAATAAATAATATTTTATTGATTGATGTAAATTTCATAAACCTCTCAAATTCATCCAAAGTATTGATATAATGTTTTGAAATGTAATCGATGACTCATTTAAGATTATTCGGTCATGTTATATTAACTACTTTAACCTTCAAAGTGTATAAACACATGTTAACATGGTAAGTGTCAAAATGTTGATATAAGGACCAAAACCAAAAGAAAAGTATAATAATGTGACCTAAATCGGTATAAAAAATATTTTATCAAGATCATTATTCCCATATAACCTTGTTATCTAATTTTAGTAATTTAATGGACACTTTTATTCAGAATAAAATTTTATATTATTTAAATAAAATATATTTATAAGATGATACTATCTTTGTATTTAATATCACTTATGTGTCCATATAGTGAAAAAGTCAATATATTATTGTAAATAAATATCTAATATGATCCTAATAAAATTATTTTTATTTTAAAATTTTATTTTTAATATTTGTAATTTATATAATTATCATAAATTCTTCTACAATGCTAATATAGTATTCATTTAATTAACAGAAAAATAAAATAAATAATTTTAAAATTATTTCATTTGAAATACTTGGGATTAGTTAATATATATAATTAATTTCATAGATCTATAGGATATATTATAGATTTTATAAATAATTATATTCAATTACTCACTATTTTTGGAGGTATTTTATGTAAAATTAAATTAATAACATCAAATTTAATAATAATGATAATTTAATAAATTAATATTTTATTAAATTATTTAGAAATCATAGAAATATTAATTAGTAACAAATGGGAAAATATATGGTCTAAAATTTAATCCAATATTTATTTATATTCCATTTTGAAGTCATTTACTCTAGAATAAAAATATTATATTTTAAAATTTTCAGGTTTTCTGAAAGTACCGCTCACCTTAATTATACAAGGAAACCTCCTCTATCACATTATCACACCAATTTGAGAACTATAACAGAACCAAACCATAAAAATTCCTCTTATAAATATTTATTTATGTACCAGAAGTTATTTCCCATCCAAAGTACCCACCGTAGATCACATAACAATATATTAAAGGATGTATGTTGAAGAAGAGGTAATTATCTTCATCAACTCTTTCTAGATTTTTTCTTCTTTCACTTCCTATTTATATGTTATTTCCTTGATAAAGTAATAAATATAGTATCATTTATATTATTATAAATTATTATAATTACGTTAAAACCATTTTCCATATTTTATACATCCTATGAAAAAGTAAATCTCAATGTCCTCGTACGTACAAATTTTCGTCTCCAGTCCATGGTGTACTTGTTTTTGATGCTTTTTTCAGGGAACGCTCTATTTGTTTCAAAAGACACACAGCTATTGCCCTACATTCATGCTTTCCAAAGGCGGTTGGCATCCATCCCTTATTCGGGAATGTTTTCTCCTTAATCGAAATGGGATAATGGGATGTTGGTTCTTCCTTCTATAGATTCCTCCTAAGAACTCTTACATAGTCTGGGTCTCCCTTATAGATTTTAGTCATGGTTCATGAATCTCATTTCCTGAGCCATATCATTGTGTATGATGATTAATTAAACTACATCGGTCAGGGAATACCCTGGGGTCTTGACATAGTAGCAACCTTCAGTCTGAATAGACTGAAAACATCAGGCATGATGAGGAAAATTTTGATGCATGGACATTGGAAAATATGTATGAATCTTCATATGATGGCATATCAATGGTGTAGAACCTTAGGCATCCCATGTCAGTCACAGGTTATCTTATGCTGGAGGCATGTCTGTAAGGTTTTCCTTATCATTCCATTCTTAACACGTGCTATGTCCTGAGTTTAACATCTTATGGAGATGGTTAAACCAAAGGCCTATCTTCCAAGGTTTTCCTGAGGCATATCATTTTTAACACGTGGTAGGACACATGTTTAACATCTTGTGGATACAGTTACTCCAAAGGCATGTATTTTAATGTTTTCCTTAGTCATCTCATGGTTAAAATGAGGTAGGTTGTGAGTTTAACATCTTGAAGAGATGGTTATGCCAAAATTATGTCTTTTGATGTTTCCCTCCAGCATCTCATGTTTAACATGAGGTAGGATGAGATTTTAATGTCTTGTGGAGACAGTTACTCCAAAAGGGGTTCTTTTGAGTTATTTCTCAGGCATCTCATGTAAAACATGGGGTAATCCTTGCGTTTAATGTCTTTTAGATATGGAATGAGAGATCATAATGCCCTTGGAGGCATATCTCATTATCACATCCCAAGGAGGGAGAGACTAGAGTGTTTACTAGGGGTGGATCGGGATGCTCGATAAGAGTGGACCCATAATGGTGTGTCCGAAAAAGGGATGATATCACACTGTGATCGTAGATCTAGCCACCTCAAAGAGTTGATCATAAAAAGTGCACCCTATAATGAGGGTCCCTGTATGGATAGGTCAGAATGCCCAATTAGAGAAAACCCAGGGTAGTGCGTCCCATAATGGAAAGATAACACACCATGAAAGCTGATCTGGACACCACTAAGGGTGGATCTAGGAGAGTGCACCCCAGAATGGGGGACAACAAAGTTTACCATTGGCTGGGATTCAGCATTGTGGAGGTTTCCTACATACCCTATGTAACCTACATGGATCAAAACCCACATAGTTATAATGGGTGATGAATCAAGGTGTACCCAGAGGACAATGACCTGAAGACATGTTGGGGTTTACACAGGGTTAGAGACCCATCGTAGAGGGACAAACTTGTGGAATGATTGTTGATTGTTTGGGGATTATGCATGGTTAGAATTCTGATGGATTGGTGTGATCCCATTGGGATGTGGAGGAATAGGTTATAATCAGGATGGAAGATGGATGTATGGATGAAGTAGAGGGGGTATGAGATGGAACCTTCATGAAAATGAATTTTTTATTGGGATTGAACTATAGAGAGGCTTCCTATGTATCCATGTGGCAGGGAATGAAAGAAAACATAGTTTGGTGGAGTGATGGGACACATAAGGAGGTGACCTGTATGGATGGGACCTGGATGAAATAGAATATATGGGTTGGGGAATGAAATTGGGGTGTGTGGAGAGGACCGCAACCCGATGACATGTTGGGGTTTATGTGTGGTTAGAAGCCCGAGAGTTAGTCTGGCGCACGAGGGGTGGACAAGAGTTGTGGGTCACAAAAGTGGGACTACGATGGATTTCCATCGATTGGGGAACACAATGGATTACCATTGGTTGGGGAGGAAAATTTTTTACCACTTATTAGGGTTTCAACGACTTTGAACTGATTGGGGTTCCGACGGTTACCACTATTTGGGGGATCACACCAGCTTACCGTTGATTGGGAGAAACAAAAGATTACTGTCGATTGGGGAATACCATGTCCTACTACTGGTTTGGGTTATCAATGACTTATCAATGATTGGGTTTCCAACTGCTTACCTCTAATTGGGGTACCAATTTCTTTTCATTGGTTGGGGGTCATAATGGATCAGCATCGATTGGGAGTCACAACGAATTACCGTTGATTTGGGAACACAATGGCATAATGCTAGTTAGGGCTGTCAACGGGTCACCACTGATTGGGGTTCCCACAGCCTACCACTAGTTGGGGGATGAAAAAATCTTGCCCTCAATTGGGAGACACAATGGATTATCATTGATTGGGGTTGGACCTCATGGAGGATTCCTTCGTACCTTGACTCGGAGATAAGGATCAAATCCAAACCAGTTTGAATGGGTACAATTTAACGTTTTCTGAGACAAAAAAAGGGGCATATAGTTTAATGTCATTCAGGATGAGGGTGGACTGACGTGGAGTGGTCGAGACCAATGGGTGTTAGACTTGATCCTCAGGGAGACATCCTACAAACCTTGCCTTGGTAAGGATCAATGTCCGCGTATTTTGGGATGGTTTGTTGAACTAACATGAAGCGAGTTTAAACCAATGGAGGTTTTGGTCTTGAACATCCAACATGCCTCCTATGTACCTTGCCTTGGTAATGATCAACATATATGTAGTTCAAGAAGATTTGGTGAAGGAAAATGAAGGGGGTCATAATCAATGGTGTTGTTGGGCTTGAACCTCAGGGTGGCTTCCTATGTAACCATTCTTGGAAAGGATCAAAGTACAAGTAGTTCAAGATGGTTTGGTGAACCAATATAAAGGGGGTCACAACCAATGGAGGTGTTGGTATTGAACCTCGGGGAGGCTTCCTACGTACCTTGCCATGGCATGTATTAAAGTCCACATAGTTCACAATGGTACGGTGAACTACCGTGGTGGGGGTTGGAACCAATCGAGGTGTTGGGATTGAACCTTAGGGTGGCTTCCTACATACCTTGCCTGGGAAAGGATAAAATTTTATGTAGTAATGAATGGTTTGGTGATCTGACGGGAAGTGGGTTGGAACAAATGGAGGTGTTTGGATTGAACCTTAGGGAGTCTTCCTACATTCCTTACCTTGGAAATGATCAATGTCCACGTCCTTCAAGAAGTTAACAGGATGGAAACTAATGGATTTATTAGTCTTGAACATCAGAGAGGCATCATACGTAAATTGCATTGGAGAGGATCAAAGTCCACATAGTTTAGGATTGATTGGTGAACCGACATGAAGGGGTCAGAACCAAGGGATGTCTTGGGCTTGAACCTCAGGGCGGCTTCCTACGTACCTAGCCATGACATGGATCAAAGTCCACGCAGTTGATGATGTTTTAGTGAACTGACATGAAGGGGGTCGGAACCAATGGTGGTGTTTGGCTTGAACATTCGAGAGACTTCGTACATACCTTTCCTTATCAAGGATCAATGTCCACGTAGTTCATGAGGGGTTTGTGAACCAACGTGAAGGGGATCAGAACCAAGGGAGGTGTTGGGATTGAACGTCAGGGAGGCTTCTTACGTACCATTATTTGGTAATGATCAAAGTATATATAGTTCATGATAGTTTGGTGAACCAACATGAAGGGGGTCAGGACCAATAGTTGTTGGGATTGAACCTCAGAGAGTCTTCCTAGGTACCCCGCCTTAGAAAGGATCAAAGTCCACGTAGTTCTAGACGATTTTATAAGCTTACATGCTAAGGTGTAACAAGAAGGATTCCATAGTAGATGATAACTCTAAGCCCACGTGAGTCATTGTATGTGTGAGAAACAAGCTGCAGTAAAGACCTAAAAATCACATCGTGAATGGTGCGTCCATGAAGGGTGCTGAATGGGGCTTATGCAAGGAAGCTGCTCGGGTGCCACTAAGGGGCATCAATGATGAATGTGGCTTATGCATGGAAGCTGCCTTTGTGACATTATGGAGAGGCTATAGTTAATGGGTCTTAGATAAAGAAGCTGTCTGGGAGCCACTACGGAGTGCCTACAATGAATGGGGCTTACGCATGGAAGCGACCCGTAATGTCTTCCTAATGTCTGGCTACCATGGTATCCCAACTCATTGGCTGGTTGAGTAAAATATTGAGGCCCTATACTAATGAACTAGTTCACAAGATAAATAATTCTAAGGGCTTTGGAATCAGTCCGAACATAGAAAGATGAAAAGTTGAAATCACATGCCGATCATTCGGAATGTTGTAATGGTGCGGTGACAATGGAGGATAAATATTTACCGTGTTCGAAACACAGAATCCATATCACGTTATCCTAAAATGGGGAAAAACAAATGAGGATCGACTATTGACAGTGTTTGAAACACATGACCTAACTTGATGTTTCATCCAAATTCTTCTGGGGCGTTGACCTAGAATGGTAGGTGAAACAAGGTGGCAAGGGAACATGCTGTCAGGGGGTCTATTGAGACATTAAAGATTGCGAAGACCCGAATGAAGGAAATTCAAATCATGGGGTTGAGTGAGGTAATGTTTGAATGGATTCCAACACTCTTGATGATAATCTACTATAATTATGTAATTAGTTATCTTATGGTTGTAACATAAGAAATCTCTTTTTTTGGAATAAGAGGCATCCTATTAATGAATGATCGGGCATGCTATAGTTTAATGTCCTGTATTAAGGACTATATGCATCTTATTCTTGGAATATAAGGAATATCTTATTTGGAAGAAGAGGCATCATATATTTGTCATATAATATGTACTACAGTTTTTAGTCATATAGATATGACTGTTAGCATCTTATTCTTATAGAATAAGGTATTTATTGTTTAATGAATGTTGCATCCTATGTTTGGAACATTGGGTGTACTATAGTTTATAGTTAGGTAGAGAGGACTATTAGCATCTGATGCTTGGATCATAAGGCATATCTTATTTCGACCATGTGGAATCCTATGTCTTCCACATAATGTGTACTACATTTTATAGTCATATATATAAGACTATTGACATCTTATTCTTGGCTCATAAGGCATCTCTAGTTTGGAGCAAGAGGCTTCCTATTTTTTTCATATAAGATATACTATAGCTTATAGTCATGTAGATTGGATTGTTTGTAACTTATTCTTGGAGAATAAGGCATCTTTTGTTTAGAGTAAGAGGCATCCCATGTTTGGCATATAGGGTGTACTACAATTTATAGTCATGTATAAAGAACTATTAACATCTTATGGTTAGAGCATAAGGAATCCTATGTTTGACACATAGGGTGTACTACAGTTTATAGTCATATAGATAGAAATATTAGGAATAAGGCACCTAATAATGGCTGGTGTTGGGACTCACACAATAGTGGTCCTTTCTAGTTCAACCTAGTATATAAGTCAGGTGAGGGGGTTTGGATGAGTTGTTTGAGGAAGGGTTCGACTTAAGATAATTGAGGAATTCATGATGAGACTCTCAACTCATGACATGGGAAACGAATAGAAAGGAATATGTCAATTAAAAGTTTACCATGTTGTGTGGAGGAGTATCTCAAATCATGGTATTATATATATGGAAGGTGGATGCACATAAAGGCACAATGGAAAATGGCAACATCCCGACTAGAAATGTCCACGATGTGACTCTCCATTTTTCATGGGGGTCAGTGATGGTAGAAAAGGGACCAGTCCGGAGGGTTGAGGAGAAGGTCGGAACTGACCCCAAGAGGGGGTGTGGGGGCGCAACGCCAATTGTAGGGATTAGTAGGAACATGCCTCTGTACTATTGCACATAAGATGGGATACACATAGGATGGGTTGTGTGCAAGATTGAGTTGTGAAGAATAGGTGCATGAAACAATCAGCACCAAGGTACTTGTGAGAACATGATTGAAGCCCTGCGTGCAAGATTTGAATTATTTTGTTCAAGATTGGATGTTTTGTGCATATGAATGGAATCTTTTGTGAAAATGAATTATTTAGAAAAGAGTTCGGGAATGAATCAAACCACTGTGGGCCCGGGCGAAAGCAGACCCATAGGGGACCTATCGTCGAATATCTCACATGGAGGGCTCAATTCTTCTACACGGGCATGGAAGAGGTTTTCTTACGTGAAACAATGTGTTGGACAATGTCTAGAGGCTACTCATGATGGGTGTGAGCTGTACATTTATTTATACGTGAACCATGAAGTGGTTGCACATAAAATTCTGGGCATTTATGTGATCTTATGCGTACCCTATGGCATGTCTGCATGCAAAGGGGAATTTGATGTCACATTGGGTGAATAATAATCTTACGCAAGAATGCTAATCTTTCACACACCTCTCAAAACTTATGTGCACCTTCCTTAGACGTTTTTTGGGTGTCCTAGGTGGAAGATGACATCTCATTGGGCGCATAAAAGGATTGTGTGACATGTTTCATGAATGATTTTAATGTTTCATGGAATATTCTATTATTTCCAAAAAACATTCATTCTTGCATGCAATATTTCACTTCTTCCACGCAAAACCATATTTTTCCCCAAAATATTCCTAGATGGCCATTTACAGGAGCCTAAATTTGGACAGCCCTATCATCTTATCTGTAACTCCATTCGTTCTCCACAACCAGTAAAATCGAAGCTCCCAAAATGAGATACAATTTAAGATCATGTTCCAAAACGTTCTGTAAATTACATTGATGCTTTTTTCTATGCCAATAGTAACCTTTTTTCATCACCATATTATTTGGATGTGTATAATGATGGATATAAAGGTTATATATAGTAATTTTTAAATGAAATTTATTTTTTATAATTAATATATCATACAATTCTTTTCTTTTTCACAATTAAGGGAATGGAATTGTTTCTCATGAATATGTACGTCCTACTATATCCAGGGCGTGATCTGATTCATTTTCATTGTTAACCATTCATGAATAATTATAAAAATGTATACAATGATGAAATATTATACCTATGAACATAATACCATTATTTAGATGAAATAAGTATATCTTATTTATAAGAAATAGTACACACACCCAAAAACATGCATAAAAAATGAAGTAGTTAACACCTAAAATAAGGGTAAAAACGAAATATCACCCACAAATGGGTGATAAAATAATATAAAAGGATCACATATGGTATTATAAAAATTGATATGGTTCAAGAAAAAATTAATAATATTCTTAAAACCATTATATATGATATCAAATCATATTCATCTAATGGAAGCATACGGTAAGGGTTTTCTCATCTCACATTAACTTTTGTGAGATATATGCCTTTTTAAACACTTATTCCTTATGTGTGGTGTATTCCCTAAAATTAGATATATCATATCATGAATATTATTATTCTCATGATATTATAAGTGTCATTTAATGTTATTATTTAATATGGATTATAATTTAAATGTTTAAAAATGGTATGGGACACATTGAAATGTTTAAATATTATTTTCCTTAATAATTTTTCAGTTGCCTCATCTAGCAGATTCTTAATCTATGCTAAAACCCTTTATTTAATATTTTAATTCATTGAGTATTTTCTTTTATGTTACCATATACCATATTTTGTTGAAGTTTTTTTATTAGTTTGACTATGGATGTTTTATTTTGATACCATTCAAGGATTATGGTTAATGAATTCACATTTCTTATGTTGTTTTTAAATATCAATGTTTATATTGTCTATGTTTCCCCCTTCATATAAAAAATTTATTGGAATAATATTTTATGTTCAGGTCCCTCTATATGACATATATCCATTTATAGTCTTCATGATACAAAATAGATATGTATTTGGTCAAGGCAGTTCCCATTTAATTTTAGCTATTGATTTAGTCGATGTCTTAAACATTTATTTTCCAATGTCTTGGAAGAGTCCTCAATGATAGGTTTTAGATGTCTTGAATTAATAACTACATTATTATAAGATTATTTATTTATACTACATTTGATTTATTTACTAGAAGAATATCAATGCTTGACTTTCATATCTCATTTTTATTTAAATGGAATGTGTTTTAGTTAATTACATTTCCATATTTTTATTCCATATTTACTCACAGCTTCCATTGTATGCATTCCTTTAATGAGCATTTAAACTCACCCATTTCATATAATATAATTTTTCCCCAATATTTTATTTCGAATATTATGAATGATATGCAGGGATACACATAGAGGGAATAATGGATGATTTAATGAAACTCTTTTTCTATTTTATGTTTTAAATTGTAATGTGGGTTTTATGTATATAACTAGATTAACATGACTACTAAAAAATTCAATATATTGGGATTTCATTCCTTCTAATCATTCAAACATAATAAATAAATTCATTGACTATGGGAATCTAGGGTCAGGGTCATTATATAAGGTATTAAAGGATATTTTCTAGTAACATTGGGAAATAGATTTAGGAAATCATGGATTAAAAAACATAACCCTATGACTCACTTTAAGGATAAGTATAATTATGGGATAACATCTAATATATTTCCTAAAACCATGGATAAAATGTTTTAACCCCATAAAATCATATATTAGAACAATATTTAATGATTTAGATATCCTATAAATTATTCTTCATGACTATGTCACTATGATTATTGTTTATCAGATTGTTCTTTGGGTTTTGTTCAATGTTTAGAATCAATAAGTTATACAAGTAATGGTTATACTGCTGCTGATGAAGAGGATAAAAATTTTAAAAGAAGGTAAGGAGTTCTTAAGTAATAATATGATTATTCATACTTAATTTTTTAATAATAAAGTATAATTATTAATATCCACGTGTATTTAGATTCAATAATTATTTCATCAATACTGCTCTGGTTAAAATTTTATGTGATATATACGGATTGTACTCATGTGCTTATCCTTTAATTATTTAAAAGAATGAAAAATTTAATTAATGTTTTTAAAGTCGAAAAATATTTTGTATGTGGAAATAATATGAAAATTGCGTTTTTGGGGAATATAATGTTATGACTTATTTTGGAAGTTTAGAGACCTTATGGAATGTGAATTTAGATAGATGTATTTTAGAGGAGTCATAAAGTTGGAAATCATTAAGATGAAAATTAGATATTATAATTTTAGTTTAGATTAAGATTTATTAGATAATATTTCATAAAATTTTTGGTTTTAGTAAACATTTAAATGATAAATGAAATACTTGTGGACCATACTATTTATCAAAAGTGATTTTGTCATTAAAATTTATCTAGAATATCCATCTCTAAGTCTATGAAATGAAGTGAAAAAAGATAGAACAGCAGCAAAATGGTTACTATATGAAATAGAAAAATATAATAGTATTTTACTGAGTCATGTATTCATATTGTAAAATAATCCCTCAACTTTAGGAAAAATATTTTGAAACAAAAACATTATCTGTTTACTTTTCTTAGTTATAAAATAATGGTCTTTTAACCAATCAAAATATTTTTATTTTTGGGATGATTAACTTTATAAAAAAATGTTCTCTATCACTATACATCAGAACATGACAACTATATTTCTATTCCAGGTATAATTTTTCACTTCACACTAATTTCATCCTAATCGAAATCCATGTTTGGTGTGACCTTATAAATATCTTTTCACTCTTATTAAGAGGATTTTTGTTAACCCTATTTCTAATGTGGGTTTCCAAAAAAGTAATTTTTAAGAATAAATCATTGAATTTTGATGTATAATTTCAAATTACAAGGACATAATTTATTTGTGGAGGGTATAATGTTAGATCCCAATATTTTATGGTATGTATCTTTCAAAATTTAATCACTTGGTTGGCATTTGTTTCATGAAAAAACGAACTTAAACGAACCATGATATAATATTAGTATTGTTATTTAAAATGAAATTATCTACATGTCATTATTTTTTCATTTATTAATTATATTAACTGTCTTATGAAAATTTATTTTTGAATTCATTTTTTATCAATTAATTATAAATAAAAATAAAAACCAATTTAATATAAAGAAAAGGTTATTATAAAAACTATTTAAATGCGCACAAGTCAGTTTTATATAAATAAACAGTCACACTTTTTAGATTATTTTAATGAAATATATTCACTATAAATTTTAATATTCTTCTTATGTGATTTATATACATAATATATGAACAAATCCAAATTTATATATAAAAGAATTATTTTTATAAAAACAATTTTTTATAACCTTTTGATGGAGAACCAATTTTAAATATTATTTTACACACTTCTATAAATTATATTTGATAAACTATGATTATTATTTGAAATTTATGTATGAAAATTAATGTAATGGACTAGGTTTTAGGGTTCCATTACTTTGTGAAAATCTCATGTTGGGTTTTTGGGTCTCAGAATCTCGGTGAAGTTTGGCGTAATGGTAGGCCTACCTGTAGCTTTAGCCTACCGGTAGCAAGCCTACCGGGAGCTCGGTCTACGGGTAGCCGCAGCCTACCGGTAGCTCTGGCTACCGGTAGCTCGGTCTACCGGTTGCTCGCTCTACCGGTAGCGTTGGCCTACCGGTATCTCGGTCTACCGGTAGCTCGGTCTACCGGTAGCTCGGTCTACCGGTAGCTCGGTCTACTGGTAGCTACAGCCTACCGGTAGCTCTCAGCTACCGGTAGCTCTCAAGCACCGGTGGTTCTCAACTACCGGTGGCTCTCGCCTACCCCATGGGTTCTTTCCAGTAGAGCTCCTTTTTGGGAAAATTCAGTTTTAACCCATGAACATTTTAATTAAATATTTAATTAATTAACCTGATGTGTCCATCGGTTTAAACCTCCCGACCTTTTTAATGACGTTTGGGGCCGCATGGTCAACCCACGACCCCGCTCTTTACGTGGTTTCGCATTCTAATCACAACTATCCCTAGCCTTATAAACAAAAGGGTTCGTAGTAGGGTTCTTTTTATCAGTCACCGTACGCTAGAGTACCCTTCGTTCAAAAGAGCCACTTTTCATTCAGGCGAGCTGCATCGCTATACGTGAAGTTCCGTGCCCGGCCATAGCATCGATCGTTGATCAACATGTAGGGAATTTCCCCTTCGCCTCTCTCTTTTGTGTATCATGCGGGGTGGGCGTGCTTTTGATTCTGTAGAATTGGATAAACCATACCTAAATTAAGATAATGAATGGATTCTATAAAGAAAGAAGGAGGGTTGTGATCGTTGATGCTGTTTTATATTATGATATTCTTCCTAAATTGTGCGGTCTTACACCTTCTGAAAATCATGGTCGTTGGTGCTCTTTCTCTGTGCACTAATGAACCCATCGTGATGTTTTAAATGACTTGTTTTGAAATTATGAACTCCTGCTATGAAAAGGAAATTGGTTAATCACATATATCCGGCTAAATAAATGGATGCACCAGGATCAATCCTTCTGTGATAACCCCCGGTTAAAGCACATGGAAATTGAAATAATGGAGTGTGTTAAATCTTATAAATCTGAAAATACTGGCATCGCCCTGCCTCGCATTAGTGGTAGTGATTGGGTTGTTTTTCTTCACGGGATGATTGATGGGTGATGTGGGTGGGGATGGAATCCCCTGTTTTTATACTCTCAGTGGTTGTGAAGTTGGGGATGGGATCCCCTATTGTTATGGGTTTGGTGGTTGTGAGTTTTCAGACTGGGTGGTTACCTTGTTTATATCACGAATTGGGGTGGGATCCTCTATTGTTGATAAACCTTTTGGCTCATGGGTATTGGACATGGGGCTATACCGTGGGGTTTTCTTTGGTTGTTGTGGTTTTATGAGAGAACTGGGTGTGGATGTTGTAGTTAATACTTGACTGTTTGCTTTCCTAGACTTGTGCCTATGCTTAATAAGTTGCCCAAGTAGGTGCAGAACTTAATTAAACATCCTTACTGAACATGAAAACAAAGATGGGACAAATGCGTTTCATTTGGTATGAGTTGTGACTCGGACATGAGTGCGGTTTTCATTCCTTAGGCTGGCTGAAAACCCTAAACATGGGGGAGTCCTTGTTACCTATATATATACTTGTAGTTTTGTGCTTCTTATTCGCGCCCCACGCATGTTGAGAACTTATTGCCGAACACCCCCATTTCAGGGGGGAGGGTGTTTTTCCCAACACTATTATTAGTGGCTGGTTATTAGCTCCTTTTCTGCTCCCTTTCCCAGATATCCCAAGTATCTTCGGGCAGGATTTGATGGCCTGAGGTCCAATATTGGACCAAGAACCTTCGGTTGGTGTTGTGTTGTAGTTATGGCCCAGGTGTGTGTGGGCAGGTAGTTTCCCAAGTATCTTCAGGATGAGGCCCAAGTTTCTTCGGGCGTGGTAGTGGATCTTCTAGCCCATGTGTCTTCGGGCGTGGTGGTTTTTGTTCAAGCATAGATGTTTGTAGGCGTGGTTATGTGTGAGAGTTGTGGCCCATTTGTTTACGAGCGGGATTTGGCAGTGGGACTGCGTGTGGTTGTGGCCCAGGTGTGTGCTGGCGGGTGTGGCAGTGGGACTGTGGTGAGAATGGAGGGATTGGTTCAATGCATAGGATGTCTCAATAACTTGTGGGAAAATGGTGTGGGGGACCCAAACAACGATGTGCTCTTATTATATATATTACTTGACTTGCGTTATTTGGTGAGTCTGTCTTGGTGAGGCTTGGGTGGATAGTTTACCTTGTTAGGTGTTTTGTTTTCTACTTTTTCTCCCAGAACTTTAGTACGTTCCCCCACTTGTGCATGAGAGTCTTTGGTTTTCCCTACGTAGTGTACTCGTATTCTCACCCTACGTATATAAAACTACATTTAGGCTTCCAGGAGGAATTCGGGGATTGCACAAGACCTTACTAGCTTGGACCATTGGGGCAGTTGCAGTTGCTGTTTTTTCTTCTTTGGTACTTACCCTTGTAGTCACTTTTGTACCATGTGGCTTTAACTTTTGAAACATGCATGTGGGAATGGTTTACTTTTGGCTTTACTTTTCGTTTAGTTTTGATGTTTTGGGTTTCAACATCTTATCTCCCAATCCTATAAAATAGAAACAGTGTAATTACTTTCATTTAGTGTGTGATTATATACCCTTGGTGCTAGTATCCACTCTGGGACCTATTGAAGGAGGGTTTTAGGGGTCATTATCTCTCCTTCAACTTAAAGAAGGAAGGGCCTGGAAGTCTGCTGACCCTTCCCTCTTTTTGGTGAATGCGGGTCGTGACAGAATGGTATCAGAGGTGATGGTTGAGAGATAGGATGGTGTCTGGAGTTAGGCATAGTGATTATTGCATGGGATAGTAGGGAAACTGTGTTGGGTGACCTTGGTGCATGAATTACGCCAAGGAAGACTGGCTAGGACACGGGATTTTAGGGCCCCTTGGCATCCGATGCAAGGAATCTGGACCTACCGAACGACCAAGTAAGGCCACGCATATTATAGGGTAGAGAGACCCTAGGAAAGGTACATATATCATAATGACTTGTGTTCTCATGTTTCTAGGGTGTTTTGGGAATAACAAATAAAAAAAAGTTTAAGAAGTTTTAAAGACAATATTCTGCACTAATCGGGCTTAGGAATTCCTTGTTTACCTTGCAGCTATGGAACCTAGAAGGTGACCATGTGTGGTATAGGTGATCGAGGCCCCGAAGACTACTTTGGTCGATCGGAAGAGAGCTGATCGAGAATAGGAGGACGACCAGTGGCAGAAGACACTTCGTACCTTCTAGCGACAGACCCTCGAGAAGTATGAGGGAATCACCTTTGACATGAAGTCGGAAGGCTGGATAAAGGAGCTAGTGATAGCTTTCGGCCTGATTCGGGACACAACCGTGTACTGGGTTCCCTTGGCCATCAGCCAGATGAGAGGAGCGGCGCGTCAGTGGTTGACACTTTACCTGGGGGAGAGGAGAGAGGCTGAGGTGGCATGGGCTGATTTCGAGAGGGATTTCCAGGCGGAATTCCTCTCCTTGACGATGAGGGCGGAAAGGTGACAGGAGATACTATCCCTCCAATAGGAGAGTATGTCAGTAAGGGAGCTAGGAATCAATTTCAAGGACCTCCTACATTTTGCTCCGGACCTCTTTCCCGATAAAGAGTCTCAGGAAAGACGTTTGGAGGAGGCGCTCTGACCCTCTCTCCAGTATGTTGTTACCCCCTTTACCCTACCGACGTACATGGAGGTCCAGAAGTAGGCCGAAGTGGTGGAGAGGATGAACGCTCTAGGTGGAGTGTCACGAGAGGGGATCCAGCTGGGACCATCGAAGGGGAAGGTTGTCAGCACTGGGCCTCCAGCGTCAGGGCCCTCCAAGTTCCGACCATCAGGGAGTAGGCCGCAACAGTTTCAGTTCCGATCCCCTGGTCCTCGCCCTTTTTCTTCGGGCCCAGGGCCGCGTTGCTTCATCTGTGGGAGACCCGAACATCTCTGGAGTCAGTTCCCGGACCGGGTACAGTACGGTGGTGGCGGACAACCACACCACCCCACCCAGCAGCAGCTTCTATCCAGGCCTTTCCAGCAACAGTAGAAGGGACAGCGACCTCCCTCTCCTCCGAGGGAAGATGTAGGAAGGAGGAGGCCGACCTCAGGGCACTCCTCAGGGAGCTCGACCGTTGCGTGGTCGGGGAGGTGGCCGATAGGTGATGGGGAAAGGAGCTGGGCATGGACAGCTACACACCATGGAGGCTGCAGTTCCAGCAGGGCCGGAGGTTGTTCGAGGAATGATCAGTTTGTTCAGTACCCTTGATTTTTCCTTGTTCGATACCGGAGCTTCACACTCCTTTGTTGCAACCAGTCTAGCCTTTTTCATGGGTCTAGATGCCGAGAGACTTCTAGTGCCCCTGGTGTTGAGAACACCAGTCGGAGGTCAGACCAAGTTTTTGTTTGTTTATCGGGGATGCAGAATGATGATTGGGCCACATCAGTCGGTTAGTGATCTTCTTTTTCTATAGATACAGCCATACATTGTCATCCTAGGCATTTAATGGCTATTCTCTGTGTGTGTCGTCATCGACTATTTCGAAGGAAGGGTTGTGTTCTCGTACTTGGGCGGCCATCGTGTTACCTTCACCAGCAAGCGGAGCAGTCAGAAGGAAAGAAGGTGAGAGGATCCCCTCCTCTCCTTGTTAGCTGAGCTGTTAGTAGAGTCAGTAGATGATGATATGGTGTAGGTGGAAGAGATCATCCATGAGTCTATGTACGTCTTCCTTGAGGAGGTGACGATTGTACCCCCTCGATGTGATATCTAGTTCGGGATAGATCTGTAGCCCGACGCTCATCTGATCTCGATGGCTCCTTACCGAATGGAACCTTCAAAGATATGGGAGTTGCGAATCCAAATTTATGATCTGATGAAGAGGGGTTATGTTCGGCCGAGTGCGTCACTGTGGGGTGCTCCAGTATTGTTCTCAAAGAAGGAAGATGGTGGTCTTAGGTTGTTTATAGACTACAGGAGGCTGAATCATGTGATGATCAGGAATCGCTACACACTTCCGAGGATAGAAGATCTTTTCGACCAGCTGAAAGGGGCAGGGTGGTTCTCGAAGATCGACCTGCGGTCTGGGTATCACCAGCTGAGTGTAAAGGAAATTGAAATTCCAAATACGGCATTCAGGTGAAGGTATGGACACTTTGAGTTCTTGGTCATTCCCTTTGGTGTTACAAATGCCCCGGCTGTGTTCATGGGGCTTATGAACTCCATCTTCCGGGAGTACTTGGATTGGTTTGTGGTTGCGTTCATCGACGATATCCTGATCTATTTGAGATCAGAGTAGGACCATGCAGAGCACCTGAGGACGGTTTTGGAGGTCCTCCGACAACACCATAACTATGGGAAGTTGTCGAAATGCAAATTCTGGACACGAGAAGTGAACTTCCTCAGGCACATGGTGTCCGATCAGGGGGTAGCGGTGGACCCATCAAAGGTTTAGGTAGTTGTTTCTTGGGCAGCACCCAAGAATGTGGCAGAGGTCCGTAGTTTCCTCGGACTGGAATGTTACTATTAGAGTTTTGTACCCAACTTCTCCTAATTGGTAGCCCCTTTGACAGCCCTGACCAAGAAAGACCAGGTTTTCGTGTGGAGTGAGCGGTGCGAGTTAGCCTTCAGCTATCTGAAAGAGAAGTTGGTCAGTGCCCCAGTGCTGAGATTACCAGAGGAAGGGGCGGCGTATGAGGTGTTTTGTGATGCTTCAGGACAAGGCCTGGGATGTGTGTTGAGGCAGTAACAAGGGGGGATCACTTATGTGTCCAGGCAGCTACAAACTCATGAGCGTAATTACGTCACCCACGACCTGGAGCATGCATCAGTCATTTTTGCGCTAAAGTGATGGCAACACTACCTCATCGGAGAACACTTTTTGGACTTCACAGATCACAAAATCTTGAGGTATATTATCTCCTAGTGGGACTTAAACATGCGACAGCGGATATGGGTTGAGTTCCTCCAGGATTAAGACTTCGATATCTCTTATACTGAGGGAAAGGGCAATGTAGTGGCTGATGCCTTGAGCAGGAGGACGCAGAAGGATGCAGACCGAGAGTCGGCGGACGCTTGGAAGTTGATGGAGGAGTTGGATGCCTTACATTTGGATGTGAGGATTGATAGAAGTAGAGGTTTCCTGAATCAGATGATAGTGCAGTCGTCTCTGTTTTAGCAACTGGAGGAGTCTGAGTGGGGAGACCCAGAGTGTGAAGTGATGCGCGACCGAGTTGAACAGGGAAATGCCCCAGAAGGATGGAGAGAGGATGGCCAAAACCGGGTGCTTTAACAAGGAATGTTTTTTGTTCTGTAGACGATGTGCGGAAATGTTCTCAGTGAGTTCCACAACTCACCCCTGGTGGTACAACCAGGAATTCCCAAGATGTACCAGGGACTGAAGAGACAGTTTTGGTGGGCCAGAGTGAAGCGGGCAGTGGCATAGTTTATGGCCAAGTGCTTAGTGTGTCAGCAAGTGAAGGCTAAACACCGAGTTCCATGCGGCCTACTACAGTCTCTAGATGTCCCGGAGTGGAACTGGTATGACATATTGATGGATTTAGTCACGAGACTAACCAATGTCGAAGGGGGATACGATGCCATCTGTGTTGTAGTGGACCGGTTGATGAAATCGGCTCATATTCGAGTGATCAGGGAGTCGAGTGCAGCTGATGCTTTGGCGCGAAGGTACGTGGATGAGGTGGTGCGGTTGCATAGAGTTTCGAGGTCTATAGTCTCGGATAGGGATTCATGGTTTACCTCGTGAGTCTGGAGAGGATTGCAGCATGCTTTTGGCACCCAACTGTGCCTTAGTACTGCTTTCCATCCCCAGACAGATGGATATACAGAGCGCACCATCCAGACCATGGAGGATATGCTGCAGGAATGTGTTATGGACTCAGGAGGATCATGGGTATGATACTTTCCCCTCGTATATTTCGCCTACAATAATTGCTGCCACTCTACCATTGGTATGGCCCCTTTTTCAGCCTTGTACGGGAGTCCATTCTGCTCACCTGTGTGTTAGACTGAAGTCGGAGAGGCAGGCATCCTTGGCCCGGAGGTGGTGAAGAGCATGACGGAGAAGGTTCAGCTCATACGGGAAAGGATGAAGGCGGCCTAGGACCGAGAGAAGTCGTATGTTGATACCAGGAAGAGGCCCTTGGAGTTTGAGGTTGGAGACCACGTATTCTTGAAGGTCTCCCCTCGGCGTGGACAATGGAGGTTCGGTAAGGGGAGTAAGATTTCTACTAGGTTCATTAGGCCCTTCGAAGTTTTGTGGCGTGTCGGCGAAGTGGCTTATCATCTAGCGTTAGCAACACAACTACTGAGATATATGATTTCTTCTATGTGTCCCAGCTCCGTCGGTATCTACACGATGATTCACACGTCCTTGATTGGTGTGATCTGAACATGGAGGATGACGTGACATTTGTAGAGGGACCAATGATGATCGAGGATTTCATGGAGAAGGTTCTTCATGTGCGAACCATTCCCTTGGTTCGTGTGTTGTGGAGATATGGTGGTCTTGAAGAGGCTACGTGGGAGAGGGAATCACAGATGCGTACCCAATAACCAAAGTTTTTTAGAGTTTTGTTCTTTGTTATACCTATTTTGATAGAACATTTTGTCTTTTTGGCTATGAAATGTATGGGTTTTTATTCCCTTGAATGTGTTTGAAAAGCCCTAGCTGTGGGGGAGGAGAGAACCCAACCCCTAATAAAGATGCATTAAGTTGGAAGCAATTAAACCCAAGCGAACGATTCAGTGCCGCCCAAAGCGGATAATATCTTGTCATGGGGAAGGAGACTCCCCAACCCCCACATGGGGACAGTTTGACATGATATGTTGCTGGGTTCTTGACAGAAGGGTGTTTTTAGCTAACATGAGTTTCAATAAAAAGAGGTATCTTTTGAGGTGGTTGTTCGGACCCTCACTTCCCTTCTGGGTTTCTTTGATTCTCAAGGAAAAGAATTGTTTAAGAGGTATCTGATGTAATGGCCCTTGTTTTATGGTTCCAATACTTTGTGAAAATCTCATGTTGGGTTTTCTGGTCTAGGAATCTCGGTGAAGTTTGGTGTAACGGTAGGCCTACTGGTAGCCTTAGCCTACCGGTAGCAGGACTACTGGGAGCTCGGTCTACCGGTAGCCACATCCTATTGGTATCTCTCTCTACAGGTAGCTCGGTCTACTGGTAGCCGCAGCTACCGGTAGCTCTATCTATTGGTTGCTCAGTCTACCGGTGGCTGCAGTCTACTTGTAGCTCGGTCTACTGGTAGCTGCAGCCTACTGGTAGCTGTCAGCCACCGGTGGTTCTCAGCTACTGGTGGCTCTCACCTACACCAAGGGTTCATTCCAGTAGCGCCCCTTTTTGCGCAAATTGGGTTTTAACCCATAGACGTTTTAATTAAATATTTAATTATTTAACTTGGTGTGTGTGTCGGTTTAAAATGGCCCGACCTTTTTAATGATGTGGGGGGCCGCGTGGTCAACCCACGACCCCTCTCCTTATGTGGTTTCACGTTCTAATCTCAATCATCCCCGACCTTATAAACAAAAGGGTTCACAGTAGGGTTCTTTTTCTCGTTCACCATGCGCTAGAGTACCCTTTGTTCAGATGAGCCACATTTCGTTCAGGCGAGCCGCATCGCTATACATGAAGTTATGTGCCCGGCCTTAGCATCGATCATTGATCAACAGGTAAGGAATTTATCCATCGCCTCACTCTTTTGTGTATCATGCGGGGTGGGCATGCTTTTGATTCTGTAGAATTAGAGAAACCAGTCCTAAATAAAGATGATGAATAGATTCTATAAAGAAAGAAGGGGGGGCTGTGATCGTTGATGTTGTTTTATGTTATGATCTTCTTTCTGAATTGTGCAGGCTTACACCTACTGAAAATCATGGCCATTGGTGGTCGTTCTTTG
The DNA here is from genome assembly GCA_963277665.1 of Viscum album. Classification (NCBI taxonomy): domain Eukaryota; kingdom Viridiplantae; phylum Streptophyta; class Magnoliopsida; order Santalales; family Viscaceae; genus Viscum; species Viscum album. The sequence continues at coordinate 1,287,929,603 of OY728138.1, read as the reverse complement.
TGCACTATTGAACCCCTAGTGATGTTTTAAATAACTTGTTTTGTAATTATGAACTCCTGCTGTGATAAGGAAATTTTTTAATCACGTATATCCAGATAAATAAATTGAGGCACCAAGATCAATCCTTCTGTGATAACCCCCAGTTAAAGAACACAGAAATTGAAATCATGGAGTGTGTTAAATCTTATAAATCTGAACATACCGGCATGGCCCTGCCTCGTATTAATGGTAGTGATTGGGTTGATTTTCATCACGGGCCGATTGCTGGGTGATGTGGGTGGGGATAGGATCCCATGTTTTTATACTCTCGGTGGATGTGAAATTGGGGATGGGATCCTGTGTTGTTATGGGTTCGGTGGTTGTGAGTTTTAAGACAGGGTGGTTACCTTGTTTATATCACGAATTGGGGTGGGATCCTCTGTTGTTGAGAAACATTTTGGCTCCTGGGTGATGGACAGGGGGCTGTACCTTGGGGTTTACTTTGGTTATTGTGGTTTTATGATAGAACCGGGTGTGGATGTTGTAGTTAATGCTTGACTGTTTTCTTCCATGGACTTGTGCCCATGCTTACAAAGTTTCCCAAGTAGGTGCAGAACTTAATTAAACATCATTACTGAACATGAAAACAAAGATAAGACAGATGGGTTTTGTTTGGCATGAGTTTTGGCTCAGACTTGCGTGATGTTTGTGTTCCATAGAGTGGATGAAAAACCTAATCATGGGGGAGTGTGTGTTACCTATATATATACATGTAGTTTTGTGTTTCTTATTCATGCCCCACCCAAGTTGAGAACTTAGTGCTAAACACCCCCATTTCATGGGGGAGGTGTTTTTCCCAACACTATTATTAGTGGATGGTTATTAGCTCATTTTCTGCTCCCTTTCCCGGATAGCCCAAGTATCTTTGGGTAGGTTGTGATGGCCTGAGGTCCATTATTAGCCCAAGAACCTTCGAGCGGGGTTGTGTGGTAGTTATGGCCTAGGTGTGTCTGGGCAGGTAGTTTCCCAAGTATATTTGAGATGAGGCCCAGGTGTCTTTGGGCATGGTAGTGGATCATCTAGCCCAGGTGTCTTCGGTTGTGGTGGTGGTTGTTCTAGCCTAGGAGTTTGCAGGCATGGTTACGTGTGACAGTTGTGGCCCAGGTGTTTGCCGGTGGGATTCGGCAGTGGGACTGCATGTGGTTGTGACCTAGGTGTGTGCGGGAGGGTGTGGTAGTGGGACTGTGGTGAGAATGGCGGGATTGGTTCGATGTGTAAGATGTATCAATAACAAGTGGGAAAGTAGCATGGGTTACCCAAAAATTGATGTTCTCTTATTATATATATTACTTGACATGATTTATTTGGGCAGTGTGCCTTGGTGAGGCTTGGGTGGATATTTTACCTTGTTAGGTGTATGGTTTACTCCTTTTTCTCACGGGACTTTAGTACATTCCCCCACTTGTGCATGAGAGTCTTTGGTTTTCCCTACTGAGTGTACTTGTATACTCACCTTTCGTATATAAAACTTCTTTCAAGATTCCATGAGGTATTTGGGGATCACGCAGGACCTTACCAGCTCGGACCATTGAGGCAGTTGTAGTTGTTGTTTTTCCTTCTTTGGTACTTACCCTTGTAGTCACTTTTGTACCTTGTGGCTTTTAATTTTGAAACATGAATGTGTGAATGGTTTACTTTTGGCTTTACTTTTCTTTTAGTTTTGGGGTCGTTGGGTTTCATCATCCTATCTCCCGATCCTATAAAACAGAAAAAGGGTAATGCCTTCCATTTAGAGTGTGATTTTATACCCTTGGTGCTAGACGCCATATCAGGACTGATTGAAGGCGGGTTTCGGGGGGTCATTATCTCTCCATCAACTTAAAGAAGGGCCTGGCAGTCTGCTGACCCTTCCCTCATTTTGGTGAAGGCGGTCCGTGATAATTAACTTTGGTTTAATTATTTTTATTTTTCCGATATTTTTAATGTTTTGATGAATAATTATAATATATTTTATTTTAATTAAAAAAGTCTTTTTTATAGATATATTATAGGGTTATGTTATATTTTATAAATGTTTTAAATATATAATGAGATCATGTTTTTATGATTTAAACCAATTTAGTTCATTTGAATATATTTTACATTGAATAAGGACATAAAAACTTTTCAATCTCCTAGATTTGTTTTAACGTAAGAACTCATTTTCTCGATCCATTAATGGGTTTAATAATTAATTAGTTTCATAAAATTGTATACTTTTAATATTAAATAATGGATTCCATATTTTTAATAACCAGTTATAAATTTAATAAATAAGACCCTTTTAATTTTGGATAATATTTATAGTAATTTTATTATATTTAATTGTTACGGTTAAGGGTACATCTAGTAATTATGGGAACAAATAATATTATAAATATTAGAAACATTCCCTTACATTTTTCTTAATTTTATGGTATAAGTATATTTACCCTAATATTTAAATTATATGAGGGCATTTTCTACCTTTTGGATGAAAATATAACATTTATAAGATTATATTCAAAGGAACGTAAATTTTATCATACTTTTCTTTTTTGAAGAGAAATATTATTTATATGGTGTTATATAATATATACATTCAACTGTAAATATTATTTAGAAAGATAAAATGATTATATACATCATAGAAATTTATATAAAAAATTATGTGACAAAATAATTGCCTTAAATGGTGACACAATACGAATGCATTAATTGATTAATTAATGGATATATCAAATAAATGTTATTAAAAATATTAAAATATATATTCATTGACAAAATTGATTCCATAAAATAATTTCTTAGATTACCAAGATATATTAGTGATTTATTAATGGTTTTGATTGATGTAATCTTTTGTATTGATATTTTTTAGAAATTTAATAAATGAATAGTTTAAAAACATCCATTAATAATATTTTAAAATATATCATATTTTATTAAATGATAAAAAATTAATAAAAATATAAATGTAGTATAACTAATTGAGGGAAGGTTTAAAATTTCATCCATGACTCATTTATGGTTACATTTTCATTTAATACTAACTATATTAACTGTCACTGTGTAAAACAACATGTTGACATGATAAGAGTTAAATGTTTTAAATAATGGTTAAAACATAAATATAAGGGTAATAATGTGACCACAACCCATATAAAAGTAATTGGATTCATATAATTCAACCCTTATCACTTTGAGATAAAATTTTATTTTCATAATTGATAGTTTTCCAAGAAAATAAATTATATATTATTTAAATGAACGATAGTAAGAAAATGTCACTCTCTTTGTATTTGATATCAATTATATGTCCTCATAGTGAAGAAATAAAGATAAAAATTAACATAAATGTATATTTTGATTCAAATAAAGTCATTTATATTGTATAAATTTATTTTCTTATTATAGAAATTATATAATTAACTAAAATGAATATACAATTATATTTGGATATTTATTTAATTAAAATGAAAATCAAGTAATTGATTTTAAAAGTATTACTTTTGTTATATTGGGGATGACTGAATTTGTCTAATTACTTCTATAGATATATAAGATATATTTGATATATATGAAATAAATATATTCAAATTATCAATTTTTGTGGATGTATTTGAAGTCAAATTAAATTAATAGTATCATGTTTTTTTGGTAATTATATTTTAATGAATTAGTATTTTATTAAATTATTAAGAAATCATAAAACTATTAAAAATTGATAGTGGGGAAAATATAATTTCGAGAATGAATTAAAATATTTATTTATAATCTATTTTAAAGTCATTTTATCTATAATAGTTTTTTTGTTTTTAATATTTTGAGGTTTTCCAAAAGTACCCCTCACCAGAATTATAGAAGGGAACCTCTTCCCTCACATCCTCACAAAAATTTGATAAGTCTATATGAAGATAAACCAAACCATTTGTATTATAAAAATAATTAGTTAAGTTTTATATGTTATATCCCTTTCAAATTACAAACCCTATATCACTTAAGAATAAATTAAACGATTTCTTCTGAAGAAGAGGTAATCGTCCTTATCGACTCCTTTAAGGTTGTTTCTTCTTCCACTTCCTCTTCATATAATGTTTCCCGAAGAAAGTAATAACTCTAGTATTATCTAAATTATAATATTTTATTATAATTATGATACAACCATATTCTACATTTTAACTATCCATTGAAAAATAAATACATCGTGTGTGCGTATGTATTGTTTACTCTCTCCACGCGGTGGTGTAATCTATTTTTCATCACCACTTTATTTGGATTAGTGTAATGATAGATAAAATGGATATATATAGTACTTATGAAATTATATTTATTAATTATATCTAAAATACCTTCCAATTACTAACTCTTTCACCATTAAGTGAATCATATCATCGCTCATGTGTATGCACGTCCTACCATCTTCATGATGTGATATGATTCATTTTGAAAGTTAACCATTAAAGAAGTATTATAAAAATGTATATAATGAATAAAAATGATACATATGAACATAATAAAAATATTTAGGTGAAATAATTATATCTTAATCATAATAAATATGACTTACATGACCAAACATGCATATGAAAATGATGTAGTTGACAAAAAAAGGGTATTGAAGAAATATTATAATAAAATGGATGATAAAATAATATAATATGATTATATATGATATCATAAATATTTATATTGATATGGTATAAGTTAATAACATTCTTAAAACAATTATAAAGTAGTTTAAATTGTGTTTAACAAAATGAATCATAGTGTAAGGGTTTTATCGTATCACTTTTACTTCTGTGAGATATGTGAGGTGTTCACCACTTATTACCTGTGTGCGGTGTATCTACTACCCATTTATATATCATATAAAAAAATTAATTATTATTATTATATTCTATGTTTCATTTTGGTTTTATTCTTTCATTGGGGTTATTTTTTAAATATTTAAAAGTCGTATAGGACACTTGGGAATAGTTATATATTTTTTTCCTCAATAAATTTCTATATTATCATTTAAAAGTATATTAATATATGTACAAAGAAATTCTTGAATCATTGACATCAATGTGAATTATCTCTTATAGTTCCATAATCCATATTTTATTTATGTTTTTATGATGATTTTGATTATTGATGTTCTATTTTGATACTATTCATGTTTTATTGTTAATGTATTCATATTTCATATACATGTTTTTCAATTTGAATTTTTATGTGGTTTGTGTTTACCATTTTGATATAAGGAATTAATTTGACATATTATGTGACATTTTTGGCCCGCTATATCCCCTCGATGCATTGGTAGAGATCATGAGACAAATCAGATTTGGACTTGGTTGAGGTCTTTCCCATTTATTTGCATATATAGATTTAGCTGAGGCCTTAACCATTTATTTAATAATTCCTGGCTGAGGCCAATATTTTAGGAATTAAATTATGCATTCTATCATTTTGAGAATATTTTTCAATATTCTATGTGATTATTCAACTAGTCAAATATCATTTGTTTAGTTTTCAGGCTCATGTGATTATTTAAATGAGATATGGTTATGTTATTTAACATTCCATATTCTTTATTCAGTATTTAATAATCTCCTCTACAGTATTATTAAACTTATTAATAATTTGATATCACCCCTTTTATATGCATTAATTTTTCCCATGCTTCCAATAATTATTTTATGACAGATAATTTGGGTTACACAATGATGGAATAATGCTAGACTAAATTAAAATCATTTTTTATTTTATTTTTTAAAATTTAATGTGTATTTATTTTTTGCATATAGTTTATTGAGAATATTAATCTATTCTGTCCTTTTAAATTTAATTCCTCTTAATACTGATAATGTAATAAATTAATGAATTGGCTCTACGATTCTGGGGTAGGGGTCATTATATTAAATCCCATTAATTTCAATTTTCATATATTTATTTTTTTTGAATAAACTTTTATCCTTTCATTTTATTCTATTTTAGAGCTCAAGATATCAAAATAATTATTTTAATGAGAAAATATTTTATTTATCTCTTTGGTCAAAAAATCATTTTCTTCTTTTTCAATGTTTTCTTTAAAAGGTTTTCAAAATATTCTTTACTATTATCCTTTGATTATTTAAAGTAATTTTTTTACCTTGTTTTAATTTTTAAAATAAGTATTCAAATAAATATTCTTGTCATTTTATATATGATGTAATTTATAATTTTTATGGAAAATGTGAAAAGAATTATTGTTTTAAGTTATAAATCACGAAGAAATTTCATGTCTTCATGAACTGTTAATAATTTTATGATTCATCAATATGTTTCGTTAGTTCCATTCAATGTAAATTTTTTCCATAAAATTTTTTTGATATTATTTGATTAAAAATAAGTGATATAAAATTTAAAAGGATAATTTACTCATGAAATATTTTTGGGATATTTTAAGAAAGTTTTAATCTATGATAAAATCCATTGATGTCAATTATGATTTACAAGTGTTATGATCTAATTATACAATCTAAATTCATTATATTTTTGTTTTCAATTATGATGGTTATATTTTTAATTAATCTAATTTTTACATTGATTATTCTATAATTAAATGATTAAATGTATATTGAACCACTTTTTATTTCGATGGTTATTTTTTGACGATATGATAAATGTTTTATTATCTTATGGAACACGTATTTATGGTTTTAATTATGTGATGAGTGGGAATATAATTATATATAACGTCAATGTACCGGGTAATATTTTATATATCACGAGATAATTATGGGAAACATAATGGTGTGCATGATCCACTATGGGAATCAAGTCAGTGTGATTCATCCACATTGAGAATCAATCCATTATTATTAGTTTACTTTGGGAATCCTTTGATCATTCTTGATATATTATGATATGGGAAATACATGTTTTTTCCCAATCAGCTATGATTTGATAGTATTGGTAGTAAACCATGACGCATGAAATAGTTTTTGTACCTATGATGGGGCCACACTTTTATGACGTGGTTTTTAGTTATAATATGAAATCATGGTTCATTATTAATTAGTGATGATCACACAATCATATGATTCATTTACTTTAATATGATAGAGTTATATTTCATAACATTTTTTTATGATTCATGATATATTGGTTATAAAAAGTGTTAGTTTTGATAATGATATTATTCCCTTATGATTAACTTATTCTTTCACATGGTAATTGATTGTTATATCTCATGATTTCCCTTACAAAAAATATTTCCTCACCCTTTCATATCTTTCCATTCCCTGGGTTATGAAGAATGATTAATTTATGGTATGTCTATTAAGTATATAATTTTGTATGATATTTATGGTAGATGCTAATGATCATTCATTAAATATGAAGTCTTTGTATCTAGTCTGTAAAGATAAAAAACCATTGTGGTCCTTTGGCATTATTTTTATGAAATGTTTTTAATATTAATCTGAAAATGTGTAACATATAATTGTGAAAACTATGGGTCACTATAGTTGGTATCAAAGGATGGTTTGGTTGATATTTGGAGAATATAGATTGAAAAAATTAATGAAAACCCTTTGTATATCAATATTTATAAGTTTTCGTCCTAATGTTTTCGTAATGATCATATATAACCTAGGTTAACCTTTAGTTCCATATATTTATAAGAAAGATTAATGATTTTATAATCATTTATATAATATTTCATAAATATTTTATATCTCACTATGATTATTATATCGTGATGATTAGACATTTTTTTTCATTGGATGAAATAGGAAGACATAATACTAACAAAAAATGTCATGGAAAATGAAATTATTTTCCCCCAATGTAACCAAACATAGAGGGATCTAAAATACCAAAACTTGATTCCATGCTCCTGTGGCTTTCTCAGGTAATGAATCCTGATGACCTTCTAAATGATTAAAGGATGGAACAATTTAATATTGATTCTTTTGTGAAGAAACATCCACTTTCTTTTAGTGGGGTTTCTAACCAACTAATGTTTGAGGGATACATAATCACCATTGAGAATATATTTTATATTCTATAGTGGTCAAAAAATCAAAAAGTTTTCCAAGACCTTTAAAATTTGGAAATAAATATAGATAAATAGTAGAAACATATTAAGAATATGAAACAAGATTTGGACATTGAACCAATGAAATCTGGTGGGTTTGTGATTATATTATTCAATAATTTCATCCCTCATAGTCTGTGTACAAATATGGGGAAGTAATTATATAAGCTCAAGGAAACGGATAATGAATCTGTTCATACTTATGGGGAATATTTTACAGGACATCCAAGGTATGTTATGGTTTAATCACTAAACCTAAAGGAAAAATGGATTGATTCATGGTGGACTAAAAACAAGTCACTAAAAGTAATTAGCAATAATAGACATTAGTATATAGAAAGAAATCATTTGGTGTGTACTCATTGGAAAAATATAATTTTTATATATCCACCATTTGAATAGTCTTATTAAGGAAGTGAGTATTGAGTATCATGAAAACAAAAATAAATCACATTTTATAAAGAAATTACATCCATTAACATACTAGAAATATGGTAAGAAACATCAACAAATTTTTTCTAATGGACCAAGTTGGTTCAATAATGGTATAAAGGTGTTTCATTAATTCTATGAATGTGAAAAGTAAATAAATGGGATGATAAATCAAATTAAGGAAAATAAGGTTCCAAATAACACAGCACCCCCGCCCCAATGTTTCAAATAAAAAAAATATTAGACTTTTTCCAACTACATTATGGATCTATTGGTTTATGATGATGATCTATATCAACTACTTCTTCATCTCAATGAAAATATCATACAATCATGAGTTAGAAAGTGGGTTATGAGAATAATTTTCTGAAAGGAACACTTATCGTTCACTTTATAAGTGTAAATTTCTTAGTTGATTTTAGATCTACGAACACTTTTATAACTAATTAATTTGAAAATAATATTTAATTTTGAACTCAATGATTAGATGTTGAGTTAGCGGTGAAGTATATGAATGTCACAATTGTTATATCTTAAGACTACAGTTCCCCTCCAAATGAATTTTTTTGAGAAATATCTTCCATAAAATATTTTTATTATCCTAATACTTTAATTTTGTGTGATTAAATGCATCAATTAGATGTCTTTATTAGGATCCCATATTTATTTCTGGGGGGCGTATGTTATATTTTATATTTCGAATGAATGTTTTCTCATTTATCTATGAGACGATTAATATGAACTTCTAATGAATATTACAACTATTTTGGGCGTCTTATTTCATATCCATGAATAGTATAAATCGTACATGTTTGGGGGTAAATATATCATTGAGGATATGCCTATTCTATGGGTGTTTGTTGGTTTAGTTATAGAATATTTTCCTTATGTCCTTTAAAATTTTGATGTTTATTTTTTAGTAGAACTGATACATGATGGTAAACATGTTCCAAAGATTACTCATATAATTTCATCAATTGATTTGATAGAATTGAAAAAAAACTCAAATATTATAATTATAAAGGATTCATATGCCATAAATAATCACCATGGAGTGCACCTATTATTTTTGTGAAGAAGAAAGATGGGTCAATTCCTCTTTTGTTGATTATTTGGAACATAACAGGATCACTCTCAAGAACAAGTATCCTCTACTCTATATAAGTGATTTGTTTCAAAAATTATGATTAGATCAATACGTTTCTGTGATTGAACTTCATTTTGGATGTAGTCATTTTATGGTCAAGGGAGATATACCCAATATTTCATTATATACTTGGTATGTGAATTATGAATTTATAGTGATTTCATTTGGACTTACTAAATCCCATTCTATTTTAATAGGTTTAATGAAAAGAGTCATTAGATATTACCTTTAATAGTTTTTGGTAATCCTTTTTTATGATAATTTTATATATTAAAAAATAATGGAAGATTATACAGATCAATTGAGAATTTCTTTGAAGACCCCATGGAAGGTAATGTTATATGAATATATTACCATGTGTGTATTTTATAACCAACAATATTAATTATTGTGTCATATAATATCATTTGAGGTTATTTTAGTGGATCATTATAAGAAAAAAATTATTAGTAAATTTCATAAACAAACCATAGTTACCAACATCAATAGTTTTCTTGGTTTGATTAGATATTATCAATTCTTTGTGAGATATTTTTTATAAATATTTATTCCATACCCCATGTTGAATATGGAGGGTGTTAAGTTCTTTTCTATAGATTAAAGTTAATATAATTTCGTGGAACTTAATATAGGTTTGTTTAGGGCACATATAATCACACTACCATGTAGTAGTTAAGTGCTTATGATCTGTAGTGATTTATCAAAGAAGGGATTGGGATGCGTCATAATGTAAAGTAAAATAGATATACTATACGCTTCATTTCAATGGATGATACATGTGTTAAATTACACCACTCATTATTTTTTGTTGGAAGTGATAATTTTGGCATTAAAGAAATAGAGGTATTATCATTATAGTGAATGGTGTAAAATATATACATACTATAAAATATTTAAGTATATATTCATGCAAATAGAGTTGAATATTTTCTAGAGAAGATAGTTGGACTTGACTAATGATAATAAATTATTAATACATTATCACCCTGGGAACAAAAACAATGTGGATGATGTTTTGAGTCAAAATAATCCTTAAAGATTTTAAATTATTTTGATAGAATGTTATCTAATAGATTTTTATTTTCAGAATAATGAAATTTAAATCCTTAGGAATGGGGATAGATCCTATCTTTCTAGGTGAATGATCAATTGTCTACCCAGGTGAGTATTAAAAAGGCATAGAGAAAAGATGTATAAATTTTGAATAAAATGAGAACAATTTATGATTTCTAAATTTTTTATGATGTAATTATATGTTTCCCGAACCATGTGTTTATTTTTTCCATACCATATTAGAAAAATGAGTTATAGGATAAATCTCATTGTTCATAATTTTGTCTATATTCTTAAAGTAAAAATATTTATAGAGATAATAAAAACTATTTCTAGTAGGAAAACATGAAAGCAGATATTACATAGTATGTATCTTAATGTCTGGTATATTAGAATGTTATCGTTGATATATATATATAATTAGATGATACAACCATTACCCATACTTGAATTGAAATTGGAAAATTGTACCATGAATATCATCATCTGAATCCCCAAAAAAACATAATGAGAATAAGGTTATTTGGGTTATAATAGATACCCTTGTGAATTAAACATACTTAATTACAATTAGATATGATTTCTCCCTTGATTCAGTTTCGTGGATACACATTATGGATGTGGTGATATAGTACGGTGCTCCACATTCTATTAAATATGATTGGGATATGAGGTTTCTATCAAAGTTCTCTAAAATACATTAACATGATCATGATAAAAAGTTAAATTTTTGTACATTATATAATCCTCTTCCAGATGTTGAATCTAAGAGAACTATTAAACCCCTATAGGATATGTTGATATCTTTTCGTCCGGATTTCTAAGGTGGTTGAGATCAACACATTAATCTAGTCTAGTTTTCCTAAAACAATAACATTAACTAGATCATTAGGATGGATACTTATAAATCACTGTATATAAGGAACTTCATAACTCCAAAATTTTGGGATAGAGTTGGAAAAGGAAATATATTGAAACCTTCCTTAGCTTAGGAAATGGTAGAGAATGTTAGAACCATTTAGCAGCAAATAAGAGTAGATTATATTTGACAAAAATGTAATTCTGAAAATCATCCATGATATGTGGAGTTCAATGTTGGTGAAAATTTATTCCTATGAATAATCATTGGAAGAATGTATTTAAATTTAGAAATAAGGGAATTTTTTTTCAAAGTATATGATCCCTTTGGAATTATTCCTCGTACATGGATAATAGTTTATTTTTTGAATGTAAAATATATCTCTCTCAACTTCATGAATTATTCCATGTATCTCTCATGTTTTAGTACATACATAAACCTTCACAAGTACAAAATTCATAGGGACACCAATAGATTAATATATAACTTTAGAGGGGGAACTAGTGGAGATTTTGGATGGTAGAGATTAAGTGATATGAAACAAGACAACTCACCTAGTCAAATCCTTATGGTGAAACCAAATGTTATAGGAAGCTACTTGGTAAACCAAGGATGTGATGAAATAGAGATATCTACAACTATTTAAATCCTAGTGATGGAATATTGACTAAAAATGCATTTTAATAGGAATTTAATGTAACTCCTTGATATTTTTTGATATATTTTCTTTCAATTATGTTATATTTCTTCAATATATTGTGATACATGAATACTGAAGATCACAAGAATATCGGTATATATAAAAATTTATAAATGTGAGATTTATACACTATGTGTTAAATTTTTATAATGAATATGAATAAATGTTTTTTGAAAAATTATGTAAATTATTTTTAGATTATGAAAAAAATATTATTAATAAATTAATTACATACTTTATAAATATATTTATGCATAAAAATTGTTTTTCTTGATTTTTAAAAACAAATAATATAATTAAATCCTCTTTATTTTAAAAAATCTTTTTTAAAAAATGATAATTAATTTTTTTAAATCATCAGTTTATAATTATCTTATGGTAAATTTTTGACAAAATTTTAAAAATATTGATTTTCTGATGAATAGATAGAAATATAGATTTTAAATTTAAAATAATCATTTCATTGAATGAATTTTAAATGTTTTATTTTTTAAAATGATTTTACAAGTAAAATTATATAATTTATAATATTTCTAATTCAATTTATTTCATTGTAATTAATTTTCTACTATATTTTGTTTTGAAGCCTTTTTTTACCTCATAAAGCATTTTTTTTTTCTTGAAAACTTTTTCTCATTACAATTTGTAGATTTAATTTTAAATTAAATTCTTCCACTTCTATGAATTTAATTTTAGAAAATTAATTCCATATTATTTATCATTAGTATCAAAATTTTAAAATATTAACCATTTTAATATTGGTCATTATAAATATTAATCATAATAGATGCTTTCCACCTTAGTAAGGGTAATATATTTAAAATATTACTAGATCATTAAAATAAGGATTTAAAAAAATTAAATTTTTTAGCCTATAATATCGATGGATTTCAGCCATTTATATCAAAGTATCTAATATATGGATATTTGGTGTCATGTTTCATTAATTATGACCTTCATATTAATTTACAAAAATAACAAAAACAAAATGTCACCCTATTGAGTTTAATATATCTAATATTTTTCTTGAAATATAAAAATAGTATATGTTTTTTCAAAAAAATTAATTAATTATTTTTAACAATGTAATTTATTTATAGTTTCTTATTACATAATTACTATAAATATTTATGTCAAGTCAACACAACACATTATAAATTATTTGAAAAATAAAATAAAATACATTAAAACAATAAATATAATTCAATTTTAGTGAATAGTTATTTTCAATGAATTTTATAGAAATATATAACAAATTTGAAATGTTTTAAATGATTATATTCAAATTTAATTGTTTTCATGTAGTTTTTAAAAAGAAATTTTGTTAACAGTTCCTAGAATAACATTAAATGTGTTTTAGGATAAACATATTTTATTATGTAATTTAAAAATAATTAAAATCTTGAATGAAGAAAACTATCATATGGAATTGTAATATAATTTCATACATTTGAAATTTATGAACCAACTGTTACCTTATATGTAAAATTTTAACCATTTAATATTAAAAAAGCCAATAACATGATTGAAATTAAAATTGGTCAGTTAAAGAGGATAAACTAAAGAGATATCGTAAAAATTACACCAGGACCAATAAAAATTCAATTATTTGATGATATTTTGGCTTTATAATATATTTTTTCACATCAATTACCATTTTGATGAATTTTTATTTATAAATACATAATTATCTTTTATCTTTTTCGTAATTCTATTTGTGTCATTTCAATCACTTATAAAAAGTCACTCGTTCTCTCTTAAATTTACGCCTTGATAAATAATATAACTCAACCAAAACCTATAAAAATATATTCTTAACCACCCATTAAATGAATTATATTTTTTTTCTTATCTGAGTATTCCAAGGGATCAAAAGAAAAGATCTATATACCGCCTATAAAAATGACGTAATCATCTTACCCACCCTCTTTCATTTTATTTCTTCTTGTAAATCATCTAAATATAGGGGATTCATCATAAAATAATTACTTAAATGTCCTAAATATACTATAATTTTATCATGACTTTATAATGACCATTATCCATCAACTATTACATGAAATGGGAAATAAAAGAATATATCTTGCATATGTGTGAACTACTACCTTCACATACTAATTCAATTCATTTTGGAGTAGTGGTTCATTGAAGGATTTGGGATGCAGGATGTGGTGGTGATCGATGTTTTTTGTACGACATGTTTCCATGGTTTTGATGTATATTTTTTTATTACTTCTACAATGTTAGATTTTTATGAGGTTTGTTTGGTGATGTTTCTAGTTTCTGCATAGAGAACAGTTTTGTTCTATCTTTATCATGCCTAAAAGATGATGTATCATGGGTGGTGTTCAGACGAGGATGAAGATGCTGGTGTTATGCTAGTGATGTCACTTCTAGTTTCTCATGAATCCTATGACATGTGTTGGGAATCATCTAAATTATGTGATGTAGGTGTGATGTTTCGTGTATCGAATATAGAAGGGATGATGAAGCTTATTTCTATTAAAACGATGGACCCTAGTGGAGCTCTCCATCATTCGGGGTTGATGCGATAATGGGGATTCAGTGTGATATCAATGGGTGTGAGACTCGAGGTAGACAATTGAATCGAGATAACCTATTAACTGAGATGGTTGAAGATCTTTTGAATATCGAAAGTTGATCTATGGTGATTTTTGGAAGGTAGAAGTTGTAGTACATGTATAAGGGTTTTTCTATAGATAAGTTTTTTTATGAATTTTTAATTTATTATATTGTGTTTTGATCATCTATGTTGGGTTTTTTGGAAGATATTTGGAGGTTTCATTATGGTTTCCACTATTCTAAAAAGTGGATTCCTATAAAATAAAAAAATAGATTGTGGATAACCATTGTTCATTGATGGTTATTATTATTGTTTTAATGTTTATATGTGATAATAATGTTATATGTATTCTTATTAAATTAAAATATCATATATTCCTTCTTACCATTCCATCTATTGGAATAAAATAAAGTCAATCATGATTTTGTTTTGAATACCACACTATAAAGCGACGTGATTCATTTTTTTGGTTATATTAATAGTAGCATGGATAAATTTAAGGAATATATTTGATATATATTACAAACTAAATCCAATTTAAAGGTTAATTATTATTTTCATTTCTTTCATTCCATCCTTTAAATATGCGAAAACAACATTCAGGTGTATGTATTTCATACCTTCTCTATAAGCTGTGTAATTCATATTTATATGTATAACTTTTATGAACAAATCAAGAGGTATATATACAGTGAATATACATGATAGTTATATAATTTCTCAAATTATGTAGATTATGTCATAATGATAAGAGTATATGGACCTAGACTTCCAAACCAAAATAGAACAGAAAAACATAGTAGTTATCACCATGAATAATCATTATCATAATAATTTATTAATATATTTGTGAAAAGATGTTATATTAAATAATATATGGAATGATAAATATTTTTATGGTTATTTAATTTATTTATAATAAATCTGAACTTCTTTTTAATGTATTTTCAAACACGTACAATGAAAGAAAATACATAAGGTAAGGGATTTATGTCACAATCCCATTTTATTCGTCATGGTTTATTCTTGAATTTCCATTGAAGAAATATTATAAATATTTTATGATAAATAAAGTTCTTTTTTATTTTAATCATGTTATTTTTGGATATTATGTTTTTTCCTTTCATTTTTGTATCCTTAATAACTAATGATACATACTGAATTTTTTTATAGAAAATAATCACTATTTCACTCTTTGTTCAAAAAGGTCTTGTATTATATGTCCATGTTTTCTATAAAATGTTATAATTTTTTCATAGAAATATTTAGATTAATTTTTAACTATGTTTAATTTTTTTATAAAAATATTTAATTATAATCTTCTTATCAGCTACATAATAAGATAATTTAAACTTTTAATCAAAAATGTTAATTAAATTTTAGTTTTAACATATACGAAATGCATGGAATTTCTCATCATCATGACTACTCAATTATTTTTAGTTTCCTTTAAATGTTTCCATTTTTACTTTCAATTAAATTTTTTTTGCATAATATTTAATGGAATTTTTAGATTCTAAAGAATTTATATAAAAATATATTGTAGTTTTCCCTCATTAAATATAAGAGTGATCATTTACAAGAATTTACATCTATAATAACATAATATTATATTAATTATAATATACTAGGGATATGATCTAGTGTTATAATATATATTATTTTTCTTGATGGTTTTGATTATGATGATGATAGTTTAATTAAACTTGTTTAGTTTCCACTAGTTATATTATAATAAAATAATTAAATTCCTATGAAATCCATTTCCATTCCTTTTTTGGTTATTATGGTATGATTAATGTTTTATTGTCATTTTTTGTACATATTTTTGGTTTTCATTTTATTATGGGCGGTCCTAGAATTATATATCTCTCTAATAGATTGGGTAATATTTTATATCTCATGAGGTAATTTAAAGAAACATGTAGATGTGAATGATCGACTATGGGAAAAATTTGATTTTATTGAAACAATATAATAAACCAGTGATGATGAATGATATGTTATGATATAGAAAAATAAATATTTTTACTCAATAAAATATTACTTTACGTTCTCGATAAGAAACATTGACATATAAAATGGTGTCTACAACTATGATGGTGTTAAGCTTATATGACATGTTTATATCTTAACATTGGAAATCTTGGTTGATGATTGATTATAAACGATTTATAAGCCTTATAATTCTTGTTTTTTAGATGATAATGTTTTATTCCATGACTCATTTTACGATCCCTGATAAATTGGGAATGAACATTGTAGGTTATTTTAATGATCATGCACCCTTATTCATATATTATAGAAAAATATGATAATAAAATGATATCTCCCATGTTTACACTTTTTGAGTATCTAATATCCCCCCCGTATTATTTTCCCTTCCCTAGGTTATTAATAAAGTTTAATGAAGGGTATATGTATGAAGTGTATTATGTGTGAATATCTTTACAGTATATATTGAAGATGTTTCCTGAAATATAGAGTTTTTGTATATATTATTCAAATATAATAAATCATTGTAGTACTCGTGTATATATTGGTAATATTTATAGAATATGAATCTAAAATGGTGTCGTATTTATATAAAAAAAATTATGGTTCTCAATAATCCTACATTGTAAATAAAATAACAAAATAAAAAAATATTATGTAAATGGTTTAATTTAAAAATAAAAATAGAAATTTGAAAATGAATCATCAATGAAAATAATTTTTATGATGGGGAAAAATCTGTTTCACTCATCAATAATAAATATTAATTCTTTTTAAAAAATTCTAAAGATAATAAAAATTTATTCATGTAGAAAAAATAAAGAAATTAAATATTAAAAACATTTAAAAGAACATTAAATATGAGGTAATATAACATTATGAAATAATTAATTTTTCTAAAATAATGTTCGTGATAATAATTTGGATAAAAATGGTATAGAAGTGTAAAATTATAGATCTAAAAAAAGATAAAAGATCGATAAAACATAAAAACAACTATCCTATTATTTATTTAACACAAAAAAGAAAAAATGCAAATTAAACTTGTAAAACAAATTCATAACCATATGAGAATAAAATATATGTGTTTATTGAAATTAATATCATATAATTTCCCAAATAATACCCTGAATATAAACAATCTTGAAATGAGTGGATATTATAAAATAAAGACTTTACCGATTTTCTAATTTACGAATCAAAATACTATAAAAATAGTATGATATGTCTCTAAAATCCAATTAATTTCATGAAATAATATGTTAAAATTAATTTTTGAGATAGTATGTAAACTATATTAGGGAATCATGGTGAAAAACATGAAATATGTTTTAATAAAATGAGATTATGACAAACAAGCCCACAATAATGATCATAAATTTCGAACTGACAATTAGTATATAAATTCATTTTATGCACATATTTGACTCTCCATAAATGAATATAAATATATAATAATACAATTTAGATATCAATTCACACATTATAAAGGAATAACAATGTTAATGAAGAATTATCATAACCCTAATAAAAGTAATTGAGTTATAAAATCTATCACTTTTTTATTGTTATCAAAATCCAAAACCATTCAACGAAGTACCATGAATTGTAACATAAAATACCATGAAATAATGAGGATATATTATACATAATTTAATAGGGATTTATATACACCATATGAAGTATATTACGTGTATAACATTAGAATATGCCTCAATGAATGGAAATTGAGATCCAATATCATACCTCAAGTATATACTTTCTATGTATGTATTTGAACACCAGTATAAAAAATATATATCAATTACAATCATAATAACATATTTAGTTTTAATAAATTATCATTAAAACATTTTATTCAATTATTTTAATGATGTATTTAATAAATTAATCTTTTAAGACCCCTTGGAGCATTTTTAGGATGTTCGGTTCATAATTTCAAAATGAATTCAATATGTTTACTATGGTAAAAGTTATATTTGTTCAATAGTATCTAAAATAATAGCCATGATACAATTATCAATTTTATAAATTAATTGTACATTTAAAACAAATAAAAAATATATTAATGAAAGATTAACTATGTTACAATCATGGAGATTGTAAGTTGTACGTACGCATGAGTAACATTTTCATTATTCCAAGAACTTGTGGAAAATATGGTAAGTACTATTTTATCATCAAAAATTTATTGATATATCATAAATATCATATTATCTCTATAAATAAACTTATATATAACATCTATGAAATACAATGATGAAAAATAAATCACATCACTTTATGGAGGTGGTAATCCACATGTGGGCATGAACTATGTAATGGTTTCAATGGATAGAAAGATAAGAAAATAGATGATATATTATATTTTAATATTAAAAATTATTTAAAAATGTATCATTTGTATAAATTAAATCCACCATTATAACCATTTATGATAGGGGTGATAGAAAATGAATTATATCGGTTCGTGAGGTGGTAGTCCACCATAGACATGAACGATGGTTTTATTTCATATTTAACGGAATAGGAGATGGATATAGTTTATTCCATTAATATAATAAATTAAAAGTATATTTATGATACTGATTTTATTATTTTTTAATTCCTAAATACTATTATATGGAATTATATCAAGAAATAAAACTAGAGTATTCAATTTAAAAGTTATACCTCTTATTGGAACAACATTCTTCACATCACACCTTAATCCCTATAACATTGGTATTCAAAAAATTAGAGCTATATAACTTGGTGACATATTTTAAGAAATGATTTGTATTATTATTTTACAAAAATGTCTTTTGATGTATTGATAAGATAGAAGAGTGGTGTCATTTTATAAGTGAGGTGAGGGGATCTTTTGGAATTTTAGGAAATATTATAATAGATTATGTTTCTAACTCATGTAAAATGGTTCCAAAATTAAATGGGTTAGAATATAAGGATGTTATTGAATTAATATAGTCAGATATTTTTTTATAGATTTATATATCATTTTGATATTTATCATTTGGATAATCCATTCTTCTAACTATTTTTAATATAACCATAGTAAAATCATGTTCAATACAAAAGGGTTATAAATATACAACTAATTTAATATTGGATCATAAATGGAAAAGATATTTTTTTCAGAAAATTTCTCATCATAATTTCCATATTCAAAGATTTTTTTGATTTTTATACAATTTAATACAATATATTTATCGTTAAATACTATAAATTTCATTTAAAGAACTATTCACTTAATTTGACTTTAAAAACAAGAGGAAAAAAATTTCATTTAAAATATAATCCAGTTCACTATAAATAATTCATTTTTATTGACTATATAATTCTTGTGACACGATAATTTATCCATAGAATATCATTATTTTTTATTTCAAAAATCATTTACTTAAATTTTTTACAAATTTTACGAACACCGTTTCGACATTGAAAAAACATTTAAAGTAATTGTTTCATCGCTAAAAATTATAAATAAATTCACATGTTAAAATTAATTTCAGTATAATAAAAATATTATTTAACATTATTCGAAACATATTTATATCCTTATGAGGAAATATAATATAAATTTAAATATAGGAGAGTAAAAATTCAATTTTTAATTACTTAAAATAATATACAACTAATTTTCAAAGAAAAATGGATAAAAATTCCCTAATATAGAATTATAAAACTGCTTGGTCAAAACTAGATCATTGAATAGGTTTAAAAATATTCTAGGGTAATATTCAGTTCTTATAATCTTATTTTAAACCTTAATTACCCAAGTTACCTTTACTGATAAAAAAAAATTACTCCTGTTATTATTCATAATGAAAAAATTAAAAGGGGCATTTAAAAAAACAAAAACTCATGATTCTAAATTTGGGATAAATTTCTCAAGATTTAATTTTTAAAACTTTTTGAAATTATTTTCAATATAATTACATAAAATACATTGAAAATTTGTTTTTAGATAAATGTTTTTTAATCCAAAAAAATGATCTTTTACATAAATCATGTATAATGCTGATTAAGATTTAACTAACTAGATTATATTTTATTAAATAATAATTATGTTACATTGAGATAAAATTAAAATAATAAGGATACTTTTAAAAAAATATGATATTTTAAAAAATAGTAATTCACACTATTCACTAAAAATCAATCTTTTTAGAAAAATATGAAAAATTAACCCAAAGAGAATTTTTATATTCTTATTTAAAAAAATGATTTCATTTTTTATCTAATAATATTTATAAAATTTCTAGACATTATTTATAATATTACAAAAGAATTAATAAAAAACATACTTTTGAACCATAAAATTACATAACTGAAAATTGAATACTTATTTAATATGAATTAATCAACACATTATCATTATATAGAACCCCTCAACATATTTTTTATACTTTTTTATCATTATTAATACCTTTTAAATTTATGTTTAGCTTATAACGGTCATATTTAAATAATTTTTTTTTTCAATATATCCAAAATTACTTGAAGCTTAGTGTAACCTTTTCAGAATGTTATCTATCATATTATAATTTAAATGTACCACCCTGAGGTTTTATGAAATATTTTTTTATAATAAATATAATTTATTTCATAGTTTTCAATACAGATAACACCAAGTTTTAACGAAATGTGTCTCACTACTAAAACATTATTATTTAATATGATAGTTATCACTAATCCTCTGGAATGACAGGTATGAATATGAATAAATAATGTATATAAATATAGGGTTTAAAAATTTATATGAAATTAAATCATTCCTGACTAATTATTTATAAATGCCAATTAAAACTGTTTATAAAATAAAAGATGTTATTTCTAAAAAACTACTTTTATGCACCAAATTGCATTTTAACATAGTAAATTAAATAAATACTTGTTAGTGAATGGTTTTATTAAAATTTATATGTTATATATTCAATAAATTCTGTATTTTCAACTTTTTTATTTTATATGCATGAGATTAGAATGAATCTATTATTAGTCATAAAAAGCTTATTTTTACTAAAAGTAATTTCATCTTATTTGTCAAAAAATTTAAAAATATATTCTTTTAAAAAATTTATTTTTTGAAAAGGTAATTAATTTTTGAAATAATCATTTTAACATTATCTTGGTATGATTTTTTTGGATTTTCGGAATTGGAAAATTTTTTAGTGAACAGCGAAACATATTTGTTTTTATTAAAAATTGTCTTTTAGTTCAATGGATTTACCAGATATATTTTAATTAAATATAATTATATAAGTATAATTAGCATAATTATATATCAATTAATCCAAATCAAGTCATTTTAATAAATTTAATATTGAATTTCAATTTATTTTTTTTATCTTTTGAAACATTTCTCTTTCGAAAATAGCATTCTCATCACGTTTGTGGGTTAAATTTCAAATTAAAATTTTCCACTTATATGAATGGAATTTATTTAAATTTATTCAATATTTTAAATATGATTAATTTATATTATATAATAATTTAAAATTAATTTTTTGGAAAATGAATTGTAAAAAACATTAAAAATGAATTATTGCTATTAAGGATAAATCTTGTTTATCGAAGGAGAAACTAAAAAGGAAAGGTGAAAAATTAACAAGAAATATATAAAAACGAATTTTGTCCATATTCTTACCTCATTCCTTTAATAATCTATAATTTCCACTTTTGGATCCTTTTTTCATGTGATACACCTAAGTACATGTTATTCATTTCAAAAATCTCATGTGTGTCCCCTCCCCAAATTAAAATAGGTCACACCGTCTCCTCTCATATTAACACATCCATACCCATTTGGGTATGAAAATAACTTCCCAAATATCTTCATTTTATTCTGAAGACATCATATAATCCTTGGTGATATCATAAATCCAATCCATGAATGAGTTTGGTTGAACCTAAAGTGGTCATCCGAAATAAAGGCATAATTTTTAAATGTGTATTTTTTATAAATTCTTCTTATAAATCATTAATATATTATATAATTCAGATTATATGACAACAAACATACATCACAGATACTAATTTGTCATTATTTTAATGTAATATCCTAAATCCATATCTTCTTTCATCAAATGGGATTTGAAATTATCACTCTAGTGTAAATAGGAGTACTGCCTCACGAGCCAATGTTATTCGTTTTCAATCACCACATCTCAATGATGTATGTAATGATGAATTTGATGTTTATATATTATATATATGATATTTTTATTCCTCATTAATTTTAATAACACATATAACTTCATACATCTTAACCTGTTGGAATACAATTATGTCTCTCCTATGTAGGAAAGAATATCGTCTCGCGAACCGATGTGATGTGTTTTTCATTTCTATTTTAATTTAATAATATTAAGTATATATTAAAAAATATATATTATATTTTTAACCTAATTATACTTATGTAATTTTTATATCACACAAAACTTCTTAATTTTCATTTCATGGGGGATATGATAACGTCATTCCTGTGAATGGTAGACTACCGCCTCGTGAAGCGATGTGATTCGTTTTTCAATAAAACATTGCATGGAAGATAATTCAGAATAATTTAATGAATATATGTGTAATATATTTAAGAAAATTTATTATATAAATTGATTATATTATTTACCTTTCATTATTTTCATCCGTTAATAAAACAGAAATATCAATTCAATTTACATAAGGCTTACCGTCTCCATAAATAGTGTAACTCATTTTCTATATCTCAAAATATTGGATTAATCTAACTAAATATATAATAAATATTTATTATATTTATTTCTATATTAAAATTTCATTGATTATGAAACTATAATAAATTAAAAGGATAAAAAGTATTAAACCAATAAAAACACATAAATGAAGTAGTTATTACCTGAAAATGATTTTAAAAATGAATTATTGATAAACAGGTAATAAACAATCATTAGTAAATAATATTTGATATGATAAATGTTAGTGTAGTTCTATAATAGATTAAAAACTAACTTATATTTATTATAAAACATATTATAATGTGTACAATGTATGTTGACACTTTAGATAAGAGGTATTTGTCTCAAATTTTCTTCTTCGAGACTTTTATTGTGTTATGAACATATATTCATTTATGAAGTGTATATACAACCCATTTTACATTCATTTTCATGAATTTATTTTTTCTCATGATATTTTATATTTAGTTTATATTTATTATTTCGTGAGCCTTATGATTGAAAGATTCCAATGTGTTCAGAGTTTTATGTTTCAAATTCATTGTATATTGAGATTGATCATGAATATGCTTCCCATGATGAGATCTTATGAGCCATATATCATTAACCTCATTGATTTTATTCTACTATTGTTATGTCATCATAATACATATTTTCCAATAATTTTACTCTCTTTATAACACAATAGTTCAAATAAAAAATTTATAAAAAATTACATTATATGTCTCTTCGATTGAATATTATTTCTCTTAGATATCTATGTTTTATAAAGAAATGTAATATAGAGTGTTTTCATTACTCCATAATGATTTTTAAATACATTTTTACCCTTATTTGAATTTAAAAAACTAAATAATTCTGTACATTTTTCTCAAAATAACTATTGTTATTATATTTGAAAAAAATTAAATGGAATATTTTTTTGACATGTATGACATAAATGAAATTTCCCACCATAGTTAACACACAATGTTTGAAATATTCCATTATATTTTTAAAATGTTATTTTCAAATAATATTATTTTCATAATATACATTTTAATTATAGTATTGAATATTAATTTTCAAAAAATTATTATTTTTCCCACAAAATGTTCCATTTGAAATTTCAAAATAATTTTCAATTTAAGATGATAACATTTGATGTCACACGGGCTTTACAAAGTATATTATCTAAGTATAATAGACTTATGAAATCTATAAATAATTGTTTTAAAATGAAAATATTATTTAGAATTTCTTTTTCAACCACATGTAATACCCTGATAATATTATAATTAAACCTACAAATTTTCAATGGTTTATGGTATGACTAAATGATTAAATGATTAAGAAGACTTTTTCTTCTACATTTTTATTCTATGATGAAATTTTTATGAAAACCATTTATTTTTATGGGTTCTAATATGGTGAGTTTTTATGATTTTTTGGAGAATGTATGTATAGTTTTTATAATGTGGTAGGTGGGACCTATATATCTATCCAATGCATTGGTTAAAAATTAAAATATCATGATATAATTAGGAATAGAATAATGAGTTCACCCAGTTCAGTAATGGAATTTTTACACTATGAGTGTCTTGGGTGTGTAGCCTGACAACAATAATAATTTGGTAAGAGAAATCATTCCACTGTAATAGCCTTATAAATTATCCTCGAGTACTACATAAATGATTTTCTAGTCTTATGTGCATTCCATTATTCAATGCCTTACGTCAATGTTATTCTCTCATAGTTCATGTTCATTGATTCATTTATGATTCATGTCTTGTAAACAACCATGATTAATTTGATTTCTACATTTATGATTTTTGATATGAATTGTATGGGTTTCTGAATTTTATTCTCTTATTCGTATACCCTTATGATCATGTTATGATGATATCTACCTTGTTTACCCTTACGGACCATCTCACCTCACCCTTTATTATTCATATTTTCCCATGGTTATAATCATTTGTCTTATATATGATATGGTTATGAAGGTATATAGTTATGAGGAATTAAGTGGGATATGATTTAAAACTCTTATTAACAAGTTGTTTATAATTATATGCTTCAAAGACATTATACCTTTATGATCCTCATACATGGGCTTCTGTAATGTAATGAATATTCATCTAAAAAATTGTAATATCTACATATGAAATGCCTGGGTTTCTAAAGTTACAATCATATTATAGGTTTATTTATCCTTTGGAAACTAGGATGATAACAACATTATGAGATAACTATCGAAATTCCTACTGATAAGTATAAGAATAATTCAATGTATAAAAAAGAAATTAATAATATTGATGAACGATATAGAGAAATCCATAAGTCACCACCTATAGACACAAATTATGAGACTCCCTAAATAATGATACTCATACAAACGACTAGCCTACCATGAATTATGAGTCTACTGGAAAATTATTTTTCATTGAGGTTTGAATATTAAACTTCATAGTTCACATAGAAGAGAGTCTTTTGGGAAGTGCTTAATTCACCACCATCATCTACAAAACATTAAACTCTTTTGTCATCCGTGAACCTCCATTTAATTATTTAAACACCTTTTCATTACAAATAAAAGAAATTCAATATAGAAATAATTTCTAATCTATAAAAGAAACTGTGCAACCTTAAATATATATTCTTCGAAAATAAAAACCACATTGAAACAAAATTATCTATAATATTAAAAAAACACAATAACTCCAAATATAGTGACATTATTCCTTTAAGGATGTTTTTACCAACAATTATTAACCTTTATTAATTATATATGAGGTTTGAATGTGTGTGATGGAATTTATGACATAATCTAATAGATTTTTGTCTCGATTTACCTTCTATGAGACATGTGTCTTGTTATGCCCCTATCCTTATTAAAGAGGTGTATATACAACCCCTTTTACATATTGTATTATTAATTTATTTACTCAGATGATATTTTATGTTTAATTTATTTTTATTCTTTCATTGAGATTATGATTCCATGTTTCTCAAGTTGTAAGTGTTTTATGTTACAATCTCATCTTTTATCAGGATTTCCCATGATTATATTTTTGATGATGAAATATTACGATACA
The DNA here is from genome assembly GCA_963277665.1 of Viscum album. Lineage (NCBI taxonomy): Eukaryota > Viridiplantae > Streptophyta > Magnoliopsida > Santalales > Viscaceae > Viscum > Viscum album. Next base: position 1,287,902,972 of record OY728138.1, on the reverse strand, counting down.
TCTCTCAATAATCTCAGAAATGCCATTCTCCTCTAGTTAGTTCATGAAAATACATGTTTTCCCTAAATTTCCCTTTCTTTATATACTTAGAAGTCAAAAACAATGTTTTTATGAAAAACCCTTTATTTCTCTATTTGGTAGGAGATCCATTCTTTTCCATATACATGTTTTAAAAAAATAATATAAAGAAATCTTTTACTACTCTCAAATTATTTGTAAATGAAATGTTTACTATTTTTATACATTTAAAAAATATTACAAATAATCTTTATGTTTATTTCCAAACAATTCACAATTGAGTTTTACTAAAAAAATTAAATGAATATTTATTTTATCATGAACAACATGAATGGAGCCTCAAAAAATTATAGCCTCACAATTTATAAAAGCATAATATATATGTTTCAGATTTTATTTTCAATGAAATCGATTTCCATAGTATTATTTGAATTTATAGTATTAAAAACACGAATTTAAATGAAAGGGATTTTTCCCTATGAAATGTTACATGTTATCTATCATAAAAAATCCAGTATAAGATGACATCCATTAATGTTACTCATTATTTATTCGAGATATTATCCAAGGGTACCATTCATATTCATTATCTGAATTGTTTTTGTTTATTATGAAATGATTTTTATGCAACCCGTTTCTCCTACACATGTTATAAAATAAAAAAATTATTATGCACCCCTTTTATGAAATAGGTTATGATATAATGAAATGATGAAATGATTATAAAGCCTATTTCTTATCAACATGTTATTATATTATGAAATGTTTACAAAAACCATTTATTTTTATGGGTTCTGATATGATGAATTCTTTATGATATTTTTTAACATGTATGAATGATTTTAATTATGTTAGTTGTTGGATCTATATACCCCACAAATTTATTCGGTAAAAATTTAACTATCAAGTGATAAACAATAATATAATTAGAAGTGAATCCAATTCAGTACGAGACTTTCTCCACTATGATATTCTTGGTGGTGAACCATGACTACGATAATGTTTTGAGAAGTTAACCCATTACAATATGATAGCCTAGTAAATGAGACATTCATTCTTTGGAAATGATTTTCTATGCTTATATGTAGTCCATAATTCCATGTCTTAGGTTAATGTTATTCACTCATGGATCATGCTATTTTTTTCTGTTGTGATTAAAATATTATGAACATCAAGGTTTTATTTTATGACTCAGGTGTATTATCTATGACATGAAACATATGGGTTTTCAAATTTTATTAAAATGTTACCATAACCATAGGGCCATGTTATGTTTATATCATCCTTGATTACACTTATTAATTTTCCGAACTCGGAATTTATTATGTTTCTTTTCTCTAGGTTATGATGATTCGTATTATTTGTGATATATCTAAGAAGGGTTATAGTTATGAGGCCCTAAGTGTTATATGATGTAGAACTCTTTTGAACCAGTTGTTTATGTTTCCAGGATTCCAAAAGAATTATACGATTACATTCATTATGAGTGTGTTTGTGTAATTTAATGAATATTCATCTAAACAGATTTAAAATCTATTTATGAAATGCATGAGTCGCTATATTTAAAAACTAAAGTTGTTAAAGTATGACATTTATAATAAGAGTGTCAAATTGTATAAATTAAATCATACATCTATTTCTAAAATAAAATAAGCATATTTATTAATATTAATAATGAAAAAAATATTAAAAAAATCCAATATTCAAACATGAGACATGCATTTATTAATATGGCATGAACAAACAATCATAAAAAATTTATAATTTATGTTTAATTTAGTGTATTTCCATAACTTATAAATTTATAAATTAAATTTATACTATGAGTATAAATTATCCATATTTATATATTTGCATAAATTACATACAAACCTATTAATTTTTGAAATATATGATTTTTTTAAACCTAAACTTTTTACTTTAAAAATATATATGAACAATTTGTTTTAAAAATATAAATAATTTTTTTCTTTTAGTATCATAATATATTTATATATATATTAACCATTAATCTGATCTATAAAATTTACATTGGATTGGTTGAAATAAATTTATTATATAAGCCAGTTAATAGGAATAATAATGTTATAATATAAAAAACTATATAATGTAATATAAATGATTTTATGTGTATTATTTTTTTATAATTTATAATAAATTTATAAAATAATTTTAAATTATAATATAAAAAAGATACTCTAAAATTTAAAAAATAAATAATATAAATTCTAGGATTTAAAACAATATATTCTATATAAGAACATTTTGGTATTCTCTAAATAATCCTTCATCTAGTGCAGGTTGTAGTACTTGATAATTTTTTGAAAATAAATTTTCTCAATAAAACATTAAACGACACCATGTTCTGTTACTCACCATTAAATGGATCTTCCAAAATGTAAATGAATTACCAAAACAATTTTTTTACTATTAAAGCTATTTTAGGAATATTATTCAAAATGAACACTTTTTTCAATGAAATAATTTTGTTACATCAAACAATGGATTCAACAATATACATATAATTCCCATAAAAAACAATTTTTTATAGTTGTGACCTAAAATTTTATTTAATTATTATCGATTTTGGATATAAATTTTCCATGAAAATATTTCTAAAACCATATTAAAATTATAATAAAAAAATATTAACCATTTATTATTAAAGAATCTATTTTATAATTTGATTAGTTTGCATAAACCAACCCATTATTTTACATACTATGTCATGGTTATGGAAACGATCCTTTTTTCAAGATACATCTTCCATTAAACTCGTTATTTAATAAAAAAATTATTTTTTCTAATAAAACTATTTTGTTTTTGTAAAAACAAAATTTATATAAACAAAAAAGTACTAAGACCCTTTTAGATGAAGTCCTACTATAATAAACTAAATCTAATTATAGAAAATAATGACGAAAAACATCAATATAAATAAGGAAAAGCCTTGTAATGTAAAAAACTTTTGAGTGAGATATGTAACACTACATAAAATTAAAATACATTTATTTTGTTATAAATTTAATTTTTTATAAATCTTTCAATGTATGTAACACCATGTGAAAAAAAACAAAATTCTCTATTAAAATTATTCACAAATTAAAATTATATCCTAGATGATAAATTGAAGAGTGTGAATAGGTACAAATAAATTAAATATATATATAATAAAAAAATTATTTATTATCTATTTATTTTAAATTAAAATTAGAATCATTTCAATGTAAAATAAAAATTTTCGGAAAAAACAATTTTTTCAAATAAAACAATTTCGTCACTTCATGCCTACTTAAGATAAGTTTATTTTTTAGAAAAATTCGAAATTTTATTGGATAAAATGAATTTAAATTTTTAAATAATCGTATACAAATTATCATTGTTAGATTAGTTGGTTTTTTTCTGAGAATTTTCATTTTATTGATTAATTGTCAAAAAGTACTCACTTTTTCTAAAAAAATAATTCCTTATAAATAATTTATAATTATAAATTATTTTTTAAATAGTATTCAATGTAAAATTAGTTAAATTATATTAAAATATAACTTATTTATGTCACTTTAATCAATTTTATGTTGATTTTTATATTAAAACCTTCAATACTTATGTATATTTTATCTTTGAAAACCTGATTTTTTTTATCGCGTCAGTAGGTATAATATTATATTGTATTATACCAGTTCTGTGAATTGAATTCTTGAAAATAAATTCCATATTTTTAAACATAAAAATCGATAGGTTAAAATTTTCTAACATAATTTTTTAACATAATGAATAGTGAGAACTATAAAAATTAATTACGAGAGTTAATGTAGAAATGGGTTTATTGGGGTGTTAAACAAAAAGGATAAGGGTAAAAATGAACTAAAAATAAATATAAAATATATTTAATTGAAATACTTATTAAATTTAATATTTATTTATTTATAATAATCCATTTTATTACCATTTTTCATTTGAAAAAAGTTGGTACACCTTATTTTCAAAAATTACAACTGTGCCACTCACCGCAATTATAAAAGGACACCACCACTCCCATATTCTTCACATCATAAAACCATTTTAAATCAGCAAATACCAACCCAAATTATGTAAAAAATAATATCCCCTCATCCTAGAATCGTATTTTGGGCAAATATATATTCTATGAATACTTTTGGTATAATGCAAAAGAGGTGGTCTGAGAAGAGATAAAATTAATTACTCTGTGTTTTTGTTTAATTTCACCTTCAATTTCCTGACAATATTAAACATGTTAGATTATATAATAATACAATTATTTTAAATATAATTTAATTTTATTATGTTAATTTCATGAACTATATCTATCTCATGTTCCTTCAAATGGAATATGATAGTGTCACTCATGTGTACGACATACTTACGCCTCCCCAACTGATGTGACACATTTTCTATCAACACCTCACATAGTTTTCTAGGATAATGTATCGAAATTATATATATATATATATTATTCACCACATAATTATATCTATATTGTAATTATAACATATATTCCTGTTTAATTTTCATTTCATATTGTATATGATAATATCACTCGTGTGTGCGACAGAAAACTACCACCTGATGATGTGATTAGTTTTTCAATAACACATTACATGTAAGGTATTAAAGATAAATATAATAAATATAAGTGATATAAATGAAATATTTATGATATTAATGAAATATTCAAAATTATTAAACGATAATATATCATTTAACCTCTTACTATTTTACTCATTGAATGACGATAATATTGTTTGTGTACGTGCAGGCTACCACCTTCATGAAGAAATGTGACATTATTTTCATCACCACACCACATATATGATATATATAAAAGTATATTTAAATACAAAACATGTTTTTAATGATATTATGAACATTCTAGAAACAGAAAATATTACTTACCTATTTTCAATAATGATCATTTAAAAATATAAATTTTACTAATGTGTGTGTATATTCAACCATCTATAAGACTATATTATACTAAATTTATTAAAAATTATATAACATTATTGGTTAAAAAAATTATAATTATTTTATAAATAAGTTAATTATTTAATTATTATTATTATCAATATGTTGAAAAAATACCTATTAGGGGAATAGTCAACATTCTGAGGGCATTTTTGACAAGTAAAATTTATTCAAAATAACTGACATAAACATAATTGATTATGTAATTTTATAGAACATAAAAATATGGGAAATTAAATGAATAATAAAATTTAGTTTTTTTCCTAAAATTAAATCATTAATATATGGTTATTATTCAGGAATATAAAGACTGTATGTGATGAGTTAGACTCAATGTGAGGGACTGTATCTCAATTTCCCTTCATTGATGCATATTGTAATATTATGAAACTAATTTATTTATATGGTTTATATACTTCACCATTGAAATGTAATACCATGATTCCATAAAAATTCTAGGTATATTAGGTTTCAATTGAAATTATTTAATGAAATGGGATTTTACATGAATCTTATGAAGTAGAAATGAATATCATAACTTAATTTCCTTTCCTTGAGTTATATTACTTTTTTATTCCCTTTAACATTCAAAGATTATGTCTATAATGTTTTTTTACTATCTTATGTATTATTTTGAATTGTTCTATGTAGATTTAAATTTAATAAGAATAATTTATTTATCAATTCAATTTTATGATTATTTTATGGGATTTCGTCTCAATTTCCATTTCATTAAGACATCTTTGTTAATATGCACATATTAAATTTTCCATTATTTATATACTACCCCTTTGATGTATTTAACATGAACGCATATTTATTAATATATTTCATAATTTTAATTTTTTATTATCCATATTTTTTAAAGATGCATATGATTATTTCCTATATCATATACCAATTTAATGTTTAATTTTTACATTTATAGTATTTTTGACTAAATCAGAAAATATTGATATATCAGTATCCTTTAAACAATTCAGATATTTTATGAAAATTCATATTGATTCATGAACTAAATAATTTATTCAATACATTAGAAATTATTTGGACCTATAGTGATGGTTGGGGCCTGAAATTATATAGCCCCTCGATTTATAGATAGGTCTCATGAGGAAAATCAAAGGGTTAAATTAATTGGTTTTCCCCCATATTATTTAAACTATCATTGTATATGGTCATGAAATTATAGGTATCATGATGCATGAGGTCATGGAATCAAATAATTAGGAATTTTCCACATTAAGGATATATTTAATATTATCCAAGATAATATACAAATAATATTATATTTATATACATTTTATTCACTTTATTTTATTAAATGGATTTTGTTTTCAATTATTTACCATCACAAATTGATTATGACTTATTCTTTGATTATATTATTGTTTTTTATAAAATGTAGGTTAATTTATTTACATTTCCATATTTATCGCACTTATTAATTCGTGATATCATTCAATATACTGAACCCTTATTGAGAAATTAAGCACACCCTTATTTAATTTCATTGCACCAGTATATCAGAAGTAATTTCAAGAATGAGTTCAAGGATTCCAAATGTTTTCCATTTTGAATATTTTTTATGTGCCTATGTAAAATGGGTATCATATTTGTATCTATTTTTCAAAACTACTAAACTAGACGATCTTTTTGTATTTAACCCCTTTTATCTTTGCTAATGTGATAAAATAGGCACTGAAAGAGGGTTACTAGGGACAGAGTCATTATATTTGGTATTAGATCATGTTCAGAAGAAACTCTGGGAACTATATTTTGGAAATCATAGATTAGGGATCATAGCCTTATGAAAGAATTTCAGGATAAGTATAGTGTAAAATCATAATGTTTTTGTAAGGAATATAGTATGGGTTTATTCCAAGAAATATATACATATTTATATATTAAATGTGGATTCTGTTTCAGAATAGTGGTACATAAGTGTAATTTCCCTCAAAAACACTTCAGTGTTCTTTACCCTGTCGTTACCTGGTGCCCAACAACAAACCATACTATATACCTGGTTTGAAACAAATAGAGAATATTTTTGGATAATAAATATTTTAGTTATAAACCACTACGATGGATTTGAAAATAATTAAATCTACAAAGAAACCATGTTTTTTATTCAGAGATTGAAAATGCATAAATTATTTAATTTATGTTAAGTGAAACACAATATTTATTATTATTCATTATGATTTAAAATACATAATTTTATAAGTTAATAAAGTATATTTAAATCTTTATAAATAGAACCTATAATGAATAAGTGTATCAATAATCACATCCAATGAATATATTACCTTTTTATAGAAGAAAATACAACTAGTATTATAACTAAAGAAAATTATGGCTATATTAGAGAAGCATAGTCATTATATGATAAAAGTCTATTTCCTATATGGAGAAACTTATTAAAAAACAATACGATCCTATGTTGTATCACTTTATAAAATAAAATACTAATTTATTTGGTGGAACTAATTTTCCTTCGTTAGATAATCAATGGAATAAGGAACTAGAGAATAAATTTATTTCATTAGGATTCAGCAAAAAGGAATTAATGAAACATGGAGTGTATTGTCTCAGAGGTGTTTATGATAAATGGTGTATGTTAATATTGAATACTATAGAGGAATTGGAAATAGATCTCATAGAATAAATTTTTTTAATGTATATATTCGACGACAAATATTTTCCTAGTGAGAAAAAAACTAAAATAAAGAGAAAGTTCCTCATCATAAATAAAAAGGAAGATGAAATTATTTTTCAGTATATTGTTAAATTTAAAATGATAATATAGTATTATATGTATTAAATATATAACATAGAGTGAATGATTAGTAATTTATTTCAATGGATTGTGCCATGTTTATGAAGGGTGTTGGTCACTCCAAAAAATTCATCATATGATGAAACCGATTTATGTTTCATAAAAACAGAGAAGTAATTTTATATATCCAATATATTCAAATGAAATCAAGGGAATAATATTTCAAATGAACACCAAGATAACAGAAATTCATCAAAGAGGAAAATTATGGTGTATGAATTTCCATCGTATTAAATTTTTGTATGGAAACATCATGAGACTTTTTTTAGGGGAAAGGGAGTTTGTTAAAAGTGTGGCGAAAATGGGAATATGGAACAAGAATTCAATGTGAAGAAAAAAATAATGTATGTAATGTTATTAAGTTATAATTAATCACAAAAATGTCTCAAGGGTCAAGGTAATCAATAAAATAAAATACTAAGGGGATAAGGAAAATCTTATGTGATCTCTACAATTGTTGTGGAAATTTCAAAAGATGTGGTGGATGGTACATTAATCATATTTTTTAATTTATATAATGATTTATTTTATTTATTATCATTACAACTTTTTATATATACCCAATTTTCTATAAAAATTGACCTTTTCTCTATGAATTTAACATGTAATTTTGAGGAAAACTCTTAAGGGAAGTCTCACTCCATTAAAGATGTATCAGGAAGTTTTTATTTTGACACATAAACATGATTTATTTTCTAAAATTATTTTCATACATAGGGATTTATATGATATAATACATAATATATTATAAATTTCAAAATATTAAGAAAAAAATACAAGAAGAATGAAATTAAAATTCATGACAAGGAAATAGAATTTCGTATCCTTAGAGTAGGTACATCATCATCCGATACATATCTAGAACCACCCCAGTAGCTATACAAAATGATATTCTTGGGGAATAATAGAAAACAAAATCATATTATGGGGAAGGTAATATTCAAATTTAGGATATAATAATTGTATATAAAAAAATAAATTTATTTTTGGATGAATTACCTAGGAAACCCCTAGAGTATGAAGTTGAGTTCTATATAGATTTAATCTCTAATGCATGACCAATATCAAAGAATCCATTTAGAATGAAAACTATGGAATTAATGTAGTTATGGAAACAACTATATGAGTTGGGTGATAAAGGGTTTATTTTCTATTGGGTTTTACTATGTGGACCTCATGTTTAATTCATCAAGAATAAATATAGATCCATGAGAGTGCATTAATTATTGGGAAATAAATAATATTAGGACAAATAAAAATTATCATCTACTGTGTATTGATGAATTATTCAATCAGATTAATAGAGATCAATATTATCCAAAGATTATTATTCATTATGGTTATCATTAATGGTTAATAAATAATGATGACATTTTGAATATAGTTTTTAATGAAGGATAGACTTTATAAGTTTACAGTAATTCCATTTAGATTTACTAATTCACTTAATGTTTTTATGTATCTGATGAACAAAGTATTGAAGGACATTATTAATGATTTAATTATGGTAATAATTGATGATATATTTTTGTATTCAAAATTCTGTGACAACCATGAGAATCACATCCGAGTAATTATTTAGAATAGTCTAAGGAAAAATATATATGGAAAATTTAGTAAGTGTGTATTATAGATTCACGATGTTTATTTTCTTGATATTATTGACTCTAAAAATAGAATCTCAGTTCAACCTATGAAGATAATACTTGTTATATAATGTCCTACATCAGTGAATATATTTGTGGTACATTGTTTTATTAGTTTATAATGTTACTATCATTGATTAAATTTTTATTTTTTTCAATTGGGTAACCTGTTAACAAAGATTACACATAAATGGTTTATGTTTGTTTTAAAAAGTAATGTGAAAAGTTTTTTATGAAATAAAGAGTATATTGGAAACTTTTCTAATTTTGACTCTGCCATCAAGAAATTATTGGTCTGTGATATATAGTGATGTATCAAATAGTGGATATCATTGTTTCCTAATGAAAAATGGTAATGTTATTGAATATGAATCACATAAATTTAAATTTTTTTAAAATAATTATCCATCCCTTTATTTTTAGTTGCAATTTATAATAGTTTATTTAATGAAATGGATATATTATCATTATTTTGTAATATGTGAGATATAAAAATATCATAATATAAAAATATTATTTTTTTTCACAGAAATAGGTCATTAAGAGGAAAATGTGACCTCTTGATCTATTCATGAATTATGATTTATCAATACATTACCACCTTGGAAATGAAAATTTGTTAGTCTATTCATTGGGTGGAAAATATCATGAGTATCTGATCAAAATGAGGATTTTGAAAGCTCTTATATTCCTAGAACTAATGGTGGGGGGTATGGGAATTTTTATGGAGGATGATACATCACTCAATTTTCAAATGAATTTGAAACCATCTTAATTAGAAATGATAACATTTTATCAATCTAATTATGAAAGCTTTTAAAAGAAAATTAAATCTACAAATGATGGGAAATTACCATAATTCGTTTGTGAAAATGGAGTTCTGAAATTTGGAATTATATTATGTGTCCTATATATAACTGAGCTATAAAAATAATGTAATTATGTTCCACTTAGATTTAATTTATACATAATCCATGGTAGAAAAAACATATTTATGAACTTGAAATAACATGTTTAGTGGGAAAAAATTAAGTGGGAAATTTTTGATTATGTGTCTATGTGTTCATTTTTTAAACTAGTTAAAGATATAAAGAATCATTATAATTGAGTCATGAAACCTTTACAAATTCATGTGTTTAAATTGGATGACAATACTATGGAATTTTTTACGAGAATACTGACTAATTCAATAAATAATGATGCAATATGGGATAATATTGATCCCCAAAAAATATGAACATTTCCTCACAATAATAGAATACTTACCTCTGAAGAACCATAAAAGTATCTATATTAATAATTTTGTAAGACTTCATGGAAAATATATTTCCATTGTGTTTTATCGTGTTCCTGGTTTTACATAAATATTGTTGAATTATCTTCAGAAGGCTCTTGATAGTTAAATTCATTTGAGTATCTCTTATCATCCTCTAATAGATGGACAGTCAAAAAAAACTATTAATAAAAATTAAGACATGTCAATTGTATTCTAACATTACTTTTAAGGTATGTGGTATCAATATATACCTTTTTTAATTTATCTCTATTACAGTTGTCATTGTTAAAGTATTTAAACAATGTTGTATGAAGTATTATATGGAAAGGGATATCATTCTTCAACATGGTAGGATGACGTTGGTGAGAAGAAACTTATAGGGATATGAATTATTTAATAGACAACGTCAAAGGTAATTACCATTCGAGATCATATTGAAGTATCTCAAAGTAGGTCAGATATTTATGTTGATAATTGGAGGAATGGTTTAGAATTTTAAGTGGGTGATCAAATTTTCTTGAAACAATCTCCACGAAGTTGTGTTATATATTTTTGTAATAAAGGTCATCTAAGCCCCAAGTAAACTAGACTCTTTAATATATTTAAATAGTTAGATTTGTTTCTTATCATTTGGCAGTGCCTCCAAATATTTCTATGGTATATGAAATTTACAATATATCATTATTATAGAAGTAAATTCCAAACCCAAAACATATAATAACATATAATGAAACAAAATTGGAAGAATATATTTCTCACCATGAAGAACCCATCTGTATTCTTGATACTAGAGATCTTGTTTTAAATAATTGGATAACTCGACAGGTAGAGGTCATTTGGAGAAATAAAAAAAGAGGAAGCAATGTGGGAACCTGATTTTGTCATTAAGAATAACTATTATCATATATTTATAAGGTAATACTTGTGAAATTTGGAGGTTGAAATGTTTTAGAGGGAATAATGTAACAACGTAAGATATTAAAGTATATTTATTTTATAATAAATTTAATTTCTTTGATACTTTGTGATTTACCCAACACTAGGTCTAAAAGAAACATGAAACTCTATTAAAATAGTACTTTTGGATGACCATTATAACCTACGAATTAAAGGATAAGGTATTAATAGGTGTAAATAAATTCTAAAAATATATATTTTACATATTCTCATTTATTATCTATTTATTAAAAATAAGTTTTTATATCATTTTATTATAAATGAAATGTTATCTAAATACAAGTTTTTTTGAAGACAGCGGTCTTATCACATCTTGTGAATTTATGATAAAATTTATTTTTTAAAAATTACAAAATGTACATGAAACAATTAAATACATTTTTAAAATCTACATATAAAAATTATCTTTAGATTAGTTTTTTTTCTATGATGCTACATTTTTTATCTATATTTTCAAATACTTAATTTTACTGGAAAATACAATTTTTTTTAAATAATTAAATAGGATAAAATATATTATAATTTTTTCGTTATGTAAAAATAGTTCAATTGTATTACAATTTAACTAATTCTGGTCACTTTAATCAATTAGTTATTTAATTATTTTTTTTAAAGTTGGGACCAAAGCCTCAATTTATTATTTAAAGCAAAGACCTCTTTAGACTGGTTAGAAGGAAACCCATTACATAGCCCGAAGGCCCAATGCCATGTGGCCAGAATACAAGGCTTGAAAGCCTATTTTTTGGCCCAAAAGACCAATCGGTGAATAGTATTGCTACAATACTCACACTGCTACAGTACCTGCTACACTACATCCACCGTTACAGTACCTGCTATAGTCCCTCTACCACTATAGTTCCATCGCTGCTACTGTTCCGCTGCTGCTACAGTACTACTACAGTGCCCTGCTACAGTACTATTATAGTTCCCCAAAAAATCGCCCGTACCCAAATCTGATCTTGGGTGTTTTTGATGCCAAGCAGGAGCCTATACCACTAGGGTACCGGCTCATTGTCTAATTATTTTATTAAAACCTTCCAAACTTATGAGAATATTACCTTTGAAACTCTGTTTTATCATCACATCGGTGGTTATAATTTTAAATTTGATTGTTCCACATATGGGAATCGAATTTTTAAGAACTTCTTCTATATTTATAATAATAATAATAATTTAAATTTTATAATAATTTAAATATCATTTTCTATAATTAATAATTATGAAAATAATAAAAATTAATTACTACAATCAAGGTAAAAATTGGTTTACTATGGGTTAAAATAAAAAGATAATGGATACAATAACGAAAAACATTCTTAAAATTTACTTTATAGTCATATATATAGATTATAATGTATAATTCTCTATATAACTCTATTTTGTACCCTTTTTCTCGTAAAAAAGCTTTGTAAACCTTATTATATTAGAAATTACTTGTGTGTCACTCACCTCACTTATAAAAGGAATCCCCCTCTCATTTCTTCTTCACATATTCAAAACCCTTTGGACAAGAAAATCCCTACAAAAATAAATTTCCATATTAAATCCACTCATAATAGAATCCATTTTTTGGTCTGAAATTCATTCCACGAATATTTTAGGTATAATCAAAAATATGTGGTCAGAGAAGAGATAAAATTCGTAACTATGTGTTTTTGTTTTATTAAATCTCCCTCCACCATAAAATATTGTTAAATTATGATTATATAATAAAAAATAATCTCCAATAAACATATATCTTGTTCTATTTTTTAAATGACCTATATATATTTCCTCTTCCATCAAATCAGAAAAGATAACATCCCTCGTGTGTACAGTGGACTACTATCTCACGAACAGACGTGACATGTTTTCCGTCAACACCCTTAACAGTTGGGAGTTATGATGAAATTTATATATATATTTACAAATATATAAATATGATATTTTTAAAATAATTATACCTTTGTATTAATTATATCATACATACCTTTTTTAACTTTCCATTTTTTATGGGATACGATAATGCCATTTTTTGTATAGTGAATTATAGCCTCGCAAAGCGATGTCATTCATTTTTCATTAAAGCATTACATTAATGGTAATAAAGATTAATTTAATGATTATATATGATTAAAATAAAATAGTTTTCATATTAAGGACTTATTTATCATTATTAAAATACAACATAACATTTTCATTCTAGCATTTTCACTCATTGAAAGTTGATAACATTGTTCGAATATATGTGGAATAATGCCTTCACAAAGAGATATGACTTTATTTTCACCACCAATAAATATGGATAACATATATTAGTATATTTAAATAAATAATATAGTATTGATGATATTATTATCATTCCTTGAACAAAAAGTATTATATACCTCTTTTCTATAAGGATTACTGAAAAATGGAAATGTTACGCATACATATACACGGTCTACCATCTCCCTGATCGAAACATACATCATTTCTAAAAATAATGTATCATGATTGGTTTTAAAATTTTAATATATGAACAAATATAATTATTATTTAATTATTATTATTAGGGATATTTTGAAATAATTATCTTTTAACACCAATAGTACCTACTAAAGTCATTTTTGATGCATAAGTCAAATATCATCGAATGACCTGACTAAAAATAAATTAATTAATTAATTTTACATAAAATGTAAATGAGTGAAATAAAACGATTAATAACTATAAATTGGTTAATAATATTTAAAAAAAAGTAAGTTCATTATTAAAGAAGAAAAATAGTATATGTAATGAGTTGGACTCATAGTAAGGTACTTCGTTTCAATTTCCCATCATTAAGGCATATAGAAATTTTATGTACCTGATTTCTTTTATATGGTATATATACTTCCCTTTTATATGTAATATCATGATTCCTTAATAATTTCCTCTATATTATATTTTAATTTGAATTACTTCATCTAATGTGATTTTGAATGAAATTTACCCAGTGGTAAAGAATTTCATAACTCAAATTATTTAAATTGGGATATATTACTTATTTATTATCCTTTGATATTAAAATAATATTTATATAATTAATTTTTATTATAATATTTTATATTTCCAATTTTACAATGTATATTTAAATTTGACACACATAATCTATTAATTTATTAATTCTCACTTTACTTTTATGATCATTGTTAGGTATTTCATCTCAATTTCCATTTTTTCACATGATTTTTTTCATCTAAATTTCAATTTCATTGATACATTTATTCTAATACAAACCTATTATATTTTAATCTATTTATATACATACTCTTGTTTTATTTAACATAAATATATATTTATTAATTAATTTTAGGGTTTCAATTAAAATTTATCAATTTTATTGTATTATGGATATGATTATATCGTAAACCATATACCATTTTTACATACGATGTTTACTTTAATGTTAATAAAACTAATTGGGGAAAAAATATCAAATTTTTATTCTTTATATTGTATCTAAATTTGATGATAAGGAGTATTTATTCATTAATTAAATTTATTATTATATATAAGAGGAATTAATTGAATCTTTAGTAATAGGTGGGGTATGTAATTAAATATACCATTGATTCATCATTAGGTATCATGAGACAAATTAGTTAGAAAAATTAAATGGGTTTTTTTAAAGAGTATTTTAACATTCTAATAAAATTTATTGATGGTATTGGTATCATGACTCATGATATCATGGCATCAAATGATTAATCATTTTCTTATTTAATAACTCCATTGTTGTTATCCATGATATTTTCAAAATGATATAATTTATAGATTCATTTAATTCACACTGTATTGATGAAATAATAGTTGTTTTTAGTTAATAACATAAACATACTAATTTTTCATTATCTTAGCAAGGCAGTTAAGATATTTCAATGAAATTTATTTTTGGTTGTTCACCATTACTTGTGTATTATTCTTATTGATTACGAACAGCCTTTTTTGTACTTTACCCTTGTTGATAATTTGACATCAACCTTATTTTTTTCCATTCCCTATGATATGATGAATAATTATTAGAATGAGTTCAAGGATGAAATATTTTTTCCAATTATCTTTGTTTTATTTTATATATCTCTGTAAAATGGGTACTATGGGTGTATTTGGATCTCCATATCTGCTAAACTGATGTGTTCTTCAGGATTTGACCCTATGTATCTATGCCAATGTAATAAAGTAGGTACCAGATCTTGGAAACTAGTGTTTGGGTTGTTACAACATAAATTTGAGGAAACCAAAGGAATCCATCATCCCTTGATATTCCATGAGTTATATAAATCATATAAAACCTTATATATTATTTATCTCAATCTCATCATCTATTAAATAAATTGAGTAAAATACAAAATGAAAGTGATATTTAATACATAAAGGTGGTTTCTATAGTCATATAACCCATATATATATATATATATATATATGTAATTTTCAAAAGGTTTAAACATTACTGATCCATAGTTTTCAATATCATTTTTTAGTAATAGAATTTTATTTTTCCTTCAGGGAGAAGTCTATTTTGAGATCCAGGGCACAGACTAGGGTTCTGATAGTCTGAACCTCCTAGAATATCATTATTGGTTGACATTGGGAGTTTAGTAGACAAAAGGTGTTTGGTGACCATTGGAGGATGGAATAAATGTCGGGATATTATAAGTCAGTAGTTGTCAGTTGTTCATGTTTTGATGCATGTCTTCATGGTATGAATTTTTTTGGATAGCGGAAGATGCCCTATTCTTTAAATGGAACACATTGTAAAGAATTTGTTGTATATTTGGAAGTGGAATGTGACATTTTTTAAATGGTATTGACCCATTTTTTATTCGTAGGGTCATCAGTGGTAGGGTCTGAATGATCAGTTCTCCTTATAATTCCATGACCTAAACAATCAGGTCTTAGCTGTAGAGTCATGCAACATTATGCACACCTACCTCGTATGAAAGATTATTCCAACTAGAATCAAGGGTATGAATCTTATCCATTGGGTGACTATGATATTAGTATAATTTCCTCACAAAAATAATAATAAATAACATACAATATCTATAAATTATAATATAGATTAAAATGAAATAAAATTGCAAAAATGTTATCCAAAAATTAAACAAACAATATCCCAGTATGGAAATACAAACAATAATATATATAGGGTAAGAAATTAACATAATAAAACTATTTTTTCCAGTGAAGTACATCCTAGTTCCACTATCCTCTCTATGATCCTTGTGTCAACCATCTACCATGGTGTCCTTTCTTTTTATTGTATCCTTATACATTAAGATTAAATGTGCATGAAAAATATGAAACATGTTGTGATTAATAAAACTACGTTGTAAACCTCCAATGTGTACATAACAAAAAGTGAATATTTATAATAGGCATATTCCCTGATAATAATTAATTCATAAGAAATCAAAAAAAAATCATCTATTGAGCACCTATCTATTGAACAAGATACCACATGCACCAACTATAACATCTAAAACTTCATGTAAGAAGTAAAATCATATATATATTAGAAGTACCCAAAAATATATACAGGAATAGTTCACATGTTACAAAGTATCTGTAATGCAATTTGCTCTATCATGGTCCTCAGTATCCTTAAGGCATTGATTTCCCGCATGGACACAATGTTATCATACTCATACCCTATGTTGGGTTCCATTGTTGTCATTATATCATGTCATGAACACTCTCCTTCTAATGGGTAATGATAATACGACAATAACCTGTTAGGAATTTTCTAGAACAAAATGAAAAGGAACTATAATACATATAAAAAACATCATGATATGATAGGAATACTATTGAATTAGGGGAATTTTTTACCGTTATATAACAATATTTTATCATCATCAAGAATGGAGATAATATTCCCCAACAATACTATTAGTAACATGTATCATATATGGATATGATGATAACAGAAACACCCAAGAAAAATCAACAAAAATCCAAAAAAAATCATGTCAATATTTGAGCAATAAGGAAAACATGACAATATAAGGTCCTCAAAATTAAAGAACATATTATCTAAATTTTCATCAAGTTAACATCAAGGTTTTCTGAGGAATCATTACCTAAAACACTTCCACGAATTCATAATCTTAAATCGCACACTATGGATTCATATAACAAACTATAATATTTTATTTCCAAAACAAATAGAAAAATTAATTATAATTACATCCTTATCTCCCTTATATAATTTCAAATTATTATTTTAATTTATATCATGAGCAACTAATTTCATCCTTATTGAAAATAAAAATTTACATGTGAAAAAAAAAATTATTTCTTTAGAATAATTCAATATAAAGACAAGATAATAATTATTTATCACATTTTATAATATTATGAATATTACAATTTAACAAAGAACTATTAAATTTATTTTTAAAAAAATGAATTACTGAATTCCTAGTATGTAGGGAAAAAATTAGAATGAAATAAAATTATACCTCGGTATTTTTCACACTTTAAAACACCACAAACAATTAAAGAGGGGAAAATAGTTGTCTCTACCATTCATGGAAAATATATGAGAACTTGGCTGGGTTAATAAGATTTAATATATCACATGAAAAATAATTCTTATATTTCCCAAACTCAATATAATAAAAAATATATAGGATAATATTTAGGTATTTCTATGAAAAGTTAAACACCAGCTCGCATAAATGATGTTCTCAAATTAAAATCATCATTTAATTAATCATTAAAATGATTATTGAATGAAATGATTTTAAATATTTTAAATAGTTGTTTAAAACCATCATTGAGTCAATAAAATAATTTCTATGATTTTGGCCTTTCCGATTCATCAAAAGAGGTTTCATGCTCTTGCTGGAAGAAGATAGCATAAAAAACATTTTTTTATATTATTTTATTTCAAAAGTGAGTGTTTCGTATGGGTTACTTTGTTTTACTATTAGAAATGATTTTAATCCTAGGTTTTAACTGATTCCACATCAAATTACCCTTATACATCCTTTAGAAACCAATATAAAACCTTACGCATGAAAATAATCTATAAGTTGGCTTTTAGGTAAGTCATTTTATCCCCTTACATGACCTTTAAAAAATAAAATCTACCATTATGTAATCCATAGAAACTCTTAACGACCTTTAAATTTTTCAAGTCTTATATTTACACATACCTTGTAAATATAGAGATACCCCTGTAAATTATATAGAAATTATAATTTACCTTTACATGATAAGAAAGTCTTTAGACCGATCCTTTCAAGAAGCCCTAAATACCCATACATGGATACAAGAAACCCTAGGTTACAATTTATTAACTCTAGAGTTAACCATAAAATGTGTAAATAACATTGTAATTATATTTATGAATCTCATGAAAACATGATATTACCCGTATAGTTTGGCAATTCTACCTGCACACAAGTAAAGTAAAACCATTTTACCATTACATAGGGTCTCAAAACTAATCTAAACCTTACACAGTCCTTTTAAATCCAAGGATACATTTAATCCAATTAAAAATACTATTGTATGGGTAATATTATTGAAAAAAATATTTTTCACATAAGAATAATTATAAGTTATATTCAAGAGAGGGTTTTATGAATAGTTAATAAAATTAAGAATATTACACTCCCCTTCCATCAGTTTTTCCTTTCATGGGATGGTTTTTGAAATCTTTTAGCGAACAATATATATAAAATTGTCCCATTAGTTTTGGGTTCCATCATTACATACAGATCTCCAAGGTTTTCTTTATGGTTTTATTTTTAATTACATCAGATCATGGTGGAATTGATTGAGGATAGTGGGGATATAAATCATATTTTATAAAGGAAATATTGAGATGATGTATTCGAGATTTTGTGTGTCTTTTAATCCAATGTATGTAGCCTAGTAATACTATTCTTGGTTTTCACAAAAATTGGTTGAAACTATTTATTAAAACCAAAGTTTAATATGGGGATTTCTAATGATTTGGTTTAGGGGTTACGTCTGGAGTGCAGCACACCCTATTGCACACAATTTCTATGAGAGAATAGTGAAATGTGAGTTGATATGAATTATTAATATTTAAAAAAATTGGTATAATTAATTATAAATATTAATTATAAATTTTTGTGATTCTTTGTATGAGGCAGTTGTCTGGGCGCAAGGACTGTGATTGGTTAGTTTGGATGAGGATTGAAGGAGATCGGTGATAGGTTAACTCTATGTTCTATTATGGTGGAACCTGTAATAAAAATCCATATACATGTTGGATTTTTTCTTTAATATATGATTTCATGGGTTTCTGAATGGATTATAATTATAGGTAGTGTTGTTATTTTAGCTTTTAGGGTAGATTTGGGCCTCATATGCTGGTACAAATTTCTCTTCAATTCTTGGGGTAATTTTCAATCACCTAAAGACGATGTTTCAAATGGGTTTCAGTTTTAGTTGATCTAAATAGAGAAATATAGGAGGTCCTACGATGTGATATGAGATTCAAACAAGAACCTATATGTTACAAGGGATACGTTTTATGAATGCGACACTTGGTTCTAGGAGATTATCGAGGAGATGATTGAACATCTCATGAGTTATAATTAATTTTACCAAAAAGATAGAGGTCAGTCAAGATGTGTTTATAGATGAAGGGGATTCCATTTTTTATTATCATTGGATATTGTGGAGGGTTTCCTCAGTGTGGTGATGTAAGAGATCCCCCAATCATGATGTGAGATGATACACATGTGAGAGTCAGTGGAGCTGGTCGGGACATGTCATTAGAATTATAAAGGGATTATTAGTCCAAAAATGGACCTCGTCTATTGAGGAAACACTAAATTAGAATAAGAATACTTTTTTATAGACCCAAGTGAGTTATACTAATAGAGACAAGCGGTTTTTATGGTTTTGGATGATACATTGAGGTATGGGTTGAGGTTAGATTTCGGGAAATAATTTCCCTTGTGGTGGATGATATTGAGTTTCTATCGGCATGAAAAGACCACGGTGAGTTTCGAAGAACCATTGGGTATACTAGAGGGATTAATTGGTTACAAAGTGATGATGGACTAGGTATAAATATAATATAACTTAACAAAAAACAATATAGCTATTTGGAATGCTAAAACCATATTTGGATTGAATATGCTTGAGAAACCTTACCATCTGAAGATTATTTTGTGTACTAGTGACCTCCCTAGTGTCTATTGGGATTGTATGGTGTTATTATGAACATTTTAGAGATTACACAGATGGTTCAATGTGATTTTACCTCCAAAAATTCTATATTTATTGTTTGGTATGATTATTGTCATCAAAAGCATTAGGTATTGGGTTGAGGACCATTCCAAACATGTCTTGGGTTATTTTGATGATGGTCCTTACCAATTTTATGCTTCAGTTGAGGAAATTTTCGTGGGTAGTTTGGGTCAGCATGCATGAATTTAAAATTTCCACGTGTATTCTTCAATTAAGAAACTCAAATAGGTTGGGTCATGGGATGATGTGATGTACGGAGATGTCGATAGACCCTTACTTGAATGATATGGTCGTGGGTTGAGATATGGATACATGATTATTCCCAATGTATATGGGTTTTCGTATTAGGGTATAGATGATACCCTACCCTAAGTCATCAAGTATGGTATGGGAATATGTTATGATAACATGGGATAGAAAATGATGTGGAATTCCCATATGAAATATGATAATATTTGATCATGTGTCAAGGTTTCTGACATAGAAGATGGTTAACTAACCTACAAGGAGACTTTGTGTCTTTGTTATCACATAACCATTTAAAAAATGAGTTAATTTTTTATTTTCTCTACGCATATAAAAACCTATGATTGTGGATATTATGTGTTCTTAGTGATACCCTACTATGTCATATTCTCATTTCCTGCACAGACCAATCGATGAGGGTGAATAACTTATGTTTTGTTTTAGGTTGAGAATATGACGTTTAGTGGATCTTTTTTATGCAATATAAGGATATGTAGAGAATGGTTGTTTGAGGCCTTAGGATAGTAGTAGGTACAATGTGTTTGTATTGAATTTTTTGTTTCTTTTTTTTATCATCCAATTAGGTGATTAGTGTATGTTTTTTACATATGAAAACATAATTTATTATTATATGTGATTGTGTATTTTTTTACTCGAATCTTTATTAATTTTTATGTTGTTTTGTTATTTGTTATGCTCATTTAACTATAATTAAAGGGCATTGAATCCCTAATTTAAAATTATGGACATCTCTCCTAGTCAATATCCTTTGGAATAAAACGAGTTGTGCTTGAGGTTTCACAATGACTTGGGACTAGGAATTGATTAGTGGCCCAAGGTGGGGAATTAGAAAATGTGTCAGTGGATATATATTTTGTCAGGATTTTCGGATTTGGTAAATAAGATAACATGGAATGTTTTAACTATTGAGATAGATAATAGACTACATATTCCCATACTCTCACCACATTGGGGAGTGTTTTCTCATGAGGTAATTTACATTCATCGTGGTAGGAATTTTGGACTCACATAAAATATATGTTTCATTATAGGGTTTATTCTAATGATATGTGAAACAGTATAGTGTTTCAAATATTAACATGTAAATCATTTCCCATATAAATTTTTGGTTTCATTATATATATTTGAACTACATGAAATTTTATTTTATGAAAGTTCATGTGTATATTGTGGTGGGATGTTCTACTATGATGGAAATATAGTCCCTTCATCAATGGATTTATGAAGACCCATAGTGGGTTTCTTCAAGTATTGATTTTATATTTATGAATTGATAGGGTAATGTTATGAATGAGAGGAGATACAAGGATAGTAATAGGATTACCTATTATTTATGGACACTTATAGGTCATTGATACCTTCATTTGGTTATTTAAATTGTTAAAAAAAACCTTATATGGTAGTTTCCCATATAGACTCCAGGTAAAAGTCGAAATAAATGAATTGGGGAAAATATAAAAGGAATTAGAATTCCATATAATTTCATGACGTGAATCTCATATAACGTTTTTTATATCAATGGTGTGGTTTTATGGTAGGACTAGTTGGATTCCTAGTCCATTAGATCTCATGATACACTTTCGAAAATGCGGTGAGAGTATGGGAATATGCTAGTGGTTTGTGAACAACACTTGTGAGGCTGGTGAATATGTATTTATCCTTTCCTGAATGGCCTGAAGGCCTTCATTTTTATTTATTTTTGATAACCCCCCTTTAAAGGGATGAGGGGGAACCCATACAAGGCTCGTAGGCTCAGAGATTACAAGGCCCACAGGCTTAAGATATTACATGACCCAAAGGACATAATGAATTCAACCAGATAATCTAAAAGGAACTACCCCTCCCCAAAATCTGTGTCATGATATTAGCTCTCCACCTTTGCATGGCCGTCTAGCTAGGCTTCCCGTGCAAGCATAGTCTGGTCCTGATGGCATAACCATAACCTCTCATTCTGACAAATCCCTTTATCCTTGGAATGAGATATGCTTTGGGTATTTTCGTATGAATCATATGTGTGTGAGGATGGTTAACAAGTTTGGGATGTGATCCTATTTAAGATGGGATGAAACACATTGAAACATTAGATGGGTGGTTCGATCAGGATTAATTGGAACAATCAATCATTTATTATAGTTTTGATTGAGTAACAAATAAAATAATAACCAATGAGGTTGTTCTCAATGAAAAAATATACCATAAATATAGGTAAAATATTTATATAAATAATTTTTGGAAATATAAACATGTAAAAGGATGTTATGTTTTGGTTATGCATGTTTCTTATTTTTGTTGTGAATTAATTATTGAACCATGTGTGGGCCCATTGAGAATGGTTTGGGTTGTGGATAAACCTGTGTAATACTAAAAAGGTAGTGTGTTTATTTGATACTCGTGAGCATGGTGGCCCTAGGTGTTGGGTGAGTAAAATTATGTCAATCGATGGTGGGAGATGAAAATGGTATTACACCAGGGTATCTTATTATATTCAAATTGAATGGATTTCAGGGGATGATCTTTCCAGCAGGCATGGTGTCAGTGTTTGATGGGAGATTAGTGTTGGTTGGATAGTGTGAAAAGCATGTGACGGTGGGAACCATTGAGGTTATAACATGAAAAGTAGTATAATTGAATCTATTTGGATGTTATTTCACCATTGGATATCAATATAATCATTCTTTATGGGGCATGAACAAGTGGAATTAGGTGTTTGTGGTAGAAGTCAAGTTTGAGTGGGACACCCACATCTAGTGGTCAATCAAGGTGACACAAGGGTAATAGTGTGTGGTAATATACACTAATATCTTGTTATGTGGTTAGTAATAAATTATATGACTGAATATAGTGGTGGATAGAGTATGTGTGTTTTATTTCACTCAAACCAATTTTAGTGTGAACTAAGGGTGTTTCATGAGGTGAACAATGATAGTGATGTGAATTGTGCGATAAATCATGATTCATGACCTAATCGAGGAGATAAACCAGTGTCGTTACATGATTCTAGGGGTGAAACTAATTCATGTAATTATTCATAGGTGAATAATGTTATAACAAGTAGGTAATGTGTTAGTAACAACCACCATGTAACTATGGTCTTGATTTTCTATTATTTTATGAGTTTGCTGTTATTTTGAGTTTCCATGGAGTATTTACTAAAAATCGGAACTTTTAATGTTTCAATATTTTTTATTATTAAGGAATAAAATTTTAATTAAACCATGTGTATAAACACATTTGGATTAAGTAAAACATTATGTGTAGTTCATTTTAAATGTGCCTGATTTGGGTTGCATGGGTGGTGCATTGGTTGCTTCCAAATCTTGTCAGCCCTAATAGAAATTGTGTGGGACCTTCAGTGGGTTTGGGGTGTAGTGAATGAAATTTAAACTATTAGGTAAACCATGTGATATGTTTTTTGATAAACTCCTCAATTTTATAGTTCCATTTGGTAAGGATAGATCAATATTTCTCAATTTGTGTGGTGCATAAAAGAAATCATGTGGGCTATCGATTAGCTAGAAGTTCAGTGTACATGGTTGGAGCATCATTTGTAAAATCATAACTCTAAATTGTATGAACATTCAAGATTCATTAAAATTTTAATTTATACTATAAACCCTATTTTTTTAGCCATCAATCATTTTATAATTTCCCCTATCACTCAAACATACAAGGTACACCTTCCTTGGGATCTCCACATCTTCTTTAATTTTGGGGAAATTACACCTTGGATTTATTTGGATTCTTCTATATTAAGTCCCTCTAAACCACTCCCTCTCTTATATTCCTTATTTATAATTTGTTTCTCTTCTCCCAATAACCCTAATATTTTTATTTTCCAATTTTATGTTGGTAATTAATCTATATCATGGGGATCATTTATTTTTTGGGTTATAGTGGGAATATGTATGATTAAGGGTGTGTTCTAAATCATAGTAAATACCTTCCAATAAAATTATCATTGAATAAAAGTATGAATTTTTTTTATCATATGATCCTATTACATTTCATTAATTTTATATTGTATTTAAATGATATATTATTTTAATTATACCTATATATATGAACCATGAGGGGAAAATTAATTTGAATGTGATTTTTAACTTTGGTCAAAAATGGGATTCCCTGAAATGTGGTTGTGAACATTCCCAATTGGATTTTTGAGAATAAATTCTGTTTTAAATGTTAAGGTGCACACCGACATGAGGTTTAAAATAGTTTTCTTCCATTTAAAATGACTTTAGAAGAAAATGATTGTCTATTTTAGAATGTGTTTAGAATGTTATATAATTTTTTTTTGTTTCAAAAGGGTTTGTTTTACATTGTGGATTGTATATTGAAATTATATATGAATTTTTGTGTTTTATAAATTAGCTAAAATGTAATAGTTTATTAATATTTATGTTTCAATGGTATTTTGAAAAAATTGATCTTGTAGTATATTGGGGAAACATCTTTAAATTATGAAATGGCTTGGCATTCCAATATTATCTTAAGAGAGGTGTCCGATTTGGATTTTATGGAAAATGAGTTTTCCTATATGGTGTGAGCCTCTATTGTCCCCATGTGATTATGATGGATCATGGTGGCTTTTTATCCCATAAGAGAGTGTCTACCTTTGATGGATTTTAAATGTTCTTAATAGATATCGAATATGTGGATCTATAATTTTGAAGGGTGTGTGGCGTGATGAGTGAGTTTTTATCAATTTTTTCATGTGATGCGTGTGGTTAATTTATTATGATCACCTACATCATAACATATAATGAGATTCAAAGATAGATAGTATATAACCTGTGTGTTGTAAAACCCTAGTGTGATAGTGGGTTGACTGAGCAAGAATCCCATATCCACTATAAGATGGCCATTCAAGAAGTATTAGAGGACAATTTTCAAGAATCATTCCTTTTATATAATTTCATATAGGAAGGTGTCTTATGGGTATTGTATTGTTGATCTAATGGATGAATGAGTTCCAGGTAAAACACACTTGTTGATCTTCTGTAAAAAGTCTTTTTATGGATTTTTTCCACAGGTAGTTCAGAAGTACTTATAAGGATGTTGATAGGTTTAGTAGTACCATATTATGTTCCTTATCACCAATTATGGTACTTTGTATTAATAGAAACCCAAGAGATGATGACCCTAACACTATGATCCTTAGGATAATTATCAAGGATTTATCTTTGTTCGTTTTTAGTATAACCTACTATTTAAATATCTTTTTCACACAAATATAATTGTACAATTTTCATATAGTAGTATAAATTTACATAGTGGTTCTTATC
The DNA here is from genome assembly GCA_963277665.1 of Viscum album. Lineage (NCBI taxonomy): Eukaryota > Viridiplantae > Streptophyta > Magnoliopsida > Santalales > Viscaceae > Viscum > Viscum album. The sequence continues at coordinate 1,287,876,455 of OY728138.1, read as the reverse complement.
TATGTGATCTCTACCTTCTTTGTGTAGTTTTTTTCAATCATTTTGATAAGGGGTTACGAATGGGTTTTAATGATGGAAAAAAGAAATTGATATTTTATGGTATTTTAAAACAATTTTAGATATTAGTTGGAAAATATTTATCACGTTAGTATGGTTTTTTTAATCCAAATGATTGTAGGGTTGAAAAATAGGGTTTTATCCTATAGTTTTTTTCTTCATAAATTGGATTTTTAATGACATTGTGAGAAACCAAGTGAGAGTTCTTAACCACCTTGAGTTGGTAATTTAGGTTTTAAAAGTTATCTTTTTTAAATGGTTTTAGAGTGCGACATTAAAATGGAGGTTTAAATAATAGGTATTATCTCATTAAAAATTATTTCCTAGTGAATTTTTTTAATTAATGATAAAAATAGAAAATTAATTTACCACATTTTGGATGTGGTTTTATTTATTTTATAAAATATTAAAAAAAATGTTAATTTTAATAAAACAAGTATTTTTAAAGATTTAATAAATAAGTTGATGTATATATTCATTGGTTTTTTGTGACTTGTTGGGCCATTATAAAACACCAATATTTTTACAGGTCTATGTTCATTCTATTTGTTTCACTCCATTGACCTTACAAAAGAGATGTATGGTCATATTTTAACTATGGGTTACATGGTGAATCATTATATTCGGTTCAAGGATTCTCATTTAGTTTATTTATTCAGATCATTTGGATCTTATAGTTATAGATTATCTATGTCTGTTTCCAATATAATTTTATTTATGAATAAGTTATTCCCTCATTTGATGCATTATTTTACTTATCTCCAGTTTTTTATCGTATTTAGTTTTACTACTTATTTATTATTTATGTATGATCGTGAAAGCTTTACCAAGGTTCATTCACCAATACCCAAACAAAATTTTCTATCCAATGGGTTTTTGTAATTCCTTTTTGGCTATATGGTTGACCTGATCAGGTGCGAATTGCAATGAAACCCTTAGACAATTTATTATAAAGTTGTATTTATGGCTCAATGGTTTCTCAAGGGGACCTTATTTAATGTTCAAGGTTTCTCAGTGGTACCTAGGTATTGAAATTCAATCTTTTTATTAGGGGTATTATTAGTTTAGAGATAAAGTTTTCCATACTTTGGAGGTTTGTGGGAAGAGAGTTTTGTTGGCTCTTTCTCACCCCGATCCTTGAGTTTCCAGGTGTATTTGGGATTTTTCCTTTAATTATTTTTTTCTATTTGATATTGTTTTTGGATTGTAGTTTTATTCCAATGGATTTGTGGTTTTGATCCTCAATAGAAAATTTTGAGTTACTTTGGGGTCTTGTGTGAAGATTTGGGATGGTGATGAAGATGGTAGTCAAGAAATGAGGTTTGTTTGTGTGACCTAGTAACCCATTAGACAACCAAAATCTTCATACTGGACAATATTTATGAATTATTTCCTGATTGGAATATTACTATAAAAAATGTGTTAAAGTCGGTCTTGTTTCTACATCCTATGTTTTTTATAAATATACCCCTTTACCCATGGATTTTATACCATGTTATAGAAATAGTAAAAGAGTCATGGTTGGTATTTTTATATGTTTACACCTTTAAAAAAATTTCTATTTATTTTTATGTTATTCATTATTATTTCAGTTCATTTATGTGATTTGAAATTTAGAAACTCTATGTGAAAATGTATTTCAAAGAAAAAATCTTATTAGTTTTAAATAATACCTTAATGATTGTTGGTAAAACAATATTGGTTTTAATAAAGTGTTTAAAATGGATTATTTCATTATGTGGTTTGGAAAAAATCATTTGATTGATTTTTCTAATCTAGAGTTCACAATTTTTTAATGTATGGGTTTACTAATTTATATATGATTTTTGTTTTCCAAATTTTCCTTTTAACAATTGTTAGTGTATTTCAAAAGGGTAAGTTATTTTTAAATATTTTAAATGTTAGTTTTGTGTATTATTTTATAACTTGGAATAATTTATGTTTTAAAATAAGATAATTCTTGTTTTGGAAATTTTTTTTGGGAATGTTTTAAAATTTACCAAGATGGTTTAGGTATTGGGGTTTGAATTTTGGAAATGGATTCTGTTTTTTTTAAGGAAAGTAGAACCAATTTTAAAAGGTTCCTGAGTTTTCAAAATTATATTTTGGAATGTAATTTATTATTTTAACAAAGATAGTGTTTTCCCCTTGGGTGTTTTGTGAAAACATAATATGATTTTAGGAAAATTTCCATGTAATGGTATATAACCCATTTTGTTTATAATAATACTATCATAAAGTCTTAATGTAGAATAATATTCCTTATCTTATGCATTTCCATCCTTCTAATTAAAACTAATAAAGATCATAATGGAAAAAAAATTTCTACTTTCCTTTTCTAGTGATGTTATTTGGATTTTTTTAAGGTGGTGTATCTTTAGTGTCTATTTATAAGATTGATAGCTCTACTTGTTTACACTTTTGATCATCGTTTCGGTGGTTTAATCAGTATGGATCGGTCTTCCTGGAGACTCATATTTAATATTAGATTAGTAATTTTTTCATGGTTTGGTTTTGAATTATTTGAGGATTGATGGATAGCTGACCATCATCCATTGTATCATGAATGAGTTTTTTATGTTTATTTTATATTGTGAACCATTTTTTGATTTACTCTTATTTATTTTAGAGATGTTTTTGTTTAATTAAGTGTTGGAATTTAATTTTCTTAGGATATTATGTGGTTTCCCATATTGGCGGTGTTCCTTTTGGGAATTGTTCATTCCCAGTTACTTCATGTTCATTATTTCCATTGAATTGGTGGATCATTGGATGATTTCTATTTAAGAGTTCGTACATCGGAAGAATCTATTGTTAATATAGCAGTATTTGTAGGTGTCATTTTTTTCTAGTTGGTTTCAAGATTCCACTAGTCTATATATTATATCAAAACAAATATGGGATATTTTTACGTGGAATCTAGATTAAACATCATCGTGTGATGGATGTGACCCTCAGGTTAGAACCATTGCATTTTTAAATGCGGTGTGTCTTCCTTTTTTGACTTTATGTATTTTGGAAACATTGGGTAACTTGATTTAATTTTTATCATTTATGATTTATTTTGAGGTTTTTATAATCATTTTTTTCTATTTTTACTTGGGTTTTTCTTTAGATAGTGTATTTTGTTAAATTCCGTTTAGAGATTTCTAAAATGTGGCTACTTAAAGAGGTTATCTTGTTTTTGTGGATAGTTTTTCTCAATTATTGTACTATTATAGACAATTTATAATGGTGTAGATATTAATATTTAATATACATTTATTTATATCTTTTATTTTTTCAGTTGTTGATTGGATTTGTTTGAGGAATTCACTTTATTGTATGATGATCTACGGTTTTTATAGAAGTTATCTTAGATTCCGTTCCCTTATGAAAAATACTTTAACATGCCACTTTTTGGAGAATGAAATATCTATGATGGGAAGATTTGTGACACCCATTATTTCACTATAGTGTTTATTTGTAATTATTTTATGATATTGGTAGTTTTTCAATGTTTCCATGGAGTTTTGGCACAAAACATAAGAAATGTTTAGTTTTTCATGTTGAGCATGGATAGGTCATACTTTTTGAATGAAAATATGAAACTAACCATACATGGCTCTAGGATACCCTTATATATAGTTCATTTTTATCAAGAAATATTTTCATTGAACATGCATCACATGGGTTACTTCCAAACCATGTCTATCCTAGGGGAAACCATGCCAAACCATTGGTGGGTTTATGGTTTAGTTCATGGTTTAAAAAACATTTAGGTAAACCATATTACATGATTTATTAGTAGATTTGTAATTTCAATGTTTCATTTGGGTTGTTTAGAGCATGGTTTTGTCTATCATGTGACTCTAAGACGAAACCATGCATGGAAGGTCTGAGCTAGAATGTGCCTTACACATGATTGGTAAATGGTTCGGAACACATTGTGGCTAGCATAGATTCATTAAAATTTCAATATACTATTTTTAACCTCTTCTTTATTTATAATAAAACCATATATTACCACCTATAATAGTAATAGACAAAACACAAACTCATTGGGAGATCCCTCCATTCATCATAAATTATTTTAATTTCTATCATGGATTTCAGTGGATTCTTCCACGGTAGGTCCCTATAAACATAACTTGATCTTATATTATTTATTTTACCTATGATTTATATTCTCCCATGAAACCTAATATTTTTTTTGGATGATTTTGTGGTGGTAATTGGTTTAGATCATGGGATTTTACACGTATAGGTGTTTTAGCGGTCATACCCGACCTTGGGGGTGTGATTTCCATCATCATCAACAACATTGGACGGGACCATTTTTTATCAAGGTATGTGTTTATTTATCATAATATTCTATTACAATTTTTTATTTTCATGATTTTAAGAGATTTTTTTTCTATGTTATTCCAAAATTAATGACTCATGAGACAATAATCTAATTTGAATGTTTTTTTAACTTTAGAATTGAATGATATTCCCATCCAAGTTGTTTTGAATAGTCCTTATTATATATTGAAGAATAAATTTGGTTTAAAAGTATGGAATTGAACCAATGTGATCTTTTATAATATTCTTTTTTATTTGAAATTACATCCAAGACAAATGACTATGTCTTTAGATAAATTCATAAAACGTTTGATATGGTATTTTTTTTGTTTTAAAATAATATGTTATCCCATGTGGATTTTATATTGAAACACATTTTAACCTCTAGTGTTTTAGAAAGTGTTTTACAAGAAATATAGAGATCATTTTTTATTTTAAAAGTTATTTTGATATGATTTAACCCTATAGTTGATTATGGTGGATTTGGAATATGATAAAATGGTTTGGCATTCAAATCATGTTTTTAAAGAGGTGTATCATTTGGATTTATAGAGGATGAGTTTTCAAAAATGTTAAGAGAACTTATTAACCCATTTTTATTATTGTGACCCATTGTGTATTGAGATACCATGAGGGGATGTTTATTTTTGAATCATTTTAAATGATTCTATTATTAATTGAATAAATTCACCTTTTCTTGAAAAGATGTGAGAGGTGAGGCATGTGTCATTTTCAAAGTTTTTAATGTGATGTATGTTCTTGATGGATTTTTTTCTCATCCATTATGATCCATCATGGGAGTACTAGTTAGATAGTATGTGACTTATGTATGGAAAAAACCTAGTATAATATTATTATGAATAAGGAATTGTTTCCTAGCCAATCTCATATGGTTTGACCGAAAGGAGTGGTATATGCTTTTGATAACATATTTCATTTTACATAACCTTATTGGGAAATAAATCCAAGAGAAACTATTTTTTTGATCCCATATATGAATTAATTTTAGGGAGAACAAAATACTTGATCCCTTTGATGAAGGTATTCTAGAAATATTATCTTATATTCTTTTATTGGGGATTTTAGGGATGTTGAAAGGTTCCCTAGTTCCAGACTAGATTCATTACTACATCTCATGTCTTTTTTTACTAGATACAAGATATTATTCACATGAATATATGATCCTTCAAATAATTTTTTGTTATTTGTCTATGTGTTTAGATTATATCTCATAGCATATAAATCATTCTTTGGAACATGCATAAATTTCATTTATTTTATCTCATTATATGACTTGACATAGTAGTTCTTGGCCTTTTCATTTATAACTTTTTGTGTGGATTATTTTTCAAACATTTTAAAATTTAATTTGAAAATGTTTGAAAAGAAGTAAAAAATGAGCATCTTGATTTTAATGTGTTTACTGAAAATATTATATATGAGTTTTCAAATATTTTTTTAAGTGATAATGGTTTTTATTTTAAACTCCAAGTTTATTTAGATTTTGAAAACATTGTGTTAATCCATCACTCTCGGTTTTAATATTGTTGGATTTCAATGATATTTTGGGAAACCCTGAGAATGTTTTAAAACTCCTCGAGTTTAGAACATAAATATCAAATATGGTGTTTTAATTATTGTTTTACTGTAATATTTTAAAATTATAGTCTATCTATGTGGTACTATAATGTTAGAAAGTGTTCTCTGAGTTATTATGATCATTTAATTAAAATTCTAGTGGAAGGATTTTATTACATTTTTGTATGTTTTATTTTTTATTTTGTAAAGCCATATAAAGTATGTTTAATTTTATTTTTTATTTACAACTAGTATGTTTAGGGAATAATATTTGTGTTACAACATATATTTGAAATGTTTTCATAACTTACTGGGTATTAGATCACACTTATATTTTTACAGGCCCAGGTTCATTGAATTTGTTTTTCAACGTTTAAATTTCTATATATATGTATGGTTTGATGGTAACTGTGGGTATATATATATCTAATTAGAATTTTTGAGATATTTATTTTAATTAATTATTTATTCTATGTTTATTATAAATTTTTTTTTATTCATAATAATTTTTTTATTCATTTGGATTATATTGATATATTATTTGTATCTTGTTTAGTTTTTTAATTTTCATATTATATAGTTGTCTGTTTACTTAGAATAGTTTCTATACTAATTTATAATATGTCCATAGGGTTAAATTGTTTCTAATGATTCTTCTGTGATATAGAGTAACTAGATTTTATCCTATGGGGATCAAAATTACTCTTTAGGCCCTATGGTCGATTGGGTCGTCTGTCGGGGTAGATGACACCATTGGAAACATTGTTATATGGCCTCCTATAATGAAAATTATTTGAAAAGAACTGGAATTTTTTTCATAGATTAGGGAATCACAAGGACCCTAAGTGTGGGGGGTTTTGGTGAAAATAAATAGTTGGTGGTTGGTGTTTTTTTAGGATGCATCAAAAGTTTTGATGAAGTATTTTAGAAATATTCTACCTAAGTTACTCTAACTGATATTTTCTAATTAGAAAGATGTTTTGAGATGAGAACTATATTGGGAATGTCTTATCAGATGTAGTTGAGGTGGTCTATGGATTATATCATGCATCTAGAAGAAAATTTAGCGTATTCGGTCTTGCTATTTGTTTTTATATAGTGAATGTGGATTTGGAGTCCATATATAGATGACAGTAAACTCTATATAATCTACTGACCATGGATGGTAGGTTGAAATTGTTCAAGGGTTTCCTTGGATTCTAAGGGATGAGAAGAATTACAGTTGGGAGATAGTAATGACCCTCAAAATTTTTGGGCTCTATTTTCTAATTCAATATGAATTTTTTATCTGGTAAGCAATTCAGATTGATAACTAGGAATTATATTTGGGTTATTGGATTTTAAATGTCCTAAAATAGTGTTTTTTGATAGGGTTTTTGGGTTTTATGGAAACCTAGTGTGTTTGGGTGAAAATTTGAGTAAAACCATGAGGTTGGTTTACCCCAATGAAGCAACTATAAGACATTTACAAAATGAAGTAGGTCTTTATAGTGGGAAACATTGGGGTATATGAGGATTCCCTCTATCGTGAATCATTCTATGAGTGAGAAATTTTTCAAACTATGAAAGGGTCCTATGATCTTCTTTTAAATGGGATATTTACCTTTTCATTCTTAACCAACACATTCATAGGATGGGCTAATTGGATTTCTCTCCCTTCCTTTGGTTTCCACTTAAGGGGTGATATTTAATAGCTTTTGGCAATTAATCCGGGTAATATCCTATCTTTTTTCGTAGATTACTTCATTGTTAACTGATTTTGAAAATTTATTTTATTTTTTTTGTTTCAATTCCACTGGATCATAGTGTATTCTAATATGTATTGAGTGTTTTATGTTGGCATTATTAGTGAACATACTACTATACCCCCTATATTCCGTTAGACATAGTTTTGGAAAAGTTACATTTCTTAATGATTTTATTTATTATTTTTGACTAAATTGAAAGAATTTGGTTTCTAGAATAGGCATTAAATTTGATGATGTAATTTTGGTTTAGGATAAGGTGCATACTAGGAGTGGACCACATATTTGTTTCTTAAGGATTCAGTGAGAAGATGACACTCAAAGTTTTTTTAGGATTTATTTTTACATAAAATAAAATTTTTAATTAATTATTATTGTTTACTATTAATAATTAATGTAATTATTTTCCTTAGGTATGTGTTTTAGAGTAGTGGAAATGCCTTTCTAGAATGGATGAGGCTTTTCGGATCTCTATATGTGGTTAAATCTTTATTCTAGTTAGTGGATCTGATAATACAAAACCATTTGAATATTTATTTATTTTTGTGCATACCCAAATAAATTAATGGGTTTCTTAATGTTGTATAATTACAGTAAGAGACATTATTCCAAATTAAAGGGTGGATTTGATCCTCCCAGGATAATACAAATTTCTCTTTAGCACTTGGGGTTATTTGTGATCTCCCAACAACAACGTCTCCATGCGGTGAATGATTAGGTTGAGATAAAAAGAAATCTCCATGACCTCATGGGATTCATCATGGGATGAAAACAACCATGGTTCCATCTAGGAAGCAATGAGAGGAATGGGGAAGGGATATTATGGGTGAGACGACTGAACATCTCATGAGTTATCGAGAACTCCATCATAAGGTAATAAGAAAATATTTTTGTATTCTTTGAGAAATTGGAGTCCTTTAAGACTTCGAGTAAGGTAGTAGGGAGATTTTACTATTGGTGGAGAACTATGATATCTCATATGGTAGATATGAGATGATACCTAGGCGGGGATCAAGAGAGTTATTCTGAAATTTACCTTTTAATTCCAAGAGGTTTTTTTGATGTCAATTGGACCCCTCATATTTTATAGAACCAAGGGTGTATTGAAAGGGTGAAATATATGAAATTTTATAAAAAAATTGTTCTAATTATTTTTCATAATATATTATACAAAAAATGCATATCCTATATTTCTCAAAGTATCATGTAAAACATAAATTTATGCACAATGTAAGAAAATAATGGAAATCATAAATGATAACTTGTTCATTTGAAATAACTGATTTTATTTACTCACTGTCAATGTGAAGGGGATCATAGATTTCAATATATTAATCCCCTATATCATAAATAAATGAATAATATGTATCATATCATATATCATTTATTCGTGGGTTCTATCAAGATAAATCAAATAGCTTTACAAGGTCACTTGTATCACATAAAAATAAGGACACAATCAAGAAGATGGGATCAATCGAACCTTTTTCATCTGTCATTTTCTCAATATAAAACCTGATAGAGAGGATTAGAGAGATAAAAATATGTGGATGTTTTTTATAATACTATTCAATAGGCAAAAATGAGCTTTTATATGTTGGTTATACATATCTAAAAATTCACTTTCCACCTTAGAAGGTAATAAACATCATTTTAGATCCTTATGACCTCTTATGAAATAATTAAACATATTATAAATGTAATAAATATTTTATCACACACCTGAAAAATTTTAACATGTCATGATAAAAAATTCAACCCTTTAATTTATCTCATAATTTTTCAAAATAATTTAGAAAATCATTAACATGATATGTTCACTCAAATAATTATATTTTATCATATTCACTTTTATGATAAAAATAAATTTGAATAACTTTATTGATACACACAATCAACATTATTTTGAACATGAATACTATATTTAAAATACTTTTACTTATGATCAATCATAGTTGGAATTTCATTGGCCCCAGACAAGGGTCCTACTGCATCCTAAACTCATATTCATATGAATATATGGAATATTGGACAAACATAGTGATTTGCCTACCAATTTATTGTCTTAGTGGTTATGACTCTAATTCATAAGTGAAGAGTAGAGTAATACCTCCGAAAAACATGCTCTTCTTAATATAATAACATTATTTCATTGTATGTCGTATGTAAAAATGTATACTTCTATCATCCTCATTTTGATGCATTATATATTTAATGACTATACGAAACAAACATACATTATTGTACCATAATCATTGATTAAATGAATTTAATACCACCCTGGGCATAGTGGGCCCATGATATCTCTCTTCCATAACACATAAGTGACAAAATATTTCTTGACCCCTCAAACAGTGTTAAACCACCAATAATATACCAAATCAGAGCTACCTAATCATGAATTCAAATTAGTGGTTTTTATTTTCATAAAAGTACATGATAAAATGTTACACATTGTTAATGATATGAATTCAAGATACCAATGTAAATGTTCTTAGTCATGAGAAACTAATGACCCCTATAATATGTGGTTTTCTTATTAGGGGGTCAGACCTCGTGATCTCATATACTTGAGATCACCCCGTGAAATATTCATGAGAATATGTATCATTTCCTATGATCCCCTAGTACCTGAAAGTAATAAATCCTCTATTTCCCAGTAGAATTATTCATCTAGAATAATGGATATAGATAAACATTATTTTCATTTTATCAATAGTTTCTCAAAATAGATAGTAATAACTATAAATTTTTTATATCACATATATTCTATAGAAATTTCTATATAAATAGTTGATGAAGAAGTATCATAATATTATTTTATGAATAAAATATTATCCTATAAAAAAATTATACAAATAAGGGTATTGAATGAATATAGAGAATTTGGTTCTAGGACACCATCTCCCACAACTCCCACATATACTAGAGCAAACATCTAACAACTCTCAACCCATTATCTCTCATATCAGAATCATGCATCTTCTAAGATATAAATTTTTTGGGGTACTTCCTCCTTATAATCTCTATCTAATCCTCTAACTATGATATCAACTCTCTAAGAAAAAAATCATCAATACATGAAACTTATAATGTATATGATTCATCCTATGGTGTGACCCATGCTCAATGGAATGAATCACTTTCACGTTATTATCATAATAAACTGTAACAAGATATTATCTTCTATGTACAATTCCAAAATTAAAAATTAATTTTTGCATCCAAAATAAATATTCAGCAACATTGTAATCATTAATATATTATTATTATGCTTTATAGTTTTTAATCATATATTTTTTCAATATTATCAAGATCATTGCACCACTATTTAGAAAAAATTTATCTTAATTGTGATATTATATCATCTTGATCAATATAGAATCTAGCATAGAGTATTAATATTTGATAGATCCCACAACTGAAGTATAAGGTATTATATCAATTCTTTTAATCTCTTTAGGTGTTAGTTGGAACATCTTCAAGGAGATAATAAATCTACATGAGACTAGAAACAATACCTTCATAAAATTATTGCATCTTATAACTTTTGAATACCTTTTCAATATATAAACATTGACTTAGCCCAAGTAACCTCTGATATCTATCTCGATAGTTATTGATTGCTATAATGTATTCTACAACACCTAAGTATTTCACAGAGAAGCATTCATTTAACAAATTCTTAACATACTGTAAGAATTTCACTTATTTTCCCACTAATAATATTACAAAAGCATAAAATAATAGAAAACTCATGGAACTCCCAATAACCTTCTTATAGAAACATGGATATCATTCATTATTAATTAATTCAAGTTAATTTATAGCCCCATAAAAACATATATTCCATCATCCTGGTTCCTATTTCAATTTAGAAATGGATCTTAGTAGCTTATATTCATTATTGGGACACTTTGACATAATGAACCATTTTAGTTGTGTCATTTAGACATATTTAACAAATTTCCCATTTAGAAAAGTAGTTTTTATATCAACATAAAAAATTTCAAAATCATGTAAAACTAATATTTAATTTAATATTCTGATCGTTTTCATTACTGTGACTAGTGAGAAGTACTTGTCATTGTCGATGCTTTGGTGTTTCCTAAAACAAATTTCTACAAGTCTTTCCTTATAGGTTATTAATTGATCAAAAATGTTCAAATTATTATTAAATACCCATTTACACCTAGTAGGTTTTACATCATCTAGTGGGTATTTATAAATCCAAACTGGATTTTAGTACATGGACTCTATTTCAGAATCTATGGCTTTATTCAATTTACCAACATCATTTTCGTTTACTATTTCCTTTTAGGTTAGAGGTTAATAATTATATAAGAATGATGTGTCACATGAACCAAAGATAATAAAAACATATATATCTATATATGTAACCTCTCTCGTAGACCTTCATTATAATTTTACATCAAGAACATCTCTATCTACCACAATCACTTGTAGATATTGTTCCCATACTAAATCTTGTGTATCAGAAACATCAACTTCATCAAATTAAATATTTCTCCCAATATTTCTCTTAGAAATGTGTTCCCTTTCTATAAATATATCATGTATTTATGCAATATAATTTCTATCTAATTTATTAGATATGTAAAATCTTTTTTCCTCTTAAAGATAAACTATAAATATAAACATCATGCTTCGAGATGGTAATTTTTTATTCGGTATAGTTTTGAAATAATCATTGCATCTCCATAAATGTATTTCTTAAAGACTAGATTTATTTACATTCCATAAATAATATGTAATCACATATTCTATGTTATTTAATACTAGTTTTAGTGTATATTCCTTTGTCAATAATGCTTATTAGCAAAAGGATAATGGTAGATTTTCATGAATCATCATTTATCTGGCCATGTAAAGGACTGTCTAATTCTTATATTCACTAACACATTTCCAATTAAGAGTATAAAGAGGATAGAGTTTTGATAAAATTTCATACTCATTGAAATGATTTATGAAATATTCTTTAATATATTTTACCTGATGATATGAGTGATATTTGTTAATCTTTTTACATTGTTGATTCTCTATATCATTATCATATTCCTAAAACATGATAAAGGACCCTAACTGATACCTCATTATGTACATATATACATATCAACTATATGAATTCATAAAATTAATGAAGATCGAAAAAACCACCCCTTTACTCTATGGTAAAGGGATGAAAGACATTAGTGTGAACCAATTCAAATGGTTCTTTGGATATTTCTCACTTCCCATTAAATTTTTATTTATTCATTTTATGTCACAAAAAATTTTTATATAAATTAATGGTTTTGAAAACAATAGAGTCTAAATACCCTATATTGTGTACTTTCCATAAATTATTCATATTTATATGAACTAACATGACATGTTATTGGCGGATCAGATATAAGTCATTCATGATAGAATTTTCATTTACATCCAAAATGGTATTTCCTATAAAATTTATATATAATACATAAATTTATTGCTATATTCCATAATATGAAAAATGTTTTCCTTTATTTTAGAAAAAATTTATTTCTAATAGTTAAAAAAATCCCATAATTGAAAAATTATACACTATAATTAAATTTATTGTTATAGATTTTTCATAATAATAATAATTTTTTATGACATCCATTCCACAATGAAATTAATGATGATCACCCCCGATTGCTAATGTTATTAGTTTTTCACCATTTGATGCGCATAAGTCCCCATATTCTTTTCCAATCATCATGATTATAATTTTCTCATATATTTAACTACAAATATATGATCCAAATATAATATCCAATATATAACTTTTAGATATATGTTTATTTCCTTCAATGAAAGATATACCTGAAGAAAAATCATCATATTACTTCTTATTTATAGCTATGAAATTCTTCTTCCAATGTAATTTCTTGTCACATGATAAGAATATTGACTACTACTCCTTTTAATCCCTTTATATATTTAGATTATTGAAAGGGTGGTCCATATGTTTATTTGACTGGGACATAGCCACAGACATTTTGATTATTTCTTTTCTTCTTCTTGTTCATCATAAGGACCAATGAGTTGGAATTCTCCATATCTTAATCTATTAGGTAAATTAAGGAAAAAAAATATGGGAGACACATATTAATAAAATTGTTACTATAATTAAAAAATATATTGAAGAATATATCTAGTAAATTAAAAATATTGAGATTTGTTTATAAATATTGGTTTATATTGAATTCAATGGACTCTAATATGTTAATATACATTGTTAACATCAGTACAAGAGGACCTAATCGATTCCCTTCGATTATTCCACTTATATAAAAAGTAATATATATCTCATATCGTTCTTTTCAAGATATCTTCTTTAAAATTTCTTTGAGATATGATAGTATTTGGAAATAATCTTTGTTCTTATGCATTTTTTATCACTCACTGGAAATAAATGAGGAAATGAATCACAAAACAACCAACAAATAATCAATGTACTTATTTTATTTGTTTTTATTTTTATCATTTCTACCTAAGGGGGACAAACAGGATGTGGGTACCCCGTTATATAAATATTCCTCACATAGTGAATTACTATATACAAGCACCTTCACCACACTTAGAAGTTATGTAACAAGATGATATTAAATTTTAAAAAATATTGATTACAGTTACATTTAATTGGCTGAGAATACCATTTTATTTATAATATGTAAATTTCAAGAAGAGAACATTATCTTAATTTCCAATAAAAAATTTCATAACATTATTTTTAAATTTCACCACCTAATTTAACAAATCATAGCATCCTTCAACTACAATATTTGTAATACATATTATTATTGCGGGAATGTTCTTTAATCCTCTCTAGATAACCCAATATATGGTATATCTACTACTATGGAAGTTTAAGGATGAATTTTTTATGACCAACCCCATTATCTCATTTCTCCATGATCATTTGAGTTGATTCCAATATCTTGAAAAGAATTACATTTCATTCATCTATTTGTTTCCTCTAAAGTTGCTACAGGCTAGCTATGGCTAATAATTTTCTTCACACTTTAGTTAACTGAACCCACCACTATATTAATAACTCCCGACTCGTAAAATTAAACCCCAACTACTGCTGAAAATAACCTTGAACAATATTTTTTTCCAAATTCATGTCATGGTAGAAATTTATATTATTTTCCATGAGAGGTTGGTTAATTTTAGTCAACGAATAAAATACTTTTCGGTTTAACATGTATATAATAAGTGGTCGGACTCAAAACATAACCATAGTTTATTTATAAAATATTAATTTTCTTTACTCATTATATCTATACATGTTGGTTTATTATTTTAATATGTGATTATTCATAAAAAATATATATTCCTATAATAATAAACCATGAGTATGATAAAATAAATAAATAAAGAATTGATGATAATTCATTAACTATTGGTTAATCAATAAAGCTAATAATATATTTATTGATACCCTAAGGTAATACCTTTAGTTTATAACTAACTGGAATTTTATCTCCTACAACTCCCACACACATCATTTGTTTGGTTTATGTATTCTCTAGACTTGAACTCTTTTTCCATAAACTCCTCCATTTTTACAATGTATACTCTCCTCTAGATAAGGGGAACTGAGAGTGTGGAATAACATTTTATCACATAAATGTGGGAACTCAAGATTTTATAAATGTTAAATGAGAAGCAATGAAATTAAGATCATTTAAATAAATTAATTATTATATTTTTAAATTTAACTGAAATAATTAAATTAAATAAAAAATAAATTAAACATGCATTGGATTGTCACAGATCATGATAAGTTAATGCATAATTATATAACATAATGAAAATTAATTTTTCAAAAAAATCATTTTAGGGTATTATTAATTCTTAATCTATAATTATAATAATTTATAGTATTTATTTAGTCATCTCAAAACACCTAAAATAAAATTTATTCAATTCCAGATAATTACAATTTTTCAGTTTTTTAATAAATTTTTAGAACAATTTTAACCTCATGATGATCTCAAAATATTAATTTAGGGATTGTGGAAAATTTAGCATTTCATTCATATTAGATCCAAAATGAATTATTCCAGCCCAAATGGTGTTAGGCAGTTCATCCCAATTTTGGGGAAAAAATTATAAACACAATATATATATATATATATTAATAATAAAATTTATATATATATATATATTATAATATATATGTTATATATATAATTATATTCAAATATTACAACAAAATAAATGGGGTATATTTGTTTCAATGTAAAAAAATGGTGTAGGGAAGAGGTCTGACCATGCCCATAAGATATGAACATTGATAAATATATAAAAAATTAAAATTATAATCATTGTCTTCCTGTAAATCATTTGATAAAATTATGAAATACACCTCCCCGAAGTCTTATCAATTCCCCATCAATTCTAACTCGACCATATATATGAATATATCTTTATATATATATATATATATTAACTCACATATACATATTAATACATACAGAACAAATTTTTTCACATTTTTTTGTGAAAAAAAGTCGATCTTAAATCGGTCATTTCATGGTGACAAGAAACATGAATTGATACAACGTCAGTTATATTTGGACTATATTGAAAATCTATTTTAGAATTATATCAATTTTTATCTCAATTTTAATGGTTCCAATTAAAAAAATAAATTTCCCTCTGATACCAATTGACGAAACCTATGGAAAAATAGATGTTTGAAAATACCCAATTTAATTTTTTTATGATTCATTTAATAAAAACTATTTCCAAAAAATCATTTCCCGAATTTATAAAAGGATCACATGTAATTATTTTTTTCCATTAATAAAAAATTATTGAAACAATAAATAGTAACTTTCTTGTTTGAAATCTATGATTTGATTTTATAACAATCAGTCTATCTTGGCTCAACGATATCAAGAATGGAAACATATTCATTTTCAACACATTCTCCAGAACTCTTATGTTATAAAAAACAAATTCCTAGGGATCTATATTGAGAAACTGAAGAGCTCTATGATGAAACTTTTATCACATAAATAACCCAGACATGATCAAGAATATAAGATCTATAAAACCTTTCCCCCTTGGATTGTCAATCTAAAACATTGAATAGAGGATAGATGAGCTCAAAATTCATGAAAATTATTTATAACTATATTCAATAGGATAAAATTAACATTTATTAATAGGTTATAATATAAAAAATTAAAAATTAGTCCATATAAAGTATTGACCATCATTTTTTTCTCTAATATTCACTTATGACATAATAAGATATTTCATAAATATAATTAATATTTTATCACCCACTTGTATGAATAAACATATTATGTGATGAAATGTATACCATTAACAATCACATAAGCTCGAAAAAATATTTTACAGATCATTAATGTCATATGTTCTTTTAAAAAGTATATTTTCTTATATTCAGTTTTATGATCAAACAACAATTGAATACTATGAAAAATAAAATAAATCATAATTATTATATCCTTGAATAAAATATTTGAATTAATTTTTTTGATTGATAACACCTGGATGTTCTTCATCCCCACTCGCGGTTCACACTACCTCTTAAATTTATATTCACCTAAATAGGGGAAATTTTGGATACACATTGATTAGACCCTAAAATTCTTTATATCAATAGTAGTGAGTCTAGCTGAAATACCAATAACGTAGTATATAAACCCATTATATACCTTAAGTAGATAAATATTATCATATCTATGACTACCTCATATAAACATGCTTTTTTGTAATAAAATCTCTTTATCTTCAATATCTCTTAAATAGTGATTCACAAATTTTTCATCTTCATTTTCATTCATTATATATTTTAAGATAATAACAAATAGAAGAATATTATTGTAAAATGACCTCGGATTTTATGATGGTAGTATCATCTTTGAAAACGTGGGCCCACGAGATATATCTTCCAAAACTCCTAAGCCAGAAATTTAATCTGGATCATTAAACTAATGACATTCCATATATGATGCACCCATCATAAGATACATCTATATGACTTCAATTCCATGTTTTTTCATTAATCAAAGTATATGATCAAATGGTAGATATTGATAATGATATCAAGTAAAGGGATTAATAAAAATGTTTATATATAATAAAAAATAATGTCACCTAAAACATATAGTGTTCGAAATGGTGTGTTAGTCCTTAGGATCTAATCTACTCATGGATACCAAGTGTAAACATTATGTGATGAAACATCAGTTCCAATGATTCCCTAACACTTGAAAGTAAAAAATTATTTGCATCTATTCAATATAAAATATTTAAAACATAATTAATATATTTGTTATTATTTTCATAATATCTCAAGGTTCACATTATATCTAGGAACTACAATAAGATTTTAATATGATACAAAATCTATGGAAATTAGCAAAAAAATAGTGTTCGTAGAAGTATCAAAAATATTATGGTAAGTATAAACACATTTATATATTAAAATATATACATGTAAGGGTAATTAAAGTACATAAATGGGTTTGTCCTAGGTAACCCACTACCAACACTATAGAGGCTAGGGTTTTTGTAGAAAAAATGGTCTAGGATAATACCAGAGTAGTGGGACAAATAGTGGTAAGGGGTTTCGATGAGGTTAGATTGGACCTTGACATTTGGATTAGGTAGAGACATTAAGAAGTGATTCCTCCAACCAATGACGAATTTGAGGTGGTATAAATAATAATATAAAGTGACAGTTCATGGGGACCTAGTGGGTGACATAACAAGTCAGTTGAGATGTGTGTTTTTAAGTGTTTATGTCTTGACAGACTAGTCAATTAGGATCAACTAGATAGTAGTGTGGTGGGTATGAACTAGTGTGAAATTTCATGTAGATGTTGGACCTTTACTTTTATGGTTTATAATGATGTTCGGTTAACCTCTCAAGAGTATATAAGGATTATCTATTTTGATTTCACCCACTCAAAGTACTACAGAGATGGTTTTGTGTGATTTGACCACCTAAGAGTCCTTATGGAAGGGTTGGGGTGATTATTATCCCTTAACACTTCAGGCATTGGGTCAAGGAACATTCAAGACTTTGATCCTATGTGTTTTATAAAGGACCTTTCCATGAATGTTCTTTTTTTTTATAGCATTCTAATTAGTGTCTTGGGTTAGTGTAATGAATTTAACCATACCATGAATTTTATTGGGTAGGGGACTACCCCAATGGATATTTTTTGGGATGATGTGACACAAGAAAACACTAATGAAACCTAAAATGAGTGGTAAGGTTTTTGATCGATATATTAAAACATTAATGGTCCGAGTTTCAATTCATATTGTGTCATTTTTTTCAATGTTTCCCTACCCTAAGCCTTAATTCATGGATTGGGAATCAATTATGATGGGATGAGATGACGTTGTGAGGTGAAATTTTGGTATAGTGTGGAAACAGGTTTAATTAGGCGTTGAGGTGTCCTGGATAGTATACAGTGATATAACACATAGGGTGTCATGGTTTCTCAGTTTTCACATGATGTTTGAGATTTTGTGTGATTTTTTTGTTTTAATTATGCAGACCCAGGCATATTACAATGCATATTAACAGGGTTCTCTCAGACACTACTGAGTTATATGATCACACCCTACAAAGGAATCTTAGTGCAGTTGAAGATCTAATGTTTTCATTCAAAATTAACATATAATATTAATTGGATCGAGAAAGTATAGATTGAGGGATTTGGAGATAGGGTGTGTCAGTCACGAGGATGATAACAGTTCTAGTGTTCGTGTGTTTTGTTTTTTGTTTTTTGGATAATTTTTTATTTGGGATCATCCAAGTGGGATATCAATTAATTTATGTTATGTATAAATATATCCATTGATATTATATGTTTTTTTATAGTTTAATCTACATACTCAAAAGTTTATGGATTTTTATGTTTTTTGATTAATTTTGTGTCTCTTGTATGACTTTGATTCAAGGTTATAGTCTTCACATTGTATGTATTAGGCCCATGTAAATATTTAGAAGCCTCCAATATACATGGAGGCATTCTTGAGGTTTTTGATGTCTATATCTCAAATGATTATTAGTGGTAATGGGAGGATAATTACATAAACATTTATATATATACCACTTTATATGGTCCCTGATATGGAAAACTAATGAAATTTGAGGTAGAAAAAATTTCATATATAGCAGTAGTTCAGGAATATAGAATTATAGAGGTTCAAGAGACACCTACATGTGATAAGGTTGAGGTTAATAGTCATAATTTTAAGGATGCTAAAGCTGGAAGGCCATATGATCCTAACTAGTGTTCAGAACCGAAGGCCTTTGATAGTGTCAAGAGGGATAAACATACGGAGGTTGTTGACCTGAATCTTCTCATACATTTTAATGAAGAGATAATGGAAGAATATTTCAATATCACCTCTTCAAGGGTGCTGATATATTGTAATAGAAATAAATTTCAATTGATCTTAATGAATAGAAAAATAATTTGATCAACAAACTAGGTCAAATATTGCCATGAGGAATTAATAAGGGAAAAATAAATTTGGAGGAATATATTCATTCATGGGATAATATTTACTTCCATTTTAATTATCTCATTAATAATAATCCATAAATGAAGGTAGCCATTATCACATGGAGTTTACATAGGAGGATTAATTCAATCCATTTATATATTTTCTAGAATATCTTGGTGATTTCATATGATGTATGAAATGTGGTGATGCGTGTTGTTTTTATGTGTCCTCAATTTCCAATTTAGTTTTTTAGGAAATGAAAATTTTACATTGTCAATTATTCTTAAACAATTAATATAAATATTTTCATATCTTAATATCATTAAATAATAATTATAATCCTTTTTAAATATAATTCATTTAAAATTATTGAAAACCTGTGTTATTATATGAAATGTTTCTTGGTATATAAAAACCATAGGATTAAACCCCCAAGTGGTGACTTTAAATATGTTTTATTTTTCATTTTTTATAAAATATGATGATTAACATATAGTTTTAGGGTTCACACACTATATTATTTAATCAAACCTATAGGTACATCCTAATATTGAAATTAGGGACCTATTATTGAACTATTGAAATTTTTTCATCCCAATTAAATACTGATGTTTCTTTAATTTTAATGGTTTTTATTTTCAAGGTTGTTTGTATAAGTTTCCCACTTAACTTCAATATGTATTTTTATGAAACCAAAAAATATAGATTTAGAGGAATATTTCAATATCATGTTTTTTATATAGCTTGTATTCCTTCCATTTTATTGACATATGTAGTATCAAATTGGTATTAATAAATTATAAAATTTCATCAAATTAACCCATGTTTCCTTTTAATGTACTAATACAATCACTTAAATTATTTCCATTATCTATATAAAATATTGTAATTGTGAATATATGATGTATAAAATCTTCAACATCCATCCCCCACGTAGATGACTACAATGTTGTTGTGTTTTGTATCTTAAAATGTATCAAAAATGGTTATGGGATGACTTCAATATTTCCCAATGTGAATTTCTAGTTAAATAAATTATAAGAATACTATACATTAATAATGAAAGTAAATAAAATAAAAAATATTTTTATGTATCTTATTGATAAAAATATATCAATTAAAATATTTTATTTTAGATATTTTAGGACATAAGAAATAATTTTTAGAGTCTCTCAAGAAAAAATATCATTGAATTTTAAAATATCATCTTGTACACAATTCACATATTCAAAATCATCTCTATTATTAAATTAATCATATATTTTATGTTATGATATTATCATTTGATTAGTTATTTATATATCAATATAAAAAATTCTTAAATAAAAATTACCATAAAACAATTTATTTCAATTGATCATTAAATAAATCCAACAATTTAAATATTGTCATTGAATAATAAATATTCAATGTATTTGAAGATAATTAGTTGACAATTAAATGAATCATTAGTCAATTTAAATATGGATATAATATCCCTATATTAAATATATATATCCTACAAAAAATAAGGTTTTAAATATTTCCTTAAATTTTATCAAATATTTCATAAGGGTTTAAACAAACATATCATAAAGAGAGTGGATAAATAAAATCCTAAACATATAGATTCTTTTTTCCTCATATGTATAAATTGAATATATCTACTTAATTTACTTTCTATCATAGTCAATATATCACCATAAAAATATATGAGGCTATTGAATTCATAAAATACATATTTTTTATAATGGAATGAAACATACCAATATACTTCTTGTTGTCAAGAGGCCTATAAATTTTCAATATTTATTTTATTACCATTTATTATTTTTTTTATCATTATTTGTATTTTTAATAAAATAAATGATATAGGATGAGAATTTTTTATTTAAAAAATTAAATTTAATCAATATATAATGAAACATTATTGAAGATAGTGGTTAATCATTTGTGGGTTAATAATTTCATTAATTGTTTTATTTACTATTTATCATAATAGTTTTATTCACTCTGACTTGCCATATTCTCATTATTAGCCACATTTAATTATCAAGCATGTAGGTGTTTGATTATTACAATTGTAGGTGCACTAACTCATATATTTTTAGATTAGAGTTGTTCTAGAATGTTAAACACCATTCTATTAAAATAGGGAAATGATACATAGGATTATAATACTTGAAAAATATCCATTTACTGATTTAATACAATTTATTAGTCATAGTTTGAAAACCCCGCTGCTAATTAAGAATATAGAGTTTTCTAACTATAGACTAAATAATTATTGGGGGTTTAAAATAAGTGTCATGTAATGAAATATTAGTTGGGTTTTTGTAAATAGGCATTACAAGTACAAAATTTAGTATTGGTTATTAAAAAATGGTCTCAATTTAAACACTATTTTTCACATTATCCTCCCCATTTCTATCTCATTATCCTTCCAAATCTTCTCCCATTCTGCCTTATACTTCACAATGTTCAACCATCACATTATTTCCTTCTCCATATTCTTATTGATTTCTTTCTTTTCTTATTGATTCATTATATTGTGAAGATGGTCATTTCTAGGTACAAGGTAAGTTCCATGATGTTCTAATATTCTCTTATTCAATCTATTATTTTTGTTTACTAACATCCATGATATTTAAAAAATGATTTTGAATTGTATATTTACCTATTTATTTCTCAACACTATAAAATCCTGGTTTTCCATGTTATTGGATTACGTAGTACCACTATTTTTTTGGATATTTTTATGGATCCAAAGTTAGACATCCACCATAACATTTTCTCTTCGCCCCATAAAAGCGGACTCTGGTG
The DNA here is from genome assembly GCA_963277665.1 of Viscum album. Lineage (NCBI taxonomy): Eukaryota > Viridiplantae > Streptophyta > Magnoliopsida > Santalales > Viscaceae > Viscum > Viscum album. The sequence goes on along the minus strand of OY728138.1, from coordinate 1,287,853,404 downwards.
ATCCCTAGATTTTGATTACGATGATCCATGAATCTGATTATTTTTTAAATTTATTATTAATTTTATTCATTTAAATAATTTTTACAAACTATGGAGATGATTATAAAGGTAAAATTTTCAGTTATTTTTTTAGTAACTATTTTTTTCCATCAATTCATGAATTGAAATTTTATTTATATTCATTTTTTATTAATATGTTATAGAAGAACAATTATTTTAAAATCACATATGAATTTATATTTATTTTATTTGTTTCACTTCAGGATTTTAGTTATATTTTATATAGAAAATAAACATATTTTTTTATTTGGTCTTGTTTTTGTTAAATTATTAATGAATATAACTTCTAAATGTTTTTATTTAATTATTATTTATTTTTTATACTATTTAAAATTTTAAATGTTCATTTATCACATATTATATGATTATGTATGGTTTTTAATATTCAGTCATCATATATATAACAAATATTTAAAATGAAATTATTTAAAGACACACTATAAAATTATAGAGGAAAAAAGGGAAAAACATGAATACATGTGCATTTATAATCCACTTAAACAAAAATATATGATTTCAAAAAAAGATATACAATTTATGTTTATTTGATTTTAATTTTTTTCTATATGTTTCATGATATATTTATTGCTTAGTAAATGAAATCATAATACCAACTAATTATAATGATACTGTATCTAATTATTTTTTCCGAGAAGATTTCAACAAATGTTGATATTTTTTTGATATTGAATATTATTTTTTGGAAAAATATTTTCTTTATTTATAATTTTTTATGTAATATGAGTAACATTTATTATATTGAAATATATATATAATATAAAAATGGTTAAAAATTTATTTTTTCAGTAATAATATATCTCAATATGTTATGGGGTTTGATGTTTTTTTAGATTTTTAATTACAATTATTTATATAGATGATTGATATAATTTTCCATGTCCGAATAGTAATTATAGACGATGGTTGAAAAGATATGATATTTATGAGAACTTTATATTGAAACAATTTCGTTCTAGATTTGTATTATTTTTTCATGGGAAATTTTTCATTATATAAATTATGATTTGTGACCTTCATTGTAATAAAGAACACACTAACCTGTTAAATGGTAATGTTATATTGAATGTTGTAATGTTTAAAAGTTAATATGATCTAATTTTAATGATTAATGATTTAATCAGATTGGGAAGCCTCTCTGGTTGGAATAATTAAACTAGTCAGACATGTACCATTTGTATCATTAACGTTGATTATAGAAGGCTACCATACAATAAGAAGTGATTTTTCATGCATCATCATCAATTATTTGATTCATATAATAGATATAAGTTTAATAACTCATTACTTGACGGATTAATTATTTGAGTACACTAGTAAATTTTTTATGTGGTTTATAAATCATGTCGCAATTATCAACTATCGATGTAAAATTTGGGACATTTTATTTGTTTAATTTTTATATGAAAATAGTTCAAAGATCACATTTTATATTTATTACATTATAATAAAAGAAAATAATATTTTTTTTAAACATATTTATTTATAATTTCAATTATAATGACATAATATTTGTTTTATGCACATTAAAATTAATGTATATGAATTTTTTTATAATGTGGAATGAAAATGGAAAATAATATACCATTTTAATTATCTAATGTACTTATAATAAATGAATATAAATATTGATTTGAGGGAGAATAATAATGGAATATATCATCTAGTATTGTTTTCCTTGAAAAAAATGAAACTGATGTTTTCCATTGAAATCTGAAAATGTAATAGTTTCTGATGAATATTCAAGTGAATTTTAAAAATGTTATCACTAAAAACATCCATTTTATAAGGGAATAAAATTCAGGACTCACAAAATTTGATAGAGAAATTTCTAACTTTAGAATTGCTTAAATTATTACTTAATTAAAAATAAATAGTTTTCATTGAGTATTGAAATTTCATCAGAGAGATTTTTTATAAAAAGGTAATCTACTTTGATCATGAGAACATTCAAGAATAAATTAAACTAAGACATTTTATTTTATATATGTTATTTCCCCACAACATTTTTCACTTTTATATTTCATCTAAGTATTCATTTTATTGAAAGTATTAATGATAGATGGATACAACATTATCAATGTATATATCCCATAAATAGGTACATCTATATTACCTTATTTCCATCACTATGTTAAAATTTTCATGCTACAAATATGTTTGGTTTATTTAACTAGGTTCATTTCTGAATGTAATTATCTAGGTCATTTGAATTCTTTTTTGATAAGAAAATATCAACACATATGCTTTTTTAATGATGATTTTATAGTTGAAGGTTGGCTCGCCTTTTTTACGCTATCAAGATAATATTAAGTCATGATTCAATCAAGGATGATTAATTGAGGGAAGAGAAAATTAATTATATTCCTAAAGAAAATTAGAAACAATTTCCAACTTTTGTACATCTTGTTTGGAAAATGTAATTAGTTAGATGAAAAAATATATATTTCACCTAATATTTCATAAATTTTCTACTCAACCGGGATATTATAGATCCCTTCAGTAAATAATTTAAATATAAACAGGGAGATGACTTCATAGTATATCAAAAATGATAAAGTGATCAAAAAATTCTATTAACAAAGACATTATTTGTTATTTTTCACATCATGTATTATGATAATAATTTTTAGATTCAAAATATGATGATGTGATTATATTATAAAACATATAATATTTTATATTTATATATATAGATAATTAATGATAATATTTTATTTGTAGTGAATGATGATTTTAAATATTTGGATTGAGTATATTTGAAGTTTTCATGTGTATTATATGTTATTAATATTAATGTATTCATGTTATTTAAAAAATTTCATGAGAAATGTTTGAAAAATAAATATCATTATCTAAAAAAAATTCCCATTATTGGGGTACTGCGGGATATTGATCTGAATTACCAAAATAAATAATCATGGAAATTTTTTAATTTTTCTATTAAATTTCATATGGTTTGATTTTTATAGTTTCATAACTAAGGATTTTTTTACCTATGTTAGCATATATCTAATGATAAACTATGCTGAATTTAAACAAAATGATCTATATATTTTAGTTTCATTGGATAAAATGGTCTATTATTTAGAAAAAATAGTCCATTAAGGGTAGAGCATTGTATTTCTTGTTAGTGTGAGAGAATATTATGATATAGATGATAATTCTAAAGAATTTTTTATGATAACAAACAACTTAAAAAATAATATATTGATATGTTAATACATTATGATACTAAAGAAATTGGTCTTGTAATTTAGGGTGGAGATGTTGAAATCATGATAAGGTGGATGATGATATTAATATAATCAATGATGAATTAATTTATTTTAAATTATGTCATCCATTAACATGTCTGTTATTATTTTTATTTTGAATAATTCAACTAAATTATTATATGTATAAAATTTTTAATACAATTTCTTTTTTAATATTTCTTATCATGTTTAATATTGTTCTATATTTATTTTAGATTTAGTAGTGAGAAAAAAATGGTTTATAAATATGGGTTTGTCCTCCAAACCCCCTATGTTTTTAGCTCATCTAATATGATATCACTGTCATCTAGTAGATTCAAGGATTTTGGTATGATCACAACTCGAACCTCATGGTCTTTCTCGGGAAGTAAGACAAACATTCCACCCCAACCCTCCCTCCAATTGGCCAAGAGATGATAACTATTGTTAAGTTGTTGTATCACTGAATTTGGATGTTTTATCCTATTGTACTTACAAACATACACACACACCCCCATCTCAAAAAAAATATTGTATTGATATGATAAAATAAAAACTATATTCTACAAATAATTCTAGAAATAACATCTAGAAAATAAATAATAGTGTTCCAAATAGTTATCAAAAAATATAAAGGGGAAAGATACCTTCACAACAATGAAAAAAATAGTTCGCACCAAAGAATAAAATAAATAAAGGAATTACTTGGGAGCCCAACTTGAGATCATAGTTTTTGACCCCCATTCATAGTGAGCACCTCCACATACTAAAAATCTCTATTGGTACTAGGTTCATGAAGTCCACCAGTAATCGTTTTGTTATTTTCATAAGGCACAACATGTGAAGGAAGATCTGATGTAGGGGTGAGTATAAACATATTCAATAGGACCCCCATAATACCAGGAAATAATAATTATAAAAAGTATTTAAATTATCCTATAAGATAATAGGTAATGGAAACCCAAAAAATTATGATCATAATAAAACACCCTTAATAAAGAGAGAAATCTCAATATTCTCAATAATATAAGAATTTTAGGTCTTCCTATATCTCCAAATGTCCCTTATTCGTAACAAAGAACCTCATGTAACCTTAAAATTAAAAATAATAGAGGGACCTATGTTTGAAATTATATAACATAGTTGAGGTTACACTGAATCTATTGGATGACTTGGCCCCATCAAACATCAATGAAAGGGGAGTAACACTCTATAGATAGAGGAACTTTCCACTCTCCAACGTGGCGGAGTACCGACTCTACAATAATATTGGATATGTGGGACCCAAACCCAGGTGATTTTGGGGACTAATAACCATTAGTTAAATATAAGTATTATACTAAAATACTTCCATTAACAAATCGTCATTATAATAAGTGACTGACTAATATCACCACATGTTATATCACTTATGCTAAAACCATGTCCATAATCACATCATATATAGAACTCTCCTAAGAATGGGCTTCTCACATACCCAAATCCTTTTCTATATAAATAGATACAAAAAGTAATATATTTTTAGGGGGAGTAAATGGGATGAGAAATAGTAACATAGAATATGGAATAAATCAACATCCTAATCACGTTCGGCCCTGAACATGGATCGGCTAATGGGGTCCCTCAACATCGACTATTCCTATAGGGACATTGTGTGTCAAAAAACAAGGCCCAACTATGTTATCACATTTCAAAAATAATCCACCTAATTATTATCATAAAATGTGTAGTATTTTCACCATGTATTTTTATTTTTAAATTGAAATTGAAACTAATGATGCTATCCGAAAATGGACTAAACTAATTGTGTTCATCCAAAAAACACAATTTGTATGAATTTTTTATATAGATAATAAGTTCTGTTCTCCCAGTCATCACATGATCCAAAAAATAATCTAATCTATATTGATATCTGTTTGTATCCATTCCCAATTGACAAAAATAAATTATAAATATCTTTTATCGATTGATTAGTGACCATTGGTAGCTGTAAATTAGATTTATCGTCCCCAAAGAAAGATCCATCACACCTCCAGTCACTAAATGGGGTGTTAGTCCCTATGACCATTATTGAAAATCCATTTCTTTTCCTTGATTAATCAACTAACAAACAATTTAAATTAGATTTATAATACCATTGTGATTTCAGAGGTTCCATCAGGTTTGACTTTGTTCTGTAATATATAATTGATTACTCTACAGGACAATGATGAAGAATGTAAAAAATAGGAAAGGTAGAGGTATAATAAAAAATTTATATTTTCATTGGATGTTATAAACCTGACCAATGATCATAATACTAGAAACCATAAATGGTAAGACAAAAATAGCACAATACAGAAAAAAATATATGTTTTATACGGTTTGGGGTGAGAAAACATGGAAATCAAAGAAGAAAAGAAAAATACATTTTAAAGAAAAATTAATAGGGAAATTATCCTTGACATAATGATATTTACAATGAGACTGTGTGTATTTTTAATGAAGAAGAAATTTTATGATGATTCCGTATGATTTTTCACTACATTTGTCCTTTGGCCCACAAATCTGCTCAGTTTTTTCCTAAATCCATGATCTTAATCTCGTCAACAAAAATGGTGGATCTCTTCCTCCCACATCTAATATCCAAGGGTTATATGGATAACACTATAGATTTTTCATTATTTAATAAATTATAGTACATCATAGTATTACACATTTAATATTTTAAAAAAATTGATCAATTTATTTATTTAACACACCACACAATGAATGCACTTAAGTGGAATGTTCAACACCATCTAAACATATGTCACACCTAGGGAAAAAACCTAGTAAATAAAACAACCATAGACTCATATTTTCTATCCAAGGTTTTGATAATAATGAAAAATATTTGATATTTGATATTACATGTGTGTGATTTAATATATAGAATATTTTTTATATATTAAATTTAGGGTCTTGAAACACTCATAAAATCATTCCAAATCTAAATAAAATCCAATAAATTGTTATATAACTATTCAAATGGTTAAAATATGAACACTAAAGATTTTCTATTCTCCCCAACATCTATTATTTTCAACCCAAAATTAACAATCTATATAAAAATGTAAGGAAAATATGACTGCATCTAGATCTCTTTATCCCAGGAGCTCTCTTAGATGTTCCCATGTTGTCAAAGTAATTGAACCAAATGAATGTTTTACCAACATTGTATCCTCTTCTATAAATCCTTTTTTCCCTATGGAATCGGGTATGACCTCATTGATTGAAGGTTCAAAACATTCCAATTTGTTCTAATGGGTCTGTTTGTAGAACTGGAGGCATCCAATGATTCCATATCCATTTGGACCTACTTTCCCAAGGTAGGCGCTCATTAGTTGTGAACTGATTAGGCTTAGTAATTTGCATTGGTCGAGAGGATGTGAGGTCAGACTCATCACACCGCTTTTCGGGGAATTATTTTTTACTCCAGGACTCTCTTTATAGATTTAAGTTATGTTTGTGAATCCTTATTACATTACCAAGTATAAAATGAGCTTTCCTTTAGTCTGACAATCAATCATTGGTATTTAAGAAATTCAGAGAATCTTTTATATGTATTTGAGGTTCTTCATCGATGACGAATCATCTATATTTGTTAGAGATTCTTGGTTGATGGTTTCCTTAAAATACATAAAAGTATCTTGGTCATTATGATGACCATACTAGTTTTCAAGCTACTCAGTGGGGCACTTGAAGTTTATTTTCATTTAAGAGGACATTGATTATTTCAGAATTGGGATCATACCTGTTGATGGGCTACCTATGTATCCTTTTTTTGGAAAAGGAATCAGAACCCACGTAGTTCGAATAAGGGAATATGATGTTTATGTTTGATGGATCAAAGAAAGATTTCGTAATTACTTTTACACCCTAAGCTCACGTGAGTCATGCTCGGTGTGAGAAATGAGAGGTATTGGTAAAACCAGACAATTTTTCCATGAAAGGTGAAATCATAAGAAATGATGCGGGGCTTATGTATGTATGACTTCCCAAAATAGATGAGGATTATGATTTACTTCAGGGAAGAAAACAAGGAACAATGTCCATAAAGGTATATGTATTTTATGAAGATTTGGATACTCTAATTTTGGGACTTACTCCTAAGGAAGATTCCCAAGTTATGAGGGTACTTATTATTGGGTTTTACTCTTGAGAAAGAATCCCTAAATCAAAATTAAATTAGGACTGGTTAAGAGAAATTAATACTGGGGCTTAATCATTAAAAGGATGCCCAGTTTAAGGGTTTCTCTCATCTTAAAGGATGAGGATGAATGAATGAAATCTCAATCATTAGTGACATAAAGATGTATAAATCACTATATTTTGAGAGATGTTCCATGGAGTTCCTTTCAGATAAAGAAGCCAAATCAAGAAATCATGCCATAAATGGATTTGAAGTGGGTCTTGAAGACTGAATCTTCAATAGGAGAGGTGGAATGACATAAGAAGGGTGAAAAGGGAAGGAAAGGAAAGGAATCCAAAGAGGTAGGGGTGCGCAAGTATTGGCAGGCGCATAGGTACTGCGTGGGCGCGCAAGCCCTGGTCGCGCAGGTATACCTGTGTAACACATTGGAACTTGCATGATTTTCAGTCCTTGAGTAATAATTGGGCGAGACATGGCTCAAACCCATGGTATTATCCCTAAGGGATTTCCAGAAGATGGTGCACAAGTGTGTTCATTTCCCTTAAGGGTAAAGAAACTTAGGCATGTAAGTGTTAGTGAATTCTAACACTTAGACCATACTCATCCCGTTTAGACCTTCCATTCTAGGTAAAGAATTACCATAGAAGAGATAGGAATACTTGAAGAATAGACTTTGCGTTCAGAGATCTGTGTGTGAATTCTGGAAAAATTCCTCTCGAAATGGGGGGCCCATAGGGTCTATTTATAGGCTAGAGAAGACCCCGGGCAGTTATCCTTTAGGGCACGCAAGTCACTTGCGCGACCATTAGGTGGCGCGCAAGTGTACTTGCACGACAGTGATGCAACTTGTGCGACCCATGTGCTTTTGAAGCCTTTATCATTCCTTTGTTGATTTTTGATGATTTCTTCAAAGGATGAATCAATTTGTGCTCATTCATTTCCCTTTCCAATCATTTAGACAATTTAACGAAAAATGAGAATCAACATAAGTCCCCCCTCAGAGTTGGATCTGAAATAAATGAGGATGTGACACTGAGGAAAAGAAGAAAACTAAAGGAAGTGTGGCACGCATGTTCAGGGCGTGTAGGCTGTGGCATGCAATGTATGGCGTGAAACTTCCATCTAGATAGACCTCGGCACGTAGGGTACGGCTGTGTCCTATAAATATATTTCCCCATTTCCGTACAAAGCATTCGGAGTTCAAACTTTCAATATCTCGTCGTGCAAGTGTCCTTCACCACTCAGGTTTCTCAGTTTTCCGCTGATTCTTTGTTGTCGCGCTGCTGTAGATGTGTTTAGACATGCGCGGTTTATACATTCGTGTAAAAAACTAGTGCGGAACACTGACACTTGTGCGCCAAGTTTAGACTTGTGTTCCTTAATTACTTTGCCATTTTTCCTAAATTCCTTCACAAATTTTATGAAAAATAAACCCATTTTATGGTTTATTCAACTTTTTTGCAGATTTAATGGCTCTCAGGAGAATCAGAATGGCAGATGAACTGGTTAGCAAGCGGATTGATGACATGATGAACATTGTTGGCCATGATTACTATGATATCTGCGACAATACTCTCCCATATTTGGCTATATACTTGAAGAAATATCATCTTAATTTCCTATAGAGAATCTACCTATCTCTGTATGGTCATGGTCATCTGCAAGGAGTCAATGTTCCAGATGCAAAGAACTATATACCTAAAATGCAGATGCACTACTATTCCTCTATTTCGGTTATGCTATGCATTAAGAGGAACAACAATGGTGTGAACTTTCAAATTTTCCTTCCATGCCATTTCCTTGCAGATATGAAAATGGAAAACACATGGGCTGAAATGTTTTCCGCTTCCGGTTGGTGGAGAGAAGGTAAACATGGCATTAGAGCAATATCTAAAAAGAGTACTCACTCTAAATGGATCTTTACTTCCAATGCTCCATTCTCAAATCCATGTATCCATCTTCCATGTCTCTTGGATATAAATAGAGTCACTATTTGATTAGAAGAAAATTTTATCAAACCGCACTCAAGAACATCCTTTTACAATTGTTCCAAGAAGAGATGGCATCACTATATCTCTTATTGTATCCAGTTGAATGAATGAATTCCAGGTGGTTGCTGATGATGTTTGGGATGCCGTAAATCAAATGAAGAGTTATGTTGACAGCCTCTTGTAATTTTTGAAAAATAGAAGAGACTCCAGTTTGTGGATTTCATTCTATCTCCTGTGTATCCATGAAAAACACTTTCATCATCAATCATTTTTACTTGCATTATTAAGTTACATGCTTTAAATTTCCTAAGCCAATGGGCCTAGTAAGCATGGTTTGATTTTTACTAGGATTATTATAAATAACCCTATAAACATTAAATCTTTTAATTGGTCAATATTACCTAAATCATAGAAAATGTATATTTAATTAGCTGGAACATGACTTTTATTCAGAGTTCCTTTGTCTTTTGTGGGAAGTTTAAAGTCATGCACGTCAGACATACAGAGGCTAATGTTTAAGCTCGAAATAGATTTGACCGAATGAATTAGAATTGACTCAATTCCTTGAAAATTTATCTGAAAAAACATTATCATACTCATGTATGAGGGAAAATATGTAAACTATGGCTTAAGAATATTTGAATCTGAGGAATGATATGAAAAATAGCTAAAAGGCATTAGAAGAAGTAGTTTCCAAGAATGAAGATTATATTATTTAACAAGCCCGTTGGGGGGTTGAATTATGCAGGGCCACCTAAGGGCATTGGCTGCATAGTCAAATAAATAGTATCTTTTGTATACCAAGTCTGTTATGTAAACTGTTTATGCAAGGCCACCTAAGGGTACGTGCTACATAGTCAGAAAAAATAACTCTCCGAATTTTAATTTTCTAGTGCTAAAAATCTAGTGAATGTTTATGGAGATTCAAATTTTCCAATGTATAGAGTTTTCTGTATGAAAAGAGGTACTTGAATATGGAGAAGATATTTCCAAACAAGATTATCGAAGAACTGGATGGATATCACTCCTATGATGGTCTGACCCAAACGTAGGTGAGGATAATATAAACCATAGATTTGAATACTTTCATATCATTAAAAAGGATATGGGACAAATATATTAAAGATGGCTATTTTTGTGAATCCCTACATACTAAAATTTAAGACCAATAATGAAAAAAGAGGAATTCTTCCTATGAATGAGGTTACCAGTATCTGAGAAACCCGTTAGGGGGTTGAATTATACAGGGCCACCTAAGTGCATTGGCTGCATATTCAGATAATAGTATCTTTTGGCTGAAAAATATGTTATGGAGTCTGATTATGCAAGGCCGCATAAGGGCACGTACTACATATTCAGGTAAAATAACTCTCATAAATTTTACATTTTTGTGACTAAAAGTCAAGAAAGGGTTATGAAGATCTGAAAATATTTAAGGTTAGGATTATGACACATAAAGATGGGTATTGTCCAATGTATACATAGATACACAGATCAATGATAACCATAATCATGTTGTGGCTGGGTCCTAAATGGAAATGTTGGACTTCACTATATATCCCATAAGGATGGTAATCAAGTCATATGTAGTTCTTAAACTACAGTTTAACATTGTGTGGGACAAAATGATTAGAGATCTTAGTTTAGGGTCATAGATCTTGGAACATTATAAGAAATACACAGTGTGTGTTTTCATGGGGACTTTTCATCCAGGGTAATGAAAGTTGAATTTGGGGTTAGACCCAAAAAACATGGGGATGGATTCAAGGGACACTCGAACATTCCTATGTATCCCATAAGGATGGGAATCAATCCCACGTAGTTCTAGAACTACCCTCTTTACAAATTTGGTTCATACATGTGAAGGGTGAAAGGGGACTTTAATGCAATGATGGTTTAACCCAAAATAAAAGCTTCAGGCATTTCCATGTATGCACGTAGTCTTTGAAATGAAACATGATTGAAAAATCAATGTAAATAATGGTTCCCTCTCTGGTGAGGGTATCAAAGAATATTTGAAGTTTATTGTTATACTGAACAAAATAGTGTTGTATAGTTTAATGTCGTATAGAAAGGACGAAAGTTAATCAATGTAAAGATATTGATTCTAGGGTCCGTTTCAAGAATCTACATCGTATGAGATGGAGGTGAACCAATGTGAAAAGATTGGTTTTGGGCTTGAACCATGGGAGGTTTCCTATGTACCCAGCCTGGAAGGCAAGGATCAATGTCCGCGTAGTTCAATTAAAGAATGAATTAATGATCATGTTGTTCTTAGGGACAAAGACCTAAAAAATGATGTTGTTGGGACATACACATTGTTAGTATCCCAGAGAGAGTGTTATGGGTGAGGTTTTCTCTAAGCTCATGCGATTCATACTCGGTGTGAGAAATAAGAGGTAACAACAACCTTAACGATGCACAGTTTTAATGTCATGTAGGACATATAAAGGGACTATGCAATTTAATGTCTTACTATTAGGCCTATTGGTGCTGTATAGTTTAGTGTCATGTAGCAGGGACAAAGTATAGTTTAATGTCATGTAGAACGTATCAAAGGACATTCTGTACATTTTAGCGGCATGTAGTCAGGATGATGGAGACAACACTGTTTAATGTCATATTGGACAAAAAGATGTCTGTGCAGTTTAATGTCATGCAGTAAGGAAAAAAGAGTACACCATTTAACGTCATGTTGGACTTATTAGGGACTTTTTTCATAGTTTAACGTCATGTTGGATGAAAGTAACATGAATAGTTTGAGGTCATATGTATGGACCAATGATTATGTCGTTTAACATCATGCTGGATGTAAGGGACGTTTTCACAGTTTAACGTCATGTTGGACAAAAAAAAAGATGATACAGTTTAGCGTCATGTTGGACAAAAGTGATAATATTTTAAGGTCATATGCATGGACTGTGGATGGTGCAATTTAATGTCTTGCTGGACGGAAGGGGGACTGTTCAGTTTAATTTCATGCAATGAGGACAAATTGGGGAATTTTCTTTAGTTTAACGTCGTGTGGGACGAAATTAATACAAATAGTTTAAGGTTATATGTATGGACCGTTACTGTATAGTTTAACGTCATATAACAAGGATGATGAAGGGGACACAGATTAACGTCATGTTGGACATATGTGAAAATAGTTTAGGGTCATATACAAGGACTGTTGATGATGCAGTTTGACGTCTTGTTGGACGATGGTGTAGTTTAAGGTCATATCGGACCATGGATGATATATTTTGTGTTTATACAAAATACTTCTTAAAAAATATGGCATTGGATGGAGTAGTTATGAGTTCTCCATCCATCGAGATTAATGAATAAGCTCCATTAGAGTAGACCCTATGTATTGTGTATGGTTCTTCCCATTTTGGCTCAAGCTTGGGAGGTTTCTTTCCTGGTATCATTGGAGTTATGAGAACTAATACCAATTCTCCCTGAGTGAATGAACGAAGACAAACTTTTTTGTTAAAATCACGTGCTATTCGATTCTGATAGACTTCCATGTGGTGAAAAGTGCACAATCTTTTCTCATATAATCGTTCCAATTCATTCAATCGCTTTTGAGATTGTTCATCTGTAGATGATTGATCACAAATGGAAACTCTGAGCGAGGGTAGTTGAACTTCAATTGGCAAGACTGCTTCCGTTCCATATACCAATGAATATGTATTTGAATGAGTTGCAGTGCTGGTGGTAGTCTGATAAGCCCATAAAGCATGAAAGATTTTATCAGGCCCTGATTTCTTATCTTTATCTACCATATTTTTCAGTATATTTGACAGAGTCTTGTTGAAAGCATCTATCTGGACATTGGCCACTACATAATATTGAGATGAATGGTTAGATTTGATGTTGTATTTTTGATACAATTTCATCACCTCGAATGAACAGAAGTTGGTGCATTGTACGTCAATATGGTGTGAGGGACACCAAATATGGTAATGATGATAGAATTGATGAAACTAAGAATGCATTTAGAACTGACTTCCTTGAGAGGTATTGCCTCTTCCCATTTGGAAAAGAAATTAGTAGCAGTAAGAATATACATAAACTGCTTGGCTGTAGCTGAAGGGTAAGGTCCCACCACATCCATTCCCCATGTAGAAAATGGCCACGAGTATTTAGCTGTATGAAGCAACTCTAGAGGTTGATGAATGAAGTTGGAATGTACTCAACATGGATGACACTTCTTTTTGAAATTAACACAATCTTGTATCATTGAAGGCCAAAAGTATCCAAGCCTTCGAATCTGATCAGACAGTCTATGTCTAGACTGGTGGTCACCACATACTCTTCCATAGACTTCTTTCATGACATCCATTGTATCTTCACCATCAATGCATCTGAATATAACTCCATCAAAACCATGTTTGTAGTGAATTTTCTCTAGGATATCTAGGCTATCATAAAGAGTAAAATTGACCACAGGTTGCCGGATTTGTTCTTTCTCGGCTCTATCAGGTGGAAGTGTTCCATTTTGAAAGTATTACCTGATAGGTGATATCCATCCTGTAATATGACCTTACGGTTTAGGAATGGGAACAATTTCGTTAATTTCCTTTGTTCTAATTCGAACATAAGGTAAAATTGCACGACGGTGGGCAATACTGATGGTTGTCTCGTCCCGATTTGGATCTTCCAGAGTTGTGGCTATATTAGCCAGTGCATTAGCTTGAGCATTTTGTGATCACGGGACATAAGAAAATGTTGGTTCTGAAGGGAATTACGCCATTAACTCTCTAACAAAATCATACAAAGGTATTAGTTCTTCTTTTCTGATGGCATAATCGCCATTGAATTGTTTGATTACCATGTCGGAATCACCTTTTACCTTTAAGTGATTCACTTATGCTTAAAGCGCCAATTCCAAGCATACGATGAGAGCTTGGTATTATGCTTCATTATTGGTACCACCTTCCCACAATAAGAATGAATAAGGTAACACTACCTTTTCTGGAGAAATGAGGACAATTCCTATGAAAACTTTGTTGAATTTAGGATTTTCCATTTTCCTCCCTGTTAGACTTCTGGAAGTACTATCAAAATACATTTCCCATGCCTGAGGACTTCATGAATAGAGAATATTTCTTCATCAGGGTGTTTAATATCTGAAGATGTGTCTTCCACAAAAGGGTGTTCATCCAGGAAATCAGACAGAGCATGGACCTTTATTTCTTTTTGAGACACATACTGAATATCATTTTGCTGCAAACTAACAGCCCACCTTTCCAGATGTCATGCAATCAATGGATGACTAAGGATATGTTTGAGCAGGTTTTTTCAAGATACCAATTGGACCTCATGATGTTGCAGGTAGTGTCTCAATTTCTGAACTGCCATGATTAATGCAAGGAAACACTTCTCAATACTTGAATACCAGGTCTCTACTTCAAGCACAGTCCGACTGAGGTAATAGAGGATGTTTTCATTCCCAGTTTCATTCTTCTGAGTAATAAAGGCACCTAATGATTGCTCTCGAGCTGTCACGTAGAGGATAAGTGATCTTCCTTCAACAGGTGGCATGAGTACCGGTGGACTCAAGAGGTATTTCTTGAGAATATCGAATGCCTCTTGATATTCTTCAGTCCACTGATAAGTGACTCCGTTCTTCATCAATTTGGTGAAGGGTAAACTTTTTCCTGCCAAATTGGCGATGAAACGCCGAATATAGGCTAAGTGTTCTTCATGTACTCTTATTTATTTCAAATTTCGAGGAGGTGACATACCAAGGATTGACATTTCCTTCTTAGAATCAACTTCAATACCACAATGTCATACATCAAATCCGAGAAATTTTCTTGAGGTTACCCCAAAAGAACATTTTAAGGGGTTCATCTTCAAATTATGTTGTCCAAGCATGCAAAATATGAATTTTTAATCAGCCAAGCAATTAGAAATTTGTTTGGATTTGACCACCAAATCATTCACATAACATTCAAAAAACATCCCTAGAAAGGGTTTGAAGATACGATGCATGGCACACTGATATGTAGCGCCCGCATTCTTTAAGCCAAAGGGCATTGCCCGGTAGCAAAACACACCCTGAGGGGATCTGAAGGCTGTGGATTCCTTGTCTTCTAGGGCCATTCAGATTTGATTATATCCAAAATATCCATCCATGAAGGAAAGTGCTTCATATCCCGTTGTTGCATCAATTAAATGTTCTATAATCGGAACTGGGAAATCATCCTTCGGACAATGCCGATTAAGATCTCTAAAATTGAAGAAAACTCTAATTTGTCTGTTATTATTATTTAAAAGGACAATATTAGCCGACCACATGGGATATTGAACTTCTCTGATGATGTTAGCTTTAATAATCTCATCCACTTTAGCTTCAATTTTGGAAGCATAACTTGGGTGTGTTCTTCTCGCGGCTTTCTCAAATCCTCGATGTTCTTCTGGTAAACCCAAATTATGAGTAGAAACATCAAGATCAAGACCGGGAATTTTTGTATAGTTCCAAGAAATTATATCCCTATTTTGCTTTAGAAAATAAATATAAATATCTTTATCTTCATGATTCATGGACGCACTGATTAAAGTGGGGTGTGGATCTTCTTTTGTACCCAAATTTATTTCTCTGAGTTCATCCACGGTGGTTGAGATACCCTCTTCAAATGCGAGAGGAGCATCTCTGAGATCTTCCTCTTCTTCTTCATCATGTTTTATTTCATCCATTTCTACTTGCATAATAGATGATAAATAGAACTTTCCTGATCAGAAGAGATGTCAAAATTTTCACATCTTGAAGAAGAAGTTTCAATTTCCGACCCGATTGATGATGAATGGTCTTCCATGGAAAATAAAGAGGAGATCATGGATTTATAATCAACATCATTGTTCACCTATGTTGTTGCTATAATTTCTTCTGGCCTGATTGGCGATGTATAGACTTGTTGGATTTCAGTATATAAAATGAAGACGTCACCATTTGGGCTTTCATCACTGGTTTGAGGGTCACTAATTTCTCCCATGTTTTCTGGCTCAATTTCTGTAATTGACATTATGGATCATTCCATAAGAGTATTTTGATTTGGGTCTATCTTGTTAATTTTACTGATAGGAAATAAATAATCTGTACTCACATGCGCAAATGGATATACTGGAATCTTTCCCAAACCAAATGGAGCATTAATTTTGGTAATCTCTGTTGTTGTGTATTTCATTCTTCCCTTCATGTGATAGAATTCTGCCTCAATATATTGAGACTCACATGTCTTGAACGAGGCCGTATCACCATACAATGTCCCAACTTGACCATCAAAACATTATTTGAGACATTGATGGTATGATGAAGGGATAGTCATATGTTGATGTAGCCAGGGTCTCCCAAGCAAGATGTTGAAGGCTGGGTCTTGATCCACAACCATGAAATCTGAATTTGATACAATACCTACAAACTATGTTATGAGTGTAGCTTCGCCCAGTGGTTCTTGTTCATTTTTATCATATCCTTGTAACATCATGGTAGAAGGAGATAAATCAGATTCTGTGAGGCCCAATCGACGACGTGTATGCATGGGCATGAGGTTGACTCCTGAACCATTTTCAATGAAATCTCTTTGAACGTCTATGCCATTGACCTTGCCAGATAGGTACAAAGGTCTAATATGCCCATGCACAACATCATCTTCATCTTCATCAGTAAAAGATATTATTGCATGGAATTTTGCAGGATTATTCTCTACGTGATAGAAATCAGCTGCAGAAATTTCAGTTTCAAACTCCTAAGAACCTGACAAATCCTCGATGAGTTCCTCCCGAAGATCCTTTGACAGATTCAAAGTATCCATAATTGATTACTTGGCTGGTACTTGGGAAAAATGTTTCAATACATCATAATTTTGATCTAGAGGTCTGCATTTCCCAACAGGAACATGTGGTTTAGCAGGTGCGTTGGAAGCAGATTCTTTGGAAGTTGATGCATCTTGTATTGGGATAGAAGTTGGCAATATTCTTGGTTTTGGAAGATTAGACGGATTAGATCCATTTACGTGCTGAGAAGAAGATGGAACCTTCAACCGGTCTTCTATAATAACTGTGCCTAGACTGAATTTTCTATTTGTGGAAGAACTTTCATGTTGTTTCTAAGCTCATTTAAGGGATCTACCATGAGTTTCTATTGCGTACACAGTTCTAGCAGGGGTAGAATTGGAATAGTGGCTTCTGAAAGATCTATGTCTTCCCCTGTATATTGAGCCTCTGGAACTTCCTCTGATCCCTCTGTTTGATACAAGAAATTCAGGCTCATCGAAATCGAAACTGCGACTGTCATATGGATCTATTAATTGAATCATATTAACAGAACCAAAAATCAACTCTTCATCCGATGAGGATTCTGCCTGACTAGCCAATTTAGGTTGTGTCGTTTGCTAGGGCGGTGCCCATTGATTTGAAGTAGATAGCATGGAGTATTTCCGAGTCAAATACCACTTAGGTTTTGACACATACTCATCTTCTTCTGATTCTTTTTCTTTCATTGAATCATGCCATTTCTTTGAGTATATTTCCTCTAATGAAGAGGGTTTTTCTGCGGCATTCATGGGAGAAGGTATAATTGATTTCATCAATAAAGTTCGCAAAATAGCATGAGTTCGGTTAATCGTCTTTCTGATCATCCAAGCATCATATTTTTGTTCAGTTTTGCTTTTTTACTTCTTGAAACTCGCCTTCCTCCTCTAGAACTGTAGTAGTGATACATGCTACTTGGGCTGAAGAGCCTTTCAGTTTAAATTGTCATGAGTCGACCATCTTTTGCAGGAGGTCTTTGAAGAAAAAACACTCCTGGATGGGATACCCCAACATTTGATGAAAGGGGAAATAATTGGGATGGTCTTAAACTCCTTCTTTGTTTGTCCTCTTGGGCTTTGGCAACTGAACCAAATTATTCTCTAGGGACAAAATGAAATAACTAGGAAACTGTTCATTTTGGAAAGAGTATGTTTTTCTTTTAAAATCCTCAAATTGTTTTCATCTTTGATCTTTTTTATTGTCTTTACAAAATGGCCTTTGTTTTTGGTGCTCAGGAGGTGGAGCCATTCGAAATGATGAAGGTTTTGACGTAGAAGCATGTACAGGTGCTTGTTTAAGCATAACTGTAACAGTTTCTGCTTTACCCATTATCATTCCTGGAGCTGATGGAATTACACGAGATCTAGCTTTAGTCTGTATAAGAGAATCTTCAATTTGTTGTGCGATTTAAGTAAGGTCTCGAAACCCTCCTGTGAATTTCACAGGGATCAGTGGTGTACATAATTCATCCCACAAGTTTTCCACACAGATTGTAAACAGTTCCTCTTGAGGGAGTGATAAGCTCAGGGAATATGTTAATCCCTTCCAGTGACCAATGAAATCATAGACTCTTTCATTCTCTCTTTGCTTACATTTTGTAAGATCGAAAACTATTGTCTTTGGAAAATTAGAGATGAATTGAAGAAGAAATCATTGATGGAGATCTTCCCATCCGGTAATTGACCGGGATTTCAAGCTTGTGTACCAGAGAAAGGCTGGTCCTTGCAAGGTTCACACGAAGCATATGAGTTTCACTACTTATTTCTGGTCCGGAGTTCCCATCATAGGATCGCAACAAGACACGTAATGTATCAAATGCTGTTCAGGATCACCTGATCCATTGAAAATAGGGAATACAGGGTTTCCAAAATTTTCTGGGGGAGAGATTGAATCTACCCATTCGGGGTAAGATTTTCTTTTCTGTTTGAACCTATGCACACTTCCCATCCATAGTCTCTAACCGAGCTGTTAATGACTCAATGGTAGTTATTAACTTTTGAGAAACATCTGGTTGAACTTGGACTTGGGTAAGTGCAATGACTGGAGTTTGAATAGATATGTCATCTAGTACTGTAACAAATGGCAACACTGTCAATTGTTGCTGCACATGACCCGTAGGATTAGACATGTGAGCGTGTACTGATAAAAGAGGATATTCTTGATCAATCTCAGTAGCTGTAACAAACTCACTTGGCTGACTGAATCCAGCATTCTTAGGAGGAAGACTACCTTGAAGTTTTTCTACGTTAAACCTCCTCAATTATTTCATTTCTTCCTCCTGTTGCGCAAATATTTGCTCTAGTGAGAGATATTTTCCTTCCCCAGAGGAAGGATATGTAACCTGATTCTTTCCCTTCCCCTTGTTTGATCCCTTTCGAAGAAGGGGAGGTGGGTTATTTGAAGGAACACCCAGATTCTGGGTAATCCATTGATTTCATGTACGCACACCTTCTTCATTTGGGTCTGTGCATACAACTTCTTGAGCAAGAACCTCTTCATCTGAGTCCCCTGAGTGAGCCTCATCTGGTGGATTAGTAACAACGACATCGATGATATTGATTGATGCATAATGCATCGCATCCCTTTTATCAGTATTTCTGTGATATTGTCTTCGTCCATGTCTTTGATGAGACATTGCTTTTTGTTGACTGAACCCCTCAGGAACTTCTGGACGAACCATAATTTGGAGAGAATATCATGGTAATTTGGCTCTTCGTTCCTCTTGAGGCTTCTTCCCTAATCAAAAAAATACTGAATTTCTATGAGGGGGGATTGATGATTTGAAAACGTCCCTATTCCGGTGGACTGGTGTTGTTCCTGATATTCTTGCTCAACTCCTCGAATCCTATTTGTGGATTCTGAGGGTTGGTTAAAAAGAGTCCCCAGTCTGGCAAGCAGGGGTGGCTCTTGACATGCTATGTGTGAGACATTCTTTAAATATCTCCTGAAGTTGTGGACCTTAGTCTGGAAATTAGATAGATGCATCAACCTGTATCCACATTTATCCCCCGGTTTGAAAGACCGTTGGATGATTTCTGACACTTCTGTCACTTGATGATGTGCTTGCCCCATACGAGAGGCCTGTTCAATATTCTCGTTTTCATGATGCAGGAGTAATTTAACAACTTTTTCTCTATATTCTTAATTTTGAGAGGAACTATTTGAGGCCTGTTTTTGGGCAAGCATTTGATTACCAACAAATCCCATTGACTGTGGCCAGCCATGAGAAATAACATTGCATGAGACCATTTTCGGCGGGCTTTGCTGACTGGAGAGCACTGTGAAATGTAGTGCTCCATGAACACCCCATCCTATGACATTAATACCAGATGGGGCATTGGCAATTAGCTGGCGCAATCTTCTTAGTGCGCCAAGGCATGAGAACTGAAGGGCTCTCTGCTGCTTTTCAGCCTTCGGATATCGAGAGTCTGATAGATATGCCATATAAATCTGGCATTGTAACCCTTCAAATATCTTAAGATTATTTTCATATTCATCATAAGATAATACATTATTTTTCAACTGACAAATAGTTTTCCATATGTTGAGATTAATATCATGAATCTCATCTTCCGTCAACATCTCTGGAAGTTCATACTGAGAGTCAGCCAGAGGCCAAAACATGACTGGAACATCACCCTTCGCCAGTTGTTTTCTCATGTTCAGCCTTTCCTATTTATCATTCAATGAATATTCTTCTACCTGATTTGACTAGGGCTGGTACTTCTTTGTTGCTTCATCGGATTCAACAAGATTGGTAGAGAAATCACTCATCAAACTAGAAGATACATGACTTAGGGGAGGTTCGTAGAATGACCTATATCCTGGGATATCATCTGATTGAGAAATTCTTTCACCTACTAGCGATGAAGCATCAGACATGACTTGTTTCTCATTTTCAAGTGCCTCAAGATAAGAGGGCTTTCTCGGCACTACATTGTCAACTAGAGAATTTTCCGGGCAATGTGAATCACTAATACGGAGAGGACTTTCGTAGAGAAATTCATCACCATAGGGAGGACCACCATGGTGGGTTACAACAAAAGATGAGATCTCCTTCTCCTTAGTCTTATGACCACACAGAGGGTTCCTATGACTCTCATCTGAAGATGAAACTTCAAGATACCGAATCGTTATGAAGAAATCCTTCCTAAGGAAGTGTCTGTTGAGGACCTTCGGAATTAATGTTCCCACTATTGGGAAATGAGAGAGTAGAATCTTAAATTCCAACAGATAACTGTCTGAGGGTTTCAAGAACTCCAGCATCGAGCAATGCCTTATTACAGATTGGCTCTTGATCTCCTGAATGTGCTGGGCGGGTCTTCTTCTTAGATGCCTTCTTACACGCCTTGGAAATCACTTGTTGATGAAAGTGGCTGCTCTGACGAGGTGTATATACCTAATCAGGAGAGATGGCTAGGTTAGGCTGACGATCTCCACTCAAATCAGGTGTATGTGCATGACTTGGTTGACCATATGATATGGGGGAGTATGCCCCACAACCCTCTTGAACTAGAATAGATATGTGTGTCTATTACAGAGTGAACTGTTGATGTGTCACTCCACTGGTAGGGATAGATTTATGTGTCTTTCCCTGATATGTTACTGAAACTATTATAATATCATGGCAGGCATCCAGAATATTAGTAGAGATTTGTTTCTGCTCTTTCACTATTGATAGAATATTCATGGTGACTTCAGCTGTCGGAATGGGAATATACATACATTCTGTGCTTGGAGTAGGTGTATGTGTCTGCTCCTGTACTCCTTTTCCTATCAGTGAATCCTGACAGTACTCAATTGAGGGGGCAGAGAGTTGAGTCTGCGTCCTGTTTGTTGCTGGAGCCTTCCAACTGAATTCTCTGTGTGCTACCAAGTGAGACTGTTGGTAGGATTTATTAATACTATCATGTGTATGAGCATGCTGATTCTACTTCGCCAAACGTGGTTGATGATCTCGATAATATGAAGTCGGACGAGCCTGCTAACTAGCTGATGATGTATAAACATGTGTATGTTCCTACCTATAGTACTCCACCGGAATTGCCTGGCAGGATTGGCGTGATGCTTCCAGACGAGTCTGCTGGATAGCGGAATTAAAACGGGCAGGTGTATGTGCTCGCTCGTTGCTTGCCACCAAGTTAGGTTGGTGAACTTCTCCGGAGATGGCAGAGATGAGAACCTGCTCACTGTTGACCGGATTCTGCTTCTGGCAGTTCGTCTTGCCTGCTCGAGTTCGAGGAACCTCAGTCGAACGTCTGGAGTCAGAACCCTCATCATGTTGAGGGTGTACTTCCACACTAGTATGGAGGAAATTGTTGATAGGAGCCCTCAGGAAGGACTCGTGCTTCTTTGAATTAAGGCCCTAAGGGACCTGCTCATTCACCTCCCCAGAATATGGGAGTGAATGGTGATTGCGTTCCAGAGATAACGACCCAAAATGGTTGGAGACGGTAGTTAGCACCGCCTGCTTCTTGATCGTTGGTCATCGTTGTCTGGACAACCAGGTTGAATTGTTCACTGGGAGGGCTTGTCGAGCATCCTCTAGAGTTGGAATGGTACCATGTTGACGAGACACCTTAACCAGCACATTTGATACCCAGTGTTGAAGACGTTGAGTAGGTGATGTCATCCTCAAAGTGGATGACGATCCAGTAGGAGTAGCAGAAGTGGCATTTGCAGCAGCAGTATTCACAACAGTGGTATTCATAGGTGTGTACTTGAGAGCATCCATTTCTTAGAATGAAGAAAATCTTTAAAAAGAGTTCATGTTTGATGTAACGGACTTAATGAAGACAAATTCATCCACTACATCTTTTGGATGATCACATACGTCAATGATTATTTTGTTGGACCTCTCTTTGAGTTTTAAATAGGGGCCTAGGAAAAAATAAAAGCATTATTTTAACTTGGTGAAGGATTCACGTCGGGTTCACCATTTTGTTCGCTCTAGAATTGGGGATGACCTCGTTGATTGAAGGTTCAAAACATTCCAATCGGTTTCTAATGGGTTTTTTCATAGAACCGTAAATATCCAATGATTCAATATCCATTTTGACCTAATTTCCAAAGGTAGGCACTCATTAGTTGTGAATTGATGAGGCTTAGGAATTTGCATTGGTCGAGAGGATGGGAGGTCAGAATCATCACACCTTTTTCGGGGAATTATTGTCTACTCTGAGAGTTTCTTTATATATTTAAGTTATGTTCGTGAATCCTTATTACATTACCAAGAATAAAATGAGCTTTCCTTTAGTCTGACGATCAATGATTGATATTTAAGAAATTCAGAGAATCTTTTATATGTATTTTAGGTTCTTGATCGATGAAAAATCATCTGTATTTGTCAGATATTCATAGTTGATCATATCCTTAAAATACATAAAAGTATTTTGGTCATTATGATGACCATACTGGTTTTAAAGCCACTCAGTGGGGCACATGAAGTTTATTGTCATTCAGGAGGACATGGATTATTTAAGAATTGGGATCGTACCCATTGATGGGATACCTACGTATCCTTTGTTTTGGAAAAGAAATTAGATACCACATAGTTCGAATAAGGGATTATGATGTTTATGATTGATGGATCAAAGAAAGATGTCGTAATTACTTTTACACTCTAAGCTCACGTGAGTCATGCTCGGTGTGAGAAACAAGAGGTATTGGTATAACTAGAAAATTGTCCCATTAAAGGTAAAGTCAGAAGAAATGATGTGGGGGTTATGTATGTATGATTGCCCAAAATAGATGAGTATTATGATTTACTTCAGGGAAGAAATCCAGGAATATGGTCCATAAGGGTATATGTACTTTATGAAGATTTGTATACTCTAATCTTGGGAGTTACTCCTAAGGAAGATTCCCAAGTTAGGATTGGACTTATGATTGAGTTTTACTCCTGATAAAGAAGCCCCAAATCAAAATTAAATTAGGACTGGTTAAGAGAAATTAAGATTGGGGCTTACTCCTGAAAAGGAGGCCCAGTTTAAGGGACTTAGTAAATTAAGGGTCATGGGGCTTACTCCTGAAAAAGAGGCCCAGTTTAAGGGATTCACTCATCTTAAAGGATGAAGTTGAACGAATGAAATCTCAATCATTAGTGACAAAAAGATGTATAAATCACTAGATTTTGAGAGATTTTCCACGGAGTTCCTTTCAGATAAGGAATCCAAATTAGGAAATCATGCCATAAATGGCTTTGAAGAGTGTCTTGAAGACTGAATCTTGAATAAGAGAGGTGGAATGACAAAAGAGGGGTGAATAGGGCAGGAAAGGCATCCAAAAAGGCAGTGGCACGCATGTCTTGGTAGGCGCGCAGGTACTGCGTGGGTGCACAAGTCCTGGCCGCGTAGGTATACCTACGCGACACATTGGTACTTGCGTGATTTTCAGACCTTGAGTAATACTTGGGAGAGACTTGGCTCAAACCCTTGGTATTATCCCCAGAGGCTTTCCAGAAGATGGCGTGCAAGTTCTAATGAAGAAGTAGGGTGGCGCGCAAGTGTGTTCATTTCCCAGAAGAGTAAGAACACTTAGGCACGCACGTGTTAGTTAATTATAACACTTAGACCTTACTCCTCCCGTTTAGACCTTCTATTTTAGGTAAATAATTACCTTAGAAGAGTTCGGAAGACCTGAAGAAGAGACTTGGGCGTTCAGAGCTCTGTCTGTGAATTATGGAAAAAATTTTCCTGGAATGGGGGGCCCACATGGTCTATTTATATGCTGGAGAAGACCCCTGGCAGTTATCCTTTAGGGCGCGCAAGTCACTTGCATGACCATTAGGTGGCACGCAAGTATAATTGTTCGACGGTGATGGAACTTCGCGACCCTTGTGATTTTGAAGCCTTGATCATGCCTTTGTCGATTTTTGATGATTTATTCAAAGGATGAATCAATTCGTGCTAAGTCATTCCCCTTTCCAATACTTTAGACAATGTGACGAAAAAGGAGTGTCAACAATCCCCAATATTCATTTGGTGCTCCGAGATAGGGGATCCATTTCCAATATTCGACTCGACTGAGTCAATTATGAGTGATGGGTCACACTGGAATCTCTTAATCTACAACACATGGAAGATGTCATGAACATGGACTAACTATGGGGGTAAGTAAAATTAGTATATAACCTCAATAAACATACACATAATATCTTGATAAACCATGGTAACAGATTTCTTCCATGACTAAATCCCCACAATCCCCATCATAGAGAGAATATCAGGGAGACATTGTCTCCCTGATCATACTCTAACTTCTTATGATGTCAATATGCATATGATTTTTGATAACTCAGAGATGTCTTCATATCCTTATGGATAAACTAATCCTTCTTCATCATCCTGCTCACCAGTTCAATTCCATCAAGATATTTCTTTCTAATCTTGGTATAGAAAAATTTTAAATTATTAGGTCTCTCATATATTACCTCAAATGGTGGCATTTCAATTATGTAATGATAACTATTTTTATTTTTTAAATCAACTAATTATAAGTGATCCTTCTAGGTGTATTTTAATTCCCACATCTACGATATCAACATATCATCAAACATATAGATGGTTCCATCATTCATTCATCCATATGGAGAGGCAACATAGTGCTCATCCATAATTCAGTCTTAAAGGACTCCTTCAAACATATCTAAAACTATGATGAGAACTAATAATTATGGTTGAAGATGATATTAACTGGAAACCCTTGAGGGAGGATGATTTATTTCAAATAAAAATCTCCCCAACTCTCAGTTGAACTCTTCTCCTAGATGCAATAGAAATGTTCCAAATTGGTAATTCAATCAACTATCAAATAGATAATGTCATAGACTTTCTCTATCATTGGAATCAAAATAAAATAACCATTGATAAGTGATCCCTAATCATTTAAGGGATATCAAAAGTTTTAATCAAACTAATTAGAACAAATTATTCTAGAATTACCTGGTAACATGTGAGTCATCAATAAAATCACCTAGGAACAATATGCCTCATATATACACACCAAAACTATCATTAAAAGTCAATGAATATTTTTTCCACTCTTAGTTGTACCTCCAAATGGGAGGAACGAATCTCCCTTAGAACCTTATACTATAATGTGACCAGAAAAAAATCTCTTCCCTAGAAAAGGATGGCATGCTCCCCATATTTAGAAAATACATCTTGTATATCTAATGAGGATATATGGTCATGCATAACATCATATTCAACATTACCCTATAGAGTCTATATCACACTCTAATGAATAAAAGGTGTCATCTCCATCGATTAAAGATAAGTTTCCCTCTCTCCCCTACTAGTGTTAAACATAATAAATATGTTACTCTAACACATCCTCCACCACAAAATATTTATAATTTATTGTAAGGAAATCTTCCACCACATTTCCCAAAATGGATTTATTCACTATCTCAATGTTCTAGCCCTGCAAGAACTTAGAACAACACCATTGTCTTAGGTTTAGGTATCTCTGGGTAAATATGTGCATCATACTTAGGTGGTTTGTTTAAAAATATAAATACTAACCCGAAATTTAATGTCTCCTCATCATCAAGTTGAATACTACCACAATAAATTCCAATTCATGGTCCACATAGTTCATGTCATCTGGACTCAACATCCTTGACCTATAAGAAATCACGTCCCATCTCAATATAAACAAAAAAATTGACCCTATCACAGAATATATCATAAAAAACCACATACTCAACAACCACCTCATCAAATGTCAACATGGGATCATAATCAAAAAACATCATCAGTTCATTGATGGATTTATGAAACAACTCATTCCATGAAAACAGATTCCTATGCTATTTCAAGATATTCGAATTTTTATATATCCTAGTGAATTGTAACTGAATACTATGATAATAAATTTATGAACCAAGTAAACTCTAGACCATTGATACACAATTGGGTATAAACTATGAGATCATTATATCAATAATTGTTTGGTCTAATGTTACACCATGACCAGAGATAATATTCCCTAGAATGTGAACCATTTGAATCCAAAACAAACACTTTGATAGAATATTGTAAAATTAGTGCTCTTAGAGTATTTCTAGTACTATACTCAATTGTTAATGATCCTCCTAATACATAGTGTAAATGATAAATTTAACTCTAAAGAAAACCATGAATTGACTAATGAAAATATGAAATATCTAGTTCATATGTTCCATGAATACAATAAGGGAATTTTTCACCCCAATGTGCATCACCATGAACTCATGATTCTTATAGTGAAATAGAAAATTCATATTCAGAATATCATCCCTATGAACCCTCAATAGATGGTTTCCATACTGGAGACCAATATATATGAACTGTAATTTTTTCTTATAACTAGTTAAAGAGGCCATCAATCTAGGTTAAGGGGTACTTTTTCATGATTTTCACCTGATTCAAGAAATGTTAATTGATTCATAGCCTAATTCGCTTGGCCAATTTTTTTGAAAAATGATACCAAAGCATACTAGGTGGATATATTATTTCTAAAAAATCCCTTCTCATAATGATTTATCAACTATACCATCATCTCTCACAGTTTTGTGAGGGTTAGAAGATATGTCATAGAAACTATTAGGGTGGTCTCAGAGCACAAGTCAAGGATGAAGACAATATCCTACATGGGAGGTAGTCGCAAAAACACATTTATGGATGAAATTTATGTAATCCACCTCTACCATTTTAATCTAAATATCCACTTCTCCCACTTCACCATGGTTTAAATTCAACAACTGATGGGTGATATGACATAGTTTCTTTCTTATGATGCCCACCCATTGTTCCAAAAGGTATGTCTCTCAATAGAAGCGTAAAATATTCCCATAATCCCAAATGAATCTAAAAATTAAACGATGAAAATATATTTTTGAATTAAATATATAAAAATATTTCATACCTATGATAGAGTCAAAATATTTCATAAAAACCAAGAGGGTCCCTAAGAAACTCTCTCTATTGTTCAAAAACTCACACTTCCAAAAGATGAGAAAAATATAAGAGACACTCCCAGTAGAAACCTATAGACACAAATGAAATGAAAAAGAGAATATAAAAATATATATATCTTATATAAGTGATGTGTAAATCTAATAATGAATCACAATTATTTCTACTAGTATTTGACCAAAAATACATGAGGATATATATCCACTATCGTATCATCTCATGCAAAACTTGATCATATCCCTCCAAAATGTGAAGCCGACCATGCCCTATAATATTATCCCAATGATTATAGCATGGTAAACATTTTGGTATTAGTGGTACTAGGTTATAGTGTCATCATCCACCTATAGCTCCTCCTTCGAGGGCTCCTCTTATACATGTGTCATCACCACCTCCCTTAGGGTATGCCTAACATTACTTTTGGGATCATTAATCATGATGTTTCCTCTATCATGGGGGCCCATCCACATTATTCCAATCATATGTAGTCCATGATTTTGGGAAATCACAATCCTCATGACATCACCCATCACAAAAATAACATCATTCATATATAGTTATAATAGGAACCCAATGTGAACCTTGTGTTGTAGATCCTTGTGTATGAGTTTATACACGAGTATTCCTTCTATGATGTTATTTAATTATTGATGCCTACTAGATAATATAGATGACTCAAAAACATGATCCTTGTTTCCCACCCTAGCTTCCTGGATCCCCTCTATGTGAAATAAAACATTCACAAAGGCTCACTGTAACACCCCGGAATGATAAAGGTTTAAATGACTACATGATATGACTCAAGTCAACAAGGTTCACCTTCCTTTTCGGGAGCCTGTCTGATTAGAACTCCAGAGTTAAGCATTCTTGTCCAGGAGTAGTGATCTGGATTGGTGGCATCCTGGGAAGTTTCCATGGGTGTGTGTGAATGAGGACAAAGCACATTGGAAAGGACATGTGTTAGCCTGTGGGGCCTCTCATTAGTCGGATGACCCGTTCGGGCATGTGGGTGGACCCTGGTGTGGGCCCCACATGTCTTTAGGGGAATGATGGTACCTGGAGGGCCAGGATCCGAAGACCATGTTAAGGGGGTGTGTTTGTGCTGTCACCGGGGCCCAGTTGTTACATTTGGTATCAGAGGTGGTACCCAGCCTTATGTGTGGTGGACTTCCTGGGTTGAGATGTGGGGCCCACAACGAGGACGTTGTACTCTAAAGGGGGTTGATTGTAACACCCTACAATGATAAAGGGTTAAATAACTAAATCATATGACTCATGTCAATGAGATGCATCTTCCTTTTCCGGAGCCTGTCTGATTTGAACTCCATAGTTAAGCGGGCTTGTCCTATAGTAGTGATCAGGATGGGTGACCTCCAAAGAAGTTTACTAGGGTGTGTGATTGAGGACAAAGCACACCGGAAAGGACACGTGTTAGCCTGTGGGGACTGTCATTAGTCAGATGACACGTTCAGTCATGTGGGTGGACCCTTGGGTGGGGACCACGTATCTGCGGGGAAACTGGTGGTACCTAGCGGGCCAAGACCCGACAACCATGTTATGAAGGGGTGTTTGTGCTATCACTATGACCCAGTTGTTACACTCAATCTAGCACTCCATCATAATTTGAAATGAATAATGTGACAATGATGTCCAGGATATTCCTATGAAGTATCAGATCGAACGTTCATGAATGAATGTACACATCTCACACAATATTAAGAGTGTTATGTATGAGGTTAGTAAACCATGATATGAACTCTAAAAAAACATATCACCTTATTTTATCTCAAAAATATTTTATATCTACAGAAGCAACAATCATTATGGGAAATACTCATTGCAAAACAAACATTAAATGTCCATCATTTAGTGTATTAGCTCATCATGGTTATGAGTGATAAGACACCACCAACACCCTACTGATCCCAGAATAAGTATAGTTATGAGTAAAACCACTATATTTGTATGGATCCAAACAAGGCAAAAAAATCAATCAATACACTAATGGATGGATATTTAATGTTTATTTCACAATGAGTATTTCCCATTACGATTGTTCATTCTATAGATATAAAATATTTTTGAGATAAAATAAGGTGATATGTTAATTGTAGAGTTCATATCATGGTTTACTAACCTCATACATAACACTCTTAATATGGTGTGAGATGGGTACATTTGTGCATGAACGTTCGATCTGATACTTCACATGTACATCATGGTCATCATGGTCACATTATTCATTTCAAATTATCATGGAGTGCTAGAGTGAGTGTAAAAACTATGTCACAGTGAAAGTACATCCACCCGCCTTAACATGGTCGTCGGGTCCTGCCCTGCTAGGTACCACCAATTGCCCCACAGATACGTGGTCCCCACCCGAGGGTCCACCCACATGCCTGAATGGGTCATCTGACTAATGACAGTCTCCACAGGCCAACACATGTCATTTACAGTGCGATTTGTCCTCACTCACGCACACCCTAGGAAAATTCCCAGGAGGTCACCCATCCTGATCACTACTCCATGCCAAGCACGCTTAAATGTGGAGTTCTAATCAGGTAGGATCCCAAAAAAGAAGATTCACCTTGTTGACATGAGTCATACTATTTTTTCATTTAACCCTTTATCATTCTGGGGTGTATTAGCTCATCATGGTTTTGAGTGATAAGACCCCACCAGCACCGTACAAATTAAAAAATAAGGATTGTTATGAGTGAAACCAATATATTTGTATGGATTCATACAAGACATAAAAATAAACCAATTGATTCAAGATAATCCATTATTACCTAATAGGATGGATCTCCATGAAACCCCAATGGTCTTTATCCCTTCAAATTAGGAAACTATCTAAGCATATGAACATCATTGTCCAAACCCACTAGATCTATCATCTACTAAATATGTAGATTATAATATTGTTAAACCACTAGAGTTGAATCTAAATGATTCATGTTCGGTGTATGAACCTCTCTATAATCTCCTGTAGGGAGAACCATAAGAATATGTCCCCACACTAATTCCTTTTTACTCAAGTGGCCATCATCTTAACCTTGTCTCAAAATCCAAGATAGATATCATCCTGGAATAACTTTTAAAATTAATAACAAATATCAAGTTCATATCATAAAATATATGGGGATTAATCAAGAAGGACTTGTCAGTAAAAAGATTCAATATTATATGATGCATTAAAAAATTGTTTCCCTACAACTAGTTCCTCATCATTCCATGTTGACTAATCGGTATTCAGAGTCCTAGTGTATGAATATAATGTCCACCATACCACCAATAAGATCCATTATCATAAATATAAACTTGGGACACCTCAACATCATTTTCCTTGGTTCCTGAACTAATCCTCATGACAAAACTATTTTTAAAAATCATCATTTGGACAAACCTAATTTGATATCACTCTATCATTACCTGACCTATTTGGGACGTTTCCTAGGCCTGTAGTAAGTTGGTATTAACACACTATGATCACCTTTAATAGATTATGTATTGGTGATAATCATAAAGTTGTAATGTCACTAAAATTTGAGCCCTTAGTCTAAAGTACATATACACACACCCATATCAATAAATCTATATAGGTGTATAATAAACTAAAACTTCTATACATTAAATAATTTATTCAACAACCTCTATGAAAAAAATCAGAGTTTGATAGATAAATATCTAAAAATGATAAATTCAATGATATAGAACTAACCAATAAAATTTAAATAGGTCCCAACATAATGGTAACTGAAAAGGGATGAATAAATAAGATCCTAACTCATGATCCCTGTGTCTCACCACAAGAAATGGTTAGTTCCCCAATATACTATTATCCGGGAACAATACTAGGTACCCAAAAGTCATTGATATTTTCTTATCATTTTAACAAGAAATTACATGAGGTGCAAAATCCAATTCAGGGGTGAGTATAAAAAATCTCATTAGGATTCCCAAAAAACCAATTGGGAATCAATAAAATTCAAAATTCGTCTCATCCCATATGATAAGAGAGGAAGGAATTCCAAAAACAAATATTCCCATAATACAAAACTGGTTTAGAAGAGAGGAATATCAATCTCTTTAGCCATATAATAATTACGTGTCTTTATTTAGCTCTAAATGTCCCATCATTATTAAAAACACATGTTGTAACATTGTGGGAAACAGAATGGAGAGCCATCAACTCACTACTATTTACCATAGAGAGGGATCACTAACTATAGAAGAGAACCCACTCCCCACAAGAGTTTGATGGCATGGGAGTACAACTTAATATATAAATTAACCACACCCTATGTATTGTGTGGGGAGTACCAGCTATACATGTATATAGGATATGGAGGATCGACATGCTGGTGATTCAGGGAACTTCGGACCCCATCATTACTCTAATGATCATATCCAAACACTTTCACTGACTAAGAATAAATCAAAGAATAATCCCTATCATATCACCACAGTTCATATCCCTAGATTCAATCCAGAGGAGACTATCACGTCTTACATTAATTTATTTTCATAATCAGCTACATTTGGGCCAATATAGGAGTCCGAAAAATGAGATACACAATGGAGGAGATTCTAAGAAGTGTATGTGATGTGAAAATAAGGGCACATGGTGTGTGTATCTGCTTGGGGAAATAGGTATATTCTTCCCTAAACATAGCCCAGTGGACCATGTCCCTTAACATGAAATATCCCTACAAGGAATTAGCATGTCTGATCACCCAGGGTCCCAACTGTGTACTCCCCACACATTGATTAATAAAATAGAAAGTATCAAAAACATGTGGGGATATCCACATGATGTTTGATATTTAAATCTACATCAAAACCCAAGATGCCACATAAAAACATATTATATAACATATAATATACATTTACACATATTAATAGGTATGATATATCAGTCTTTAAATTCTTTATCATATACCCCAATACAAATAAAAATATTTCTGTATCATTTCATAGTTTACTAAAATCAATAGAAATTACTCCATCCATCGATTCTTATCCTCTAGTGTCCAAAAATTGGATTTTTCATTTACCAACCATGATTCAACATGCCTATAATCACTAAATTGGGATTCGATACCTAGAACTATCCTCTAAAATATATATTTACATATTTAACAATCTGTTAACTATCTATTACGGTGTAGTTTGTAACACTGGAACATTTCTGGTGGTTTGATCATTCTAAAAATAGAATAGAAATGTAAAATCACAGACCCATAGACTAATGATAAAGAACATAAATAATGATAAAGGGAGAGATAGAGTAAAAAATTGTGATTATCATGGTCCATTCTGAACCCATCTAGTGATCATAATTAGGGAATCTATAAATTTTCAAATACAACTACTCAAATGACGAAACAATAATATAGATTTATTTTTCATGGGTGAGAAAATAAAGAAATAATAAAAGATATAACAAATACATGTTAAAAAGAAATTAATAAGTAAATATTCCAAAAAATAACAAGCCATAACTCAGTAATTGCAAACCATCGGGGAAAATCACATTCACAAGAATTATTGTTTGATTTTTTATTGTAGTCATTGTTCATAAAAATAATCTACTATATTTTCCATCATTGATCCATGATCCTAAGATTATCAACCCCATTAGTGACTCTCTTCCTCCCCTCCCTAACATCCTAAGGTTATATAGCTACCCCTAAGGGTTTTCAATAAAGGAATACATAAGGAGGATATGAAAATATTAGGATTTGAACAGATTAAAAAAATAAATTGTTAAATCTATATTACACACCCTCAAATAACTACCATTCAATTGAATTCCCAATGTTGACCAAACATTTTTTATGCCTACGGTATACCTCTAATCCTGAATACAATTGAGGTCATAGATTTTTTATCAAATGATCTCATAAATATGAAAAACATTTATTTGGAGATATTTCATTCATTATTATGTTTATGTATATAATATATTGTGAACATTTTTTTGAATAGGGTTCTATGAAACCCATAACACCTCCCAAAATTTAAAGAAAAACATATAAATTTATATAAAAATATTCAAAGGATAAAACATTGAAAACCATGGTTATCATAGGTAGGACCCATTTATTCTATTTGATTATATATAACATTCTCTTATATTCATCATGTATACTTTTACTTATAATGAATCACATTTTTCATATGGGATTTTTAGAGGATTATATAGAGTTACTGGGGAGCGGTCATCCACTGATTTTATGGTGTTAGGTTTTCTATCATGAGGGTATTTTAAGGTGACCATTATCGGTATATAATAGATAATTATAAATAATATTTTGTCACATATATATATTAAATGTTGAATATATTTATTGAACATATTATGATAATAAGAGGATATAAACAAACACGAATATATATGAAATTTAGATGCTGAATCAAATTAAAGTAGTTATGTCATTTTACATGTATAGTGTTTCTCTAAATGATATGAGAGGATTATAATGGAAGATATTAGGGGTATTTATCATATGATATGTAATCCATTCCAAACATGTATCATGATTATATGTATATTCTCTTAGTTTGGAAGAATCATATTTTTGATTAAGAAGTGAATGATAGTCCAAATAAGTATTTTCAATTTATTTTATATGATATAACTATTAAATTCCCATATATATATTTTTTCATATCGATTATATGCATACTTTTTCATATTTAGGTGCATGATGTTGTTTTGTGTGAATTGGTATTGAAGAGTTTGTTAAAAAATAGTACACTATGTATAGGGTGTGGTGTTAGTCCAATGACCCCTTTTTAAGTCTCTATAGAATATATAAATATGTACCCAAGGGGATTCCACAATATTAGTGGAATTCCTTTTTGTACATTCATCATTATGATTTGTATAAGGTATTTTATATTGTATTAGTAAATTCAAATTAATTTATTAGAAAAAATAAAATTTCTTTCAATATTAACTTTATTTATTCCCTTGAATCTTTAAAAAACATCAGGAAAAGATAGATAAGTCAAACCACACACAGTTTCTTCCAAAATCATATAGCGGATAAGATTAAAAAAATTTATCTATTATCTTTTATTAAATAAAATTTTCTTTCATTTTAAGTAGTTTTTTTATAGTTATTACTTTTCAACATTGAAGTTATCGGAGAAATAAGTAGGTCAGAAGGTTGTCTAAACAATATTTTTGTATACATGAATAATAAATTTAATGTAAATTACGAAACTGAAGCATATATAAATATTAAAATAAAAAATATAAATTATAAATCATTTTTTAATATATATAATTTGTTAAATTTTTTTATTTTATGTAAAAAATTAAAGAAGTGTGACATTTTATTCCCAATTTTGTTTCCTAAGTCTGCCACATTGATGATATTTTCTTTGTTCTATGCATGGATAATGGTGTTTGTGTATGAGGTTTTGGTGCAAGACCATCCCCCTCACAAAACATTAAGATAGTTTTATTTGTATTAACTAAACTTTCTCCACTAATAGGCCTGAGTAGTATTTCTGCCCTAGATCAATTATTATCACAAAAGAAAACTTTGATCCCTAAAAATTGACTAGAGGATCAGGAGTCAAAATGGAGATATCAGATTATATTTTTACAAAAAATTGGTAGTGTAGTGTCTAATATATTTTTGGGGATTACTATGTGAATTCCTATAGAAATTTCATCTTTAATATTTATAACAACCCATACTTTTTATATATTTATTTCATGATTTATTATATAATGATGCACATAATGAAATATCAATAGATCATGAGGCCTAGAGTATTTGGGTGATACGATACATATAATAATAACATGATAAAGAGATATATAGAAATTATATAAATCTCTATTACAATAACATAAATTCAATGGATTAACAAATAGTATATGAGATAACCTGAGGATTTATATAAGAAAATAGTGAGTTATAAAGTCTTATAAGGGAACAATCAAATTCATAACATAATTCAAATTAGTTAATATTTATAAAAAGGGATACCGCAATGAAATTTGAGGTATATAATCATTATTAGAATCATTGAATCATGATGTATAATAAAAACATTGAGGAGTTATAGTAATGTGAAGATAATATAAAATATAACTTCATAATCATAACTCATGGAAAAACGATGAGACATCATGACATAGAATTTTTATAATAAAAAACCATGAACCATACATGTTATATCATGATATTAAAAACATTACCAGATGAATTAGAGGGCTATATAATTTAGGTACCACCCATCACATTCCTATTATGAACTTTTATATGTTTTTCACATATATCACACAACATTAGAACATATTTCATCACATTTAATACCAAAATCACGTAGTGTGGGTTATATATAAGGATTTAACCAATAAATTAATGATATGTAAAACATAGTGAACAAAATAGAGTAGAAATAGGGTATGATATTCACAACACATAAGTTTTCCATGGAAAATCAAGGTATAATTTTGTTAGAATAATGGGTGTAACTAATGGTTAATACAATGAATTATAGAGAGTAAAAGGTGGTTATTCCTTAATTTATCATAATATGGATAAAAAATTTATTTTCTGAAAATATATTTAATCATGAAAATTATAAATTAAATGGAATAATTCAAATAAATTACTTTAATAAAGAAGATTTGGAAGAGAATCCCTTGCACTGAGGGGGATTTTAATATCTTAGGCGTAGATTATTATGAGATTGGGAGCACATAGGGTAGGATTTATAAAGGCATAACGAGATAAAATTCATACTAAATGGAATTTTTATTTAGTGTAATGGGAGTTAGGGTTGGTATTTGTACCAAAAGAGAGAGAAATTATTTACTATTGTCTAAACATAGGTTTTGGACTCATAGTTATCAAATAATAATAACCCCAAACCTTACAATGGTTTTTTCCAGTAGTATCTTTTAATGATGAGGTTTTTTAAAAAAAAGAATTAGTATAAGAAGTAATATCCAAAAAATAATAGTATTCATGATGTGTAGGTGAGTCATGTACATAATTAAATGTTTTGAAAAACCATAAAATTTGATATAGATTTTAGAGGGTTCATTAAACTTTTGTAAATTTAAGAAATAACTTAAATATACATTATTTTAAATCATGAGTATAATATTTTTGTTTAACTTTATTTA